>OY997266.1:77549968-78848302 GCA_963921465.1 Triticum timopheevii | reverse complement strand
TTTCATCGTCTAATTGCTTTTCATCGTCTCTTTGCGTTTACCCTATTTTCGTGACTCTCCTCTCTTTCTTCTCCCCGTACCATTATTTTGATCGTTTCTGAATCTTGAGATTGCTTCAATGCATGTGATCCCTCTCCTCAACCTTCCCTTCCTAAATCTTAGAATCCTAATGCCGCAGGTGCTATGTCGGAAATCCATTTTTTTATCCCCAAGGAAAATCAAAGAAGAAGAAAGCCCTGGTATTCTCTACTTGAATTCAGGAAGATTCAGATACCGAAAGCAATAGGAATGGGAAAGCGGAGCGGGCAATAGGTTTATGACTGAGCACTAGAGCCTGGAATAGCGGGAATGAAGGTTGGGAAATATGCCATGCAGAATTCCAATAAGTTGGCACTGCTTTCCCTTTCCATATGAAAAATGGAGAGGAAAAGCATGGGTGGACCAAGCGTTTTAACCGGAATCTAGTGACGGAGAAAGAAGAAAGAATGGGAAGAAAGCAGCCATGGGCAAGCTTTAATGAATAGAAATAATTAGGAGTTACATCCTTTAAATTCGAGTGAAACGAGCCTTTGATGTAGTCACAAATTCGACTGCCCTTTCACTATTATTATTATTTCGAGTAATAGCGGAAGGAGTGCCAAAGCCCATTTTAGTAGAAAGTTGCTGCCCTTTTATAGTAATGCGGAGTGACATAATCAATCGAATTCGACTGGTTGGTTCCCCTTATTAGTCAATTGCTTTTGACGTATCAGGTGGGAATGGGAGAGCCTCTTTTCTTTCCGCAATGGAATCGGCTTAAGCTCGACCTTTTCTTTCATTTCCTATCATAGGGATATCAAAATAAATCCAATTGCGTTTTTCTTAGTTTAGAATATCAAAAGACATCCCACAACCCGGTCTTAGGTTCAGAGTCGCTTTGTGGGAACTTCAAGAGAGAGAAGAGAGATCATAGCTTAATATCAAAGGTCAGGTATACCTGCCAATGTTTGGCATACACATTCACTAGTTCCATTCGGAACCTTTCTCTAGATGGAATCCTGATTCGACTTTCAAATGCAAGAGCAAGAATGCCATGAGGGAGCCCTATCTAAAAAAATGCAAGGCCAGATCCCACTTTCTTTAATCGAGCGGGAAAGGGATCGCAAACATCTTTTCTTTTCAGAGAAAAGGTTTTCAAAAGATACCCCGAAGGGGTCTTAGGTAAGGTAAGGAGTGACAGCTCTATTCAATAAGCTGGCTCTTTAAGGGAAGATAGGGCATCTCCTAAAATGTGGAAGTTTGGTGCTTTACAGATAGGGCCGGCACGCTTTGCTGGAAAGCAATAAGTCAACAAAACAAGGTAGGTCTACCCCCTAATAAAGGTTTCGCTCGACGACCCTGTATCCATTCTCGATTAAAGCACAGAGAGTTAGCTTTATTATCTCCAGTTTGATGCTATCTTCTCCATGACTTGGTTCTTATGGATCTCCTCCAGGTCCTAGGCATCTTGTCTCTAGCTCTGCTCTCTATCGGTAGTAAAATCAGTACTTTGTCTTTGCCTGTCTCTGTCCATTCCTTCAACACTGATGGACTCGGAGTGGCATAACCCCTTTAATAAGAAGCATAAGACCTAAAGCGAGGAGATAGAATCGAAAGAATGATAGCAAGTTCTTTGAAAGTGGGAAGAAAGCCAAGGATACGGTGGTGTGTAGGGTCTTTCAAATCAATCAGGAAAGCGTGAGCTGAGAAGGAACACGGCTTTCCGTGCCTTGACAAGTGGATCTACCAAGAATAGCTTTTTCAGCCGTTACTTATTATATAATAGCTCGATCCGCTCACGCATATGATTGATTTCTTCCCTCTCTTTCGAAAATCTTCCATTCGAACAGGAAGATTCCCTTCTTGTTGTGTATCCAGAACCTGAGGATGATGAGGATCTATAAAGGTTCTTTGATCGAGCTCTCGCTTTGGCTTCTTTTGTTGCCGAAGACCAGGACCCGTCTTATTTGCTGAAAACCTGTCTATTTGGGGACTCTTTCCTTTCAATGGACATACTTGCCTGGAACTGATTCTACCTTGAGAGCGCTTCCCTCTTTTCTGATTCCTTCCCTTTGACCACCGAAAATACAACTTCTAATAGCCATTTCTATTTTTTAGATGTTTCAAACAAGTGAATTTACACTTTTATCCTTCCTGTCTTTCCCCGATAGAGGAGTTTGACCCTTCCACTTCTGCCTTTGCCCTTTGTACTTCTTCCCGCAATTGAGATCCCTGTTAAGGAAGAATATCTCGCTCGTGCTTTTTTTGCGAGGAAATCGCTCTACTTTTTCCAGCGATGAGTGATTGAGTAAGGTCTAATTCAATCTGTGTTATGACCTACCTTTTTTGATTGAAGTAAACGAGAGCTTTACTTCTTCTTTTCAAACCCTAAGGTTTGAGCTCGTCCTCGGGTCGGATTCGGATCTTTTTCTCTCTTTTGAAATTCCATAGATATAGATGTCTCGACTGCCGAATCCGAATCCTTAGAACAACTCGATTCCGTTGATTCACTGTCCATTTGTCCTTCAACCGGATTAATGGTCAACGACTTTGACAGCCTTTCCTTCACACAAGGTTTTTAATCCATCTCCCCCGCTTAGGGCAGTAAGGGGACATAGCGATATTCCGATTCCTTCGTGGGGAATCAACGAAGGCAGCCGCTCCAGCAGCTTTAGTACTTAAGTTAACGCCCCAGCCCTTATCCCGCGATGAGAAGGTAGATGCGGTAAGCCAACTCCTATCCTTCTTGCGGAAAGGGCATTCAATGCCATCTTCATTCCCTTCCTTGCTTCGAGGAGCGGGTCGAATAGTCAAAGAAGGGGATGGCTAATTCCAGGAATAGAGTAGCATTCTCAAGCACTACCCTCCGTTTTTTTTCAGTCCATATAAAACAGTCAATCTACCAGCAGCAGAGGCTGCAGATACATGTCCACCACCTGTTTATCTACTACCATAAGCGGGAGTTGTTGCAGGTAAAGAGTTTTATGAGGGATTTCATTTGCGCGTTAAGGGCAGTTTCTATTATAGCACTAGAAATCTGTGTCGTTAGTCGAATGCTTGGAATGAAAGAATGACTATTTCCTTGCTGGAACATAATGACAACCGCAGGAATTCGAAATAAGACATGTTAAGTTTCTCCTCTTTCTGTCTAATGACTACTACGACATGCCTAGACTATAACATTCCTACGGAGTGCTGCCCATAGATTACGGAACACTTGGCATATGTTGATTAAGTCCCGGGTATAGCTCCCTCACTCGCTCTACTTTGAATCACGAATTAGCGTATGAAAAGCAGCGATCTTTCTCTATTTCTTCCTCTTCCACCAAAACAAACAAGTTGTTTTCGGGCGTCAGGCAAACTTAGTTCTTTGTTCCTCCAGTAATTGGATTGATATATAAGGATTGGGGTTGTCACTCGTATGCTTCTTATCTTTGGCTTCGAACAAGGGGAGTCCTTTCAAGCTTCATCAAATCCATGGCACAAGGTCTATTTTTCATTATAGAATCGAGCAAGAATCGGATTGTGAATTAGGATTGTATGCAAGAAGGGATTCGGAAACAGAAAAGTGAGTCAAGTAATCCGAATATGTAGCCACTCTCATTCTAATGCTTATATCCAGAACTAGTTCACCGAACAAAGGGACAGAACTACTGACTAAACTGTAGCGAGCTAATACCTAAACTGGAACTCTGAAATAGCACTCATTCATTCAATTGTTTGAAGCTAAGGTGCGGGAAAAGAATACATAAGGTTAGATATGAACTAGTTGACTGTTCGATTGAGGGACTACGATGCATTTGACTCATGTTTTTATTCCATTCCAGGCATAACATGAGTCGATTCGATGGTATTCTGATGACCCAACATCTTAGTAAGTTTCACCCCGACTTGAAAGTGGATACTGTAATGCGAAATGGTATTATGTACGAGGTTGCTATTTCTAGACGTGTTCAGGACGGTAGGAATAAATCACGTCTCCTTTTCAAAATGCGGTGTTCGTTGTTGATTCTCCCTGATTCGTTAGTAACTTAGCTAAACAATTGTGTTAGGAATAAGAAAGCAATGTCGGCGGAAGAAATACGAAGAAACCTATCACACTTTTGTAGTATAGACGCGGTGCACCTGATTTTATAGGCATCGGAATGGGTTTATCTTGGAAGATCTTGACTTCTCCGTGCCTTCTGCCTCCGACACATCATATCTCCTATGCCGACCTCGTACTTTTGATCACTTCTTCCTTACGAATTGTGTCTATTTAAGCTTTTTCTCGATTGATATTCATTTTTTTCATCTATCTCATGAAATTTCCCTTCTATTAAGCGATAAAGAGCAATTGATGAAGTCAGCAGGAAGTCCGTCAGATGACGGTATGGATCAAAGGAATCCTCCTATCTTCGACTGAACACCCTTTTACTGGGATTTCGCATTCCTATTCCGATTGGCAGAAGCCTTTCTTTCTGTTTGTGCCGCCCTATGGCGATTTCTTACTCAACGTTTGCACTTTCTTACCAACTCTTGTACAAGTTAGGTTCAGCGTTGTTCTGACGATTAAGATTTCTCTGTTTGACGGTATTTACCTTTAACAACCTTTGTTGCATCACTTCTCGATAGCTTTAGTGCTCGGAGAGTAAGCATAGCATATTGTCAGCTAGTTATTTATTGATAGCAAACAGCTAGTAGGTCAAGCCGGAGCCTTCACTCACTCAGCTTGGGTCAGCACCGTATCTCTAATTGGCGGAGACGAACTCCAATCCACCCACTTCATTTGTTTCCCAAGGAGGGTCATCAGCGAGTCCGCTCTCCCCAAGGTAGTTAAAAGGCGTAGGTACGCATTCCCCTGCACCAATGTACCGAAGCACTTTACCTTTAATCACTAGATGGGCTCGAGCCAGGGTCCTATTTTCGTTCTCCATGACTTCAAAGCTGCTTCTCTTTATCAATTCTGGACAGTTCTATAAACATTGGTACCAGGGGTTCTATGACCAAAAATCTTATATATTTGTTTCTCCTGGCGTTTATGTATTTATTATCGCTGTCTAGATGCGATGACTGTCGTCAGCAAGTATCCAGTGCCCATAGTCGAAGAACTCCTGGATGTCTGGTGCCTCATGGTTTTCTAAACCCGATCTCAGAGCTGGTTATCACCAGATTCGTATGGCAGTTGGCGATGAATTCAAAACAGCCTTCCAGACTCTGGAAGGGCACTACGAGTACAAGGTCATGTCCTTCGGCCTCGCGGGAGCACCAGCCACCTTCTTGGGAGCCATGAACGCCACTCTCAAACAAACCCCTTCTGCGCAAATGCGCCCTGGTGTTATTTGACGACATTTTAGTCTACAGTGCCTCTCTTGAAGATCACACAATCCACATGCAATCAGTGCTTGAGTTGTTAAGAAGGGATCAATGGCAAGTCAGACGCTCAAAGTGCTCTTTCGCTCAACGCCAGTTATCCTATTTGGGCCATACTATCAGCCAGCATGGGGTTGCCACTGAAACCCACAAAATTAAGAACATTGCCAACAGGTCTTCTCCGCAATCAGTCAAAGAAGTTCGCGGCTTCTTAGGTTTGGCCGGCTATTACAGGCGCTTCATTCTCCATTTCGGCATCATTGCAAAGCCACTGACACATCTCCAGAAGAAACATGGGGAGATCCTGAGCTTTGAGGCAACTAAAGAAACAGGATGCTTTTCAGTTATATTTAAGAACAGAAGAGGAAGACAAAGCAACCCTAGGATTTCTCTGCTCCCAGTGCTTAATACGAAAAGCTCGACATAAACCCAAGGACGGGCAACTGCTGCTAAACCGGGATCTCCATCCCTTTGAATAAAAGCCATCCTTTCCATCGACCAGCCTACGAGCATCTTCGGTACTATAATGAAGGACGTTGACACTATCCCATTCTATGTAGCAGGGGTAATTCCAGAAACATCCTATCTAAAAATCATTTAGAGATAAGTTTCTATAGAAAGATAAGCGGGTGTACAAATGAACTTTCTTATGATACTATGATACTCAGATACCACTCATTGGATGGGACCGGTGGACCATTGATCGATAAAAAGTAGTAAATAAGCCCTTTTCTCGCAGGTACGAGAGATTGCACAACCTTGCCTTGAACGCTTGAAGTTCTAAATAAATCTGAAGAGGAAGGCCAATTGTATCATGTCAGCAATGGTACTCTCCTGGGCTATAGACTGTCACCTGCTTCAAGGTATCTTGCTTGTGAAAGCCGAACAAAGAAGAAAAGAACGAAATGGCGGTTCATCAGTAGTCAAAGGTGCAGACTTCATTCTTTGTTTCCTTCATCCTCTACCATTACGTTTTGCTTTTTAGGACTACCTAAAGGAAAGGAATAGAATGATCCATAGTCGTACCTACTTGAGGGCACCGAATGCATACAGCTTATGTCAACTTTATATATATATAATTATTGATTCCATTCACACCCTTTGGGAACAGCAAACTGAGAACTTGTTGCTTTCTTCTGTTTTTGCTGTAGTTGAGGACAACTTAGATTGAAATGATTTACTTTATCTAGGTACGTGGTCCAAACGGATAGGTAGAATTACCCAGAGGGAGCCCTAGTTTCAGCATAAAAGGAAGAAGTCGGGTCCGCGCGGTTCGCCTTTTCGAATGCAGCAGTGTTTTTGGCTTTGGCAATACCAGCTAGCTAGCTACTTACTTGTGTGGGAGTCCTATAAAGAAAATCCTGAGTTATAGACGGACTAAAGAAATCCACTATCGGTGTCAAAACCGGCGGATCTCGGGTAGGGGGTCCCGAACTGTGCATCTAGGCGGATGGTAACAGGAGACAAGGGACACGATGTTTTTACCCAGGTTCGGGCCCTCTCGATGGAGGTAAAACCCTACTCCTGCTTGATTGATATTGATGATATGGGTAGTACAAGAGTGGATCTACCACGAGATCAAGGAGGCTACACCCTAGAAGCTAGCCTATGGTATGATTGTTGTAATGGTTGTTGTGTCCTACGGACTAAAACCCTCCGGTTTATATAGACACCGGAGAGGGCTAGGGTTACACAGAGTCGGTTACAATGGTAGGAGATCTACATATCCGTATCGCCAAGCTTGCCTTCCACGCCAAGGAAAGTCCCATCCGGACACGGGACGGAGTCTTCAATCTTGTATCTTCGTAGTCTTGGAGTCCGGCGGATGATGATAGTCCGGCTGTCCGGACACCCCCTAGTCCAGGACTCCCTCAGTAGCCCCTGAACCTGGCTTCAATGACGATGAGTCCGGCGCGCATAATGTTCGGCATTGCAAGTCGGGTTCCTCCTCTGAATAATCCATAGAAGATTGTGAACACCAGGATAGTGTCCGGCTCTGCAAAATAAATTCCACACTCCACCGTAGAGAGAATATTATGTACACAAGTTCAATCTGTTGACGTATCTTGTAGCGTGACGTCACGCCACTACCAAGCCTTTACTTGAATCGTTTTTTATTATACCACCTCAGCGCGTTTAGCGAAGCGGTTTCCTTGGCACGTCTTGTCGAAGCAGAGATCGTGTTCCCCTTATTCCGGGATTCTCATCAATACAGACGTGGGTAACCCAACCGCGCCATTGATGGTGGCGCTTGGGAGATAAGTGAGTTTTACCAGGCTGGTGGGGACGTATAGTCTTCGTCCGCCTATATATAAGGGGATAAGGATCCGCCTTTTTACCTACGCCTTCTTCCTCCTTTGATTATACATCTCCGCGCACTCGAGCTCCAGCACCCAAGTTTGCGCATCTCGTCTCAACCTTCTCCGACCATGTCCGGAGTGGGAGGTAAATGGTTGGCCTCCACCGTTAAGGAGGAGCACATCGCCAAACTGTGCAGCACCGGATACCTTTCCGGCGACATCGTGCACCGGCTGCCCGATAAGGGGCAGCTCATCCCCACCCCCAGGGCCCATGAGAGGGTCGTTTTCCTTCCCCACTTCCTCCGCGGACTGCGCTTTCCACTTCACCCTTTTGTCCGGGGGCTCATGTTCTACTATGGCCTAGATTTCCATGATCTGGCGCCGAACTTCATCCTCAACATCTCGGTGTTTATCGTTGTGTGCGAGGCCTTCCTCTGCATCCAGCCCCACTTCGGCTTGTGGCTCAAGACCTTCAATGTCAAGCCGAAGATAGTGAAGGGCTCGCAGGCGGAGTGCGGAGGCGCCATGTTGGGCAAGATGCCCAACGTCCTCTGGTTCGAAGGGGCCTTCGTGGAGTCCGTCAAGGGGTGGCAGTTGGGGTGGTTCTACATCACCGAGCCGCGTGACCCTACGTGGGCGGCGGCCCCCGAGTTCAGATCTGGTATCCCTGTGCAGCTCACCTCCTGGAAAGAGAAGGGCTTGCTATGGGGCAGTTCGAAGGAGCTGACGGGACTCCAAGCCTGTATCCAGAAGCTGGTGAACAAGAAGCTCAGGCTTGTTAATGTAGTCCAAGTCATGCTCGTCCGCCGGATTCTCCCATGCCAAGAACGGGCATTCAACCTGTGGGAGTTTGATCTGGCACAGCACCAGGCGCTGAGCGGGATCTTCGACACGACATACGAAGGCGCCTGGAGGGTGCTGTTTAAGGGTGCCGAATCCCCCGCATCTGTGACGGAAGATCGCGGATTTCACTCGCAGCGTCCAGCTGACGAGGTAAGTGATTCTACCCCTTTACGGGACACTTGTTGTTAATAGTTCAACCCTAAGCGGGTTTCAATCTCCCTTTTCCTTTGACAGGACTGGATGAAGAAGGCCGAGCAGCTCATCTGCCCGGCTCCCATGCCAGAAAACCCAGTGGATGCCCGTCTAGCGGGGCTGCTGGTTCCGGCACCACATGTGGTGCCGGAGAAGAAGGCCAAGAAGGTGGCCACGGGTACTCGAAAGAGTTCCCGTTTTCAGGTGTCCGACGACTCTGAGGCGGATTCCTCCCCCGAAGACGAGGAGGAGGAATAAGACTCTCTCCTAGAGGAGGGAGAGAGAAAAAGGAAGGCCTCCCCAACAGGGGAGGCCGAAGGGTCCAAGAGGGGAAGAACTATTCCCCCGGACAGCTCCGCCAACACCAACGTTGGCGATGAAGAGTGGCCCTCAAGGGCCAGGCCTCCGGCGAGATCGTAAGTATCTGGATTCGTGAATGATTTGCAATTTCTTTTGTGTCACATAGTGTCCTTCTAATGCCGCATACTGCCTGCAGTCCGGCCGACGATGATCTTCCCGCTTCATCGAGCGGGTCGTTGGCTCCGTCGGATGTGGATGCCATTCTGACTGCCTCCACCCCTCGCGCCGCTGAGGACGCCGAGGTGGGATCCCAGGAAGGGACCCATCAGGAGGAGGCTCCGAAGGCGCTGCAAGGCAGCCTCCCGGACTTTGCGCCGGACTCCGCACCGGAACCCGCAGTGGTTCCGGAGTCCGGCAGGCGGCCCCTTCGCAAGAAGGGCAAGACCGTGACGCCGGCAGCCCCCGTCCAACCGGAGGCACCGGACAACTTGCTGGAGGCGCTCAAAGGCGCTTCCATCGAGGAAGAACACCGCACTATCATGCGTGCGGTGATTCAGAAGGTTCAGCTCGCCAAGAGCGGGCTGACCGAAGCCTGCAGTAGCCTTCTAACAGGCTTTAAGGTAAGAAGTTAAAATTATGTAATGTAATACCGCATAGACAGTAGCCCCTGATGCTCGGTTCGGTGTTCGGAAAGAAAAGCCGGACTGAGGATCTAAAAAGATATACGCAGGGTTGCTAAAAAATTATGTCAATATGGGTTTGCAGGCTGCGCTGCTGACCTCTGCCGCACTGACTGCGGAGGTCGGTGCTTTGAAGCAGGACCTCGAGCGGTCCGAGCAAGAGCTCGGCCATGCCAAGAAGCAGCTCGAGGACAAAGAAGGTGAGTAACACCACTTTGAATAGTTACCTTACAGAAAAGGATTTAGGTTGCAATAAAAATAACAAGGATAACGTGGGTACTGCAGGGGCCACGAACGAGGTGGCAACCCTGAAGGAGGCTGTGTCCGCGGCCGAACGCAATGCGGCCGTGGAACGGGCAGAGCGAGAGAAGCAGGAGGCGCGGGTGGCGGAAGTGCGGCAAGAGCTCCAGGCTCTCATGGAAAAGCATGAGAGTTTGGAGCGCGACTCAAAGACTCGAGAGTCCGAGCTTGCCTCGGCTCTCGAAAGTGCCAAAGCCGCCAAGGCCGAGGCCCATAAGGCCCTTCAGGAGGTTGAGGATGTGAAGAAAATAGCGGCGGGTAAGGCATTTTTCATGCAAAGCAAGCATGTTAATGTAAACTACCTCACACTTACCCGAATTCGGAGCTCTCCAGGGGCGTTTGCAGATCTGCCTCGCAGTGTATCCGATGCCGCCGCATTCTACCATGGCAAGGAGGGGAGCTCAACGGAGAAGGGCTTCTGGTCTCAGTATGCTGAGGCCGGCCTTCCGGTGCCCCCTAGCGACCAGCTGAAGCAGCTGGTCGAGCTCCACAAGGTAGCCGAGCAGGCCATGAAGGGCCTCATAGTCTGGCTGTGGCCTGGAGAGGCCATGCCTGGGAGCTACTTCGGCCTTGTGCGGCGGCTGGTGGATGTGTGCCCCTTGTTGGAGGTCGTCAAGCGCTCCGCTTGTATTGAAGGTGCTCGTCGGGTCCTTGCCCACGCAAAGGTGCACTGGGGCAGGCTGGATGCGGAGAAGCTTATCACTGACGCGCCGCCAGCGGGCAAGGAGTACCGTACGCCCGAGATGTACTATAAGACTGTCCTGAAGGGTGCCCGCAATATTGCGGATGAGTGCCCCAGAGATGTAATTATTGAGTAGACTCGCTATGTATTATCCTGTGCGCTAAAATCTTTGTTCATATGCGCTAAGCGACGCTTGTTTGATTTAAAATATTACCTTCTGTGCGGCCGTTTATAAAATCTGAGAGATGGCAAGTCGTCGGCTTCAGCCCCCTAGCCACGAGTGCTGGGGTGTTCGGGATAAACTTGAGCACTCTTGTTCCCATTTTTGGGTCCATCTAGGGAGGCGCTCAACACAACGAACAAGGCAACCGGACTTATAATGCTTGAACACTCTCACTTAGCCATAGAATTCTATAATTTTAAATTTCGGCAAAGCCCCTAGTATTCGGAGGACTGAGTTCGGGGCGCTATCCACGCCTTGGCCGGACATTATCCGGTTCTTCGCTTGAAGGGGCATAAGTCTTTAAGGACTCGAAAAGACCTCTCGAACAACGACCAGTCTCTCGCCTTATCATGACAGTCAGTTTTAGCTTTCTCCGCTGAGGCGCTCACCCAGCTCAACCGGGGCGCAATCGCAGTGGTTCTCCCAGTGCCACCTTAGCCGACAGAACGGAACGTAAGGTACCAAAACGTGGGAGCCGGGCAAACCCAACTATTGACCCAAGACATGATTCGGTGCCGATTCATATAATGCTATAAGTTCGGGGTGCCGCACTTGTGAAAGTGTCGGACTTATCACACCATAATGCGGGGAACATAAGCCCCTGGTGTATTCGGCCGTACCAAAATATACGGGTGCAAGATGTCATTAGTGAACATATATGTAAAGTAATGCAATAACAGGCAAAAAGTGCTGCATTATTTATTCAAGGAATTCTGCTATGAGTGCGGAATGATACAAATAGTGTGGTAAGCAAGGGATTGGACTATTTAAACATGTCCCCCTCCAGGGGTGGGCTGCGGACTGGTGTATATAATCAAATTTAATGCTCGTAATGGAGACCACCTGAGTGTTCATCGCAGCCTTCTTCCCTCCCTGGCTGTTGCATCGTGAGTTCGGCGGGTTCGCCGCCGGACAGGGCCTCTGGTGAACGGAGTCCTGTGTATACAAAGAAGGAAAATAATAAAAAAGAGCGACACACTTGTGATCCCCTGGTGTGGTCGAGCCGCACTCTGGGTTTGTTGTGGTCGTGCCCCTCCCCCTAGGCCCATGGTATCTCCAGAGCGTAATGATGTACGCGGAGGGTTGGTCTTGCAATTATGCAAGGGCTGGGGTTGGGGCCGCATTGCTACGCGTGCTCCGAACGTGCCAGGTGGTCTTGGTTGATGTTGCTCCGGGCACGTTTGGCCGTGTCTGGCCGTTTAACGGCCGGACTCGAAAATTGCCTTAGAAGGCTGCTCTGTACTTCTGCCGCGAGAGCCGTTGTATGTTCCTCCGTTCGGAGGGAGCGTTCCGTATTTCCGTTGACCGTGATGACTCCCCGAGGGCCTGGCATCTTGAGCTTGAGGTATGCGTAATGCGGCACCACGTTGAACTTTGCGAACGCGGTTCGTCCGAGCAGAGCATGATAGCCGCTGCGGAACGGGACTATGTCGAAGATTAACTCCTCGCTCCGGAAATTGTCCGGGGATCCGAAGACCACTTGCAGTGTGACTGAGCCTGTACAATTGGCCTCAACACCTGGTATGACGCATTTGAAGGTCGTCTTTGTAGGTTTAATCCTTGAGGGGTCTATGCCCATCTTGCGCACTGTATCCTGATAAAGCAGGTTCGGGCTACTACCGCCGTCCATCAGGACTCTCGTGAGGTGAAATCCATCGACGATTGGGTCTAAAACCAATGCGGCGAATCCGCCATGGCGGATACTGGTCGGATGGTCTCTTCGATCGAAAGTGATCGGGCAAGAGGACCATGGATTGAACTTAGGGGCGACTGGCTCCATCGCATATACGTCCCTTTGTGCACGCTTCCGCTCCCTCTTGGGTATATGGGTTGCGTATATCATGTTCACCGTCCGCACTTGTGGGGGGAAACCCTTCTGTCCTCTACTGTTCGGTGGTCGGGTCTCTTCCTCGTCGTCGCTGTGCAGCCCCTTGTCGTTGTTTTCGGCAATTAACTTGCCTGCCTGCTTAAATACCCAACAATCTTTGTTGGTGTGGTTAGCTGGCTTTTCGGGGGTGCCATGTATCTGGCATGAGCGGTCGAGTATTCGGTCCAAATTGGACGGACCCGGAGTGGTTCTTTTGAATGGCTTCTTCCGCTGATCGGGTTTAGAGCCTCGGAATCCGGCGTTGACTGTCGTATCCTCCTTGTCGTCGCCGTTAACGCGGTGTTTATTTTTGTTTCGATGCGACCTGCCATTGTGGTCCTTAGTGTCCGGACTACCAGCATTTTTGCTGAGGTTGTTGCTGTGAGCTAGCCAGCTATCCTCTCCCGCACAAAAGCGGGTCATTAATGATGTGAGGGCTGCCATGGATTTCGGCTTTTCCTGTCCTAGGTGCCGGGCTAGCCACTCGTCGCGGATGTTATGTTTGAAGGCTGCGAGGGCCTCTGCATCCGGACAGTCGAGAATTTGATTTTTCTTTGTTAAGAACCGTGTCCAGAATTGCCTGGCCGATTTGTCTGGCTGCTGGATTATGTGGCTTAGGTCATCGGCGTCTGGTGGTCGCACGTATGTGCCCTGGAAGTTGTTGAGGAATGCGGCTTCCAGGTCCTCCCAACACCCAATTGACTCTGCGGGCAGGCTGTTAAGCCAATGCCGAGCTGGTCCTTTAAGCTTGAGCGGGAGATATTTGATGGCGTGGAGATCGTCACCGCGGGCCATATGGATGTGAAGGAGATAATCTTCGATCCAAACCGCGGGGTCTGTCGTGCCATCGTAGGATTCAATGTTTACGGGTTTAAACCCTTCAGGGATTTGATGATCCATTACTTCGTCAGTGAAGCATAGCGGGTGTGCGGCGCCTCTGTATTGAGCAATATCACGACGTAGCTCAAGGGAGCGTTGTCTGCTGTGTTCGGCCCCGCCGGAGTTATTGTATCCGGCTCGACGGTATTCGTCGTGGGTCGTGGGGCGCCCGCGTGATCCATAGATAGATCTGGATTGTCTTGCCTTATCCTCCAATATATCCCGCAAGTCCGGCGTGTTCCCTCGTGGCTTCGTACTTTTCGAGCGATGCCGGGGTACAGTCTTGATGGAAGGCCTGGATGCCTCTCTGTCGCGACCACGGGGTGGTCGGTCGGCCATATTGTGCGCTGGTGATGAAGGTATGTATGCTTCCTCCTCTAATCGGGGGAGCAACTTGCGTTTTGGGTAACTCTTGGAGGGACATTCGAGTTCATACTCTTTGGCCGCGAGGACCTCGGTCCATCTGTTGGCCAGCAGGTTTTGATCAGCTTGAAGTTGCTGCTGCTTTTTCTTTAGGCTGTTTGCTGTGGCCATTAGCCTGCGTTTAAAACGCTCTTGTTCGACGGGATCCTCGGGCACGACGAATTCGTCATTGTCGAGGCTTGCCTCATCTCCGGAGGGGGGTATGTAATTATCATCCTCAACCTCTTCGTCTGCCGCTCTCTCATGGGGGCTTGCTTCTGCATCCTCCTGCGCTAAATCTTGCTGGAGGGGATTGTCTTCGGCACTTTCTGGGGTGTTATTATCTCCTATGCTGGAATCTCCATTCATGCTGTGGCGGGATTTAGAGCGGCGCCGCTGACGTTGGCGCTTGGGCTGTTTCTTTAAGGAATATGCCTCTGCTGCTTCTTCGCCGTCCCCATCTTTTGGGGTGTCCACCATGTATATGTTGTATGATGAGGTGGTCTTCCAGTGCCCTGTAGGTGCTGGTTCTTGTTCGTCTCCGGCATCATCGTCCGTACCGTCGATGTCTTCGGAGTCATAGTCTAGCATGTCGGTTAGATCGTCGACAGTGGCTACAAAGTGGGTGGTGGGTGGGGTTTGAATTTCTTCGTCGTCCGCATCCCAACCATCCTGGCCATAATCCGGCCAGGGCTCTCTAGATAGCGAGAGATGCTTTAGTGAATTTAAGATGTCGCCAAAGGGTGAGTGCTGAAAGATGTCAGCAGCGGTGAACTCCATGATCGGCGCCCAATCGGATTCGATTGGCAGGGGCGCAGGAGGTTCGGAGTCCGGCAGGGAGTCCGGCACCTCGGAGTCACGAGTTTTATAGGGGACAAGGTCAGTGTTCGGCTCCATCGCCGCAGATGTTGCGGCTCCCGAGGCGGTCTCCAGCCACTCGTCCTCGATCTGCGCGATCGGCTCCGAACTATGGGTCGGAGCGGATTCATGTGCGGCCTCCAAGGCACTGTCCGGCGGCAGAGCTAGATCGTGCCCATCACGACAGTGCGGCACGCTCGGCTGCAGATCGGATCCATCGAAGATCAAGTCTCCGCGGATGTCCGCCGTGAAGTTTAGGCTTCCAAATCTGACCTGACGGCCAGGGGCGTAGCTTTCGATCTGCTCCAGATGGCCAAGTGAATTAGCCCACAGTGCGAAGCCGCCGAATACGAAGATCTGTCCGGGGAGAAAAGTCTCACCCTGGATGGCGTTGTTGTTGATTGAAGAAGCCATCGAGCCTATCGGTGATGACACAGAGGAACTCTCAATGAAAGCACCAATGTCGGTGTCAAAACCGGCGGATCTCGGGTAGGGGGTCCCAAACTGTGCGTCTAGGCGGATGGTAACAGGAGACAAGGGACACGATGTTTTTACCCAGGTTCGAGCCCTCTCGATGGAGGTAAAACCCTACTCCTGCTTGATTGATATTGATGATATGGGTAGTACAAGAGTGGATCTACCACGAGATCAAGGAGGCTAAACCCTAGAAGCTAGCCTATGGTATGATTGTTGTAATGGTTGTAGTGTCCTACGGACTAAAACCCTCCGGTTTATATAGACACCGGAGAGGGCTAGGGTTACACAGAGTCGGTTACAATGGTAGGAGATCTACATATCTGTATCGCCAAGCTTGCCTTCCACGCCAAGGAAAGTCCCATCCGGACACGGGACGGAGTCTTCAATCTTGTATCTTCGTAGTCTTGGAGTCCGGCGGACGATGACAGTCCGGCTGTCCGGGCACGCCCTAGTCCAGGACTCCCTCATCCACCTAAGCCATAAGTTTTTGTTACAGCTGGCACACCTGCTTGCAAACTAGAAAATCTGATTCTAGTAGAAAGTGGACTAAGTCTTAAGAGAGATAAGCCGGTCTTTATACACTGTCCCTACTTCGAATTCAGTCAGTGGCCAGATGCATTGTAAGCAATTCCAGTCCCAGCTGCTGAGGTGGCGTAGTCAGCCCTACCTAAGTATTGAACAAAACCAACCATTTTTATAATATTATCCTATCTTGCATATTAATTAAGACCACTTATTAGATCAAGGTTGGCATACATAGCATAGGAAGGTGGAGATCTGAAGTAATCTATATGTCCCTCAGCCAGTCATCCATTTCTCTGGATATGAAGTTTACAACATCAAAAAATGACCCTTTTCATAATGAAATCCATTACATGCCATCCAAAGAACTCTGATCTGGATTACCAGCTTTGTGGTGGAAGGACGGATCGATCGACCAAGCAACAACGATCCCTTTACGATGGTCAAGTGCGAAGGTCCCGATCGGATTGCCGATCTGCCAGTGTTGTTTGACTGATTTTTTTCATCTCAAAACCATTGATGCTGACCTGTCACTGCTCAAGTGATTTTCCTGCATGGTTCTAGGAACCAAAAGAAGACTTTGGGTAGGTCAACGATAGATTCTATGTCTATAATGGAACGTAGGTTCTTTTTAGGAGGAAAGCTTAGAAGGATTCTTTTCAGAGCGTAAGAACCATCAAAGAGCATGGGATTGGTATTGCTGGCAGGGACTTTAAAGTGAGAGCTTGATCACTAAACCCCTGCTGCTTTCAATCATTCCTGCTAAAGCAGTTGGCAATGACTCATTGGAAACTTCTATTGGATCTGGGAGAAGAAGAAATCCAATCAATGGGTAGGTAGTCAATTTCTGGCGAAAGCACAAACCTTTTCTCTTACTTAAGGCGATAAAATCCATTCATTTCGATAATAATCTGTTTGAGATGTGTTTTACCGAGAAGGTATATGGTTTACGGTTCTAAGCCGTTGAGTTCGTGTTTTGGTAGTTGTTGTTTTGAAGGATGGTGGATCCAGAGTTGATGGATAGCGAGGCATACCAACGCCATGCCAACAAGAGGAACCATCCGGACTTAAAACAGCCGACCTACCCCCTGCCACTTCTTCCTCTAAGTCAAGTTGATAGATTTCTGTACGAGTTTTCAAGTGCCATCTCCAGTCTAAGCGGTTGAGTTCAGTGATTGTATCGAACAAAAGCCCCCTCCCAGGGCAGGTACGCGACTGTCTCTCTTCCAAAGTGTGATCATCTTCTCCAGTCTCCCGTTTCCACCTATTTAAAATGGTCAGCCTGTGCGGCATCAATTGAATTTGAATTCTAAAATAAAGTAGACTTCGGTGAAGGAACCTATTCTCTGGTATCTGCTTCGGCCATCTCATCTGGTTTCGGCCTTCTTTGTGAGCAGACCTACCTCCTAACTCGCTCGACGGGGTATGATCGCTACTGTTGATAGGTCGATCGAAAAAGAATAAGTTCCAGGACTGAACAGAAATAAAGTACTCTAACACTTTCTTCACCATTCTTTTCTATGAGGAGCTCTATTTTGCTAATACAAATGTAATGCTACCTCCCTACGGCGATTCATAACTAGAAGAACTCATTGGCACAACCGGACCTTATTAAAGGCCTCGGCCGTCTGATCGATTGAAAGATCTTATCTTGGAGTTCTAGTATGGCTCGTCGGCCCTTTCTCCTCCTCAGTAGGTGCAAACCCTGGTTCTGTAAATGATTATAACTGCCTTGGAGCTAGATAAGCAAACCTTCTTCTGTTTGAGTATGATGGATGTTACACCCACTGCCAGATACAAGCAAAAGCTTTCCAGCTAAGCTAGGAGTCAGAACGAACTCATGAAGCTATCCTTCTTCTTGGATCTCAAGATTCAAATGGAATTTTATCACCCCGGATTTTGGCTTTCATTTCCACTTTATACTTGAGTTAAGCAAGGCACCAGCATGGGAGAGAAGATAGCCCCTCGGGATCGCTTACTAGCCGGCCTACTTGATTTATTTATGAGGTATCCAGATGGCACTGCACCGGCGAGGGAAAGGGAAGCTGATGAGAGGTAAGGGAAAAGTCCATTTAATGAATAGGTTCACTACAGACTATACTATCTCTAGACCCCCTCTCTATACTCCCTCATAATATATGGATCCCCTAGATAACATTGATCCTCCAACGGCTGACATATCTCATCTAAACTCCCGGAAACCTGGGCATGGCTTTTTCGAACTTAGTTGATTTCGCAAGAAGCAACTTGAAAAGCACAAAGACTACATCTAAACAAACCTTACATCTTCGTTCGGCTCATTCTTGCTTATCTCACCCTATTTCCTTACTTTAGCTTAGAAGTAGGCATATGGGAAGTTACACAAAGATGACTTATCGGTTGGCCTATGCTTACTCGATTCCATTCTTTCCAATATCATATACGCCTAGTGAAATGCATCTATCTCCTCTCCTCCCCTTCTTTCTTTTTATCCATTTTATATACCTAGTCAAAGACTACTTCAGATTATAGGGCGGGCTTTTCTACCCATTGACCGGGACCGATCACTGTGTTTGACCACTCTTGGTATTCAGACCTTGGACTTTTTCGCTGGGAGCTGATCCATTCTTTAAGAGCTTTATACATAAAGAGAAGGCGTATTCACTTAAAGGACTGTGAAATCTACCCTATGCCCCGAAAAGTCTAGGCACCTAAATAAAGTAAAGATGGGATCCCTGACCAATAGATTAAGCTATCCAATGAGTTAGGAACCTTTTTTCTTCCCCCTTCTCTTCTCCGCTTTGCTCTGTTACTCCTTTTGCAGATGGTTGGTCACCACTCTTAGGCTTTTTGTTCTCTGCTTGTGGTGGGTCTCCAATCTTGATCCGGTGCTGACTTAATAGGGAAACCTACCCAGAAAATGCCCCCTTTTCCGGTCCGGCTAACAAAGCCTGTAAACCAAGAGCGAAACGAAGAGCTAAAATGTCACCTTTACCCTTATCCTATTTCTTTCTTACTTGTAAACCAGACCGCGTCATTCATTTTTTTCTTTCTTTGGTAAGGAAGGGACGACTATTCCCACAGGTTGATCTTGATAAAATGTGCAGCGGTAAGCAACTAATAATCTCGATGCAGGATTGCCGTTCCCATAGGTTCCTCCTCCAAAACCTTCTTAGGCGAAAAAGACTGGAAGGGCTTATTCCCACTGCTGATTACGGAGAACCTTCTACCGGGAAAGATTTCCTTCTATGCCTAGTGGTTTTTGAATTGGAAATGGGAAAGGCAGAGAGAATTTACTCAAATTCCACTATGTTATGTATACAATGATCGGGTTGCGTCTAGTATGATCGGGGTGCTTTATCTAAACTAGGCAGGATAACTTGGCTAACTTTCCTACTCTGATAGCATCTCTGAACGGCAGGTACCCTCAACCACCGTAACGAAGGAATGAATCTACTTTTGACTTGTCCTCCATATGCAATAGTTTGATTGTCAGGTTTCAAGAATGCTGGAAGAGAAGGGAAACCTCAGAGGCAGAAGGTAGAAAAACGATTTCATCATCTTATGGAAGGCATTTCCGTTTTGGTAGACCATTGGGGCAGAAGGAACACTCACCGTAGGCAATTCGTAACTCTATAGATGCAAACCTTTGAGGTAGGCATTGACCATTTGGTACTGTCACTAGTTCAGCATACTATAGAAACCCTTTGGTATAAGTAGACGTGAAGCTACATCAAAAATTGTCATTCTATAGATAGCTTAAGTTTGATACCTTCACAAATCCCCATCGTTGACCGAGATGGAGGTAATCTAACCATTGGAATATTTCCTTTCTGAAACCTGCTATCTTTCCACTTCTATCGGCTCACAACTTTTGGATCAATTCTGCGATAAGGCTGGATGGTCAAGGCGCCCTTTCGAGACTAGGACTCTCAGGTGGGTAAGATTCAGAAAACAGAAAAGCTAACCTGAATTCCTGCTTATCCCTAGGCTGCTACTCTGTTCCCTTAGATGCAATAGTTTACTAATCTGGTTTTCCCTAATTTCAATAGTGAGGAGGATGTCCAATAAAAATACTAGATTCTAGTATCTGACCAAAGGGAAGAACAAAAATAAATAGAGATAGAGGTCTCGGAAGTAGGGCCTATGAAAAGTACAGTGCCTTCTTGTTCTTGTACTTCTGATCGATTGATTCAATTGGATTAAAGGGAAGAGAACACCAAAACTACTAGCGAAAAGCACTTTCACCTGGCTAGCACTTAGCAAGGTTAGTTTAGTTTGCTTGGAAGGGGAGCATTCCAAATGCATAACTCGAAATGACACTAAAGACTAAAGCTAGAACATCTATAGTGACAGACGAGGGCGAATCATAACTAGAAGAAGGCCTCCGAACTGCTTCAAATCAAGAAATTGTGGGGAGCTTTTGGTCAAGTCTTGGAAGGGACTCCCATCCTAGAGTGTGAAAGCTCTCGGGAGAAGGGAATCGACAACACAACTGGAGCTGCCCTTTCTTTGGTTTAGTAAGAAGCTTCCTCAAGTATGTTGATTTGTAGTACGGTTAGTTCACTCGAATCCACTGACTTCATGCACGGGGACTCGACCATCAATCCTTTCTTGTGACGAGCTATGACTGGGTGCTCTGAAACCTCCTTAAAAGGAGGGGCGGTGGGGTAAGGTAATTGAAGTAACTAGCCAGTATTAAGATTAGGCATAAGCATAATAAACTGATGCATCCGAAGACGGTGAATCTAGAATAGAGGCCGGGTGGGGAAGCAAAAGATGCAAGAGAGCCTTTTTCCGGGAAGGAAGGGACGGCCGAGAACGATGTCCTTTCTCGTGCCTAATGCCTAATGCCTAAGCGGGAGCGCCCCTCTGTCTGCTACTTTACACTACTCCTTGAACGTGTCCTCTCGGCTCTCCTCGAAACTATTCCGAAGTTTTGAATTCCATTTCTATGGATAGGTTCTAAGCATATGAGAGAAAGGCGGATGAAAGGCAGTGACCCTAAGTTCCGAATTTTGCCTAGAATAAGTAAGGTTTCGGGGAAGTTAGAAGCCTTTCGGGCTGAATAGGGGCGGTGAGAGGGTGTAGTGTAGTAAAGGAGGTGGGCTTAGAGCCAGCAAGCAAAGTAAGGCAAAGCTTTATCGCGAAGAGGACAGATGAATGAATTGGTTCCAGGGTATGCCTTCTGAGGTATGCCGGGCAATAAGGGCAAGGAAGGCTGCGGGAAGAGTTTCAGGACTAGGCCAGAGGACTCCTGTCCATAAGGCTAGGAAGGCCGGAGCAAAAAGATTGAACTAGCCCACGCATCTGCTCCCCTCTCAATCCACCAATAACTCCCATCTCCTAGCATCTCATTCCCCCACCCCGTCGTCGAGAGCAGCCAGCCCTTCTCAATAGAATCCATGTGCCATTTCCTGAATGTCAATCTGCCCCTCCTATCCGAAAAGAAGCATATCCGAATAAAGGTACCAAGGTAACCCTTAGAGTCAAAGCATTTTTCGCTATTAAGGACTTACTAAAAAAGGCTCAAAAAATAGGAATCAGTTAGAGGAAACTAAGGACCAGGTTCACATTATCAGTGAGCGCGGATAAGAACGTTTCCTAGAATTCCACATCCCATATTGACTCTACCATCCCTAACGTTGGCCACTAAGTCCAATCTGACCTATCTCAAATAAGATCTTTTAGGATCAATTGGTTAGGCATCCCTCTTCTTTGTTTGCATAAGGCCACTAGCCATCTAGTGTTCGCTATCCTTCATCTTTCGATTAGCGAGATGATCTTAAAAACTACAGGCCTGAAATTTGCCTTTCTTAAGACCCCGTTGAAGATATTTTCAAAATGTTCCATCATTGGGTATAAGTAGAATCTTCATAGCCCAAAAAAAACACAGTCAAAGTCAAACGTTTGTCGGTGGCACAGGGTTGGGTTTGAAGAAATGGAGTTTCGTTGTTCGTCACATGAAACTCTGCACTTAGGGATCAGCCTCACAAATATGCTCTTCGACCTTTGAAAATGTCTTCTTTGTGGACTCGGCTGTAGGCTATATATCCATGGCTTGTTGAGATCCCCTTCCTCCTTCCTTTCTCACTGGAAAAAGCAGTAGTTGTTAATCGATGACCAGTTATCAATCAATCTGATGAAGGTAACAATATCCTCCTTGAAATCCATATAATCATTCCCTGGAAAATCAACCAGATTCTCCCTCCTCTTATGGCTCAAAGGCTCAACCTGGCTAGTAAGTCGGCATAGGAGAGGAGCACTCATTCATCTTGTGGTGGGCTGGCTTACTACTCCCTGATATTAGCTCTCAGCAGTTAAGCAATTCCGAAATCAGTTTGTTGCCCTGCAAAGTCTTTGACCTTGGGTATATGAGTAGGAGACTTAGGTCAGTAGCGTCGATAGGCAGTAGGGCAAGCTGCCGGATTGACAGACAGTTATTAGGACAATGAGTAAGCTACTTAGCCTAGGGAATAGGTACACATAGGTCAGATACGCGGGCAAGTCTCAATAACCAAAGTAGGAGTTGATGAGTGACTTTCTTCTTCTCTATTCCTTCTTACTGGACTGGACGGATTCCTTTCTATAAACTGAGTTAATGGAGTCAAGAAAGAAGCTAGTACAGTAGGCATTCTTATTACATAAAATAAGTCACTGGTAGGCAAGACTTTCTCTCGAGAGTCAGAGCTTCGAGACGAGTTTCGCAGATGTTCAATCTTGCGAGGCATATGAGCCAGATTTTTAGTACTCTCCCGACCTGTTAGAGGCCACCCTAATAAGCGGAGATTGCCGGGAAAACGTTGCTCAACAAGACAGTAACCAACTCGAAAAAGGAGACCCTGGCATAACAAGTGGTGATCTCTGTACTAGAATAGAAGCCCTGCTAATTGTGAAGAACCCACAGCCGGGAGCGTTAGCAACTGGATTTTACCACACTCTGTTATGCCCTCCCTTGAGGGATGGCTTGGTGCTAATGTAGGACTTTCGGAGACCTTCCGCTTGCTGTTCTGGTCCAGCCTGAGTGGCCATAACTTCTACTGTGATTTAGTTTGGAGCGGTCTTGCTCTTGTTGTTCCGTTGTTGCGCGTCCTATTCTGATATTTAGGACCAAGAGGTACTGTATTCTCTTTCGGATAGGCCCTGAAAGGAGAAGAAAGGCTGAAATGCCAACGGACGTCTGTCTATTCTCTAAATCACCCGATCCCTATCCGCTTTCCAAAAAGGAAGAATGCATGAACCACAGCAGAGGAGAAAGGACGGATCACCTGCCGATCTTTTACAAAACTATGCCAGAAAGGATATAAAGATTGACCGGTACAAAATCCATCTCCATCAATCTACACTCATTAAGGAGAGGGTTCCTTAGAGAATAAAATGGGGAGCGAACGAAAAAGATGTGTGGCTGAGGTGTTGGGAGCCCCCAATAGAGAAGGACGATGCGGAAAGGGATTTCAGCCAGTCCTTGCCTATTGCTGGGCTGGTTGTTTTGTCACGGTCCGATTAGTAGAAGGTGAGTGAGTAAGACGAGGCCCCCGAAGCGTAATGTAGAGCTATACTGCTCTTGTTTTTCCTTCCGCCCTGCTTAGGAGAACTTTGTCTAGAACCCACTTTAGCTAGCTTTCAAGGATACCATTACAGATGAGTGAAGCGAGTATATCGTTTCCGGAGCATCCGAGGTAGCGCGGTAGAGGAAGCCCTTTCTAGTTCAAGCAGTTCCAATTCCTATTCTGCTTCACCGCTTACACCACACTCTATTGGTTCGCCTTGTGGTGCCTTTCGATCAAGGTCTACTTTGGTTGATCCACTATCTTCTATAGCGCGTTATCCGCATTGAAGTTAGCCAGGTTCCTACCGCTTCTTGATATTATGGATTTTGCAATCCCTGAATGCCAGTGCTTCTACAACCAACGGATACTATTTAACATAAATAATAAGTAGAAATGGACAAACGAGTGTGGCTACACAGAGTGAGGAAAAAAACATGGTGGTACCAGCATTGCGTATCACTCACTATGCTTTATGTAATATGGCTTAAGCAATGGTAAAATGGGAGTCCTGAGCAAAGCACATCTGATCGATATGAATGAAAGATACATCCGTCTTTTCTTCTCCTTCGAAGGTTAGGTATCCGCTCGTTAGTTCAGCGCCGCATAAATACTGACTTTAAAAGGGGCGACTCCCGCCTGTGCTTAAGTTGTTTCAAGCTTGTAAACACCCGCGATCGGAAGATTGACCTGGTTTTCTTTCAGCTGAAACTCTACCTAATGGTTCAGATTCCCCGGGTCCATGGGTCCATGGCCGCTTAGCTTAGACAGCCTTGTTAGAGACATGAATGCGGGGTTCGGTTTCCAATTGATTTGTATTCACCGGGACCTCCTGTCGGTGTCAAAACCGGCGGATCTCGGGTAGGGGGTCCCGAACTGTGCGTCTAGGCGGATGGTAACAGGAGACGAGGGACACGATGTTTTACCCAGGTTCGGGCCCTCTCGATGGAGGTAAAACCCTACGTCCTGCTTGATTAATATTGATGATATGGGTAGTACAAGAGTGGATCTACCACGAGATCAAGGAGGCTAAACCCTAAAGCTAGCCTATGGTATCATTGTTGTAATGTATGTTGTCCTACGGACTAAAGCCCTCCGGTTTATATAGACACGGAGGAGGCTAGGGTTACACAGAGTCGGTTACAATGGTAGGAGATCTACATATCCGTATCGCCAAGCTTGCCTTCCACGCCAAGGAAAGTCCCATCCGGACACGGGACGGAGTCTTCAATCTTGTATCTTCGTAGTCTTGGAGTCCGGCGGACGATGATAGTCCGGCTGTCCGGACACCCCCTAGTCCAGGACTCCCTCAGTAGCCCCTGAACCAGGCTTCAATGACGATAAGTCCGGCGCGCATAATGTTTCGGCGTTGCAAGGCAGGTTCCTCCCTTGAATAATCCAGAGAAGATCATGAACACCAGGATAGTGTCCGGCTCTGCAAAATAAATTCCACATTCCACCGTAGAGAGAATAAAATGTACACCAGTCCAATCTGCTGACGTATTATGTAGCATGACATCACACCGCTACCAAGCCTTTTGTTTGAATCGTTTTTTACTATACCACCTCAGCACATTTAGCGAAGCGGTTTCCTTGGCACGTCTTGTCAAAGCAGAGATCGTGTTCCCCTTATTCTGGGATTCTCATCAATACGTGCGTGGGTAACCCAACCGTGCCTGTCGCCACGCCTCCTCCATCGGAGGTGAATCCCGAACGGTCACGGAGACGACCCTTGGTATTTTTCCCCTTTATAAGAGGACCAGGGTTCGTTCTTTTTCTTCAATCTCGCATCGAATCTCCTTCTCGCTCCCAGTTCCAACACCCGAAGCCCTAGATTCGAGCGCTTCGGATTCTCAATCATGTCCGGCTCCGACCCTCAAGGTCGGTGGATGCCCTCCTCCGTCACGGAGGAGGACGTGTTAAAGCTGCGTGAGGCCAAGTACCTGTCCTACGAGATTTCGCACAGGTTGCCTGCCCAAGGGCAGGCCGTGCCCGCCCCCGAGCCCGATGAGTACGTTGTCTTCGTACCCCACCTCCGTCGGGGTTTAGGCTTCCCGACGGACCCCTTCGTGAGAGGGCTCATGTTCTACAACGGGCTGGATTTTCACGATTTGGCTCCGGAGTCCATCCTCCATATCTCCGCATTCATTATCGTCTGCGAGGCCTTCCTCCGCGTCACTCCCCACTTCGACCTGTGGCTGAAAACCTTTAAGGTGGAGCCAAAGATGATCGGGGGGCGTCAAGCGGAGTGTCGCGGGGCGGCCATAAGCAGAAAGGCCAATGCCCCATGGCCCGAGGGTTCCTTCCAAGAGGAACTCGGACTGTGGCAGCAGGAGTGGTTCTATATCACCGCTCAGAATGGCAGCAAGCAAAAGCCGCCGCCTTCATTCCGCCCGGGACCTCCACGCCAACTGATGTCGTGGGTCAACCAAGGGCTCAATTGGGGGCCGTCCGAAGACGTGCCCTCACTGCAGGGCCGGATTCGAGACCTCCAAGCGAGAGAGATCAATCTGGTCGTGGTGATGCAGGTAATGCTAACTAGGCGTCTCCTGCCCTGCAAACGCTGTCCTCTCCGTCTATGGAAGTTCAACCCGGAGGGACCTCGAATTCTCCAGCACTTCATGGGTGCAACACCCGTGGAGATGTGCAGGTTGTTCTTCGGACCGCAGGTGGCGTGTCCGGAATTTACCGAGGACGCAGGCCTGAGCCGCAATCGCCCGGATACTCAGGTAAATAGCTCAGAGTCCGGACGTTTTATTTATCTGCTTTTCTAGGGTTCGCCTCCTGACCCATAACTTTTCACAGGAGTGGGTAGCGCGATCGAAGCTGATAAGGTGTCCGGCTCCCCTCCCAGAGACTGCACTGGAGCCCGTGCTGGTCAGAATGTTGGAGGTCGCGCCCGCAAAAGGGGGCGATGGGAAAGATAAAGGAGCTATTACTTCGCCCAAAGGGGCGTCTGAAGAGGAGGGAATCAAAAACTCCTTCCAGGGGGAGAAGAGGACCGCCTCCGAAGATCCGGAGGCCAAAGCCCCTAAACGGGGGAAGAGATCTTCACCGGGGGGTCCAGCGTCCGGGGAGAGTCCGGACGTACAATCATCACCAAAGGATCAGCACTCCAACGAGCCGTGAGTATGAAAAGGGGAGTTCATTAGTAAGAAAATACCTCCATTTGTGCTTCTGTGGGTGACCGAAATTTTTATCTTGCAGTTCGGATTTGCAGCCTTCGCAGATGAGTTCGTCTTTGGGGGACCTTCTTCCGGAGATGATGGAGAGCGAAACGCCCCCATCTGCTGCGCCGTCAGATAGGGCAGGCGAGCCTGAAGTATCGTCACGGAGGGTGTCCTCGAGTCTGGAGGGGCCGGGGAGTTCGGCGCCCACTAGTGTCCGGCCGGGGGAACTGAAGAATCTGCTGGAGAGGGCGTCCATCTCAGAAGATCACCGTGCGTTGATGCGTATGGTGATTGGAAGGATTTCGTCCGCCGAGAGCGGATTGCGTGATGCCGCTACGAGTTTGCTGGCGGGATTTGAGGTACGCGAAAATGGCGCACCTGTTTTTTTTGGCCGTTTTGCACATAAAAGTGCGCCCTGTATAGGTAGTAGCCCCTGAGACTCGGTAGGTTGTCGAAAGCGACAGCGTGCCGAGGATCGAAATCGCAAGTAATGAGTGTCGCCGTTCCTATGCAGGTGGCGGATAGTCCGAGGGCTAGCCGGACTAGTGGGGTTGCCGAGTTAATGCGGCAACTTGACGTGGCGGATGCGGACATCGCACTTGTCAACCGGCGACTTGACGAGTCGCAAGGTAAATGAGTTCTCCATAATCGCTTTATTAAGGGGGTCAAAACCCTCCTCTGATAAATTAAATGCTGTTATACAGACGGTGCTGCTGCTGTGGAGAGCCTTCGGGCCGAACTTGCTCAAGCTAAGGAGCAAGCCCGAAGGAGTGACGCGGCTGCCTCGAGGGAGGCCGAGGAGTTGAAAGCCGAAAGGGCTGCACACTGCCTAAGCAGGGAAGAGGTGTTCGAATTGGCCGTGAAAATAAAAGATGCTGCCGACCGCAATGAGGCTCTTGAAAAGGAGCGCTTATCGGAGCGGGAAGACCTGAGGAAGGCCACCGCCGAAGCCAAGGATGCCCTCTCTGCAATGCGGGCCATGAAGGAGGAGCTGCGCCAGGCCGGAGATATCGTGGCTGGCAAGCCTTTTCTGCTGCGTCGCCAGTTTATGGATCAAAAGTATGCTCAATTTGATCGGATGTGGAATCCGGAGGATCCGTATATGGACTTAGCGGCAAGTGCGGCTGACGCCATTGAGCACTTCCGGAGCCAGAAGGATCACAAGACGGAAGAGCTATTTTGGTCTCAATTCCATAGTCCGGATCGCTCACTTCCGTTGACCGACCGGTTGGCCGAATGGGTCGAGCTAAATAGATTATCCGGACTTGCCATGACTGACATCGTAGCTCATGTCTGGCCAGAGAGGCCCAAGGCGACGAGCTACTTCGGCTTACTGCAGCAATTCCTTGGAGCGGTGCCGCATATCAAGGAGATGAAGCGGTTGGCCTGCATCGAAGGCGCGCGGATGGCTCTTGCCCGCGTGAAGGCGCATTGGACAGAGATGGATGCCACCGCTGTTGCTGCCCAGGGTTCGGATGAAAGCCGGCTCCCCGCCGAGCACTATTTCGGGGAAGTTATGCGTGGTGCTCGTGTAATAGAGTCGCAGTGCTCAAAAAATGTCACATTCAAATGAACGTTTTAGCTTGTAAAATGATGATTATGCTATAACTGCTTTTTATACTTGTGCGTCCCAAGTAGTAAAACTTCTCTTGTGCGGCCGTTTACGTATACATTTGTATAACATGAAAGATTGCAGTCTTCGGCTTCAGCCCCCACGCACAAGGTGCGGGGGTGTTCGCAAAAATAGCGCGTTTTCACACTTAATCCGACGTCTCGGTCCTGTTAAGGAGGTGGTAGCGTAGCAAACGAGGCAATCCAGACTATAATGCTTTATCACTTTCACTTAGCCAGTGGAGTTCGAGGGTGGGGCGACGGTATAGCCCCTGGGGGCACCGCACTTCTCCGAGTTCGGGGCGCATGTGTGCCTGACCGGGAAACGGTCCTTCGTCAAAGCGGGGAATTCTAAACATTCCGGTAGTCGATCGAGTGGTTGAACAGTCTCTCGCTATATCATGATAGTCAGTTTTCGGCTTCCTCTACTGAGGTGCTCGCCCAGCCGAACTGGGGCACAATCGCAGTAGTTCTCCTGGTGCCGCGTTAGCCGATGATACAGAACGTAAGGCAGCAAAACACAGGAGCCGGGCAAACCCAACATTTGACCAAAGACATGATTCGGAGCTGATGCATATAATGCCTAACTCGAGACGCCGAACACTCCCTAAGGTGTTCGGTCTTTATAATAATGGGCAGAATGATGCCCTAAGCCCCTAGTGTCCAGGTACGGGCATAATCCTCCGACGCGGCCGATGCCAAAACGCCAGGCTCCGCTTTGGTTATAGGAAGAAACCAAGGGAGAATAACAACAAGAGACAGTAAAAAAGGTTTACGCAGGGTCTTAATCTGAAAAGAATCCTCGCAACGGGTCCCTACTGCACGTTTGCGCCTGTTTCTCCGTTGTGCCGTTATCCTGGACGGGTATGCACGTTGTTCGTCTGTAAAAAAGAGAGGAACGCTTAGTTTTAAAATAATTCGTGCGAAAAAAGTATGTGTGAAAGAAAAAATATGAATAAGCAAAGCGGGGTTTGAATAAACCCGCGGTTGTTTGTGCGCGCAGCCCCTTGTGAAAGGGTGTGTGGCTAGGGAGCCCCTAGCCTACTGATGCCGGACTCGTCTATCCGAGTCCGGGGTCTTTGGGTGACCCTCGCACTGAGATGATGCCACGCGGACCGGGCATCTTGAGTGTAAGAGACGCGTAATGTGGTATGGCGTTGAAACGGACAAAAGCCTTTCGTCCCAAGAGTGCTTGATATCCACTTTTAAATGGGACGATATGAAAAATTAGTTTTTCGCGCCGAAAGTTGTTCGGTGATCTGAACACGACTTCTAGTAATAGGGAGCCTGTGCACTTGGCATAAGGGCCCGGCGTCACTCCTTTGAAGGAAGTGCGGCTGTGTCGAATTTTGGTAGGGTCTATCCCCATCTTGCGGATTGTGTTTGAATACAGCAGGTTTAAGTCGCTGCCTCCGTCCATTAGGACTTTAGTACATTGTAATCCGTCGATTATGGGATTCAATATCAGGGCAGTCCATCCCGCATTTCGAACACTTCTGGAATAGTCCAGGTGGTCGAAAGTGATTGGTTTTGATATCCAATCTTTATGGTCTGCTGGGTTGGACCGTGCGAGGCTCTTTTTAGGAAGTGCCGCACTATTTTTCCGTATTATCACATGAAGTGAGTTTACTACTTTGACCTCTTGTGGGAAAGTCTTTTGTTTTCCGGTGCTCTGCTGGTGGGGTTTATCGTCTTCGCTTGACGCGTCGAGCCCCTTGTGTTCGGCGTTTAGTCGGCTGGACTGTTTGAAAACCCAACAGTCTCGATGGGTATGGTTTGCAGGCCTTCCGGGGGTACTGTGGATTTGACATATCCGACCCAAAATCTTGTTTAAGTTGGACAGCTCATCACCGTCATCCTTAAGAGGCGGTGTTTTGTTATTTGGCCGCGAGCTTTTGAATCCGGCGTTGACTGCCGTGCTCTTTGGGCTTTTCTCTTGATTCCGGCACTGCTCTTTTCTGCGCCGTGATTTTCCATTTCCATCTCTTATCTCGGATGTACTTGGGTCGCTGGTGCTGCATCTTGCTAGCCAGCTATCCTCTCCCGCGCAGAAGCGGGTCATGAGGCTTGTTAGTGCGGACATTGTCCTTGGTTTCTCTTTGCCGAGGTGTCTGGCAAGCCATTCATCTCGGACGTTGTGTTTAAAAGCTGCTAAGGCTTCGGCGTCCGGACAGTCGACTATTTGGTTCTTTTTAGTGAGGAACCTGTTCCAGAATTTGCGCACTGACTCTCCGGGCTATTGAGTTATGTGACTTAGATCATCTGCATCCGAAGGGCGGACATAAGTCCCTTGAAAATTTGCTCTAAATGTGTCCTCGAGCTCTTCCCAACTTCCCACAGTGTTTTCTGGGAGGCCTTTAAGCCAATGACGGGCTGGCCCTTTGAGCTTGAGGGGTAGGTATTTTATGGCGTGGAGATCATCTCCTCTGGCCATGTGTATATGTAGTATATAATCTTCTATCCAGACTCTAGGGTCTGTTGTTCCATCGTAGGCCTCTATGTTTATTGGTTTAAACCCTGCTGGGAATTCATGGTCCAGCACCTCATTGGTGAAACATAGTGGGTGTGCGGCGCCCCTGTATTTGGGTGTGCCGCTATCTTCGGACACTTGACGTGTTTCCTTGCTTCCTGGGGCCTTCTTCTTTGGCCCATAGATGGAACTGGCTGGGCCATCTGTCCTTCCAAGTTCATTGGTTGGTTTATGTGTGGCGCCGCTTTCAGAATTTGGCCTGTCATCCGGCCGTCTATCCAACCAGGCAGCCTCTTTATTTTTTGACTGTGGGGGCTCTATGGTCTCGTCGTCGAATTCTGGTAGCAGCTTGCGCTTTGGGTAGCTCTTTGATTGGTGGCCATTGCCGTATTTATCCGCGGTTTTGAGTACTTTGCTCCACCTCATTCTGAGTGTGTCTTCCGCTGTTTTGAGCTTCCGCTTTTCCTTCTTCAAGCTTCTTGCAGTGTTGACGAGTCTTTTCCGAAGGTTTTTATATTCCGGCGGTGTGTTCGGCGTGAGATCGTCCGAACCATCATTTTCGCCGGGCCTGGATTGATTATCTGACTCGTCGTGTTCGGACGGTTGCTTATCTGCATGTTCGTCGTCCACTTTTGTGCCCTGCTGTATTGCGGGGTCCTTAGGAGCGTTGTTGTTGTTGAGGCAGGGCTTAGGGCGGCGTCTGCGCCGCCGTTTTGGTTGTTCATCGGCGGTGTTATCCTCTGCCGCGGCCCGTTGATCCTCGTTATCGCTCTCTTTTGGGGTATCCACCATGTATATGTCGTATGACGAGGTGGTCCTCGCGTGCCCTATAGGCGCTGTTTCTTGTTCGTCTCCGGCGTCGTCATCTATACCGTCGATGTCTTCGGAGCCGTAGTCTAGCATGTCGGTTAGATCGTCGACAGTGGCTACAAAGTGGGTGGTGGGTGGGCTCTGAATTTCTTCGTCGTCCGTATCCCAACCATCCTGGCCATAGTCCGGCCAGGGCTCTCCTGATAGCGAGAGATGCTTTAGTGAATTCAGGATGTCGCCAAAAGGCGAGTGTTGGAAGATGTCCGCGGCGGTGAATTCCATAATCGGCGCCCAATCCGATTTGATTGGTAGGGGCGTGGGAGGTCCGGAGTCCGGCAAGGAGTCCGGCACCTTGGAATCACGAGTTTTGCGAGGGACAAGATTAGTGTTCGGCTCCATCGCCGTGGAAGTTGAAGCCCCCAAGGCGGTGTCCATCCACCGATCCTCTATCTGGGCAATCGGCTCCGGACTAATGGCCGAAGCGGATTCGCGTGCAGCCACCAAGGCACTGTTCGGCAGCAGAGCTAGATCATGCCCATCATCATAGTGCGGCGCGCTTGGCTGTGGCTCGAGTCCGTCGAAGATCAAGTCTCTGCGGACATCGGCCGTGAAGTTTAGGCTTCCGAATCTGACCTGACGACCAGGGGCGTAGCTTTCGATCTGCTCCAGATGACCAAACGAATTAGCCCGCAGTGCGAAGCCGCCGAATACGAAGATCTGTCCGGGGAGAAAAGTCTCACCCTGGACAGCGTCGTTGATTGAAGATGCCATCGGGCCTATCGGTGACGACACAGAGGAACTCTCGATGAAAGCACCAATGTCGGTGTCAAAACCGGCGGATCTCGGGTAGGGGGTCCCGAACTGTGCGTCTAGGCGATGGTAACAGGAGACGAGGGACACGATGTTTTTACCCAGGTTCGGGCCCTCTCGATGGAGGTAAAACCCTACTCCTGCTTGATTGATTTTGATGATATGGGTAGTACAAGAGTGGATCTACCATGAGATCAAGGAGGCTAAACCCTAAAGCTAGCCTATGGTATCATTGTTGTAATGTATGTTGTCCTACGGACTAAAGCCCTCCGGTTTATATAGACACCGGAGGAGGCTAGGGTTACACAGAGTCGGTTACAATGGTAGGAGATCTACATATCCATATCGCCAAGCTTGCCTTCCACGCCAAGGAAAGTCCCATCCGGACACGGGACGGAGTCTTCAATCTTGTATCTTCGTAGTCTTGGAGTCCGGCGGACGATGATAGTCCGGCTGTCCGGACACCCCCTAGTCCAGGACTCCCTCACCTCCCCTTATTGGATTTCTCCACTTTTCTAGTTGTTGTGGAAAGAATGTTGAGCAAATGAGTTTAAGGGGTGGTTTTCTGTTTACTTTTTTTCAGCCTATGTCGTCTCTCTTCCAGAACCTCACAATCATCAGTGTCTGAAGTTTCATGATGAATATTGGTTTCACATTTTATTGCTTACGTGAGGAAATATCAATTTGGAACTCGAATTTGTATTTGAGTTATGATGAGAAGTGAGGTAGATTCGCATTGTTGAAGAAAGCGAAGAAAAAGGATGCTGCTATGGCTTGCTTGTGGCTCTTTCTTCTATTGGCTAGTCTCGGGCATGATAGTTTCCATTTCTTTTGGAAAGCAAGTGCGGCTCAGTCATAAGTGTTAGTAATAGCATGAAGTAAGTTGTCGGTAGCCGGCACTAAGTAAAAGGAAAAGCTTCTCAAAAGCATCCAGAAATATCATAGAATGGTGATCGAGATCACCTTCACGGGAATCATCCTTTGCAAATTGGGGGAAGGGAACCAATCAAGTCACCAAGAAGTTCCTGAAACTTGGTTTAGTATTAAGGTTCTTCTCTTCCAGCGTTTAGTATTCAAGTTCTTCTCTTCCAGCCCCTCGGCCCCTCTTTGATAAGGAAAGTTTGCATTTCTCAAATAAAAAATGACAAATATGGTTCGATGGCTCTTCTCCACTAGCAGGTTTACTGCTTTCTATTTGCACTTTTGTATTAAGTTTCCTTATATATACGATTTTTTATTATTTTCTATTTGTCTATTTTTCTTTTTAGTGCGTTTTATTTCGATTATTCTTCTCCCAATTTTAAGTCTTTTCGGAGCCTCCTTCATTATTACTCTTCCTCCAGAGATTCAGGATCCCCAAGCTCTAGCTCATTTAGCAGGGCTAAACTTCTATCTGAGCCTTTACGAGCAGGATCCTGGATGGGTTACGTTCATTCAGAACGAGCTTAATCACAATACCCCTCTGGAGGACATACCTGGATGGCTTAAGCTCTTCCTAATGGAAGAAAAGCTGTCTAGTATGCGACAAGATGTCATTCAGGAATTTGTGGCACTTTATCAAAGAATAGGGCCTTATCTACCGATCGAGCCCTACTTGCTCGATGAAGTGCTTTATTCCTATCTGGACCATATTCACGCAACTGATTCTTTCACTGTTCTCCAAGCGTCTTATCAAGATCTGCGGGAGAATGAGGGAGGATATATTTTCTTTAGAGATGATGTTCCCCACAACCAGGATCTCCTTGAGGCGGAAAGCTCCGCAAGGAGGTGCCTGGAAGTGGAACAGAGGATCCGATGGGAAGAAATCCCCAAGAGCAAGGCAAGTCTCGAAAGAGCTGAGCACGAGCATGCTCTCGACTTGTTTAAGTCGGAGGATCTTAGAAGGGAATTAGAAAAAAAATAGCGGGGTAGCTCAGTAATTCTGATTCTTTTCTCTTCCAGCCCCCGGGCGGGCCCCTCTTTCTTTTCTCTTCCAGCCCCCCGGCCCCTCTTTGATAAGGAAAGTTTGCATTTCTCAAATAAAAAATGACAAATATGGTTCGATGGCTCTTCTCTACTAACCACAAGGATATTGGGACTCTCTATTTCATCTTCGGTGCCATTGCAGGAGTGATGGGCACATGCTTCTCCGTACTGATTCGTATGGAATTAGCCCGACCCAGCGATCAAATTCTTGGTGGGAATCATCAACTTTATAATGTTTTAATAACGGCTCATGCTTTTTAATGATCTTTTTTATGGTTATGCCGGCGATGATAGGTGGATTTGGTAATTGGTTTGTTCCGATACTGATAGGTGCACCTGACATGGCATTTCCACGATTAAATAATATATCATTCTGGTTGTTGCCACCAAGTCTCTTGCTCCTATTAAGCTCAGCCTTAGTAGAAGTGGACAGCGGCACTGGGTGGACAGTCTATCCGCCCTTAAGTGGTATTACCAGCCATTCTGGAGGAGCAGTTAATTTAGCAATTTTTAGTCTTCATCTATCAGGTATTTCATCAATTTTAGGTTCTATCAATTTTATAACAACTATCTTCAACATGCGTGGACCTGGAATGACTATGCATAGATTACCACTTTTTGTGTGGTCCGTTCTAGTGACAGCATTCCTACTTTTATTATCACTTCCGGTACTGGCGGGGGCAATTACAATGTTATTAACCGATCGAAACTTTAATACAACCTTTTTTGATCCTGCAGGAGGAGGAGACCCAATATTATACCAGCATCTCTTTTGGTTCTTCGGTCATCCAGAGGTGTATATTCTCATTCTACCTGGATTTGGTATTATTAGTCATATCATATCGACCTTTTCAAGAAAATCGGTCTTCGGGTATCTAGGCATGGTTTATGCCATGATAAGTATAGGTGTTCTTGGATTTCTAGTTTGGGATCATCATATGTTTACTGTGGGCTTAGACGTTGATACGCATGCCTACTTCACCGCAGCTTCCATGATCATAGTTGTGCCCACAGGAATCAAAATCTTTAGTTGGATCGCTACCATGTGGGGAGGTCCGATACAATACAAAACACCCATATTATTTGCTGTAGGGTTCATCTTTTTGTTCACCATAGGAGGGCTCATTGGAATAGTTCTAGCAAACTCTGGGCTAGACATTGCTCTACATGATACTTATTATGTGGTTGCACATTTCCATTATGTACTTTCTATGGGAGCCGTTTTTTCTTTATTTGCTGGATTTTACTATTGGGTGGGTAAAATCTTTGGTCGGACATATCCTGAAACTTTAGGCCAAATCCATTTTTGGATCACTTTTTTCGGGGTTAATCCGACCTTCTTTCCCATGCATTTCTTAGGGCTTTCGGGTATGCCACGTCGCATTCCAGATTATCCAGATGCTTACGCCAGATGGAATGCTCTGAGCAGTTTCGGTTCTTATATATCCGTAGTTGGGATTCGTCGTTTCTTCATAGTTGTCGCAATCACTTCAAGCAGTGGAAAGAACCAAAAAAGAAAAAGACATTTGATTTTGTTTTTTGGTTCCCTGGGGCTTTTGTTCCTTCCTAGGGAGCATCGAAGTCCAAACCAGGGGGCTAATTCACGAAATACTAGAATTGAAAGGAAGAACAACTAATTTAGGCGGAACTGTAAACCCACAAAAAGGGGCTTATTTCCCTGCAAAGGCGACACCCATGACGGTGCAGGCGTCCTTAATGAAAAGGAGTGCTAATGGGGATTTTCCAAAGCATTTGATCGACCTTAATGATCGACCGCTACCGGACAACTTTGTCAACCAACTGAATGACGCGAAAGATAGAATGTTGGATGGGCACGAAAAAATAAAAAAAGAGGACGCGTTGGCCCATATACGTTCTCTTTACCCTGAATCTTCGAATTCAACGGACACAATTCGGGACATCAAGAAGAGTATCTATTCCAATAAGTGGTTCCTTTCTGAGTTATGGACCCATTTGCGCTACAGTGCTCCTTTAGCGAATCAAATCGAGAATCCACGAGAGTGGGGTCAATTTGATAAATGTTTGAAAAAGATCCTGACCTGTAATGGTCAATCGAGCAACAATTTATCAGACCTCGTGAATCTTGAAGTCGATTTAAATAACCCCCGTGTAAGGGGGACGATTCTTCAACCTTATTTTGATGCTCTCAAAAAGCCAAAATAGGGAGTGATACTTTGGGTTAAAGTAGAATTCGTTCTTAAAATAGTGAATTCGTGGCCCCCCACGCCAGGTAGCAGCGGTTTTCTTGCTTGGATGGTTTGGGGGGGGAAGAAGAGTGGGCGGGCGGGCTTCTTTCACTTGTGCTAAGGTTATCACTTCTCTACGGAGTGTTTTTATTAATAACAGATCAGATATATTTTAAAGGTTGAATGAAAAAAGAAATCGCCCCATGGCATGGCGAGATTTTACTTACCTATAAATAGTTCAGAGATTGGAGTTGAGGATGGGAGCGGCAATGATACTGCCGGCCAGGAATAATTACCTATCCCTCTTATACTTAAGAAAAGAGAAGAGAAGCAGGTGTTGAGAAATGAGAAGTGGGCTATATCCCCGGGGACTTTTTAAAAGCAGCTGAAAGGAAATGTTGCTTCCTTTCTATACGCTAATTCTTGCTTTGAAGAGATGTTCCAGACAAGGCATTCTTAAGTCCCACCTCACCTATATCCAACTTTAGGTATTCCATTGTTTCTAGTATAATAAGCAGGTTTAAGCCATGGAAGACATGAGTCACTAAAGTGCTATTAACTAGATCGCGAAAGATGTGCCAAAGAGGTTTTCCAGCACATGGAATAGCACTCGCAGGGGCATCCTGTCAGTCGCCAGGCCATGCGCATTTGAAAGAATTCCCACACACAATGGGAGCCATTTCAACCATTTCTGCTCTACGTTGCAAACTAGGGGGCATAAGCTACCAAACCCCTGGCTAAGAATCTATATCATACCGAGCAATCATTCCGTCTTCTTGAGAAGAAAGAACACATGAATCCTCGCTTTGAGCTCACCTACGAGTGCACCTAACAAGGTTTTCCAGACCTAATAAACGTTCATTGCAAAGAAATGTTGACCTCTGATTTAGAGAGGATCAACCACAGTTTGAGAAAAGAAAAGTGCACACCGGCATTATGCCTCGTAAAGCTACCCCCATTCATAGCTTTATTCACTGTCTGCTCGAATAGCTTCATTTCAATGTTAGGATGACCCGCAAGGTCGTCTAAAATAGCTTCCACCTATCTAGTTTCCATGTGGCACGCCAACCACAATCACTTCATCCCTTGGCTTCTTTATCATAGCTGCCTACCTCTTCAGATCAAGGATCAAAGACTACAGGAGCTCAAAGTTATTGTCGCACACTTCCATCTAGGAGATGCATGTTAAGCTATCCCTTGGATTATAGCCTAGGAGATCGATTGGCAGGCCTTGTTCTATGAAAAGAGTATCCTTATGGTTTAGGAACCCCAACATCTATTGAAAAGTATGATGCACCCCTCGGTTTACCAACATTTCCATTCAATCTCATTTAGATTCTATTAACTAACAAGCCGGGATCCAATTCCATTTCAACCGCTGAGGTCATTAACGAACTAGAAAAGAGCTAAGGAACTATTTCCAGATACCTAATCGGGTGCTGAACGAACTACTACTTCAATATGTCATTGCAATTTCAAATGGGTTTTGATGGCACTCAAGCAGCCTCACTACTTTGATCTCAGTAACCTAATGATCTCCCCAAACCAACTCATTCTCGGAAGGAGACATGGCCAAGGGTGAACAAGATATGATGGCTGAGAATCTCTATTCCTACAAAATAACATGATTCACATGCTCAATACCCAGGACGGTGGTTCCTCCCGCCTGGCAGGTCTAAGAATACACCCCCTACGACACAGTTGAAACCAATTGTCTCTCACTTCAAAGATGGACCCTCTGTTCCTTTGAAATGCCTTTGATACATCAATTCTGCACTTTTGAAAGTGAAGATCTAGGTCCAAGAGGAATGAAATGAGCATACCAGGAGTTGTCTATTCACATGTCATATGAAGAATACTTATTTTCAGAGAGTGCCTCCAGGTTCTCTAGTAGCTATATCAAACCACAACTCTGTACTAGCCAAGAGGCTTCGGTACTAACCAACACACCAGGATTCAAAGATGCAAAAAGAAAAAGGAAGATAATACCACTACTGTAGATGCACGCCCTTCTCTTAGTTGAGAAGAACACAGGTAAGAAAGTCTAGAAAGTTCTGAGACTGGGGTAGGTGAATCCATTGACCTTGACGTAGGGCTTTCCCCTCCACCCGATGGTGATTGACTTACTGAAGACCGGCCCTAAGCCATTAGTGAATTGAGCCTGGTGAACCATTGATATAGCACTCTGCGGGGCGAAGGCTACTTATCACGATAGTTTACAGAAGCTGTTTCCTGACCTGGAATAGACGAATCCTAACAAGATTCTAGACATACGCGGGATGAAACAACATCTACTCGAATTTCATTCACAAAGCCATCAAGGCGGTGCTCAAGAGAGGTTGTTGTCTACCTAATGCCATCCCTTCGATCAGATTGTAATGGCAGTAGCCCCGGTTTCACGGGTTTTGATACCCCAGCAATGTGCAAGAACATCCTCGAAAACGTCTGATGTGACTTCACCTGAAAGTGCATCTGGAACCGCTCCCAGTGCTGATTTAGATGTTGTAGGAACAAACAAAGATTGTGGTGCTGAAACAAACGGACAACAGGATCTGTCCTCTATTAGCGTTTGATAGCTCATTGCTACCTCGCCGGAGGGATGGGGAGGTAGACTCTGACCCAGATCTCGCTATAGCCGCCAACGGATCATTTCATTAAGGGCACACCCAGGCAGGGAAGAATTCTCAATTAGTTCATTGAGTTTAGGAAAGGATGCCAGTTTGGAACAGTTGGTGGAGCATGGTGAAACGCGCTCATTTGGAGTGGCTGAAACAGAAACGTACTCGAGAGCTACTCGTCTTCCTAAAAGCTCTAGCAATGCAAGACCTGTCCTAATGCAATAAATACTGGTGCTCTCGAACTCAATCAGCACAGGTACAGGGCCAGGTGCTTCTCCAGCTCTTGGTACCGTCTCTTGTGCCCCACCTGTATAGCTAGGGTTAAGTAACCCATTCAGGAGAAGATAAGAGAAACACCATCTGGAAAGGCAAGATGAGCTTGGGTATTTAAGTGCCAAGCGCCCACTCATCAATGCTGGTGATTGGCCTTGTATGGCTGCCCCATCCCTTTCAGCAGATGTACTACTTTTGAAAGCATTAGCGAATATCTTAATGCGGGAGTTTATATGGAGAAGAAACAATCTTCTGCCTAGATTAACTCATTAGAATGAAATGGTGAGTTTCCACGAGGAGTTCTGGGATGGTAAAAGGGGTGTAGATAAAATAGTTTGTGTGGATTTGAGTCATAGTATCCACTATGTTTCTACTCCACGTCTATGGAATACATTAAAATTTCTACACAATCTGGGGGTGATTTCGCATATCTTAAAGGAATTTCTATCTCTCCCGATAAAGAGTATTTGGGCCAAAATGAGTCCGAACAGGGAGCAGTCAATTTAGCTAGAACAGTATTGGGAGCCCGCCACCGAAATGGCGAAACTTGGCAGGGCATATTAGAGGATATTCGGGCGGGTGGTGGTATGGATAATTTTATCCAGAATCTGCCTGGTGCCTACTTGGAAACCCCATTGGATCAATTTGCCATTATCCCAATAATTGATCTTCATGTGGGCAACTTTTATTTATCATTTACAAATTAAGTCTTGTATATGCTGCTCACTGTCGTTTTGGTTGTTTTTCTTTTTTTTGTTGTTACGAAAAAGGGAGGTGGAAAGTCAGTGCCAAATGCATGGCAATCCTTGGTCGAGCTTATTTATGATTTCATGCTGAACCTGGTAAACGAACAAATAGGTGGTCTTTCTGAAAATGTGAAACAGAAGTTTTTCCCTCGCATCTCGGTCACTTTTACTTTTTCGTTATTTCGTAATCCCCAGGGTATGATACCCTTTAGCTTCACAGTGACAAGTCATTTTCTCATTACTTTGGCTCTTTCATTCCCCGACACAAATGTAGTTTTTTTTCCTGAACCTAAGGACCCCTCCCTCTGGCGGCGGCGATTAGGGTTTCGACGTGGAACATGACAGCGCTCGCTGATCTCGTCGGCGAGGCGCGCGGGGCTTGGATCGGGCGCGATGGCATCATCTCAGCCTGTCGACGCCAACCAGAAGGATGGGGGGGAGGGCTCCCCTCGATCAGCAAGAACACATCTGGAAGAGGCGTTGGGGAAGTTGGACATCTCTGAAGAAGAAGCCACGCCTCTGGTACTGGATGATTGCGTGGAAGGAGGCCCGGCAAAGTGGTTGCTGGCAGGCAAGATCTTGCACCGTAATTTGTACCATATCCAGACGATCACCAACGCCCTTCGCCCGGCTTGGGGCAACCCAAGGGGATTACAGTTCTGTCCTGCTGGTCCTAACATGTTTGTGGCTGAGTTTGAGAATCAGCGAGATAGAGATCGAGTTTGGAGTGGATCGCCGTGGCACTTGAACAAAAACGTTGTGATTCTATCGGAGTTTGAAGATTGTATGAGGTAGTTCTCTCTTCCTGCAGCAACAGGAAATTCCAGGCGTCGTTTTTCTCTTCTTCCTTTTTTTTTGCATCCGTCGAATGTTTTCTTTTTGCACCTGAGCTAAACGTGCACATAAATCATGTTTTTTTTGCGGGGACATAAATTGTGTTGCAGTACTGTAGATCACTGCGATTGAGATGGTGGTATATACCAATGGCGGGTTTGATTACCTGCATCTTTTTTGTTGTCTTTCTGTAATTTAGTTGGTCCTGGCTGAGAAGATGCAGGTTGAAAATCATGTTGGGCATATAGTTTGGTTGCCTGCTTGCATGATAGCACCAATTCACCCCGTGTTTGATTGCCTACCTACGGCTGTGCTGATAGCCTGATACACTACATGATGTTTGGTTGCATACATTCAGTCAGATCTGAATTTTTTTTGTATGCTATGTGATGAGTTAACCATGTACACCTTACATACATACGATAACACCGATCATACCAATAAAATAGTACTTCAATCATAATGAACCCGACGGCGAGGAAGAAGTTTTTCATCCCACACAATCCAAACTAACCTGGAGACTTGCCTACTTCAACAAGTGCTTTTCTGCTTGAGTACAAACTTGGAGTAGCCTGCCTACTCTTAAACACTTCGAAGGAGTTGTCTGTGTAACGGATCACTTGTTTTGAATGTTTGCCATGAATTGCAAACCCCTAGATCCCTCTTTGTATACCACATATCATTTTCCCCTAGCATGATAGAAGAGCAATAATTCAAGCAACAACCAAAGGAACACACTACACATGGACGGAAGGAGCATAGGCATGCATGATCATATACCCAAAAGGAGCAAGTTTATAGTAGCTCTATAGTGTATCCTACCACCACATCTAAAAGAGGGTGTAATCCTATCCCTGCAAAATCGCCATTGAAAGAAATATGCCCTAGAGGCAATAATAAAGTTATTATTTATTTCCTCATATCATGATAAATGTTTATTATTCATGCTAGAATTGTATTACCCGGAAACATAATACATGTGTGAATACATAGACAAACGTAGTGTCACTAGTATGCCTCTACTTGACTAGCTCATGAATCAAAGATGGTTAAGTTTCCTAACCATAGACATGAGTTGTCATTTGATTAACGGGATCACATCATTAGTATAATGATGTGATTGACATGACCCATTTCGTTAGCTTAGCACTTAATCGTTTAGTATGTTGCTATTGCTTTCTTCATTACTTATACATGTTCCTATGACTATGAGATTATGCAACTCCCGCTTAGCGGAGGAACACTTTGTGTGCTACCAAATGTCACAACGTAACTGGGTGATTATAAAGGTGCTCTACAGGTGTCTCCAAAGGTACTTGTTGAGTTGACGTATTTCGAGATTAGGATTTGTCACTCCGATTGTCGGAGAGGTATCTCTGGGCCCTCTTTGTAATGCACATCACTATAAACCTTGCAAGCAATGTAGCTAATGAGTTAGTTACGGGATGATGCATTACATAACGAGTAAAGAGACTTGCCGGTAACGAGATTGAACTAGGTATTAAGATACCGACGATCGAATCTCGGGCAAGTACCATACCGATGACAAAGGGAACAACGTATGTTGTTATGCGTTTTGACCGATAAAGATCTTCGTAGAATATGTAGGAGCCGATATGAGCATCCAGGTTCCGCTATTGGTTATTGACCGGAGACGTGTCTCGGTCATGTCTACATAGTTCTCGAACCCGTAGGGTCCGCACGCTTAAAGTTAGATGACAGTTATATTATGAGTTTATGTGTTTTGATGTATCGAAGGTTGTTTGGAGTCCCGGATGTGATCACGGACATGACGAGGAGTCTCGAAATGGTCGAGACATGAAGATTGATATTTTGGACGACTATATTCGGACACCGAAATAGTTCCGGGGGTTATCGGATATGTATTAGAGTACCGGGGGTTACCGGACCCCCCCCCCCGAGAAGTTATTGGGCCTTATGGGCCTTGGTGGAAAGGAGAGAGGGAGGCTAGGAGGTGGCGCGTGGCCCCCCTTGCCCCAATCCAAATTGGGAAAGGGAAGGGGGCGGCGACCCCCTTGTCCTTCCTTCTCTCCACCTCCTCCTTCCCCCTTCTCCTACTTGGAATAGGAAAGGGGGGGGGAGGGGCAAACCTACTTGGAGTAGGATTGCCCCCCCTTGGGCGCGCCTCTCCCCTTGGCCGGCCCTCTCCTCCTCTCCCCTTTATATACGGAGGAGGGGGGCACCCCATAGACACAACAATTGATCATTGATCTCTTAGCCGTGTGTGGTGCCCCCCTCCACCATAGTCCTCCTCGATAATATCATAGTGGTGCTTAGGCGAAACCCTGCGTCGATAGAACATCATCATCGTCACCACGTCGTCATGCTGACGGAACTCTCCCTCGACACTCGGCTGGATTGGAGTTCGAGGGACGTCATCGAGCTGAACGTGTGCAAGAACTCAAAGGTGTCGTGCTTTCGGTGCTTGATCGGTCGGGCCGTGAAGACGTATGACTACATCAACCACGTTGTGCTAACGCTTCCGCTTTCGATCTACGAGGGTACGTGGACAACACTCTCCCCTCTTATTGCTATGCATCACCATGATCTTGCGTGTGCGTAGGAATTTTTTTGAAATTACTACGTTCCCCAACAGTGGCATCCGAGCCTAGGTTTTATGCGTTGATGTTATATGCACGAGTAGAACACAAGTGAGTTGTGGGCGATACAAGTCATACTGCTTACCAGCATGTCATACTTTGGTTCGGTGGTATTGTTGGATGAAGCGTCCTGGACCGACATTACGCGTACGCTTACGCGAGACTGGTTCTACCGACGTGCTTTGCACACAGGAGGCTGGCGGGTGTCAGTTTCTCCAACTTTAGTTGAACCGAGTGTGGCTACGCCCGGTCCTTGAGAAGGTTAAAACATCACTAACTTGATGAACTATCGTTGTGGTTTTGATGCATAGGTAAGAACGGTTCTTGCTCAGCCCGTAGCAGCCACGTAAAACTTGCAACAACAAAGTAGAGGACGTCTAACTTGTTTTTGCAGGGCATGTTGTGATGTGATATGGTCAAGACGTGATGCTATATTTTATTGTATGAGATGATTATGTTTTGTTACTGAGTTATCGGCAACTAGAAGGAGCCATATGGTTGTCGCTTTATTGTATGCAATGCAATCGCTCTGTAATTGCTTTACTTTATCACTAAGTAGTAGCGATAGTCGTAGAAGCAATAGTTGGCGAGACGACAACAATGCTACGATGAAGATCAAGGTGTCGCGCCGGTGACGATGGTGATCATGACGGTGCTTCGGAGATGGAGATCACAAGCACAAGATGATGATGGTCATATCATATCACTTATATTGATTGCATGTGATGTTTATCATTTATGCATCTTATCTTGATTTGATTGACGGTAGCATTATAATATGATCTCTCACTAAATTTCAAGTTAAAAGTGTTCTCCCTGAGTATGCACCGTTGCCAAAGTTCGTCGTGCCCAGACACCACGTGATGATCGGGTGTGATAAGCTCTACGTCCATCTACAACGGGTGCAAGCCAGTTTTGCACACGCAGAATACTCAGGTTAAACTTGACGAGCCTAGCATATGCAGATATGGCCTCGGAACATTGAGACCGAAAGGTCGAGCGTGAATCATATAGTAGATATATATGATCAACATGGTGATGTTCACCATTGAAAACTACTCCATTTCACATGATGATCGGTTATGGTTTAGTTGATTTGGATCACGTGATCACTTAGATGATTAGAGAGATGTCTATCTAAGTGGGAGTTCTTAAGTAATATGATTAATTGAACTTGAATTTATCATGAACTTAGTACCTGATAGTATTTTGCTTGTCTATGTTTGTTGTAGATAGATGGCCCGTGCTGTTGTTCTGTTGAATTTTAATGCGTTCCTTGAGAAAGCAAAGTTGAAAGATGATGGTAGCAATTACACAGACTGGGTTTGTAACTTGAGGATTATCCTCATTGCTGCACAGAAGAATTACGTCCTGGAAGCACCGCTAGGTGCCAAACCTGCTGCAGGAGCAACACCAGATGTTATGAACGTCTGGCTGAGCAAAGCTGATGACTACTCGATAGTTCAGTGTGCCATGCTTTACGGCTTAGAACCGGGACTTCAACGACGTTTTGAACGTCATGGAGCATATGAGATGTTCCAGGAGTTGAAGTTAATATTTCAAGCAAATGCCCGGATTGAGAGATATGAAGTCTCCAATAAGTTCTACAGCTGCAAGATGGAGGAGAATAGTTTTGTCAGTGAGCATATACTCAGAATGTCTGGGTATAACAATCACTTGATTCAACTGGGAGTTAATCTTCCGGATGATAGCATCATTGACAGAATTCTTCAATCACTACCACCAAGCTACAAGAGCTTCGTGATGAACTATAATATGCAAGGGATGGATAAGACAATTCCCGAGCTCTTCGCAATGCTAAAGGCTGCGGAGGTAGAAATCAAGAAGGAGCATCAAGTGTTGATGGTCAATAAGACCATCAGTTTCAAGAAAAGGGCAAAGGGAAAAAGAAGGGGAACTTCAAGAAGAACAACAAACAAGTTGCTGCTCAAGAGAAGAAACCCAAGTCTGGACCTAAGCCTAAGACTGAGTGCTTCTACTGCAAGCAGACTGGTCACTTGAAGCGGAACTGCCCCAAGTATTTGGCGGATAAGAAGGATGGCAAGGTGAACAAAGGTATATGTGATATACATGTTATTGATGTGTACCTTACTAATGCTCGCAGTAGCACCTGGGTATTTGATACTAGTTCTGTTGCTAATATTTGCAACTCGAAACAGGGACTACAGATTAAGCGAACACTGGCTAAGGACAAGGTGACGATGTGCGTGGGAAATGGTTCCAAAGTCGATGTGATCGCTGTCGGCATGCTACCTCTACATCTACCTTCGGGATTAGTTTTAGACCTAAATAATTATTATTTGGTGCCAGCGTTGAGCTGAACATTATATCTGGATCTTGTTTGATGCGAGACGGTTATTCATTTAAATCTAAGAATAATGGTTGTTCTATTTATATGAGTAATATCTTTTATGGTCATGCACCCTTAAAGAGTGGTCTATTTTTGATGGATCTCGATAGTAGTGATACATATATTCATAATGTTGAAGCCAAAAGATGCAGAGTTGATAATGGTAGTGCAACTTATTTGTGGCACTGCCGTTTAGGTCATATTGGTGTAAAGCGCATGAATAAACTCCATACTGATGGACTTTTGGAATCACTTGATTATGAATCACTTGGTACTTGCGAACCATGCCTCATGGGCAAGATGACTAAAACGCCATTCTCCGGAACTATGGAGCGAGCAACTGATTTGTTGGAAATCATACATACTGATGTATGTGGTCCAATGAATGTTGAGGCTCGCAGCGGATATCGTTATTTTCTCACCTTCACAGATGATTTGAGCAGATATGGGTATATCTACTTAATGAAACATAAGTCTGAAACATTTGAAAAGTTCAAAGAATTTTAGAGTGAAGTTGAAAATCATCGTAACAAGAAAATAAAGTTCCTACGATCTGATCGTGGAGGAGAATATTTGAGTTACGAGTTTGGTTTACATTTGAAGCAATGCGGAATAGTTTCGCAACTCACGCCACCCGGAACACCACAGCGTAATGGTGTGTCCGAACGTCATAATCGTACTTTACTAGATATAGTGCGATCTATGATGTCTCTTACTGATTTACCGTTGTCGTTTTGGGGTTATGCTTTAGAGACGGCCGCATTCACGTTAAATAGGGCACCATAAAAATCCGTTGAGACGACGCCTTATGAAGTATGGTTTGGCAAGAAACCAAAGTTGTCGTTTCTTAAAGTTTGGGACTGCGATGCTTATGTGAAAAAGCTTCAACCCGATAAGCTCGAACCCAAATCGGAGAAATGTGTCTTCATAGGATACCCAAAGGAAACTGTTGGGTACACCTTCTATCACAGATCCGAAAGCAAGACATTTGTTGCCAAGAATGGATCCTTTCTAGAGAAGGAGTTTCTCTCGAAAGAAGTGAGTGGGAGGAAAGTAGAACTTGATGAGGTAACTGTACCTGCTCCTTTATTGGAAAATAGCTCATCATAGAAACCGGTTCCTGTGACGACTACACCAATAAGTGAGGAAGCTAATGATGTTGATTATGAAACTTCAGATCAAGTTACTACAGAACCTCATAGGTCAACCAGAGTAAGATCCGCACCAGAGTGGTACGGTAATCCTATTCTGGAGGTCATGTTACTTGACCATGGCGAACCTACGAACTATGAGGAAGCGATGATGAGCCCAGATTCTGCAAAATGGCTTGAGGCCATGAAATCTGAGATGGGATCCATGTATGAGAACAAAGTGTGGACTTTGGTTGATTTGCCGATCGGCAAGCCATCGAGAATAAGTGGATCTTCAAGAAGAAGACTGACGCTGATAGTAATGTTACTGTCTACAAAGCTCGACTTGTTGCGAAAGGTTTTCGACAAGTTCAAGGGGTTGACTACGTTGAGACTTTCTCACCCGTAGCAATGCTTAAGTCTGTCCGAATCATGTTAGCAATTGCCGCATTTTATGATTATGAAATTTGGCAAATGGATGTCAAAATTGCATTCCTAAATGGATTTCTGGAAGAAGAGTTGTATATGATGCAACCAGAAGGTTTTGTCGATCCAAAGGATGCTAACAAAGTGTGCAAGCTCCAACAATCCATTTATGGACTGGTGCAAGCCTCTCGGAGTTGGAATAAACGCTTTGATAGTATGATCGAAGCATATGGTTTTATACAGACTTTTGGAGAAGCCTGTATTTACAAGAAAGTGAGTGGGAGCTCTGTAGCATTTCTAACATTATATGTGGATGACATATTATTGATTGGAAATGATATAGAATTTCTGGATAACATAAAAGGATACTTGAATAAAAGTTTTTCAATGAAAGACCTCGGTGAAGCTGCTTACATATTGGGCATCAAGATCTATAGAGATAGATCAAGACGCTTAATTGGACTCTCACAAAGTACATACCTTGATAAAGTTCTGAAAAAGTTCAAAATGGATCAAGCAAAGAAAGGGTTCTTGCCTGTAATACAAGGTGTGAAATTGAGTCAGACTCAATGCCCGACCACTAAAGAAGATAGAGAGAAAATGAAAGAAGTTCCCTATGCTTCAGCCATAGGCTCTATCATGTATGCATTGCTGTGTACCAGACCTGATGTGTGCCTTGCTATTAGTTTAGCAGGGAGGTACCAAAGTAATCCAGGAGTGGATCACTGGACAGCGGTCAAGAACATCCTGAAATACCTGAAAAGGACTAAGGATATGTTTCTCATTTATGGAGGTGACAAAGAGCTAGTCATAAATGGTTACATCGATGCAAGCTTTGACACTGATCCGGACGATTCTAAATCGCAAACCAGATACGTGTTTATATTGAACGGTGGAGCTGTCAGTTGGTGCAGTTCTAAACAAAGCGTCGTGGCGGGATCTACATGTGAAGCGGAGTACATAGCTGCTTCGGAAGCAGCAAATGAAGGAGTCTGGATGAAGGAGTTCATATCCGATCTAGGTGTCATACCTAGTGCATCGGGTCCAATGAAAATCTTTTGTGACAATACTGGTGCAATTGCCTTGGCAAAGGAATCCAGATTTCACAAGAGAACCAAGCACATCAAGAGACGCTTCAATTCCATCTGGGACCAAGTCCAGGTGGGAGACATAGAGATTTGCAAGATACATACGGATCTGAATGTTGCAGACCCATTGACTAAGCCTCTTCCACGAGCAAAACATGATAAACACCAAGGCTCCATGGGTGTTAGAATCATTACTGTGTAATCTAGATTATTGACTCTAGTGCAAGTGGGAAACTGAAGGAAATATGCCCTAGAGGCAATAATAAAGTTATTATTTATTTCCTCATATCACGATAAATGTTTATTATTCATGCTAGAATTGTATTACCCGGAAACATAATACATGTGTGAATACATAGACAAACATAGTGTCACTAGTATGCCTCTACTTGACTAGCTCGTGAATCAAAGATTAAGTTTCCTAACCATAGACATGAGTTGTCATTTGATTAACGGGATCACATCATTAGTATAATGATGTGATTGACTTGACCCATTCCGTTAGCTTAGCACTTGATCGTTTAGTATGTTGCTATTGCTTTCTTCATGACTTATACATGTTCCTATGACTATGAGATTATGTAACTCCCGCTTACCGGAGGAACACTTTGTGTGCTACCAAACGTCACAATGTAACTGGGTGATTATAAAGGTGCTCTACAGGTGTCTCCAAAGGTACTTGTTGAGTTGACGTATTTCGAGATTAGGATTTGTCATTCCAATTGTCGGAGAGGTATCTCTGGGCCCTCTTGGTAATGCACATCACTATAAGCCTTGCAAGCAATGTAGCTAATGAGTTAGTTACGGGATGGTGCATTACGTAACAAGTAAAGAGACTTGCCGGTAACGAGATTGAACTAGGTATTAAGATACCAACGATCGAATCTCGGGCAAGTAACATACCGATGACAAAGGGAACAAAGTATGTTGTTATGCGGTTTGACCAATAAAGATCCTCGTAGAATATGTAGGAGCCAATATGAGCATCCAGGTTCCGCTATTGGTTATTGACCGGAGACGTGTCTCGGTCATGTCTACATAGTTCTCGAACCCGTAGGCCGCACGCTTAAAGTTAGATGACAGTTATATTATGAGTTTATGTGTTTTGATGTACCGAAGGTTGTTCGGAGTCCCGGATGTGATCACGGACATGATGAGGAGTCTCAAAATGGTCGAGACATGAAGATTAATATATTGGACGACTATATTCAGACACCGGAATAGTTCCGGGGGTTATCAGATATATATCGGAGTACCGGGGGTTACCGGAACCCCCCCCCCCCCCCGCGGGAAGTTATTGGGCCTTATGGGCCTTAGTGGAAAGGAGAGAGTGAGGCCAGGAGGTGGCGCGCGGCCCCCCTTACCCCAATCCGAATTGGGAAAGGGAAGGGGGCGGCAGCCCCCCTTCTCCTTCCTTCTCTCCACCTCCTCCTTCCCCCTTCTCCTACTTGGAATAGGAAAGGGGGGGGAACCTACTTGGAGTAGGATTGCCCCCCCTTGGGCGCGCCTCTCCCCTTGGTCGGCCCTCTCCTCCCCCTTTATATACGGAGGAGGGGGGCACCCCATAGACACAACAATTGATCATTGATCTCTTAGCCGTGTGCGGTGCCCCCCTCCACCATAGTCCTCCTCAATAATATCATAGCGGTGCTTAGGCGAAGCCCTGCATCGGTAGAACATCATCGTCGTCACCACGCCGTCGTGCTGATGGAACTCTCCCTCGACACTTGGCTGGATCGGAGTTCGAGGGACGTCATCGAGTTGAACGTGTGCAAGAACTCGGAGGTGCCGTGCTTTCGGTGCTTGATCGGTCGGGCCGTGAAGACGTACGACTACATCAACTGCGTTGTGCTAACGCTTCCGCTTTTGGTCTACGAGGGTACGTGGACAACACTCTCCCCTCTCGTTTGCTATGCATCACCATGATCTTGCGTGTGTGTAGGAATTTTTTTGAAATTACTATGTTCCCCAACAGCCATCAACCTGAAGGGGTAGTATATACCACCTCATCAAAATATACAAGTCAACAGTAGTTTTCAAGCCCTAGCCATACCACAAAATATGCATCGCCATCGTCATCGTCGTCGTCGATCATCATGCACGCCGTCACCACCACCACCAGAAACAACACTACTCCCTCTGTTCCCTTATACAAAGCCACTTCATATTTTTATATATAATTTTGATAATTAATTTTACCAACAAAAAGTGAGTTATATGCCACAAAAAGTACTATGTCATTGGATGCACATTTCAAAGAAATTTTCGATGATATATTTTTATGACATATACTACATATTTTGTTGACAAAATTATAAGTCAAAGTTTGACACGAAACACAAAGTGGCTTTGTATAAGGGAATGGAGGGAGTAGTAATAGTGCTTGCCCAACCAGGTCCAGCTGAAGCACCCTATGAGTGTCTCCCATGGCAATGAACCCGGCACCACGGGCCCTGTTGCCCATCAGGTGGAGAGCAGTCATCAGAGCCTCCGGACTGAAGTCACCTTGCTCCATGACGACGTTTATACAGGTTAGGGTGGACGTCGACGGGCTTGCTCTCCCTAATGGTGGTTCCACCTCCTTGGTGTTGTCAGTCATGCTGCTGACGGTGCTCAACTCCTCCTCCATCAAGCCACCCTCTTCCTATCAAGTACATGAACGTGATCAACACCCTTATAAGGGTCATCAAGGACGACGATCTTTGACTCATTGTGTCTGGATAGTCAAAAATAGGCAAACCGAGCGGCTCACTAGAGCCCATGGCATGCTTACCAATAGCCATCCCAAAGGAGAAGATCTGATGCATCTGCAAGTAGTTCTAGATGGGAGTGTTGAGGAACTCTGCATTTTGATTGGCATGTTAGACAAGCTTAAACAAGTGATTCAGCTAACTGCGGTGTGATCTATGTAGTGCTCTGCCTCCAACATGATCATGTAGGTGTCCTGATACCATTGTGTGCCACTAAGGTATCTGAGCTTGGACACCTGGATCCACCTGGCTCTCACTTCCTGAAGTGGTTGTAGACCTAGGTCGAGGTGACCTCTTGGCCACAAAACTCAAACACATGCTTGTCAACAGAGTTCAAATGCACCTCCATGAAGCCCTTGTTAGTCATCACCCCCACTGGCTATAATCTCACACATCCCGTTAAGCACGAAGGTGGACATGAACGACTGACGTTTCATCGAGTTTCCTCTCCCAACCATCTTTGCCTTTCCAGCCTGGCTTACTTGTATGGAGCAACAACAACGAAATTAGGTACATCCAACACATATGCTGGAGGCCTAGAAGACTCCTCGAAGACATCTGAATCTGAAGGCATCTTCCCCTTGGTCATACGCTAGGAGTCTTCAACATAGGACGGCGAGAATTGGCTCCCGAACAAGACAATGGCCTGACTAAACTCTTGCATGCTCATGTCCTACAAGCGTTAGCATCAAGACTAGTGAAACGCACTACACATGGATATTAAGAAAGACCACTACACGTGAACAATAAGCATAGTACACATGGATCATAAAGCTCAACACACCACCCTACGACTGATCTTCAAGCGCATGCCAAGGAGTACTACCACACCTACATACTTGCAAACTAACATACTACACATGCTCTGATTCACAACCTAGTAATTAACGTGTACCATAGTGTCATCACTGCCGACATGGAAAACAACATGTACACCATCAAAGCCTACAAGCGACACCTAGCATGCTACCAATCCATCACCACTAGCTGCCACTACATCACATTCTCATAGACCGACAGTTTACAATGACACCACATGCTCATAACTCTACTCCTATCACATGTTCACATATCTATCTAGAACGAATAGAGAGGAGGGGCCGGTTGAACCTACAACCATAGGTGCAACCCGGGTGGAAGCGCTGAACAGGTCCGAGAAGAGGGGGAAAACAAATCACCGCCAATGTCAGCCGCCGGTCGGAGAAGACGCGCCGCTTACCTGCTCGTCGGTTATGGTCCGCGCGGGACGAAGAGCTCGAAGGAGTGATTGGACGGAGAGTCTGTGTTGTGATCCGAGGGTGGCTATACGGGTAAGCGGGCAATGCCCATCCCCCTGCTTGCATGAACTTGGCATCGCGTCCCCTTCCCTGCATATTGCCCGAGGTTGACTAAGTGGAAACGGCCGATTCAGTCGTTCTTAGCGAGCCTGTCTGAAATGCTTTAAGATACGTGCTATACGGACCAAACAATGAACATAAACTACCAAACAAATTAAAGTTGCATTGCACGGGTGTGATTGGACCTAATGTAGGCAACCAAACAGACTGAGTGGCTGGCATCAGATCCGACCTCGTACAAATCGCAACACCCCGCTTGATCTGTTGACTGAGAACCTAGTAGAGTAGATCAAAACCTTCTCGGGAGGGAGGGAGGGAGAACGGGCCCAAGCCTCGCCTCGCCTCGTCTCGCCTCGCACCACAAAAAGGATCGCGTGAACCGTACTCCCCTCCCCTCCTTCCTTCTTTCCTGGAGCTCTTTACTCCACTCTCACTACTCACTCGTGACTCGTGACTCGTCACACGCCACTCGATTCAGAGAGACGAGAAGCCCAGCAGCGGCAGCAGCAATGGCGCCGCGCGCGTCGTGAGACGGACAGAGCCACAGCCTAGGGTGGGCCGTGTTGGCGCTGGCGGCGGGGAGCGAGTGACCGGGCAAGTTTGCGCGCGCGCGCAGCGCCATGGCGGGCGGCCCGGCGATGGCCCCGGCGGCCGCGTGGTGGCCAGGGACGGGGGCGGGGGCGGGGGCGCAGGAGCAGGAGGAGATGCGGTGGCGGCAGCTGGACGGCGGCGTCAGCGCCGTCTCCTTCGGCTTCGTCGCCACGGCCATGCTCGTCTCCATGTTCCTCGCCATGGCCGTCCTCGAGCACTTCCTCCGCGCCCCGCCCATGGGCCCGCCGGAGCCCTCGCCGCCCCGTGGACCAAGAGGGATCCTCCTCCGCTTCCTCCGCCGCGGACGCGGACCCCCCGGCGCGGATCTCGAGGCCGCCAGGAAGCTCGACGCCGGATGCGCGTCCCCCGAGGTAATAACCCCGGCACTGCCGCCCCCGCACGCCCCGCCGCCACCCCATTCCCCATTCGTGCCTGCATCCTCCCGCCTTTTCATGATTCCGTCGGTCGCCCTTTCCCCCTTTCCGCGTCGCTTTTACTGCTCACCGTGCGTGTGTGCGTGTCTGTCTATGCACTCGAGACGGACCCCAGATTGCGCATCATTTCGCCCCTGCCCCATCCCTCCACTACGCTCGACTCCGCCATGCTGCAGCGGCCATGGCCAGGGCCAGGAGGGAGGCATCCGAGGAGGACGCAGCCCAAGCAGGAACGGACAACAGAAAGCTCTGCTGCCACCGCCCATTTCTTGCCTCGATTTTTACGGTGGCTCTAGAAAGTATCTCAACATACACATCAAAGGAGCACGTTTTGATCCGCAGCGCCAAACCAGATCCTGCTGATGTGATTCATCACTTCGTCACAGCTCGTCTTCGTCAGTAGCTCATGGCAGCGTATCCATCCATTATAGTGGAACTGATGTTACGTTCGTCCAAACTCGGAAACAACTCATTGATTATCTTGGTCGGGATGTGTCCTACTAATTCTAGCTCAACCCCACGAGTCTCTGCTAAGCCACAGCTCATTTAATTAGCTCGGTCGGGGTGTCCCACTGCTTCAACCCCACAAGTCTCTGTTAAGCCGTTAGCCACGTCGATCTCTCCTGTCAGATTACTGATTAGCCCTATCAGCTGCTGCTGTCTCAACAGCTAATCGTTCGTCATTATTTGGGTCGCTTTGTGCTAAGTGGCCACATGGTGTTTGTTCAGGAAAGATGAGCTAGGGTAGATTGATTACGCGAGTGGATCTTCCTGATGTGCGTAATTCATTTCTATCCTTCTGTATTCTGTCTTGTGGTTAAGTTCAGTTGGCACCTTCATATGGCTTGTAGCAGCATTCTTGCCCATTTTGTATGGTGTGATATGTAGTACTAGTAGTAGTAGTAGAAGACAAGGGGGGTCGCTATTTAAGATCATGGGTTATGGAATTGAGAGGGGGATTTGGCAGACACTGGGGAACAGACAAGGCCCACCGCTGTCTGCGCCTCACAACAAGGTCTAAATCACATTCTTGCTTGCAATGTTGATTTTCCATCCAAAACTCGACAGCCACAGCCTGAAGGTCCCAGATGATGTGGTCACCATTGTTTGCTCACTGTTAAGTGTGGAAACCTCCTGTTACTATGAGTCTATGATGGACCAGCAGCACAATTTACTTAGAGCTTGTACTGTGCCCCATCATGGAAATCAAGAGGGCTCAGTTAATTAGAAATGGGAGGAGCGTTGAAGTACAAGTATAAATGGTGTCCCTGTCTAAGAACTTGAACTTTAGAAGCTTTGATGCTAGGCTTCACATAAAAATAGGCAGACGCTACCATGAGCTGCTCGCAGCCATGCTCACGCGGTTCACCTCCGTGCTGCATGATTATGTGATTTTCCATCACTCCCGCTGGTGCGCATACCCAGCATACCCTTAGTCGTGCCGCCTGTTTTCTGTTCACCGAGAGATTGAGGGAGGTGTTGAGGGCTTCAGCACTCAGGTGGGCGAGTGGTTTGGTTCACAGCATACTTATTGAATGGTGGGCTATCAGTTAGTGTTGTGAATTAGGAAGGAGTGGTGTGGAGTGCAGACTGAAATAATTTGAGAACAAATACAAAGCATTTGGCCCAACTGTACTATAGACGCTGTACCTGCTAAATATGCAGGTATTTTGTGAAAATAAAATAAAGTTGGCAATCCGCCCCATAAATGAATCTTCAGGATGTGTTTGTTATAAGTTTGAAATGTTGATTGGAGGAGTATGGGGTAACTATGTTAGAAGAGATTATAAAAGAGAACGAGGTTGATTGAGCGCCACAAAAATAAAAATTCAATATTTTTTGCAGTCTTTCTAAAATCTGCCAAATCACCTTTCCCGTAATGATATAGAAAAACGAAATGATATATCACCTGTTACCGACCCTGCATAGGCGTGTAACATGCCAAGTATAAGCCACCACATACATACAGATTATTGGCGGTATTAAAACGTCATATGAAGTTTTTTTTTCTCCACATTTTTATAATGTGTTTGTCAAGAACAGCTTCGGTTTATGGTTGTTGAGCTTTGCTCCATTGTCTGTGAGGAAGGTTGTCATCCAGCTATTATATATACTCCCTCCGTTCCAAAATAGATGACTCAACTTTGTACTAACTTTAGTACAAAGTTGGGTCATCTATTTTGGAACGGAGGGAGTAGTTCATTTCTCGATGACAAATCAACATGATTGTGACTGATTCTGGATCATCATTCCTAGCTTCCAGCCAGGTTCAGATAAATTTCTGGTCATCTCTTGCATAGTAGGGGTTCCAGTTTCCACCCAGTTCCAGATTATCTTGTGATCAGCTCTTGCATTATTCAAGCTGCATAGGGTAGTGGATGTCATGTACCTAGTATATGACAAAGGGATACTTGCTCTAGGACCTGCTCGAGATGACCCTGGGAACCAAGTGGCAAAGGTGTCTTGATAGCAGGTCGGCATCCACAGCTCAGTGGCAGGGAGGAGAAAAGTGGACAAATATATTACTCCCTCCGATCCATATTAATTGTCACTCAAATGGACGCATCTAGCACTGAAATATGTCAAGATACATCCATTTCAGCGACAACTAATATGGATCGGAGGGAGTATTATTTTTCCTGCTTAATCCAACCAAAAGATGTGCCAGCCCATAAATGGCTGTGGAGTTGGGTGCTCCTCCAAGGGTTGTATAACCACGACTGTATGCATTCCAGATTCTAGCTGATGCTGACGACATAAAATAATCTTAGATTTCTTTCTCTTGCTTATATATTATGCTGGAAGCAAGGAAATTCTTATGCTCTTGTCCTTTTGTCAGTTTTTACTTCAGTGATCAGGCTAGCTGCTGCTCTTGTAGTGTGCAAATGAGAACTCTGTGGGCGTGGGTTTTCAGATTTTAATTATAGTCAGTTAGTAACTGTAAAGCGATAGCAATATGATAGAGCAGACTTCTTGTAGACCTGGCATTGATAACTCGTCTTCTGTTCTAATGTGCCATTCGTGGAACTTACTTACCTGAATATTGACATGCCATACGGCGGTTGATTTATCACCAATTGTGTCAATTTTACTCTTAGGTTGTGTTAATTCGATTTGATTTGTTATTGGGGACGTTATTGCATCGAGGCATCTCGTGTTGGCATCACATTGGTTACGGTGAGTTCAGTAGTCAGTACATACATCGTTACTGATTACTTCGTTTATATGTGGCTTTGCAGATGCCCGTGTATTCCAAAGGCGTATCCGTCCTGATGCCAGGACAGGACGTGCCGACGTTCATCGCGCACCCTGCGCCTGCGCCCTGCCCCCCAGAGAGGGTCCGATGGCCATCGCACCAGCCCGCTCCTTTTGCCAGTTCCTCGTCGAATCCGTGCTAGCATATGGCCGCCGGACCGGAACACCGTTCTGCCCCATCATCCAAGGGAAGGGGTAGAGGAATGGCGGCGACGATCCACAGGGAGCACCGAGCACACCTCTGTTTCCTTCTGTGGCCATGTCACCGGTTCCCTGGTGGAACGGGGAGCGGCTCTCTCCATGCGTTGTACAGTTTGTTTAGACGTCTGTTGTGGAGCAAGTTCTGCTGGCTCCTGCTGCTGCCTGTATTATGGCGGGAGAAGAGCGGCTGGTCTAGTGGATCCATGGAATTGTTGCCGATCCCACTTGCTCGGCTAGTAGTGTTCAGATGCTTTCGTTGTTGTCGTTGGTCATAGAGTCGTAGATGTGTCATGGATGGATGGATGTACACGTCTTGTGTAATTTCGCCGCATAAATGACCTGTAGCCTGTGGGACTTCCGCCCCCTGGGAGACTTGGGCTTTATTCTAGCTGTTCTTGCTAGACAGGCATGGAGGATACTGGAAAAGGGTGTGTCTAGAACTCAGTCGTTATTTTGCTATGAGCGGCACGCCGTCACCGAAGCCCTAGCGATGCAAATCAAATGGTTCTAGAGATAGGGCATCGAGAGAGGGAGATTTACGTGTTACCTCACCACCGAAAAGGGAGAAACTAAATATATTTTTAAAGCCCTATAGAAACTAAATATATTTTTAAAAATGTCAAAATAATAAAAACAAACTACAATATAATATAAAAATGATCACCACCTACAAAAAATAAAAAGTTAAAATATTTTGAAGTCTCAAAATATAATATAAGAATGTTCACATTGACAAAATAATAATGATGTAGTTTCATGTTAATCCATTAAGAATAAATAATTATAGATAAAAGTAATTCCAAACATTATACCCCACGTCATATAGTGCTGACATGGTAACCCATGACACGCCACAACTAAACACAATAATGTTGTCATTCCATATTATACCACGTGACTACTATATTACGCCTTGTACAAACTGTGGGTCCCATATACATGTGACGTTCAACTATTTTTTAACGCCACCACTATGTCCCTAGTAATGTCGTATCAAATAAGCCAGCGCCACCATTATTTGGAAAAAATAATGCTGGCACTGTTTGAAATTGACGCGCCGCCAACGAAAGTTGTGGCTAGTCGTTTTCCACTAGTGTGTAAAGTAAGCAGGATGAAAGGGTACTTAATGAAGAAGAATAGGTTGTTGTGCGATACTATCTCTGTCCGGGTTTATAGGTCACCTCGACCAAAACGCATGGACAACACACACGATTTTCCTAGCAAAGCAACGCAAGCAGTTATTGCATGCAACACTTTGGTTTCCACCCCCTAATTCAACTCGAATACGGTGCATGCAAATGTAGTTCCGGGAAATCAGTACTTTCTCTCTCCCATGAGCTGGTGTGGACACCGTTATCCAATCAGCGAGCTCCCTCTCGCATGGATTAGCCCACATCTGTTTGCTAAAGGTTTGGGATTAAGAGATGAAATAACTGCGCTTTGGGAGACGTACAGACATGGGGGCGTTCGATTGAGGCAATGGCATTGGACTAGCCACAATGGAGAGTAAGGCTGGTCGTAATGGTAGTATCATAGCTAGTATCATGCATGCCAACTAGGCAATTTTGATGAGGTGTCATAGCATTAAATGAAGAAAAAAAGGATGTAGTATTATATCATGATACCGTATCATATTAAATGATATGCTACTTTGTGTCATGCATGGCAATAAATATAGTACTACATGATACTAATATATGATACTATGCATTAGGGAGGTAGTATCATACACTAGTATCATATGCATGATACTAGTATATGATACTCCCCATTACAACCAGCCTAACATATACTAGTAACATACACGTATTCCTAGACTATGTTACTACCTCAATAGTGAGTACTAACATAAGTGTGGTAACATGTAAAGCTTCATTTATTAGGTTATAGACTCATATTGCATTGGGACATGTGATGTTACAGTAACTAGTACTACATCTCTCCTCATTAACTCATTGTTACATAAGCAAATTTGCTGAGTTGGACTCGATGTTACTACCGAAATTACTCCCACTGTGGCTAGTCTTGTAAACACGTACGCTCTACACTGCCTAACGAACGTGTAAATCAGGACGGAGGTAGTACATGATTGGCCGTATCTGCAGACTTTGTAGGCAAGGGCGGAGGAGGGCATGGAGGCACTGACCTTCGCCGGGAGAGGATATGAGGAGGGCACGAAGGCACTGACCTTCACCGGGAGAGGAGATGAAGAGGGCATGGACCCGCGTCACTAGGGAGGACGGCTTCGCGCACTATTTCCTGTCCACCTCCTCCCCCCTCAATTGTTTTCCTAGGAACAAAAGGGGTGAGTGGAGGCGAGGGAGATAGCGATCCATAATTCATTATGCTCAAAGTCGAGCAGGAAGGCTGCAAATTCGTGTAAAGGAAGGTGGAGTGAGGAAGCGGCCCGGTGAATATTTGGCTATGATGCCGAGACTGAATACCGAGACCTGTCGAATTTGAAGCATGTCCATGCTCCAGGGAATCAAATAAAGTTGCGATTTTTACTTCGACGGCCTTGCATGTCATGAAATCGAGGATGATGTCGTGAATTAAGAGCGAATCCCACATGTAGTAGTAGATACTTTCGGAAAATACACAAGTAGTACTCCCTCCGTCCGGGTTTATTGGGCCCAAGAGCCAAAGCGCAAAGACCAAAAAAGAGCAATAAATCTTCTAAATTGCCTCTGTAATCGCTCTATTAATTGTCCCTATTAACTAATCCAGTGCATGCAGTGGCTACCACATGGATGCAGCGTGCATGCATGTCCAATCAATGAGAACCATGCGCTGCCTTCCATCGGGTGATGTGGAATCAAGGGAATAAATGACGCATAATTAATGAAGGGGGCCTAAAAATTTGGTACAGTGGCTTAAGGGCCTAATAAACCCGGATGGAGGGAGTAAGTGCTTTGCAGCAGAGAAAATGACGATCGAAAATTGAACTCAAATTCCCGCCACGGCGATACTCCAATACGCGCGCGTGGGCCGAAACCCGGCTACTCCCCGCCCACCTTCTTTCCGCCACGTCAGCGATCCGCGCCAAGGCGCATCTGGGTCGTCCATCGCACACCACGGCGGACGGCCGATACCATATCGATCCGTGGCACCCATCCATCCACCAATCAGAGCCTGCCCCCCTCCTCATATAATCTCGCCGCGCCCTCGCCGTTTATCCACCACAATTCCTCCCACCTTCCAGCGAAGCCGCGCACAGCACACCAGAGCACCTCCCTCCGTCGCCGCCGCCGCCGCAGCAGCATCCATGGCCCCCAAGGCTGCCGAGAAGAAGCCGGTGGAGAAGACCCCCGCGGGCAAGAAGCCCAAGGCGGAGAAGAAGGTGCCGGCGTCCAAGGAGGGCGGGGGCGAGAAGAAGGGGAAGAAGAAGTCCAAGAAGAGCGTGGAGACGTACAAGATCTACATCTTCAAGGTGCTGAAGCAGGTGCACCCGGACATCGGGATCTCCTCCAAGGCCATGTCCATCATGAACTCCTTCATCAACGACATCTTCGAGAAGCTCGCCGGCGAGTCGGCCAAGCTGGCGCGGTACAACAAGAAGCCCACCATCACGTCCCGGGAGATCCAGACCTCCGTCCGCCTCGTCCTCCCCGGCGAGCTCGCCAAGCACGCCGTCTCCGAGGGCACCAAGGCCGTCACCAAGTTCACCTCCGCCTGAGTCGGCTGCCCCCGTGTCATCTTTGGTGGATCAGATCGATGGATGGCGCTCTGTAGTTAGCTGTTCGTGCTATGTCGTCTTGTAACTTGTGTTGGATGTGGAATCACACTGTTTCATGATCTGGAAAAATAGTAACAGCGCCTATTTCAGTTCTTTCTATGATCCTGTTTGTGCTCTTACTTTGCCTTGGCTGTATCGGTTGTGCAAGCGCGCGTTCTCTCTATAAATCGCTGCAGACGGCCGAGATCTGAACTCGCCGAGATGTTTCTGACGAGCACCAGGTTTCAGTTAACTGACGAAAGTGTTTGATATCTTCTGACATAAATACAGTGAGTTCTTGCTATGATCCTGTTTGTGCTACTTTGTCTTGGTTCGATCTACTTATTATTGAAGCTCGCGTTTCTCTGTAAATCAGTGCAGACAACGACTCCGAACAGGCAGAGATGTTTCTCTGTTGGAGTATGAACTCTGAACTTGCAGGGCGTGGGGTGGTGAGTCTATTTCAGTTAACTGACGAAAGTGTCGGTATCTTCAGACATAAACTCAGTTCGACCTTCCGCCTGCTCGCTCAATGGTTATGATCGCCTGAAACGTCACTGTTGCTCATGCAGATGTTGCCGTTACTGAACACATCTCTGTTCCGTCATGACGTCAAGCGTTAAAAACAAAGGTTAAAAACCAAAGCTTACCCAAGTAATCACGGCGAAATTGGTTACCTTCTAGCTTTGTATGCTGTACAAGTAAAACAGGCGGCTTCAGTTAGAAGCACAAGTTAACAGCAAATGAACACGCCGATCGCACGGTGATCGAATGAGGAAAGAATTAGTCACACACACGCGCGGCTAGACCACGAGCAGCTCGTGATTCACCGATCAGTGGCACACGATGGTCCCGAAGCAGTCGATCCCATCGAACTCCGGCGCGAACCGCGGCCTCAACGTCGGCGGCGACTGCGATTTCCCCTTGTCCGGCTGCTGCTCCGCCTCAGCCGGCAGACCGCCCTGGTTCCTATCTTGCCCTGCTGTAGCCGACGTCGCCCCCGGCGCCGGCGACGCGCTTGGGATGGAGAAGGCCAGCACCTTGTCCATTCTCGATTCGAGAAGGGGATGATTCCTGCTGCAGCTCCGGTGGCCGATGCTTTCTCGCACCCACACTCGCTCTGTGTCTTTGCTTCAATCAACCAATCGGCTTTGCTTTGCTTGCCTGCTCGGGTTGGTGAAGGGTGGGAGGGGGCGCGACCCGGCTTATATACGGCGGGGCATGGTCCATGGAGGAAGTTTTGGGCATGGCGGGTTCTAGCTAGCGCTGGAGGAGCCAAGAATACTCGTGGACGCGGCCGCGAGGGAGAACCAGTGAGCCAGCTCGTGATGCACGCGGTGGCGTCGTGGAGGTTGCAACCGTCTCGCGGTCTCGCCCGTGTTTATATTCTTTTCCTCTCCTGTGATGTCTTCTCTGCCCGTGAAAATTGACAATTCTGGCCATTTTTTTCCCGGATAATTAATCTGGCTTTTTTTGAAAGAGAGAATTCCTTATTTAACACTGATTTTTTTCGCCAATTTGACATATGAAACCTTTGTCTTCCTCATTTAACACCAACTCTAACATTTGTTCCTCTTGTGATACTCCATCCATTTTGAGTACTAACGGTTTAAATGACGCCTGAAAAGGTGATTTTACCCTGATGTAGTTTGTGATCAAAATTATTCACATTACTAAAGAAAGTAGAAACAATAACTTCTCTTTTATGTTGTTAAATGCAAAATTAGGCAGAGCTTCCCTAGTAAAATGCATATCTTGGATTTAAATTATTTAAAATTTAGTTAAAAAATTAGGCCGAACGTCCCCTGTAATTTGATGCAATATCCCCTGCACACAATTCACATACACATAATTAAACACACAATATTCTAATTTGGCAATGTCACGACATGAACATTTAGGCTCACATCCAAGTACACATATATGATTTACAACATACGTCACGCGTTGGCGCACCCACGGGAGCAAGATTTTTTTTCTTTTTCTGCACGCCTTTTCATGTGTTTTTGGTTTCTTTGCTCTTCGCCTTCTTTTTCTTTTGGTCTTCGACTTTTTCTTGGCTTTCCCTAGGGTTCGGTGAAAAAAATTATTTTTTTCCAAGCAAAATTGTGCCTCTAAAAAAGGGGAATATAAGAAGCATGGATTATTATTTTTATTTTTTCGAGCAAAATTGTGCTTGTACCAAAAAAGAATTATGAGAAGCATGGATTTTCTTCCGTGAGAAGCATCTCGGGAAAGGAAAACCACAACATGTACATCTGTTGATCACAAGATGTGCTTCCCGGGAAAAAGGAATAACACAACCTGCTTCTACGAGAAGGACAACCTGTACCTCCCCTGAAAAAGAAAAGTACATCATGTGCTTCTAAAAATTGAAAAACCGCAAAAGCATGTTTTCAGGCTCCGCTTTTTCTTCTTCTGTTTTTGGTTGCGGTTTTTTTTTTTGGTTTTCATTTTTTCTTCTGATTTCTTCATGATTTTTTTATTTTTTTTGGTTGCGGGGTCTTGTTTGAGTTGAAAGGATGGATTGTTGGGATCTCTAGTAAAGTCCAACCATACCTTCCCTTTTGCAGTTTTCTTTTTTCTTTCTATTTTTTCTTTGTTTGTTATTATGTTTCCTTTTTAAAATTCATGGTATTTTATCAAATCCATTATTTATAATTTTAGAAAAATTGATGAACATTTTTCAAATTTGTGAATTTGTTTTCAATTCCATGAATCTTTTCAAATTCATATTTGTTTTTCAAATTGATGAACATTTTCCCTTATTAGCGCTCTAAAGTTTATGTCCATTGAAATTTGTGTTTTCATTTTTTCTACTGAAATATAGAGCATAATTGATTTGCTACCAATATTTGACTTGCGAAATGTTGGCATTGCCAAATATTGGCAATACAAAGACTTGCCAACTATTGGCAATTTTATGTGAGGCGGGCAAAACAATTCATAGTTAAACAAGTAGTTGCCAATATTTAACACAACGCCAAGCGTTGGCATGCCAATTTTTGGCAGCAAACCAATTATGCTCATATCCCCTTGTAATTTGGTAGTTTTGCGGAGTACCGATGGTGTCCTTTTTGTACATATGAAACCCTACAATATCTTTAGAGCATGGAGGAGTTCGTTTGTGCAGCCAACCCTCACCATATTCTGCAAATATCACCGACTTCACCATCCATGAGTGCCAAGTCATGTTTTCTATTTTCTGGTGTTATAAGTAAAAAAATGTTCATATTGGATGGATGAGACCCTACAATGTATTTAGAACACCTAATCCACACATGTCTATAATTTTGAACCTTGGATGAATAATTGATTATTGAAGTGGGAACACGGGTAGTATCATAATCATGAAAGGCGTCACCACGAGTTGGTGGTACACGATATGAGGGTACAAGGTAGCTTTGATTGCATCTTCAAATCAATGAACCAAAGGGAGTAAATAATAAACATGGTCAATTTGAAAAAAAAAATATCTTCTTTGTGAGACTGTTATTAACATTGACCATTAACATTTTTTTCGTGAATACGCAAAGAATGCGTATCTTTTCATTGATAGGTAGAAGAGAACAGAGTAACAAGAGGGGAGGAAGAGGGATACAACACGGCACACACTCTCCTAGCCTAAAACTCCAGAAACAAGACCTAGAGCAGCAAAGCCGCGTCACGAACAAAGCCGGGCACCAGCGTCACACGACCATGCCATCAGGACGGAGCAAATCAACGTATCCCCCACCTTGAAACGCCAAGAAGAGTCGGCAAGTGGGTTGCAGGATCGGACCGGCCTGACGAGGAAGCCATGGAAGAAGCGTCGGCGATGTTGTACATTGCGCCTCGGATGTCCACATCTTGAAAAGCAGCCCAAAACCAAGCAGGGTGTCCAACACCACCAATTTCAACACTGAAGACACCACGAGCAACCAAGACAACGCCTTCATGAAGGGGGACGACATCGGGACGCCGCCGCCGTCTGGTCTGAAGAACCGGACCAAGGGTTTCCCCCGGTGCTCGAAGGAGGACAGGTCGAAAGGCCATGGCAACGCCTTCAAGAAGGAGGCGGGATCCGCAGATGTCGCCGCTGCCAGCACCGGCAAGCCGAGCAAGGATTTCGTCCCGGCCTTTGACCAAATCACCCCAAATGCCGCCAGATCAGGAATCGAAGACAAGGAACCCATGTAGCTGGCTGGAACCACCACGGCAGGGAGAGATGCACCCATCACCAGACAAGAAGGTGACTTGGGCGCCGCCGGATGCACTACAATCACTGAGGGAGTCCTGGACTAGGGGGTGTCCGGACAACCGGACTATCAATATCCGCCGGACTCCCAGACTACGAAGATACAAGATTGAAGACTCCGGCTCGTGTCCGGATGGTACTTTACTTGGCGTGGAAGGCAAGCTTGGCAATACGGATATGTAGATCTCCTACCATTGTAACCGACTCTGTGTAACCCTAGCCATCTCCGGTGTCTATATAAACCGGAGGGCTTTAGTCCGTAGGACAACATACATTACAACAATCATACCATAGGCTAGCTTCTAGGGTTTAGCCTCCTTGATCTCGTGGTAGATCCACTCTTGTACTACCCATATCATCAATATTAATCAAGCAGGACGTAGGGTTTTACCTCCATCAAGAGGGCCCAAACCTGGGTAAAAACATTGTGTCCCTTGTCTCCTGTTACCATCCGCCTAGACGCACAGTTCGGGACCCCCTACCCGAGATCCGCCGGTTTTGACACCGACATTGGTGCTTTCATTGAGAGTTCCTCTGTGTCGTCACCGATAGGCTTGATGGCATCTTCAACCAACAATGCTGTCCATGGTGAGACTTTTCTCCCCGGACAGATCTTCGTATTCGGCGGCTTCGCACTGCGGGCCAATTCGTTTGGCCATCTGGAGCAGATCGAAAGCTACGCCCCTGGCCGTCAGGTCAGATTTGGAAGCTTGAACTTCACGGCCGATGTCCGCGGAGACTTGATCTTCGACGGACTCAAGCCACAGCCGAGTGCGCCGCACTGTGACGACGGGCATGATTTAGCTCTGCCACCGAACAGTGCCTTGGTGGCCGCACACGGGTCCGCTCCGGCCATCGGCCCGGAGCCGGTCGCCCAGATCGAGGGCCGGTGGATAGACGCCGCCCTGGGGGCTCCAACATCCACGGCGATGGAGCCGAACACTAATCTTGTCCCCTGCGAAACTCGTGATTCCGAGGCGCCGGACTCCTCGCCGGACTCCGAACCTCCCGCGCCCCTATCAATCGATCCGGTTTGGGCGCCGGTTATGGAATTCACCGCCGCAGACATCTTCCAATGCTCGCCTTTCGGCGATATCTTGAATTCACTAAAACATCTCTCGTTATCAGGAGAGTCCTGGCCGGATTATGGCCAGGATGGTTGGGATACGGACGACGAAGAAATTCAGAGCCCACCCACCACCCACTTTGTAGCCACTGTCGACGATCTAACCGACATGCTAGACTACGACTCCGAAGACATCGACGCTATGGACGACGATGCCGGAGACGCACAGGAACCAGCGCCCACAGGGCACTGGAAGGCCACCTCGTCATATGACGTATACATGGTGGATACCCCAAAAGATGGGGACGGCGAAGAAACAGCGGAGGCAGATCCCTTAAAGAAACAGCCCAAGCGCCGGCGTCAGCGGCGCCGCTCTAAATCTCGCCACAACAAGAATAGAGATTCCGGCACAGGAGATAACAATACCCCAGAGAGTGCCGAAGACAATCCCCTCCAGCAAGACTCAGCGCAGGAGGATGCAGAAGCAAGCCCTCACGAGAGGGCGGCAGACGAAGAGGTTGAGGATCATAACTATATGCCTCCCTCCGAAGACGAAGCAAGCCTCAATGACGACGAATTCGTCGTGCCCGAGGACCCCATCGAACAAGAGCTTTTTAAGCGCAGGCTCATCGCCACAGCAAGAAGCCTGAAGAAGGAAAAGCGGAAGCTCAAAACAGCGGAAGACACGCTCAGAATGAGATGGAGCAAAGCGCTCAAAACCGCAGATAAATACGGCAATGGCCACCAATCGAAGAGCTACCCGAAGCGTAAGCTGCTACCAGAATTCGACGAGGAGGCCATAGAGCCTCCACCGTCAAATGGCCCAGCCAGGTCCATCTACGGACCCAAAAAGAAGGCCCCAGGAAGCAAGGTAACACGTCAAGTGTCCGATGATAGCGGCACTTACAAGTACAGGGGCGCCGCACACCCACTATGTTTCACCGATGAGGTGCTGGACCATGAATTCCCAGCAGGGTTTAAACCCATAAACATAGAGGCCTACGATGGAACAACAGACCCTGGAGTCTGGATAGAAGATTATATACTACATATACACATGGCCAGAGGAGACGATCTCCACGCCATAAAATATCTACCCCTCAAGCTCAAAGGGCCAGCCCGTCATTGGCTCAAAAGCCTCCCAAAAAACACTGTTGGAAGTTGGGAAGAGCTCGAGGACGCGTTTAGAGCGAATTTTCAAGGGACTTATGTCCGTCCTCCGGATGCAGATGATTTAAGTCATATAACTCAACAGCTCGGAGAGTCAGCGCGGAAATTCTGGAACAGGTTTCTTACCAAAAAGAACCAAATAGTCGACTGTCCGGACGCCGAAGCCTTAGCAGCTTTCAAGCATAATGTCCGAGACGAATGGCTCGCCAGGCACCTCGGTCAAGAGAAACCGAGGACAATGTCCGCACTAACAAACCTCATGACCCGCTTCTGTGCGGGAGAGGATAGCTGGCTAGCAAGAAGCAGCACCAGCAACCCAAGTACATCCGAGATAAGAGATGGAAACGGAAAATCACGGCGCAGAAAAGAGCAGCGCCGGAATAAAGAGAAAAGCCCAAAGAGCACGGCAGTCAACGCCGGATTCAAAAGCTCGCAGCCCAATAACAAAACACAGCCTCTCAAGGATAACAGTGACGAATTGTCCAACTTAAACAAAATCTTGGGTCGGATATGTCAAATCCACAGTACCCCCGGAAGGCCTGCAAACCACACCCACAGGGATTGTTGGGTTTTCAAACAGTCCGGCCGACTAAATGCCGAACACAAGGGGCTCGACGCGTCAAGCGAAGAAGATAAACCCCACCAGCAGAGCACCGGAAAACAAAAAACTTTCCGACAAGGGGTCAAAGCAGTAAACTCACTTCATGTGATAATACGGAGAAATAGTGCGGCACTTTGTAAAAAGAGCTTCGCGCGGTCCAACCTAGCACACCGTAGAGATTGGATATCAAAACCAATCACTTTCGACCACCTGGACTATTCCAGAAGCGTTCGAAATGCGGGACGGACTCCCCTAATATTGAATCCCATAATAGACGGATTACAATTTACTAACGTCCTAATGGATGGAGGCAGTGATCTAAACCTGCTACATTCAAACACAATCCGTCGGATGGGGATAGACCCTACCAAAATCCGACACAGCCACACTTCCTTCAAAGGAGTGACGCCAGGCCCTTACGCCAAGTGCACCGGCTCCATATTACTCGAAGTCGTGTTCTGATCGCCGAACAATTTTCGACGCGAAAAATTAATTTTTCACATCGTCCCATTTGAAAGTGAATATCAAGCACTCTTGGGACGAGAGGCTTTTGTCCGCTTCAACGACATACCGCATTACGCGTCTCTTACACTCAAGATGCCCGGTCCGCGTGGTGTCATTTCAGTGCGAGGGTCACTCAAAGACCCCGGACTCGGATAGACGAATCCGGCTTCAGCAGGCTAGGGGCTCCCTAGCCGCATACCTCTTCACAGGGGGCTACGCACCGCGGGTTCATACAAACCCCGCTTTAATTATTTATATTTCCTCTTTTACACATATTTTTCGCACGATCTATTTTCAAACTAAACGTTCCTCTATTTTTACAGATGAACAACGTGCATACCCGTCCAGGATAACGGCACAACGGAGACACAGGCACAGACGTGCAGTAGGGACCCGTTGCAAGGATTCTTTTCAGATTAAGACCCTGCGTAGACCTTTTTTACTGTCTCTTGTTGTTACTCTCCCTTGGTTTCTTCTTATAGCCAAAGTAGAGCCTGACGTTTTGGCATCGGCCGCGTCAGAAGACCATGCCCGTACCTGGACACTGGGGGCTTGGGGCATCTCTGCCCATTATTATAAAGACCGAACACCTTAGGGAGTGTTCGGCGTCTCGAGTTAGGCATTATATGCATCAGCTCCGAATCATGTCTTTGGTCAAATGTTGGGTTTGCCCGGCTCCTGTGTTTTGCTGCCTTACGTTCCGTATCACCGGCTAACGCGGCACCAGGAGAACTACTGCGATTGTGCCCCAGTTCGGCTGGGCGAGCACCTCAGTAGAGAAAGCCGAAAACTGACTGTCATGATACAGCGAGAGACTGGTCAACCACTCGACCGACTACCGGAATGTTTAGAATTCCCCGCTTTGACGAAGGACCATTTCCCGGTCAGGCACATACGCACCCTGAATTCGGATATGTGCGGTGCCACCAGGGGCTATATCGTAGCCCCACCCTCGAGCTCCACTGGCTAAGTGAAAGTGATAAAGCATTATAGTCCGGATTGCCTCGTTCGCTACGCTACCACCTCCTTATAACAGGACCGAGACGTCCGATTAAGTGTGAAAACGCGCTATTTTTGCGAACACCCAAGCACCTTGTGCGTGGGGGCTGAAGCCGAAGACTGCCATCTTTCAAGTTATACACAAGTATACGTAAACGGCCGCACAGGAGAAGTTTTACTACTTGGACGCACAAGTATAAAAAGCAGTTATAACATAATCATCGATTTACAAGCTAATGCGTTCATTTGAACGTTACATTCTTCGAGCACTGCGACTCTATTACACGAGCGCCATGCATAACTTCCCCGAAATAGTGCTCGGTAGGGAGCCGGTCTTCATCCGAACCCTGGGCAGCAACAGCGGTGGCGTCCATCTCTGGACAATGCGCCTTCACACGGGCAAGAGCCATCCGCGCGCCCTCTATGCAGGCCGACCGCTTCATCTCCTTTATATGCGGCACCGCTCAAAGGAATTGCTGTAGTAAGCCAAAGTAGCTCGTCGCCTTGGACCTCTCTGGCCAGACATGGGCCACGATGTCAGTCATGGCAAGTCCGGACAATCTATTTAGCTCGGCCCATTCGGCCAACCGGTATGTCAATGGAAGTGGGCGATCCGGACTGTGGAATTGAGACCAATATAGCTCTTCCGTCTCGTGATCCTTCTGGCTCCGGAAGTGCTTAACGGCATTGGCCGCACTTGCAGCTAAGTCCATATACGGATCCTCCGGACTCCACAGCCGCTCAAATTGAGCATACTTTCCATCCATAAACCGGCGACGCAGCAGAAAAGGCTTGCCAGCCACGATCTCTTCGGCCTGGCGCAGTTCCTCCTTCATAGCCCACATTGCAGAGCGGGCATCCTTGGCTTCGACAGTGGCCTTCTTCAGGTCTTTCCGCTCCGATAAGCGCTCCTTTTCAAGAGCCTCATTGCGGTCGGCAGCATCCTTTACTTTCATGGCCAATTCAGCCACCTCTGCCCTGCTTAGGCAGTGCGCAGCCTTCTCGGCTTTCAGCTCTTCGGCCGCCCTCAAGGCAGCCACGTCACTCCTTCGGGATTGCTCCTTAGCTTGGGCAAGTTCGGCCTGAAGGTTCTCCACAGCAGCAGCGCCGTCTGTATAACAGCATAAAATTTATCAGAGGAGGGCTTTGACCCCCTTAAATAAAGCAACTGCGGAGAATTTATTTATCTTGCGACTCATCAAGTCGCCGGTTGACAAGTGCGATGTCTGCATCCGCCATGTCAAGTTGCCGACTTAGCTCGGCAAACTCACTAGTCCGGCTAGCCCCCGGACTATCCGCCACCTGCATAGGAACAACAGAATTCATTCCTTTAGATTTCGATCCTCGGTACGCTGTCGTTTTCGACAACCTACTGAGTCTCAGGGGCTACTATCTATACAGGGCGCATTTTTTATATGCAAAACTGTTAAAAGACAAAGGGGTGCGTCATTCTCGCATACCTCAAATCCCGCCAGCAAACTCATGGCGGCATTACGCAATTCGCTCTCGGCGGACAAAATCCTTCCAATCACCATACGCATTAACGCACGGTGATCTTCTGAAATGGACGCCCTCTCAAGCAGATTCTTCAGTTCTCCCGGCCGGACACTAAAAGGTGCCGAACTATCTGGCCCCTCCGGACTAGGGGATACCCTCCGTGATGACACTTCGGGTTCGCCTGCCTCATCTGGCGGCGCTGCGGACGGAGGCGTATCGCTCTCCATCATCTCCGGAAGAAGGTCTCCCGAAGATGAACTCATCTGAGAAGGCTGCAGATCCGAACTGCAATATAAATATTTCGGTTACCTACAGAAGCACAAATGAAGGTATTTCCTTGCTAATTAACTCCCTCTTTCATACTCACGGCTCGCTGGAGGGCCGATCCTTTGGTGATGATTGTGCGTCCGGATTCTTTCCGGGCGCCGGACCCCCCGGGGAAGATCTCTTCCCACGCTTAGGGGCTTTGGCCTCTGGATCTTCGGAGGCGGTCCTCTTCTCCCCCTGAAGAGAGGGATTCTTGTTTTCCCCCTCTTCAGTTGCCCCTTTGGGCGAAATATTAGCTCCTCTATTCTCCCCGTCGCCCCCTTCTGTGGGCGCGACCTCCAACATTCTGACCAGCACGGGCTCCAGTGCGGTCTCTGGGAGGGGAGCCGGACACCTTATCAGCCTTGATCGCGCCACCCATTCCTGTAAAGAATAAGGGGTCAGGAGGCGAACTCTAGAAAGGCATATAGACAGAATGTCCGGACTTTGAGCTATTTACCTGAGTATCCGGGCGATCGCGGCTTAGCCCTGCGTCCTCGGCTAAATCCGGACACGCCACCTGCGGTCCGAAGAACAGCTTGTACATCTCCATGGGTGTCGCACCCATAGAGTGTTGGAGAATACGAGGTCCCTCCGGGTTGAACTCCCATAAACGGAGAGGACGGCGTTTGCAAGGCAGAAGATGCCTGATTAGCAAAACCTGCATCACCTTGATCAGGTCGATCTCCCCCGCTTGGAGATCTCAAATCCGGCCCTGCAATGAAGGCACGTCTTCGGACGGCCCCCAATTGAGCCATTGGTTGACCCACGACATCAGTTGGCGTGGAGGTCCCGGGCGGTATAAGGGCGGCGGCTTTTGCCTGCTGCCCCTTGGAGCGGTGATGTAGAACCACTCCTACTGCCACAGTCCAGGTTCCTCTTGGAAGGAACCCTCGGGCCACGGGGCATCGACCTTTTTGCTTATGGTCGCCCCGCCGCACTCCGCTTGACGCCCCCCGATCATCTTCGGCTCCACCTTGAAGGTCTTCAGCCATAGGCCGAAGTGGGGAATGACGCGGAGGAAGGCTTCGCAGACAATAATGAATGCGAAGATATGGAGGATGGACTCCGGAGCCAAGTCGTGAAAGTCTAGCCCATAGTAGAACAGGAGCCCTCTCACGAAGGGATCCGTCGGGAAGCCTAAACCCCGACGGAGGTGGGATACGAAAACGACGTATTCACCGGGCTCGGGGGCTGGCACAGCCTGCCCTTGGGCAGGCAACCTGTGCGAAACCTCGTAGGCCAGGTACTTGGCCTCACGCAACTTCAATATGTCCTCCTCCGTGACGGAGGAGGGCATCCACCGGCCCTGGAGGTAGGAGCCGGACATGATGGAGGATCCGAAGCGCTCGAATCTGAGGCTCTGGGTGTTGGAACTGGGAGCGGGGAAGAGATTCGATGCGAGATTGAAGAACAATGGCGAGCCTTGGTCCTCTTATAAAGGGGAAGAAATACCAAGGGCCGTCTCCGTGACCGTTTGGGATTCCCCTTCGATAGAGGAGGCGTGGCGACGGGCAGGGGCGGACCCAGAACAAAAATGTCCCGGTGTCCACGTATACACTATACAATGTCTCAAAAAAAAAGTATACACTATACAAGGATGATGACAAGCAATAATATACATGAAAATAATACACCCAACAATTTAAAATATTCAACAGTAAAAATTCTTACCAAAAATGATTTCTTCTAGAGTTTGAGATGAACTCCCTGTAATTAATGGTTGCTAAATCTTGGTCATGTATCAAGGCATTATTTTGTTTCTGAGATGGAGCATCATCTGGTTCATTTTGGCATTATCATCTTCTGCTGATGTCTTCATCTTTCTAAAAAACCTTTCAATAAACTCACCTGGTATTCACCGGTAATTATGTTATCACAAGTGCACGAGTTACATTATTTGCGTTTAAAGAAGCGGGAATAAAAATAATAAGTAAAGCATATTGATCAAACTGTATGGCTACAAAGTTAAACTCCGCAAAAAATACATACTTGACATTGTGTTGTATTGTCGTCGCGCAGTCTATAAATTATCCAAAGAGATGTGAACCAGTAGAAAAAGTTATCCAATCAAAGCAATCCAATTCCCCATTTGCAATACCTTGATTTTAAAACCCTAGCCATTCAATTCAATTTAGACCTAAAAAACTAGACAAAACTATGACAAGTACTCCCTCCGTCCCAAATTTTTTATTTTAGATTTGTCTAAATATGGATGTATCAAGTCACGTTTTAGTATTAGATACATCCGTATCTAGATAAATTTAAGACAAAATTTTTGGAACGAAAAGAGTACGTGTTTAAAGTGAGACTGACGGCCGTACCTATTTCCTTCGATTATTTGTAGTATGCAATGGATCAGGGCCCGGAGCGGGCATCCGGCGGCTAGCGTCTGGGCACTGGCGGTAGGCTCTGACTTCCGGAGCCCTTGAGCAGGCAACGGCGAACGCGCTCACACCGTATCGCTGTGGGGGAAAGAACAGCCGAACAGACGCATGTACGACAGAGATGAGCAGCTGGATGGGCTGCTATCGCTAGATGGCCCGTGCTTAACGTCCGGTGTCCAGCTCAAGATTCTACTGGTGTCCAAGCCCAATATATCTTACCTGTATATACGTATGCACAAATTTCAACCGGTGTCCTGTGACACCGGGTAGCCTAACGTGCGTCCGCCCCTGGCGACGGGAACGGTTGGGTTACCCACGCACGTATTGATGAGAATCCCGGAATAAGGGGAACACGATCTCTGCTTCGACAAGACATGCCAAGGAAACCGCTTCGCTAAATGTGCTGAGGTGGTATAGTAAAAAACGATTCAAAACAAAGGCTTGGTTGCGGGGTGATGTCACGCCGCATAATACGTCAGTATATTGAGCTAAGTGTACATTTTATTCTCTCTACGGTGGAATGTGGAATTTATTTTGCAGAGCCGGACACTATCCCGGTGTTCATGATCTTCTCTGGATTATTCAAGGGAGGAACCCGCCTTGCAATGCCGAACATTGTGCACGCCGGACTTATCGTCATTGAAGACTGGTTCAGGGGCTACTGAGGGAGTCCTGGACTAGGGGGTGTCCGGACAGCCGGACTATCAATATCCGCCGGACTCCCAGACTACGAAGATACAAGATTGAAGACTCCGGCTCGTGTCCGGATGGTACTTTCCTTAGCGTGGAAGGCAAGCTTGGCAATACGGATATGTAGATCTCCTACCATTATAACCGACTCTGTGTAACCCTAGCCATCTCCGGTGTCTATATAAACCGGAGGGCTTTAGTCCGTAGGACAACATACATTACAACAATCATACCATAGGCTAGCTTCTAGGGTTTAGCCTCCTTGATCTCGTGGTAGATCCACTCTTGTACTACCCATATCATCAATATTAATCAAGCAGGACGTAGGGTTTTACCTCCATCAAGAGGGCCCGAACCTGGGTAAAAACATTGTGTCCCTTGTCTCCTGTTACCATCCGCCTAGACGCACAGTTCGGGACCCCCTACCCGAGATCCGCCGGTTTTGACACCGACAATCACCAACCAGCACCACCAACACAACTCACTGCAGGCACCAGATCCACCACCAACGCCATGGTCCAGAACTGGGCGGGAAAAGGATGTGCCGCCGCCAGCAGCACCAAAGCCAGCCGAAGAGAAGGCATGGCTGGACCGAGAGCCATGGGGAGGAGCAGCCGGCAGGGGTAGGTCGTGGAGTTGGGAGGCGCTGGAGGAGGTGGAGCACGGGGAGAGACACGCCGCACCGGGCAGGCCGGCGATGACCCGGCCAAGAAGCCTCGAACACCATCCTCCCGGGATCCGGCGCCGGCAACAACAAGGGTGTTGGAGGCCCCACGGATCTGGCACGGGAGAAGGTGGTTGGGGCGAGGACGCGCCAGCGACAGCCGGAGCCCACAGGGAAGGGGGCGGTCGAGGGCCGGGGAGGAGGAGCCGGAGGTAGCACGCTGGCGCCGGAGCACGACGGGATCCGACGGGAGAGGTGTGGGGTGGGGGGAGGTGGCTTGCAGTCGGGCCGGCCGAGGCGCCCCGCCGCCACCTTCCTAGGAGTCGGCGCGGCTTCGCCGGCCGCTCCTCTGGTGGCGGCGAGGAGGCGGGGCGGGGGCGGGAGGGGGCCGCGGCAGCGCGGGCTAGGGTTCCCCCGCCGCCGCCAGGGGAGGCGACGCGGGGGTCGGGAGAAAGAAGAAAGTGAATCACCTTGACCATTAACATGAAATTTCATTAACATGAAATTTTGATGTCTACTTGATTATATTATGAGCCTATAGTAACACATCATTGGATTGCTCCCTCTCATATCATGTCCGTGATATATACTGGAGAAATTTACGGGTCGGCGTTGATTAGAGAGAACAAGAGAACAGTGGAGAGATAGATCGAGTCACATAGTCCACGCGTCAACGTCACATCTACGTGTGCATTACCGGTCAACTCAACAGCTTGGACCGAAGCCAAACGTGAACATTTTATAGTACTCCTACGTACACTTGCTTCGACTTGGAAAAAGGGGAAACGTCAAAGAAAAGTAAAGGAAACTTCAACACTGCACGATCACGCGCGCATCACCGTCCCGGCGGCATCCCCTCCGCAGATCCCTTTACCAAATTGAGCCTCCTTCTGCACTCCCCGCCGCGGCGCCGCGCGCACTCACACAGATCCATGCCGCCGCCGTCGCCGAGCGCGTCACGCGCGGCCATGGCGTGCGTGGTGACGTCGGAGGTCGCCGCGGTGCTCGCCATCATGCGCCGCAACGTCCGCTGGGCAGCCGGCGGCGACGACGACCCCCTCGACCACCCGCTCGTCGCGGGCCTCAAGTCCCTCCGCCGCGCCGCGGCCGCCGCGTGGGGCACGCGCACGTGGCGGGACGTGGAGCCGCTCCTCTACCTCGGCCCCTTCCTCGACGTCGTCCGCTCCGACGAGGCCGGCGCGCCCGCCACGGGCGCCGCGCTCTCGTCCCTCCACAAGGTGCTCTCCCTCGACCTCGTCGGCCCCGACGCGCCCGGCGCGGACCGGGCCATGGCCGCCGTCGTGGAGGCCGTCGCGGGGTGCCGGTTCGAGGTCACCGACGCGGCGTCCGAGGAGGCCGTCCTGGCCAGGGCGCTGCAGGTGCTGCTCGCCTGCGTGCGCGGCCGCGCCGCGCCGGCGCTCTCCAACCGCCACGTCTGCGACATCGTCAACACCTGCTTCCGCGTCGTGCAGCAGGCCGGTGCCAAGGGGGAGCTGCTGCAGCGCGTGTCCCGGCAGACCATGCAGGAGGTTGTCCGGTGCGTCTTCGTCCGCCTGGCCGACATTGATGCCACCGCGGCTGCAGACCACAAGGTGTGATCACTTCTATCTAACCATCCGAGTCTAGTGTTGCTGTTTGCTTACTTGTGCGCACTGGGAACGTCGAAATTGTTGTTCGTCCACTTATACCATTATAATTTAACTCGCGGGTGCTCGCATAGGAGTGTAAATGAATGAATGTATAAGTACTAGTACCAAAAATAATGAACGTGTATAAGTAATCTAACCTTGTGAATTTGAGTTTAGTTTCCCATTCCTGTGAACTAAAAATATTGAGTTCAGTTTTTACTGGCCTTCAGTCAAGATATTTATCAAGTTAGTTTAGAAAGAAGCATTTTGGCACTAACAACTAACAATATTCATATGTCCCAATTAGAAAGTTAAAATGCATTACACTCATGGTAGCAGTTTTTATGCAGATTGCTAGCAAGAACAAAGTTTCGAGTGCTAGCGAAATGGGGAATGGGAGCGATTTTTTGTGCTTGACTAGCTCCCAGGATGAGGTTGGAGCTAAATTTGGTGTTGTACAAGACAAGGCCATGATGGAGCTGTTTGGGGTTCCTTGCATGGTAGAAATATTGCAATTTTTGTGCTCTCTGTTGAACATAGCAGAAGACAGTCAGGTGGACCCAAATATGAATCCAATTGACTTTGATGAGGATATGCCACTCTTTGCTCTGGGGTTGATCAATTCTGCTATTGAGCTGTCAGCTTCGTCCATACAGAGACACCCAAAACTACTGGCTTTTGTACAAGATGAACTGTTCCGCAATCTAATGCAGTTTGGCTTGTCAGATAGCCCCTTGATTCTGTCGACCGTATGCAGTGTTATTTTTACACTCTTCTACCATTTACGTCAGGAACTGAAGCTGCAAATTGAGGCTTTCTTTGTGTGTGTGATCCTTAGGCTAACCCAGAGTAGATATGGAGCTAGTTACCAGAAACAGGAAGTTGCCCTGGAGACTCTAGTGGATTTTTGCCAGCAGAAAGATTTTATGGTCGAGATGTATACAAATATGGATTGTGATTTACAGTGCTCTAATGTTTTTGAAGACCTGGTTAATGTTCTGTCCAAAAGTGCATTCCCTGAGGAGAGTACCTTGTCAGCTTTAAATGTGCTTGCTTTGGATGGTTTGGTTGCTGTCATTCAGGCAATAGCAGAGAGGATTGGTAATTCACCTCGGCACTGCCAGCAACCAGTGCAAGAACTAAGCGAATATTTTTCCTTTTGGCAGTTAAAGTGTGAGAACATTAATGATCCTGATCAATGGGTTAGATTTGTTAACCAGCAGAAAAGCATCAAGAGAAAGCTAATGGTTGGTGTTGAACATTTTAATAGGGATAAAAGGAAGGGATTTGAGTACCTGCAAGCTGCTCATCTCCTGCCTGAAAAACTTGATCCACGTAGTGTTGCCCTGTTTTTCCGCTTCTCACCTGGATTAGACAAGAATCTTCTTGGAGACTATCTGGGAAATCATGATGAGTTCTCTATTCAGGTCCTTCATGAATTTTCTAGAACCTTTGACTTCAAGGAGTTGAACTTGGATGCCGCCTTAAGGCTCTTCTTGGAAACCTTTCGGCTGCCTGGTGAATCACAGAAGATACAAAGGATTCTTGAGGCCTTTTCTGATAGGTACTATGAAGAGTCACCAGAATTGTTCGTTAACCGGGATGCTGCTCTGGTGCTGTCATACTCAGTAATCTTGCTCAACACGGACCAACACAATGTACGGGTTAAGAACAAGATGTCAGAAGAAGATTTTATCAGGAACAATCGCCGTATCAATGGTGGGAATGATCTTCCAAGGGAATTCTTATCTGAGCTATATTATTCTATTTGTCGAAATGAAATCAAAACCATTCCCGAGCAAGGAGTTGGATGCTCAGAGATGTCTTTAAGCCGCTGGGCTGATCTGATGTTCAAGTCAAAGAGGGCATCAGCTTACATTGCTTGTCACTCCTATCCTTTTCTTGATCATGACATGTTTCTTATCATGGCCAGGCCAACAGTTGCTGCTATCTCAGTGATCTTTGATAATGTTGAGCAAGAAGAGATTCTTACAAGATGCATTGATGGGTTTCTGTCTGTGGCAAAGCTGGCTGCATTCTATCATCTTAATGATGTGCTGAATGATCTTGTTGTGGCACTTGGTAAGTTCACCATTTTGTCGATCGCCTGTGATGATCCTGCAACAGCTTTTGGTGAGGATGCCAAGGCTAGAATGGCAACAGAGGCCCTTTTCACTATAGCAGCAACTCATGGTGATCACATTACCAGAGGATGGAGGACCATTGTAGATTGCATTTTAAGATTTCATAAGATAGGTCTCCTTCCTTCTTGTCTCACCAACGGTACAGCTGGTGATCATCCCTCCTTCTCTGCTTCGTTGCCTAGCAAGGTTTCCTCCTCATCTCCCGCTTCCCCTCAAGTTGAGCTAATCAGCATTCCTAAGAAAACATATGGGCTGATGGGGAGGTTCACTCAGCTACTGTATTTAGATGCTGAAGAGCAAAGGTTCCAGCCAACAGAGGAGCAACTTGCTGCTCAGAGGAATGCTTCAGAGACCATCAAGAAGTGCCAAATAGGTACCATCTTCACCGAGAGCAAATTCTTACAAGCTGACTCGCTCTTGAATCTGGCAAGAGCCCTCATTCAGGCAGCAGGTCGACCTCAGAAGATCACCAGCTCAATAGACGTTGAAAGCAATGCAGTCATCTGCTTAGAGCTTATCATTGCCGTCACATTAAACAACAGAGACAGGATTGTCCTCTTATGGCATGATGTTTATGAGCACATAACTCACATTGTTCAGTACACAGTAATGCCCTGTAATCTCGTGGAGAAAGCTGTTTTTGGCCTCCTGGACATCTGCCAGCGTTTGCTTCCTTATAAGGAGAACCTTGTGGATGATCTACTGAGGTCGCTTCAGTTAATCTTGAAACTTGATGCTCGTGTGGCTGATGCGTATTGCGAGAGCATCACCCAGAAGGTTGCATGCCTTGTCAAGGATAACGCAACACATATCAAGTCTCAGATGGGTTGGCAAACTATCATTTCCTTGCTCTGTGTCACTGCTCATCATCCTGATGCTTCCGATGCTGGTTTTGAAGCCCTGATTTACATCATGTTTGAGGGGGCACATCTCTCACCTGCCAACTTCGTCCTTTCGGTGGAGGCTGTGAGACAGTTTGCACAGTCTCGGCTCGGGTCTGCTGAAAGATCTATCCATGCTTTGAACCTAATGGCTGAGTCAGTGAATTGCCTTGCACGCTGGTCACATGAGGTTAAGGAAGCTGGTGGAGAGGCCGAAAGGATGCTGGACGGAATCGCTGAGATGTGGCTGCGGCTAGTCCAGGCGCTGCGGAAGGTGTGCACAGATCAGCGAGAACAAGTGAGGGATCATGCTCTGGTATTGTTGCACAGATGCTTAGTAGCTGATGGGATATCAGTTCCATCTTCGGCGTGGTTGACGTCATTCGACATTGTCTTCCAGTTGCTCGATGAATTGCTAGAGATTGCTCAGAATTTCTCGCCAAAGGATTATAGAAGCATGGAGGCTTCCCTCTTGCATGCTGTAACACTGTTATCCAAACTATCCTTGCAGTCACTCAATGATCTTTCGGCACACGTCGGTTTCAGTAAGCTGTGGTTGGAGGTACTGGACATGGCAGAGAAGCTCATGAAAGTGAAAGTAAGAGGGAGCAGCAGGACTGATTTGCAAGAGGCTGCCACAGAGCTACTCAAGAACATACTGCTGGCGATGAAAGCGAGCGGGATCTTATCAAGCACAAGCGCCGGCGGGGAGAACAGTTTGTGGGAAGCAACATGGCTTCAAGTTAACAAGATTGCGCCTTCGCTTCAGTCAGTGGTTTTCCCTGATTACGATGATGCACTACAAGGTGCACAAAGCAAGTTGGATATCCAAGCAGTTTCTGAGGGGAGGTTGGTCCCAGTTTAGATGAACAAATTGTACTACTGGATATATATAATTATGTACTTGTAGGTTATAGATAGAACTTAGAAGCAGTGATTTCAGATGTAGTATACTTTTTGTGATAAATAACTTGGATTTCATACTAGTCAAATTCATGGTCAAGTTTGAGTAAAATGTGAGTGGGGACTTGCAAACCAGAAGGAACGAAACTGATACATCAATTTCATTCATGTTATAAATTCTGAACTAGTAGGAGTAGTACTTAATCTCGAGCAGCTAACTAGAAAGCTGACTGAACGGCTCTGTTAGGTAGTTTAGCTAGGAGGACGAACTAGTAGTGCTACTACTTGATCTGCTTCAACAGTTCTATTAGCAACAAAATGCACGAGAAATCGCATACTTGCTGCTCGATCCTCACTTCACTTCACTCCAAGGAAATCCGGGAGAAGGGCTGCCCGAGGCTCGGCGTCCCGATGCGGCGGCGCACCCTGGCCATGGCCATCGCCACCGCCACGGAGCGGTCTGGCCCCGCCGGCGGAGGGAAGAAGCCGGTGTGCCGCTTGCACGCCAGGGCCCGGCGCTTGTGCCGGTACGCGCGGTCGAGGACGCCCCGGCCGTGGGAGTGGGACGCGGCCTCCCCGTCCGCGTCGACGTCGCCGTCCCCGGCCTGGTCGACGCTGGAGCTCCCCGCGCGTTTCCTCTTGGCGCCGGGCGCGGTGGCGACGGAGTAGCTGCCCTTGTCCACGTAATGCGCGGCCGAGAAGGGGGCAGGAGCTGGAGCGTCGTCGACGTCCATGGCGACGTCGAGCTTGAGCACCTTCAGGAAGATGTCGAGGTCGGCGCCGGGGCCGGCGAGGCGCTCGAGCGCGTCGACGGCGTCGGTGAGGCGGTCGACCTCGGCGCTGCAGACGAAGAGGGACTTGAGGCCGGCGAGGAACTTCTTGGCCGAGCCGACGACGGCGGAGGGGTCGGTGGTGGCGTCGAGCACCTCCTGCCCGCGCAGCGCCTCCTTCCGCAGCAGCTGCAGCCAGCGGTGGAGGGAGCTGCCCCGCACCGCGGCCCGGGCCTCGGCGGCGTCCGCCACCCCGCGCACCATCGCCACCAGCTGCCGCAGCCGGCGCCGGCGCTGGCTCACCCGCGAGTTGCCGCCCCAGTTGGACTTGAGGTAGCCGATGAACTCGCCCATGAGGGGCGACTCGAGGATCTTCATCGCGGCTCCTGTCCGGCAGTCCCCTCGCGCGAACCCCCGACCAAGATCAGCCGCCGGCGGCGAGGACTGAGGAAGAGGAGGGGGGCTTGTGTGCCGAGGAGTTGGAGGTGGCGGCAGAGAGTGGCATTGGACGACGGACTGGCGCGGGTTGCCGGGTTTGGTTGGGTTGGCTGCTCCTCGGAGACCGTGCGTTGTGTGAGCAGCGTGTCCATGCCCCCAAAAGATTTCGTCCGAGTTTTACTTCCGTGATCACGGGCGCGCCTGCCACGCGACGCGAGCCCCCCTCTCTCTCTAGGAGTACTACTAGCGTGAGCCGTTGGATTCGGGATCGAAGGGCAACAACATCCGGTGTTGAGCAGGATGAGCGTGCAACAGTGCAAGTGTACACCGAGCAACGCAGCGTACACTCGTCAGTGATCACTAGTACACTCGTGCTGTCTTGTCGTCAATCAAAAGGCTTAACGAGGCAAGGTGAGATAACTTTCCCATCCACCGGTGCGCGTCGAGCTCACATCACATCACATTCACACCCCCGGTTTGGCATGCAGAGACCAGTTGAGCGAGCGAGTTGGGCCTCGGGGCTCGCTTCCCGGTCGCGCCAAAAGTTTGCCGTGGACGTGTGGTGGTCCGGAGCTACCACCGCGCACGGTAACCCAGAGCGGCCTCCGACCAAAGTCACGCGCCGGTGAACTCGTGCGTACGTGCCCGAGCGCCCCACATGCTCCTGCCCACCACCGTCTGCTGAAACATGATAGGCGAATGCATGCAGGTAGCAGAAATGGGAAGAGAGCGACAGATCAAAGAAGACGAGGCCACGCCACATCGGTCGGGGCCCAAACCCTCGTCCTTTTCGTTTTTAAGCAAGAATGCACATGCAAGTACCCACTTGGCGTCCCATCATCATCCTCGAGATAAATTCACCGGAGGTCGCTGGACTCGCTCCTAAATTTCACTTCGGTCGCTGGACTGAGGCAACTCCAGCGCACGACGCCATGCCGTCCATCAACAGCACCGTCAACGCGCGGCCCCAAATGAATAAATGTCCGGTTTTCGTTCATTTTCGCCCCATTTTCGGCCCAAATATGCGCCACGTTTGTTATATGGACATCGTGCGGACGGGCGGGACGCACACCCTTGTCCTCCTTGCGGCCACGTGGACACTAGCGCTTCATTCACCTCCAACGCCTCCACCCGCCCTACCCCGCCGACGGCACCGCCATAATTTTTCGGCCGCCTCCTCACTGCTCACCCCCGGCCATCCATACCAAACCACGTCTCGCCATGACCGTCACCATGCCCGCGCTTCCGTAGGAGTTTTGGCCGTCGCCGTCGTATTCGGTGCCAGAGGGGATACGACTGCCGACGACGCCTATGGACCACGTCAGCTTCCGTCGGGTGCTCCAGGGCGAGTTGTAGCCGGCCGCCAAACGCCCCTGCTGCATCAAGGTGATCTTCTCGACCTCTTTGCCACCACGCCCGCAAGGTGTTTGGCACTTTGCTCACAAAGGTATGGACAGTGGAGATGAATTTTTCTTCAACCACTTCATTTATTCATCGGATGATTCGTTCTCGGATGACGAAGATCTTGTGGTAGCTGCACTGGTCGTTCACGACCACATTGAACGGCGGCGCCTCGGTACAGGGGGCCAGTCCTTGGCCGTGCTCCCAACCTGAACCGCAACACAAAGAGAGAGAGAGAGGCCACACCCTACTCTATGCCGATTACTTTGAGAATACCGCGCTCTTCAAACCGGAGAAATTCCGTTGCCATTTTCATATGGCAAGACATGTGTTCAATCGTATCCGAGAGGGAGGTTGCTCATGACCCATTCTTCGAGTGCAAAACGGATGCCCTTGGCAAGCTTGAATTCTCCTCTTATTAGAATGCACCGCGGGCATTCGCATGCTTCCATATGGAATTCCAGGCGATCTGGAGCGCATGAGTGAGTCCACATGTCTGCTGTCAATGTACAACTTCTACAAGGCCGTGGTGGCAGTGTTTGGCCCTGAGTACTTGAGGGGGCCAAATGTCGCTGATACAGAAAGGTTGTTGGCAATCAACGCCGATAGAGGCTTTCCAGGCATACTTGGCAGCATAGATTGTATGCACTGGGAGTGGAAGAACTGTCCATTTGCTTGGCAGGGCCAGTACAAGGGGCATGTTAAAGTGTGCACTGTCATAGTAGAAGCAGTGGGTTCGCAAGATCTTTGGATATGGCATTCTTTCTTCGGCATGGCAGATTCTCACAATGATATCAACGTGCTGCAGCGTTCTTCAGTCTTCGCAAGGCTTGCAGAAGGCCACTCCCCACCTGTCAACTTCGAGATCAATGGCCACCACTACAACAAGAGATACTACCTAGCTGATGGTATGTATCCTCGGTGGTCAACTTTTGTGAAGACAATCTCGAACCCCCAAGGTGAGAAGAGACAGAGATTTGCCCAAATGCAAGAGAGTGCTAGAAAGGATGTGGAACATGCTTTTGGTGTCCTTCAATCCCGATGGGGTATCGTTCAAAACCCTGCACTGGCATGGGATGAAGGGAACCTTTGGGAGGTGATGGCTGCTTGTGTGATCATGCACAACATGATCGTCGAGGATGAGCGTGATAACATCTTCGACCAAGGATTTGATTTTCAAGGTGAAAATGTTGAGCCCTTGCAGCAAGAACCGGCCATGTTTGAACAGTTTACCCAATTCCATCGTGAAATGCATTATTGGCACACTCATTTGGATCTTTAAAATGACTTGGTTGAGTACATGTGGAATCACATTGACAACCAATAGATGTATTGGTTCATTATGTTTATTCAAGACAATTTCGATTTGGTTGTAAAACTATTTTATGCGAGACAATTTTGATTGAGTTGTAAAACTATTTTTATTTGAGACAATTAATATTTGGATATGCAAACTTGTTTTAAACATTGAAATATGAATATATACGGGCATATTGGCCGTGGCAGACAGGATGGGGGCCAAAGGATGCGTCCGCGCGTTGGGCGCACGGCCACTGCATCTCAGGAAAGGTCCGGACACAACCCCATTGCCCTACCCAGATGGACAGAATCCTGACAAAATGGACGTCCGTTTTGGTCATGCGCTGGAGTTGGCCTAAGGAATACCCGAAATATTGGCATGAAAGTCACGTCACCGCGTACGCTTTGGGCCCGTATTCTACCTATGTGGCGTGGCGTTTGACCGATGACTGTCCACACAATTGCCAACATGACAACAGTAGAGTGACTCGAGTCAGTGCGCGCATTTTCTTTCTTCCGCTGGAGAGCTTCCTTCCGCGGCAGCCTCCTGTGGCTCTCCTCTGGCGACAATCGAGGTCGTCGGTCGTGAAGAGGGTCACCGGATCCATGCGTGTGGATTGTTTTAGGCTCAAGTAGATCAGGTTTTTTGTGTGTTCATCATCCTGGCTTTGTTTATCATCTTGGCTTCGGCAACAACGATGATGCTAAATAAATATTTTTTAGATCTTTCGTAGACGAGGCGATCTGCTCTATGGTGTGGGTTGGATTTGAAAACCAGTCTGTCCAAGTAAGGACGACGCGTCGGCGTGACATCCTCGTGGTGGACTTGTGTCCTCGGGGTTAGCCACCGTGACGACGTTTGCTCCAGCGCCAACGCAGAGTTTGGGAGGTAGTCCAGGAGCGGATGCAGATTGTGGTCTGCATCAGCGGCCTTTGGAGGATGGTGGATCGTGTGTTGGGTTCGTCGTTCGTAGCAGGTAGGTATGGTTTCCTCCTCCGACATCTTAGTCGTGCAGGGGGCCAGATCTGGAGTTCGATGGCGTGTCCGGGGTGTTGCCCTGGTCTGATTCGTTCAACGGCAATGGCTTCTCCTTTGGTGAGCCACCTTGGAGGTACGCAAAGCTGCATATTAGCGTCGAGCTCGGGTGAGGAGGTGATTTGTCATTTTTTCTTTTCTTTTTGGTGGCTATTGTGGTGGTGCCGGAGGAAGGTGACAAGCGTTGTTCAAGCTTAGGGAATTCTTCAGTCTTGATTGTTTTTCTCTTTCTTGGCTGTTGTTCCTTTGTGCAAAGCCTAGCTTTCTACTGTATTTTCAGTTTTGTCATGTCGATGTCTACATGGCTTGTACAACGATCTTTATGATATAAATGAGAGATGTATTACCATGCAGAAACAGGCAGCAATAGAGTAGAACTAGCTATACCCGCGTGGCAGCACGCCGCACCTTGTTGATTCGTCGTCGTGAGTTTTTCTCCATGTTGCTAATGGAATTTGCGATGTTGTGTGAGGTGTTGCTGAGTTGCCATTTTTTTCAATCGGTTGTGACTCAATGTAGATGATATGTGTATCAAATTGTACAGTCATAATAACGCAGTAATGATGCATTGTTAGTAAATTGCCTTGATATTTTCAATGTAGACTCAATGTAGGAGTTGAACAAATAGAACTATTCTCAAATTTGAAGTTAATTCCAGCTAGTTTTTTCCTTTTTTTTTTCAAAATTCACAAACTTTTTCAAACTCACGATTTATTTTTTAAATCATGATTTTTTTAATTTCATGATTTTTTTGAAGTTTGTGAACTTTTTGAAAACCAGGAACAATTTTCAAATTTGTGATTAATTGTCAAATTCGAGAATGTTTTTCCAATTCGTGAACATATTTAAAATTTGCAAACGTTTCTCATATTAGTGAACTTTTCTCAAACAGTTCGTGAATGTTTTTCAAATCCACAAAAAAAAATTCAAATTCCTGAACTTCTTCGTCAAAATCCATGAACTTCTTTCAATTAACAAAAAAATCAGTATTTTTTCAAATTTTAGGTTTTTTAATCCCTGATTTTCTCTCAAAATTCAATGGTTGAGGGTGAACGGTTAGCAGTCAATGGCCGACCGCTCAAAACTTCAAACCGAGCTTGGGACGATCCAAGCGAACCGAGCTGCTCGTGTTGGTAGGTTGGGTCCCACTTGGCATCCCGTTAGCGCCACTTTAGATTTTGGGTGCTTAAGCACCAATTAGGAGGTCTTAGATCTAAGCTACCTTGTTGGAATCCACCCATAGAATTTCTACTCTTATACTAAGATTGAACACATTAAAACCACTCATAGTTTATATCATTCTAGTGAGCCTCATGTAGGGTTGGTGCCTGTGATGAAGTGACATAGAGATTTTGCAAATTCTTGCATACAATCTTGTGGTGGTTTAGCATGTTGGGGAACGCAGTAATTTTAAAAAATTTCCTACGCACACGCAAGATCATGGTGATGATATAGCAACGAGAGGGGAGAGTGTTCGTCCACGTACCCTCGTAGACCGTAAGCGAAAGTGTTAGAACAACGCGGTTGATGTAGTCGTACGTCTTCACGATCCGACCGATCCAAACACCGAACGTACGGAACCTCCGAGTTCAGCACACGTTCAGCTCGATGACGTCCCTCGAACTCCGATCCAGCCGAGTGTCGAGGGAGAGTTTCGTCAACACGACGGCGTGGTGACGATCTTGATGTACTACCGGCGCAGGGCTTCGCCTAAGCTTCGCGACGATATGACCGAGGTGGAATATGGTGGAAGGGGGCACCGCACACGGCTAAGGAACGATCCGTAGATCAACTTGTGTGTCTATGGGGTGCCCCCTGCCCCCGTATATAAAGGAGGGAGGGGGGAGGCCGGCCGGCCCCTTTGGGCGTGCCAAGGGAGGAGGAATCCTCCTCCTAGTAGGAGTAGGATTCCTCCTTTCCTACTCCTACTAGGAGGGGGAAGGAAGGGGGAGAGAGGGGGAAGGAAAGGGGGGCGCCGCCCCCCTCCTAGTCCAATTCGGACCAGAGGGAGAGGGGGCGCGCGGCCCACCCTGGCCGCCCCTCTCTCTTCCCACCTAGGCCCATGTGGCCCATTAACTCTCCCGGGGGGTTCCGGTAACCCCCCCGGCACTCCGGTTTTCTCCGAAAACTCCCGGAACCTTTCCGGTGTCCGTATATAGTCGTCCAATATATCAATCTTTATGTCTCGACCATTCCGAGACTCCTCGTCATGTCCGTGATCACATCCGGGACTCCGAACAAACTTCGGTACATCAAAACTTATAAACTCATAATAAAACTGTCATCGAAACGTTAAGCGTGCGGACCCTACGGGTTCGAGAACTATGTAGACATGACCTAAAACCATTCTCGGTCAATAACCAATAGCGGGAACTGGATGCCCATATTGGTTCCTACATATTCTATGAAGATATTTATCGGTCAAACCGCATAACAACATACTTTGTTCCCTTTGTCATCGGTATGTTACTTGCCCGAGATTTGATCGTCGGTATCCAATACCTAGTTCAATCTCGTTACCGACAAGTCTCTTTACTCGTTCCGTAATACGTCATCTCATAACTAACTCATTAGTTACATGCTTGCAAGGCTTAGGTGATGAGTATTACCGAGAGGGCCCAGAGATACCTCTCCGACAATCGGAGTGACAAATCCTAATCTCGAATTATGCCAACCCAACATGTACTTTCGGAAACACCTGTAGAGCACCTTTATAATCACCCAGTTACGTTGTGATGTTTGGTAGCACACAAAGTGTTCTTCCGGTAAACGGGAGTTGCACAATCTCATAGTTGCAGGAACTTTGTATAAGTCATGAAGAAAGCAATACCAGTATACTAAACGATCAAGTGCTAGGCTAACGGAATGGGTCATGTCAACCACATCATTCTCCTAATGATGTGATCCCATTAATCAAATGACAACACATGTCTATGGTCAGGAAACATAACCATCTTTGATTAATGAGTTAGTCAAGTAGAGGCATACTAGTGACTATGTGTTTGTTATGTATTCACACATGTATCATGTTTCCGGTTAATACAATTCTAGCATAAATAATAAACATTTATCATGATATGAGGAAATAAATAATAACTTTATTATTGCCTCTAGGGCATATTTCCTTCAGTCTCCCACTTGCACTAGAGTCAATAATCTAGATTACATAGTAATGATTCTAACACCCATGGAGTCTTGGTGCTGATCATGTTTTGCTCGTGAGAGAGGCTTAGTCAACGGGTCTGCAACATTCAGATCCGTATGTATCTTGCAAATCTCTATGTCTCCCACTTGGACTTGGTCCCGAATGGAATTGAAGCATCTCTTGATGTGCTTGGTCCTCTTGTGAAATCTGGATTCCTTTGCCAAGGCAATTGCACCAGTATTGTCACAGAAGATCTTCATTGGTCCCGATGCACTAGGTATGACACCTAGATCGGAAATGAACTCCTTCATCCAGACTCCTTCATTTGCTGCTTCAGAAGCAGCTATGTACTCCGCTTCACATGTAGATCCCGCCACGACGCTTTGTTTAGAACTGCACCAACTTACAGCTCCACCGTTTAATAAAAACACGTATCCGGTTTGCGATTTAGAATCGTCCGGATCAGTGTCAAAGCTTGCATCGACGTAACCATTTACGACTAGCTCTTTGTCACCTCCATATACGAGAAACACATCCTTAGTCCTTTTCAGGTATTTCAGGATGTTCTTGACTGCTGTCCAGTGATCCACTCCTGGATTACTTTGGTACCTTCCTGCCAAACTTATTGCTAAGCATACGTCAGGTCTGGTACACAGCATTGCATACATGATAGAGCCTATGGCTGAAGCATAGGGAACATTTTTCATTTTCTCTCTATCTTCTGCTGTGGTCGGGCATTGAGTTTGACTCAACTTCACACCTTGTAGCACAGGCAAGAATCCTTTCTTTGCCTGATTCATTTTGAACTTTTTCAAAATTTTGTCAAGGTATGTGCTTTGTGAAAGTCCTATTAAGCGTCTTGATCTATCTCTATAAATCTTGATGCCCAATATGTAAGCAGCTTCCCCGAGGTCTTTCATTAAAAAACTTTTATTCAAGTATACCTTTATGCTATCCAGAAATTCTATATCATTTCCAATTAATAGTATGTCATCAACATATAAAACTAGAAATGCTACAGAGCTCCCACTCACTTTCTTGTAAATACAACCTTCTCCAAAAGTCTGTATAAAACCATATGCTTTGATCACACTATCAAAGCGTTTATTCCAACTCCGAGATGCTTGGACCAGTCCATAAATGGAACGCTGGAGCTTGCACACTTTGTCAGCACCTTTTGGATCAACAAAACCTTCCGGCTGCATCATATACAACTCTTCTTCTAGAAATCCATTCAAGAATGCAGTCTTGACATCCATTTGCCAAATTTCATAATCATGAAATGCAGCAATAGCCAACATGATTCGGACAGACTTAAGCATCGCTACGGGTGAGAAAGTCTCATCGTAGTCAACCCCTTGAACTTGTCGAAAACCTTTCGCAACAAGTCGAGCTTTATAGACAGTAACATTACCATCAGCGTCAGTCTTCTTCTTAAAGATACATTTATTCTCAATGGCTTGCCGATCATCGGGCAAGTCAACCAAAGTCCATACTTTGTTTTCATACATGGATCCCATCTTAGATTTCATGGCCTCTAGCCATTTTGCGGAATCTGGGCTCATCATCGCTTCCTCATAGTTCGTAGGTTCATCATGGTCAAGTAACATGACTTCCAGAATAGGATTACCATACCACTCTGGTGTGGATCTTACTCTGGTAGACCTACGAGGTTCAGCAGAAACTTGATCTGAAGTTTCATGATCAATATCATTAACTTCCTCACTAATTGGTGTAGTCGTCACAGGAACCGGTTCTCGTGATGAACTACTTTCCAGTAAGGGAGTAGATACAGTTATCTCATCAAGTTCTACTTTCCTCCCACTCACTTCTTTCGAGTGAAACTCCTTCTCTAGAAAGGATCCATTCTTAGCAACGAATGTCTTGCCTTCGGATCTGTGATAGAAGGTGTACCCAACAGTCTCTTTTGGTTATCCTATGAAGACACATTTCTCCGATTTGGGTTCGAGCTTATCTGGTTGAAGTTTCTTCACATAAGAATCGCAGCCCCAAACTTTAAGAAACGACAACTTTGGTTTCTTGCCAAACCACAGTTCATAAGGCGTCGTCTCAACGGATTTAGATGGTGCCCTATTTAACGTGAATGCGGCCGTCTCTAAAGCATAACCCCAAAACGATAGCGGTAAATCGGTAATAGACATCATAGATCGCACCATATCAAGTAAAGTACGATTACGACGTTCGGACACACCATTTCGTTGTGGTGTTCCAGGTGGTGTGAGTTGCGAAACTATTCCGTATCGTTTCAAATGTAAACTAAACTCGTAACTCAAATATTCTCCTCCACGATCAGATCGTAGAAACTTTATTTTCTTGTTACGATGATTTTCAACTTCACTCTGAAATTCTTTGAACTTTTCAAATGTTTCAGATTTGTGCTTCATTAAGTAGATATACCCATATCTGCTCAAATCATCTGTGAAGGTGAGAAAATAACGATATCCGCCACGAGCCTCAACATTCATCGGTCCACATACATCTGTATGTATGATTTCCAACAAATCTGTTGCTCTCTCCATAGTTCCGGAGAATGGTGTTTTAGTCATCTTGCCCATGAGGCACGGTTCGCAAGTACCAAGTGATTCATAATCAAGTGATTCCAGAAGTCCATCAGTATGGAGTTTCTTCATGCGTTTTACACCTATATGACCTAAACGGCAGTGCCACAAATAAGTTGCACTATCATTATCAACTCTGCATCTTTTGGCTTCAACATTATGAATATGTGTATCACTACTATCGAGATTTAATAAAAACAGACCACTCTTCAAGGGTGCATGACCATAAAAGATATTACTCATATAAATAGAACAACCATTATTCTCTGATTTAAATGAATAACCGTCTCGCATCAAACAAGATCCAGATATAATGTTCATGCTCAACGCTGGCACCAAATAACAATTATTCAGGTCTAAAACTAATCCCGAAGGTAGATGTAGAGGTAGCGTGCCGACCGCGATCACATCGACTTTGGAACCGTTTCCCACGCGCATCGTCACCTCGTCCTTGGCCAGTGCTCGCTTATTCCGTAGTCTCTGTTTCGAGTTGCAAATATTAGCAACAGAACCAGTATCAAATACCCAGGTGCTACTACGAGCTCTAGTTAGGTACACATCAATAACATGTATATCACATATACCTTTGCTCACTTTGCCATCCTTCTTATCCGCCAAATACTTGGGGCAGTTCCGCTTCCAGTGTCCAGTCTGCTTGCAGTAGAAGCACCCAGTGTCAGGCTTAGGTCCAGACTTGGGTTTCTTCTCTTGAGCAGCAACTTGCTTGCCGTTCTTCTTGAAGTTCCCCTTCTTCTTCCCTTTGCCCTTCTTCTTGAAACTAGTGGTCTTATTGACCATCAACACTTGATGCTCCTTCTTGATTTCTACCTCCGCGGCTTTCAGCATCGCGAAGAGCTCGGGAATAGTCTTGTTCATCCCTTGCATATTATAGTTCATCACAAAGCTCTTGTAGCTTGGTGGCAGTGATTGGAGAATTCTGCCAATGACACTATCATCAGGAAGATTAACTCCCAGTTGAATCAAGTGATTGTTATACCTAGACATTCTGAGTATGTGTTCACTGACAGAACTATTCTCCTCCATCTTGCAGCTGTAGAACTTATTGGAGACTTCATATCTCTCAATCCGGGCATTTGCTTGAAATATTAACTTCAACTCCTGTAACATCTCATATGCTCCATGACGTTCAAAACGTCGTTGAAGACCCGGTTCCAAGCCGTAAAGCATGGCACACTGAACTAGAGAGTAGTCATCAGCTTTGCTCTGCCAGACGTTCTTAACGTCGTCAGTTGCATCAGTAGCAGGCCTGGCACCCAGCGGTGCTTCCAGGACGTAACTCTTCTGTGCAGCAATGAGGATAATCCTCAGGTTACGGACCCAGTCCGTGTAATTGCTACCATCATCTTTCAACTTTGCTTTCTCAAGGAACGCATTAAAATTCAACGGAACAACAACACTAGCCATCTATCTACAAACAAACATAGACAAGCAAGATACTATCAGGTACTAAGTTCATGATAAATTTAAGTTCAATTAATCATATTACTTAAGAACTCCCATTTAGACAGACATCTCTCTAGCCATCTAAGTGATCACGTGATCCAAATCAACTAAACCATAACCGATCATCACGTGAGATGGAGTAGTTTTCAATGGTGAACATCACTATGTTGATCATATCTACTATATGATTCACGCTCGACCTTTCGGTCTCTGTGTTCCGAGGCCATATCTGCATATGCTAGGCTCGTCAAGTTTAACCTGAGTATTCTGCGTGTGCAAAACTGGCTTGCACCCGTTGTAGATGGACGTAGAGCTTATCACACCCGATCATCACGTGGTGTCTCGGCACGACGAACTTTGGCAACGGTGCATACTCAGGGAGAACACTTCTTGATAATTTTAGTGAGAGATCATCTTAAAATGCTACCGTCAAACAAGGCAAGATAAGACGCATAAAGGATAAACATCACATGCAATCAATATAAGTGATATGATATGGCCATCATCATCTTGTGCTTGTGATCTCCATCTTCGAAGCACCGTCTTGATCACCATCGTCACTGGCGCGACACCTTGATCTCCATCGTAGCATCGTTGTCGTTACGCCATCTATTGCTTCTACGACTATCGCTACCGCTTAGTGATAAAGTAAAGCAATTACAGGGCGTTTGCGTTTCATACAATAAAGCGACAACCATATGGCTCCTGCCAGTTGCCGATAACTTCGGTTACAAAACATGATCATCTCATACAATAAAATATAGCATCACGTCTTGACCATATCACATCACAACATGCCCTGCAAAAACAAGTTAGACGTCCTCTACTTTGTTGTTGCAAATTTTACGTGGCTGCTACGGGCTTAGCAAGAACCGTTCTTACCTACGCATCAAAACCACAACGATAGTTTGTCAAATAGACTCCATTTTAACCTTCACAAGGACCGGGCGTAGCCACACTCGGTTCAACTAAAGTGAGAGAGACAGACACCCGCCAGCCACCTTTAAGCACAAGTGCTCGTAACGGTGAAACCAGTCTCGCGTAAGCGTACGCGTAATGTCGGTCCGGGCCGCTTCATCTCACAATACCGCTGAACCAAAGTATGACATGCTGGTAGGCAGTATGACTTATATCGTCCACAACTCACTTGTGTTCTACTCGTGCATATAACATCAACGCATAAAACCTAGGCTCGGATGCCACTGTTGGGGAACGCAGTAATTTCAAAAAAATTCCTACGCACACGCAAGATCATGGTGATGATATAGCAACGAGAGGGGAGAGTGTTCATCCACGTACCCTCGTAGACCGTAAGCGGAAGCGTTAGAACAATGCGGTTGATGTAGTCGTACGTCTTCACGATCCGACCGATCCAAGCACCGAACGTACGGAGCCTTCGAGTTCAGCACACGTTCAGCTCGATGACGTCCCTCGAACTCCGATCCAGCCGAGTGTCGAGGGAGAGTTTCGTCAACACGACGGCGTGGTGACGATCTTGATGTACTACCGGCGCAGGGCTTCGCCTAAGCTTCGCGACGATATGACCGAGGTGGAATATGGTGGAAGGGGGCACCGCACACGGCTAAGGAACGATCCATAGATCAACTTGTGTGTCTATGGGGTGCCCCTGCCCCCGTATATAAAGGAGGGAGGGGGGAGGCCGGCCGGCCCCTTTGGGCGCGCCAAGGGAGGAGGAATCCTCCTCCTAGTAGGAGTAGGATTCCTCCTTTCCTACTACTAGGAGGGGGAAGGAAGGGGGAGAGAGGGGGAAGGAAAGGGGGGCGCCGCCCCCCCCCTCCTAGTCCAATTCGGACCAGAGGGAGAGGGGGCGCGCGGCCCACCCTGGCCGCCCCTCTCTCTTCCCACCTAGGCCCATGTGGCCCATTAACTCTCCCGGGGGGTTCCGGTAACCCCCCCGGCACTCCGGTTTTCTCCGAGAACTCCCGGAACCTTTCCGGTGTCCGTATATAGTCGTCCAATATATCAATCTTTATGTCTCGACCATTCTGAGACTCCTCGTCATGTCCGTGATCACATCCGGGACTCCGAACAAACTTCGGTACATCAAAACTTATAAACTCATAATAAAACTGTCATCGAAACGTTAAGCGTGCGGACCCTACGGGTTCGAGAACTATGTATACATGACCTAAAACCATTCTCGGTCAATAACCAATAGCGGGACCTGGATGCCCATATTGGTTCCTACATATTCTACGAAGATCTTTATCGGTCAAACCGCATAACAACATACTTTGTTCCCTTTGTCATCGGTATGTTACTTGCCCGAGATTTGATCGTTGGTATCCAATACCTAGTTCAATCTCGTTACCGACAAGTCTCTTTACTCGTTCCGTAATACGTCATCTCATAACTAACTCATTAGTTACATGCTTGCAAGGCTTAGGTGATGAGTATTACCGAGAGGGCCCAGAGATACCTCTCCGACAATCGGAGTGACAAATCCTAATCTCGAATTATGCCAACCCAACATGTACTTTCGGAAACACCTGTAGAGCACCTTTATAATCACCCAGTTACGTTGTGACGTTTGGTAGCACACAAAGTGTTCTTCCGGTAAACGGGAGTTGCGCAATCTCATAGTTGCAGGAACTTTGTATAAGTCATGAAGAAAGCAATAGCAGTATACTAAACGATCAAGTGCTAGACTAACGGAATGGGTCATATCAACCACATCATTCTCCTAATGATGTGATCCCATTAATCAAATGACAACACATGTCTATGGTCAGGAAACATAACCATCTTTGATTAATGAGCTAGTCAAGTAGAGGCATACTAGTGACTATGTGTTTGTTATGTATTCACACATGTATCATGTTTCCGGTTAATACAATTCTAGCATGAATAATAAACATTTATCATGATATGAGGAAATAAATAATAACTTTATTATTGCCTCTAGGGCATATTTCCTTCATAGCACCCATGGATTAGATCTTTGGATCTTTGGTTTGTCAGCGTTGAGGACAAGTGCAAGGGTATGATGTCCGAATAATTGTTCCATGCCTTTGCCATGATCTTATTAGTTTGTCTTGTAAACTAATTTTGTCAGCATTTATTTGTTGGTGGGTCATGTTGAACTACCATTGCTTGGTGCAGACTGTGCTTGTGCTAAAAATAGGCTCCTCTTGTTGATAGCTTCAAAGGCATAATAACTATGCTCATTGATGATGACCATAGCAGATTCAGAGTGATGACATACATTTCCCATATGAACATGTTACATGGAGGAGAAACTGCAGAAAATTGTCACATGAAGGCAAATCCACATATGTTATGTATATGCGCAGTGGTTTAGTGGTATGACTCTGCTTGAGCATGTGCATGCTGACACAAATGTTATTTATGCATGCATCATGCCAAAATCAATCTCAATTTGCCGGGCTAACCAATCCATTCATGCTTCAAAAATAAAAAAGAAAGAAAGAATGTTCAATTAGTCAGAATGTTCACAGGTGGATATAACAGGTTCAGCTGAAGCATTACGCTTCATAAAATAAATAAATAATGTCAAAACCCAAATAGATAAAATAATCCACTGTTCTGGCTCTTGATATTGGTAACTTGCCATAATATGAAATCATTCCAAAGTGCTACTCACCTACATCGACTATAGTTTATATCAAGCATGCAAGTATTGGTAGTGTTAGTTAGAGAAAAGGATGGGAGCAACACTATGCACCTTCAATTTGAGAGCTTGTGCAGAAACCGTCGAAGGGAAGCTCTATTTCAGTACGTCCTCTTTGCCAATGCTCTTGGTCGTATGCAAGTATTGTTGAGAGGCATGTCCAGCAACATTATTATGTCATCTGAAATAGAATGATCGGCAAAATTATGGAGCAAGGGAGATACATAATTACCTTTTCCTGATAACACAATATTAATCCAGGTCAAAGAAAGAGAGAACATCCAATGACTAATCTTGATTGCAATTCATGTCTAGATTTACTCCACTGACATTAGAATTTAAAAGTGCAATTGTTAAACAAAGTTGAAATTATGGTCGCATGCATCTCTTTGATGGAGAGGCCGGGGGCTATCCTCCTTTTCCAAAAAAAAAATCAAGTTGCACATGCTCGACGCATACAGGCTAGAGTGATTGGGGTGTAACTGAACCAAATTATAGCAAAACGAATTTTCTGTGGTGGATCTCATATCGAAATTGTTCTCTGACCTCTCCTTCGCCGTGAAGTTCAACGTCTCTAACAACAGACTCATAGGAGAAATACTGCAACACGGGTTTAACACGCTGCCTCGGAGCCGGTATGCCGAAGACACTGGCCTATGTTGCATGTCGGTAGTGCCGTGCAGCAAGTCAGCAGCGACCGACTGCTAAGAGCAAGCATATCTGACCTTTTGGGCATTGATCCTGGCCGTGGTGGTCACCACTCACCACTGGTCTAGCATGTGCTACGCCGATCTGGGCAGATGCACGTGTGAGGCGGACTGGCGGAGACGACGATGACCAACGGCCGCGCTGCGGGTTGCACCTCCCTCCGGGGACCTTGTTGGCGGTCTGCCCTGGCGCAGCCGATGACGGCACGGACGTCGCCGGGGTTGGTGACCATGGTGAAGACCATGTACAAGGTAGCGACCACGGAGGCCGTCGGGTCCCTGAGGCCCACTCCAGCGATGCAGGGCCTCCCCCCGGGCGGGTGTGCGCGCATATGCCATCACTGCGTATCCGACGGCCTCGCTCGTTGAGACTCTGCGACACCTCTGGACGGTGGAGAAGGGGATGGAACGGCCAGGCAAGAGAGAAGATAAAGCAGGGTAGAGGAGAGGGGGTCGAGCTGATGACAGCGGACAGGAGGTCGATCTCGACGGCCGTGAACTTCAAACGCCGATGGGTTGGATGAGCAACTACCTACACTCTGTATTAATGAATACCTAAACAAACTAATTAAACATACCAACACACACAACGGACGGCGAGCATCACGACGGACCCGTCGCAATGAATGAGCCCAAGACAATTCATCCCCGACGGCAGTCTCCCACATTAACACGGAATGATCTTCAGTAGGAACAGAACAACCTCCATTGCGCATACGATTGATAACAGCTGCCCGGATTCCAGGAGGACGACCCCGACAGCCTCGACCAGCACGAACAGAGATACAACGAACCATCAGTAAATGCAGATGCGAATGAACAAGAACCACATGCCGCAATGGAAGAAGCAATAGCAGAAAAGGCTCATATTTATAGCAGCTCGAAGGTAATAATTTTTTTTAGAAACAACCCAGAATGATCCAGAGAGGTAACAACCAGAACACGCGGCGGCAGCGGTGACCGCTTCTGAGCCGAACCAACAATGCATGTGGGGTGAAGCCAAATTGCAAACAATGAGGCACGTGGCATCCTCCCAGTAGAACAACACTACAACAGAATCCGTGAGAAGAGTGGACGAACCTGCCGAACGACATGCACGCCTGCGCATTGATACGTCTCCAACGTATCTATAATTTTTGATTGTTCCATGTTATTATATTATCTGTTTTGGATGTTTAATAGGCATTTATATGCTATTTTATATTATTTTTGGGACTAACCTATTAACCTAGAGCCTACTGCCAGTTTTCTGTTTTTTTTCTTGTTTTAGAGTACCGCAGAAAAGGAATACCAAACGGAGTCCAATTGTCCTGAAAACTTATGGAGATTGTTTTTGGACCAGAAGAAGCCCACAGAGCATTGAAGATGGACCAGAAGAGTCCCGAGGCCACCACGAGGGTGGAGGGCACGCCCTACTGATACGTCTCCAATGTATCTATAATTTTTGATTGTTCCATGCTATTATATTACCTGTTTTGGATGGTTATGGGCTTTACTATACACTTTTATATCATTTTTGGGACTAACCTATTAACCGGAGGCCCCGCTCAAATTGCTGTTTTTTTTGCCTATTTCAGTGTTTCACAGAAAAGGAATATCAAACGGAGTCCAAACGGAATGAAACCTTCGAGAGAGTTATTTTTGGAACAAACGCAATCCATGAGACTTGGAGTGGACGTCAAGAAGTAATTGAGGAGGCCACGAGGAAGGGAGGCGCCCCCCACCCTCGTGGCTCCCGTGACCGACTTCCTTCGCATATATATATATATATGTACATACCCTGAAAACATCCAGGAGCACCACGAAACCCTATTTCCACCGCCGCAACCTTCTGTACCCGTGAGATCCCATCTTGGAGCCTTTTTCGGTGCTCCGCCGGAGGGGGAATCGATCACGGAGGGCTTCTACATCAACACCATAGCCTCTCCGATGAGTTGTGAGTAGTTTACCACAGACCTTCGGGGTCCATAGTTATTAGCTAGATGGCTTCTTCTCTCTCTTTGAATCTCAATACAATGTTCTCCTCGATCTTCTTGGAGATCTATTTGATGTAACTCTTTTTGCGATGTGTTTGTCGAGATACGATGAATTGTGGGTTTATGATCAAGTTTATCTATGAGAAATTTTTGAATCCCCTCTGAATTCTTTTATGTATGATTGGTTATCTTTGCAAGTCTCTTTGAATTATCAGTTTGGTTTGGCCTACTAGATTGATCTTTCTTTCAATGGGAGAAGTGCTTAGCTTTGGGTTCAATCTTGCGGTGTCCTTTCCCAGTGATAGCAGGGGCAGGAAGGCTCGTATTGTATTGTTGCCATTGAGGATAAAAAGATAGGGTTTATATCATATTGCTTGAGTTTATCCCTCTACATCATGTCATCTTGCCTAATGTGTTACTCTGTTCTTATGAACTTAATACTCTAGATGCATGCTGGATAGCGGTCGATGTGTGGAGTAATAGTAGTAGATGCAAAATCGTTTCGATCTACCTGTCGTGGACGTGATGCCTATATACATGATCATGCCTAGATATTCTCATAACTATGCATTTTTCTATCAATTGCTCGACAGTAATTTGTTCACCCACCGTAATACTTATGCTATCTTGAGAGAAGCCACTAGTGAAACCTATGGCCCCCGGGTCAATTTTCCATCATATATGTTTCTGATCTACTTTATTTTGCAATCTTTACTTTCCAATCTATATCATAAAATACCAAAAATATTTATCTTATCTTATTATCTCTATCGGATCTCACTTACGCAAGTGGCCGTGAAGGGATTGACAACCCCTTTATCGCGTTGGTTGCAAGGTTCTTGTTTGTTTGTGTAGGTACGAGGGACTTGCGCGTAGCCTCCTACTGGATTGATACCTTGGTTCTCAAAACTGAGGGAAATACTTATGCTACTTTGCTGCATCACCCTTTCCTCTTCAAGGGAAAACCAACGCAATGCTCAAGAGGTAGCACCTACCCCCTGAGCGCGCCCCTACCTCGTTGCTTCCTCGTGGACCCCCTTGACTTGTTCCCGATGCCAACACCTCTTGTATATCCCCAAACATCCCAAACAGAAAGAAGATCGGGAGTTCCGCCGCCGCAAGACTCTGTAGCAACGAAAAACCAATCGAGACCCAGTTCCGGCACCCTGTCGGAGGGGGGATCCATCAACGGTGGCCATCTTCATCATCCCGGTGCTCTCCATGACGAGGAGGGAGTAGTTCACCCTCGGGGCTGAGGGTATGTACCAGTAGCTATGTGTTTGATCTCTCTCTCCCTCCCCCCCTCTCTCTCTCTCGTGTTCTTGATATGGCACGATCTTGATGTACTGCGAGCTTTGTTATTATAGTTGGATCTTATAATGCTTCTCCCCCTCTACCTTCTTGTAATGGATTGAGTTTTACCTTTGAAGTTATCTTATTGGATTGAGTCTTTAAGGATTTGAGAACACTTGATGTATGTCTTGCGTGGGATACCCGTGGTGACAATGGGGTATTCTATTGATTCACTTGATGTATGTTTTGGTGATCAACTTGCGAGTTCCGTGACCTTGGGAATCTATGCATAGGGTTGTCGCACATTTTCTTCTTGACTCTCCGGTAGAAACTTTGGGGCACTCTTTGAAGTTCTTTGTGTTGGTTTGAATAGATGAATCTGAGACCATGTGATGCATATCGTATAACCAAACCCACAGATACTTGAGGTGACATTGGAGTATCTAGGTGACATTAGGGTTTTGGTTGATGTGTGTCTTAAGGTGTTATTTCACTATGAACTCTAGGGTTGTTTGTGACACTTATAAGAATAGCCCAATGGATTGATCGGAAAGAATAACTTTGAGGTGGTTTCGTACCCTACAATAATCTCTTCGTTTGTTCTCTGCTATTACTGACTTTGGAGTGACTCTTTGTTGCATGTTGAGGGATTGTTATATGATCCAATTATGTTATTATTGTTGAGAGAACTTGCACTAGTGAAAGTATGAACCCTAGGCCTTGTTTCAAAGCATTGCAATACCATTTTCGCTCACTTTTATTACTTGTTACCTTGCTATTTTTATAATTTTAGATTACAAAAACCTATATCTACCATCCATATTATGCTTGTATCACCATCTCTTTGCCGAACTCGTGCACCTATACAATTTACCATTGTATTGGGTGTGTTGGGGACACTGGAGACTCTTTGTTACTTGGTTGCAGGGTTGTTTGAGAGAGACCATCTTCATCCTACGCCTCCCATGGATTTATAAACCTTAGGTCATCCACTTGAGGGAAATTTGCTACTGTCCTACAAACCTCTGCAGTTGGAGGCCCAACAACGTCTACAAGAAGAAGGTTGTGTAGTAGACATCAAGCTCTTTTCTGGCGCCGTTGCCGCGGAGGTTAGTGCTTGAAGGTATATCTTGAAGTAAATATGCCCTAGAGGCAATAATAAAGTTATTATTTATTTCCTCATATCATGATAAATGTTTATTATTCATGCTAGAATTGTATTATCCGGAAACATGATACATGTGTGAATACATAGACAAACATAATGTCACTAGTATGCCTCTACTTGACTAGCTCATTAATCAAAGATGGTTATGTTTCCTAACCATAGACATGTGTTGTTATTTGATTAATGAGATCACATCATTAGGAGAATGATGTGATTGACTTGACCCATTCTGTTACCCTAGCACTTGATCGTTTAGTATGTTGCTATTGCTTTTTTCATGACTTATACAAAGTTCCTACAACTATGAGATTATGCAACTCCCGTTTACCGGAGGAACACTTTGTGTGCTACCAAACGTCACAACGTAACTGGGTGATTATAAAGGTGCTCTACAGGTGTCTCCAAAGGTACATGTTGAGTTGGCATAATTCGAGATTACGTTTTGTCACTCCGATTGTCGGAGAGGTATCTCTGGGCCCTCTCGGTAATACACATCACTTAAGCCTTGCAAGCATTGTAACTAATGAGTTAGTTACGGAATGATGTTTTACGGAACGAGTAAAGAGACTTGCCGGTAACGAGATTGAACTAGGTATCGGATACCGACGATCAAATCTCGGGCAAGTAACATACCGATGACAAAGGGAACAATGTATGTTGTTATGCGGTTTGACCGATAAAGATATTCATAGAATATGTAGGAGCCAATATGAACATCCAGGTTCCACTATTGGTTATTGATCGGAAACAGTTCTAGGTCATGTCTACATAGTTCTCGAACCCGTAGGGTCTGCATGCTTAACGTTACGATGACAGTTTTATTATGAGTTTATAAGTTTTGATGTACCGAAGTTTGTTCGGAGTCCCGGATGTGATCACGGACATGACGAGGAGTCTCGAAATGGTCGAGACATAAAGATTGATATATTTGAAGCCTATGTTTGGACTTCGGAATAGTTCCGGGTGAAATCGGGATTTTACTGGAACACCGGGGCGTTACCGGAACCCTCCCGGTGGTTAATGGGCCTTAGTGGGCCATGAGGGAGAAGAGGAGGGCTGGCCAGGGCAGGCCGCGCGCCCCCTCCCTTCCTAGTCCGAATAGGACAAGGAAGGGGGGGGGGGGCGGCGCCCCCCTTTCCTCTTTCCCTCCCCCCAAGTCCTAATCAACCTAGGAAAGGGGGGGGGGGAGTCCTACTCCCGGTGGGAGTAGGACTCCTCCGGCGCGCCTCCTCCTAGGGCCGGCCGCACCCCCCCTTGCTCCTTTATATACGGAGGCAAGGGGGCGCCCTAGAACACACAAGTTGATCTACGGATCGTTCCTTAGCCGTGTGCGGTGCCCCCCTCCACCATATTCCACCTCGGTCATATCGTCGCAGAGTTTAGGCGAAGCCCTGCGCCGGTAGAACATCATCATCGTCACCACACCGTCGTGCTGGCGGAACTCATCCCCGACACCCTGCTGGATCGGAGTCCGGGGAACGTCATCGAGCTGAACGTGTGCTGAACACGGAGGTGCCGTACGTTCGGTGCTTGGATCGGTCGGATCGTGAAGACGTACGACTACATCAACCACGTTGTCATAACGCTTCCGCTTTCGGTCTACGAGGGTACGTGGACACACTCTCCCCTCTCGTTGCTATGCATCACCATGATCTTGCGTGTGCGTAGGAAATTTTTGAAATTACTACGTTCCCAACAGTGGCATCAGAGCCAGGTTTTATGCGTTGATGTTATTTGCACGAGTAGAACACAAGTGAGTTGTGGGCGATACAAGTCATACTGCTTATCAGCATGTCATACTTTGGTTCGGCGGTATTGTGAGATGAAGCGGACCGGACCGACATTACGCGTACGCTTACGCGAGACTGGTTTCACCGTTACGAGCACCCGTGCTTAAAGGTGGCTGGCGGGTGTCTGTCTCTCTCACTTTAGCTGAATCGAGTGTGGCTACGCCCGGTCCTTGCGAAGGTTAAAACAACACTAACTTGATGAACTATCGTTGTGGTTTTGATGCGTAGGTAAGAACGGTTCTTGCTAAGCCCATAGCAGCCACGTAAAATTTGCAACAACAAAGTAGAGGACGTCTAACTTGTTTTTGCAGGGCATGTTGTGATGTGATATGGTCAAGACGTGATGCTATATTTTATTGTATGAGATGATCATGTTTTGTAACCAAAGTTATCGGCAACTGGCAGGAGCCATATGGTTGTCGCTTTATTGTATGAAATGCAAACGCCCTGTAATTGCTTTACTTTATCACTAAGTGGTAGCGATAGTCGTAGAAGCAATAGATGGCGTAACGACAACGATGCTACGATGGAGATCAAGGTGTCGCGCCGGTGACGATGGTGATCACGATGGTGCTTCGAAGATGGAGATCACAAGCACAAGATGATGATGGCCATATCATATCACTTATATTGATTGCATGTGATGTTTATCCTTTTATGCATCTTATCTTGCTTTGATTGACGGTAGCATTTTAAGATGATCTTTCACTAAATTATCAAGAAGTGTTCTCCCTGAGTATGCACCGTTGCCAAAGTTCGTCGTGCCCAGACACCACGTGATGATCGGGTGTGATAAGCTCTACGTCCATCTACAATGGGTGCAAGCCAGTTTTGCACACGCGGAATACTCAGGTTAATCTTGACGAGCCTAGCATATGCAGATATGGCCTTGGAACACAGAGACCGAAAGGTCGAGCGTGAATCATATAGTAGATATGATCAACATAGTGATGTTCACCATTGAAAACTACTCCATCTCACGTGATGATCGGTTATGGTTTAGTTGATTTGGATCACATGATCACTTAGATGACTAGAGAGATGTCTGTCTAAGTGGGAGTTCTTAAGTAATATGATTAATTGAACTTAAATTTATCATGAACTTAGTACCTGATAGTATTTTTTGCTTATCTATGTTTGTAGATAGATGGCTCGCGCTGTTGTTCCGTTGAATTTTAATGCGTTCCTTGAGAAAGCAAAGTTGAAAGATGATGGTAGCAATTACACGGACTGGGTCCGTAACTTGAGGATTATCCTCATTGCTGCACAGAAGAATTACGTCCTGGAAGCACCGCTGGGTGCCAGGCCTGCTGCAGAAGCAACGCCAGATGTTGTGAACGTCTGGCAGAGCAAAGCTGATGACTACTCTATAGTTCAGTGTGCCATGCTTTACGGCTTAGAACCGGGTCTTCAACGACGTTTTGAACGTCATGGAGCATATGAGATGTTCCAGGAGTTGAAGTTAATATTTCAAGCAAATGCCCGGATTGAGAGATATGAAGTCTCCAATAAGTTTACAGCTGCAAGATGGAGGAGAATAGTTCTGTCAGTGAGCATATACTCAAAATGTCTGGGTATAATAATCACTTGATTCAACTGGGAGTTAATCTTCCGGATGATAGCGTCATTGACAGAATTCTCCAATCACTGCCACCAAGCTACAAGAGCTTCGTGATGAGCTATAATATGCATGGGATGAACAAGACAATTCCCGAGCTCTTCGCAATGCTAAAAGCTGCGGAGGTAGAAATCAAGAAGGAGCATCAAGTGTTGATGGTCAACAAGACCACTAGTTTCAAGAAAAAGGGCAAAGGGAAGAAGAAGGGGAACTTCAAGAAGAACAGCAAGCAAGTTGCTGCTCAAGAGAAGAAACCCAAGTCTGGACCTAAGCCTGAAACTGAGTGCTTCTACTGCAAGCAAACTGGTCACTGGAAGCGGAACTGTCCCAAGTATTTGGCGGATAAGAAGGATGGCAAGGTGAACAAAGGTATATGTGATATACATGTTATTGATGTGTACCTTACTAGAACTCGCAGTAGCACCTGGGTATTTGATACTGGTTCTATTGCTAATATTTGCAACTCGACACAGGGACTACGAAATAAGCGAGCACTGGCCAAGGACGAGGTGATGATGCGCGTGGGAAACGGTTCCAAAGTCGATGTGATCGCGGTCGGCACGCTACCTCTACATCTACCTTCGGGATTAGTTTTAGACCTGAATAATTCTTATTTGGTGCCAGCGTTGAGCATGAACATTATATCTGGATCTTGTTTGATGCGAGACGGTTATTCATTTAAATCAGAGAATAATGGTTGTTCTATTTATATGAGTAATATCTTTTATGGTCATGCACCCTTGACGAGTGGTCTATTTTTATTGAATCTCGATAGTAGTGATACACATATTCATAATGTCGAGGCCAAAAGATGCAGAGTTGATAATGATAGTGCAACTTATTTGTGGCACTGCCATTTAGGTCATATCGGTGTAAAGCGCATGAAGAAACTCCATACTGATGGACTTTTGGAATCACTTGATTATGAATCACTTGGTACTTGCGAACCGTGCCTCATGGGCAAGATGACTAAAACACCGTTCTCCAGTACTATGGAGAGAGCAACAGATTTGTTGGAAATCATACATACAGATGTATGTGGTCCGATGAATGTTGAAGCTCGTGGCGGATATCGTTATTTTCTCACCTTCACAGATGATTTAAGCAGATACGGGTATATCTACTTAATGAAACATAAATATGAAACATTTGAAAAGTTCAAAGAATTTCAGAGTGAAGTTGAAAATCATCGTAACAAGAAAATAAAGTTTCTAAGATCTGATCGTGGAGGAGAATATTTGAGTTACGAGTTTGGTCTACATTTGAAACAATGCGGAATAGTTTCGCAACTCACGCCACCTGGAACACCACAGCGCAGTGGTGTGTCCGAACGTCATAATCGTACTTTACTAGATATGGTGCGATCTATGATGTCTCTTACCGATTTACCGCTATCATTTTGGGGTTATGCTTTGGAGACGGCTGCATTCACGTTAAATAGAGCACCATCAAAATCCGTTGAGACGACTCCTTATGAACTATGGTTTGGCAAGAAACCAAAGTTGTCGTTTCTGAAAGTTTGGGGCTGCAATGCTTATGTGAAAAAACTTCAACCTGATAAGCTCGAACCCAAATTAGAAAAATGTGTCTTCATAGGATACCCAAAGGAGACAGTTGGGTACACCTTCTATCACAGATCCGAAGGCAAGACATTCGTTGCAAAGAATGGATCCTTTCTAGAGAAAGAGTTTCTCTCGAAAGAAGTGAGTGGGAGGAAAGTAGAACTTGATGAGGTAACTATACCAGCTCCCTTATTGGAAAGTAGTTCATCACAGAAATCGGTTCCTGTGACACCTACACCAATTAGTGAGGAAGTTAATGATGATGATCATGAAACTTCGGATCAAGTTGTTACTGAACTTCGTAGATCAACCAGAGTAAGATCCGCACCAGAGTGGTACGGTAATCATATTCTGGAAGTCATGATACTAGATCATGGTGAACCTACAAACTATGAAGAAGCGATGGTGAGCCCAGATTCTGCAAAATGGCTTGAAGCCATGAAATCTGAGATGGGATCCATGTATGAGAACAAAGTGTGGACTTTGGTTGACTTGCCCGATGGTCGGCAAGCAATAGAGAATAAATGGATCTTCAAGAAGAAGACTGACGCTGACGGTAATGTTACTGTTTACAAAGCTCGACTTGTTGCAAAAGGTTTTCGACAAGTTCAAGGGGTTGACTACGATGAGACCTTCTCACCCGTAGCGATGCTTAAGTCTATCCGAATCATGTTAGCGATTGCCGCATTTTATGATTATGAAATATGGCAGATGGATGTCAAAACTGCATTCCTGAATGGATTTCTGGAAGAAGAGTTGTATATGATGCAACCGGAAGGTTTTGTTGATCCTAAGGGAGCTAACAAAGTGTGCAAGCTCCAGCGATCAATCTATGGTCTGGTGCAAGCCTCTCGGAGTTGGAATGAACGCTTTGATAGTGTGATCAAAGCGTATGGTTTTATACAGACTTTTGGAGAAGCCTGTATTTACAAGAAAGTGAGTGGGAGCTCTGTAGCATTTCTAATATTATATGTGGACGACATATTGTTGATTGGAAATGATGTAAAATTTCTGGATAGCATAAAAGGATATTTAAATAAAAAAAATTCAATGAAAGACCTCGGTGAAGCTGCTTACATATTGAGCATCAAGATCTATAGAGATAGATCAAGACGCTTGATTGGACTTTCACAATGCACGTACCTTGATAAGGTGTTGAAAAAGTTCAATATGGATCACGAAAAGAAAGGGTTCTTGCCTGTATTACAAGGTATAAAATTGAGTCAGACTCAATGCCCGACCACTTCAGAAGATAGAGAGAAAATGAAAGGAGTTCCCTATGCTTCAGCCATAGGCTCTATCATGTATGCAATGCTGTGTACCAGACCTAATGTGTGCCTTGCTATTAGTTTAGCAGGGAGGTACCAAAGTAATCCAGGAGTGGATCACTGGACATCGGTCAAGAATATCCTGAAATACCTGAAAAGGACTAAGGATATGTTTCTCGTTTATGGGGGTGACAAAGAGCTTGTCGTAAAAGGTTACGTCGATGCAAGCTTTGACACTGATCCGGACGATTCTAAATCGCAAACCGGATACGTATTTATATTAAATAGTGGAGCTGTAAGTTGGTGCAGTTCTAAACAAAGTGTCGTAGCAGGATCTACATGTGAAGCGGAGTACATAGCTGCTTCGGAAGCAGCAAATGAAGGAGTTTGGATGAAGGAGTTCATTTCCGATCTAGGTGTCATACCTAGTGCATCGGGACCAATGAAGATCTTCTGTGACAATACTGGCGCAATTGCCTTGGCAAAGGAATCCAGATTTCACAAGAGGACCAATCACATCAAGAGACGCTTCAATTCCATCCGGGACCAAGTCGAAATGGGAGACATAGATATTTGCAAAATACATACGGATCTGAATGTTGCAGACCCGTTGACTAAGCCTCTCTCACGAGCAAAACATGATCAGCACCAAGACTCCATGGGTGTTAGAATCATTACTATGTAATCTAGATTATTGACTCTAGTGCAAGTGGGAGACTGAAGGAAATATGCCCTAGAGGCAATAACAAAGTTATTATTTATTTCCTCGTATCATGATAAATGTTTATTATTCATGCTAGAATTGTATTATCCGGAAACATGATACATGTGTGAATACATAGACAAACATAATGTCACTAGTATGCCTCTACTTGACTAGCTCATTAATCAAAGATGGTTATGTTTCCTAACCATAGACATGTGTTGTTATTTGATTAACGAGATCACATCATTAGGAGAATGATGTGATTGACTTGACCCATTCTGTTAGCCTAGCACTTGATCGTTTAGTATGTTGCTATTGCTTTTTTCATGACTTATACAAAGTTCCTACAACTATGAGATTATGCAACTCCCGTTTACCGGAGGAACACTTTGTGTGCTACCAAACGTCACAACGTAACTGGGTGATTATAAAGGTGCTCTATAGGTGTCTCCAAAGGTACATGTTGAGTTGGCGTAATTCGAGATTAGGTTTTGTCACTCCAATTGTCGGAGAGGTATCTCTGGGCCCTCTCGGTAATATACATCACTTAAGCCTTGCAAGCATTGTAACTAATGAGTTAGTTACAGAATGATGTATTACGGAACGAGTAAAGAGACTTGCCGGTAACGAGATTGAACTAGGTATTGGATACCGACGATCAAATCTCGGGCAAGTAACATACCGATGACAAAGGGAACAATGTATGTTGTTATGCGGTTTGACCGATAAAGATCTTCGTAGAATATGTAGGAGCCAATATGAACATCCAGGTTCTACTATTGGTTATTGATCGGAAACAGTTCTAGGTCATGTCTACATAGTTCTCGAACCCGTAGGGTCTGCACGCTTAACGTTACGATGACAGTTTTATTATGAGTTTATAAGTTTTGATGTACCGAAGTTTCTTCGGAGTCCCGGATGTGATCATGGACATGACGAGGAGTCTCGAAATGGTCGAGACATAAAGATTGATGTATTGGAAGCCTATGTTTGGACTTCGGAATAGTTCCGGGTGAAATCGGGATTTTACCGGAACATCGGGGGGTTACCGGAACCCTCCCGGGGGTTAATGGGCCTTAGTGGGTCATGAGGGAGAAGAGGAGGGCCGGCCAAGGCAGGCCGCGCATCCCCTCCCCCCAGTCCGAATAGGACAAGGAAGGGGGGGGGGCGCCCCCCTTTCCTCTTTCCCTCCCCCCAAGTCCTAATCCAACTAGGAAAGGGGGGGGGGGGAGTCCTACTCCCGGTGGGAGTAGGACTCCTCCGGCGCGCCTCCTCCTAGGGCCGGCCGCACCCCCCCTTGCTCCTTTATATACGGGGGCAAGGGGCACCCTAGAACACACAAGTTGATCTACGGATCCGTGTGCGGTGCCCCCCTCCACCATATTCCACCTCGGTCATATCGTCACGGAGTTTAGGCGAAGCCCTGCGCCGGTAGAACATCATCATCGTCACCACACCGTCGTGCTGACGGAACTCATCCCCGACACCCTGCTGGATCGGAGTCCGGGGAACGTCATCGAGCTGAACGTGTGCTGAACATGGAGGTGCCGTACGTTCGGTGCTTGGATCGGTCGGATTGTGAAGACGTACGACTACATCAACCGCGTTTTCATAACGCTTCCGCTTTCGGTCTACGAGGGTACGTGGACACACTCTCCCCTCTCGTTGCTATGCATCACCATGATCTTGCGTGTGCGTAGGAAATTTTTGAAATTACTACATTCCCAACATATCTTTAGATCTGCAATCGAATCTTTTAGTTTCTTGTTTTATCTCTAGTTTAGTCTATAAAAGGAAGCTACAAAAGAAAATGAAATTGAGGTTGCCTCATATGCTTCATCTTTTTAATGTCTTTCGTGAAAATAAGGATTCCAATAATTGTGCTCAGTTGCTAGAGAAAGAATGCAATAAAATTTTTGGCACTACATATTTGAATGATGAGCATGATTGCAATGTTGTTAATATGAATTCCTCGAATATCCATGATGCTAATGATATGCAAAGCCACAAGTTTGGGGATGCTATGTTTGATGAATATGATATTTTTTGTTCCCCAAGTTTTGATGAGAAAATATATTATGATGATAGCATGCCTCCTATTTATGATGATTATATTGATGAAAGTGGGTTTGGAAGAGTGTCAACTTTAGGAAGTAATGATCCCACTATTTTGGAGCATGTTGAATCTTATTGTGATAATTACGAAAGTGGATTGTGAGAGGTCATGACTTTATTTAGTGATGAATCCACTATTTCGGAAGAGGTTCCAATTGATTATGAGAACAAAGTTGCTATCTATGATGATTACTGTGATGACATGTATGCTATAAATAATAATGATAACCATGAAACTTGTCATCTTCATTTTAATTTTCAATTGGATTATGCCTCACGTGATAGTTATTTTGTTAAGTTTTCTCCCACTACTATTCATGAGAAGAAATTTGCTTATGTGGAGAGTAACAAAAATTCTATGCTTGTGCATCATGAAAATAATGCTTTATGTGATGGTTATATTGTTAAATTCATTCATGATTCTACTGAAAATTACTATGAGGGAGGAACATATTCTTGTAGGAATTGCAATAATATCAAGTTTCCTCTCTATGTGTTGAAAGTTTTGAAGTTATGCCTGTTTTGCCTTCCTATGCTAGTTGATTCTTGCTCCCATAAATTGTTTGCTAACAAAATCCCTATGCATAGGAAGTGGGTTAGACTTAAATGTTCTAGTCATATTCTTCATGATGCTCTCTTTATGTTTCAATTCTTACTTTTTATGTGAGCATCATTGAAATCATCATGCCTAGCTAAAAAGGCATTAAAGAAAAGCGCTTGTTGGGAGATAACCCAATATTTACACTTACTGTTTTTATGTGTTCACATGATTATGCTACTTTAGTAATCATGTTTTATAGATTTTGTTTCAATAAAGTGCCAAGTAAGACCTTTGGGATGGCTTATGGTAATAGTTGATTCGATCTTGCTGAAAAATAGAAACTTTTGCGCTCACGAAAACAATTTTCATAATTCACAGGAGCGTGATTTTAAGTTGACTCTTTTTTCTTAAGATTAATAAACAAATTGCTTAGCACTTCCTAGTTTCTCAAGATTTTTGGAGTTACATAAGTATTTGAGACTTATAGATTACTACAGACTGTTCTGTTTTTGACAGATTGTATTTTATATGTGTTGTTTGCTTATTTTGATGAATCTGTGAGTAGTATAGAAGGGTATGAACCATAGAGAAGTTGGAATATAGTAGATATTATACCAATATAAATAAAGAATGAGTTCACAACAGTACCAAAAGTGGTGATTTATTTTCTTATACTAATGGAGCTTATGAGTGTTGAGTTTTGTGTTGTGAAGTTTTGAAGTTTTGGGTGAAGTTTTGATGGACTACGGAATAAGGAGTGGCAAGATCCTAATCTTTGGGATGCCCAAGGCAATTCAAGGTAATATTCAAGTACAACCAAGAGCCTAAGCTTGGGGATGCCCCGGATGGCATCCCCTATTTTATTTTGTTTTTCTTGTTGTTTGATTAATATCCCAAGATCTGAAATTCTTGAATGTTAGAGAGTCTTCACATAGTTGCATAATTATTCGGCTACTCATTGATCTTCACTTATATCTTTTGGAGTAGTTTGTCATTTACTCTAGTGCTTCACTTATATCTTTTTAGAGCACGGCGGTGGCTTTATTTTGAAGAAATTAATGAACTCTCATGCTTCAATTATATTATTTTGAGAGTATCTTAGAACAACATGGTAATTTGCTTTGGTTATAAATTTAGTCCTAATATGATGAGCATCCAAGAGGGATATAATAAAAACTTTTAATAAAAGTGCATTGGATACTATGAGAAGTTTGATTATTTATGATTGTTTTGAGATATGAAGATAGTGATATTAGAGTCATGCTAGTGGAGTAATTGTGAATTTGAGAAATACTTGTGTTGAAGTTTGTGAGTCCCGTAGCATGCACATATGGTGAACCATTGTGTAACAAATTTGGAGCATGAAGTATCTCTTTGATTGTTATCCTTTGTGTGGAGGTCAGGATCGCGCGATGGTTAACTCCTACCAACCCTTCCCCTAGGAGCATGCGTGTAGTGCTTGGTTTTGATGACTTATAGATTTTTGCAAGAAGTATGTGAGTTCTTTATGACTAATGTTGAGTCCATGGATTATACGCACTCTCGCCCTTCCATCATTGCTAGCCTCTCTTGTGCCGCGCAACTTTCACCGGTACCATACACCCACCTTATACCTTCCTCAAAACAGCCACCATACCTACCTATTATGGCATTTCCATAGCCATTCCGAGATATATTGCCATGCAACTTTCCATCGTTTCGTTTATTATGACATGCTTCATCATTGTCATATTGCTTTGCATGATCATGTAGTTGACATCGTATTTGTGGCAAAGCCACCTTTCATAATTCTTTCATACATGCCACTGTTGATTCATTGCACATCTCGGTACACCGCTGGAGGCATTCACATAGAGTCATATTTTGTTCTAAGCATTGAGTTGTAATTTTTTGAGTTGTAAGTAAATAGAAGTGTGACGACCACCATTATTAGAGCATTGTCCCATGTAAGGAAATAAAAAAAGAGGGCAAAGAAGCAAAAATAAAAAAGAGAGGCCAAAGAAGCACACACAAAAAAAAAGAGAAAAAGAGAGAAGGGGCAATGTTCCTATCCTTTTTCCACACTTGTGCTTCAAAGTAGCACCATGATCTTCATGATAGAGAGTCTCTCTTATTTTGTCACTTTCATATACTAGTGGGAATTTTTCATTATAGAACTTGGCTTGTATATTCCAACGCTGGGCTTCCTCAAATGCCCTAGGCCTTCATGAGCAAGCAAGTTGGATGCACACCCACTTCGTTTCTTTTTTGAGGTTTCATACACCTATAGCTCTAGTGCATGCATTGCATGGCAATTCCTACTCACTCACATTAATATCTATTGATGGGCATCTCCATAGCCCGTTGATACGCGTAGTTGATGTGAGACTATATCCCTCTTTTTTGTCTTCTCCACAACAACCATTCTATTCCACCTATAGTGCTATGTCCATGGCTCACGCTCATGTATTGCATGAAAGTTGAAAAAGTTTGAGAATACTAAAGTATGAAACAATTGCTTGGCTGAAACCGGGGTTGTGCATGATTTGAATATTTTGTGTGATGAAGATGGAGCATAGCCAGACTATATGATTTTGTAGGGATAGGCTTTTTTTGGCCACGTTATTTTGAGAAGACATAATTGCCTTGTTAGTATGCTTGAAGTATTATTGTTTTTATGTCAATATTATACTTTTGTTTTGAATCTTTCGGATCTGAACATTCATGCCACAATAAAGAGAATTACATGGATAAATATGTTAGGTAGCATTCCACATCAAAAATTCTGTTTTTATCATTTACCTACTCGAGGACGAGCAGGAATTAAGCTTGGGGATGCTTGATACGTCTCCAACGTATCTATAATTTTTGATTGTTCCATGCTATTATATTATCTATTTTGGATGTTTAATAGGCATTTATATGCTATTTTATATTATTGGGACTAACCTATTAACCTAGAGCCCAGTGCCAATTTTTGTTTTTTGCCTGTTTTAGAGTATCGCAGAAAAGGAATATCAAACGGAGTCCAATTGACCTAAAAATTCACGGAGATTGTTTTTGGACCAGAAGAAGCCCACGGAGCATCGGAGATGGACCAGAAGAGTCCCGAGGCCACCACAAGGGAGGATGACGCGCCCCTACCTCGTGGCTTCCTCGTGGACCCCCCTGACTTATTCCCGACGCCATCAGCTCTTATATATCCCCAAACTCCCAGAACAGAAAGAAGATCGAGAGTTTTGCCGCCGCAAGCCTCTGTAGCCACGAAAAACCAAGCGGGACCATGTTCCAGCATCTTGCCCGAGGGGGGGGGGTCCATCAACGGTCGCCATCTTCATCATCCCGACGCTATCCATGACGAGGAGGGAGTAGTTCACCCTCGGGGCTGAGGGTATGTACTAGTAGCTATGTGTTTGATCTCTCTCTCTCTCTCTCTCATGTTCTTGATATGGCACAATCTTGATGTACCGCGAGCTTTGCTATTATAGTTGGATCTTATGATACTTCTCCCCCTGTACCTTCTTGTAATGGATTGAGTTTTTCGTTTGAAGTTATCTTATCGGATTGAGTCTTTAAGGATTTGAGAACACTTGATGTATGTCTTGCGTGGGATACCTGTGGTGACATTGGAGTATTCTATTGATTCACTTGATGTATGTTTTGGTGATCAACTTGCGGGTTCCGTGACCTTGGGAATCTATGCATAGGGGTTGGCACACGTTTTCGTCTTTACTCCCCGGTAGAAACTTTGGGGCACTCTTTAAAGTTCTTGGTGTTGGTTTGAATAGATGAATCTGAGATTGTGTGGTGCATATCGTATAATCAAACCCGCGGATACTTGAGGTGACATTGGAGTATCTAGGTGACATTAGGGTTTTGGTTGATGTGTGTCTTAAGGTGTTATTTTACTACGAACTCTAGGGCTGTTTGTGACACTTATAAGAATAGCCCAATGGATTGATTGGAAAGAATAACTTTGAGGTGGTATCGTACCCTACAATAATCTCTTCGTTTGTTCTCTGCTATTAGTGACTTTGGAGTGACTCTTTGTTGCACGTTGAGGGATTGTTATATAATCCAATTATGTTATCATTGTTGAGAGAACTTACACTAGTGAAAGGATGAACCCTAGGCCTTGTTACGAAGCATTGCAATACCGTTTTCGCTCACTTTTATTACTTGTACCTTGCTGTTTTTATAATTTCAAATTACAGAAACCTATATCTACCATTCATATTACGCTTGTATCACCATCTCTTCGCCGAACTAATGCACCTTACAATTTACCATTGTATTGGATATGTTAGGGACACAAGAGACTCTTTGTTATTTGGTTGCAGGGTTGTTTGAGAGAGACCATCTTCGTCCTACGCCTCCCACGGATTGATAAACCTTAGGTCATCGACTTGAGAGAAATTTGCTACTATCCTATAAACCTCTGCACTTGGAGGCCCAACAACGTCTACAAGAAGAAGGTTGTGTAGTAGACATCACACATGCACGGGAAGAAAAATAAAGAGAGGGAAAACCGCGGTGGCCAAAGGATCAACATGCACATCCATCAGGAAAACACCAAAGACCACATAGCCAAATCAACGAATCAATCGAGGGCGCACATGCAGGCCAATTTGAACACGCCGATCCAGCCCGCATGCACACCAATGAAAAACTCTGGCACAAATCCTATGGAGGACCTGCTGGAGCCACCCGAACAAATCCACACAGCCACATGCCCCTAGTAAATAAGTTGTCATCTCCCCATTGGTGTGATTAGCACCCTTAAAAAACTCGAAAAAACAGGTAAATGAAACTAAGCTAGGTGTAGTATATTTAGAATTCAGAATTAACGTTGCAGGCTCTTATTGGCCTGATTTAGGCTGTGAAAAAAGTGAGGAAAAAACCTCAAAAAAGAAACTTAGTGAGAAATAGGGTGAAGAAAAATTGCAACACACACCCATAATTGTACACGCCGATGGAGAAGAAGTTGAGAAAATTTGCATCTAAACGCTATGTCCACAAACCAGATCCTACCCCGCCATGTCCCAAACAAATACACGTGCGCCCAAACATAGGTCCTTAAGTCACTTTAACCCAAGTGGTGAAACACGGTGAAGAAATCTTTCCCGGATATAGGGGTTTGGGTATTCATTGGTGGTCATTGGACTTGTCCTCAAAATTCACTTTGTCGTATTGAAGAATAAATCAAGGGCGCATGGGCCACTTGCATGCGGGGTACTATATGATGTTGTGGAAAATTCCCATCCCTCTGAATCACTCCCAGATCGCCCCCTTTTCGTAGACTTCGCCCCGTCGCTTGAGGGAGTTGTAACCTGCTGGGGCTCAAAGCGGGCACGACACACGTTGCCGCCAGTGGTCACCGAAGCCATCGAGTATGAGGGAGGCAGTTGTCATTCTCGTAGCCCGTTAGGAGAAGGAGGCACAAGAGTCTGGGCAGTGGCACCAAGTTTTCCACATCCCCAGTTCCTAAAACCACGAAATCGGCAAGCTCGGGTACAAGGAACATGAGGCAATCCCACGGTGATGCTACTGGTTGTCTCCATACACGAGCCCTCGTGGAGGCCTTAGACTAGCCACAATGCAGAGTAACATACACTAGTAACATATACATATCCCTAGACTATGTTACTACCTTCATAGTGGGTAGGTGGACTGTATTATGTCGACCTAAAAGTCAAGGGGGACTTGGAATTCAGGACCTTGAGATTAAAAATATTGCTCTTCTCAGCAAATGGGTTTATAAACTACTCAATGAGAATGGAGTATGGCAGGAAATCATTCATAACACGTATGTGGAATCCAAAGCCATTTCTCAAGTCCATTGGAAACCTGGTGACTCGCATTTTTGGTGTGGCGTCATGAAGGCCAAGGAATTCTTTTTCCAATTTGGGACTGTCTCGGTTAGGGATGGTTCACAGGTTCGATTCTGGGAAAACACCTGGCTAGGGACCACAACACTCATGGTGCAATACCCGAGTTTGTATAGGATTGTTAGACATAAATTTGTCACAATCAAACAAGTTTTGGGACAAGAAAACCCTGATATTTTTTCCGTACGGACCTTTTAGGACCTCGCCTGGCAGCTTGGAATGAGCTACTCATACGTCTAGAGGCTATTCAACTGTCAGATGAACCGGACATCTTTTGATGGAATTTGCATCGGAATGACAAGTTTACAGCCAAATCCATGTATGTTGCAATGGTTCATTGTGATGTTCCGGTTGATAACAGGAAACTGTGGAAAAGCTTAAAATCCCTCTAAGAGTGAAGATATTCCTATGGTTCCTAAACATAGGGGTCATCTTAACTAGAGATAATCTGGCACGACGCAACTGGCAAGGCACCAAGGCGTGTGTCTTTTGCCAACATAACGAGTCTATTAAGCACTTATTTTTTGAGTGTAAATTCGCTCGGGCGGTTTGGGCTATAGTTCAAGTAGCTTCAAATTTATACCCCCCACGTAGTGCACATAACATGTTCGGCAATTGGTTGAGTGGTATTGATAAACAATTTTCTTCACATATTCTTGTGGGGGCGGCTTCCTTATGCTAGACATTGTGGCTTACCAGGAATGATGTGGTTTTCAATAAAAAATGTGTTTCATCTCCTATGTAGGTTATTCATGTATGTACGCGATGGCTCCGTACTTGGTCTATCCTGTAGAGGCCGGAGGACAGGGACCTTTTTATGATGGCGTCTACACGGCTGAAGCGTATGGCCAGGGAGATTTTGTCCTGCCATGGATGGCGGTGTGATCTCCGAATAGGATCTGCCACATCATAGGCTGGATTGATTTATTTTTTAAGTTGTAGAATGATTTTATTTTTGGGGTCGGCTGGACTTATTGGCTGTGTGCATCGAATTATGCAGAGGCCGGGCATTCTTTCGACGCGATTGTATCACCTCGATATATCAATTCAATGAAATGTCCTTTATCGAAAAAGTAACATAAGTATGGTGTCATGCAAAGCTTCATTTATTAGGTTATAGGCTCATATTACATTGGGACATGTGATGTTACAGTAACTAGCTAAGTTACTCAAACTACCTCTCTCCTCGTCAACTCATTGCCACATAAGCAAATTTGCTGAGTTGGACTTGATGTTACTGCTGAAGTTACTCCCACTGTGGCTAGTCTTACCGCTGCAGCCAGCACCGCCTGGGCGCCTAGGGCCTTCGGCGGTGCACCGGAGTAGCCACCTCGGCAACCACATGTCGCTGATGTGGGTGGCAGACAGACGGACGGTTGTCGTAACGTTTGAAAGGGAGATGCCGCGTGCACCGCGAAGCGACGCTCTCTTAGGCGACGCTAGTGAGAGGTCATGTCCGCTCTGGCCGGGTATGAATGTGACACAGACGCTTTAGAGTGGCGTTTCATGCAGGAAGCGCACACCGGTTGGTGGTGGTGGGGGGGGTGGTGGGTTTGGTTGGTCAGGGCGGTCAGATACGGGCTTAGCAGCGGTCCAGACGCCCGCAAGGCCCCCTATGTTTGTCTGCAGTTTGCGAGAGAAAACACGTCCGGACCGCTCGACGGACCACTACACGCCCGCGTTGGATGAGACAACATGGTTCAGATGTATGCGGGTGTTTTGAGGGTCGGCGTTGGAGATGCCCTAAAGGAAGCTTTTATATAAGCTTATCATAAAAAAACTAGTACTATACTATTGTTGTACTTCCTTTGTTTTATTTACTCCGTATTAACTTTGTATAATTTTGATCAAATCTATAATATCAAATCAATACCATTACATTCAACACTGAATATATTTCACATCAGATATATATGTTGTAAATATTTATATTGTTTTCTTTACACTTGATCAAATTTTATACAATTTGACATAGGACAAAGCTTTTGAAATAGGCTTTGGCCCAGTGCTGCTTTATAAATAAAGAAAAATTTAGGACAAAGCTAATATACTCCCTCTGTTTTAATTTACTTCGCATATTAGCTTGTCTGGGGTCAAACTTTCTAAACTTTGATTAAATTTATACAAAAAACAATTAATGTCTACAATACCAAGTCAATACTATTAGAATCATCATTCGATATATTTCCATACCATATATTGTGAAAGTTTAGATTGTTTTTGATAAATTTGGTCAAACTTTATAAAACTTAACTTAGGTCAAAACTAATAGGCGGAGTAAATAAAAACAAAGAAAGTGAAGTCTCTTGCCCCGCAAAAAAAAGAAGCTCAATTGCTCCTAGTATAAACAGTAAAAGGAAATCAAACAATTCTGAAATTTGTCTAGAGGCGCAATTCACAGCTGCGCAAGTGCAGAGGGCAGAAGCTGGTCTAGAGGCCATCCGGCGAACTTGCAGCTCATAGATCAGCCTGTGGTTATTGAATGGTCACTAAATTTCCAATAAAATGTAGTGGTATTAGTTCATTATAAATAACTTATGCAGAAACAATTTCTAAAGATTTTAACCCTTCAAAGTTTGTATCTATTTAAAAATCCTCTGAATCAAATCGGCCCTAATGTACACCCTCCGTAAAGAAATATAAGAGCGTTAGTAGTGATCTAAACGCTATTATATTTTTTACATAGGGAGTACTAGTATCTTTCACGCTGACAGTCAAACTGATGCAATGGTATCAATTTCCTGTTACATATGTCTTTTTTTCGGATAACCTGTTACAAATGCTGGTAAAGGTTGACATAGCAGAGCAGATGGTCAAACTTAAAAAATGTAAAAATGTTGGAGCGCGACGAGGGAAGTTCATCATCGAGTGGTCAGCCGGTCACATTGCATCAATGAGTCAATACGAACTGAGTAATAATTGAGCTGGGAAGTCTACCTCGAGCAACTAACTAGTACTCCCTCCGTCTGGAACACGCATCACTTAGCTCGCTCGATCTTCACTGCAAGGAGATCCGGGAGAAGGGCAGCTGCCCGAGGTTCGGCGTCCCGATGCGGCGGCGCACCCTGGCCATCGCCATCGCCACCGCCACGGGCGGATGTCCGGAGCTGGTGGTGTGCCGCTTGCACGCCAGGGCCCGGCGCTTGTGCCGGTACGCGCGGTCGAGGACGCCCCGGCCGTGGGAGTGAGACGCGGTCTCTCCGTCCGCGTCCCCGGCCTGGTCGACGCTAGAGCTCCCCGCGCGCTTCCTCTTGGCGCCGGGCGCGGTGGCGACGGAGTAGGTGCCTTGGTCCACGTAATGCCTGGCTGAGACCGGGGCAGGGGCCGGAGCGGCGTCGTCGTCGACGTCCATGGCGACGTCGAGCTGGAGCACCTTCAAGAAGATGTCGAGGTCGGCGCCGGGGACGGCGAGGCGCTCGAGCGCGTCGACGGCGTCGGTGAGGAGTTCGACCTCCGCGCTGCAGACGAAGAGGGACTTGAGGCCGGCGAGGAACTTCTTGGCCGACCCGACGACGGCGGAGGGGTCGCTGGTGGCGTCGAGCACCCATGGTTTTCACTTTCAGTGAGATTTCAGTGAATTTCACTAATTTTAGTAGACACTGAAATATTATGTTTCGGCTAAAATATTTCAGCAATTTCAGTACAACACAAGAATTCAAATATTTTTCAAATTATTTTTCCAAAATTTAAATTTTTTAATTGAATTCAAGTGAATATTTCGGTTATTCGACTGAAATGGAAACTGAAATCACTGAAATTCACTGAATTTCGGTGATTCCGGTTGGTGCTGAAACTTTTACGAAACTGAAATTGAAAACCAGGCGAGCACCTCCTGCCCCTGCAGCGCCTCCTTCCGCAGCACCTGCAGCCAGCGGTGGAGGGAACTGCCCCGCACCGCCGCCCGGGCCTCGGCGGCGTCCGCCACCCCACGCACCATCGCCACCAGCTGCCGCAGCCGGCGCCGGCGCTGGCTTACTTGGGAGTTCCTGTCCCAGTTCGCCTTGAGGTAGCCGATGAACTCGCCCATGAGGGGCGACTCGAGGATGTTCATCGCGGATCGCGGCTCTTGTCCACTCGCGCAAACCCCGACCAAGATCAACGGCCGGCGGCCAGGATCGAGGAAGAGGAGGGGCGCTTGCGTGCCGAGGAGTTGGAGCCGGAGGTGGTAGCAGCTATGTGTCGAATATTGTGTAGGTTGTTACGGCAGGTTGTTACGGGTGCATTTGGAGTTGTATTATCTACTATCTACTACCACTATAAAATGAAGAGAGGACGGAGAACCAAACAATCACATCCATTCATTAATAAAATCTAATGGCCCTTAATCTTTCGGTGTTTAACGCTGCAAACCACGCATTAAGCCACACAATCCATCGATTGCTAACCCTGGCCTGCCGTTCGAAAAAGAAACTGCACACCCGCACGACCTCTCCCCCACGTAGCCTCCGCACAACCGCATCGATCGCTAATCCACCGATCCTCCTCATGCGTCGTTCTTCCCGTAGCCTCCCGTTCGTCGTCGCGCCCTTCGCCGCGGGAGCCGCCGCGCGTCGCGCCCTCCGCCGCGGGTCACCGCGGGAGCCGCCGCTGGAGCTGGCCGTCGCGCCCTTCGACGCTTGAGCTGTCACCGGAGCCGCCCGTCGCGCCTTCCGACGCGGCGCACAACGGCCTCGTGCGCCCGCCGCGCCGTCGATCCCATGCAAACCCCCCCGGGCCCAATCGTTTTGTTACCTGCCGCCCCCTCCTCCCCCCTCAGGGCCTCATTGCCTGAACCCCCCTCACCCTTCGATGAACCTCAACCAAGCGGCCGTCGCCCAGATCGCCGAACCTCGAGCAAGCGGCCGTCGCCCACATCGCTTGACCTCGCGCAAGCGGCTGCTGCCCACATCGAACAGACGACCACGACGTCCAGCCGCAGCCACGAGTATTTTCGTCACCCATCGCTGGTAATTTACTGGTGCTTGACTTCGAAATTGTCGAGATGTTATTGTTTCAGAAGTATAATTCTTTATGTTGATGATTTATGAGAGTTCAAAATTGTCTCTCATAATTGTACTCGATATGAAAATACAAATTATTGGGCTTAATCAAAGTGCTCATGTTACATTGCTCCCTTTCAGAACAAATTACATTGCAACTACTAGCATTAGTCAATTTGGTGAAGAACTGGCGCGTTGATTTTTTGTGTGGATTAACCTGCTTGAGGACCTGGGGTGCGTCACACTGATATTCTCGATTGATTGTGTAGTGCGCGCTATTCAGGAAAGTGGGTACGGCTGCAGTTTTGGCTGACATGTGCTACCTAATTTGGCTATGAGTGATGGATGTCATTCTATGTGTCCGGCGAACTGCCCGTTCATATAATTCCTGATGTATTGATGATTTAGTTGTGGAACGAACATTAGCGGATACTCCAAGTGCTAACTTTCTTGTGCTTTTTCTTCCCACAGAAGGTCAGAATAAGGATGTAGATAAGGTGTTGTGCCCCCTTTTTTTTTCAATTTTCATGCTAATTAATAGGTCTTTGGTTTTCCCTCTATGAATCTCCATTCACCATCCTCTAATATTTTGTGCGGTCTTTACCATACATGTTGAGACTACATTGCTGTCTCCAACTCTGAAAACTACAGGCCATGTTTGATTAAAATAGGAGCCTGAGCGATGGACTATGAAGGCACCTTCTACTGTACATTTGTACTGATATATCAACATGTTGGCATTCACATCAATCATGTATATTTTACAACCAGATTTTCCATGTTACATTCAGACTGAATTTTACCTTACCCATGTGTAGACATATGAAGCATTGAAGCCGGAAGTCATGTGATCAAAGTAGGTTATGGCTGTCTACTTTTAGAAATCACAACATTTACCATTTTGTTTTACGGTTATTTCAGATTGTGATGATTGGGTTGTCATCATGCTTCACACGAGGATAAGCACCAGGGACGAGGAACTGGGAAGGAGAGGTTGATACTTGAGATAGGTTCTACGATGATAATGATGGTGGTAGCGCCTTGCGATTCGCATGGATGGGGTGTAGAATAGCATGGATTAATTTTCAAATCCAACTAGGCAGTGCTTCACCATTAATGGCTACGACGCAGGCAGAATGGAGGAGCTCAGTTTGTTCTGTAAGATGGTTGTGTGGTATGTGGAGTGAAGATGCATCTAGCATCAGCTTCTTAGTTATTGAGGTGATTCTGATTTCCTAAGATATTATTTGCTCCAAATATGTGATGGATTTATGCTTATAGCTTATATCTGGGATTCTATTTCAGGACAACTTTACCTGGTGACGCTACCGGCGCCCCCATTTCTCTTGATTATATAGTGAAAGCAATTCACACTGGTTTGCCCAAATTCCCCCCAAAAAATATTTGAAAAGTTTGGCCTGATCAAATATTGTAAATATTGACACATAATCCATCCGTCCGGAATTACTTGACACTCAAACGCGTGCTAGATACATACGTTTGACCGACAAATAATTCTGGACGGAGGGAGTATTTGACTATGCCTTTATTGCTTTTTCTGGGTAGGGATAAGTGTTTGAATTGTTGCTTTTGTTGTGAAAAACATATATTGTTGAGCTTACAGATAAGCACATAGAAGATGAAAAATATAATATTACTTGTGTGTTGTCGTGCTAGATTATCTCCTAAAGGGCAAACCTAACAACATTCGATGCAATGAAGTGAATAAGGGAGGATGTGAAGGTAACAAAGGGTAGAAGAATCTGTGAATATACAAACTAACCAGTTAGGAGTGGCTTCACAAAAACTAAGGTCTAAAATGTTTGGATGATGCACATTAATTAATGGTAATTAATGGAGATTTTTGTTTATTTACTTCATTCAAGAATATATCGCAAGACTTGCTTCGTTTGTGCCAAAGCCCATTAGCAGCAATACAAAGTTTTTTATTTAGAGCAAAGCTATACAGCCAAGGAAACTGGATTTCCTTTCCGTCGATGTAAATATTTTACTGTCCCCTAATATTTCTCTTGACCCAATATATTTGCAGATATATATCTCTTTGTGATCTTTGTGGAGGCTGCTTATCTCGCAGTTTTTTCTGTCTATCCCGCCTAGGAAAATAGATTGTATAGTATTAATTTTGTCGAACAACAAGAGCATCCTGCCTGCCTACTGTAGTTATTTTTACAATCTGATATGTTCACACACCATTACAAGGTTCCTTAAAACTACCTTTGTAGCTATTTCAAACCAAGGTCTAGGAGTATTCAGCCAATCATACTTTCAAACCAGCAAAGAATATGAATGAAAATATTTGTATTTAGGCTTACTAACTGTTAACAAACAATGTGGTTCTCATATGAATGTGTATAATTTTATTCTATTCGTCGGTGGGTAAATCACAAGAGAATTGTGCAATGAGGTTCTTGTCATACTCGTGAGGATAGTGCACTATTCCCATATTGTTTTGCTCAATATTGTACAGTCTTTCTCGCCACTATGGCCGTGAAGCTTCAATACCGATGTGCTCGAGCTGCTATATATCACATAATGACCATTCTTCTGTTTGCAGCAAATGGTCGCTCCCATGGTTGGAGTAGCTTGGCCTGGTACCATGCACAACAGTCCCATCGAACCTATCATCGCCTTAATGGCTACTAGACCCGGTGTAGTATGGCGAAGGCGCCATCAATGAAGAGAAGTAAGATTGTCATCGAGGTTGTTATGCAGGGGTTCTCTGATTGCTACAAACATTAAGAAATATATACAAATGAAGCTAAATTGCAGCTTACAAGATTTTGATAAGGATATATATTTTATATTCAGAGAAGATATGTAATAAGGCCTTCTATGTACCCTAAGTAGTTACCGATTGTACTAAATGTTCCAAAAATTTCAATCTGATCAACACGGGAGTATTGGTCTGATTTAAGAGAAGATTAGCTTACTTTGTTCAAGTATCATGTTAAAGAGGGGAATGAGAAAATTTCTTGCTAAGGTTAGGACGTGCGTTGCACGTGCGAGCTTACTAGTGTTTACAAGGTATAAAGTTATGTTTTAATAGGACACTTTACATCATATGCCTCTTATATAATTTTTTTCCTGAAAAGGATGCCTCTTATATAATAAGGGTTAAAAACAGAAAATTACATCTATGCCAACATAATAGCACAGACGCGCAAGAAAAAGCCGGCGACGGGTGTCCGAATGACCGGTGTGCGGTATTGTGACGGGAAGAAGCATCCGTAGACAGGCCCTGATACGTGACCATATCGATAAACCTGGTTAACAAATCACTGTATCGTATTTGGTGTTATGGCTGGGTCCTCGGATGATCTGACTATGCAGCTGATTTATTCTAACAGCAGTAGCGGCGGCAGCAGAGTGACATTGGACGACGGGGTGGCGCGGGTTGCACAGGCGCGCCATAGGAATCGTCCATAGTGTCAGCCGTCGGATCCGGGACCGGAAGGGCGACATCCGGTGTTGAACAGGATGAGCGTGCGGGTGACCGGCAAGTGAGACGCGTTAACGACGCAAGGATAAATTACGAAAGAGAGTACAGTACTCTCGGGTTGTCTTGCCCAAAGGCTTAACAGGGCAAGGCTCGATAACTTTCCCATCCACCGGTGCGCGTCGGGTTCACGTCGCATCCGCACCCCCGGCTTTGGCATGCATGGACCAGCGAGTAGCCTTTTGCTCTGCCTGGCTTGGATCTGCGCGAGCCGCGAGGGGCCGTGATTGATGGCCGGCTCGCTCCCCGGCCGTGTGCCGAAAGTTGCCGTGGACGTACGTGTGGTGGCGCACCCGCGTGCGAGCGCCGGCCGCTGGGTCGCGGTGGGCGTTGCTCCATGGCGGTCCGGAGTGATGGCGCGCGCGCCGCGCACGGTAACTCACGGAGCGGCCTCCGACGATAGCCGCGAGCCGGGTGAACTCGTACGTGCCCGAGCTTCCCACCTGCTTGCATGTTTGCAACCACACCGTATGTTAAAACATGATAGGCGAACGCGTGCAGGACGCAAGGTAGAAGCAGAAATTGGGAGGAGAGCGACGGACCCAAGAAGACGAGGCCACGCCACATCGGTCGGGGCCCAAACCCTCGTCCTTTTCGTTTTTAAGCAAGAATGCACGTGCAAGTACCCACTGGGCGGCCCATCATCATCGTCGACATAAATTCACCGGAGGTCGCTGGACTCGCTTCTAAATTTCATTTCACTTCGGCCACTAGACTAAGGAATACCCGAAATATGGTCATGGAAGTCACGTCACCTCACGGCAAAATTGACAAATTTGACCTAAGAGCGAAAGTATTTCATAAATTAAACTGTTTTTGAAAATATTTCACACCGCTGAACATTAGGAGTCAGCTGGGTGAAATACTTTCAAAAACAGTTTAGTTTGTGAAATAGTTTCGCCATTAGGGCAAATTTGTGCCTTTTGCCTCGCCGCGTACGCTTTGGCCCCGTATTCTGTCTATGTGGCATAGCGTTTGACCGATAACTGTCCACGCATGAACCAACAAGACAGCAGTAGAGTGACTCGAATCAGCGCGCTTGTTTTCTTTCTTCCGCTGGAGAGCTTCCTTCCTCCGCCGCCTTCGGCGCCTCCCTTCTGGCGATGATCGAGGTCGTCGATCGTGAGGGGGTTCGCCGGACCTATGTGTGTGAATTGTTTTAGGCTCAAGTAGCTTAGGTTTTTTGTTTGTTCATCGTCTTGGCTTTGGCAGTGATGATGATGTTTTCAGATCCTTCGCCGACGAGGCAATCCGCTCTATGGTTGGGCTAGAATTTGAAAACCAGTCCGTTCAAGTAATGATGGCGCGGTGGAGGCGACAGCCTCGTGGTGGACTTGTGTCCTCGGGCTTCGCCGTCACGACGACGTTTGCTCAAGCGCCAGCACGGAGTTTGGGCGGTAGTCCAGGAACGGATGCGGATGTGGTCTGCATCGGCGGCATCTGAAAGATGGTGGATCATGTGTTGGGTTTGTTGTTCGTGGCAGGCAGGTATGGTTTCCTCCTCTGACGTTTTAGTCGTGCAGGGGGGGGGGATTTGGAGTTCGATGGTGTGTCTGGGGTGTCTGGTCTGATTCGTTCAACGGCAATGGTTTCAGCTTTGGTGAGCCACCTTGGAGGTCCGCAAAGCTGCATATCAGCGTTGAGCTCGTGTGAGGAGGTGATCTGTCATTTTTTTCCTTTTTTGTGTGTGAAAAGGGATTCTATTGATTAATGAATAAGGTTACAATTGGCGTTCACAACGCTAGCAATTTCCTCGGGGGTACTACGCAACCAACATGCAGTGCGTTGTTGCGATCGTCCCATGTATGACTAGCAACTTTAACATCCCGCCTAACCTTAACAAGTTCTATCCTCCTTCCTCCAGAAATAAGATTTATAATCTCATTCACACGATATGCATGTGGTGATCGATCCTTTCTTGGCGATGATAACATTGTGATGGCTTCCGCGCAGTCAGACTGGACAACGAAATTGAGATCTGTCCAGCTCAGAGCGAGATGAATTCCCTCCTGGATTGTGGCAAGCTCGGCTTCAAGCGCTCCAGTGCAGGATGGCAGCGCATGGATCGCAGCAAAGATAACAGCCCCTGAGTGGTCTCGAAGGATCATAGCTGTGCCCGCAGAACCATTCTCCGCCACATACACCCCATCAACATTGAGCTTGGCAGTACCCGGTTCAGGAGGTCTCCACTTCTCTATATGCGGTATAGGCTCTTGATAGACATGTTTGACACCGCCTAGCTCAATCACGCCTTTCCCCTTGATCTGGTCGTCATGAGGGTATTGTTGTAGTGCCAGGAGGGAGGTGATATAGCTGGACAAGAACCGCCTTGATTTTGCAATAGGGATAAACGGCTTCTGATGGGTCACCTCATTGCGTACATGCTAGACTCGCTGTTGGGGAACGTAGTAATTTCAAAAAAATTCCTACGCACACGCAAGATCATGGTGATGCATAGCAACGAGAGGGGAGAGTGTTGTCCACGTACCCTCGTAGACCGAAAGCGGAAGCGTTAGAACAACGCGGTTGATGTAGTTGTACGTCTTCACGGCCCGACCGATCAAGCACCGAAAGCACGACACCTCCGAGTTCTAGCACACGTTTAGCTCGATGACGTCCCTCGAACTCTGATCTAGCCGAGTTTTGAGGGAGAGTTCCGTCAGCACGGCGGCGTGGTGACAATGATGATGTTCTACCGTCGTAGGGCTTCGCCTAAGCACTACTACAATATTATCGAGGAGGGCTATGGTGGAGGGGGGGGGGGGGGGGCACCGCACACGGTTAAGAGATCAATGGTTGTTGTGTCTCTAGAGGTGCCCCCTGCCCCCGTATATAAAGGAGCAAGGGGGAAGGGGGCGCCCGGCCAGGGAGGAGGCGCGCCATGGGGAGTCCTACTCCCACCGGGAGTAGGACTCCCTCCTTTCCTTGTTGGACTAGGAGAAGGGAGGAAAGAGGAGGGAGAGAGAGGAAGGAAAGGGGGGCGCCGCCCCCTTCTCCTTGTCCTATTCGGACTAGGGGGGAGGGGTGCGCGGCCCTGCCCTGGTGATAACCCACAAGTGTAGGGGATCACAACAATTTTCAATAAGTAAGAGTGTCAAACCCAACGAGGAGCTAAAGGTAGAATAAATATTCCCTCAAGTTCTATCGACCACCGATAGAACTCTACGCACGCTTGACGTTCGCTTTACCTAGAACAAGTATGAAACTAGACGTACTTTGTAGGTGTTGTTGGATAGTTTTGCAAGAAAGTAAAGAATGCGTAAATAGAAAATAGGGGCTGTTTAGATAAAGAAACAATAAAGTAAATATAGCGAGTGTGGAAAAGTGGTGGTAGGAGTTGTGAAATTGTCCCTAAGCAATTGACTACTTTACTAGACCGATAACAAGTTTTATGTGGGAGAGGCCACTGCTAGCATGTCATCCCTGACTTGGAATTCTATGCACTTATGATTGGAAATATTAGCAAGCATCCGCAACTACCGACGTTCATTAAGGTAAAACCCAACCATAGCATTAAGATATATTGGTCCCCTTTCAATCCCGTATGCATCAATTTCTATGCTAGGTTAAAGCTTCTGTCACTCTAGCCCTCCAATACATAGTCCTATCAACATACAACTAACCCTATGGTGTGATCCACACGCGCATTCATATGATGAGCACCAAAGGACAACAACATAACCACAAGAAAAATAAATCAATCATAGCAATTCATCAACCATCAATAGGACAACAAAAATCTACTCAGACATCATAGGATGGCAACACATCATTGGATAATAATATGAAGCATAAAGCACCATGTTCAAGTAGAGGGTACAACGGGTTGCGGGAGAGTGGACCGCTGTAGATAGAGGGGGGAAGGTGATGGAGATGTTGGTGAAGATGGCAGAGGTGTTGGTGAAGATCGCGGTGATGATGATGGCCCCCGGTAGCGCTCGGGTGCCACCGGAAGCAAGGGGAAGAGGCCCCCCTCCTTCTTCTTCTTCTTCCTTGACCTCCTCCCTAGATGGGAGAAGGGTTTACCCTCTGGTCCTTGGATCCCATGGAAGATACAAGGTAATGGAAACATGGACCGCTCTCTACGTACAGAAGAGCATACTGCAGCCCTCGCGGCAGAAGTACAAAGCAGCCTTTTCCGGCAAACCACCAATCCGGCGACAACAACCCCGAACACCGTCAAGCGAGTCCGGAGTACCCCGCAACAGGATCGCCAGGCACGCCAAGGGCACGACTAGCAGTCCGGCCTCCGCTCCAGCCCCACCAAGGCAGCATTCGTGCCACGCGTCACAATTACGCACTCAAAATACCATGGGCATAGGCAGAGGCGCAATAGTGACTCAGTCAACAGTGCGGTACAGCCGCAACATACTTTAATAACCCCCTTTATCTGTCAGGACCCTGCTTTCGGGCGGCCTCTTCAGAAGAGCCTGATTGTCGGACTTTCACAGGAGAGAAAACCAAGGAGGCAAAAGGCTCTGCGCACAAAGGGAATACCCAGGTGGAATCTATTCACGATCGTTATACCTGTTTTACATACCTACATGCGGGCCGCCCTTGGATAGGACATGTCAAATAGTCCTATTTGTTTCCGCTTAAACGCGTTCATTGTAAACATACGCTCAGACGTATCATTTATCAATGGGAGATAATATATAGCGTCAGCTTATTACTCCTATCTGCACATTTTTCCTATAAATGTTTATTTCATATTGCATCCGTACACCTTGGTACGTTCAGTTTGCCAGGGGCTCTTTATGGCGCCCCTTAATACGGCAAGATAAGTCTGAACACTTTCAACAATGCGGCACCCCGAACTTATAGCATTATATGCATCAGCTCCGAATCATGTCTTGGGTCAATAGTTGGGTTAGCCCGGCTCCCTTGTTTTGGTACCTTATGTTCCGTTACATCGGCTAAGGTAGCGCAGGGAGAACTACTGCGATTGTGTCCTGGTTCTTCCGGACGAGCACCTCAGTAGAGAAAGCCGAAAACTGACTGTCATGATGCGGCGAGAGCTGGTCGCTGTTCGAGAGGTCTTAAAATCCTTAAAGTTTTTTTCTGCTTTAGGCGAGGAGTCGGCCTCGTCCGATTTAGGCGTGTATAGCGCCCCAATTCGGCCTTTTGAATTCTAGGGGCTTCGCCGCAATTTAAAATTGTAGACTTCTATGGCTAAGTGAGAGTTATAAAGCCGCATAGTCCGATTGCCTTGTTCGCTGCGCCAAACACCTCCTTCACGGACCAAAAATTTGGATAAAAGAGTGTTTTGGGTTTTCCAGGAACACCCCAGTACTAGATACGTGGGGCTGGAAGCCGACAACTGGCCTACTTTCATAATTTTATAAACAGCCGCACATAAGGTAATATTTTAAATCACCAAAGCGCTATATAGCTTGCCCCAATGCACCTTCGCACAGGCAAAAGCCCGGCGGGCACCCTCAATGCAAACGGATCGCTTGATCACTTCAAGCCGCGGACAGGCACTTACCATCCGCTTTATCAGGCCAAAGTAGCTGCCGGGCAGAGGCTCACCAGGTTACGTCCGGACTATGAAATCCTTCATAGCCACTTCGGCCGCCCTGTGGAGTTCCACCAACTGCTTCAATTGGTCAGTCAGAGGCATCGGGTGTTCGGCTCCAGCATACTGGGACCAGAACAGCTTCTTGATGTCTACTACACAACCTTCTTCTTGTAGACGTTGTTGGGCCTGCAAGTGCACAGGTTTGTAGGACAGTGGCAAATTTCCCTCAAGTGGATGACCTAAGGTTTATCAATCCGTAGGAGGCATAGGATGAAGATGGTCTCTCTCAAGCAACCCTGCAACCAAATAACAGAGAGTCTCTTGTGTCCCCAACACACCCAATACAATGGCAAATTGTATAGGTGCACTAGTTCAGCGAAAAGATGGTGATACAAGTGCAATATGGATGGTAGATAAAGGTATTTGTAAGCTGAAATAATAAAAACAGCAAGGTAACTAATGATAAAAGTGAGCGTAAACGGTATTGCAATGATAGGAAACAAGGCCTAGGGTTCATAATTTCACTAGTGCAAGTTCTCTCAACAATAATAACATAGATAGATAATATAACAAGCCCTCAACATGCAACAAAGAGTCACTCCAAAGCCACTAATAGTGGAGAACAAACGTAGAGATTATGGTAGGGTACGAAACCACCTCAAAGTTATTCTTTCGGCTCGATCTATAAAAGAGTTCGTACTAGAATAACACCTTAAGATACAAATCAACCAAAACCCTAATGTCACCTAGATACTCCATTGTCACCTCAACTATCCGTGGGCATGATTATACGATATGCATCACACAATCTCAGATTCATCCAACCAACATAAAAGTACTTCAAAGAGTGCCCCAAAGTTTCTACCGGAGAGTCAAGAACGTGTGCCAACCCCTATGCATAGGTTCCCAATGTCACGAAACCCGCAAGTTGATCACCAAGACATACATCAAGTGTTCTCATAAAAGACTCAATCCGATAAGATAACTTCAAAGGGGAAACTCAATTCATCACAAGAGAGTAGAGGGGGAGAAACATCATAAGATCCAACTACAATAGCAAAGCTCGGGATACATCAAGATCGTGCCATAGAACACAAGAGAGAGAGAGAGAGAGATCAAACACATAGCTACTGGTACATACCCTCAGCCCCGAGGGTGAACTACTCCCTCCTCGTCATGGATAGCGCCGGGATGATGAAGATGGCCACCGGTGATGGGATCCCCCTCCGGCAGGGTGCTGGAATGGGCTCCCGAGAGGTTTTTGGTGGCTACAGAGGCTTGCGGCGGCGGAACTCCCGATCTATCTTCTGTTCTGGAAGTTTTAGGGTACGTAGGTATATATGGGTGCAAGGGGTACGTCGGTGGACCTCCGGGGTGCTCACGAGGCTGGGGGGCGCCCCCCCCCACCCTCATGGGCAGCCCGGGACTCCCCTGACGTGCACTCCAAGTCTATCAGGTTGCTTTCCTTCCAAAAATATCTTCTCCATTTGATTTCGTTCTGTTTTGACTCCGTCTGATATTCCTTTTCCTCGAAACACTGAAATAGGCATAAAACAGCAAATCTGGGATGGGCCTCCGGTTAATAGGTTAGTCCCAAAAATAATATAAAAGTGGATAATAAAGCCCAATATTGCCTAAAACAGTAGATAAAGTAGCATGGAGTAATCAAAAATTATAGATACATTGGAGACGTATCAAGCATCCCCAAGCTTAACTCCTGCTCGTCCTCGAGTAGGTAAATGATAAAAAAGAATTTTTGATGCGGAGTGATACTTTGGCATAATATCAATGTAATTCTTCTTACTTGTGATATGAGTATTCAGATCCAAAAGATTTAAGACAAAAGTTCATATTGACACAAAAATGATAATACTTCAAGCATACTAATCAAAGCAATCATGTCTTCTCAAAATAACATGGCAAAAGAAAGTTCATCCCTACAAAATCATATAGTTAGGCTATGCTTCATTTTCGTCACACAAAGATGTTCCCAACTTCTATACCCCCGATGACAAGCCAAGCAATTGTTTCATACTCAAATAATCTCAAACTTTTTCAACCTTCACGCAATACATGAGCGCGAGCCATGGATATAGCACTATGGGTGGAATAGAATATGATGATGGGGATTGTGTGGAGAAGACAAAAAAGGAGAAAGTCTCACATTGACGAGGCTAATCAACGGGCTATGGAGATGCCCATCAATTGACGTCAACATGAGGAGTAGGGATTGCCATGCAATGGATGCACTAGAGCTATAAGTATACGAAAGGTCTACAAAAGAAACTAAGTGGGTGTGCATCCAACTTGCTTGCTCACGAAGACCTAGGGCATTTTGAGGAAGCCCATCATTGGAATATACAAGCCAAGTTCTATAATGAAAAATTCCCACTAGTATATGAAAGTGTCAAAATGAGAGACTCTCTATCATGAAGATCTTGGTGCTACTTTGAAGCACAAGTGTGGAAAAAGGATAGTAGCATTGTCCCTTCTCTCTTTTTCTCTCATTTTTTTTCTTTTTGGGCCTTTCTCTTTTTCTGGCCTTGCTTTTTTTTCTCTTCTTTTTTTATATTTTTTTTAAATTTTTTTCGTCCGGAGTCTCATCCCGACTTATGGGGGAATCATACTCTCCATCATCCTTTCCTCACTTGGGACAATCACGGTCGGACCAACATGTCTCTCCTCCCTCACCCCTCTCCCTCCCACCTGCTCCACCTCCCACCATGGATCTAGCCCTTGATCCACGTCATGGAAGGATTACTCCACTGGGATTTCAAGCCTGGCCAAGCAGTGGCCGATCAGGTACGTCGATGTTTTGGAGAAACGGTGCATTTCTCTCCATCTCGCAAGACCAAGGAATTTTTCTTGGTGGTTTCCTTTTCATCGGCTTCCTTTCCTCTCTCGGAAGAATCAGTGGGTGTGGCTCTTCAGTGTTGCATTGGGGGCCATAGTTTCGTTTGAGAGGTCATTTCGTTTCTCGGTGGCTGGGAACAAGGTTGGACATTCTATTCATTCCCTCAAAGACCGTATTTGGCCGGATTTTGTATGTCATTTTCATCTGTTCAATGGTCGTTTCACTGGTTATAAACATTTGGATTCACATTGGCATGCGGATGAAAGGCTTGATCTTGTTGCTAATCGGAATCCAATGGCTGTTTGGATTGATCCCTCTGTTTTCACGCGAACTACTGCCGTTGATCATGTCTGTGCATCCGAGTTATGCAAATTTGGTCTTGTTCCCTTAGCCTCCATGGATTTCAGTAATTCACATAGTCATGAGGCTTCGGGTTCGAAGACACCAGTTTCGATTAGGGTTCACACGACAGGATCTCCGAGTTCTTCGGAATCATTACCCACATCAAGTCAAGACCCAAGGAATCCTCCGGTGCATTTACTCGCGGTTGGCAGTCAAGGCCCAAGGAATCCTCCGGAGCATTTACTCTCAATTGGCAATTTCCAATTCTCGTATGATGTCACTTACCCAAAATTGCCTCAATGTTTCCTTTCTTCCGCTTTCAAATATGCTCCGCCGCACACTTCATGGCCGCCTTTATTATCCAAGGCCCACATTGCGGACTTATCACGGGTAGGTTATATTGACAAGGAAATCAATTATCTGATTGATCGCTGGGCTGCTCTTTGTTCCCGATGCTTACAATGGGGTCACACCAAGTCAGATTGCCATGCCCGGATTATTTGCATATTTTGTCGGGCCCCAGGGCACAAAGGTGTTAATTGCCCCGCTCAGTCTAGCAGCACTATTGATGGTAATTTTCCGATGGACCCAGGCCATATTTTTCAGTCAAATCAACTCAGCCTGCGCAGGAAATCAATTTCCCTTCCAGCACGCTACCTTGCCCTTTCAAGGCCCCCCCGAGCCGACCTCTATCCACCGTTCGATGTGAATCGTGTGGGCGCTATGGCCACGTGGCGCACTCTTGCTGGCGGTGCCGTTAGGCTCTGCGTTGGCAGTGGCGACCAAAAACCCTCCCCACGCTTGACACCCCGCATTCCCCTCCATTTCCATCCTTGCCCGTACTGCTTCCCAATGCTGCAGAGCGCTCTGCTCTAGCAGTACCATCCACCCCTGTCACCACCACCGCCGTCTCCACCCTCATCGTCGCAAACACCGTCGCACCACCCGCCACTATGGCCAACTTCCCTGTCAACCCGCTGCCCTTCATCCCCGCAGGCTGGTCAATCGAGCCCGGGCCAGCTGATCGCAAGGTTCGTGTGGACATGGCCGTCAATCCTATCCCATCGCTCAACAACAGCTTCCTCGCTATCGTCGAAGCCAGCAGATTTGTGCCTCTGCATCTCAGGGAAGATCTCCGCAACACCATTGAAGGACCGCTGCATGAATCTGGTCTGCACTCCACAGAGACCTCCGACCATCCTTTGGGTATTGGTATGTTTGCTTTTGCCAACTCGTTCATCCATGATACAACAGTCAATACCAGGTTCCAACTTGATGATGAGGATTTAGTAATCTCCTTTGTGCGCTACAATGCTGCTCTCAACATGCGTACCACCACCTTGGGTCCAGAGGTTTGGATTATGTATATTGGTTTCCCTGATGATTACCAAACCGATTTTTATCTTCAGCGCTCAGTTGATGACTATGGCAGATTGGTTACCTGGAATAGTCCTAATGTGGATCGATCCATAGTGCTGCTTAAGGTCAAAGTTATTCACATGTGTCTAATCCCCAAAAGCATTGTGGTTCGTCAGTTAGGAGGGGACAGAGCTTGCTGGACTGCTGTAGTATACATTCTCCGAGGCGCTGACTGGAACGCCCATGATCCGGAGGTCCCAACGGCTGATGAGGAGCCGGCGCCTGTCAATGGGGTGCCTCACCCTATGTTTGGGGATGGGCTCACAGCAGAGCAGTTGTATCAGCAGCAGCTTCAGAACTGGCTGCTCCAGAATGGTATTGGGAATGACCAGGCGCCGCACCTTGCCCCTCAGCTTGATGGCCCGCAAGATGCACAGTGGGATCCTTGGCCGCAACCCCCTACACCTCAAATGCCTCCTGCTTTGGTCAATTTCCAGGCGTGGTTGGCAGCTCAAGGTCTTCGTGTTCAAGATGGTATCATGCCTGAAGATAATATCAATGATAGCCTCAACTCTGTCTGGACTGATTAAAGCTCAACTGCAAGTACACAGGGTTCATCTCATGGGTTTGGGCTGCAAGTCAGCACTCTCTTGGTGGCCCCTCCTGTGATCCAGAACATTGTTAATGTTGATGTGGCAATTTCTGCAATTACTATGAATGTTAGCATCTCCGTGGAAGGTAATGAGCTCGCAACAGTGCTGGTCGTGGACTCGATCCCTCGCAATTTCTTTACTGCTCAACTTTCAAGGACCATTCTGTCTGTGGTCGCATCGTTTGGACCCTGGAGTGCTGGATATGGCCTTCCCCCGTTGGAGGTGCAGTTGGCAGCTCCCAGGACTGTGCTGCAGGTCCAGGATCAGGGCACTTCACACCTGGTTTGCTTCTCGGCCCGCATAGTGAACCCAATACCAGCTCCTTCTAATGTTCATATCTCTGAAATTGTGTCTGATGTGGAGGATTTGGTTATAACACCTTGGATGCACTCTGGATTAACTGCCCCGGCTTCAGATACCACTGCAATCAGTAGTTCTCCAACTGTCATAGAAAATGATATTCTTGCTGCCTCGGAAGAGTTGCTCCCCTTAGCGCCTTCTGTGGATTTGAATGATGGGCCTCAAGCTATTCTGGGTGGCCCAGTCATTCAGGAATCTGATGTGGGCTTGGCCCAGGTGCTATCTGATGCCCCAGGCCCATCTGCACCTCGTCCTCGCCGCTCCAAGCTCAAGGCCCCTTTGGTTACTACTGAAGTGCGTCGCAGCACCAGGTCTACTCGTTTTGATGGATTCAGGGTGCCTCAAATCTCTGATACCAGAACCACTACCTCTAAGGTGAAGCCCAGGGTTACTCCTTCTGTTGTGCCTAGCTCCTCCGCCGTGAATTTGGGCCAAGATCCTCCTCCACCAACCCCTATCAGTGTCATGCAGAATATTGGCATTAACCACTGCGCTGTGCCTCCAGAGGAGCTAACTGAAGATGCTCTGCTAGCCTCAACCTCCAATACTGCCGGCCCTGGCAGTGGAGAGGATGGCTCCTCCTCTTCGGTCTAAGTTATTGGGTTCTCATGCCTCTTTTGCGTAATTGGAATATCTTATGTTGGAATGTGCACGGCTTAAACTCATATAAAAAGCTCTTAGCGCTGTCAAACGCGATCTTTGTTAGTGGGTGCGCTATCGTATGCCTTCAGGAAACTAAAAAACCTTTTATCGATCTAGCTTTTATTAAATCTTGCTATCCTAAGCACTTTGATAAATTCGCTTTTGTTCCCTCGAGAGGAGCCTCGGGTGGTTTACTTACTGTTTGGAATAGTTCCATATTTTGTGGTATTGTGATTGTTCAGGAGGATTTTGCTTTGGGTGTTCAATTCACCAGCACTCTTTCTGCCCATGCGTGGTCGCTCTACAACAATTATGGCCCTTGTACAGGGCCTATGCGTGAGAATTTCACCCAATGGTTGTATGACAGAGATATTCAAGCAGATGCAGATTCTGTATTTTTGGGAGATTTCAATTACATTCGAGGCCCAGAAAACCGTAATAAACCAGGAGGTGATGTTAATGACATTATAACTTTCAATGACATTATTCGCAAGCACAAGCTCGTCGAATTACCTATTAAGGGCAGACTTTACACATGGAGCAACATGCAACAGGACCCCTTACTCGAGCAACTCGACTGGTTTTTCACCTCTCTGCATTGGACAACTGCCTTTCCTAATACAATGGTCAAACCGCTTTGCAAACCCACCTCTGATCACATGCCTTGTGTGTTGACCATTGAGACAACAATACCTCGTGCCAAGCTGTTTAGATTTGAATCATACTGGCTGCTTCACCCAGGTTTCATGGATGTGGTTAAAGAAGTCTGGAATAGACCTATCAATATACCCAATGCAGCTACTTTACTCTGCAGAAAGTTCAAGCTTCTGCATCAAGCTCTTAAATCTTGGAGTAAAAATATATCCCGGCTTTCGGTGGCCATTGAAAACACGAACAACACCTTGCTGCAATTGGACACATTTGAGAATCAACGGAGGCTCACAATTCCTGAAAGTAACTTTCGTAACATCATCAAAAAACACCTCCTGCGTTTATTGGATTATCAGAGGCAGTACTGGAAGAAAAGGTGTACCATTCGTTGGGTTAAATTTGGCGATGAAAATTCAAAGTTCTTTAAGCTGTGACTACGGATAGGTACCGCACAAATAACATTGCAAACCTACAAACTAATGATGGCCTAATTGTGGAGGATCACACTGGGAAAGAAGCTCTCCTCTTCCACGCATACTCAGACAAACTTGGCACTTCTAGCCCTGCTCCAACGCAGTTTGACCTCCCATCCCTAATTACGCCCAGCAATGACCTTGAACACCTAACCCTACCCTTCACCCATGATGAAATTGACTCGATCATCAAAGAAATGCCAGGGGACAGAGCTCCGGGTCCAGATGGATTTAGTGGCCTCTTCCTTAAGGCTTGCTGGCCAATCATCAAGGAGGATTTTTACACGTTATGCAATCAATTTCATGCAGGAACAATCAACCTCCAAAGCATTAATGATGGTCTGATCACTCTCATTCCGAAGAATGGTTCCCCATCCACAGTTAATGATTACAGGCCAATTACCCTGCTCAATTGTTGCCTCAAGCTTATCACAAAACTCCTGGCCAACCGTCTTCAAAAGGTCATACTTAAAATCATTCATCGCAATCAATATGGCTTCATACGTGGCAGGTCTATACAAGATTGTCTGGCATGGACTTTCCAATACATTCATCAATGCCAAGCTTCTAAGCGCCCAATTGTTTTACTGATATTGGATTTCGCCAAAGCATTCGACACCATTGGACACGACCCCATGATCAACATCATGAAACACATGGGCTACAATGATAGATGGCTATCTTGGATCAGGTCGATCTTTTCCTCTGGCAGATCCTCTGTTCTTCTTAATGGAGTTCCGAGTAGACAATTCCACTGCCGCCGTGGGGTTAGACAGGGAGACCCCCTGTCTCCACTCATCTTTGTCCTCGCGGCTGATCTTCTTCAATCAGCTATCAATGCTGCATATAGGGAAGGCCTAATTGATCTCCCCTTCCCGTGCAACGGCCAAATGGACTACCCCATTGTCCAATACGCCGATGACACGATCACGCTAATGCCTGCCTGCCCCAGACAAGCTTCAATCATCAAGAATATCCTTGACAAGTATGCTCAATCCATTGGTCTTAAAATAAACTACCACAAATCTACGCTCATTCCCATCAATTTGGAGCCCGAGCTTGCTGCCCAAATGGCCTCGATCTTCGAATGTAATATTGGGACCATGCCGTTCACTTATCTTGGACTCCCTTTGGGCACATCCCGGCCGACCTTACAAGATTTTATGCCTCTTGTCAGCTCTGTGGAAAGAAGTCTGTCTTCTACTTTATCCCTTATGTCCCACGCTAGGAAGCTGGCCCTTCTGAACTCCACTGTGACTTCCCTCCTCATCTATGCCATGTGCACGTTGCACCTGCCACCAAAACTCATTGAAATACTGGATAAGATAAGGAGGCGGTGTCTATGGATCAAGAAAACTGACCAAGGGGACAAATGTAATTCCTTGGCTGCTTGGGACATGGTTTGCAAGCCCAAAAATAAAGGAGGCCTTGGAGTTCTCAACCTGTGTGTCCAAAATGACGCCCTACTTCTCAAATTTTTGCACAAGTTCTATAACAAGATGGACATCCCTTGGGTTCAACTCATTTGGGATTCGTACTACACACAAAAAATACCACATGCATGTGAGCCAGTCGGATCATTTTGGTGGAAAGACATCCTCAAGCTCACTCCTATATTTAGGGGGATATCCAAGGTCAATATTGTCTGTGGCACAACGATGCAGTTTTGGAAGGACCTCTGGGCCAACCACATTCTTCAAGACTCACACCCCTGTGCGTTTTCCTACATCTTGAACGAGGATATCTCTGTCGAGGATTTCTTGCGGACCACGTCTCTGGGAGCAACGTTCCACCTTCCTCTTTCCCCCCCAAGCACATGCAGAGATCAGAGATTTGCAAATGGTTGCGGCAGAAATCCAGCCTTCCACGGCGACCACAGATGTATGGCATTATATCTGGGACAAAACTACTTTCAAATCTACAGATTACTATCAATTCTTCTTCAGGGACATCCAACCTCACCAGGTCAATGGATGGATATGGAAATCAAAGTGCACAATGAAATTGAAGGTTTTTGCTTGGCTACTTTTCCATGATAGGCTCAATACTCGGAATATGCTTAAAAGAAGACACTATAACATCGGAGATGATCACGACTGCCTCCTGTGTGGACGCAACATCGAAGAAACAATTGAACACATGATCTTCACGTGCTCCTTCAGTAAACGATGTTGGGATAGGCTCGCTATTCATTGGGAACCCTTCCCTGGCCGCCTTCAAGCTATTACCACACAGAGAAACCGCAACGCTTCCCCAATGTTTATGGAGAGATTCATTGTGGCAGCGTGGAGTATTTGGAAAGAGAGGAATAACAAACATTTCAGAGCCATAAACCCCCCTCTCAATTCCTGGCTGGAAAGATTCAAGAAAGATTTTGAGCTGCTTCAATATAGAGTCAAAGAAGACCGTAGGGCCTTTGTGCTGAATTTTGTAAACACCTTATAGTTTCCCCCTCTCATTTTAGCTTTCTCCCTCTTACTTGTCACAAAGTTGACAAGCCCCCTCTCCCCCCACATGTAAATACCTCGCTGTACAGTACATTATTTTTAATATATTAACACAGTAGGAGCCTTTCCTACTGTTCACGGTCAAAAACAATGCTCTAATAATGATGATCATCACACTTCTATTGATTACAACATAAGGATTACAACTCGAAACTTAGAACAAGATATGACTCTATATGAATGCCTCTGGCGGTGTACCGGGATGGTGCAATGAATCAAGAGTGACATGTATGAAAAATAATGCATGGTGACTTTGCCACAAATACGATGTCAACTACATGATCATGCAATGGCAATATGACAAAAGTAATGTATGTCATGATGATGATGATGGAAGTTGCATGGCAATATATCTCGGAATGGCTATGGAAATGCCATGATAGGTAGGTATGGTGGCTGTTTTGAGGAAGATATAAGGAGGTTTATGTGTGATAGAGCATATCGTATCACGGGGTTTGGATGCACCAGCGAAGTTTGCACCAACTCTTAAGGTGAGAAAGGGCAATGCACGGTACTGAAGAGGCTAGCAAAGGCGGAAAGGTGAGAGTGCGTATAATCCATGGACTCAACATTAGTCAAAAGAACTCATATACTTATTGCAAAAATTTAGAAGTCATGAAAAACCAAGTACTACACGCATGCTCCTAGGGGGATAGATTGGCAGGAAAAGACCATCGCTCGTCCCTGACCGCCACTCATAAGGATGCACAAGCCAGGTACACTTCATGTTTCAAATTTGTTACACAACTTTAACCATACGTGCATGCTACGGGACTTGCAAACTTCAACACAAGCATTTCTCAAATTCACAATTACCCAACTAGCACAACTTTGATATTATCACCTCCATATCTCAAAACAATTATCAAGCATCAAACTTATCTTAGTATTCAATTCACTCAAAAGAAAGTTTCACATATCTTGAATACCAAGTATATTAATATTAAGAAAATTACCATGCTATTAACGACTCTCAAAATAATCTAAGTGAAGCATGAGAGTTCATCTATTTCTTCAAAATAATACTACCACCATGCTCTAAAAGATATAAGTGAAGCATTAGAGCAAAAACAAACTACTCCGAAAGATATAATTGAAGGTCAATGAGTAGCTAAATAATTATGCAACTATGCGAAGACTCTCTCTCATTTAATAATTTCAGATCTTGATACTTTATTCAAGCAGCAAGAAAAGCTAAATAAAACTACATTGCAAGGATAGCACAACTCAAGTGAAGAAGCAAAAACTTAGGCTCAACCAGTACTAACCGATAGTTGTTGAAGAAGAAAGGTGGGATGCCTACCGGGGCATCCCCAAGCTTAGATGCTTGAGACTTCTTGAAATATTATCTTGGGGTGACTTGGGCATCCCCAAGCTTGAAATTTTGTGTCTCCTTAATTCCTCGCATATCATGATTTCTCTTCCTTTTATCAAAAGCTTCATTCACAACAAACTCAACAAGAACTCGTGAGATGGATTAGTATAAACTAATGCAAAACCTTATCATTTTCTACTGTAACAAATTACTAAAATTATTATTCAACATTGCATACTAAATGCCTCTGCATATTTAATACTCCTATCTTCAAATAGAATCATTAAACAAGCAAACATATGCAAACAATGCAACCATAACAGCAATCTGCCAAAACAGTACAGTCTGTAAAGAATGCAAGAGTCATCATACTTACCTAACTCCAAAAATTATGAACTAAAATTCCCACTGTAATAAATTTATCATATCTCAATATGCAAAAAGATTCAACATTATACCACTCTCTGACTTTTCTAGGGAATTTTTGCAACAACGGTAAACTTTCTGTTTTCAAACAGCAACATGTATACTAGCAAAATAAGCATGGCAAAGGCTATCCTTGACTTATTTATTGAAACTAAAGATTTAAAACATTATTCTAAATAACAGCAAGCAAATACTAACAAGAGAAAATGATGCTCCAAGAAAAACACATATCATGTGGTGAATAAAAATATAGCTCCAAGTAAAGTTACCAATGAACGAAGACGAAAGAGGGGATGCCTTCCGTGGCATCCCCAAGCTTAGGCTCTTGTTTGTCCTTGAATATTACCTTGGGGTGCCTTGGTCATACCCAAGCTTAGGATCTTTCCACTCCTTATTCCATAGTCCATCGAATATTTACCCAAAACTTGAAAACTTCACAACACAGAATTCAACAGGAAATCTTATAAGCTCCGTTAGTGAAAGAAAACAAAACCACCACATTGGTACTGTAATGAACTCATTCTAAATTCATATTGGTGTAATATCTACTGTAATCCAACTTATCTATGGTTCATACCCTCCGATACTACTCATAGATTCATCGAAATTAGTAAACAACACATAGAAAACAGAATCTGTCAAAAACAGAACAGTCTGTAGTAATCTGTATCAAACGTATACTTCTGAAACTCCAAAAATACTACAAAATTAGGAAGTCCTAACCAATTCTTTTACCAATCCAGAGAAAAAAGAATCAGATCATAAGCACGTTTCTGTGAATTAACAAAACTAATTTACTAGGTGCAAAAGTTTCTGATTTTCAGCAGGATCAACACAACTATCACCGTAAGCCATCCTAAAGGTCTTACTTGGCACTTTATTGAAACAAAAGCTATAAAACATGATTACTACAGTAGAATAATCATGTGAACACACAAAAACAGTAAGTATAAGTATTGGGTTGTCTCCCAACAATCGCTTTTCTCTAATGCCTTTCTAGTTAGGCATGATGATGACAATGATGCTCACATAAAAGATAAGAGTTGAAACATAACGGGAGCATCATGAAGAATATGACTAGCACATTTAAGTCTAACCCACTTCCTATGCATAGGGATTTTGTGAGCAGACAACTTATGGGAACAATAATCAACATGCATAGGAAGGCTAAACAAGCATTGCTTCAAGATTTTAAGCACATAGAGAGGAAACTTGATATTATTGCAGTTCCTACAAGCATATGTTCCTCCCTCATAATAATTTTCAGTAGCATCATGAATAAATTCAAAAATATAACCAGCACCTAAAGCATTCTTTTCATGATCTACTAGCATAGAAATTTTATTACTCTCCACATAAGCAAACTTCTTCTTTATGGCATACGTATCATCACAATAATCATCATAGATAGGAGGCATGCTTTCATCATAGTAAATTTGCTCATCAAAGCTTGGGGGACAAAAAATATCATCTTCATCAAACATAGCTTCCCCAAGCTTGTGGCTTTGCATATCATTAGCATCATGGATATTCAAGGAATTCATACTAACAACATTGCAATCATGCTCATCATTCACATATTTCATGCCAAGCATTCTATGTAATTCTTCTTCTAGCACTTGAGCACAATTTTCCTTTCCATCATACTCACGAAAGATATTAAAAAGGTGAAGCGTATGAGACAAACTCAACTCCATTTTTTTTGTAATTTTCTTTTATAAACTAGACTAGTGCTAAAACAAGAAACAAAAAGATTTGATTGCAAGATCTAAAGATATACCTTCAAGCGCTAACCTCCCCGGCAACGGCGCAAGAAAAGAGCTTGATGTCTACTAAACAACCTTCTTCTTGTAGACGTTGTTGGGCCTGCAAGTGCACAGGTTTGTAGGACAGTGGCAAATTTCCCTCAAGTGGATGACCTAAGGTTTATCAATCCGTAGGAGGCATAGGATGAAGATGGTCTCTCTCAAGCAACCCTGCAACCAAATAACAGAGAGTCTCTTGCGTCCCCAACACACCCAATACAATGGCAAATTGTATAGGTGCACTAGTTCGGCGAAGAGATGGTGATACAAGTGCAATATGGATGGTAGATAAAGGTATTTGTAACCTGAAAATAATAAAAACAGCAAGGTAACTAATGATAAAAGTGAGCGTAAATGGTATTGCAATGATAGGAAACAAGGCCTAGGGTTCATAATTTCACTAGTGCAAGTTCTCTCAACAATAATAACATAGATAGATAATATAACAAGCCCTCAACATGCAACAAAAGTCACTCCAAAGCCACTAATAGCGGAGAACAAACGTAGAGATTATGGTAGGGTACGAAACCACCTCAAAGTTATTCTTTCGGATCGATCTATAAAAGAGTTCGTACTAGAATAACACCTTAAGATACAAATCAACCAAAACCCTAATGTCACCTAGATACTCCATTGTCACCTCAACTATCCGTGGGCATGATTATACGATATGCATCACAGAATCTCAGATTCTGTCACATCCCTAGAATTTGTTTGCAGATAGTTGCATAAGCATCCATGCCTCATGTTTAAATTCTTTTGAAACTTGAAATGGGGATTGCCTAAACCCTAGCATCAAAGGAATTCACTAGGTTCAACTAAAATATTTTCAGTGAATCCAAATGGCTTTCAAAAATGTTCATCATTTCTGGAAAATGCTAGAACCATAATCAGAGGTGTTGCACATTTTTCCATGTCATATTTGGGCTCTGAATTAAATTATATGGTATTTTCATTTGGGCATTTAAATACTATAAAATATTTTAAATGCTCAAATAATTCTGGAACTAAATGTGGGTTGTTGGAAATAATTCAACATGTCCTCACAATTTATTTCAGGATTTTTAGATGAGGTTTAATATTTTTACTAAATCCAGAAACAAATTTAGAAAATAGAAAACAGAAACTAAAAATAGGAAAACTAGAGAGAGAGAGAACAGCACCTGGGCCTCTTACTGAAGGAAATATGCCCTAGAGGCAATAATAAAGTTATTATTTATTTCCTTATTTCATGATAAATGTTTATTATTCATGCTAGAATTGTATTAACCGGAAACATAATACATGTGTGAATACATAGACAAACATAGTGTCACTAGTATGCCTCTACTTGACTAGCTCGTTTATCAGAGATGGTTATGTTTCCTAGCCATGGACAAAAGAGTTGTCATTTGATTAAAGGGATCACATCATTAGGAGAATGATGTGATTGACTTGACCCATTCCGTTAGCTTAGCACTTGATCGTTTAGTATGTTGCTATTGCTTTCTTCATGACTTATACATGTTCCTGTAACTATGAGATTATGCAACTCCCATTTACCGGAGGAACACTTTGGGTACTACCAAACGTCACAACGTAACTGGGTGATTATAAAGGAGTACTACAGGTGTCTCCGAAGGTACATGTTGAGTTGGCGTATTTCGAGATTAGGTTTTGTCACTCCGATTGTCAGAGAGGTATCTCTGGGCCCTCTCAGTAATGCACATCATTATAAGCCGTGCAAGCAATGTGACCAATGAGTTGGTTACGGGATGACGCATTACAGAACGAGTAAAGAGACTTGCCAGTGACGAGATTGAACTAGGTATTGGATACCGACGATCGAATCTCGGGCAAGTAACATACCGATGACAAAGGGAACAACGTATGTTGTTATGCGGTTTGACCGATAAAGATCTTCGTAGAATATGTAGGAGCCAATATGGGTATCCAGGTCCCGCTGTTGGTTATTGACCAAGAATAGTTCTAGGTCATGTCTACATAGTTCTCGAACCCGTAGGGTCCGCACGCTTAAGGTTTCCATGACAGTTATATTATGAGTTTATGAGTTTTGATGTACCGAAGGAGTTCGGAGTCCCGGATGAGATTGGGGAGATGACGAGGAGTCTCGAAATGGTCGAGACGTAAAGATCGATATATTGTACGACTATATTCGGAGTTCGGAAAGGTTCCGAGTGATTCGGGTATTTTTCGGAGTACCGGAGAGTTACGGGAATTCGCCGGGGAGAAGTATTGAGCCTTATTGGGCCCTGCGGGAAAGAGAGAGGGGCTGCCTAGGGCAGGCCGCGCGCTCCCCCAAGGCCTAGTCCGAATTGGACTAGGGGGAGGGGCCGCACCCCCTCCTTCCTTCCCTTCTCTCTTCCCCTTCCTAGTCTCCTACTCCTACTACATGGAAGGACCCCTAGTTGGACTAGGAAAGGGGGAATCCTACTCCCGGTGGGAGTAGGACTCCCCATGGCGCGCCCCTCCTAGGGCCGGCCTCCTCCTCCCTCCCTCCTTTATATACGGGGGCAGGGGGCACCCCATGAACACACAAGTTGATCTACGGATCGTTCCTTAGCCGTGTGCGGTGCCCCCTTCCACCATATTCCACCTCGGTCATATCGTCGCGAAGCTTAGGCGAAGCCCTGCGCCGGTAGAACATCAAGATCGTCACCACGCCGTCGTGCTGACGGAACTCTCCCTCGACACTCGGCTGGATCGGAGTTCGAGGGACGTCATCGAGCTGAACGTGTGCTGAACTCGGAGGCTCCGTACGTTCGGTGCTTGGATCGGTCGGATCGTGAAGACGTACGACTACATCAACCGCGTTGTGCTAACGCTTCTGCTTACGGTCTACGAGGGTACGTGGACGAACACTCTCCCCTCTCGTTGCTATATCATCACCATGATCTTGCATGTGCGTAGGAATTTTTTTGAAATTACTACATTACCCAACAGTGGCATCCGAGCCTAGGTTTTTATGGTTTGATGTTATATGCACGAGTAGAACACAAATGACTTGTGGACGATATAAGTCATACTGCCTACCAGCATGTCATACTTTGGTTCAGCGGTATTGTTGGATGAAGCGGCCCGGACCGACATTACGCGTACGCTTACGCGAGACTGGTTTTACCGCCATGCTTTGCACACAGGTGACTAGCGGGTGTCAGTTTCTCCAACTTTAGTTGAACCGAGTGTGGCTACACCCGGTCCTTGTGAAGGTTAAAACAGAGTCTATTTGACAAACTATCGTTGTGGTTTTGATGCGTAGGTGAGATTGGTTCTTGCTTAAGCCTGTAGCAGCCACGTAAAACTTGCAACAACAAAGTAGAGGACGTCTAACTTGTTTTTGCAGGGCATGTGGTGATGTGATATGGTCAAAACGTGATGAGATATAAGTTGTTGTATGAGATGATCATGTTTTGTTGAAGTTATCGGCGACTGGCAGAAGCTCTATGGTTGTCTCTTTGTTGCATAAGATGCAAGTGCCAAATAATTGCTTTACTTTATCGCTATGCGATAGCAATAGTTGCAAGAGCAATAGTTGGTGAGACGACCATGTGATGACACATTGATATAGATCAAGATGATAAAGATCATGGTGTCGTGCCGGTGACGATAGAGATCATGACAGTACTTTGGAGATGGAGATCAAAGGCGCAAGATGATCATGGCCATATCATGTCACATATTTTGATTGCATATGATGTTTATCTGTTATACATCTTATTATGTTTTGTTTGACGGTAGCATTTTAAGATGATCTCTCACTAATTATCAAGAAGTGTTCTCCCTGAGTATGCACCGTTGCGAAAGTTCTTCGTGCTGAGACACCACGTGATGATCGGGTGTGATAGGCTCTACGTTCAAATACAACGGGTGCAAAACAGTTGCACACGCGGAATACTCAGGTTATACTTGACGAGCCTAGCATATACAGATATGGCCTCGGAACACGGAGACCGAAAGGTCGAGCGTGAATCATATAGTAGATATGATCAACATAGAGATGTTCACCATTGAAACTACTCCATCTCACGTGATGATCGGACATGGTTTAGTTGATTTGGATCACGTGATCACTTAGATGACTAGAGAGATGTCTGTCTAAGTGGGAGTTCTTTAGTAATATGATGAATTGAACTTAAATTTATCATGAACTTAGTCCTGGTAGTATTTTGCAAATTATGTTGTAGATCAATAGCTCGCGTTGTTGCTTTCATATGTTTATTTTGATATGTTCCTAGAGAAAACTGTGTTGAAAGATGTTAGTAGCAATGATGCGGATTGGATCCGTGATCTGAGGTTTATCCTCATTGCTGCGTAGAAGAATTATGTCCTTGATGCACCGCTAGGTGACAGACCTATTGCAGGAGCAGATGCAGACGTTATGAACGTTTGGCTAGCTCAATATAATGACTACTTGATAGTTTAGTGCACCATGCTTAACGGCTTAGAATCGGGACTTCAAGGACGTTTTGAACGTCATGGACCATATGAGATGTTCCAGAAATTGAAGTTGATATTTCAAGCAAATACCCGAGTTGAGAGATATGAAGTCTCCAACAAGTTCTATAGCTAAAAGATGGAGGAGAATCGCTCAACTAGTGAGCATGTGCTCAGATTGTCTGGGTACTTCAATCACTTGAATCAAGTGGGAGTTAATCTTCCAGATAAGATAGTGATTGACAGAATTCTCTAGTCACCATCACCAAGTTAGTAGAACTTCGTGATGAACTATAGTATGCAAGGGATGACGAAAACGATTCCCGAGCTCTTCGTGATGTTGAAATCGACGAAGGTAGAAATCAAGAAAGAGCATCAAGTGTTGATGATTGACAAGACCACTAGTTTCAAGAAAAGGGCAAAGGGAAAGAAAGGGAACTTCAAGTGGAAAGACAAGCAAGTTGTGTCACTCCTGCGAAGAAGCCCAAAGCTGGACCATAGCCTGAAACTGAGTGTTTACACTGCAAAGGAAATGGTCACTGGAAGCGGAAATGCCCTGAATATTTGGTGGATAAGAAGGATGGCAAAGTGAACAAGGGTATATTTGATATACAGATTATTGATGTGTGCCTTACTAGTGTTTATAGTAGCCCCTGAGTATTTGATACTTGTTCGGTTGCTAAGATTAGTAACTCGAAACAGGAGTTACAGAATAAACAGAGACTAGTTGAAGGGGAAGTGGCGATGAGTGTTGGAAGTAGTTCCAAGATTAATATGATCATCATCGCACACTCCCTATACTTTCGGGATTAGTGTTAAACCTAAATAAATGTTATTTGGCATTTGCGTTGAGCATGAATATGATTTGATCATGTTTATTGCAATACGGTTATTCATTTAAAGTCAGAGAATAATTGTTGTTCTGTTTACATGAATAAAACCTACAATGGTCATACACCCAATGAAAATAGTTTGTTGGATCTCGATCGTAGTGATACACATATTCATAAAATTGATGCCAAAAGATGCAAAGTTAATAATGATAGTGCAACTTATTTGTGGCACTGCCGTTTGGGTCATATCGGTGTAAAGCGCATGAAGAAACTCCATAAAGATGGATTTTCGGAATCACTTGGTTATGAATCATTTGATGCTTGCGAACCGTGCCTTTTGGGCAAGATGACTAAACCTCTGTTCTCCGGAACAATGGAACGAGCTACTGACTTATTGGAAATAATACATACCGATGTATGCGATCCAATGAGTGCTGATGCTCGTGGCAAGTATCGTTATTTTCTGACCTTCACAAGATGATTTGAGCAGATATGGGTATATCTACTTGATGAAACATAAGTCTGAAATAGTTGAATGGTTCAAAGAATTTCAGAGTGAAGTGGAAAAATCATCGTAACAAGAAAATAAAGTTTCTGCGATCTGATCGCGGAGACAAATATTTGAGTTACGAGTTTGGTCTTCAATTAAAACAATGTGGAATAGTTTCACTGCTCACGCCACCTGGAACACCACATCGTTATGGTGTGTCCGAATGTCGTAACCGCACTTTATTTGATATGGTGCGATCTATGATATCTCTTTACCACTATCGTTTTGGGGTTATGCATTAGAGACAGCTGCATTCACGTTTTAAAATAGGGCACCATCTAAATCTGTTGAGACGACACCGTATGAACTATGGTTTAGCAGTAAACCTAAGCTGTTGTTTCTTAAAGTTTGGGGCTGCGATGCTTATGTGAAAAAGTTTCATCCTGATAAGCTCGAACCCAAATCGGAGAAGTGCGTCTTCATAGAATACCCAAAGGAAATTGTTGGGTACACCTTCTATCACAGATCCAAAGGCAAGACATTCGTTGCTAAAATGGATCCTTTCCAGAGAAGGAGTTTCTCTCAAAAGAAGTGAGTGGGAGGAGAGTAGAACTTGATGAGGTAATTGTACCTTCTCCCTTATTGGAAAGTAGTTCATCATAGAAATCAGTTCGAGTGATTCCTACACCAATTAGTGAGGAAGTTAATGATGATGATCATCAAACTTCAGATGAAGTTGCTACCAAACCTCGTAGGTCTTCCAGAGTAAGATCCGCACCAGAGTGGTACGGTAATCATGTTCTGGAAGTCATGTTACTAGACCATGATGAACCTACGAACTATGAGGAAGCGATGATGAGCCCAGATTCCACGAAATGGCTTGAGGCCATGAAATCTGAGATATGATCCATGTATGAGAACAAAGTGTAGACTTTGATTGACTTGCCCGATGATCGGTGAGTCATTAAGAATAAATGGATCTTCAAGAGGAAGACGGACGTTGATAGTAGTGTTACTATCTACAAAGCTAGACTTGTCGAAAAAGGTTTTTGACAAAGTTCAAGGTGTTGAATACAATGAGATTTTCTTACTCGTATCGATGCTTAAAAGTCTGTCCGAATCATGTTAGCAATTGCCACATTTTATGAAATTTGGCAAATGGATGTCAAAACTACATTCCTTAATGAATTTATTAAAGAAGAGTTGTATATGATACAACCAAAAGGTTTTGTCAATCCTAAAGGTGCTAACAAAATGTGCAAGCTCCAGCAATCCATCTATGGACTGGTGCAAGCATCTCAGAATTGGAATATACGCTTTGATAAGTTGATCAAAGCATATAGTATTATACAAACTTGCGGTGAAGCCTGTATTTACAATAAAGTGAGTGGGAGCACTACAGCCTTTCTGATTAGTATATGTGAGTGACATATTGTTGATCAGAAATGATGTAGAATTTTTCTGCAAAGCATAAAGGAGTGTTTTAAAGGAGTTCTTTAAAAAGAAAAGACCTCAGTAAAAGCTACTTACATATTGAGCATCAAGATCTATTGAGATAGATCAAGACGCTTGATAAGATTTTCAATGAGTACATACCTTGGCAAGATTTTGAAATAGTTCAAAATGGAACAGTCAAAGAAAGAGTTCTTGCCTGTGTTGCAAAGGTATGAAATTGAGTAAGACTCAAATCCCGACCACAGCAGAAAAATAGAAAGAGAATGAAAAGTCATTCCCTATGCCTCAGTCATAGGTTCTATAAAGTATGCTATGCTATGTACCAGACCTATTGTATACCTTGCTCTGAATTTGGCAAGGGAGTACAATAGTGATCTAGGAGTAGATCACTGGACATTGGTCAAGAATATCCTTAGTACGGACTAAGGAGATGTTTCTCGATTATGGAGGTGATAAAAGAGTTTGTTGTAAAAGTTACATCAGTGCAAACTTTTACACTGATCCAGATGACTCTAAGTCTCAACCTGGATACATATTGAAAGTGGGAGCAATTAGCTAGAGTAGCTTCGTGCAGAGCATTGTGGACATAAAATACTTGCAAAATACATACGGCTCTGAATGTGACAGACCCGTTGACTAAGCTTCTCTCACGAGCAAAACATGATCACACCTTAGTACTCTTTGGGCGTTAATCACATAGCGATGTGAACTAGATTATTGACTCTAGTAAACCCTTTGGATGTTGGTCACATGATGATGTGAACTATGGGTGTTAATCATATACAGATATGAATATTGGTGTTAAATCACATGGCGATGTGAACTAGATTATTGACTCTAGTGCAAGTGGGAGACTGAAGGAAATATGCCCTAGAGGCAATAATAAAGTTATTATTTATTTCCTTATTTCATGATAAATGTTTATTATTCATGCTAGAATTGTATTAACCGGAAACATAATACATGTGTGAATACATAGACAAACATAGTGTCACTAGTATGCCTCTACTTGACTAGCTCGTTTATCAGAGATGGTTATGTTTCCTAGCCATGGACAAAAGAGTTGTCATTTGATTAACGGGATCACATCATTAGGAGAATGATGTGATTGACTTGACCCATTCCGTTAGCTTAGCACTTGATCGTTTAGTATGTTGCTATTGCTTTCTTCATGACTTATACATGTTCCTGTAACTATGAGATTATGCAACTCCCATTTACCGGAGGAACACTTTGGGTACTACCAAACGTCACAACGTAACTGGGTGATTATGAAGTAGTACTACAGGTGTCTCCGAAGGTACATGTTGAGTTGGCGTATTTCGAGATTAGGTTTTGTCACTCCGATTGTCGGAGAGGTATCTCTGGGCCCTCTCGGTAATGCACATCATTATAAGCCTTGCAAGCAATGTGACCAGTGAGTTGGTTACGGGATGATGCATTACAGAACGAGTAAAGAGACTTGCCAGTGACGAGATTGAACTAGGTATTGGATACCGACGATCGAATCTCGGGCAAGTAACATACCGATGACAAAGGGAACAACGTATGTTGTTATGCGGTTTGACCGATAAAGATCTTCGTAGAATATGTAGGAGCCAATATGGGCATCCAGGTCCCGCTATTGGTTATTGACCAAGAATAGTTCTAGGTCATGTCTACATAGTTCTCGAACCCGTAGGGTCCGCACGCTTAAGGTTTCCATGACAGTTATATTATGAGTTTATGAGTTTTGATGTACCGAAGGAGTTCGGAGTCCCGGATGAGATTGGGGAGATGACGAGGAGTCTCGAAATGGTCGAGACGTAAAGATCGATATATTGGACGACTATATTCGGAGTTCGGAAAGGTTCCGAGTGATTCGGGTATTTTTCGGAGTACCGGAGAGTTACGGGAATTCGCCGGGGAGAAGTATTGAGCCTTATTGGGCCCTGCGGGAAAGAGAGAGGGGCTGCCTAGGGCAGGCCGCGCGCTCCCCCAAGGCCTAGTCCGAATTGGACTAGGGGGAGGGGCCGCACCCCCTCCTTCCTTCCCTTCTCTCTTCCCCTTCCTAGTCTCCTACTCCTACTACATGGAAGGACCCCTAGTTGGACTAGGAAAGGGGGAATCCTACTCCCGGTGGGAGTAGGACTCCCCATGGCGCGCCCCTCCTAGGGCCGGCCTCCTCCTCCCTCCCTCCTTTATATACGGGGGCAGGGGGCACCCCATGAACACACAAGTTGATCTACGGATCGTTCCTTAGCCGTGTGCGGTGCCCCCTTCCACCATATTCCACCTCGGTCATATCATCGCGAAGCTTAGGCGAAGCCCTGCGCCGGTAGAACATCAAGATCGTCACCACGCCGTCGTGCTGACGGAACTCTCCCTCGACACTCGGCTGGATCGGAGTTCGAGGGACGTCATCGAGCTGAACGTGTGCTGAACTCGGAGGCTCCGAACGTTCTTTGCTTGGATCGGTCGGATCGTGAAAACATACGACTACATCAACCGCGTTGTGCTAACGCTTCCGCTTACGGTCTACGAGGGTACGTGGACGAACACTCTCCCCTCTCGTTGCTATATCATCACCATGATCTTGCATGTGCGTAGGAAATTTTTTGAAATTACTACGTTACCCAACGCTTAGCTGGCACCCACCAAAGCCCACCTGGCTGGCCCAGCTGGCCAGCCCTGCCCACTAGCCTCCCCCCTGTCGTCTTCCTCGCGACAGTAGGACGCCGGGCGTGTGCCCCGTGCGCGCGGCCACGCGCCCCGGCCACCTCCTGCTTGCCGCCTCCCCCTCGACGCCCTGGCCGTCCCTGGTAATGCCACGCACCCCCCTGGACCTTTCTCACTCTCCCGTGCCCATTCCCCTCTTCTCCCTCGCTCTCTCGCGCGACGCCCGAGGACCACCGTCGCCGTCGTTCGCCTTTGCCGTGGCCACCAGCATCCCCATGCCAAGCCAACTAGTCCACGAGCTCCGCCTCATCTGCCTCTTCCTCCTCGACGATTCTCCCGGCCTCGGACGCGCTGCTTCATCGTCACCATCGCCGTTTCCGTCGCCGGCCACCGAAGCTCATCGCCGCCGATTCGGGAGTAACGGACGTCCCCGACCTCGCCCTCGCGCTCGTTGGACTCGCTGTGAGCACCTGCATCTAACCTCCCTAACCCCGATGCCTCTTGCTCGCCGTAGCCGTCGCCCCCTTGCTGCCCGCAGCACGCCGCCGGCCGAGCTCGCCGTCAACGCAGTTCCGGTGACCATTTGGTCACCCTGGCGACTCCAACACGCTCGTAGCACCCCGTAGAGCAGCCCCAGCGCATCAGTTGGCTCGCTAGCGAGCTGCAACACCGGACCCGCAACTCACCCGAGCTTCGGCCGTCGCCGAGCTCGTCGCCGGCGCCACTCCGGCCACTCCCCGGCCGCGCCACCACCACGGTTGGATGCGGACGAGCGTCCGCATCCCGTAGCTGTGCTCCGCGCGTCAAGCGGCGCTCTGTAGGCGAAACCCGCAGCGCACCGCCGCGTCTCGCCTCGCCGGCGGTTAAACGCCGGCGAGTTGACCCTGTTGACTGAGTTGACCAGATGGGCCCAGTTTGACTCTTGGGTCAATGACAGCTGGGGCCCGCCCTACTAACTAACCCAGGATTAGCGCTAACTAAATTTAGTTAGTTTAACTAACTACTGACAGACGGGACCCACTGGTCAGTTTGACCGGACCGTGTCCGTTGACCGGTCCCACCTGTCAGTGAGCTAAACAGCCCTGTGACACTTACGTGTGGCCCCCACGCGTCAGGTTTGACCTGGAGGCGCCCAGTTGACATGTTGACGTCATGATGATGTCAGGCTGATGCAGTAACATATTTTCTGGATTTATTTTTATATAGGAAATTCCAGAAAATAACCAAAACTTCTAAAATTCATAGAAATTCAACCGTAGCTCCAAATCAAACAAGTTATATATGAAAAATGATCAGAAAAATCCAATCTATCCATCTGCACTGGTTTCATGCATGTTAGTGCAACTTAACCCTGCTGTTTAGATGAAACAAGTTAATGCACCTTTATGACTTCATATAATGGGTTTGCATTTGAATCTTTGGTTCAAATGGACTCATTTCAATCTGTTCTAGCTTGCATTAGCCAAAACACATTCATATTGCCATGTAATGAGCATGCATCATATTGTGCATTGCATTGATTGTATTTCTTCTCTGTTGCCGGTATTTGTCCCCTCTCGGTAGACGATGTTTCGACGATGAGTTCGATGACACCGATGAAGAACTATGTTATCTTCAGAAGTGCCAGGCAAGCAAAACCCCCTTGTTCATTCTGATACAACCCACTCTCTCGCTCCTGCTCTCTTTATTGCATTAGGACAACATCGATTCAACTGTTACTTGCTGCGGTAGTTGAACCCCTTTATCCTCTGCATGACCTGTCATTCCACAGTAAATAGATGAAACCCACTAGCATGAGTAGGAGTTGTTTGAGCCCTGTTGTGCCTACTCATACATGCTTGTTTGTCATGCCTGCTACTGCTTAGAGTTGAGTCGGGTCTGATTCATCGAGGATGAATCAGAGGTGTGTGAACATGTCCTACTATGTGCGAGCTAAGTGTGTGAACACGATTTGGTAAAGGTAGCGGTGAAAGGCCATGTAGGAGTACATGGTGGGTTGTCTCATTGCAGCCGCCCTCAGGAACTGAGTTCTGTGTTCGTGATCCATGATACAGTTACTACCACGCATTGGGCCCGAAACCAATGGACCCTCTCGGCTTCTTAATCACCCTTGTCCTCTGTCCAGGAGTTGCAAGTAGTTTCTGGTGTTTGTAGTATGCTGGAGGCCGTGCGCAGCGCTGACCGTAGGGGTGGGCTGTGATGCGGTAGGCACGTGGCCGGGTAAACCGGGCGCCCGTTTGGTGTCACGGAACCCTGTACACATCGTTTGGGGCTGTGAGCGAAACTTCGGCCGGATCTCCTCATGGATGGAACCCAAATAGGTGATAAACCTGGACTAGGGACTTGAGTGTTTAGGTAGGCCGTGGCCGACACCCACGTTGGGCTTCCGCTTGAAGGTTGCCGAGTACATGTCGTGTAAACGGTGGTAAGTGGTGAGAGCGTGTGTGAAGAAGTACACCCCTGCAGGGTTAACATCATCTATTCGAATAGCCGTGTCCGCGGAAAAGGACTTCTGGGTTGCCTGCACAGTTCATAGACAAGTGAAAGTGGATACCCTAAAATACGCAAGATAAGCGTGAGTGCTATGGATGGCGTTCTCGTAGGGAGACGGGAGCGGATCCATAGTGGTGTATTGATATGGTGAATATGTGGACTCGTGTGCGCCACCTCAAAGAGTTACTTGCAGTCGTAGTTTAGGATAGCCACTGAGTCAAAGCTGGCTTGCTGCTGTTAAACTCCACCACCCCCTTTGTTGATAATGATGCATATGTAGTTAGTTCTGATGTAAGTCTTGTTGGGTACATTTGTACTCACGTTTGCCTATTTTATGTTTTTGCAGAGAGACTTCGGTCTCGCTAGTAGTTCCGCGTGGACTTCGACGTTTAGCTTGTTACCTCAGCTACGATCTTGTGCCCTCGGCAGGATCTGGTAGTTAGTCAGGCTTCTAAGCCTTTTTCATTTGTAGATGTCTGTACTCAGACATATTAGCTTCCGCTTGTGCTTTGATTTGTATGCTCTGAATGTTGGGTCATGAGACCCCTGTTTGTAATTTCTCGCTCCTCGGAGCCTAATGAATACATACTTGAGTCGTAGAGTCATGTTGTGATGCCATGTTGTATTTGCACATATCGAGCATATTGTGTGTATGTTATTGAAATGCTTGGTATGTGTGGGATCTGACTATCTAGTTGTTTATCTTTAGTAGCCTCTCTTACCGGGAAATGTCTCCTAGTGTTTCCACCGAGCCATGGTAGCTTGCTACTGCTCCGGAACACTTAGGCTGGCCGACATGTGTCCTTCTTCGTTCCTGTGTCTGTCCCTTCGGGGAAATGTCACGGGATGAATACCGGAGTCCTGTTAGCCCGCTACAGCCCGGTTCACCGGAGTCCTGCTAGCCCAGTGCTACAGCCTGGATTCACTCGCTAATGACCGACACGTTCGATGCTGGGTCATGGATGCCTGTCCCTGTAAGTCTGTGCCACTTTGGGTTTACGACTAGCCATGTCAGCCCGGGCTCCTTATCATATGGATGCTAGCGACACTATCATATACGTGTGCCAAAAGGCGCAAATGGTCCCGGGCAAAGGTAAGGCGACACCCGTGGGAATACCGTGCGTGAGGCCGCAAAGTGATATGAGGTGTTACAGGCTAGATCGATGTGACATTGAGTCGGGGTCCTGACAGATTCATCCAACCAACATAAAAGTACTTCAAAGAGTGCCCCAAAGTTTCTACCGGAGAGTCAAGAACGTGTGCCAACCCCTATGCATAGGTTCCCAATGTCACGAAACCCGCAAGTTGATCACCAAGACATACATCAAGTGTTCTCATAAAAGAGTCAATCCGATAAGATAACTTCAAAGGGGAAACTCAATTCATCACAAGAGAGTAGAGGGGGAGAAACATCATAAGATCCAACTACAATAGCAAAGCTCGGGATACATCAAGATCGTGCCATAGAACACAAGAGAGAGAGAGATCAAATACATAGCTACTGGTACATACCCTCAGCCCCGAGGGTGAACTACTCCCTCCTCGTCATGGATAGCGCCGGGATGATGAAGATGGCCACCGGTGATGGGATCCCCCTCCGGCAGGGTGCTGGAACGGGCTCCCGAGAGGTTTTTGGTGGCTACAGAGGCTTGCGGCGGCGGAACTCCCGATCTATCTTCTGTTCTAGAAGTTTTAAGGTACGTAGGTATATATGGGTGCAAGGGGTACGTCGGTGGACTCGTGGGCAGCCCGGGACTCCCCTGACATGCACTCCAAGCCTATCAGGTTGCTTTCCTTCCAAAAATAACTTCTCCAGTTGATTTCGTTCCGCTTTGACTCTGTCTGATATTCCTTTTCCTCGAAACACTGAAATAGGCATAAAACAGCAAATCTGGGTTGGCCTTCGGTTAATAGGTTAGTCCCAAAAATAATATAAAAGTGGATAATAAAGCCAATATTGCCTAAAACAGTAGATAAAGTAGCATGGATTAATCAAAAATTTTAGATACGTTGGAGACGTATCACTTCTCCGTTGAGCTCCCCTCTTCAGCATGGTAGAACTCCGCAACATCTAATATGCTGCGTGGAAGATCTGCGAATGCCCCTGGAGAGCTCCGAATTTGGGTAAGTAACATAAATGTCTCCTCCACATGCTTGCTTTGCATAAAGAATGTCTTACTCGCCGCTATCTTCTTGGCCGCCTGGATTTCCTGCTGGGCCTTTTTGGCTTCGGCCTTGGCGTCTTTCATGCTTGCAAGGGCCTTCGCAAGCTCAGACTCTTTTGTCTTGAGATCACGCCCCAAGGACTCGAACTTCTTGCCGAGCTCCTGGAGCTCTTGCTGTACCTCGCCCACTCTAGCGTTTTGCTTTTCACGCTCAGTGCACTCCGTGGCCGCCTTATCTTCGGCCTCGGATAGTGCTTTCTTCAGGGCCGCCACTTCGGTCGTGGCCCCTATTACAAAATCATGATGCTTTTTAGCGTCACCAATTTTCTCTTCTTTATATGATATGAGAACGGGGTAGCACTCACCTTTGCTCTCTTCGAGACGCCACTTTGTGAGGCTGAGCTCCTCTTCGGCCTGCTCCAGGTCCCGTTTGAGTCCAGTGAGCTCGGCCATGCTGACGACAGCGGCAAGCAGCACTGCCTGCTTATTCACACAAACACCTATTATTAGACTCCTGCGGATTAAAATTGACCCTCCGTTTGGCTTTTCTTTCTGAACACCAAACAGAGTATCATGGGCTACTGTCTATCAGGTGATAATTTCACACACTTTTTACTTACCTCAAAGCCTTTCAGGAGGCTGGTGCAGGCTTCGGTCAATCCGCTCTTGGCGGACCAAACCTTCTGAATCACCGCACTCATAAGAGTACGGTGCTCTTCGTCCATGGAAGCGCCGCGAAGCACTTCCAGCAGACTATCCGGCGCTTCTGGCGCGATGGGAGTCATCGCCATGGCCGGCTCGCCCTCCTTAGCGAGGGGCTGCCTGCCCAAGTCCGGAACCCTTAGAGGTTCTGGAATAGTGTCCGGCTGAGAGCCAAACTTGTTGCGGCTCTCGTCGGCGTAGTTCGTGGGGATCTTATGCCCCGTATGCCCGGCATCCGGAATTTCGCCTTGGGGCGTCCCCAGAGTCGCCTCCCCCTGCTCAGGGACCCTTTGGGATAACACCTCCGTGTCATCCGCAGGTCGATGGGAAGTGGCTGTGGGGAGCGAATTCATTTCCGAATCGCTCAAAGACCCATCCGAAGAAGATACCTCGGGATGGGCCCTGTCTGGACTGCATATACGTGTTTGGCGTTATAACGGACTATAAAACGAAGTCGCACTAAAATATAACAGAGTGCGGATACTTACGACCGTACTAGGGGATTCCTCCTGGGCAGCCACTCGTCCTTGCTGTAGGCGGCCGTGGCAGAGTAGTCCGGAAGGGACGCTTTTCCCTTCTTGGGCGTCGTAGCCTCCCCCTCTGGGGCGGCTTTCCTTTTCTTCTCCTTCCAGTGCAGGGAGTCGGAGTTTCCACGTGTTTCCACCCGCCTCCATGGGAGGAATCTGCCTCGTCGTCTTCGGACGACGAGCTTATGACAGCCTTGCACCGGGGACCCTTCCTGGTCCCCCGAGTCGCCCTCTGGGGCCCTTCGGCCTCCTCAGGAGGGGCGACCCCTTCCTTTTCCTCCTCCCCTTTGGGGGAGGAGTGTGCCTCGTCGTCTTCGGACAAGGCGTTCGGCACAACCTTACGCCGGAGACCCTTCCTGGTCCCCGGGGCCTTCTTTTCGGCCTTCTTCTCCGGCGCCTTGTAGGGCGCCGGGACTAGCATCTCCGTCAGGAGAGCATCTGCTGGACCTTCTGGCAGTGGAGTTAGACAGTCAATCCGCTCCGCCGTCTCCACATACTCCTGAGTAAATACACATGATGACTTAAGGTCCTCCCGTGAGTATGCTGGGGAAAACTACACCTGGTGATGGTCAGAAAACTCACCGGACGGGGAGGCCGCGCGGCGTGAAGTCCACGGTCTTCGGACGTGGGAGGAGGTATTTTGGAGGCCTTGAACAGCACCTTCCATGCGTCCTTGTGTGTCATGTCGTAGAGCTCTTGAAGTGTCTGGTGTTCGGCCAGAACGAACTCCCACAGAGTAAATGCCCGTCTTTGGCACGGGAGAATTCGGCGGACGAGCATGACCTGGACCACGTTGACAAGCTTGATTTTCTTGTCCATCATACTCCTGATGCAGTTCTGAAGTCCTGTCAGCTCCTCAGGTTCGCCCCAGGCCAGGCCCTTCTTTTTCCAGGAGGTGAGCCGTGATACGTCTCCAATGTATCTATAATTTTTGATTGCTCCATGCTACTTTATCTACTGTTTTGGACTATATTGGGCTTTATATTCCACTTTTATATTATTTTTGGGACTAACCTATTAACCGGAGGCCCAGCCCAGAATTGCTGTTTTTTTGCCTATTTCAGTGTTTCGAAGAAACGGAATATCAAACGGAGTCCAAACGGAATGAAACCTTCGGGAACGTGATTTTCCAACCGAACGTGATCCAGGAGACTTGGACCCTACTCCAAGGAGTGCCAGAGGCGGTCACGAGGGTGGAGGGCGTGCCCCCCTGGGCACGCCCCCTACCTCGTGGGCCCCCTGACGCTCCACCGACGTACTCCTTCCTCCTATATATACCTAAATATCCCCAAACGATCAGAACAGGAGCCAAAAACCTAATTCCACCGCCGCAACCTTCTGTATCCACGAGATCCCATCTTGGGGCCTGTTCCGGAGCTCCGCCTGAGGGGGCATCCACCATGGAGGGCTTCTACATCAACACCATAGCCCCTTCGATGAAGTGTGAGTAGTTTACTTCAGACCCTCGGGTCCATAGCTAGTAGCTAGATGGCTTCTTCTCTCTTTTTGGATCTCAATACAAAGTTCTCCCCCTCTCTTGTGGAGATCTATTCGATGTAATCTTCTTTTTGCGGTGTGTTTGTTGAGACCGATGAATTGTGGGTTTATGATCCAGTATTATCTATGGAAAATATTTGATTCTTCTCTGAATTCTTTTATGTATGATTGAGTTATCTTTGCAAGTCTCTTCGAATTATCCTTTTTGGTTTGGCCAACTAGATTGGTAGTTCTTGCAATGGGAGAAGTGCTTAGCTTTGGGTTCAATCTTGTGGTGTCCTTACCCAGTGACAGAAAGGGTTGCAAGGCACGTATTGTATTGTTGCCAACGAGGATAACAAGATGGGTTTTTTATCATATTGCATGAATTTATCCCTCTACATCATGTCATCTTGCTTAAGGCGTTACTCTGTTTTTAACTTAATACTGTAGATGCATGCTGGATAGCGGTCGATGAGTGGAGTAATAGTAGTAGATGCAGAATCGTTTCGATCTACTTGTCTTGGACATGATGCGTATATACATGATCATTGCCTAGATATACTCATAACTATGCTAAATTCTGTCAATTGCTCAATAGTAATTTGTTCACCCACCGTAGAATACTTATGCTCTTGAGAGAAGCCACTAGTGAAACCTATGGCCCCCGGGTCTATTCTCATCATATCAATCTCTATCACTTTATTTACTTGCTTTGTTTTTACTTTGCCTTTTACTTTTTACTTTGCATCTATCTATCAAAAATACCAAAAATATTATCTATCAGATCTCACTTTCGTAAGTGACCGTGAAGGGATTGACAACCCCTAATTGCGTTGGTTGTGAGTTGCTATCATTTTGTGTAGGTACGAGGGACTTGTGCGTGGTCTCCTACTGGATTGATACCTTGGTTCTCAAAACTTAGGGAAATACTTACGCTACTTTGCTGCATCATCCTCTCCTCTTCGGGGAAATTCAACGCAGGCTCAAGAGGTAGCAAGAAGAATTTCTGGCGCCTTTGCCGGGGAGGCTCACGCAAGCAAGTCAACATTACCAAGTACCCATCGCAATCCCTATCTCTCGCATTACATTATTTGCCATTTGCCTCTCGTTTTCCTCTCCCCCACTTCACCCTTGCCGTTTTATTGGCCCTCTCTTTCCCAATCTCCCCCTCTCTTTTCCGTTTGCCTTTTTCCTGTTGCCTTTTTGCTTGCTCGTGTGTTAGTTTGCTTGCTTGTCGTCATGACTAGTCTCTCATCTTCTCCGTTATCTCCCGACAATGAAGTTCTAAATTTTAAGCAAAGGGAGGGAGAAAATCTAAAAGATGCTTGGTATAGAATTTGCAATGCTCAAAATAGATCTACCAAGAAGCAATCTACTTCAGTCCTTCTTCGTAATTTTTACGTAGGTGCTAATCCTTGGTATAGATATATCCTTGATACCATTACCGGAGGGAACTTTTTGGGTAGCCATACTTTTGATTCTTCTAATGCTTTAATAGATATATTTGGCTCACCACCCCTTTTGGTTAATGGAACTACGTTAACTTTCCAGCATGTTATGCAAAGGCTTGAAACTATTAAAAATAAAGTTGCTACCATTGAATCAATTGAAAATCTTGATAAAAAGATCCACAATCAAATTATCCAATATGGATCTAAGGTAGGAATGACTTTGAAAAATATTAAAGAAAAAGAACCCATAGTTAATGAGAAAATAAATCTAGATTCCACAAGAATCGATAAACTTGAGGGTATCATTACCAACTTGGGAACCGCTTTTTCTTCCGTTCAAAACACTCCAAGTTCCTATACTAAAAATACTAGGCTTATGTATGTTCCTAAGAATAAGGGTGAATCATCTAGTAAGGAAACCGCGGATCTTAAATCTATAAGTGTTCATCCCAATCTTTTTACCATCATTAAGGAACCATTTGCTATAGATGAATTTTTCGATCTTTTGCCTGAAAATTTGACAATTACTAGGAAGAAAGAAAATTTTAAAGGAGGTAGATGCCTCATTGAAGAATTGCCTACCAAAGATGGCAATACCTAGATCTATCCTTGCTTTTATGCCTAGCTAGGGGCGTTAAACGATAGCGCTTGTTGGGAGGCAACCCAATTTTATTTTGTGTTTTTTGTTTTTGCTTCTGTTTAGGAATAAATAATCCATCTAGCCTCTGTTTGGATGTGGTTTTATCTTCTAATTAGTGTTTGTGCCAAGTAGAACCTATAGGATAACCTACGATGATAGTTGATTTGATTCTGCTGAAAAACAGAAACTTTGCACGCCCGAATATAGTTATGGTAAATCAAAGAAACGTGCTTTTGCGTTGATTCATTTTCCTTCTGTTCAATAAACAAATTGTCCAGGAATTCCTATTTTGGTAGAATTTTTAGAGTTCCAGAAGTTTGCGTTAGTTACAGATTTCTACAGACTGTTCTATTTTTGACAGATTCTATTTTACGTGTGTTGTTTGCTTATTTAGATGAATCTATGGCTAGTAAAATAGTTTATAATCCATAGAGAAGTTGGAATACAGTAGGTTTAATACCAATATAAATAAAGAATGAGTTCATTACAGTACCTTGAAGTAGTCTTTTGTTTTCTTTCTCTAACGGAGCTTGAGGGAGTCCTGGACTAGGGGGTGTCCGGATAGCCGGACTATCATCATCGGCCGGACTCCAAGACCATGAAGATACAAGATTGAAGACTTCGTCCCATGTCCGGATGGGACTTCCCTTGGCGTGGAAGGCAAGCTTGGCGATACGGATATGTAGATCTCCTACCATTGTAACCGACTCTGTGTAACCCTAGCCCTCTCCGGTGTCTATATAAACCGGAGGGTTTTAGTCCGTAGGACAACACAACCATTACAACAATCATACCATAGGCTAGCTTCTAGGGTTTAGCCTCCTTGATCTCGTGGTAGATCCACTCTTGTACTACCCATATCATCAATATCAATCAAGCAGGAGTAGGGTTTTACCTCCATCGAGAGGGCCCGAACCTGGGTAAAAACATCGTGTCCCTTGTCTCCTGTTACCATCCGCCTAGACGCACAGTCCGGGACCCCCTACCCGAGAGCCCTGGCCGGACTACGGCCAGGATGATTGGGATGCGGACGACGAAGAAATTCAAAGCCCACCCACCACCCACTTTGTAGCCACTGTCGACGACCTAACCGACATGCTAGACTACGGCTCCGAAGACATCGACGGTATGGACGACGATGCCAGAGACGATCAAGAACCAGCGCCTACGGGGCACTGGAAGACCACCTCGTCATACGATATATACATGGTGGACACCCCAAAAGATGGGGATGGCGAAGAAGCAGCGGAGGCAGATTCCTTAAAGAAACAGCCCAAGCGCCGACGTCAGCGGCGCCGCTCTAAATCCCGCCACAGCAAGAATGGAGATTCCGGCACAGGAGATAATAACACCCCAGAAAGTGCCGAAGACAACCCCCTCCAGCAGGATTCAGCGCAGGAGGAGGCAGAAGCCAGCCCTCACGAGAGAGCGGCAGACGAAGAGGTCGAGGACGATAATTATATACCTCCCTCCGGAGACGAGGCAAGCCTCGACGACGATGAATTCATCGTGCCTGAGGATCCCATCGAACAAGAGCGTTTCAAACGCAGGCTAATGGCCACGGCAAATAGCCTAAAGAAAAATCAGCAACAGCTTCAAGCTGATCAAGACCTGCTGGCCGACAGATGGACCGAGGTCCGCGCGGCCGAAGAGTATGAACTCGAACGCCCCTCCAAAAGCTACCTAAAACGCAAGTTGCTCCCCCGATTAGAGGAGGAGGCATATAAACCTTCATCACCAGTGCACAATACGGCAGACCGACCATCGCGTGGTCGCGACAGAGAGGCATCTAAACCCTCCACCAGGACCATACCCCGGCATCACTCGAAAAGTACGAAGCCACGGGGGAACGCGCCGGACTTGCGGGATATATTGGAGGACAAGGCAAGACAATCCAGATCCGTCTATGGATCACGTGGGCGCCCCACGACCCACGACGAATACCGTCGCGCCGGATACAGCAACTCCGGCCGGGCCGAACACAGCAGACAACGCTCTCTTGAGCTACGTCGTGATATTGCTCAATATAGAGGCGCCGCACACCCACTATGCTTCACAGACGAAGTAATGGATCATCAAATCCCTAAAGGGTTTAAACCCGTAAACATTGAATCCTACGATGGCACAACAGACCCCGCGGTTTGGATCGAGGATTATCTCCTTCATATCCATATGGCCCGCGGCGACGATCTCCACGCCATCAAATACCTCCCACTCAAGCTTAAAGGACCAGCTCGGCATTGGCTCAACAGCTTGCCCGCAGAGTCAATTGGTTGTTGGGAAGACCTGGAAGCCGCATTCCTCGACAACTTCCAGGGCACATATGTGCGGCCACCAGACGCCGATGACCTAAGCCACATAATTCAGCAGCCAGACGAATCAGCCAGGCAGTTCTGGACATGGTTCTTAAGAAAGAAAAATCAAATCGTCGACTGTCCGGATGCAGAGGCCCTCGCACCCTTCAAACATAATATCCGCGACGAGTGGCCGGCCCGGCACCTAGGACAGGAAAAGCCGAAATCCATGGCAGCACTCACATCACTCATGACCCGCTTCTGTGCGAGAGAGGACAGCTGGCTAGCTCGCAGCAACAACCTTAGCAAAAATGCTGGCAGTCCGGACACTAAGGACCACAATGGCAGGTCGCGTCGAAACAAAAACAAACGCCGCGTTAACGGCGATAACAATGAGGATACGGCAGTCAACGCCGGATTCCGAGGCTCTAAACCCGGTCAGCGGAAGAAGCCATTCAAAAGAACCACTCCGGGTCCGTCCAATTTGGACCGAATACTCGACCGCTCTTGCCAGATACATGGCACTCCCGAAAAGCCAGCTAACCACACCAACAGGGATTGTTGGGTATTCAAGCAGGCAGGCAAGTTAATTGCCGAAAACAATGATAAGGGGCTGCACAACGACGACGAGGAAGAGACCCAGCCGCCGAACAGTAGAGGACAGAAGGGTTTCCCCCCACAAGTGCGGACGGTAAACATGATATACGCAACCCATATACCCAAGAGGGAGCGGAAGCGTGCACTTAGGGACGTATATGCGATGGAGCCAGTCGCCCCGAAGTTCAATCCATGGTCCTCTTGCCCGATCACTTTCGATCGAAGAGACCACCCGACCAGTATCCGCCATGGCGGATTCGCCGCATTGGTTTTAGACCCAATCGTCGATGGATTTCACCTAACCAGAGTCCTGATGGACGGTGGCAGCAGCCTGAACCTGCTTTATCAGGATACAGTGCGCAAAATGGGCATAGACCCCTCAAGGATCAAACCTACAAAGACGACCTTCAAAGGCATCATACCAGGCGTTGAGGCCAATTGTATAGGCTCAGTCACCCTGGAAGTGGTCTTCGGATCCCCGGATAATTTCCGAGGCGAGGAGTTAATCTTTGACATAGTCCCGTTCCGCAGCGGCTATCACGCTCTGCTCGGACGAACCGCGTTCGCAAAGTTCAACGCGGTGCCGCATTATGCATACCTCAAGCTCAAGATGCCAGGCCCTCGTGGAGTCATCACTGTCAACGGAAATACGGAACGCTCCCTCCGAACGGAGGAACACACAGCGGCTCTCGCGGCAGAAGTACAGAGTATCCTTTTAAGGCAATTTTCGAGTCCGGCCGTTAAACGACCGGACACGGCCAGACGCGCCCGGAGCAACATCAATCAAGACCGTCTGGCACGTTCCGAGCACGCATAGCAATGCGGCCCCAACCCCAGCCCTTGCATGATTGGAAGACCAGCTCTCCGCGTACATCATTACGCTCTGGAGATACCATGGGCATAGGGGGAGGGGCACGACCACGACAGGCCCAGAGTGCGGCTCAACCACACCAGGGTCTCCCAAGTGCGTCGCTCTTTTTATCTTTATTTTTTCTTCTTCTTTTTATACACAGGACTCCGTTCACCAGAAGCCCTGTCCGGCGGCGAACCTGCCGAACTCACGATACAACAGCCAGGGAGGGACAAAGGGTGTGACAAACACTTAGGTGGTCTCCATTATGAGCATTAAATTTGTTAAATACACCAGTCCGCAGCCTACCCCTGGAGGGGGACATATTTAAATAGTCCAATCCCTTGCTTACCGCACTATTTGTATTGTTCTGCACTCATGGCAGAATTCTTTGAATAAACAATGCATTATTTTTTGCCTATAATTGCATTACTTTATATATATATATATGCTTATTCTTGACATCTTGCACCCGTACATTTCGGTACGGCCAAATACACCAGGGGCTTATGTTCCCCGCACTATGGTGTGATAAGTTCGAACACTTTCACAAGTGCGGCACCCCGAACTTATAGCATTATATGCATCGGCTCCGAATCATGTCTTGGGTCAATAGTTGGGTTTGCCCGGCTCCCATGTTTTGGTACCTTACGTTCTGTTCTGTCGGCTAAGGTAGCACTGGGAGAACCACTGCGATTGCGCCCCGGTTGAGCTGGGCGAGCGCCTCAGTGGAGAAAGCTAAAACTGACTGTCATGATAAGGCGAGAGACTGGTCGCTGTTCGAGAGGTCTTTTCGAGTCCCTAAAGACTTATGCCGCTTCGAGCGAAGAACCGGATAATGTCCAGCCAAGGCGTGGATAGCGCCCCGAACTCGGTCCTCCGAATACTAGGGGCTTCGCCAAAATTTAAAATTATAGAATTATATGGCTAAGTGAGAGTGTTCAAGCATTATAAGTCCGGTTGCCTTGTTCGTTGTGTTGAGCGCCTCCCTAGATGGACCCAAAAATGGGAACAAGAGTGCTCAAGTTTATCCCGAACACCCCAGCACTAGTGGCATGGGGGCTGAAGCCAACGACTTGCCATCTCTCAGATTTAATAAACGGACGCACAGAAGGTAATATTTTAAATCAATAAGCGTTGCTTAGCGCATATGAACAAAGTTTTCAGCGCACAGGATAACACATTGTGAGTTTACTCAATAATTACATCTCTGGGGCACTCATCCGCAATCTTGCGGGCACCCTTCAGGACAGTCTTATAGTACATCTCGGGCGTACGATACTCCTTGCCCACTGGCGGCGTGTCAGTGATAAGCCTCTCCGCATCCAGCCTGCCCCAATGCAGCTTTGCGCGGGCAAGGGCCCGATGGGCACCTTCAATACAGGCGGAGCGCTTGATGACTTCCACCCAGGGGCACGCATCCACCAGCCGCCGCACGAGGCCGAAGTAGCTCCCAGGCATGGCCTCTCCAGGCCACAGCCGGACTATGAGGCCCTTCATGGCCTGCTCAGCTACCTTGTGGAGTTCGACCAGCTGCTTCAGCTGGTCGCTAGGGGGCACCGGATGTCCGGCCTCAGCGAACTAAGACCAGAAAACCTTCTCCGTTGAGCTCCCCTCCTCGGCTCGGTAGAATGCGGCGGCATCAGACACGCTGCAAGGCAGATCTGCAAACGCCCCTGGAGAGCTCCGAATCCGGGTAAGTAACAGGTAATTTACGTTAACATGCTTGCTTTGCATGAAAAATGCCTTACCCGCCGCTATTTTCTTCACCGCCTCAATCTCCTGGAGGGCCTTATGGGCCTCAGCCTTAGCGGCTTTGGCACTTTCAAGAGCCGAGGCAAGCTCGGACTATCGAGTCTTCGAGTCACGCTCCAAACTTTCATGCTTCTCCATGAGAGCCTGGAGCTCTTGCCGCACCTCCGCCACCCGCGCCTCCTGCTTCTCTCGCTCCGTCCGTTCTGCGGCCGCATTGCGTTCGGCCGCGGACACGGCCTTCTTCAGGGTTGCCACCTCGTTCGTGGCCCCTGCAGTACCCATGTTATCCTTGTTATTTTCATTGCAACCAAAATCCTTTTCTGTAAGGTACAAATTTAAAGATGGTATTACTCACCTTCTTTGTCCTCGAGCTGCTTCTTGGCAAGGCCGAGCTCTTGCTTGGACCGCTCGAGGTCCTGCTTCAATGCACCGACCTTCGCAGTCAGTGCGGCAGAGGTCAGCAGCGCAGCCTGCAAACCCATATTGACACAATTTTTAGCACTCCTGCGTATATCTTTTTTAGATCCTCAATCCGGTTTTTCTTTCCCAACACCGAACTGAGCATCAGGGGCTACTGTCTATGCGGTATTACATTACATATTTTTAAACTTCTTACCTCAAAGCCTATTAGAAGGCTACTGCAGGCTTCAGTCAGCCCGCTCTTGGCGAGCTGAAACTTCTGAATCACCGCACTCATGATAGTGCGGTGTTCTTCCTCAATGGAAGCGCCTTTGAGCGCCTCCAACAAGTTGTCCGGCGCCTCCGGTTGGACGGAGGCCGCCGGCATCACGGTCTTGCCCTTCTTGCGAAGGGGCCGCCTGCCGGACTCCGGAACCACTGCGGGTTCCGGCGTGGAGTCCGGCGCAAAGTCCAGGAGGCTGCCTTGCGGTGCCTCCGGAGCCTCCTCCTGATGGGTCCCTTCCTGGGATCCCACCTCGGCGTCCTCAGCGTTGCAAGGGGTGGAGGCCGTCGGGATGGAATCCACATTCGACGGAGCCAACGACCCGCTCGATTAAGCGGGGAGATCATCATCGGCCGGACTACAGGTAGTGTGCAGCATTAGAAGGATACTATGTGACACAAAAGAGAAAATATAAATCATTCAGGAATCCGGATACTTACGATCTTGCCGGAGGCCTGGCCCTTGAGGGCCACTCTTCGTCGCCAACGTTGACGTTGGCGGAGCTGTCCGGGGGAATAGTCCTTCCCCTCTTGGACCCTTCGGCCTCCCCCGTTGGGGAAGCCTTCCTCTTCCTCTCTCCCCCCTCTGGGAGAGAGTCCTCTTTATCCTCCTCGTCTTCGGGGGAGGAGTCTGCCTCGGAGCCCTCGGACGATGAGTCCGATATCACCTGGCGCCGGGAACTTCTTCGAGTTCCCATGGCCTTCTTCTTGGCCTTCTTCTTCGGCACCACATAGAGTGCCGGGACCAGCAGTCCCGTTAAACGGGCGTCCGCTGGGTCTTCGGGAAGGGGAGCCGGACAGTCTACCTGTCCGGACGTCCTCTGCCAGTCCTGTTAAAGGCATTGGGAGTTTTAGATCCCGCATAGAGTCAAACTATAAAAGAAAATGAGTTTCCGATAGAGGATAACAAAGCTTACCTCACCGGCCGGGCGCTTGGTGCTGAATCCGCGATCTTCCGTCGCGGACGCGGGGGCTTCTCCGCCCTTGAACAGCACCCTCCAGACGGCTTCGTACGTCGTGTCGAAGAGCCCGTTCAGAGTCCGGTGCTATGCTGGATCGAACTCCCACATATTGAAGGCCCGCTATTGGCAGGGGAGAATCCGGCGGACGAGCATGACATGGATCACATTGACAAGCCTAAGCTTCTTGTTCACCAAGGTCTGGAGACAGGACTGGAGTCCTGTCAGCTCCTCCGAACTACCCCATAGCAAGCCCTTCTCTTTCCAGGAGGTGAGCTGCATGGGGATACCAGATCTGAATTCGGGGGCCGCTGCCCATTTAGGGTCACGCGGCTCGGTGATGTAGAACCACCCCGATTGCCATCCCTTGATGGACTCCACGAAGGCCCCCTCGAGCCAGGTGACGTTGGCATTTTTCCCACCATGGCGCCTCCGCACTCCGCTTGGACGCCCTTCACTACCTTAGGCTTGACGTTGAAGGTCTTGAGCCACAAGCCGAAGTGGGGCTGGATGTAGAGGAAGGCCTCGCACACGACGATAAACGCCGAGATGTTGAGGATAAAGTTTGGCGCCAGATCGTGGAAGTCCAGGCCGTAATAGAACATGATCCCCCGGACGAAGGGATGAAGTGGGAAGCCTAGTCCGCGGAGGAAGTGGGGAAGGAATACGACCCTCTCATGGGGCCTGGGGGTGGGGATGAGCTGCCCCTTGTCGGGCAGCCGGTGCGCGATGTCGCCGGAAAGGTATCCGGCGCTACGCAGCTTTACGATGTGCTCCTCCGTAACGGAGGAGGCCAACCATTTGCCTCCCGCTCCAGATATGGCTGGAGAAGGTTGAGGCGAGATGTGCGAACTTGGGCGCTAGAGCTCCAGTACGCGGAGATGGATAAGCAAAGGAGGAAGAAGGCGTAGGTAAAAAGGTGGATCCTTATCCCCTTATATATGGGCGGACGAAGACTATGCGTCCCCACCGGCCTGGTAAAACTCGCTTATCTCCCAAGCGCCACCATCAATGGCGCGGTTGGGTTACCCACGTCCGTATTGATGGGAATCCCGGAATAAGGGGAACACGATCTCTGCTTCGACAAGACGTGCCAAGGAAACCGCTTCGCTGAACGTGCTGAGGTGGTATAATAAAAAAAGATTGCAGTAAAGGCTTGGTAGTAGCGTGACGTCGTGCTACAAAATACGTCAGCAGATCGAATTTGTGTACATATTATTCTCTCTACGGTGGTATGTGGAATTTATTTTGCAGAGCCGGACACTATCCTGGTGTTCACAATCTTCTATGAATTATTCGGAGGAGGAACCCGCCTTGGAATGCCGAACATTATGCGCGCCGGACTCATCATCATTGAAGCCTGGTTCAGGGGCTACTGAGGGAGTCCTGGACTAGGGGGTGTCCGGATAGCCGGACTATCATCATCGGCCGGACTCCAAGACCATGAAGATACAAGATTGAAGACTTCGTCCCGTGTCCGGATGGGACTTTCCTTGGCGTGGAAGGCAAGCTTGGCGATACGGGTATGTAGATCTCCTACCATTGTAACCGACTCTGTGTAACCCTAGCCCTCTCCGATGTCTATATAAATCGGAGGGTTTTAGTCCGTAGGACAACACAACCATTACAACAATCATACCATAGGCTAGCTTCTAGGGTTTAGCCTCCTTGATCTCGTGGTAGATCCACTCTTGTACTACCCATATCATCAATATCAATCAAGCAGGAGTAGGGTTTTACCTCCATCGAGAGGGCCCGAACCTGGGTAAAAACATCGTGTCCCTTGTCTCCTGTTACCATCCGCCTAGACGCACAGTCCGGGACCCCCTACCCGAGATCCGCCGGTTTTGACACCGACAGAGCTCACGAGATTTCTGTTGAGTTTTGTGTTGTGAAGTTTTCAAGTTTTGGGTGAATTCTTTTGATGGACTATGGAACAAGGAGTGGCAAGAGCCTAAGCTTGGGGATGCCCATGGCACCCCCAAGATAATCCAAGGACGCCAAAAAGTCAAAGCTTGGGATGCCCCGGAAGGCATCCCCTGTTTCGTCCACTTCCATCGGTAATTTACTTGGAGCTATAATTTTATTAACCACATGATATGTGTTTTGCTTGGAGCGTCTTGTATTATTTGTGTCTTTGCTTGTTAGTCTAACACAATCATCCTTGTGGTACACACCTTTTGAGAGAGCCATACATGATTTGGAATTTGTTAGAATACTCTATGTGCTTCACTTATATCTTTTGAGCTTGATAGTTTTGCTCATAGTGCTTCAGTTATATCTTTTGAGCGTGATAATGTTTGCTCTAGTGCTTCACTTATATCTTTTAGAGCATGGTGGTGGATTTGTTTTAAAGAAAATATTAATCTCTCATGCTTAACTTAGATTATTTTGAGAGTCGTTAATAGCATGGTAATTTGCTTAATGTTAATATACTTGGTGTTCAAGATATGTGAAACTTTCTTTTGAGTGAATTGAATACTAAGATACGTTTGATGCTTGATAATTGTTTTGAGATATGGAGGTGATAATATCAAAGTCGTGCTAGTTGGGCGATTATGAATTTGAGAAATACTTGTGTTGAAGTTTGCAAATCCCGTAGCATGCACGTATGGTTAAAGTTGTGTAACAAATTTGAAACATGAAGTGTACCTGGCTTGTGCATCCTTATGAGTGGCGGTCAGGGATGAGCGATGGTATTTTCCTACCAATCTATCCCCCTAGGAGCATGCGCGTAGTACTTGATTTTTGATGGCTTCTAAATTTTTGCAATAAGTATATGAGTTCTTTTGACTAATGTTGAGTCAATGGATTATACGCACTCTCACCTTTCCACCTTTGCTAGCCTCTTCGGTACCGTGCATTGCCCTTTCTCACCTTGAGAGTTGGCGCAAAATTTGCCGGTGCATCCAAACCCTGTGATACGATACGCTCTATCACACATAAACCTCCTTATATCTTCCTCAAAACAGCCACCACACCTACCTATTATGGCATTTCCATAGCCATTCCGAGATATATTGTCATGCAACTTCCACCATCATCATCATGACATACATTACTTTTGTCATATTGCCATTGCATGATCATGTAGTTGACATCGTATTTGTGGCAAGGCCACCATGCATTATTTTTCATACATATCACTCTTGATTCATCGCACCATCCCGGTACACCGCCGGAGGCATTCATATAGAGTCATATCTTGTTCTAAGTTTCGAGTTGTAATCCTTATGTTGTAATCAATAGAAGTGTGATGATCATCATTTTTAGAGCATTGCCCAAATAAAAAAAAGAGAAAGGCCCAAAAAAGGTGGGCAATGCTACTATCTCTTTTTCCACACTTGTGCTTCAAAGTAGCACCTTGTTCCTTATGTAGTGAGTCTCATATATTGTGCTTCAAAGTAGCACCTTGTTCTTCATGTAGTGAGTCTCATAAGTTGACTTTTTATACTAGTGGGAATTTTTCATTATAGAACTTGGCTTGTATATTCCTACGATGGGCTTCCTCAAATGCCCTAGGTCTTCATGAGCAAGCAAGTTGGATGCACACCCACTAGTTTTCTTTTGTTGAGCATTTATAGCTCTAGTGCATCCGTTGCATGGCAATCCCTACTCCTCATGTTGACATCAATTGATGGGCATCTCCATTGCCCGTTGATTAGCCTCGTCAATGTGAGACTTTCTCATTTTTTGTCTTCTCCACACAATCCCCATCATCAAATTCTATTCCACCCATAGTGCTATATCCATGGCTCACGCTCATGTATTGCGTGAAGGTTGAAATAGTTTGAGATGATTTAAGTATGAAACAATTTCTTGGCTCGTCATCGGGGGTATAGAAGTTGGGAACATCTTTGTGTGATGAAAATGAAGCATAGCCTAACTATATGATTTTGTAGGGATGAACTTTCTTTTGCCATGTTATTTTGAGAAGACATGATTGCTTCGATTAGTATGCTTGAAGTATTATTATTTTTGTGTCAATATGAACTTTTGTCTTGAATCTTTTGGATCTGAATATCCATATCACAATTAAGAAGATTTACATTGAAATTATGCCAAAGTATCACTCCACATCAAAAAATCTTTTTTATCATTTACCTACTCGAGGACAAGCAGGAATTAAGCTTGGGGATGCCTGATACGTCTCCAACGTATCTATAATTTTTGATTGCTTCATGCTACTTTATCTACTGTTTTGGACTATATTGGGCTTTATTTTCCACTTTTATATTATTTTTGGGACTAACCTATTAACCGGAGGCCCAACCCAGAATTGCTGTTTTTTTTTGCCTATTTCAGTGTTTCGAAGAAACGGAATATTAAACGGAGTCCAAACGGAATGAAACCTTCGGGAACGTGATTTTCCAACCGAACTTGATCCAGGAGACTTGGAACCTACTCCAAGAAGTGCCAGAGGCGGTCACGAGGGTGGAGGGCGCCCCCTACCTCGTGGGCCCCTTTACGCTCCACCGACGTACTCCTTCCTCCTATATATACCTAAGTATCCCCAAACGATTAGAATAGGAGCCAAAAACCTAATTCCACCGCCACAACCTTCTGTACCCACGAGATCCCATCTTGGGGCCTGTTCTGGAGCTCCGTCGGAGGGGGCATCCACCACGGAGGGCTTCTACGTCAACACCATAGCCCCTCCGATGAAGTGTGAGTAGTTTACTTTAGAGCTTCGGGTCCATAGCTAGTAGCTAGATGGCTTCTTCTCTCTTTTTGGATCTCAATACAAAGTTCTCCCCCTCTCTTATGGAGATCTATTCGATGTAATCTTATTTTTGCGGTGTGTTTGTTGAGACCGATGAATTGTGGGTTTATGATCCAGTATTATCTATGGAAAATATTTGATTCTTCTCTGAATTCTTTTATGTATGATTGAGTTATCTTTGCAAGTCTCTTCGCATTATCCTTTTTGGTTTGGCCAACTAGATTGGTAGTTCTTGCAATGGGAGAAGTGCTTAGCTTTGGGTTCAATCTTGCAGTGCCCTTACCTAGTGATAGAAAGGGTTGCAAGGCACGTATTGTATTGTTGCCATCGAGGATAACAAGATGGGGTGTTTATCATATTGCATGAATTTATCCCTCTACATCATGTCATCTTGCTTAAGGCGTTACTCTGTTTTTAACTTAATACTCTAGATGCATGCTGGATAGCGGTCGATAAGTGGAGTAATAGTAGTAGATGCAGAATCGTTTTGATCTACTTGTCTTGGACGTGATGCCTATATACATGATCATTGCCTAGATATACTCATAACTATGCTTAATTCTATCAATTACTCAGCAGTAATTTGTTCACCCAACGTAGAATACTTATGCTCTTGAGAGAAGCCACTAGTGAAACCTATGGCCCCCGGGTCTATTCTCATCATATCAATCTCTATCACTTTATTTACTTGCTTTATTTTTACTTTGCCTTTTACTTTTTACTTTGCATCTATCTTTCAAAAATACCAAAAATATTATCTATCAGATCTCAGTTTCGTAAGTGACCGTGAAGGGATTGACAACCCCTAATTGCGTTGGTTGCGAGTTGCTATCGTTTTGTGTAGGTACGAGGGACTTGTGCATGGTCTCCTACTAGATTGATACGTTGGTTCTCAAAAACTGAGGGAAATACTTACGCTACTTTCCTGCATCATCCTCTCCTCTTCGGGGAAATCCTATGCAGTGCTCAAGAGGTAGCAAGCCGCAGGGGGATTCCGGATCAGAATTCGGGGGCCGCCGCCCAGTCGGCGTCGCATGGCTCGGTGATGTAGAACTACCCCGACTACCACCCCTTTACGGTCTCCACGAAGGAGCCGTCGAGCCAGGTAACGTTGGGCATCCTGCCCACCATGGCGCCTCCGCACTACGCTTGCTGGCCGCTCACGATCTTCGGCTTCACGCAGAAGGTTCGTAGCCACAAGCTGAAGTGAGACTTGATGCGGAGAAAGGCCTCGCACACGGCGATAAACGTCGAGATGTTGAGGATGAAATTTGGGGCTAGATCATGGAAATCTAGCCCGTAGTAAAACATAAGCCCGCGGACGAAGGGATGTACTAGAAATCCCAGTCCACGAACGAAGTGGGCAAGGAACACGACCCTCTCGTGGGGTCCCGGAGTTGGAATGATCTGCCCTGCTTCCGGTAGCTAGTGCATGATATCTGCGGCCAAGTATCTGGCCGCCCGGAGCTTCATAATGTGCTCCTCCTTCACGGTGGAGGCTACCCACTTGCCTCCTGCTCCAGACATGTTTGGCTGTGCGGAGAAGGCGTGAACTAGGGCGTTGGAGCTCGAGGGTGTGAGAATGGATAAGCAGAGGAGGAAGAAGGCGTGGGTAAAAAGGAGGAATTCTGATCCCTTTATAGAGGCGACGAAAATGGTGCGCCTCCCCACTTGCCTGTTGAAAATCGCTTATTTCCCAAGCGCCATGATTGATGGCGCGGTTGGGTTACCCGTACCCGTATTGATGAGAATCCCGTGATAAGGGGACATGATCTCTGCTTCGACAAGATGTGCCGAGGAAACCGCCTCGATATGTGCAGTAGCCGGCTGTGGAGGGACGATTCAATAGTGACTCGACCATTTTGTCGTGTCGCCTCATCTAAAAGTTGTCAGCAGAGTATATCTGTAAAAATATCATTCTCTCTATGGTGGCATGTGAAGATCATCTTGCAGATTCGGACACGATTTAAGTGTTCGATAATTACTTTAGAATATTCGGAGATAGAACCCGCCTTGCAATGCCGAAGACAAACTGCACGCCGGACTCATCGTCATTGAAGCCTGGTTCAGGGGCTACTGAGGGAGTCCTGGATTAGGGGGTATCCGGACAACCGGACTATATGCTCCGGCCGGACTATTGAAGCGTAAAGATACAAGACTGAAGACTTTGCCCCATGTCCGGGTGGGACTCTCCTTTGCGTGGAAGACAAGCTTGGCAATCCGGATAATAGATTTCCTTCTTTGTAACAGACTCTGTGTAAACCCTAGCCCCCTCCAATGTCTATATAAACCGGAGGGTTTAGTCCTTAGAGGGAGAATCATAATCATCATAGGCTAGCTTCTAGGGTTTAGCCTCTACGATCTCGTGGTAGATCAACTCTTGTAATACTCATATCATCAAGATCAATCAAGCAGGAAGTAGGGTTTTACCTCCATCGAGAGGGCCCGAACCTGGGTAAAACATCGTGTCCCTTGCCTCCTGTTACCATTAGCCTTAGACGCACAGATCGGGACCCCCTACCTGAGATCCGCCGGTTTTGACACCGACATTGGTGCTTTTATTGAGAGTTCCTCTGTGTCGTCGCTGCAAGGCTCGATGGCTCCTTCAATCATCAACAAAAACACAGTCCAGGGTGAGACTTTTATCCCCGGACAGATCTTCATGTTCGGCGGCTTCGCACTACGGGCCAATTCGCTTGGCCATCTGGAGGAGACCGACAGCTATGCCCCTGGCCATCAGGTTAGATTCAGAAACTTAAACTATACGGCCAATGTCCGCGGAGACTTGATCTTCGATGGATTCGGGCCTATGCCAGAAGCGCCAAACAGTCACGACGAGCACGGCTTAGACTTGTTGTCGGACAATGCTCGGGATATCACACCCGCAGGAGCCCCGGCCAAAATCCGGGGCAGATTGCGTCATCCGAGGACGGGCGGATGGACCCCGCCCCGGAGGCCGCATACGCATCAGCAGAAGAGTCGAACTCGGGCTTCATCCCCAAGGAAGCCTGTGTCTTTGGACTCCTGGACTTGTGTCCGGTTGTAGGCCCCAGACCGCGCGCCCCCGAGCCCGCCGATTCCGGCCGGGCTCCGGTATTCGCCGCTGCGGATATCTTCCAGCACTCGCCCTTTGGCGACTTGCTGAACTCACTAAAGCCTCTCTCTTTGACAGGAGACTCTTGGCCGAACTATGTCCGGCTCAAGGGGGAAGAAGGCGACAAAGAAATTCGTTACCCACCCACCGCCCACTTCATAGCCACTGTCGACGATATAACAGACATGCTTAAGTTCGACTCTCATGACACCAACTGTATGGACGTCGGCGCATGAGACGTTTCAGAACCACCACCCACGGGGCACTGGACTGCCACCTCATCATATGATGTATACATGGTGGACATGCCAAAGGAGGACGATGGCGATAAAACGAAGGACAAAACCCCCGGACAAAAGCAAAAACGTCGGTGCAGACGCCGCTCTAAGTCCAGCCACAGTAAAAATAGCAATAACAGCGCCCGAAGGATCGACACCCCAGACAAATCAAAAGGCAACAACGACCATATGGACCCAACGATGGAGCAAGATGAGCCAGGTCACGCCGAACACAGCCCAGAGCAGACACCCGATCACAACAATCCCGAGGGCCGAACCCATCAACCCGCCCCGGGAGAGGAGCAAAGCCCGGACGACAATGCACTCATCATCCCGAAAACACATTTGGAACAAGATAACCTCCACAGAAAGCTCATGGCCACGGTGAGGAGTCTAAAGAAGCAGAAGCAAAAGCTTAAGGCCGCCCAGGAAATGCTCAATCGCAGATGGAATACAGTGCTAGACACTGAAGAAAAATATGGCGACGATCGCCACACAAAGAGCTATCCAAAACGCAAGCTGCTGCCAGAATTCGACGATGAGGCCGTTCCACCGAAGAACAATACGGCCAGCAGGCCGGACAAACCACGTCGTAACCACAACAAAGCAGCCACTGACGCCGCACACGATTTGCACGAGTTACTGGATAAAAGGGCCGGCGCGACCAGGTCCATCTATGGATCTAGAGGACACGCTCCAACGAAGGAGTATGATCACCAAAACGATCATACTGATCGAGTACCAGTTCGGAATCAACACCGGACACAACAATAGTCGACAGCATGCCACAACATGTCCAGATACAGAGGAGCTGCTCACCCTCCGTGCTTCACCGACGAGGTACTAGACCACGAATTCCCACAGGGTTTCAAACCCGTTAACATAGAGGCATATGATGGAACGACAGACCCCGGAGTCTGGATTGAGGATTTTATCCTGCATGTCCACATGGCTCATGGGGACGACCTCCATGCCATCAAATACCTTCCCCTCAAGCTGAAGGGACCAGCTCAGCACTGGTTGAAAAGCCTCCTCGAAAATTCAATCGGAAGTTGGGAGGAACTCGAGGATGCCTTCAGGGCCAATATTCGAGGGACCCATGTCCGACCTCTGGACGCAGACGATTTAAGTCACATAATTCAACAGCCCGGAGAGTCCGCCCGCAAGCTTTGGAACAAATTCCTCACTGAGAAGAATCAAATTGTCGATTGTCCGAATGCCGAAGCCCTAGCGGCCTTTAAGAACAACATCCGGGATGAATGGCTCGCCAGACACCTCGACCAAGAAAAGCCGAGGACAATGGCAATCTTAACAAGTCTTATGACCCGCTTTTGCGCAGGTGAGGACAGCTGGTTAGCCCGTAGAGGCACCAGCGACCCAAGTACATCCTAAATAAGGGATGGCAACGGGAAGCCACGGTGCAATAAAAACAAACATCGAAACAAGGAAGAAAGTCCGGACAACACAACGGTCAACGCCGGATTCAGGGGCTCTCGACCAGGTCAACAAAAGAAGCCATTTAAAGGCAGCAAAGAAGGACCATCCGGCCTAAACAAAGTCCTGGATAGACTGTGCCAAATTCATGGCACACCCGAAAAACCTGCAAACCACACTCATAGAGAATGCTGGGTCTTTAAGCAGACCGGCAAATTAAATGCTCAACACAAGGGAAGGGAAACACCAAGTGAAGATGAGGATGAGCCTCGCCAGCCGAACACTGGGGGACAGAAAAAATTCCCACCAGAGGTAAAAACAGTAAACATGATCCATGCAACTCACATACCCTCGAGAAGGCGCGAACGCGCGATCAGAGACGCATATGCTATAGAGCCCATCGCCCCCAAACTTAACTACTGGTCGGCCTGCCCGATCACAGGGAATACCCGACTGATATGCGGCACGGAAGATCAGCTACCTTGGTGCTCGACCCAATAATTGACGGATACCATCTCACTCGCGTCCTCATGGATGGCGGCAGTAGTCTTAACCTAATATACCAGGACATTGTCCGCAGGATGGGGATAGACCCATCCAGAATCAGACAAAGTAACACCACCTTTGAAGGGGTGATACCAGGCATCAAAGCCCGCTGCAGGGGCTCCCTCGTATTAGAGGTGATATTCGGCTCCCCAGGCAACTTTAGAAGCGAAGAACTACTTTTCGCCATCGCCCCCCTCCAAAGTGGTTATCATGCATTGCTCGGGAGAACAGCCTTCGCCCGCTTCAACGCAGTACCGCACTACGCCTACCTTAAACTTAAGATGCCCGGTCCACATGGCGTCATCACCGTTAACGGAAATTCAGAGCGTTCCTCATGCGCGGAAGAGTATGCGACGGCTCTAGCAGCCGGACTCTAAGCGTCCGCTAATATCAGAACGCATGATTGGTCGTTAAAACCATAGACACGGTTAGACGAGTCTGGCAGCCTAGATAAACTTGAGCCGGGGGCCATACATGTAATCCCATAGAGGACACCAGGGGCTATAGATATTTAATAAAGCCCCACTGTTGGCTTGACCTTATTAACAGGCCAATGCCTTACACTTTTACTACTCATTGCACCCTTACGTCATACTATTCTACATGAGTTTTTCCTTTTACAGACACCATTCGTGCGATACCCTCCTAGGACACAGCATAATGGAGACAAAGGCGCAGACGTGTAGCAGGGCGTCGCTCAAAGGTTTCTCTTTAGATTAAGCCCCTGTGTAAACCTTTTTTACTATCTCTTGTTGTCTACACATCCCATGGGTACTACACCCACAGAGGATACTGCCGTTATTGGCATTTCGCCACGACAGACCAATGCAAGTACCTGGAAATATGGGGTTCATAATGAAGGACGTTAATTAGCCCAGTATATGTTACAAAGTCCGAATACCTTCGGGAGTGTTCGGCGTCGCGAGTTTGGCCTTATATGCATCAACTCCGAATCATGTATTTGGTCAAATGTTGGGTTTGCCTGGCTCCTGGGTTTGCCACCTTACATTCCGTACTTATCGGCTAAGGCGGCCAAAGGAGAACTACTGCAATTGTGCGCTGGTTATTTCGGATGAGCACCTCAGTAGAGAAAGCCGAAAACTGACTGTCATGATATAGCGAGAGACTGTTCAACCACTCGAAGACTTATCGGAATCTTTCGGATTCCTCCGTATTAACAAAGGACCGTTTCCCGGTCATGTACATAAGCGCCCGTATTCGGATGCACGCGAAAGTACCAGGGGCTACATAGTAGCCCCACCGTCAAACTCCTATGGCTAAGTGAAGGTGTTAAAGCTATATAGTCCGGTTGCCTAGTTCGACGTGCGATCACCTCCTTAATGGACCAAGACGTTGGATCAAGTGTGATTAGGCATATTATCACGAACACCCCCGCATTGCAGGCGTGGGGGCTGAAGCCAACGACTGCTAACTTTCAGATTACATATATACATAAAACAGCCGCACATGAGGCACAGTAACACTTTCGGGCAAAAAGTATAAACATAGCCTTCATAATTAAGATAGCATTGTTTTTACAATGAAACAATCTGTTACTCGAACACGATATTCTTCGAGCACTGAGCCTCTATTAAGGGAGCACCCTCTGTTACCTGCTCCAAGTAGTGCTCGGCCGGATCCTGGCCTCCCGCTGGATTCTGGGTCGCAATGTTGCTGGCTTCCATATCTGTCCAATATGCTTTAATGCGGGCAAGAGCCATCCGCGCACCCTCTATGCACACCGATCTCTTCATGGCATCGATCTGCGATACGGCACCAAGGAATTGTTGCACTAAACCAAAATAATTGTCTAGCTTAGGCCCCTCAGCCATAGATGGTCTATTACAGACCGCATTGCAAGACCGGACAGCCTATGAAGCGCAGCCACAACAGCCATCCTCTCACTCAACGGCAATGGGCGCGTGGGAGCACTAAATTGCCACCAGAACAGCTTCTCCACTTTATTGTCTTTTTGATCTTCAAAAAACTTGGCCGCATCAGATGTACTCTTTGCCAAATCTGCATAGCGTCCGCAGGGCTCCAGCGTTGATCCAGGGGAGCATACTTCGGATCTAAAAACTTCATCCGCAATAAATAAGAGTTTCTAGCCGCGATTTCTCTGGCCTGTCGAAGCTCCTCCTGCGCATCCCTGATTTCGGACCGCGTCTCCTTGGCCGCATCAAGTGCCTTCTTCAGGTCAGCCGAATTAGATTGATTCTCTTTTTCAAGGAGCTCATACCTGTCGGCGGCTTTTTTAGCTCCACAGCCATCTCGGCTATTTTGTCTTTGATTCAGCAATGAGCAGCCTGTTCGGCTCTCAACTCTTCGGTCGCCTTTAGGGCAGCCGCATTGCTAGCCCGAGCTTGTTCCTTGGCCAGGGCAAGTTCCGCCCTTAGGGCTTCCACGGCAGCAGCACCGTCTGCAGTCCAGACATTAATATTATGCTCCTCTCAATTTTTCCTATAAAAAATAAGGAAAGCAGAGCACATACCTTGTGACTCCATAAACCGCTCGTTCACAAGTGTGATATCGGCATCAATAACTCCAATCTGCCTCCTTAGTTCGGCAACTTCAACGGACCGGTCGGTCACCGGATCCTTAGACACCTGCGCATAATTACAGCGCGATCATTACTTTACAATGTGATCCTCCGTTTGCCGCCTAGGGCTGGCAACCAGAGTCTCAGGGGCTACTATCCATATGGAGCACACCTAGCGCATGTATCACAGTCAAAAATTATGTATTTTCATTACATACCTCAAAGCCTCTAAGCAGGCTCGTAAAGGCTTCACTCAACCCGCTTGTGGCGGAGGAAATCTTCTCGAGCACCGTGCTCATTATTAAACGGTGCTCCTCCGAGAGAGCAGCTCGCTCCAGAAGGCTCGTCAATGTGTCCGGTCGGACACCGAACTGTGCTGGACCCTTCTTATCACCCCCCGTGGGAGCCGAGTGCTCCGGGCTCAGGGTGGCCGAATTATTAGCTTCTGGCCCCGGTAGATCTGGACTCCTCCGTGACGACACCTCGGGGTCGCCCGCCCCATGAGGCGGAGAGGTTGGTGGGGTCTCACTCTCCATCATCTCCAGAAGGAGATCCCCCGAAGACGAACTCTATCGAGAAGAGCTGCTAGCCGGACTGCAAAAATGGATGCTGGTTATTGTCCTCGGAGAAGGAAGCAGTACCTTTGTATTTACGGTTAACTTACAGCTCGGCTGAGGGCTGGCCCGTTGGCGGGCATGGCTCGGTGAGGACGCCCTTCGGGGCAGGGCCCCCTGGCGAAGTTCTCTTCCCTTGTCTGGGCACCTCCATCTCCAAGTCTCCGGAGGCGGTGTCGTGGGAACGACTCCGACAGTAAGAGAGGGGTAGGATAACGGAGCATGATCTATCGAGATGCATATGGGTGACACGGTGGTTTTAGCGATTTCGGGCCTCTCACAGTGGAGATAACAACCCTACGTCTCGTGCTCCGGAGAGGCTTTGTATTATCTGAGTATATATCCAGAGATTACAATGTGTGTGTGAGAAAGAGGAACGGATCCCCATGCTTTAGCTAAGTCCCGAGACTAATGGTGAAGAGAGAGAGAGAGAGGTGGAAGAAAAGACCCCTCTCTTACTGTTGGAGTCGTTCCCACGACAGTTGGCGCCCACCTTGGGGCAGGTGTCTTAGCGATTTTTGGAGAAGTTGCAATTGTTCTGATTGCCTTCATCATGGTTTCTGGCGGAGTTCTGGTCGAGGGCCGCGAGATCCGTCTCGGCGCGCTCACTTTCATCGCCGACGACTCCGCTTGGCTCCAGGAAGCTCCACTCGACATCGACGCGCTCCCCGTCCACGGTGCAACGCATTATCGGGCGTGTGTCCGCGGCGTCCTGCTGCAGCAACCGTCGACTCCGTATCGGTCGACTCCTGTGTCGTCCTCACTCCCTGTCTCCCACCAGCGCAAGCGCTCCTCGAGGCTTTATCGGTGGGTGAGACACGCAGTGGCTCGCCAATCGGCCACCACCCAAATCGCGGCAATCGAGCCCGACGAATCTCTCTATGGCCTGTTCGATCTGTCGACTGGCTCCGTAGAGACTGCATCCGAGTGCGACAGCAGTGATCCGGCGGCGGAGGTTCTGATGGTCAATGGGCCTCGTAGCCCTCCCGGCTTCCCTCACACCGATGGGATAGACGGCGGAGGCGACCCTGCTCAGGCCCACGAGGAATATCAACCCGAGCAGCTCACTTCTCTGCAGAGGGAAGATCTTCGCCGCCGGAACATGGATGCCCTGCATACTCCAATCGCAGGAGAAACTCCCAAGGCTCGCGCCTTGGAGAAGGCACGTTTGGCCAACTTGGCTGAAAGTACTCGACTGGAGAACCTCCAGCGAGCACTCAACGAACGCGCGTGGCAACGAGTACCTGACTCCAGTCGACGTCAACTCTTTCCGCAACCAACTCAGGTATATCGAACCCCGATTCGGAATCGAGCAGCTGCAGCTCGTATAGCAGAGTCAATTCAGCCCTCTCAGTCGGAGGCTGGCAGAGGCTTGATGCAGATCAGGGATTTGCTCCGAGCAGCAGGAGATTAGAATTCAGCTATGTCACAGTCACGCAACAGGATTCACAGTCGATCCGTCGCTGCGAATACAGTTCAGTCGGCTCATAGCCCAAGATCGCCTCCGTGGCGTGAGGGACGCGAAGGTCGACGTGACCAATATGATGATCGATTCGATTGTGATGATCCGTGTCGAGTGCCCACTCCTCCCCCAAGGGGTGGGTCTTACGCTCCTCGGCAGCAAGATGATAGGCACCATCGCAGTGCTGGGCGACGAGTTCCGGTCGACCCCAGGGAACCAGGCTTTGACGCGAGATCCATCATCGTGCAAGGTTTGGTCGATCGGAATAGAGCTCATCGAGGTGGCCATGACAGAGATGCGCCCACTAGCAGCCGAGTCCATGTTTCAGGTCCAGAATGTTTTAGCAGAGCCATCAGAGCCGCGGTGATACCCCCGAACTTCAGGTTGGCGACTGGGGTAAGTAAGTTCACCGGTGAGTTCAAGCCTGAAACCTGGCTTGAAGACTACCGAGTGGCGGTACAGATTGGCGGCGGTAATGATGAGGTGGCCATGAAACACTTACCACTCATGTTGGAGGGTTCGGCCAGGGCATGGTTGAATCAGTTAGCTCCTAGCAGCATTTACACTTGGGAAGATCTTTCCCGAGTGTTCGTCAGGACATTCGAGGGAACTTGCAAGCGACCAGCCGGATTGACAGAGCTGCAAGTCTGCGTGCAAAAATCGAATGAAACCCTGAGAGATTATAGACAGAGATGGATCACTTTGCATCATACGGTGGAGAACGTGTCTGATCATCAGGCAGTCTGCGCCTTCAAGGATGGCGTTAAGAACAGAGAGTTAAGTTTGAAGTTTGGTCGGACCGGAGATATCACCCTGAGTCGAATGATGGAAATCGCCACCAAGTACACCAATGGTGAAGAAGAGGATCGACTCTGGAGTGGCAAGTACAAGCCGAGTCAGTCGGAAAAAGGAAACTCCAGTCGGAAGCAGAAGTGGAAAGCTGAGCCAGCGGCTCCTGGAGAGGCTCTAGCCGTGACTCAGGGCAAATTCAAAGGGAATCCCAAAGGATCCTGGAACCCCAAGAAGGTGAAAGATAAGGAAGGAAATGATGTGATGGATCTGCCGTGTCACATCCACACGAAGAAAGACGAAGAGGATAATTTCATCTACCCAAAGCATACCACTCGCCAGTGCCGGCTCTTAATTCAGCCGTTCCAAGGGAAACAGCCCAAGGATAAGGAAAAGGAGTTGGACAAGGCAGAGGACAAAGAGGACAGTGATGAAGGATATCCCCATGTCAATTCCACCCTGATGATTTTTGCTGATGTGGAGAGCAAAAGTCGATTGAAAGTTATCAACCGCGAGGTAAATATGGTCGCCCCGGCGACACCAAGCTATCTGAGATGGTCTCAAACTCCCATTACGTTCGACCAGTCTGATCATCTGACTCACATAGCAACCCCTGGGAGGCAAGCTTTGGTGGCCGACCCAGTCGTCGAAGGCACTCGACTGACGAAGGTGCTGATTGATGGTGGTAGTGGACTGAATATATTGTATGCAGAGACACTAAAGGGAATGGGCATTCCAATGTCCAGACTCAGCTCCAGCAACATGAGTTTTCATGGAGTTATACCTGGAAAGAAGGCTGAGTCACTCGGCCAAATAGCTCTAGACATGGTGTTCGGCGACTCGAAGCATTTCCGCAAAGAGAAGCTGACATTTGAAGTCATGGATTTCCAGAGCGCTTACCATGCTATTTTGGGGAGACCAGCTTATGCACGGTTCATGGCTCGACCATGTTATGTGTACCTCAAATTGAAGACGCCTGGCCCCAAAGGCGTGATTACTATCACTGGCAACCGGAAGAAGGCAGAAGAGTGTTTTCAGAAAGGCTCGAAGATTGCGGACGCCCATATAACAGTGGTAGATCTGGAGGGATACAAGAAAAATGCAGATCCGAGTGATTTGTTGCGGGCCAAGAAGCCCGCCATAGAGTCAGCGTTCCAGTCGTCTGGTGAGACGAAGCCCGTTCATATTCACCCGACCGACCCCAGCGCAGCTCCGACCCATATTTCCACAACACTTGACTCTAAATAGAAGAAGCACTCATCCAGTTCCTCCGTGAGAACTGGGACATCTTTGCATGGAAGCCTGTTGACATGCCGGGTGTTCCCAGGGGACTGGCTGAGCATCGCCTAACAGTCGACTCAAAACCAAAACCTGTCAAAGAACATCTTCGACGGTCCACTGTCCAAAAGAGAAAGGCCATTGGTGAGGAGGTGGCTCGACTCCTGGCGGCAGAGTTTATCCGAGAGATATACCACTCCGACTGGCTTGCCAATGTCGTCATGGTCCCCAAGAAGGACAAATCACTTTGCATGTGCATTGATTTCAAACATATCAATTGGGCCTGCCCGAAAGATCATTTTCCTCTCCCTCGTATCGACCAAATTGTCGACTCGACTGCGGGATGCGAGAGATTGTCTTTTTTAGACGCCTATTCCGGGTACCATCAGATCCGTCTGTATGGACCCGACGAGATCAAAACAGCTTTCATCACTCCATTCGGGTGCTTCTGCTATGTCACCATGCCATTCGGTCTCAAGAATGTCGGAGCCACGTTCATGAGGATGATTCAAAAGTGTTTACTCACTCAAATCAGTCGGAATGTGGAAGCGTACATGGATGATATCGTAGTCAAGTCACGAAAGGGTTCCGACCTGTTGACTGACCTCGCTGAAACATTTGCCAATCTCCGGAGGTATGATATCAAGCTTAATCCATCAAAGTGCACATTCGGAGTTCCTGGTGGAAAGTTACTCGGTTTTCTCGTTTCCGAACGAGGAATCAACGCCAACCCAGGAAAAGTTGGCACCATACTCCGAATGAAACGCCCTGTGCGTGTGCATGATGTCCAGAAGCTTACTGGATGCTTGGCCGCGTTAAGTCGATTCATCTCTCGCCTCGGTGAAAAGGCATTGCCTCTTTACCGACTGATGAAGAAGGCAGACAAGTTCGAGTGGACTCCAGAAGCTAATGCAGCGTTTGCCGAGCTAAAAGCTCTGCTCTCCACCCAGCCGATGCTTGCTACTCCAATCAGCAAAGAGCCTCTGTTGCTTTACATTGCAGCCACAGGACAAGTCGTCAGTACAGTACTTACGGTCGAGCGGGAAGAAGAAGGGAAAGCCTTCAAAGTTCAGCGCCCAGTGTATTATCTCTCTGAAGTTTTGACTCCATCGAAGCAAAGATATCCTCATTATCAGAAGCTTGTGTATGGAATATACATGACCACGAAGAAGGTTGCTCATTATTTCTCTGAACATTCCATTACAGTCGTCAGCGACGCCCCACTGTCAGAGATTCTGCACAACAGAGATGCAACTGGTCGAGTGGCGAAATGGGCGATTGAACTCCTTCCCCTTGATATCAAGTTTGAGGCAAAGAAAGCCATTAAGTCCCAAGGGATAGCAGATTTCCTTGCCGAGTGGATTGAACAACAACAGCCGACTCAAGTTCACTCGGAGCATTGGACCATGTTCTTTGATGGCTCTAAGATGTTAAATGGTTCCGATGCTGGGGTAGTTTTGGTTTCCCCCCGAGGAGATAAGCTCAGATATGTGCTCCAAATCCACTTTGATTCCTCCAATAATGAAGCAGAATATGAAGCACTTTTGTATGGGTTGCACATGGCCATGTCACTCGGCGTCCGTTGCCTTATGGTTTATGGCGACTCAGATCTGGTGGTCAATCAGGTGATGAAGGAGTGGGACGTTAGAAGCCCAGCCATGACTGGATACTGCAATGCAACGAGGAAGCTTGAAAAGAAATTCGAAGGGTTAGAGCTCCACCATATACCCCTACTGAAGAATCAAGAGGCTGATGATTTGGCGAAGATAGGTTCCAAGAGAGAAGCCATTCCCAATGATGTGTTCTTGGAGCATATCCATACTCCATCAGTCATAGAAGATCCTTTTACCGAAGAAGCTCCGCAGCCCAAGAGTGTCACAGATCCGACTGAGGTTGAAGTTCCAGCAGTGGTCGACCTGATCATGGAAGCATTAGTGATCACTCCCGATTGGACAGTACCGTATATCGCGTATATCTTAAGGAAAGAGCTCCCGGAGGAAGAAGAAGAGGCTCGACAGATCGTCCGCCGATCTAAAGCCTTTACCATGATAAGGGGACAGCTGTACAGAGAAAGCGTGACTGGAGTTGGTCAGAAATGCATAACGCCAGAAAAAGGTTGAATAATTCTTGACGACATCCACTCGGGGACCTGTGGCCATCATGCATCCTCTCGGACCATCGTGGCCAAAGCATACCGAGCCGGATTTTACTGGCCAAGAGCGAATGAAATGGCAAAAGAAATAGTCGACAAGTGTGAGGGATGTCAATTTTACTCCAATATGTCACACAAGCCCGCCTCAGCTTTAAAGACCATACCACTCGTCTGGCCCTTTGCGGTATGGGGGCTGGATATGGTTGGACCCTTGAGAACAGGCAGAAGCGGTTTCACACATGTGCTGGTAGCAGTCGACAAGTTCACCAAGTGTATTGAGGCTAAACCCATCAAGAACCTTGATGCCGGCACTGCTGTCAGCTTCATCAGAGAGTTGATATTCAGATATGGAGTCCCACACAGCATCATCACTAATAACGGGTCAAACTTCGATTCGGAAGAATTCAGGGCATTCTGCACATCTCAGGGCACACGAGTCGACTATGCTTCAGTCGCTCATCCTTAGTCGAATGGACAAGCAGAGCGGGCCAATGGCTTGATTCTCAAAGGGTTGAAACCCCGACTGATGCGTGATCTCAAGCATGCGGCTGGAGCATGGGTCGATGAGCTTCCCTCGGTGCTTTGGGGGTTAAGGACCACGCCTAACCGGTCGACTGGGAGAACTCCGTTCTTCTTGGTCTACGGAGCTGAAGCGGTCTTGCCGAGTGACCTGCTTCACAACGCTCCTCGAGTCGAGCTCTACACCGAAGCTGAAGCAGAACAAGCACGACAGGATGCAGTCGACCTTCTAGAGGAAGAAAGGGAGATGGCTCTGATCTGATCGACCATTTACCAGCAAGACTTGCATCGCTTCCACGCCAAAAACGTGAATTGTTGAGCCTTCCAGGAAGGAGATTTGGTTCTCCGAGTGGATCAGCAGAAACCACACAAGCTCGCTCCTTCTTGGGAAGGTCCCTTCATCGTCACCAAGGTTCTCCACAACGGAGCGTACCGTCTTTACAACGTCGAGCACAAGAGCGACGAGCCCCGAGCTTGGAACACGGAGCTGCTCCGCCCCTTTTACACTTAAGTAGCCGCTCGGAAATGTAATAAAAGCACTTCTGTAGTTCATTTTTCAAAAGACAATAGTGTTATAATTTTCCCAGTGATTGTTGTCACTTTTGTTTGTTCAATAAAATTTCCCCTCAGTGGGTGGCTTAGCTGCGAATCTGTTTCACCTAAGTTTGTAAAAAAAAATCCTTGCCGAGTGGCGAGCCAGCCTCCCACTCGGGGGCTTAGCTGCGAATCCGTTTCGCCTAAGTACTTTAAAATCCTGCTGAGTGGTGAGTCAGCCTCCCACTCGGAGGCTTAGCTGCAGTCCAAGTACTCGCCTAAGTTTTAATAAAATACTACCGAGTGGAGAGCCAGCCTCCCACTCGGAGGCTTAGCTACAGTCCAAGTACTCGCCTAAGTTTTAATAAAATCCTACCGAGTGGTGAGCCAGCCTCCCACTCGGAGGCTTAGCTGCAGTCCAAGTACTCGTCTAAGTTTCAACAAAATCCTACCAAGTGGTGAGCCAGCCTCCCACTCGGGGGCTTAGCTGCAGCATAGCGCTCGCCTAAGTACAAATATAACATGCGCTCCGCAAGGAAGACGAGGTGCAGGTCGACTGCTACCCTCTTCTTCCGAGCTACGCCACAAGTATAATGTGCTCTCCGCAAGGAGGACGAGGTACGGGTCGACTGCCACTTCCCCTTACGAGCTACGCCACAAGTATAATGTGCGCTCCGCAAGGAAGGCGAGGTGCAGGTCGATTGATGCCTTCTCCCTCAGAGAAACGCCGCAAAAATCCTACCGAGTGGAGAGGAGACCTCCCACTCGGGGGCTTAGCTGCAGCCCAGCGCTCGCCTAAGTTTTTGAAAATCCTACCGAGTGGAGAGCAGACCTCCCACTCGGGGGCTTAGCTGCAGCCCAGCGCTCGCCTAAGTTTTTGAAAATCCTACCGAGTGAAGAGCAGACCTCCCACTCGGGGGCTTAGCTGCAGCCCAGCGCTCGCCTAAGTTTTTGAAAATCCTACCGAGTGGAGAGCAGACCTCCCACTCGGGGGCTTAGCTGCAGCCCAGCGCTCGCCTAAGTTTTTGAAAATCCTACGGAGTGGAGAGCGGACCTCCCACTCGGAGGCTTAGCTGCAGCCCAGTGCTCACCTAAGTGTGTTGAGGAACAAGTCGATTGCAACAAGTGCTTCGCCCTAGCCTGGAAAAGACACCTCAAACCAAATGCAAACATATTCAACGTCGGAACCGAAAGTGCTCGGGCGCTAAGCTCGTTAAGGTTTATCGGTTACAAAAATCACTCGGCATACCGAGGCAAATTTAAAGTATCAAGCACAGAAGTTTTTTACCCCTCCTGCGGAGGGCTGGAAGGTGCAACAAATTCATCCAGGTCGATTCCATCTGCAATCTGAGTGGCAGCGGCGATGAAGGTCTCCATGAAAGATCGGAAATCATGCTTCTTGGTATTAGCCACCTTAAGGGCTGCCAGCTTGTCCTCTCGCGCCTCCTTGCAGTGAACACGGGCCAGAGACAGAGCAACATCCATGCCGCACCTGGCAGAAGACTTCTTCCATTCTTGCACTCGACTTGCAACCTCGTTCAGTCGAGTCATCAGAGACTCGAGGTCATTCTGAAGCGTCTCTCTTGGCCAGAGTGTCGTGTCAATGCGGGAAGTTGCGACCTTCAGCCTTGCGAGATAGTCGACAATAGCAGCAACGCGAGATTCGAGTCGGAGCACATTCATGGCGACTTCATCTTTCACAGGAGAGTTGATGGGATCCATGTTTATTTCCAGTCGACCAGTCTCCTCTTCAAAGTTCTGGCAGAACTCTGCGAGCACAACCTCAGAGTCAAGACAGCAGTCGGATGGAGAAATCATAGTTAAAATGTCTATTTGATACTACAGATTACCTTCAAGCATGAGGAATAGCTTTTTGGCGAGTCCTCCCAGATAAGCCTCTAGATCATTCTTCTTTCCCACCAACACACTGGCCTTGTCACTCAAGGCAATCTTGTCACTCTTCAGTCGACTGACTCCTTGTTGGCCGCATCAAGAGCATCTTTCAGATTGGTATTTTCCTCTTCAAGCTTGGTGATTGAAGCCAGCTTCTCATCTGCGAGCTTGGTCTTCCCTAAAGCCGCTTTCTGCATCTCAGCCAAGTCATTCTTCTTCAGAGCATCCCTCAGTTTGTCTGCAAAGTTACAGTGGGATCAGACTCTGAAACGGACGAGAGGCAAAAAGAAGTCGTCGAGGTTCTCACCAAACATACCTTTTGCTTCCTCCTTCGACTTCGTGAAGTTCTCCTGGACCAGCTTCAGATCAAGCTCGAGCTGGATTTGCTTGTTCTCCAACTCAGTATAATGAGCCGCAATCTCGCAAGATTTAAGACAGTTCACTTCCGAGTGACTAAGGAAAAATCATATCATTTCTAAGACTACAGCCGAATGTAAACATTCGACCATAGTCTCTGGGACTACACCTAGTGGGTGCACTCAGCGTGCCCCCACTAGTTCTATTAGTTAGAGTCGATCAGTCGACCAAAAAATAGCAAAAAAGCGTTATCTTCAGACTATAGTCGACTGCCAGCAGTCCACCACAGTCTCGGGGACTACACCCAGTGGGTGCACTCAGCGTGCCCCCACCGGTATATGAATCCATTCGACCTGATCGAGTCAAGAAAAAGCTTAAGACATAAAGACTATGGTCGACTGCCAGCAGTCCACCATAGCCTTGGGGACTACACCCAGTGGGTGCACTCAGCGTGCCCCCACTAATATAGAACTTCAATCAACACACCCAGTGGGTGTACGACAGATACTAAAATTTTCAGAGAGAAGGATTTTCAGATATCATATCCTAACAGAACAGGCGGTGACCGACTGACCTGAACATTACTCTGAAGAGCTGAACTGGCGTCATAAGCTGCCTGACTGGCGTCTCGGATTGCCTTCACTTGCTCCATCATGACCCCTGCCTGGCGTATTGCTTCTTTAGCAGCATTGGCTTGGTCCTCTGGGACGTGATGGGTCGAGAAAAGTGAAGGCTGAGCAGCACTCGACGACGAAGGGCGAGCACTCGTCAGCGGCACCGCAAAGGATACGGTAGGCCGAGTGACATTGTCCCCCTCCACGACCAACGTCTCGGGTGCTGACACGTCCTGAGTCGCCTTGCCAGCAGACGCTTTCCTGTTCCTCCTCTGCCTCAGTGGTTCCTCGTCATCGTCGTCAGGAAGGTCAATAACAACGTTAGATGGAGCTGCAGAAAAGAATCAAAATTAGAGACAAAGAGCCAACCGACTGAAGACGGAACTACAAAAGTCATACCAGGTTTTGAAGTGACAGCATCTTCCATCTCGTGATCTTCAGCCCTGGCCGAGGTATCAGAAGTAGCAGCACTCAAGTTACACCATTACCCTGAGATAGTGGGGATCGCCATCTTCATCTTCTGCAAGACCTTTGCCGGCTTCGACGGCGCCACTCGAGATTGCTTCGGAGCTTTCTCAGTTGGCACCGGAGAAGTCGTCCGAGGACGCTTGGTCGACTGCGTGACGAGCGCAACCCCCTTACCATGCTCGGCTGCAAGATCATGGACAAGCTTTGAGCGTCTTTCCGAATGAGGAGGTGCAACTTCCTCCTCCTCCTCCTCTTCCTCCTCAACAGAGTCATCATCTTCATCGTCGTCATCAACATCGGAATCCCACTCCTCCGGGCTTTCGCCCCCACTTCCTTCCTCCTCCTCAGTCGGCGCTTGCGCTCCATTGGCCATCGAGTACAAGTCAGTGGTACGCTGACAGACAACAAAACGAGATGAAGGTCAATCGACCAATTTGCAGTGAAGCAGAATGAACAAAGCAAGATCACAACTGGGGATAAGTGGTCATACCGTGTCCGGTGTGTAGGTATGGTCGAGTGGTGGAATCCTCCTAGCTCCTCGAGGGTTATCCTTATTCCTTGTGATGGCAGCCATCCACCTCTCCAGTGTGGTGTCATTGACCGCCTCTGGATGGACCCAAGTGGTATCTTCGATGCCGCAGTACAGCCACATCAGGTGGCCTCGGTATTGGAGCGGTTGAATACACCGTCGAAGGAAGACCTCCAGAAGGTCCATACCCGTCACTCCGTCCCGAACGAGCTGGACTACACGCTCCATCAACATTTTTACCTGAGCTTTCTCCTCAGGGAGCACCTTCGGAGAAGAGGGTTTGTTCACTCGGTCCATGGAGAACAGAGGGAGACCAGTCGACTGCCCCGGCGTCGACTCGTCTTGGCAGTAGAACCAGGTCAACTGCCACCCTCTATCCGACTCAGGAAGGGTCCTGGCCGGAAAAGCACTCTTACTCCTCATTTGGATCCCAAGACCCCCGCACATCTGGATAACCTTGGTCCTCTCATCATCCAGACTTGCCTTTTTCACCGTCTGTGAGCGACAGGTGAATATGTGCTTAAAGAGACCCCAGTGCGGTCGACAACCCAGGAAGTTTTTGCACATGGACACGAAAGCAGCAAGATAGGCAATGGAATTGGGAGTGAAATGGTGGAGTTGCGCCCCAAAGAAGTTCAGAAACCCTCGGAAGAAAAGACTCGGTGGCAAGGAGAATCCGCGATCTACATGAGTGGCTAGGAGAACGCACTCACCCTCCAGTGGCTGCGGTTGCCACTCGGTCCCCGGGAGTCTTGCTGACCCATGAGAGATCAGTCCCTCATTGGCCAGGTCGTTGAGATCTGCCTGGGTGATGGTCGAGCGGATCCAATCTCCTTGGACCCAACCTTGCGGCAGGTGGGACCTCGACGAAGATCCGCCCCGGCTGGTCGCTCTCCCCTTTGCTTTCGGGGTTGCCGTGGCCTTCTTCGCTCCCTCCAAGGCCGCCGTCTTCTCCTTCACCATCGTCGCCGGCGAGGCGTGTGAGGAGTGGGTGGGCGGAGGCAAAAGCGGGCGCAGTAGGCGGGGGTGAGGAAGGCGGAGAGGGAAATGGAGACGCACTGTTCAAAAACCCTCGCCTGGCACCTTATATAGGGACGTTTCCGAGTGGCTGACAGGTAGGCCTGGGCGGTCCTGTCAAATCCCGAAACAGTCGCGCGCCCGATACGTGGCGAAAAAGGAGGTGCAGAAATCGAGGTGTCTACGCCTTATCCCATCCGAGTACCGCGGTCCACCCCGATTCGCGCGCTTCCCAAAATTCGGATCCCATAAAATCCGCTAACAGCAGAGCAACCTGTCAGGCGGTGGATTTCCTACGATCCGTCGCTCGGAAATTCACCAAGTTCAAAAGTTCACTCGACAGAAGAAAAGAATGGATCAAGGCGACTGAAATACAAGTTGATGCCATCATTAAAAAAGGTCATTGATCCAGGATGAGACATGCTCAGAACACAAAAACAGGTCGGAAAAATTATCAACTCCTGCCTCACTCAAACCTCGATCCATTCGGGGGCTAATGATGAAGTAATGTACCTAGGGTAGGGTCACGGACCTGTCCAAAGTACCCTCCCCAAGGACATCTTCAGAAGAAGCTGCCTTCCAGTCGACCAAGAGGGAATCCACTCGACAGACTCGAAGGCACTCGACCACGAAGACTCACTCGACCACCAGGAGATTAAGAGCCACTATGTATCCAAACGGTCTGTAATTAAGTAGTCTTTATGGCCATGATGACACTTTATGTAGGGCGTTACCAGTAACGCCAATCCTTTATGTACTTTAAACCGGCATAACTGAGGGCCGGAGGGGTCTGGCAGACACTATATAAGCCATCCCCTCCTTAGTGTAAAGGGTTCGCACCCCTGTAAGTCATACGCATATAATCCAGTCGACCGCCTCCGGGCTCCGAGACGTAGGGCTGTTACTTCCTCCGAGAAGGGCCTGAACTCGTAAATCCTTTGCGTGTACAACTGCTCCATAGCTAGGATCTTGCCTCTCCATACCTACCCCCCATTCTACTGTCAGACTTAGAACCACGACAGGCGGCCCTCTTCTTCCCGCGAGGGGAGGATGCCTTATATTCCCCTCCCTGACTATCCTCCTTTGGGGAGGTAGCAATTCCCCCGGTTTGGATGTGCAACGTGTGAAGTTCTGCTTGTCTGTTCTTCCCTTCGTCTTTCCCCGAGGGCACTTTGCTTAGCACATGACCAAGCATCTTGGCTATGGTGGGACTAGGCGAGCCTTCGGGAAGTGGCGCCGGACATCTAATTCTCTCTGCCTTGCGGAGCCATTACTGGCCAGGGAGGGATTTCAGAATAATGTTATAATAAAGATAAATAAAGTGTTCGGTTTTTGGGTTACCTACTTGGGTATCTGGGCGATTGCAGCTCAGGCCCGCATCCTCGGTGGTGTCCGAACACTTTACTTGTGGTCCGAAGAATAACTTACACATCCCTTCGAGCGTGACGCCGAAGAAGTGCAGAATAGTCCACGGACCTTCCGGATTGAACTCCCACATCTGGAGAGGTTGGCGTTTGCACGGCAAGATCCGTCGGACTAGCATTACCTGAATTACACTTACAAGGCTAATGTCCCTCTCAAGAAGCTCCCGTAGGCGGCTCTGCAACGTTGGTACATCATTAGCAGGCCCCCAATCCCGTCCTACATTGGCCCATGACGCCAGTTGAGGCAGAGGGCCAGAACGGAAGTCCGGGGTAGCCGCCCACTTTGTGCCTCTGGGAGCCGTGATGTAAAACAACCTCCGCTGCCATAGATTGGACACCTCTGGGAAGGAGCCCTTTGGCCATGGGGCATCGGCATTCCTACTTATTAAAACACCTCCGCACTCCACGTGTCACCCCTCAATCATCTTCGGCTTCACATTGAAGGTCTTGAGCCATAAGCCGAAGTGCGGGGTGATGTGGTGAAAAGCTTCGCACACAACGATAAACGACGAGATATGAAGGATGGCGTCTGGAGCTAGATCGTGAAAATCTAGCCCGTAGTGGAACATGAGCCCTCTCATGAAGGGATCAAGAGTGAAGCCTAAACCACGGAGGAAGTGAGAAACAAATACGACTCTCTCATTGGGCTCGGGAGTAGGGATGATCTGCCCTGGAGCAGGGAGCCTGTGCCTAATATCGGCGGTCAGGTATCCGACCTCCCTAAGCTTCACGATATCCTCCTCATTGACAGAGGAGGCCACCAACCGGCCTTGAAGGTTGGGTTCGGACATGATTGAAGATCCGGAGGGCTTGAGCTTGGGCTTCGGGTGTTGGAACTCGAGATGCAAAAAGGCGCAAGCATGGTAGAAAAGAGGGATAGGCCTCGGCCCCTCTATAAAGGGGGTGAATATCAAGTGTCCCCAGCGTGACCGCTTGGGGCTTACTTAAAAAACACGGAGTCATACCAACAGTCGTCATGGGGTTGCGCACGCCCATATTGATGGAAGATCCCGCGATAAGGGGAACACGATCTCTGCTTTGGCAAGGCATGCCAATAAAACCGCCTCGCAACGCATGTCGAGGCAGGCCAGGAAAAACCGTTTCGTGTTGGGCCAGGCCATGGCGTAAGAGCACGCCGTGCAAAAATTGCTAGCAGAACAGATTTATGAAGTGCTATTCTCTCTATAGTGGCATGTGAAGATCATCTTGCAGATCCAGACACGATTTAAGTGTTTGATAATTACTTTGGAGTATTCAGAGATGGAACCCGCCTTGCAATGCCGAAGACAAACTACGCGCCGGACTCACCGTCATTGAAGCCTGGTTCAGGGGCTACTGAGGGAGTACTGGATTAGGGGGTATCCGGACAACCGGACTATATACTTTTGCCAGACTATTGAAGCGTGGAGATACAAGACTCAAGACTTTGCCCCGTGTCCGGATGGGACTCTCCTTTGCGTGGAATACAAGCTTGGCGATCCGGATAATAGATTTCCTTCTTTGTAACCGACTCTATGTAAACCCTAGCCCCCTCTGGTGTCTATATAAACCGGAGGGTTTAGTCCTTATAGACGGAATCATAATCATCATGGGCCAGCTTCTAGGGTTTAGCCTCTACGATCTCGTGGTAGATCAACTCTTGTAATACTCATACCATCAAGATCAATCAAGCAGGAAGTAGGGTTTTACCTCCATCGAGAGGGCCCAAACCTGGGTAAAACATCGTGTCCCTTGCCTCCTGTTATCATTAGCCTTAGACGCACATATTAGGACCCCCTACCCGAGATCCGCCGGTTTTGACACCGACAGGCCCCCCTTCTTCTTCTTCTTCTTCTTCTTCTTCTTCTTCTTCTTCTTCTTCTTCTTCTTCTTCTTCTTCTTCTTCTTCTTCTTCTTCTTCCTTGACCTCCTCCCTAGATGGGAGAAGGGTTTCCCCTCTGGTCCTTGGCTCCCATGGCTTGGGAGTGGCGAGAGCCCCTCCGAAATTGGATCTATCTTTCTGTTTTTGCGTTCCCAGATTCTGCCCCTTCACCTTTTCTTTTTATATCTGGAGATCGGTAACTCCGATTGGGGTGAATCTTTTTCCCAGATTTTTCTCGTAAAATTAGCTTTCTTGCGGCAAAAGAAGAGCGTCAACCGCCTTACGGGTGGCCCACGAGAGTGCCAGGCGCGCCCAGGGGGGTTGGGCGCGCCCCCTGTCTCGTGGCCACCTCAGGCACTGTTTCGCGTTGATTCTTCCTCCGGAAAATCCCAAATATTCCAAAATAATTCTCCGTCCGTTTTTATGCCGTTTGGATTCCGTTTGATATTGGGTTTCTGCGAAACATAAAACATGCAACAAACAGGAACTGTCACTGGGCACTGGATCAATATGTTAGTCCCAAAATAGTATTAAAAGTTGCCAAAAGTATATGAAAGTTGAAGAATATTGGCATGGAACAATCAAAAATTATAGATATGATGGAGACGTATCAGCATCCCCAAGTTTAATTCCTGCTCATCCTCGAGTAGGTAAATGATAAAAAAGATAATTTTTGAAGGAATGATACCTAGCATAATCTTTATCATATGTCTAATCATGGCATGAATATTAAGACACGAGTGATTCAAAGCAATAGTCTATCATTTGACATAAAACAATAATACTTAGGGCATCCCAACAAACAATCATGTCTTTCAAAACATCAATGCTTCAGAATGTTATCCCTACAAAATCATATAGTCGGGTATTCTCCCTTTTCTTAACACAAGGTACCCCTCATGCCTATCCCAGTGTCAGCCAAGCAATTGTTTCATACTTTAGTATTCTCAAACTTTTTCAACCTTCACGCAATACATGAGCATGAGCCATGGATATAGCACTATGGGTGGAATAGAATACGATGGTGGAGGTTATGTGGAGAAGACAAAAAAGGAAGAAAGTCTCACATCGACGCGGCTAATCAACGGGCTATGGAGATGCTCATCAATTGATGTCAATGTGAGGAGTAGGGATTTCCATGCAACAAATGCACTAAGAGCTATAAGTGTATGAAAGCTCAACAAAAGAAACTAAGTGGGTGTGCATCCAACTTTCTTGCTCATGAAGACCTAGGGCATTTGAGGAAGCCCATCGTTGGAATATACAAGGCAAGTTCTATAATGAAAATTTCCCACTAGTATATGAAAGTGACAACATAGGAGACTCTCTATATGAAGAACATGGTGCTACTCTGAAGCACAAGTGTGGAAAAAGGATAGTAACATTGCCCCTTTTCTTTTTCTTTCTTTTTCTTGTTTTTTTGGGTGGGCTTCTTTGGCCCCCTTCTTTATTCAGGCTTCTTTGGCCTTTCTTTTTTTTCTTTTTTTTCTTTTTTATGAGGCAATGCTCTATAATGATGATCATCACACTTTTATTTACTTACAACTCAATATTACAACTCGATACTAGAACAAAGATATGACTCTATATGAATGCTTTCGGCAGTGTACCCGGATGTGCAACGATCTAGCATAGCAATGACATCAAAAAACAGACAAGCCATGAAAACATCATGCTAGCTATCTTACGATCATGCAAAGAAATATGAAAATGAATGCTCAAGTCATGAATATGATGATGATGGAAGTTGTATGGCAATATATCTCGGAATGGCTCTGGAAATGCCATGATAGGTAGGTATGGTGGCTGTTTTGAGGAAGATATAAGGAGGCTTATGTGTATAGAGCGTATCATATCACGGGGTTTGGATGCACCGGCGAAGTTTGCACCAACTCTCGAGGTGAGAAAGGGCAATGCACGGTACCGAAGAGGCTAGCAATGATGGAAAGGTAAAAGTGCATATAATCCATGGACTCAACATTAATCAGAAGAACTCACATACTTATTGCAAAAATTTATTAGCCCTTGAAACAAAGTACTACGCGCATGCTCCTAGGGGGGAGGTTGGTAGGAGTTAACCATCGTGCGCCCCCGACCTTCACGCAAAGATAAACAATCAAAATACAATGCGCGCCAATTTGGTTACATAGTTAGTAGACCATACGTGCATGCTTCGGGAATCACAAACCTTAACACCAACATCCTTACTAAACACAACCATCTACTAGTACCTCCCACATATTATCACCTCTATATCGCAAAACTATTGCAAGGAATCAAACATATCATATTCGGTGATCCACAAGTTTATGTAGGATTTTATGACTAACCATGTGAATGACCAATTCCTGTCATCTCTCTAAATTGATATAAGTGAAGCAAGAAGGTTTAATTCTTTCTACAAAAGATATGCCCACGCTCTAACAAATATAAGTGAAGTAAAAGAGCATTCTACAAATGGCGGTTTTCTATGTGAAGAGAAACAGGCAATCCAGACTTCAAATGATATAAGTGAAGCAAATGAAGCATTCTATAAAGCCATACTCAAAAGATATAAGTGAAGTGCAATGAGCATTCTGTAAATCAACCAAGGACTATCTCATACCAGCATGGTGCATAAAATAAAAGTGGAAACTAAAAGAAAAAGACGCTCCAAGACTTGCACATATCGCATGAACAAAACGAATTTGAAAACATACCGATACTTGTTGAAGAAAGAGGGGATGCCTTCCGGGGCATCCCCAAGCTTAGAAGCTTGAGTCTCCTTGAATATTTACTTGGGGTGCCTCGGGCATGCCCAAGCTTGAGCTCTTGTCTCTCTTCCTTTTCCTCATATCGAGACATCCTCGATTAGACACTTCATCCACACAAAACTTCAACAGAAAACTCGGTAAGATCCATTAGTATAATAAAGCAAATCACTACTCTAAGTACTGTAGCAAACCAATTCATATATTGTTTTTGCATTGTGTCTACTGTAATATAACTTTTCCATGGCTTAATCCACTAATATAAATTGATAGATTCATCAAAACAAGCAAACTATGCATAAAAAACAGAATCTGTCAAAAACAGAACAGTCTGTAGCAATCTGAACATCCACCATACTTATGTTACCCAAAAAATTATACCAAAATTAGGAAAACTAAACATGTTGTATATCAAGACAGTGCAAAAGGAATAATAACCAATTGAAGTTCTAGTTAAAAATGTAAAATCGCACACTACAGGCTAAGTTTCTGTCCTGCACCGTTCAGACCAACAAGCATTGTAAACATCCTAAAGGAAAACCTTGGCACATTATTTTTATAATACAATGGAATTGTACAAGGGGATAATTATTTTTTATGAACAGTTTCTGTAATTAAGATTCACAAAGTTTCCGTGAGCATGAACAAAGTTCAAGGAGCTCTCCCACTTCAACAATGCTTGTCTTTCTCACTTTCGCTTTCCTTTTTGAAAAGTTTTTAGGTTCCTCTTTTTTTTGAACTATATAAAAGCACTCAACAGAAATAAATGACTCTCTAAAACTTCTGGGTTGTCTCCCTGGCAGCGCTTTCTTTAAAGCCATTAAGCTAGGCATATAGTGCTCAAGTAATGAATCCATCCGGATCCCAAGGTATATCAAAGCCAATTTTAATTAACCATGATTTGTAATTTAGTAGTGAGCACAAAGTAACATATATCAAGCAATGACGAAGTCTAACTCTCTTCCTATGCATCGGCATGTCATTAAAAAACAATTCATGCACACCAAGTAAAGGCCAATGCATAGTATAAGTAGTTTCTTGCATTTCTATCGTGTTGGAAACATAGAGAGGTGGGGACATAGTTCCTCTCGCATAATAATTGCAAGTAGGAGCAGCAAGCACATGCATATTATATCTATCAAAATCATCATGTGCAATGGTAAAAGGCAACCCATCAATATAATCCTTAATAAGCACAAACTTCTCCGATATAGTGTAGTTTGGAGAATTCAAAAAGATAATAGGACTATCATGCGTGGGTGCAATAGCAACAATTTCATGTTTAACATAAGGAACTATAGCAAGTTCATCTCCATAAGCATAATTCATATTGGCATCTTGGCCACAAGCATAGCAAGCATCATCAAAAAGGGATATTTCAAGAGAATCAACAGGATCATAACAATCATCATAGCAATCATCCTTCGGTAAGCACGAAGGGGAATTAAACAATGTATGAGTTGAAGAGTTAATTTCATTAGAAGGTGGGCATGGGTGATCAATCCGCTCTTCCTCCTTTTGTTCTTCGCTCTCCTCATCATCTTTTTCATCCAATGAGCTCACAGTTTCATCAATTTCTTCTTCCATAGCTTCCTGCAAAATATTAGTCTGTTCTTGGACAGCGGAGACTTCCTCAATAAATGCATTAATATTTTAATTGTATTCATAATTTTCGTAGCAATATCTAAGTATAGCAAGATTTTCAGGCCTATAAACATCATCATCTAAAGCTTCATACTTTTCAAACAAAGATTCAATTTCATAAGCAGCCTTAAAAGCAACAAATTCTTCTATTTGTTCCACATCATAGTAATCATAGATACCATTAGCATAAGAAGCTAAGGTTTCATTATCATTAAATTTGCACGAAAAGGGAAGGTGTGGAGCCTTCATCCTAGAGCAACAAGTAATATCATATCTAAAGCATAGATCCCGAGCATACCAATGAAACATATTAATTTGATCCCATAATAGTTTCCCTTTTTGTGTCAAGCGATAATCCCTAAAGTATTCACGTTGATCCAACATGTTTCCCATTATAAAGTTGAGTTGGGTTTTCTCAGGATTATCAAAGTAGTACAAAATATTTCTCACATGATGATCATCGAGGGTTTTAGGAGTTACCCCATCTCCATGAGTAGCAAGTACACCTAATTTTTTTGGTATTTCGTGTTCCATATCCATAACTAAAGATATAAAACAACTAGGAACAACAAATAAAAATTACTTAGTGATAAAGCAAACAAACACACACAAGAATATTCACCCCACGCTATGACTCCCCGGCAAAGGCGCCAGAAAAAGGTCTTGATAACCCACAAGTGTAGGGGATCACAACAGTTTTCGATAAGTAAGAGTGTCGAACCCAACAAGGAGCTAAAGGTAGAATAAATATTCCCTCAAGTTCTATCGACCACCGATACAACTCTACGCACGCTTGACGTTCGCTTTACCTAGAACAAGTATGAAACTAGAAGTACTTTGTAGGTGTTGTTGGATAGTTTTGCAAGAAAGTAAAGAACGCGTAAATAGAAAATAGGGGCTTTTTAGATAAAGAAACAATAAAGTAAATATAGCGAGTGTGGAAAAGTGGTGGTAGGAGTTGTGAAATTGTCCCTAAGCAATTGACTACTTTACTAGACCGATATCAAGTTTTATGTGGGAGAGGCCACTGCTAGCATGTCATCCCTGACTTGGAATTCTATGCACTTATGATTGGAAATATTAGCAAGCATCCGCAACTACTAACGTTCATTAAGGTAAAACCCAACCATAGCATTAAGATATATTGGTCCCCTTTCAATCCCGTATGCATCAATTTCTATGCTAGGTTGAAGCTTCTGTCACTCTAGCCCTCCAATACATAGTCCTATCAACATACAACTAACCCTATGGTGTGATCCACGCGCGCGCTCATATGATGGGCACCAAAGGAAAGCAACATAACCACAAGAAAATTAAATCAATCATAGCAATTCATCAACCACCAATAGGACAACGAAAATCTACTCAGACATCATAGGATGGCAACACATCATTGGATAATAATATGAAGCATAAAGTACCATGTTCAAGTAGAGGGTACAGCGGGTTGCGGGAGAGTGGAACACTATAAATAGAGTGGGGAAGATGATGGAGATGTTGGTGAAGATGGCAGAGGTGTTGGTGAAGATCGCGGTGATGATGATGGCCCCCGGTAGCGCTCCGGCGCCACCGGAAGCAAGGGGGAGAGGGCCCCCCTTCTTCTTCTTCTTCCTTGACCTCCTCCCTAGATGGGAGAAGGGTTTCCCCTCTGGTCCTTGGCTCCCATGGTGTGGGAGGGGCAAGAGCCCCTCCGAAATTGGATCTATCTTTCTGTTTCTGCGTTCCCAGATCCTGCTCCTTCACCATTTCTTTTATATCTGGAGATCCGTAACTCCGATTGGTGTGAATATTTCGCCCAGATTTTTATCGTAAAATTAGCTTTCTTGCGGCAAAAGAAGAGCGTCAACCGCCTTACGGGTGGCCCACGAGAGTGCCGGCCGCGCCCAGGCGGGGTGGGCGCGCCCCCTGTCTCGTGACCACCTCGGGCACTGTTTCGCATTGATTCTTCCTCTGGAAAATCCCAAATATTCCAAAATAATTCTCCGTCTGTTTTTATTCCGTTTGGATTCCGTTTGATATTGGGTTTCTGTGAAACATAAAACATAAAACAAACAGGAACTGACAATGCGCACTGGATCAATATGTTAGTCCCAAAAATAGTATAAAAAGTTGCCAAAAGTATATGAAAGTGGAAGAATATTGGCATGGAACAATCAAAAATTATAGATACGACGGAGACATATCACCTCGCCGCCTCTCTTCTTCTCCACTAAGGCCCACTATGGCCCATAAAGCCCCCGGGGGGTTCCGGTAACCCCTCGGTACTCCGGTAAAATCCCGATTTCACCCGGAACACTTCCGATATCCAACTATAGGCTTCCAATATATCAATCTTCATGTCTCGACCATTTCGAGACTCCTCGTCATGTCCGTGATCACATCCGGGACTCCGAACAACCTTTGGTACATCAAAACTCATAAACTCATAATATAACCGTCATTGAAACTTTAAGCGTGCAGACCCTACGGGTTCGAGAACTATGTAGACATGACCGAGACACGTTTCCGGTCAATAACCAATAGCGGAACCTGGATGCTCATATTGGCTCCTACATATTCTATGAAGATCTTTATCGGTCAAACCGCATAACAACATACGTTGTTCCCTTTGTCATCGGTATGTTACTTGCCCGAGATTCGACCGTCGGTATCTCAATACCTAGTTCAATCTCGTTACCGGCAAGTCTCTTTACTCGTTATGTAATGCATCATTCCGTAACTAACTCATTAGCTACATTGCTTGCAAGGCTTATAGTGATGTGCATTACCGAGAGGGCCCAGAGATACCTCTCCGACAATCGGAGTGACAAAACCTAATCTTGAAATACGCCAACTCAACATGTACCTTTGGAGACACCTGTAGAGCTCCTTTATAATCACCCAATTACGTTGTGACGTTTGGTAGCACACAAAGTGTTCCTCCGGTAAACGGGAGTTGCATAATCTCGTAGTTGTAGGAACATGTATAAGTCATGAAGAAAGCAATAGCAACATACTAAATGATCGACTGCTAAGCTAACGGAATGGGTCAAGTCAATCACATCATTCTCCTAATGATGTGATCCCGTTAATCAAATGACAACTCATGTCTATGGTTAGGAAACATAACCATCTTTGATTAATGAGCTAGCCAAGTAGAGGCATACTAGTGACATTATGTTTGTCTATGTATTCACACATGTATCATGTTTTCGGTTAATACAATTCTAGCATGAATAATAAACATTTATCATGATATAAGGAAATAAATAATAACTTTATTATTGCCTCTAGGGCATATTTCCTTCAGTCTCCCACTTGCACTAGAGTCAATAATCTAGATTACACAGTAATGATTCTAACACCCATGGAGCCTTGGTGCTGATCATGTTTTGCTCGTGGAAGAGGCTTAGTCAACGGGTCTGCAACATTCAGATCCGTATGTATCTTGCAAATCTCTATGTCTCCCACCTGGACTTGGTCCCGGATGGAATTCATGCATCTCTTGATGTGCTTGGTCCTCTTGTGAAATCTGGATTCCTTTGCCAAGGCAATTGCACTAGTATTGTCACAGAAGATCTTCATTGGTCACGATGTACCAGGTATGACACTTAGATCAGAAATGAACTCCTTCATCCAGACTCCTTCATTTGCTGCTTCTGAATCAGCTATGTACTCTGCTTCGCATGTAGATCCCGCCACAACACTTTGTTTAGAACTGCACCAACTGACAGCTCCACCGTTCAATATAAACACGTATCCGGTTGCGATTTAGAATCATCCGGATCAGTGTCAAAGCTTGCATCGACGTAACCATTTACGACTAGCTCTTTATCACCTCCACAAACGAGAAACATATCCTTAGTCCTTTTCAGGTATTTCAGGATATTCTGGATCGCTGTCCAGTGATCCACTCCTGGATTACTTTGGTACCTCCCTGCTAAACTTATTGCTAAGCATACATCAGGTCAGGTACACAGCATTGCATACATGATAGAGCCTATGGCTGAAGCATAGGGAACATCTTTCATTTTCTCTCTATCTTCTGCTGTGGTTGGGCATTGAGTCTGACTCAACTTCACACCTTGTAATACTGGCAAGAACCATTTCTTTGCTTGATCCATTTTGAACTTTTTCAAAACTTTATCAAGGTATGTGCTTTGTGAAAGTCCAATTAAGCGTTTTGATCTATCTCTATGATCTTGATACCCAATATGTAAGCAGCTTCACCGAGGTCTTTCATCGAAAAACTTATATTCAAGTATCCTTTTATGCTATCCAGAAATTCTATATCATTTCCAATTAACAATATGTCGTCTACATATAATATCAGAAATGCTACAGAGCTCCCACTCACTTTTTTTGTAAATACAGGCTTCTCCAAAAGTCTGTATGAAACCATATGCTTTGATCACACTATCAAAGCATTTATTCCAACTCTGAGAGGCTTGCACCAGTCCATAAATGGATCGCTGGAGCTTGCACACTTTGTTAGCACCTTTTGGATCGACAAAACCTTCTGGTTGCATCATATACAACTCTTCTTCCAGAAATCCATTCAGGAATGCAGTTTTGACATCCATTTGCCATATTTCATAATCATAAAATGCGGCAATTGCTAACATGATTCGGACAGACTTAAGCATCGCTACGGGTTAGAAAGTCTCATCGTAGTCAACTCCTTGAACTTGTCGAAAAACTTTTTCAACAAGTCGAGCTTTGTAGACAGTTCCATTACCATCAGCGTCAGTCTTCTTCTTGAAGATCCATTTATTCTCGATGGCTTGCCGATCATCGGGCAAGTCAACCAAAGTCCATACTTTGTCCTCATACATGGATCCCATCTCAAATTTCATGGCCTCAAGCCATTTTGCGGAATCTGGGCTCATCATGGCTTCCTCATAGTTCGTAGGTTCGCCATGGTTAAGTAACATGACTTCTAGAATAGGATTACCGTACCACTCTTGAGTGGATCTTACTCTGCTTGACCTATGAGGTTTTGTAGTAACTTGATCTAAAGTTTCATGATCAATATCATTAGCTTCCTCACTGATTGGTGTAGTCGTCATAGGAACCGGTTTCTGTGATGAACTATTTTCCAATAAGGGAGAAGGTACAGTTACCTCATCAAGTTCTACTTTCCTCCCACTCACTTCTTTCGAGAGAAACTCCTTCTCTAGAAAGGATCCGAATTTAGCAACAAAAGTCTTGCCTTCAGATCTTTGATAGAAGGTGTACCCAATAGTTTCTTTTGGGTATCCTATGAAGACACATTTCTTCGATTTGGGTTCGAGCTTATCTGGTTGAAGTTTCTTCACATAAGCATCGCAGCCCCAAACTTTAAGAAATGACAACTTTGGTTTCTTGCCAAACCACAGTTCATAAGGCGTCGTCTCGACGGATTTTGATGGTGCCCTATTTAATGTGAATGCGGCCGTCTCTAAAGCATAACCCCAAAACTATAGCGGTAAATCAGTAAGAGACATCATTGATCGTACCATATCTAGTAAAGTACGATTACGACGTTCGGACACACCATTACGTTGTGGTGTTCCGAGTGGCGTGAGTTGTGAAACTATTCCGCATTGTTTCATATGTAAACCAAACTCGTAACTCAAATATTCTCCTCCACGGTCAGATCGTAGAAACTTTATTTTCTTGTTACGATGATTTTCCACTTCACTCTGAAATTCTTTGAACTTTTCAAATGTTTCAGACTTGTGTTTCATTAAGTAGATATACCCGTATCTCCTCAAATCATCTGTGAAGGTGAGAAAATAACGATACCCGCCGCAAGCCTCAATATTCATTGGACCACACACATCAGTATGTATGATTTCCAACAAATCAGTTGCTAGCTCCATAGTTCTGGAGAACGGCGTTTTAGTCATCTTGCCCATGAGGCACGGTTCGCAAGTACCAAGTGATTCATAATCAGGTGATTCCAGAAGTCCATCAGTATGGAGTTTCTTCATGCGCTTTACACCAATATGACCCAAACGGCAGTGCCACAAATAAGTTGCACTATCATTATCAACTCTACATCTTTTGGCTTCAACATTATGAATATGTGTATCACTACTATAGAGATTTAATAAAAATAGACCACTCTTCAAGGGTGCATGACCATAAAAGATATTACTCATATAAATAGAACAACCATTATTCTCTGATTTAAATGAATAATCGTCTCGCATCAAACAAGATCCAGATATAATGTTCATGCTCAACGCTGGCACCAAATAACAATTATTCAGGTCTAAAACTAATCCCGAAGGTAGATGTAGAGGTAGCGTGCCGACCGCGATCACATCGACTATGGAACCATTTCCCATGCGCATCGTCACCTCGTCCTTAGCCAATCTTTGCTTAATCCATAGTCCCTGTTTCGAGTTGCAAATATTAGCAACAGAACCAGTATCAAATACCCAGGTGCTACTGCGAGCATTAGTAAGGTACACATCAATAACATGTATATCACATATACCTTTGTTCACCTTGCCATCCTTCTTATCCGCCAAATACGTGGGGCAGTTCCGCTTCCAGTGACCAGTCTGCTTGCAGTAGAAGCACTCAGTCTCAGGCTTTGGTCCAGATTTGGGTTTCTTCTCTTGAGCAGCAACTTGTTTGCTGTTCTTCTTGAAGTTCCCCTTCTTCTTCCCTTTACCCTTTTTCTTGAAACTGGTGGTCTTATTGACCATCAACACTTGACGCTCCTTCTTGATTTCTACCTCCAGAGCCTTTAGCATTGCGAAGAGCTCAGGAATAGTCTTGTCCATCCGTTGCATATTATAGTTCATCACGAAGCTCTTGTATCTTGGTGGCAGTGATTGAAGAATTCTGTCAATGACACTATCATCAGGAAGATTAACTCCCAGTTGAATCAAGTGATTATTATACCCAGACATTTTGAGTATATGTTCACTGACAAAACTATTCTCTTCCATCTTGCAGCTATAGAACTTATTGGAGACTTCATATCTCTTAGTCCGGGCATTTGCTTGAAATATTAACTTCAACTCCTGGAACATCTCATATGCTCCATGATGTTCAAAACGTCGTTGAAGTCCCGGTTCTAAGACGTAAAGCATGGCACACTGAACTATCGAGTAGTCATCAGTTTTGCTCTGCCAGACATTCTTAACATCATCAGTTGCATCTGCAGCAGGCCTGGCACCCAGCGGTGCTTCCAGGGCACAATTCTTCTGTGCATCAATGAGGGTAATCCTCAGGTTACGGACCCAGTCTGTGTAATTGCTACCATCATCTTTCAACTTAGGTTTCTCAAGGAACGCATTAAAATTCAACGGAACAACAGCACGAGCCATCTATCTACAACAAACATAGGCAAGCAAAATACTATCAGGTACTAAGTTCATTATAAATTTAAGTTCAATTAATCATATTACTAAAGAACTCCCACTTAAACAGACATCCCTCTAGTCATCTAAGTGATCACGTGATCCAAATCAACTAAACCATGTCCGATCATCACGTGAGATGGAGTAGTTTTCAATGGTGAACATCACTATGTTGATCATATCTACTATATGATTCATGTTCGACCTTTCAGTCTCAGTGTTCCGAGGCCATATATGTATATGCTAGGCTCGTCAAGTTTAACCTGAGTATTCCGCGTGTGCAACTGTTTTGTACCGGTTGTATTTGAACGTAGAGCCTATCACACCCGATCATCACGTCGTGTCTCAGCATGAAGAACTTTCACAATGGTGCATACTCAGGGAGAATACTTATGCCTTGAAATTTAGCGAGAGATCATCTTATAATGCTACCGTCAATCAAAGCAAAATAATATGCATAAAGGATAAACATCACATGCAATCAATATAAGTTATATGATATGGCCATCATCATCTTGTGCTTGTGATCTCCATCTCAGAAGCACCGTCATGATCACCATCGTCACCGGCGCGACACCTTGATCTCCATCGTAGCATTGTTTGTCGTTTCGCCACCTATTGCTTCTACGACTATCACTACCGCTTAGTGATAAAGTAAAGCAATTACAGGGCGTTTGCATTGCATACAATAAAGCGACAACCATATGGCTCCTGCCAGTTGCCGATAACTCTGTTACAAAACATGATCATCTCATACAATAAAATATAGCATCACGTCTTGACCATATCACATCACAACATGCCCTGCAAAAACAAGTTAGACGTCCTCTAATTTGTTGTTGCAAATTTTACGTGGCTGCTACAGGCTGAGCAAGAACCGTTCTTACCTACGCATCAAAACCACAACGATAGTTCGTCAAGTTAGTGTTGTTTTAACCTTCTCAAGGACCGGGCGTAGCCACACTCGGTTCAACTAAAGTTGGAGAAACTGACACCCGCCAGCCACCTGTGTGCAAAGCACGTCGATAGAACCAATCTCACGTAAGCGTACGCGTAATGTCGGTCCGGGCCACTTCATCCAACAAAACCGCCGAACCAAAGTATGACATGCTGGTAAGCAGTATGACTTGTATCGCCCACAACTCAGTTGTGTTCTACTCGTACATATAACATCTATGCATAAAATCAAGATCGCATGCCACTGTTGGGGAACGTAGTAATTTCAAAAAAATTCCTACGCACACGCAAGATCATGGTGATGCATAGCAACGAGAGGGGAGAGTGTTGTCCACGTACCCTCGTAGACTGAAAGCGGAAGCGTTGTAACAACACGATTGATGTAGTCGTACGTCTTCACGGCTCGACCGATCAAGCACCGAAAGCACGACACCTCCGAGTTCTAGCACACATTCAACTCGATGACGTCCCACGAACTCCGATCCAGCCGAGCTTTGAGGGAGAGTTCCGTCAGCACGACAGCGTGGTGACGATGATGATGTTCTACCGTCGCAGGGTTTCGCCTAAGCACTACTACAATATTATCGAGGAGGGCTATGGTGGAGCGGGGCACCGCACATGGTTAAGAGATCAATGATCTGTTGTTGTGTCTCTAGAGGTGCCCCCTGCCCCCGTATATAAAGGAGCAAGGGGGGAGGGGGCGGCCGGCCAGGGAGGAGGCACGCCATGGAGAGTCCTACTCCCACCGGGAGTAGGACTCCCTCCTTTCCTTGTTGGACTAGGAGAAGGGGGAAAGAGGAGGGAGAGAGAGGAAGGAAAGGGTGGCGCAGCCCCCTTCTCCTTATCCTATTTGGACTAGGGGGAGGGGCACATGACCCTGCCCAAGCCGCCTCTCCTCTTCTCCACTAAGGCCCACTATGGCCCATTGTCGATGTCAAAACCGGCGGATCTCGGGTAGGGGGTCCCGAACTATGCGTCTAGGCGGATGGTAACAGGAGACAAGGGACACGATGTTTTTACCCAGGTCTCGATGGAGGTAAAACCCTACTCCTGCTTGATTGATATTGATGATATGGGTAGTACAAGAGTAGATCTACCACGAGATCAAGGAGGCTAAACCCTAGAAGCTAGCCTATGGTATGATTGTTGTTCGTCCTACGGACTAAAACCCTCCGGTTTATATAGACACCCGAGAGGGCTAGTGTTACACAGAGTCGGTTACAATGGTAGGAGATCTACATATCCGTATTGCCAAGCTTGCCTTCCACGCCAAGGAAAGTCCCATCCGGACACGGGACGAAGTCTTCAATCTTGTATCTTCATAGTCTTGGAGTCCGGCCAATGATGATAGTTCGGCTATCCGGACACCCCCTAGTCCAGGACTCCCTCAGTAGCCCCTGAACCAGGCTTTAATGACGACGAGTCTGGCGCGCATATTGTCTTCGGCATTGCAAGGCGGGTTCCTCCTCCGAATAATTCATAGAAGATTGTGAACACCAGGATAGTGTCTGGCTCTCTAAAATAAATTCCACATACCACCGTAGAGAGAATAATATCTACACAAGTTCAATCTGCTGACGTATTTGGTGGCGTGACGTCACACCACAACCAAGCCTTTACTCAAATCGTTTTTATTATTCCACCTCAGTGCGTTTAGCGAAGCGGTTTCCTTGGCACGTCTTGTCGAAGCAGAGATCGTGTCCCCTTATTCCGGGATTCTCATCAATACGGACGTGGGTAACCCAACCGCGCCATTTATTGTGGCGCTTGGGAGATAAGCGAGTTTTACCAGGCTGGTGGGGACGCATAGTTTCGTCCGCCCATATATAAGGGGATAAGGATCCACCTTTTTACCTACGCCTTCTTCCTCCTTTGCTTATCCATCTCCGCGCACTCGAGCTCCAGCGCCCAAGTCCGCACATCTCACCTCAACCTTCTCCAACCATGTCCGGAGCGGGAGGCAAGTGGATGGCTTCCTCCGTTACGGAGGGACACATCAAGAAGCTGCGCAATGCCGGATATTTATCCAGCGATATCGCGCACTGGCTCCCCGACGAGGGGCAGCTCATCCCCACCCACGGGCCCCATGAGATGGTGGTATTCCTTCCCCATTTCCTCCAGGACTGGGCTTCCCACTCCACCCCTTTGTCCCGGGGCTCATGTTCTACTATGGCCTGGATTTCCATGATCTGGCCCCGAATTTCATCCTCAACATCTCGGCGTTTATCGTCGTGTGCGAGGCCTTCCTCTGCATCCAACCACACTTCGGCTTATGGCTAAAGACTTTTAATGTCAAGCCGAAGGTTGTGAAGGGCAGCCAAGCGGAGTGCGGAGGCGCCATGGTGGGCAAGATGCACAACGTCACTTGGCTCGAGGGCGCCTTCGTGGAAACCATCAAAGGGTGGCAATCGGGGTGGTTCTATATCACCGAGCCGCGTGACCCTGAATGGGCAGCGGCCCCCAAATTCAGATCTGGCATCCCCATGCGGCTCACTTCCTAGAAAGCGCAGATCCTGCTATGGGGTGATTCGGAAGAGCTGACCGGACTCCAATCCTATCTCCAAACCCTGGTGAACAAGAAGCTCATGCTTGTCAATGTAATCTAGGTCATGCTCATCCGTCGGATTCTCCCTGCCAACAGCGGGACTTCAACTTGTGGGAGTTCGATCCGGCATAGCACCAGACCTTGAGCGGGCTCTTGGACACTACGTACGAAGAGGCCTGGAGGGTGCTGTTCAAGGGCGCCGAGGCTCTTGCATCCGCTACCGAAGATCGCGGATTCAGCTCGCAGCGTCCGGCTGGCGAGGTAAGCTATGTTATCCTTTATGGGACACTTGCTTTTCATAGTTTGACTCTACGCGGGATCTAAACTCCCAATACCTTTAACAGGCCTGGCAGAAGACGTCCGTACAGGTTAACTGTCCGGCTCCCCTTCCAGAAGACCCAGCGAATGCCCGTTTGACAGGGCTGCTAGTCCCGGCGCCTTATGTGGTGCCGGAGAAGAAGGCTAAGAAGAAGGCCACGGGAACCCGGAGGAGTTCCCGGCGTCAGGTGTTATCGGATTTATCGTCCGATGACTCCAAGGTGGACTCCTCCCACGAGGAAGAGGAGGAGAAGAAAGAGGCCTCTCCCCCAGCGGGGGGAGAGAAGAAGAGGAAGGCCTCCCCAACAGGGGAGGCCGAAGGGTCCAAGAAGGGAAGGACCCTTCCCCCGGACTGTTCCACCAACGCCGATGACGGCGACGAGGAGTGGCCCTCAAGGGCCAAGCCCCTGGCGAGATCGTAAGTATCCGGACTCCTGAATAACTCATAATTTTTTTGTTTTGTCGCATAGCATCTTTTAACGCCGCATACAACCCTGTAGTCCGCCCAAGGACGATCTTCCCGCTTCGTCGAGCGGGTCCTTGGGTACGTCGGATGTAAATAGTACTTCACTTCGGACCGCCTCCTCCCCCCGTGACACCGACGACGCCGAGGTGGGATCCCAGAAAGGGACCCATCAGGAGGAGGAGGCCTCGGAGGTGCCGCAGGGCAACCTCCCGGACTTTGGACCGGACTCCGCACCGGAACCTTCAGTGGTTCCGGAGTCCGGCGGGCGGCCCCTTTGTAAGAAGGGCAAGACTGTGACGCTGGCGGCCTCCATCCAACCGGAGGCGTTGGATAACTTACTGGAGGCGCTAAACGGTGCTTCCATCGACGAGGAACACCGCACTGTCATTAGTGCGGTGATTCAGAAGGTTCAGCTCGCCAAAAGCGGGCTGACCGAAGCCTGCAGCAGCCTCCTAACAGGCTTTGAGGTAAGAATTTTAAGATATGTAAAATAGTACCGCATAGATAGTAGCCCCTGATGCTCGGTTCGGTGTTCGGAAAGAAAAGCCGGACTGAGGATCTAAAAAGATATACGCAGGAGTCTTAACAAAAATATGTCAATATGGGAATGCAGGCTGCGCTGCTGACCTCTGCCGCACTGACTGCGGAGGTCAATGCCTTGAAGCAGAGCCTCGAGCGGTCCGAGAGCAAGCTCGGCCGTGCCAAGAAGCAACTCGAGGACAAGGAAGGTGAGTAACACCTTATAAAGTTGTACCTTACAGAAAAGGATTTGGTTGCAAGAGGAATGACAAGGATAACGTGGGTACTCCAGGGGCTACAAACGAGGTGGCGACCCTGAAGGAGGCGGTGTCCGCGGCTGAACGCACTGCGGCCGCGGAACGCGCCGAGCGAGAGAAGCAGGAGGCGCGGGTGGTGGAGGTACGGCAAGAGCTCCAGGCTCTCATGGAAAAACACGAGAGTTTGGAGCGTGACTCGAAGACTCGAGAGTCCGAGCTTGCGTCGGCTCTTGAGAGTGCCAAAGCCGCTAAGGCCGAAGCCCACAAGGCCCTCCAGGAAATCGAGGCATTAAAGAAGATAGCGGCGGGTAAGGCATTCTTCATGCAAAGCAAGCATGTAAAAGTGAATTACCTGTTACTTACCCGAATTCAGAGCTCTCCAGGAGCGTTCGCAGATCTGCCCCGTAGCATGTCCGATGCTGCCGCTTTCTATAGAGCCGAGGAGGGGAGCTCGACGGAGAAGGTGTTCTGGTCTCAGTATGCTGAGGCCGGACATCCGGCGCCCCTTAGCGACCAGCTGAAGCAGCTGGTCGAGCTCCACAAGCTGGCTGAACAGGCCATGAAGGGCCTCATAGTTCGGCTGTGGCCCAAAGAGGCCATGCCTGGAAGCTACTTCGGCCTGGTGCTACAGCTGGTGGATGCTTGTCCGTGGGTTGAAGTCATCAAGCACTCCGCCTGCATTGAAGGTGCCCGTCGGGCCCTTGCCCGTGCTAAAGTGCACTAGGGCAGGATGGACGCTGAGAAGCTTGTGATGGACGCGCCACCGTCGGGCAAGGAGTATCGCACGCCCGAGATGTATTATAAGGGTGTCCTGAAGGGTGCCCGTATTATTGCGGGTGAGTGCTCCAAAGATGTAATTTTTGAGTAGACTCGCATTTTGTTATTCTGTGCGTTGAAAACTTCGTTCATATGTGCTAAGCAACTTTTTAATTTAAAATATTACCTTCTGTGCGGCCGTTTATCAAATCTGAGAGATGGCAAGTCGTTTGCTTCGGCCCCCATGCCACGAGTGCTGGGGTGTTCGGGATAAACTTGAGCGCTCTTTTTCCCATTTTTGGGTCCATCTAGAGAGGCGCTCAACACAACGAACGAGGCAACCAGACTTATATTGCTTGAACACTCTCATAGCCATAGAATTCTATAATTTTAAATTTCGGCGAAGCCCCTAGTGTTCGGAAGGCCGAATTCTGGGCGCTATCCACGCCTGGGCCGGACAAAGCCGGTTCCTCGCTCTAAGCGGCATAAGTCTTTAGGGACTCGAAAAAACCACTCGAACAGCGACAGGCTCTCGCCTCATCATGACGGTCAGTTTAAGCTTTCTCCACTGAGGTGCTCGCCCAGCTCAACTGGGGCACAATCGCAGTGGTTCTCCCAGTGCTACCTTAGCCAATATAACGGAACGTAAGGTACCAAAACATGGGAGCCGGGCAAACCCAACTATTGACCCAAGACATGATTCGGAGCCGATGCATATAATGCTATAAGTTCGGGGTTCTGCACTTGTGAAAGTGTTCGGACTTATCACACCATAATATGGGGAACTTAATCCCCTGGTGTATTTAGCCGTACCAAAGTGTACGGATGCAACATGTTATAAATGAACATATGTATAAGAAAGGAATGCAGTAGTAGGCAAAAAGCGATGCATTGTTTATTCAAAAATACTTTGATGAATGCAGAACGATACAAATAGTGCGGTAAGCAAGGGGTGGGACTATTTAGCGTGTCCCCCTCCAGGGGTAGGCTGCGGAATGGTGTGTAAAACAGGTATAATGCTTGTAATGGAGACCACCTGGATACTCGTCGTAGCTTTTCTCCTTCCCTGGCTGTTGCATCGTGAGTTCAGCAGGTCTACTGCCGGACAGTGCCTCTGGTAAATGGAGTCCTGAGGATAAAAAAGGAAAGAAAAAGGATGACACACTTGGGAGCCCCTGGTGTGGTTGAGCCACACTCTGGGCCTGCCGTGGTCGTGCCCCTCCCCCTATGCCCATGGTATCTCCAGAGCGTAATGATGTACGCGAAGTACTGGTCTTGCAATTTTGCGAGGGCTGGGGTTGGGGCCGCATTGCTACGCGTGCTTGGAACGTGCCAGGTTGTCTTGTTGTAGTTTACTCCGGGCGCGCTTAGCAGTGTCCGGTCGCTTAACTGCCGGACTCGAGAATTGCCCTGAGAGGCTGCTCTGCACTTCTGCCGCGAGAGCCGCTGTATGCTCCTTCGTTCGAAGGGAGCGTTCAGTGTTTCCGTTGACCGTGATGACTCCTCGAGGGCTTGTCATCTTGAGCTTGAGGTATGCGTAGTGCGGCACCACATTGAACTTTGCAAACGCGGTTCGTCCGAGCAGTGCATGATAGCCGCTGCGGAACGGAACTATGTCGAAGATTAACTCCTCGCTTCGAAAGTTATCCGGGGATCCGAAGACCACTTCCAGTGTAACTGAGCCTGTACAATTGGCCTCTACACCTGGTATGACGCCTTTGAAGGTCATTTTTGTGGGTTTAATCCTTAAGGGGTCTATGCCCATCTTGCGCACTGTATCCTGATAAAGCAGGTTCAGGCTGCTGCCGCCGTCCATTAGGACTCTAGTGAGGTGAAATCCATCGACGATTGGGTCTAGAACCAATGCGGCGAATCCGCCATGGTGGATGCTAGTGGGATGGTCCCTTCGATCAAAAGTGATCGGGCAGGAGGACCACGGATTGAACTTTGGGGCGACTGGCTCCATTGCGTATACGTCCCTGAGCGCACGCTTCTGCTCTCTTTTGGGTATGTGGGTTGCGTATATCATGTTCACCGTCCGTACTTGTGGGGGGAAACCCTTCTGTCCTCTATTGTTCGGCGGGCGGGTCTCCTCCTCGTCATCGCTATGCATCCCCTTGTCATTGTTTTCGGCAATTAACTTGCCTGCCTGCTTGAATACCCAACAATCCCTGTTGGTGTGATTAGCTGGCTTTTCGGGGGTGCCGTGTATCTGGCACGAGCGGTCGAGTATTCGGTCCAAATTGGACGGACCCGGAGTAGTTCTTTGGAATGGCTTTTTCCGTTGACCGGGTTTGGAGCCTCTGAATCCGGCGTTGAATGTCGGCGTTTGTGCTTGTTGCGACGCGACCTGCCATTGCGGTCCTTGGTATCCGGACTGCCGGGATTTTTGTTGAGGTTGTTACTGCGGGCTAGCCAGCTATCCTCTCCCGCGCAGAAGTGGGTCATGAGTGATGTGAGGGCTGCCATGGATTTCGGCTTTTCCTGTCCTAGGTGCCGGGCAAGCCACTCGTCGCGGATGTTATGTTTGAAGGCTGCGAGGGCCTCTGCATCCGGACAATCGATGATTTGATTTTTCTTGGTTAAGAACCGTGGCCAGAATTGTCTGGCCGATTCGTCTGGCTGCTGAATTATGTGGCTTAGGTCATCAGCGTCTGGTGGTCGCACATATGTGCCCTGGAAGTTATCGAGGAATGCGGCTTCCAGGTCCTCCCAACACCCAATTGATTCTGCTGGCAAGCTGTTAAGCCAATGCCGAGCTGGTCCTTTAAGCTTGAGTGGGAGGTATTTGATGGCATGAAGATCATCGCCGCGGGCCATGTGGATATGAAGGAGATAGTCTTCGATCCAAACCGCGGGGTCTGTTGTCCCATCGTAGGATTCAATGTTCATGGGTTTGAACCCTTCTGGGATTTGATGATCCATTACTTCATCTGTGAAGCATAGTGGGTGTGCGGAGCCTCTGTATTGGGCTATATCACGACGTAGCTCAAGCGAGCTTTGTCTACTGTGTTCGGCCCGGCCGGAATTGCTGTATCCGGCGCGACGGTTGTCTTCGAGTATCGTGGGGTGCCCACGCGATCCATAGATCGATCTTGATTGTCTTGCCTTATCCTCCAATATGTCTCGCAAGTCCGGCGCATCCCCCCGTGGCTTTGTACTTTTCGAGCGATACCGGGGTACGGCTTTAGTGGAAGGCCTAGAGGCCTCTCTGTCGCGACCACGAGGTGTCCGGTCGGCCGTATTGTGCGCTGGTGATGTAGGTTTATATGCTTCCTCTTCTAACCGGGGCAGCAGCTTGCGTTTGGGGCAGCTTTTGGAGGGGCGTTCGAGTTCGTACTCTTCGGCCGCGAGGACTTCGGTCCATCTATCGGCGAGCAGATCTTGATCAGCTCTAAGCTATTGCTGCTTTTTCTTGAGGCTGCTTGCCGTGGCCATAAGCCTGCGTTTGAAATGCTCTTGTTCGACGGGATCCTCAGGCACGACGAATTCGTCGTCGTCGAGGCTTGCCTCATCTCCGGAGGGAGGCATGTAATTATCGTCCTCTACCTCTTCGTCTGCCGCTCTCTTGTGAGGGTTGGCTTCTCCGTCCTCCTGTGCTGAATCTTGCTGGAGGGGGTTGTCTTCGGCACTGTCCGGGGTGTTATTATCTCCGGTGCCGGAATCCCCATTCTTGCTGTGGCGGGATTTGGAGCGGCGCCGCTAACGCCGGCGCTTAGGCTGCTTTTTGGAGGGGTCATCCTCCGCTTTTCCATCGCCATTCCCATCCTTTGGGATATCCACCATGTATATGTCGTATGACGAGGTGGCTTTCCAGTGCCCAGTAGGCGCTGGTTCCTAGTCGTCTCCGGCATCATCGTCCATAACGTCGATGTCTTCGGAGTCGAAGTCTAGCATGTCGGTTAAGTAATCGACAGTGGCTACAAAGTGGGTGGTGGGTGGGCTTTGAATTTCTTCGTCGTCTGCATCCCAACTGTCCTGGCCATAATCCGGCCAAGGCTTTCCTGACAAAGAGAGACACTTTAGCGAATTCAGGATGTCGCTAAAAGGCGAGTGCTGAAAGATGTCCGTAGCGGTGAACTCCATGATCGGCGCCCAATCGGATTCAATTGGCAGGGGCGCGGAAGGTTCAGGGTCCGGATAGGAGTCCGGCACTTTGGAGTCACGAGCTTCGTGAGGGACAGGGTCGGTATTCGGCTCCATCGCCGTAGAGGTAGCAGCCCCCGAGGCGGCGTCTAGCCACCCATCCTCGATAGGCGCAGTCGGCTCCGAGTTAAGGGTCGGAGCGGACTCTTGTGCAGCCTCCAGGGCATTGTCCGGCAGCAGAGCTAAATCATGCCCATCGTGACAGTGCGGCGCGCTGGGCTGCGGCTCGAATCCGTCGAAGATCAAGTCTCCACGGATGTCGGCCGTTTAGTTCAAACTTCCAAATCTGACCTGATGGCCAGGGCCGTAGCTTTTGATCTGCTCCAGATAGCCAAGTGAATTGGCCCACAGTGCGAAGCCACCGAGTACGAAGATCTGTCCGGGGAGAAAAGTCTCACCCTGGACCGTGTTGTTGTTGATGATCGAAGGAGCCATCGTGCCTATAGGTGACGACACAGAGGAACTCTCAATGAAAGCACCAATGTCGGTGTCAAAACCGGCGGATCTCGGGTAGGGGGTCCCGAACTGTGCGTCTAGGCGGATGGTAACAGGAGACAAGAGACACGATGTTTTTACCCAGGTTCAGGCCCACTCGATGGAGGTAAAACCCTACTCCTGCTTGATTGATATTGATGATATGGGTAGTACAAGAGTAGATCTACCACGAGATCAAGGAGGCTAAACCCTAGAAGCTAGCCTATGGTATAATTGTTGTTCGTCCTACGGACTAAAACCCTCCGGTTTATATAGACACCGGAGAGGACTAGGGTTACACAGAGTCGGTTACAATGGTAGGAGATCTACATATCCGTATTGCCAAGCTTGCCTTCCACGCCAAGGAAAGTCCCATCCGGACACGGGACGAAATCTTCAATCTTGTATCTTCATAGTCTTGGAGTCCGGCCAATGATGATGGTTCGTCTATCCGGACACCCCCTAGTCCAGGACTCCCTCACCCATTAAGCCCCTGGGGGGTTCCGGTAACCCCTCGGTACTCCGGTAAAATCCCGATTTCACCCGGTACACTTCCGATATCCAACTATAGGCTTCCAATATATCAATATTCATGTCTCGACCATTTCGAGACTCCTTGTCATGTCCGTGATCACATCCGGGACACCGAACAACCTTCGATACATCAAAACTCATAAACTCATAATATAACCGTCATTGAAACTTTAAGCCTGCGGACCCTACTGGTTCGAGAACTATGTAGACATGACCGAGACACGTATCCGGTCAATAACCACTAGCGGAACCTGGATGCTCATATTGGCTCCTACATATTCTACGAAGATCTTTATCGGTCAAACCGCATAACAACATACGTTGTTCCCTTTGTCATCGGTATGTTAGTTGCCCGAGATTCGATCGTCGGTATCTCATTACCTAGTTCAATCTCGTTACCGGCAAGTCTCTTTACTCGTTATGTAATGCATCATTCCGTAACTAACTCATTACCTACATTGCTTGCAAGGCTTATAGTGATGTGCATTACCGAGAGGGCCCAGAGATACCTCTCCGACAATCGGAGTGACAAAACCTAATCTCGAAATACGCCAACTCAACATGTACCTTTCGAGACACATGTAGAGCTCCTTTATAATCACCCAGTTATATTGTGACGTTTGGTAGCACACAAAGTGTTCCTCCGGTAAACGGGAGTTGCATAATCTCGTAGTTGTAGGAACATGTATAAGTCATGAAGAAAGCAATAGCAACATACTAAACGATCGACTGCTAAGCTAACGGAATGGGTCAAGTCAATCACATCATTCTCCTAATGATGTGATCCCGTTAATCAAATGACAACTCATGTCTATGGTTAGGAAACATAACCATCTTTGATTAATGAGCTAGTCAAGTAGAGACATACTAGTGACATTATGTTTGTCTATGTATTCACACATGTATCATGTTTCCGGTTAATACAATTCTAGCATGAATAATAAACATTTATCATGATATAAGGAAATAAATAATAACTTTATTATTGCCTCTAGGGCATATTTCGTTCACTCGCCACATGATCATGAGGCATATAAGTCGCTGGGTATCTGATAATTTCTCAAGCAACCTGAACAACCAATCAGGGGCACCATCCTTGAGTTGGTCAGCTTTAGGAATGTTCCACTCCTCCCACATAGCATTCCAAAGCCCAACAACATGTGGGCACCAAATCAGAGCATGATGGGCATCTTCCATAGCACTACCGCATACTGCATAGATTACTGACTGGGAAATATGTAGACGACATCGGTACTCCTCCGTAGCAAATGCTTCTAAGGCTGCCTTCCAGGCAAAGATGTGGACCTTCGGTGGAGCCGGGTTCTTCCAAATAAGGTCCCAAGCCGTCCGGTGCCCGTCCGGCCTAGAGCTCGAGGATCCCATGTTCTGCATCACCGACATCTCCTAGAGACCCAGATAATAAGCGCTTTTAACTGAAAAAATGCCACGTTTGTCCGGGTGCCAGGCTACAAAGTCGTCCTCCATTCGACGCGACGCCTTTATTTTTGTGATCTCCATAATATCTTGTGGGTAAAAATGTTGGTGCAAGAGAGCCATGTTCCAAGATCCATCTATTTGCAACAATTCCGACACCAAGAGAGTCATTTTTTCCTTTGGTGGCTATTGTGGTGGTGCCGGAGGAAGGTGACGGGCGTTGGTGTCAAGCTTAGAGAATTCTTCGGTCTTGATTATTTTTCTCTTTCTTGGCTGGTGTTCCTTTGTGCAAAGGTTAGTGTTCTACTATCTTTTCAGTTTTTCAGGTTGATGTCTACATGGCTTGTACAATGATCTTTACGATATAAATGAGACATGTATTACCATGCAAAAAAGGCAAGTAGAGTAGAATTCGTTGACGGTCATTGGACTTGACTTCAAAATTCACTTTGTTGTATTGAAGAATAAATCAAGGGCGCATGGCCCACTTGCATGCGGGTTTTTTTGTTGCAAAAACGTCATGTAGTATATGACGCAGTGAAAAATTCCCATCCCTCTAAATCGCTCGCAAATTGCCGCCCTTTTCCTAGACTTCGCCCCATCACCTGAGGGAGTTGTAACCTACTGGGGCTCAAAGCGGGCACAACACACGTCGCCGTCAGTGGTCACTGAAGCCATCGAGTCCAGGACTCCCTCAGTAGCCCCTGAACCAGGCTTTAATGACGACGAGTCTGGCGCGCATATTGTCTTCGGCATTGCAAGGCGGGTTCCTCCTCCGAATAATTCATAGAAGATTGTGAACACCAGGATAGTGTCTGGCTCTCTAAAATAAATTCCACATACCACCGTAGAGAGAATAATATCTACACAAGTTCAATCTGCTGACGTATTTTGTGGCGTGACGTCACACCACAACCAAGCCTTTACTCAAATCGTTTTTATTATTCCACCTCAGTGCGTTTAGCGAAGCGGTTTCCTTGGCACGTCTTGTCGAAGCAGAGATCGTGTCCCCTTATTCCGGGATTCTCATCAATACGGACGTGGGTAACCCAACCGCGCCATTTATTGTGGCGCTTGGGAGATAAGCGAGTTTTACCAGGCTGGTGGGGACGCATAGTTTCGTCCGCCCATATATAAGGGGATAAGGATCCACCTTTTTACCTACGCCTTCTTCCTCCTTTGCTTATCCATCTCCGCGCACTCGAGCTCCAGCGCCCAAGTCCGCACATCTCACCTCAACCTTCTCCAACCATGTCCGGAGCGGGAGGCAAGTGGATGGCTTCCTCCGTTACGGAGGGACACATCAAGAAGCTGCGCAATGCCGGATATTTATCCAGCGATATCGCGCACTGGCTCCCCGACGAGGGGCAGCTCATCCCCACCCACGGGCCCCATGAGATGGTGGTATTCCTTCCCCATTTCCTCCAGGACTGGGCTTCCCACTCCACCCCTTTGTCCCGGGGCTCATGTTCTACTATGGCCTGGATTTCCATGATCTGGCCCCGAATTTCATCCTCAACATCTCGGCGTTTATCGTCGTGTGCGAGGCCTTCCTCTGCATCCAACCACACTTCGGCTTATGGCTAAAGACTTTTAATGTCAAGCCGAAGGTTGTGAAGGGCAGCCAAGCGGAGTGCGGAGGCGCCATGGTGGGCAAGATGCACAACGTCACTTGGCTCGAGGGCGCCTTCGTGGAAACCATCAAAGGGTGGCAATCGGGGTGGTTCTATATCACCGAGCCGCGTGACCCTGAATGGGCAGCGGCCCCCAAATTCAGATCTGGCATCCCCATGCGGCTCACTTCCTAGAAAGCGCAGATCCTGCTATGGGGTGATTCGGAAGAGCTGACCGGACTCCAATCCTATCTCCAAACCCTGGTGAACAAGAAGCTCATGCTTGTCAATGTAATCTAGGTCATGCTCATCCGTCGGATTCTCCCTGCCAACAGCGGGACTTCAACTTGTGGGAGTTCGATCTGGCATAGCACCAGACCTTGAGCGGGCTCTTGGACACTACGTACGAAGAGGCCTGGAGGGTGCTGTTCAAGGGCGCCGAGGCTCTTGCATCCGCTACCGAAGATCGCGGATTCAGCTCGCAGCGTCCGGCTGGCGAGGTAAGCTATGTTATCCTTTATGGGACACTTGCTTTTCATAGTTTGACTCTACGCGGGATCTAAACTCCCAATACCTTTAACAGGCCTGGCAGAAGACGTCCGTACAGGTTAACTGTCCGGCTCCCCTTCCAGAAGACCCAGCGAATGCCCGTTTGACAGGGCTGCTAGTCCCGGCGCCTTATGTGGTGCCGGAGAAGAAGGCTAAGAAGAAGGCCACGGGAACCCGGAGGAGTTCCCGGCGTCAGGTGTTATCGGATTTATCGTCCGATGACTCCAAGGTGGACTCCTCCCACGAGGACGAGGAGGAGAAGAAAGAGGCCTCTCCCCCAGCGGGGGGAGAGAAGAAGAGGAAGGCCTCCCCAACAGGGGAGGCCGAAGGGTCCAAGAAGGGAAGGACCCTTCCCCCGGACTGTTCCACCAACGCCGATGACGGCGACGAGGAGTGGCCCTCAAGGGCCAAGCCCCTGGCGAGATCGTAAGTATCCGGACTCCTGAATAACTCATAATTTTTTTGTTTTGTCACATAGCATCTTTTAACGCCGCATACAACCCTGTAGTCCGCCCAAGGACGATCTTCCCGCTTCGTCGAGCGGGTCCTTGGGTACGTCGGATGTAAATAGTACTTCACTTCCGACCGCCTCCTCCCCCCGTGACGCCGACGACGCCGAGGTGGGATCCCAGAAAGGGACCCATCAGGAGGAGGAGGCCTCGGAGGTGCCGCAGGGCAACCTCCCGGACTTTGGACCGGACTCCGCACCGGAACCTTCAGTGGTTCCGGAGTCCGGCGGGCGGCCCCTTTGTAAGAAGGGCAAGACTGTGACGCTGGCGGCCTCCATCCAACCGGAGGCGTTGGATAACTTACTGGAGGCGCTAAACGGTGCTTCCATTGACGAGGAACACCGCACCGTCATTAGTGCGGTGATTCAGAAGGTTCAGCTCGCCAAAAGCGGGCTGACCGAAGCCTGCAGCAGCCTCCTAACAGGCTTTGAGGTAAGAATTTTAAGATATGTAAAATAGTACCGCATAGATAGTAGCCCCTGATGCTCGGTTCGGTGTTCGGAAAGAAAAGCCGGACTGAGGATCTAAAAAGATATACGCAGGAGTCTTAACAAAAATATGTCAATATGGGAATGCAGGCTGCGCTGCTGACCTCTGCCGCACTGACTGCGGAGGTCAATGCCTTGAAGCAGAGCCTCGAGCGGTCCGAGAGCAAGCTCGGCCGTGCCAAGAAGCAACTCGAGGACAAGGAAGGTGAGTAACACCTTATAAAGTTGTACCTTACAGAAAAGGATTTGGTTGCAAGAGGAATGACAAGGATAACGTGGGTACTCCAGGGGCTACAAACGAGGTGGCGACCCTGAAGGAGGCGGTGTCCGCGGCTGAACGCACTGCGGCCGCGGAACGCGCCGAGCGAGAGAAGCAGGAGGCGCGGGTGGTGGAGGTACGGCAAGAGCTCCAGGCTCTCGTGGAAAAACACGAGAGTTTGTAGCGTGACTCGAAGACTCGAGAGTCCGAGCTTGCGTCGGCTCTTGAGAGTGCCAAAGCCGCTAAGGCCGAAGCCCACAAGGCCCTCCAGGAAATCGAGGCATTAAAGAAGATAGCGGCGGGTAAGGCATTCTTCATGCAAAGCAAGCATGTAAAAGTGAATTACCTGTTACTTACCCGAATTCAGAGCTCTCCAGGAGCGTTCGCAGATCTGCCCCGTAGCATGTCCGATGCTGCCGCTTTCTATAGAGCCGAGGAGGGGAGCTCGACGGAGAAGGTGTTCTGGTCTCAGTATGCTGAGGCCGGACATCCGGCGCCCCTTAGCGACCAGCTGAAGCAGCTGGTCGAGCTCCACAAGCTGGCCGAACAGGCCATGAAGGGCCTCATAGTTCGGCTGTGGCCCAAAGAGTCCATGCCTGGGAGCTACTTCGGCCTGGTGCTACAGCTGGTGGATGCTTGTCCGTGGGTTGAAGTCATCAAGCACTCCGCCTGCATTGAAGGTGCCCGTCGGGCCCTTGCCCGTGCTAAAGTGCACTAGGGCAGGATGGATGCTGAGAAGCTTGTGATGGACGCGCCACCGTCGGGCAAGGAGTATCGCACGCCCGAGATGTATTATAAGGGTGTCCTGAAGGGTGCCCGCATTATTGCGGGTGAGTGCTCCAAAGATGTAATTTTTTAGTAGACTCGCATTTTGTTATTCTGTGCGTTGAAAACTTCGTTCATATGTGCTAAGCAACTTTTTAATTTAAAATATTACCTTCTATGCGGCCGTTTATCAAATCTGAGAGATGGCAAGTTGTTTGCTTCGGCCCCCATGCCACGAGTGCTGGGGTGTTCGGGATAAACTTGAGCGCTCTTTTTCCCATTTTTGGGTCCATCTAGAGAGGCGCTCAACACAACGAACGAGGCAACCAGACTTATATTGCTTGAACACTCTCATAGCCATAGAATTCTATAATTTTAAATTTCGGCGAAGCCCCTAGTGTTCGGAAGGCCGAATTCTGGGCGCTATCCACGCCTGGGCCGGACAAAGCCGGTTCCTCGCTCTAAGCGGCATAAGTCTTTAGGGACTCGAAAAAACCACTCGAACAGCGACAGGCTCTCGCCTCATCATGACGGTCAGTTTTAGCTTTCTCCACTGAGGTGCTCGCCCAGCTCAACTGGGGCACAATCGCAGTGGTTCTCCCAGTGCTACCTTAGCCAATATAACGGAACGTAAGGTACCAAAACATGGGAGCCGGGCAAACCCAACTATTGACCCAAGACATGATTCGGAGCCGATGCATATAATGCTATAAGTTCGGGGTTCCGCACTTGTGAAAGTGTTCGGACTTATCACACCATAATATGGGGAACTTAATCCCCTGGTGTATTTAGCCGTACCAAAGTGTACGGATGCAACATGTTATAAATGAACATATGTATAAGAAAGGAATGCAGTAGTAGGCAAAAAGCGATGCATTGTTTATTCAAAAATACTTTGATGAATGCAGAACGATACAAATAGTGCGGTAAGCAAGGGGTGGGACTATTTAGCGTGTCCCCCTCCAGGGGTAGGCTGCGGAATGGTGTGTAAAACAGGTATAATGCTTGTAATGGAGACCACCTGGATACTCGTCGTAGCTTTTCTCCTTCCCTGGCTGTTGCATCGTGAGTTCAGCAGGTCTACTGCCGGACAGGGCCTCTGGTAAATGGAGTCCTGAGGATAAAAAAGGAAAGAAAAAGGATGACACACTTGGGAGCCCCTGGTGTGGTTGAGCCACACTCTAGGCCTGCCGTGGTCGTGCCCCTCCCCCTATGCCCATGGTATCTCCAGAGCGTAATGATGTACGCGAAGTACTGGTCTTGCAATTTTGCGAGGGCTGGGGTTGGGGCCGCATTGCTACGCGTGCTTGGAACGTGCCAGGTTGTCTTGTTGTAGTTTACTCCGGGCGCGCTTAGCAGTGTCCGGTCGCTTAACTGCCGGACTCGAGAATTGCCCTGAGAGGCTGCTCTGCACTTCTGCCGCGAGAGCCGCTGTATGCTCCTTCGTTCGAAGGGAGCGTTCAGTGTTTCCGTTGACCGTGATGACTCCTCGAGGGCTTGTCATCTTGAGCTTGAGGTATGCGTAGTGCGGCACCACATTGAACTTTGCAAACGCGGTTCGTCCGAGCAGTGCATGATAGCCGCTGCGGAACGGAACTATGTCGAAGATTAACTCCTCGCTTCGAAAGTTATCCGGGGATCCGAAGACCACTTCCAGTGTAACTGAGCCTGTACAATTGGCCTCTACACCTGGTATGACGCCTTTGAAGGTCATTTTTTGTGGGTTTAATCCTTAAGGGGTCTATGCCCATCTTGCGCACTGTATCCTGATAAAGCAGGTTCAGGCTGCTGCCGCCGTCCATTAGGACTCTAGTGAGGTGAAATCCATCGACGATTGGGTCTAGAACCAATGCGGCGAATCCGCCATGGTGGATGCTAGTGGGATGGTCCCTTCGATCAAAAGTGATCGGGCAGGAGGACCACGGATTGAACTTTGGGGCGACTGGCTCCATTGCGTATACGTCCCTGAGCGCACGCTTCTGCTCTCTTTTGGGTATGTGGGTTGCGTATATCATGTTCACCGTCCGTACTTGTGGGGGGAAACCCTTCTGTCCTCTATTGTTCGGCGGGCGGGTCTCCTCCTCGTCATCGCTATGCATCCCCTTGTCATTGTTTTCGGCAATTAACTTGCCTGCCTGCTTGAATACCCAACAATCCCTGTTGGTGTGATTAGCTGGCTTTTCGGGGGTGCCGTGTATCTGGCACGAGCGGTCGAGTATTCGGTCCAAATTGGACGGACCCGGAGTAGTTCTTTGGAATGGCTTTTTCCGTTGACCGGGTTTGGAGCCTCTGAATCCGGCGTTGAATGTCGGCGTTTGTGCTTGTTGCGACGTGACCTGCCATTGCGGTCCTTGGTATCCGGACTGCCGGGATTTTTGTTGAGGTTGTTACTGCGGGCTAGCCAGCTATCCTCTCCCGCGCAGAAGTGGGTCATGAGTGATGTGAGGGCTGCCATGGATTTCGGCTTTTCCTGTCCTAGGTGCCGGGCAAGCCACTCGTCGCGGATGTTATGTTTGAAGGCTGCGAGGGCCTCTGCATCCGGACAATCGATGATTTGATTTTTCTTGGTTAAGAACCATGGCCAGAATTGTCTGGCCGATTCGTCTGGCTGCGGAATTATGTGGCTTAGGTCATCAGCGTCTGGTGGTCGCACATATGTGCCCTGGAAGTTATCGAGGAATGCGGCTTCCAGGTCCTCCCAACACCCAATTGATTCTGCTGGCAAGCTGTTAAGCCAATGCCGAGCTGGTCCTTTAAGCTTGAGTGGGAGGTATTTGATGGCATGAAGATCATCGCCGCGGGCCATGTGGATATGAAGGAGATAGTCTTCGATCCAAACCGCGGGGTCTGTTGTCCCATCGTAGGATTCAATGTTCACGGGTTTGAACCCTTCTGGGATTTGATGATCCATTACTTCATCTGTGAAGCATAGTGGGTGTGCGGAGCCTCTGTATTGGGCTATATCACGACGTAGCTCAAGCGAGCTTTGTCTACTGTGTTCGGCCCGGCCGGAATTGCTGTATCCGGCGCGACGGTTGTCTTCGAGTATCGTGGGGCGCCCACGCGATCCATAGATCGATCTTGATTGTCTTGCCTTATCCTCCAATATGTCTCGCAAGTCCGGCGCATCCCCCCGTGGCTTTGTACTTTTCGAGCGATACCGGGGTACGGCTTTAGTTGAAGGCCTAGAGGCCTCTCTGTCGCGACCACGAGGTGTCCGGTCGGCCGTATTGTGCGCTGGTGATGTAGGTTTATATGCTTCCTCTTCTAACCGGGGCAGCAGCTTGCGTTTGGGGCAGCTTTTGGAGGGGCGTTCGAGTTCGTACTCTTCGGCCGCGAGGACTTCGGTCCATCTATCGGCGAGCAGATCTTGATCAGCTCTAAGTTGTTGCTGCTTTTTCTTGAGGCTGCTTGCCGTGGCCATAAGCCTGCGTTTGAAATGCTCTTGTTCGACGGGATCCTCAGGCACAACGAATTCGTCGTCGTCGAGGCTTGCCTCATCTCCGGAGGGAGGCATGTAATTATCGTCCTCTACCTCTTCGTCTGCCGCTCTCTTGTGAGGGCTGGCTTCTCCGTCCTCATGTGCTGAATCTTGCTGGAGGGGGTTGTCTTCGGCACTGTCCGGGGTGTTATTATCTCCGGTGCCGGAATCCCCATTCTTGCTGTGGCGGGATTTGGAGCGGCGCCGCTAACGCCGGCGCTTAGGCTGCTTTTTGGAGGGGTCATCCTCCGCTTTTCCATCGCCATTCCCATCCTTTGGGATATCCACCATGTATATGTCGTATGACGAGGTGGCTTTCCAGTGCCCAGTAGGCGCTGGTTCCTAGTCGTCTCCGGCATCATCGTCCATAACGTCGATGTCTTCGGAGTCGAAGTCTAGCATGTCGGTTAAGTAATCGACAGTGGCTACAAAGTGGGTGGTGGGTGGGCTTTGAATTTCTTCGTCGTCTGCATCCCAACTGTCCTGGCCATAATCCGGCCAAGGCTTTCCTGACAAAGAGAGACACTTTAGCGAATTCAGGATGTCGCTAAAAGGCGAGTGCTGAAAGATGTCCGTAGCGGTGAACTCCATGATCGGCGCCCAATCGGATTCAATTGGCAGGGGTGCGGAAGGTTCAGGGTCCGGATAGGAGTCCGGCACTTTGGAGTCACGAGCTTCGTGAGGGACAGGGTCGGTATTCGGCTCCATCGCCGTAGAGGTAGCAGCCCCCGAGGCGGCGTCTAGCCACCCATCCTCGATAGGCGCAGTCGGCTCCGAGTTAAGGGTCGGAGCGGACTCTTGTGCGGCCTCCAGGGCATTGTCCGGCAGCAGAGCTAAATCATGCCCATCGTGACAGTGCGGCGCGCTGGGCTGCGGCTCGAATCCGTCGAAGATCAAGTCTCCACGGATGTCGGCCGTTTAGTTCAAACTTCCAAATCTGACCTGATGGCCAGGGCCGTAGCTTTTGATCTGCTCCAGATAGCCAAGTGAATTGGCCCGCAGTGCGAAGCCACCGAGTACGAAGATCTGTCCGGGGAGAAAAGTCTCACCCTGGACCGTGTTGTTGTTGATGATCGAAGGAGCCATCGCGCCTATAGGTGACGACACAGAGGAACTCTCAATGAAAGCACCAATGTTGGTGTCAAAACCGGCGGATCTCGGGTAGGGGGTCCCGAACTGTGCGTCTAGGCGGATGGTAACAGGAGACAAGGGACACGATGTTTTTACCCAGGTTCGGGCCCACTCGATGGAGGTAAAACCCTACTCCTGCTTGATTGATATTGATGATATGGGTAGTACAAGAGTAGATCTACCACGAGATCAAGGAGGCTAAACCCTAGAAGCTAGCCTATGGTATAATTGTTGTTCGTCCTACGGACTAAAACCCTCCGGTTTATATAGACACCGGAGAGGACTAGGGTTACACAGAGTCGGTTACAATGGTAGGAGATCTACATATCCGTATTGCCAAGCTTGCCTTCCACGCCAAGGAAAGTCCCATCCGGACACGGGACGAAATCTTCAATCTTGTATCTTCATAGTCTTGGAGTCCGGCCAATGATGATGGTTCGTCTATCCGGACACCCCCTAGTCCAGGACTCCCTCACCCATTAAGCCCCTGGGGGGTTCCGGTAACCCCTCGGTACTCCGGTAAAATCCCGATTTCACCCGGTACACTTCCGATATCCAACTATAGGCTTCCAATATATCAAATTTCATGTCTCGACCATTTCGAGACTCCTTGTCATGTCCGTGATCACATCCGGGACACCGAACAACCTTCGATACATCAAAACTCATAAACTCATAATATAACCGTCATTGAAACTTTAAGCCTGCGGACCCTACTGGTTCGAGAACTATGTAGACATGACCGAGACACGTATCCGGTCAATAACCACTAGCGGAACCTGGATGCTCATATTGGCTCCTACATATTCTACGAAGATCTTTATCGGTCAAACCGCATAACAACATACGTTGTTCCCTTTGTCATCGGTATGTTAGTTGCCCGAGATTCGATCGTCGGTATCTCATTACCTAGTTCAATCTCGTTACCGGCAAGTCTCTTTACTCGTTATGTAATGCATCATTCCGTAACTAACTCATTAGCTACATTGCTTGCAAGGCTTATAGTGATGTGCATTACCGAGAGGGCCCAGAGATACCTCTCCGACAATCGGAGTGACAAAACCTAATCTCGAAATACGCCAACTCAACATGTACCTTTCGAGACACATGTAGAGCTCCTTTAAAATCACCCAGTTATATTGTGACGTTTGGTAGCACACAAAGTGTTCCTCCGGTAAACGGGAGTTGCATAATCTCGTAGTTGTAGGAACATGTATAAGTCATGAAGAAAGCAATAGCAACATACTAAACGATCGACTGCTAAGCTAACGGAATGGGTCAAGTCAATCACATCATTCTCCTAATGATGTGATCCCGTTAATCAAATGACAACTCATGTCTATGGTTAGGAAACATAACCATCTTTGATTAATGAGCTAGTCAAGTAGAGACATACTAGTGACATTATGTTTGTCTATGTATTCACACATGTATCATGTTTCCGGTTAATACAATTCTAGCATGAATAATAAACATTTATCATGATATAAGGAAATAAATAATAACTTTATTATTGCCTCTAGGGCATATTTCGTTCACTCGCCACATGATCATGAGGCATATAAGTCGCTGGGTATCTGATAATTTCTCAAGCAACCTGAACAACCAATCAGGGGCACCATCCTTGAGTTGGTCAGCTTTAGGAATGTTCCACTCCTCCCACATAGCATTCCAAAGCCCAACAACATGTGGGCACCAAATCAGAGCATGATGGGCATCTTCCATAGCACTACCGCATACTGCATAGATTACTGACTGGGAAATATGTAGACGACATCGGTACTCCTCCGTAGCAAATGCTTCTAAGGCTGCCTTCCAGGCAAAGATGTGGACCTTCGGTGGAGCCGGGTTCTTCCAAATAAGGTCCCAAGCCGTCCGGCGCCCGTCCGGCCTAGAGCTCGAGGATCCCATGTTCTGCATCACCGACATCTCCTAGAGACCCAGATAATAAGCGCTTTTAACTGAAAAAATGCCACGTTTGTCCGGGTGCCAGGCTACAAAGTCGTCCTCCATTCGACGCGACGCCTTTATTTTTGTGATCTCCATAATATCTTGTGGGTAAAAATGTTGGTGCAAGAGAGCCATGTTCCAAGATCCATCTATTTGCAACAATTCCGACACCAAGAGAGTCATTTTTTCCTTTGGTGGCTATTGTGGTGGTGCCGGAGGAAGGTGACGGGCGTTGGTGTCAAGCTTAGAGAATTCTTCGGTCTTGATTATTTTTCTCTTTCTTGGCTGGTGTTCCTTTGTGCAAAGGTTAGTGTTCTACTATCTTTTCAGTTTTTCAGGTTGATGTCTACATGGCTTGTACAATGATCTTTACGATATAAATGAGACATGTATTACCATGCAAAAAAGGTAAGTAGAGTAGAATTCGTTGACGGTCATTGGACTTGACTTCAAAATTCACTTTGTTGTATTGAAGAATAAATCAAGGGCGCATGGCCCACTTGCATGCGGGTTTTTTTGTTGCAAAAACGTCATGTAGTATATGACGCAGTGAAAAATTCCCATCCCTCTAAATCGCTCGCAAATCGCCGCCCTTTTCCTAGACTTCGCCCCATCACCTGAGGGAGTTGTAACCTACTGGGGCTCAAAGCGGGCACAACACACGTCGCCGTCAGTGGTCACTGAAGCCATCGAGTCTGAGGGAGGCAGTTCTCATTCTCATAGCCCGTTAAGAGGATGCACAAGAGTCTGGGCGGTGACCCCAAGTTTCTTCACATCACCAGTTCCTAAAAGGCTAAAACCACGAAATCAGCAAGCTCAGGTATGAGGAACATGAGGCAATCCCACGGTGATGTTATTGGTTGTCTCCATATGCGATCCCTCATGGACGCCTTACCGCTGCAGCCAGCACCGGCCTTCGGCGGTGCATGTATGACATGTTCTCTTCGACCCTTTTCCTTGTCGGTCACAACTCATCATTAGAGCACTGCCCTAACAATATTGATATTTTCAGCCCCACCTCCACCTTAAATCGGAACCGCCTTCATCGCTCCTTGCCATCCTACTCGTGCAACCAGGGCGCGATGCACCACAACACGTACTCATTGTTCCAGTTGGTTGGGGAGAGATCTTACTCCACGGTTGTTGTAGGTCGGTGGGTGTGACCGTGTGAGCTGACGCTGGCGGTAACGCGAGCGGGCGAGACGGATCTCATGGGTGGAGTGGTAGGACTCAAGCAGCGCCGCCTGCTCCGCCAGGTCCGTTTCCAGTGCAATCGCCCTGCTGGTGGCAAGCTGCTCCTCCACTTTCTAGTGCTCCTCGAGGATATGGTGTTGTAGGCGGCGTCGCCTGCGCTTCCGGAACTGCTTCTCCTGCACCATGTCTATATAATGGGCACGTGCCTTGCCGATGGTCATCATGCAATGCATCGGCGAGCCTGGCGTGGAAAAGGAGGAGGGTGGTGCCGGCTTGTCGTCAGTATCCTCCATTGGGACGTCGTCATCCTCCGACTGCCTGTCGGATAGTCGGCCGACAGAAATGGCGGTCACCTCCTTATTCTGGTCCGTCATCAGCCCGTCAAAGAGAGTTTTGGAACACGAGGAAATCATGATGGGAGTGATGCGGAGAGGAGAAAGGGATCGAAGGCGAATGACTGCGTCTATGACCAAGACAGCAGTTTATATAGCAAAGGTGGGGGGCTGGATTAATGAGCCGCTTGGCTCGTTCGGCTCGTTATCATTAAGCTCATTATCATTAAGCTTGTTAATATTAATGAGCGAAAACGTCTGTTCAGCTCGGTTCATTATGGGCTCGTTATGCTCGTGAATGTTCACGAGTGCTTGTTAAGGTAATAAACAACATAGAAGAATCACATGATCCCATAAAAGATTCACAATGGAGTAAATTAAACAAGGGCATAAAGGTAATAAACAACACAGAAGAATCACATGATCCCATCAAAAATTCACAAAGGCATAAATTTAACAAGGACGTTTGGTTCCTGGCGGCTGGCTCGGGTTGACTCTAGGGTATGCTGGCGGCTAGCTCCTGGGTCTAGGAGATGTGCCGAAGTGGGCTGGGGTGCTAGGCCCCTAGGCTGGGCTAACTAGCAACTCTTCTGTTAGTGGGCTGATTTGAATTAGAGGTCTCATGTCAAACTTTTGAAAATTAGCGAGCTAAACGAGCTAGCTTGTGAAACTCATTTGCTCGCTCTTTAAGCTCGTTAATCTTAACGAGCAATAAGCATTGTTCGGCTTGGTTCATTAACTAACGAGCACGAGCCGAAACGAGCCAAACTATCGAGCATTCATTATGCTCGCGAGCTTCGAGCTTTTCGTCCAGCCCGCGTCAGAGGGACGAACAAGTGGCACCGGAGTAGCCGCCTTGGCAACAGTATGTCATTAATGTGGGAGGCAGACGGACGGACGACTATCGTGATGTTTGAACGGCTCGAGGTCGCGCGCACCGCGAAGCGGCGCTCTCTCAGGCGACGCTAGTGAGAGGTCGTGTCCGCTCTGACCGGGCATGAATGCGACACAGACGCTTTGGAGCGGCGCTAACCGTTCCAGGCGGGAAGCGCGCACGAGCGACTGGGGGGGAGGGTAGGTTTGGTTGGCCAGGGTGATCAGACATGGGCCTAGTAGCGGCACAGACGCCCACAAGGACCCCCGCATTTGTCTCCAGTTTGTGGGAGAAAACACGTCCGACCGCTCGGCGGGCCGATACAGGTCCGCGTTGGATGGCACAACATGGTTCGGATGTATGCGGGTGTTTTGAGGATTAGCGTTGGAAATGCCCCATATGAAGCTTTTATATAAGCTTATCATCAAACAAAACTAGTACTATACTATTGTTGATACTTCCTTTGTTTTATTTACTCCGTATTAACTTTGTATAATTTTGAGCAAATCTACAATATCAAATCAACACCATTACATTCAACATTGAATATATTTCACATTAGATATATTTGTTGTAAATATTTATATTGTTTTCTTTACACTTGATCAAACTTTATCTAATTTGATATAGGACAAAGCTTTTGAAACAGGTTTTCGCTCTGCGCTGCTTTATAAATAAAGAAACACTTAGGACAAAGCTAATATACTCCCTCCGTTTTTATTTACTTCGCATATTAACTTTGTCTGGGGGCAAACTTTTTAAACTTTGATTAAATTTATACAAAAAACAATTAACATCTACAATACCAAGTCAATGCTATTAGAATCATCATTCAATATATTTTCATACCATATATATTGTGAAAGTTTAAATTGTTTTCGATAAATTTGATCAAACTTTATAAAGTTCGACTTATGTCAAAGCTAATACACGAAGTAAATAAAAACAAAGAAAGTGAAGTCTCCAGCCCCGCAAAACAAAAAGAAGTTCAAATGCTCCTAGTATAAACATTAAAAAAATCAAACAATTCTGAAAATTGTCTAGAGGCGCAATTCACAGCTGCGCAAGTGCAAAGGAGCAGAAGGTCGTCTAGAGGCCATCCGATGAACTTGCAGCCCGTAGATCAGCCGGTGGTTATTGAATGGTCCAAAATATATTCTTAGTTGCCCAGGAATACCATCTGATAAAACAAAAGATTATTTGAAAGAGATTTGAGTGGACACTAAAAAATTTCCAATAAAATATAGTGGCATTAATTCATTATAAATACTCCCTCCGTTCACTTTCGTAAGATGCTTTAGAAGTGAACAGAGGGAGTAACTTATATAGAAACAATTTCTAAATAGTTTAACCCTTCAAAATTTGTATCTATTTAAAAATCTTCTGAATCAAATCGGCCCTGATGTAGTATCTTTCACGCTGACAATCAAACTGATGCAATGGTATCAATTTCCTGTTACAAATGTGTGTTTTTTTCGGGTAACCTGTTACAAATGCTAGTAAAGGTTGACATAGCAGAGCAGATGCTCAAGCTTAAAAACTGTAAAAATGTTGGAGTGCGACGAGGGAAGTTCATCATCCAGCGGCCAGCCGGTCACATTGCATCAGTGAGTCCGTCAATACGACCTGAGTAATAATTGAGCTGGGAAGTCCACCTCAAGAAACTAACTAGAAAGTTAGATGAACAACTCTGCCAAGGAGCTAGGACGAACTAGCAGTACAACTATAGGAACCCACAGGTTCTAAGCAGCAAAATGCCCGAGGAATCGTAGGTGCTCTGGAACATGCATCACTTAGCTCGCTCGATCTTCACTGCAAGGAGATCCGGGAGAAGGGCAGCTGCTTGAGGTTCGGCGTCCCGATGCGGCAGCGCACCCTGGCCATCGCCATCGCCACCGCCACGGGCGGATGTCCGGAGCTGGTGGTGTGCCGCTTGCACGCCAGGGCCCGGCGCTTGTGACGGTACACGCGGTCGAGGACGCCCCGGCCGTGGGAGTGAGACGCGGTCTCCCCGTCCGCGTCGTCGTCGTCGTCCCCGGCCTGGTCGACGCTAGAGCTCCCCGCGCGCTTCCTCTTGGCGCCGGGCGTGGTGGCGACGGAGTAGCTGCCTTGGTCCACGTAATGCGTGGCTGAGACCAGGGCAGGGGCCGGAGCGGCGTTATCGTCGACGTCCATGGCGACGTCGAGCTGGAGCACGTTCAAGAATTTGTCCAGGTCGGCGCCGGGGTCGGCGAGGCGCTCGAGTGCGTCGACGGCGTCGGTGAGGAGTTCGACCTCCGCGCTGCAGACGAAGAGGGACTTGAGGCCGGCGAGGAACTTCTTGGCCGACCCGACGACGGCGGAGGGGTCGCTGGTGGCGTCGAGCACCTCCTGCCCCTGCAGCGCCTCCTTCGGCAGCACCTGCAGCCAGCGGTGGAGGGAGCTACCCCGCACCACCGCCCGGGCCTTGGCGGCGTCCGCCACCCCGCGCACCATCGCCACCAGCTGCCGCAACCGGCGCCAGCGCTGGCTTACTTGGGAGTTCCTGTCCCAGTTCGCCTTGAGGTAGCCGATGAACTAGCCCATGAGGGGCGACTCGAGGATATTCATCGCGGATCACGGCTCTTGTCCACTCGCGCAAACCCCGACCAAGATCAACCGCCGGCGGCCAGGATTGAGGAAGAGGACGGGCACTTGCGTGCCGAGGAGTTGGAGCCTTGGAGGTGGTAGCGGTTGTTAGAATTGCGCCGAATATTGTCTACAACCACTGCAGGTTGTTATAGTTGGACTTCTAATTATATTTTTTTTAGATCGTGTTGTATTGTTTTTAAAGGGTATGGAGTTATGTTTTACGGAAATGTTAACGCCCACACGTGTGGGCGTTTGCATCTCGCCCACACGCGTGGATCCGCGTTCATTCGCGAGCGCACGAATCTTGGCATGTTTCTAGTGCCACGTAAGACTGGCCTGGTGTGTGGGCATTCACCCGGTCGCCCACACAGGTTCAGCAGTTCCATGCACGCACAAGACCTAGCGTGTGGGCATTTGCCATCTCGCCCACACGCCCGTCTCCTCTCCCACACCCAAGCTGCTAGTTGCCATATGTTTTGCAGCGCACATGGCAACTGCCCTAATGTGCCTTATAAGCAGGTGGCAACTCTCTTTTTTACCCGAGTTGCCATGTGTTTTACAGGGTATACGGCAATTGCCTAGTGTGCACGTAAGCAGATGTCAACTCTCTCTTTACCGAGTTGCCATGTGTTTTTGCATTGTACATGGCAACTGCCCTAACGTGCACGTAAGCAGATGGCAACTCATCCTTTTTACATGGCAACTGCCCTAGCATGCTTGTGAGCACATGGCAACTCTCTCAACTGCCTAGTGTTAGTATGTGGCAACTCCTAAAGTTTTGAAATCATGGCAACTACATTAGACCAGACCATACATGGCAATTGCAGTTGAGCAACCATGGCAACTGCAATTGTCCTACATGGCAACCGTAGTTCAGCAACATGGCAACTGCAGTTAAACAAACATGGACGAGGGTCTGGGACCATGGCAACTACGGGCGCGCGGTGACTGTCACGCGTGGCGTGCGGGACCATGAGGTACGAGGCCTGACATACGGGGCGTTTTGGCGTTATCTACTTCGCCCACACGCACGCACGTGAGAGGGATCGGGAGGAAAAAAAGAGGTGTGTGGGCATTACTTGTTTTGCCCACACGTAGGTGTGTGGGCTGTTCCTCTTATACACCACACAAAATGTGTGGGCAGTCTCCCTAACGCCCACACGTGTGTCACTTATCGGCGTCCATGTTTTAATAGGACATTTATATTCTAGGCCTATCATATAATATTGGTTAAACACACGATTGTAACATGTATGCCAATATAATAGCACAACCGCAAGATGGGGAGTCGGCGGCGAGCCACTACAAGAAATATGTCAACTTATGACCACCACTATTGGTCACTGAATGGTCACAAATTTCCATTTATGACCTTTTTGTGACCAAAAACATAAGGTCAAAAGCTGGGCGTCGTAAACTGACTATAGCGACCTTTCTTCTGGAATGGTCGCAAACGTTTATGACCAAAAAAAAGGTCGTAGATTTAACAACCAACTGTTTTGGTCACTAGCAATCTGACCACACCACGTCAGATCCACCGTGGCAAGCTGACGTGGCAGACTTACGACCAAATGAAAAGGTCGTAAAATAGAATCAGCCCGGTCCATTTCAGTCGTCTTGATGGGCCAAGCCCAATAATTCAGCCCATTTAATTTTTTTTCTCTTTATTTTGCTTATCTGCATGGGCCTGGCCCAATAATTTGGCCTTTTATTTTCTGGGAATGGAGCCTTTTTCTGATGATTTTTTTATATTCCACTATTGTTTTAGGCCATAGCCTTTTTAGTCTAGTTCGAATTTTGGCCTTGGCCTTTTTATTTTCTGTTATGCAGCCTTTTACATATTTTTTTCTTACAGTCATTTCTTTTTTAGGCGCAAGCCTTTTTGATCTAATTCTTGTTTGGGCCTTGGCCTTTTAGAGCCCAGGTTCTCATTTTGCATAACTATAAACAGAAAGGCCCAGGTGCACAAGTGATCCACAAGCCCAGGTGCACAAGTGATCGACATAACTTCACAGAAAATAAACAAAATGATCCACAAGTGATCCAGGTTCACAAGATCACATAACTTCACAGAAAGGCCCAGGTTCACAAGTGATCACATAACTTCACAGGATCCATGTGCTCTAGTTTAAACAGCAAAATGTAACAAAATGCAACAGCTCTCAGCTCAGCTCCCAGGTTCACAGGTTCAAAATGCAACAACTACCTTAGCTCAAAGACAAAGAAGTTCATAGCACAGCCATCAAACTACCTTAGCTCCAAAGAGAGCCATCAAGTGGGCTAACTTCTCTTCCTGTTCTTGAGACTTCTTGCGCAGCAGCTCAAGTTCCTTGTCGCGTGCAGCTTCAGATTCTTCCGCCTTCATCTTGATTGCCGCCAATTCTTCTTGCACCAGTTCAGCTTGAAGCTCGGACCTCTCCAGCTTCTGCTCAAGGTCACGAACATGAGCAGCAACTTTGCCGGAGTTGTTCCTAGATGACTGGAGCCCAACATTCCTGAGGAATGTGCTTTACTTGGCTTTGGTCTTGAGGACTTGTTCGACAATTTCAACAGCAGACTTTGGCTCTTCACCTTCTGGTACCGGCGCTTCCTTCATTTTTTCCATCTCAAGCTAGCATATGGAGGAAAATGATAGGCATTAGTGGGAGATCTATTTCACATTTTGCAAACCAAACCAAGCAAGAGAAACCAAACCAGCACACAAATGGATTATTTGAAGTAATCAAACCAGCACACAAAATCTATACAAGAAGATGATGACTAGTGACCTGGAGACATGCAATTGGAACAATATGATCACTTCATTAAGCCTAGAATGGTGGTTCTATATAAGATGGCTTCCCGACTGAGATGATCATCAAACTAACATTCAGATCAAATTTCATCATATCATAAAAAATGCATCAAATAGCTACAACAAGTTCTGATATCTTTGTTGAACTATCAAACAACATCAAAGCATGGAACATAGCATGTGTTCTTGACTGGCTCCGAGTCAAACAACATCAAATCATCAAAGCATCAAAGCTGGCTGTGAATCAAACAGGGCAAAGCATGGAGTGACTTACTGTAGCAGTCTTGACTGGCTCCGAATACCCGTGCTTCTTGCTATTGTGGGTGGCCTTAAACAAGTCAATCGCAGACAGCTCCTCACCCTTACGCTCTTCTTTCTGAAATGTTTTTCAACAAAAATCAAAATGTTATTCAGCAAGAATCAGAAATGTTATTCAATGAGGAACCAAAGGTAAGGTCTCTAGAGAAGAGTTCTCACAGTGGCAAAAATGTGTGCTGTGTAGTGCCAGGAACCAGTTCTTTGATTGTACACGACTTTTTGTCGATTCATCTTGTTCGACAAACAGGTTTCCTACAAAAAAGCATACTGTCAGCATGATCTAGCACTAGCATATCATGTGCAGAACATAAAGCATCAAACAAAGCAGAGACAAACCTTGTGTCTTGGGGTAGACCACATCTCCACCAGAGCTTGCCGTTCACCATCCGTTAGATCAGGCACCGGAGACTTAATGCTGACTTTATTTGCGGCTACGGTATCAAAATACTTCTTCTTGATCTGATGGCGTCTGTTCTTTGAATATTTCTGCAGAATATCTTTGTACGAGGTCTTAATGGTCTCCGAGTCCGTGTTCATCTCAAAATTTGCCTACCAAGATAGCAGACAAGGTAGGAACAATATTAGTGATCATGCATAGGTGTAACAGAAAATAGATAGCACATTAACTATGAAACAAGTAGCTTACAGCAACTTTCCCAATGTAGTTCTCCAATAGACTAGCATTTTTTTGTATAGCTTGAAGTGAGGAAGAACCGGAAGATGGCTTTTTGCAACGAGTCCACACTCAGAAGCAATCTTTGCTGCCTGCAGAGGCTTCTCTGGACGAATCATCCCTTCGGCAATTTGGATAGGCACCTTGCTACCAAGCGACTTGGTGATCCTCTCTAGCCCTCTGCCCTTTCTAAGTCTAGTCTTGGGAGTCATTGCATCTGAAAATGAAACTGAACTCATAAATTAGAATAGAAATCGACAAATGCAGGAATCAACAAAAGCATACATGATCATTCCATTTGGAAAATGCACTAGTAAAAGATAGCATTGCAAAGGTCAACTTGCCTGATTGAAGAACAAGCCGCTGTTCTTCTTCATTGATGACAACGTTCCTGTCAATAGAAGGTGCAACAGGGCTGAGGTCTGTGTGGATAGTGCCTGCTTCATAAATGCAGATGGTTCCTGCTTCATCTAGGCAAACAGTGCCATTTCCATCCATGCTGAGAGTGGTTCCTTCATCCATGGGCGGCAACTCATCACCCGCTTGCACCGAGGTCTGAGAGTCCATGAGCAGCATACTTTCCTGATGGTCCGTCGCAGTCGCCATCCTTGCTTTCTGCCTTGTGACTCTATCAAGGGCAGGTTCATCAGGTTCCAGGATCCTCTTTTTTTGTCCTGGAGCTGGGGCCATCACCCTTCCTAGAGGCATTGCAGGAGATGTTTCTGAGCTCTTGTGCTTCTTGCTGACTGTCTTCTTAACACCAGGCCTCTTCGTCCTAGATTCCTTCAGTGCCTCGTATAAACAGCACGGAAAAATCACAAGAGAAATATGTGAGCACAAGGAATAACATAGAATAACAGAACCCCAACCCTCCAAGCAAGACAGAGTTTGCACCTTAACAATCTTGTTGACTACAACATCATCCACTTCCTCTCCATCAATAACTTCATCCTCCTTAGGATTGTACTCTGGGTCACTACCCTCTTGAACCTCAACACTTCTACCTTCTTGTACACCATTTGTTTTCCTAATCATCGATGCTATTGCATCGATGCCAAGGGACCGGAACATCTGATTGTTCCTCATGATATTTCTAGCCCTAACCTTCTCGTACTCGGTGAGAGGCTCTTCTTTGCATGATACAGGAAACATAACTATTAGGTGAATGTTTGGAATGCATGGACAGGCAGCCAAACATATCTTATGAAATTTTATTATCATTTAATCCTAGTTATTCAGGTAAGGAAGACTAACAGCACACATGCACAATTAAGCCAGCTTATTCAGATTGCAGCAATACATTTCACTTAGCATATTAAGACACAGATTTTATGAAACTGGCCACAAGGAGCAAGTTGCATACCAACGGTTGGCCTCATGCTTGACCTTGTCCTCCTTGCCATGGATGATCTTGAGGTGGTGCTTGCAAAATAGAATAAACAACAATCAGATACAACAGGGATAAAGTAAAATGATGCACTTGTATCAATAAAGGAAAGCATTTGGACCATCATGCACATACATGTAATACATGTGAAACAAACTTGATGGATAAACAGTACAGTGATCTAGTGTTATTAATTAAGAAAACATGTAAGTGCACCAAACAAGCATGCATGTACACTAGGAGCAAGTAAGCAAAGTGCATAAGTGCTACTAATACAAGCAAGCAAGCAAAGTGCTACTGATAGAAACAAGCAAGCAAAGTGCTACTGATAGAAACAAGCAAGCAATGAAGGAAAATGAAGAGAAGGAAGCAAGTACTATTGATACAAACCCTAATTAATAAGCAAGCAAGTAGATTCTTCTCCAAGTGCTAGTGATACAAGCAAGTAATGCTGATGGAAACCCTAATTAAGCATGTATGCCAGCAAGCAACATGTATGCTAGCAAGCAAGCAACATGAACTAGTGAATTGGTGTCATGTACACATGCTTAGACAGTCGGACAGGAAGCTAGATGAGTATATCATGAGGACCTTCAAAACAACTAGATGTTGCCACTGGTAAAGCATGAAACAACTATACTTGCAGCAGTACAAAAGCAGATGAAAAAACTATACTCAACTATTGGTTATGCTGTCTCTACACACCAAAAATGGCTACAGACTAGATGACACAAGTTAAGACATTTTGACAATTAGAATCAACCTTGTATATTACAGCAATCAAAATTATCTAGCACCAATCTAGTATATATTAAAACTAGTCATACTGCCTTAACACAGCAGGAATTCCAATACCACAATAAGTACTAAGCATTCCCGTGTTCACTGGAAAGAAGAACACAAGCTTCATGCACATATCATGAAAGAAGAACACTGCTACAAACCCCAGTAGTGCTACTGATAGCAAAGTGTTACAAGCAATCAAGTACATGTTCATACTAACCCAAGTTGCAAGCAAGCAAAGTGCATAATACAAGCAAGCAAGCATGGAAAGTGCTACTGACAGTAACAAGCAAACCAGGAAGGAAATTGAAGGGCAACAAACAAGAAAGTACTGTTGATACAAACAAGGAAGCAAGTAGCTTCTTTTCGAAGTGCTGTTGGAAACCTAATTCACCATCTATGCTAGCTGAGTAATTGAACCATACACAAGCAAGTACTGATACAAGCACCATCAACCAGACATCATCCACTTCCCCATCCATCCCCATCTGCAGCCTCGCCGTGAGGGAGGGAGATCCGGCCGAAACCCCGACAGAATCACACCTTGCTTGTCTCCCCCTGCAGCCTCGTTGGCTCCGCCCAGCTCTTCTTCTCCGACCTAGCCCAACCCTCTTCTCCACCCCAAGGCTGTTATTGATCCCCTAAAATCATCCACTTCCCCATCCATCCCCATCCCTAAAATCATGAACCCTAAACCATGAAGCGGACCAAACGAACCACCAGGAGGTCCTAACCCTGACCCCATGAACCCTAACCCTAACCCCATGAAGTAGAGGGAGATCATCCCCACGCAACAATAAACATGAACCCTAACCCCAAGAACCACCAGAGGACCTACCGAACTAGAGGACCTACCAAACCACCAGGAGATCCTAACCCTAGAATATCCTAACCCATGAGGGGGATCTACTAGAGGGGACATGGATCCACCAGAGGGGAGGTGGATCCACAAGAGGAGGGGAGATGGATCAAGGGGAGAAGTACCTAGGGGGAGATGATGTTGACGATGCAGCGGTGGTCGTCGTCGATCGCGCCGTCGTCGATGTAGCCGCCATCGTCGTTGATGTAGTCGATGTGGCCGCCATCGTCGTTGATGTAGTCCGCGGCACGGAGGAGGGGAGGGAGTGGGAGCGGGGCGGTGCGGGAGGTGCGGGGCGGAGCAGAGGAGGGGCGGCGCTAGGGTGGGGAGGTGGGGAATGGAGGGAGTGGGAGCGGGGAGGGAGAAGCTAGGGTTCGTCGGGGAGAGGGGAGGGGAATGGGGAAATTTTGGGAGGGGAGGGGAGGGGATCCCGCGTGTTAGTGGGAGAGGGAGTGGTGGGTCCTGCCTGGTAGTGGGAGAGGGAGTGGAGGGAAATTTTGGGAGAGGGAAATTTTGGTGGAGGGAAAATTTTGGTGTGGGAGGGAAATCCTTTTGGGTTTGGGTGTAGAAAAAAATAGGGTTTTTTTATAAACTCTGTAGAAATCATGGTTAAAATCATACTGAGTAGCTCAAGAAAACGCCAGTATTGCAAGTTTAGTATTTTTGCTAGTTGGTAGGCCACATTTGATGATGTGACGCGGAGGTCTCCCATTTTTTTGATTTTTTTTGAATTTTTTACGGTGTTTTCAAAAACCGGCCGATTTCATCGCGGCACCGTCCGTGGCTAGGGTTTGAGCCGTGCAAATCTGTTGTCGATTCTGTGATGGAATGCCTACCTGTGAAGCTAAAAAGAATTTTTAGCGAAAATAACGGGCAAGCTATGGAGGACCCGCAGTTCAAATTCCAGCCGGTTCCAGCTGAATCGGCCAAAGGTGGTCCGAATTGCCGGGAGTAGCTACGAGGGTCGGAAATGCATGCTTTTTGGCGACTGTCCGTAAAATAGGGTCTACTTTGAGATAGACATGGAATGGCGCCGTTTGGGGTGCCCCTCCTTGTAGCCGCTTCACGAAAAACGCATGTCTTTTGCATTCAAAAAATGAAAAATGGTTTTTTTTTGTTAAACAAGTTGGAACCTCGCTTTGGCAACATTGTTTGCCATCACAAGAGGCATGCGCCCAATTTGGGCATATTATCAGAAACTATTCAATGGATGCGGCCATATCATTGCTAGTTTGGCTTGAAAGCCATGAATCTTCGTTCGTGGTAGGTCATTTTTGAGAACACTTTTTCAAGAAAACGCCGGTATTGCAAGTTTAGTATTTTTGCTAGTTGGTAGGCCACATTTGATGATGTGACGCGGAGGTCTCCCATTTTTTTGATTTTTTTTGAATTTTTTACGGTGTTTTCAAAAACCGGCCGATTTCGTCGTGGCGACCGTCCGTGGCTAGGGTTTGAGCCGTGCAAACCTGTTGTTGATTCTGTGATGGAATGCCTACCTGTGAAGCTAAAAAGCATTTTTAGTGAAAATAACGGGCAAGCTATGGAGGACCCGCAGTTCAAATTCCAGCCGGTTCCAGCTGAATCGGCTGAAGGTGGTCCGAATTGCCGGGAGTAGCTACGAGGGTCGGAAATGCATGCTTTTTGGCGACCGTCCATAAAATAGGGTCTACTTTGAGATAGACATGGAATGGCGCCGTTTGGGGTGCCCCTCCTTGTAGCCGCTTCACGAAAAACGCATGTCTTTTGCATTCAAAAAATGAAAAACGGTTTTTTTTTTGTTAAACAAGTTGGAACCTCGCTTTGGCAACATTGTTTGCCATCACAAGACGGAGGCATGCGCCCAATTTGGGCGTATTATCAGAAACTATTCAACGGATGCGGCCATATCATTGCTAGTTTGGCTTGAAAGCCATGAATCTTCATTCGTGGTAGGTCGTTTTTGAGAACACTTTTTCAAGAAAACGCCGGTATTGCAAGTTTAGTATTTTTGCTAGTTGGTAGGCCACATTTGATGATGTGACGCGGAGGTCTCCCATTTTTTTGATTTTTTTTGAATTTTTTACGGTGTTTTAAAAAACCGGCCGATTTCGTCGCGGCGACCGTCCGTGGCTAGGGTTTGAGCCGTGCAAATCTGTTGTTGATTCTGTGATGGAATGCCTACCTGTGAAGCTAAAAAGCATTTTTAGTGAAAATAACGGGCAAGCTATGGAGGACCCACAGTTCAAATTCCAGCCGGTTCCAGCTGAATCGGTCGAAGGTGGTCCGAATTGCCGGGAGTAGCTACGAGGGTTGGAAATGCATGCTTTTTGGCGACCGTCCGTAAAATAGGGTCTACTTTGAGATAGACATGGAATGGCGCCGTTTGGGGTGCCCCTCCTTGTAGCCGCTTCACGAAAAACGCATGTCTTTTGCATTCAAAAAATGAAAAACGGTTTTTGAATTTCAATTTTGCTAAAGCACATCTAGATGTGCCATAAGTATTGCACATCTAAGTCCTATGGCATTGATCGTACGTCAAGATTCGTGTGGATATTTTCCTTTTTCTTTTTTCTTTTCTCTTTATGCTTGATTCACTCACTTAGATGTGCAATAACTAGAGCACATCTAGATGTGCCCTAGACACACCCTTTGAATTTGTACGGTGTTTTCAAAAACCGGCGGATTTAGTCACGGCGGTCGTCCGTGGCTAGGGTTTGAGTCATGTTTTTAGCATTCAAAAAATGAAACTTATATTGTTTCATACATGAGCATGCACAAAAACCCATAGTTTTATCTTTCATCCATGAGCATGCATAAAAAATTTCAATTCCCATCAATTACCAAACTGAATATTCATTGTTAAAAACATGACTTGTTTAGATGACACTGTCATACAGCATCCATGAGCATGCACAAAATTAAACCTGACATACTTAACATTGACATGTTCATATTACACTAACAAGCTTAAACCTAACATGCTTAACACCTTCTTAACACCTTCACTCCTCCTTCTTCTCCTTCATCAACCTGATGCGCTCAGAGTGGCGAATCCCAATGCGGATGTACTCCTCTACCACAATTGGCATGGTCCTGTCGCCAAGCTGTGGGATTGCAGGCGCCGCCACCATCGCGAGGTCGTCGTCCGCCACCACCATCACGAGGTCGTCGTCCGCCACCACCATAGCAAGGTCATCATCCGCCACCAACATAGCAGGGTCGTCGTTAGCCACCACCATAGCATGTTCGTCGTCAGCCAGAATAGGCTGCTCCTCGTCATCCCCGCTCTGCTCCTCATCGTCACTCCCGCTCTGCTCCTCGTCATCCCTGCTCTGCTCCTCGTCGTCATCCCCGCTCTGCTCCTCGTCATCCCCGTTGCTGCTCCCATTGCCTGGCCAAATGCAACAAAGTGTGAACATGGTGTTGTCATCGTGCAGGTAGAGGAAGCCAAAAGGACAGGAAGAAGAGAGGCAGAGAGCTTACTGGCATCGTCGTCGTGCTGCTAGTACATGCGGCACATGGTGTTGTCGAACATCTTCACGGTGAACATGGTGTCGCCATAGTTGCGGAAGACAAGGAAGTACCCAAGCTGTAGCTCATGGGCGCGGGCGAAATGCTCCCAGCCGGGCCCTAGGTACATGTGGCCTTCACCATCAAACACCACCAACACTTTCCACAGCCTGTGAAGCCCGCTGTCGGCCTCCCGCAGCTTCACTTTGTGGGGCTCACGGCCCGCGAGCATCTTCGCAAACTTGTCAGGCAGCCTCTGCAGCGAGGGTCAAGCAGTGGTTAATTGTGGCAATCAAGCACTAGATAGCAGAGTGATGATAAAGAAATGAGTGATGATAAATATACCTGCCTACTGCAAGATTTCTCAATTATGATCTCGAAGAACTCAAAACCTTCCAAGCCAGCCATCTCACTTCTACTCTAAACAAGCAATAGGAAACAAGCAATAGTAAATTAAACAACATGACTGGACAGAAATAGGAAACAAGCAGCATTGTAAACCTTCCATACTTGAGAATGTTCAGTTTAAAAGAATATAAACAAGCAAGAATGCATGCATGCATATCAAATGTTGGCATCTACTACTGCTACAACTCTGCCCATATTCATGCAGGTCACTACACCTGCATATGCATGAATCCCACTGCAGCACAAGACTTGTCAACAAGAATAACCACAACAGCATGTTCAACCACAGAATTCAACAACAACAGAATTCAATAGCATGTTCTGGCAATAGTAACAGCATGTTCACCATAGAATTCAACAGCAACAGAATTCGGTTAATTCAGTTAATTAACCACAGAATTCAACAGCAACAGAACAGCATGTCTACCACACTACCTACCACAGCAACAGTTAATTGCTGTCAGGTGACTACCAACAGAGCATAGATCCACCAACCACACTACCTACCACAACAACATAGTAATCAAACAGCAATTCAACCACACTAGATCCACCAACAGAGCATACTAAATCCACCAAGAACAATATGCCTAAATCCACCAATAGATGCCTAGTATGCATAACAAATCCTAGATTCTCAAACCCTAGAGCGAAAGAGAAAGGAGAGAGGATATGAAGCGGATGGCTTACCGCGGCGGAGTCCAAGAAGAAGTGGTCGCCGGCGGCGTAGGGCAAGCTGCGCGGGAGGTGTCGGACCAGCAGAGGCGCCGGGGAGGCGTCGCCGTCACCCTAAAAAACATCCTAATCAAACCCTAATCCGGCGGCAAGAACCCTAATCTATCATAACAGTAGATACGAAGAGGAAGAGGAAGCGGATTCATACCCACGGTGATGGAGAGTCGGCGACGGAGAGAAAGTATGCGGCGGCGGTGGGAGAGGAAGAAGCCGGTGGCGGCGAAGAGGAGGAGCGGGTCGAGTGGATAGGAGGAGTGGAGAGGGGGAGTGGGGAAAAGAGTGGATAGGAGGAGGAGAGGGCCCAATTGTCAGCGAGTTGTTTGATACATTGAAAAGGCTGGGCATAGAGTACAAAACCAGCAACCTCTTCCTAGCCCAGTGGTAGAAACCAAGTGAACTAAGTGCATGGTCGTGGGTTCGAGCCCCCGCGCGCGCATATTTTTTGGCCACGCGCATATTTTTGGTAGCTTTGGTACAATAGCAAAATGGCCCACTTGCCAGTGAGTGGGTCGAGTGGCCCACTTGTCAGTGAGGTGTGTGCTTGATACTTGACTAGTTTGATATAGTCAAAAGGGTTGGCATAGAGTACAAAACCAACAGCCTCTTCCTAGCCCAGTGGTAGAAACATAGTGAAACAAGCGTATGGTCGTGGGTTCGAGTCCCCGCTGGCGCATATCTTTTTGCTCACAATGAAATGGGTTAAAATAGCGCAAAATTCAGTTAAAATTCAGTTGAAGCAAAACCAGACATCATCCACTTCAGTTCAAAAAAACTACTACATGATCACAAAAACTACAGGACAACATTTTGACAACATTCTGAGCACAACTTCATTTTTCCATCAGCTCCATGCTATAAGACCACACCACTACAGCCATCAGGATCACACCACTACAGCCATCAGGATCTTCAAGCATTTTGCTACCTGGAGATAAAAGACCAAATTTATAAGACCACACCACTACAGTACATCAGGATCACCATGCATATGCACAAGAAGGAAAACTACAGAGAGTTAAAAGGATCACCAAGGAGACCAAATTTACCTTCATGTCCATTCGCTACTCATCGTCGTCGATACGAAAACAAGGAACTCTATGCCCACTCCTGTTTTCCTCATCATCACTACCATATTGCAGCATAGTATGATCAGTCCGGTTTTCCTCATCCTCGCTTTCATGTCCATCCTCTACCACCTTTCTTCTTTTCTTGATGCCTTCAACTGTTGCAGCACCAATGATCACACGTTCCCGGTCCCTTCGCACTCTGCTTTGCACCGGAACTTCCATAGAGTCATCATCAGCTTGCAACGGAACTTCCGTAGAGTCATCATCTTGGTATGTTAGTCCACCATCACCGGGGCCCTTTTCCACTTCAGTTTCAGTCACACTCCACAAGTGTCTGTGCTGAAAGTTTTGCACAACTCGCCATTTTCCGTGCAAAAGAGTGTCTGGCAGATAAAACACCATTGTTGCTTGTGTTGTTAGAATAAAGGGATCACTCTTATACCAGCACCTTGCAGTGTTGATGCTTTTGAAGTGGCCATCATATTTGACAAAAGAGTCTCTCCTCTTCTTGCTACCAAGCTCGAACCAGTCACAGCGAAATAAGACAACCGAGCGATGGATGCCTCCACTAGAGTTGTACTGCAACTCTACGATGCTTCTCAACTGACCATAGAAGTCAATGATCTCACCATCATGTGACCCCTCAGTGACGATTCCACTATTCTGTGTCTTCCTTTTTTCCTCGCGGTCAACGGTGTGGTACCGGACACCATCAGCAATGCATGATGAATACACTCTCACTCGCTTATCCGGTAAGCATGCCAAAGCAAATAGATCATCACTGACCTTCTTCTCCTCATGCAACTTTCCAATCTGCACAAATAAACCATTTAGCAAACAATGGTATTTAACAATGGGTGAATAACACAGAAAACATAAAACATGTGGCTAAAGATCTCACATGATTCTTAAACCAATTAGCAAACACCTTGGCAACCCTTTTATCAACATTGATATTGCTTTCTTCCTGATTTAACTCTTCCTTGCATTTCCTACTGTCGGGGCGTCTCTGTGGCCACGAGCACCTATGGGGCACTGGGGGCCCCTTCTAGTCCGGCAAGGGAGCGGAGGGCGTGCGCAGAGCAGATCGAGGTCGGGCGCGCGGGGGAGAGACGGACGATTTTTACCCAGCTTCGGAGCTCTCCGGAGAGATAAAACCCCTACTGCTGCTTTGTGTTTGTATTTGTTCTTGCTCGAGAGCGCGAGCGTATGGTGGTGTTGGATGTGTCGAATGGACCGAACCCCTTCTACGTGCGCATGGGCCTCCCTTTTATAGTCTGAAGGGGGGCACCCACAGGTGGCAGCGTAGGAAGAGGGGGTAAAAGAGTAAAAATGCAGGTTGGTACAACAGTGCCCAACAGTGTCCCCTACCTAACTCTGACGGCGGGGGACAAGGGCATTTAATTCCCGTCTGGTCGCCCCAACAGTGTAGCGGAAAGACCGTTAAGTGAGCCACCGATCGTCACGATGGCCTCCTTGTCAGCTCCGCTTGCCACCTCGCACCGCATGGCTGCGCAACGCCTCGCCACGTGCTCCTGGGACGGCCCTGGGGTGACACGTCGTTGGATGCGCTGGAATTTGGGTGTAGGGTGGCAGCCTTGCCGCGGCAAGCGCCTAGCCGCGGTTCTTCTCTTGTTGCGCCGGCAAGCTTGCCGGTCATCGGGCCTTGCCGGGACGCGCGGGGCATCACGGCAAGTCTTCTGGAAGCGCCTCGGTTGGCCTCCCCTGCAAGCTCCTCTTGCCGGGGCCTTGGTTCTCCCCGGCAAGCTTCTCTTGCCGGGATCTGTGTCTTCTCAGTTGATCGTTTGTCCTCGAATGGCAGTAATAGGAAACGTCGGAGGGTCTTGGCGGGCGCCCGGCAAGCCTTGCCGCGGGGCGCTGCGACTGCCCGTGCACAAGTTCGGGGTACTAAGGTACCCCTATTTTAGTACACCGACACCTACAATGCCAACAAAACATGTGAATTAAAACATTAGGCTGGTGCCAACCCAAGCAAAATATATATATATAATGAGTGCACAAGATATAACGTACTCGATATATGGTAGAACCTCGGCGCAATTGCTGAGCACAAACAAAACCATCTTGTCATACTCATCACCAGCCTCCAAGTATTGTGAGGCTCCAAGAAAGTTCACACCATGGTTGAAACAGAGACATCACCACTTTGCGAATCAGACCGCTCTCTATTTCTGCCCGGCCGGTTCCATCTTGTTTCCACATCACCAAAGTATCTAGAGCAAAACGTCAAGCACTCTTCAACGACATATGCTTCAGCAATAGAACCTTCAGGTCTTGCTGTGTTTCGCACATAACGCTTACAAGTAAGCAGCCTTCTTTCGATTGGGTACATCCAACCGTATTGCACAGGGCCTCTAAGCATTGCCTCTTTGGGTAAGTGCACCGCCAAATGGACCATCACGGTGAAGAAAGCTGGAGGGAAAATCTTCTCGAGCTTGCAAAGAATAATTGGGATTTCTTTTTCAAGTCTTTCCAAGACAGTTAACTTGAGGGTTTTGTAGCACAGTTCTCTAAAGAAATTTCCCAGCTCAGCAACCGCTTCATATATATCCTTGTGCATGATTCCTCGGAGGCCCGCCGGTAAAATCCTTTGGAGGAGGATGTGACAATCATGGGTTTTCAGTACTGAAAGCTTGAATCCATCAGAAGTAACACACTTTGCTAGGTTAGCAGCATAACCATCTAGAAATTGCACCGCTCTTAGGAATTCATAGAATGCAAGCTTTTGTTCTTTATTCATTGTAGACCATGCTCGTGGAATTTCAAATGAATCTTCATCTTCATTGTGCTGTAGATGCAAATCTTCTCTTATGCCCATGTCCTCCAAATCAAGCCTAGAACTAACCGTGTCCTTTGTCTTCCCTTCAATGTTCAGAAACGTCCCTTGCAAATTCTCGCATATGTTTTTCTCAATGTGCATTACATCGAAATTATGCCTTAATTTCATATCAGCCCAGTATGGCAGGTCCCACAAACAAGACCTCCGGTCCCAACATTGACCTTCCTCACGCTTTCTTTTCTTCGCCAGCTTTCCTGGTCTCACATCTTTCACCTTTTCAAGTTGCTGCTCCAACTCTTCTTTAGTGAATTCAGCTGGCTTGTCACGGGTTTCATTCTCACCATTAAAATCTTTGCTTCTTCGCCAGCGATGGTTTCGGGGAAGAAAGCGGCGGTGCCCAATATAGCATATCTTGCTCCTTATTCTCTTTGAGCAAGGGTCTTTGTCACAATGGACACAAGCCTGATAACCCGCTGTGATCCTCCCAGACAGAGTGTGCAGAGCCGGGAAATCATGGATGGACCATATGATCGCAGCACGTAGATTGAACTTTTCTTCCGGACTCAAGGCATCGTATGTAGGTACACCAATCCAGAGCTGGAGCAGTTCTTCTACGAGGGGCTCCATAAAGACATCAAAATCCTTTCCTGGAGAATCTGCACCTGGGATAAGCAATGACATCATGAAGTTGGACTGATCCATGCATGCCCATGGTGGCAGGTTGTACGGCACCACAAAAACTGGCCACATGCTATAAGACGTGCTCATGTTCCCAAACGGATTAAACCCATCTGTGGAAATGCCAAGTTTTATGTTCCTTGGATCTGCAGCAAAATCAAAATGTATACAGTCAAACTCTTTCCATGCCTCTCCATCCGCTGGATGGCTCAGCTCATTGTCCACAGGTTGCCGCTTCAGCTTGTGCCACTGTACCTCACGCGATGATTTCTTCGAGATGAACATCCGCTACAGCCTTGGTATCAAGGGAAAGTGCCTCAGTACCTTCTCCGGTATTGACTTCTTCCCATCAGCATCTTTCCACCTAGATGCATTGCATTTTGGACAGTTGTCATGCTTTGCTAAATCCTTCCGAAACAAGACACAGTTATTTGGGCACACATGTATTGACACATAACCTAACCCCAGCCTGCAGATTATGCTCAATGCTTCATCATAAGATCTGGGAACACAACTATTAGGGAATTGCAAGCTCAAAATACGGAGTATTGCGTTGAATGCGGCATTGCTAATCCGGTAGAAAGACTTGATGTGGAGTAACTTCACGGTGAAGGTAAATCTTGAAAATTTACCCCCTTCATGAGTTGCGCGCTTCGCCTCCTCTAACACCTCAGCAAACAATGATTTCTGTCCATCAGCACGATCTTCAGCATCGTACAAATCCTTCAATAGGTCAGGAATCCTATCATCTTCATGCCCATCCTCTTCCTCCAAAACAGCATTATCTTGCAAAACCTTTTCCATGAAATCAATGCCAGCATCACCACCACCCATCATATGAGGGGCCTCTGTATCAGCTTCAAAATGTTGAGGTTGTCTGTCTAAAGGTTCTCCATGATATATCCATCTATCATATGTGCTGGACATCCCATTAAGAAGCAGATGATCTTCCACTCTTCCTTGAGCCAATCTTGGACGGTTGAGGCGTTCACAACATGGGCAAAGAATGTGAGCATCGTTGGCAAAATTTGCCCGAACAAATGCCATGAAATCATCAACTCCTTTCATATGTTCTTTCGAAAACTTTCTAACTCCTTCTCTAATCCAGCTTCTGTCCATCTGCCAAAGACAACAAATTGTTGCAACTTATCAAATCAATCTAAGTGCATCAACATTAATTAATGAAAATGGATGGAAGTAATGGAAGCTAAAATTTCAGAAAATTTTATATGCTAATTGCCTAACCACAAGGCCTGAAGAATTCTTAACAAACAAGCTGAACAATTCCTAACAGCACATCAAGAAAATTCATCTATGCATTATCTACCAAACAAGCAAGCTATCTCCTAACTACTAACAGTGCATCAACAAAATTCATCTATGCTGAAGAACATCTGACTGAAATCCATCTCCCACTGCTCGGGTGAGTCCCCCATGCTCACATCTGACTGAAATCCATCTCCCACTACTTAGAGAGGAGAGGGGGGAAGAGGTGAGGGGTGCATACCAGGAGGTGTGCTTGCGGCGGCGGCAAGTCCCCCATGCTCGGCGAGCCCCCACCACCGTCGGTCACCTACGCCCTGCTGCCCCCCGCCTCCACGCCCTGCCTCGCCTCCGCCCCCTGCCGGCCCCGCCCCTGCCTCCGCCCCCTGCTGGTTGCTTCCGCCGCGAGGCCGTGGGCGAGGTCACCTGCGGCGAGGCCGTGGGCGAGGTCACCTGCTGCGAGGCCGTGGGCAAGGTCACCTGCGGCGAGGCCGTGGGCGAGGTCACCTGGTTGCTTCCGCCGCCGCTCGCCGCCACCTGGTCGGAAGACCTAGAAAAATGCTAAGTGTTGCTCTGTTCGATGCCACCCGCCGCCACCTGGTCGGAAGGTCCACTTGTCACTGGTACGTGAGAGCCGTGGTTTTATATACTATATGGAAAACTACCCACACATTAGCAACAATCTCTCTCTAGCCCAGCGGTAATGAACGAGCGAACCCAGCGCGAGGTCGTGGGTTCGAGTCCCCGCTAGCGCATATTTTTTAGGGAATTAAACGCTCGCTCAACCACCTGTCAAATGGGTCCCGCCTGTCAGTGTTGCAAATTTTTGCTCTGTTCGATGCCACCTGGTCGGAAGGTCCCACTTGTCAATGATACGAGAGAGCCGTAGTTCTATATAATGTATAGATAAACTCCCAGATGCGAGCAACTGTCCCTCTCTAGCCCAGCGGTAGCATGCGAGCCAACCAAGCGCGAGGTCGTGGGTTCGAGTCCCGCCTCGTGCATCTTTTTTGGGCGAATTAAGCGCTCGGCCCCATCTGTCAAATGGGTCCCGCCTGCCAGTGTGTCCCCGTCTATCTGTAGAATATTAAAACTCAAGCAAAATGACACCTAGACAGTGACACATAAGCGAGGTTGCTGAGGTGGCTGCCTAATCATCCTAATTCTTTCAAACTCAAGTGTAGTGACCATTTTATATTGGTCGTTATCAGCTACGCATGAGGCAGTGGACAGTGCTACTAGCTTTATGACCATTTCCTCTAATAAAATTATGACCTTTCTAACCAAAATGGTCGTTATGGTTTAGGGTTTAGAGCCCCCCAGACAGCTTTTGACCAATTGGTCTAAAATGGTCATAAATTTATGACCAATTCTTCGAGGGTCACTGACAGAAGGTCATAAGTTGACATATTTCTTGTAGTGAGCGCCCGGATAGTCGATGTGCGGTTGTGACGGTATCACGGAAAGAAGCGCCCGTAGTCAGACCTCGACATGTAGCCATCTCGTTGAACCTCGTTAACAAATTCCGATGTTGTGTTTTGTGTGATTATTTAGTCATAAGATGAATGACTATGCGCCTTGAATTTATTCTAACAGAAGTAGCGGCGGTAGCAGAGTGACATTGGAGGACGGAGTGGCGCGGGTTGCCGGGCTGGATTGGCATTTGGACGAGCTACATAGTGAGCAGTGTGTCCATGGCCGTGCGTGCACTGGACCAAGACCAAAAGATTTGGTCCGACCGTGGTCACGGTCTCACGGGCGCGCCTAGTACGGCCCTGTGTAGGAGTACCATAGTGTCAGCCGTCGGATCCGGGACTGGAAGGGCGACATCCGGTGTTGAACAGGATGAGCGTGCGGGTGATCGGGAAGTGAGACGCATTAACGACGCAAGGATAAATTACGAAGGAGAGTACAGTACTCTCGGGTTGTCTTGTCCAAAGGCTTAGGGCATCTCCAGCCGTTCAGTCCCCCAGGAGGCATTTTTTTCGCCGCTTGGGGGGCTGCCGCCGAAAATTTTAGCTTGGGGTTGAAAAAATCTCCAGCCGTGAGACACCCCCAAGCAAAGCCGTCGAACGCGTCGCCTTCCGCTACTGCCGCCCCGCGCGTGCATGCGCACACCGGCCGCCGCCCACTTGCCAGCACGGCATGGATCCCGTCGCCGACGCGCCAGACCCGCCGGGCTCTGCCGTGACCGTCCTCGACACCCTGGGCGAGGAGATGCTCGCGGTCATGTCCCCGATCTCCATCTGCACAGCGGTCCGCACGCCCGCCCGCCCGCGCTTGCAGCCCGTGCGCCCATGATGCCAGCCAACACGACGGCTCACCCGCACGCAGCCAGCACACCTGCAGCGGCTCGCGCTGATCGACTTGCCGCTCCCCACGCCGCGCCGCTCCTGCACCTCCGCGGATGCGCCCGACAGCAGCCTACGGTGCGCCGCCTCGCCGCTGCGCACGCATGTGACCTTCTCCTGGGAGAGCTCCACCGGCGTGCCCGAGAGCAGGAGGGACACGCGGGAGGAGACGATGTCGCTGCCAAAGCTGCCGCCTGTGCGCTGACCGCCGCAGTGCCCCACGAGGACCAATTGGTGCTACGGCAATAGGAGCGAGGCCAGCAGCGATGACTGCAATGCGTCGTCCTTCTCCGACGCGCTGGACAGGACGTCCTCCTCGCCCGCGCGGATCGGCTCCTCAGTGTGCGCGCAACATCTCCACCCACGCCGGGGACGCCCGTGGCCTTGATGTGCTTGGCCTGCGAGGGCGACGGGAAGGGGCGCTTGAAGAACCGCCGGGCGTGGACCTGGCCGGTGAAGGCGACACCCCGGCCGGCAGCGGGCTGGTGCCCCGCGGGGTACGGGCTGGGCCAGGTGACCCTGGGCGTCTGGTGCGTGGGCGTGGTCGATCCGGAGTTGCGGCGGCGCGGGGTCCCGGTCCCGGCCGCGGCGGCCGGCGTGGGGTGCCGCGACGGCGGCCTCTGCGGCGCTGGCCGGGGCCGGCGAGTGCGTCTCCGCTCGGCGGCGCCGCGCGAGGTAGCACTGCCCCATGGCCGGGTCCCCGCCTCGGCCTGCCATGCACGCACTGAAGAAGGCGTTCGTTGGCCATGCACATGGTGGGCCTGGGAGGAAAAGAGGAGAGAGAGTGAGGTCTGAGGCTGACTTGTGGGGTTTTTGCATGCAAAATGGAGCGCCGGTGCCCCCAGCTGCGCCCCAGCTCTTTGGGTTTGGGTTGGTACCGCCGGGCGTAACTTTCGTCAAATCCGGCGCTTTTTGGACTCGTGGGGGCTTGACTGGGTGAAAAAATACGCGCCGGCGATGAAAAAAGCCTCCTGGGAGGCCTCTTGGGGGGACGGCTGGAGATGCCCTTAACAGGGCAAGGCTCGATAACTTTCCCATCCACCGGTGCGCGCCGGGTACACGTCGCATTCACACCCCCGGCTTTGGCATGCAGGGACCAGCGAGTAGCCTTTTGCTCTTCCTGGCCTCGATGTGCGCGAGCGAGTTCGTTGGGGACTCGGGTCGGGGCTTGATGGATGGCCGGCTCGCTCCCCGGTCGTCTACTAAAAGTTGTCATCGACGTGTGGTGGCTGTGGGTGTTGCTCCATGGCGGTCCGGAGTGAGAGCGCACGCGCCGCGCACGGTAACTCACAGAGTGGCCTCCGACGATAGCCACGAGCCGGGTGAACTCGTGTGTGCTCGAGCTTCCCACCTGCTCCTGCCCACGTGCTTACAAGTTTGCAACTGCACCGTGTGTTAGGCCAACTCCAAGCGACCCCAAATAGATGTCTACTTTGTCCGTATTTCGTCCGTTTGAGGTGATAATGAGGCTGTGTCCGGCCGGATTTATGGATGCGGCGGCCGACGCGCGACCATATTTCGGCCGCACCTTGTCCGTTCATCAGCACTGTATATAAAATGAAAATGATGCATATGAAATTGTTCAAATAGTCTTACAACCCAATCAAAATTTGTTTGAATGACAAGAAATTGAACTCATATATCTACTGATTGCCAATGTGAGTCCACACATGCTCAACAAGTCATATGAGCTGGACATGAGTATGCCAATCATGCAACTCCCGATAAAGCTTGATAAGCTGCTCAAAGGTTGCAGCAGGTGCATGCTCAGGCTCAACATTTTCACCCTGGAAATCAAACCATTGGTTGTAGATGCTATCATTGCGCTCATCCTCCACAATCATGTTATGCATGATCACACAAGCAGCCATCACCTTCCGAAGCTTCTTGGTGCTCCATGTCAATGCAGGGTTACGATCGATGCCCCACCGAGACTGAAGCACACCGAAAGCACGCTCCACATCCTTCCTAGCACTCTCTTGCATTTGGGTAAACCTCTGTCTCTTCTCTCCTTGCGGATTCGGTATGGTCTTCACAAGAGTGGACCACTGAGGATAGATGTCATCAGCTAGGTAATATCACTTGCTGTAATGGTGGCCATTGACCTCAAAGTTGACCTCTGGGGAGTGCCCTTTCGCAAGCCTTGGAAACACCGGAGACCGTTGAAGAACACTAATATCATTCTGGGAACCAGCCATGCAGAAGAAAAAATGCCATATCCATAGATCTTGTGAAGCCACAGCTTCCAGTACAACAACGGCACCTTCTACATGCCCCCTGTACTGCCCCTGCCAAGCAAATGGTCAGTTCATCCACTTCCAGTGCATTCAATCTATACTACCAAGCATGCCCAAAAAGCCCCAGTCGGCATTGATCGCCAACAACATGTCAGTATCAGCGACATTTGGCTCTCTGAGGTACTCCGGGCCGAACATTTCCACCATGGCCGTGCAAAAACTATACAATGAGAGGAGACATGTTGACTCACTCATACAAACATACTTATCCACAAGATCACCAAGAATTCCATATGCAAGCATGCGGATAGCCGCAGTGCATGTCTGGTATGAAGAGAAACAAAGTTTGCCTAGGGCATCCTCTTTGCAGTCAAAGTATGGGTCATGCACGACCACTCCCTCGCGAATACGATTGAACACATGCCTTCTCATTCGGAATCAGCGACGAAATTGATGTGGCCTAAAGAGTGCACCTTACTTAAAGTAATCGGCATAGAGAAGGGTGTGACCTTTCTCCCTATTGCGGTCCAAGGCCGGAGCATGGCCAGGGATTGATCCCCTGTACCGAGGCCGCTTTCTAGTGGTGTGTTCATGTACGACCAACGCAGTAGCCGGCTCTTCATCATATGATGAGCAAATGAAGTTCTGAAAGAAAAACTCATCACCACTATCCATTGTACCTTTTGAGCAATCCGTCAAACGCCTTATGGTCGTGCTGGGAAAGCAACCGGATAGTGCACGCCCTCCTCCCCTCGCAGGCAGCAAAGCAAGGTTTTGGGGTTGGTGGTGCTGGAGGGCGCCCTGCATGACCGAACTGCCGGTCGGAAGAGGTTGGGGACGACGGGCGACGCCAACGGCCATAGATTGTCTCCCATAGACAAGGAGAATGCCGGCTAGATGCTTTCCGGAAGGCCGATGAGGAGATAGCTATGGCATGGCGCGGTGGTGGTTGGGACGGCCTTGGTGGAAGACGACGTGGGCGGGGATGGTGGTGGCGGCGGCAATATGGGGGCGCAGAGGGTGGTAGGAGAAGAGAATGGGTGGTCTGTCTCCCCGACGGGCGGGCCAGGGAAGGACAAGGGCACGCGCATCTCGCATCCGCACATGTCCGTTCGGCCGCAAACTGGGTTCAAACTTAGACCGGGAATGGATCGAAAGCGGACAGAAAACGAACGACGGTCCATTTGCGGCCACGCATTGGCAGGCTTGATCTGTCCGTTTACCCCAAACAGACACGGACGAACAGGATAGGGTCGCGCGTTGGAGTTGGCCTCACAACGTGGCAGGCGAATGCGCATACAGGAGGCATGTAGCAGAGAATGGGAGGGGAGCGACGGACCCAAAAGGCGAGGCCGAGCCACATCGGCCGGGGCCCAAACCCTCGTCCTTTTCGTAGCAAGGTGCATGCAAATGCAAGTGAGAGCTCACACCCACTTGGCAGCCCATCATCCTCATCCATTTGTCAGGTCAGGCGGAGTTCAGCTAGCTCACCCCCACCGACCTACTTCCTGCGTTTGGCATGCGGGGCCAGGCGTACTACCTGGTTGCCCTGCCCAGCCGCGCGCTCGCAAGGAAGCAGTGGGAGGGAGCCTATCTGGGCGTGGCCGGCTAGCATTTCCAGACCACGGACGGCTGCGCTAGCGTGGGTGACCACGTGGCTGCAAGGGCACCGTGCGCTCGTGGCAGTCCAAGTACGTGGACGGCATGCTGCTGGTCTCCAAGTGTGGCATGAGCATGCACGACTTGAGCGTCCATCGTGGAGCTGCCCGAATCCCGATGCACCTTTTCTCTTCTTTTTTTCTTAAAAAAAGACACTTGCTATCAATTCAGTTTTAATCATGATAGTACTACGAACACTAGACATAATAAAAATTACATCCATATTCGTAGACCACCTAGAGACGACTACAAGCATTGAAGCGAGCCGAAGGCACGACACCGTCATCACCCTTCTCTCACCGGAGCCGGACAAACCTTGTTGTAGTAGACAGTCAGGAAGTCGTCATGGCCCCATAGGACTAGCACACCAGAACAACATCCATCGTCGTTTAAGAGTAGCATAGATTGGAAGGATCCAATCTGAAGACAAACGAACGTAGACGAACTACGACAAGATCCGATCAAATCCACCAAGGACAGATCCATCATTGACACACCTTCACACACTCACCGACGATGCTAGACGCATCACTGGGACAGGGATTAGGCGGGGAGAACGTTATTCCATCTTCCTTTGTTGTTGGCTTGTTGATTTGTCAAACGGGAAAAAGCCGAAGAGTGGTGCCTGGAGAGATGGGTGGAGGAGGGCACGATAGAAGAACCAGCCCGACCTGGTTCTTGCCCGCGTGGCAATCACCAACCTTTTCTAGTCCAAATACAAAAAAGGGCAATGAATAGAAAAATAACCTAGAATGATGTTCAGAGTAAATAGCATAAAGCTACCATAATTCATGCTAGGGTTCCAATAAAAACTATCACTTTTTAAAAATTGAAAAAGCTACCATAAGTTTGATTTTTATTCTAGAAAACCCAATCGTTATGACCACAAGCCGATGAGACCATCCGACAATTCTGAACAAGATTCCTATTTGTCAAGAACAAGATACCATATTGCTGTGATCTAGAGGTCATAGCAACCTTTCGGCACAATTGCCGAGTCGAAGGCATTCTAACCGCCCTGGCCCGACATCAAGTTCAAACCTTTCCACAACTATGGGACCTAGTGTGAAGATTTTGCACCATAAAAGATATCTGGTTGGCTCAAAAGGAGCAAACAGGTTCAATCTGCGCCGAAGAATCAAGACGTGATCGGTAGATGCACATGAAGGGGCACCCCCTTCGCTCCATGTCAGATGAGCCATCCCAAAAAAGAAGAAGCCTGTAACAGGACCTAGAACCGCTCTTGACGGTCTGCTGGATAAACCGTGCCCGATCCACTCTGTTTTGCTAAATACAAAACCAACTCAAAGCCTTCGAGCTTGTTGGGTGGTCAATCATGTGGCTAAGGGCGATGCCGCCCCCCACGGAAGTACGAGCACACATAACCGTCCAACGGTGCCTTCGGATGAACACGAAATCCTGATGATCTACAAAGCTTACAGATCAAGAAATCAAAGGAAAAGAGCTCTTCGAGAGCTAAGCCAGGTCGAGCATGTGACTACTTCGAATGCATGGTTGGACACGCGGATCACTTTCAGACACTAGGACCAAGCGATGCCCGGCAGCCCTGGTCCTTGAACCCATAGTAGACGGATATTGGCTATGCATGGAAGGTATTGATGAACGGTGGCAGTAGCTTGAACCTCATTTATGAGGACACTCTGGATAAAATACAATTCGACAAATCGCGCATCGAATATAACTATTCAATTTTATTCCATTTGAGCAACCAAATAATAATTCCCAAGGTTTTAAATTTCGGAAACGAAATAGTTTCGGACCTCACCAAAATATACATTTTTTGGAAAATTCTCTTTTTTCGGAATTATTTCAGATTTTTTGAATTCAAATTTCACTTAATTTTAAAGAATTCTAACAAAATTTATATTTATTTTAAAATCAGTTTAACTCTGCCTGAAAAATTTTGGGTTAAAAATATTACAGACCCCACTGAAATATGTGAAATTCAAAATTTTCATTGAAATAACGCTGAAATTTTTAACCCTATTTGTCATCCCTCGTTTCTTTGTGTTGAGGACCCAGAGCATATGACCCAATTGCTGAACTCTAGTTCCACCTCTCAACATTCTTCGAAGAAAACTCATTTATGGCAAACCTTGGTTGTAGAATCAAGAAACTAAGCAAGCAGGCTAGATTAAGCAGCATATCAACTATCTTGGCATTAGAAGCTTATACCTCAATACTTACAGTTAGCATAAATCAAGGACAAAGCACTATATTGTGTGGGTCGTCTGCACTGAGATAAATAACATTAGGCGTGATAGCAGCCTCCCCCTTTGCATCGCTAATTTCCCCTTGAAAAGTCGAGCCTAACGACAACATGCCCCGCTATTAAAAGAAAAAGGTGAGACTAAATTAGAGAGAACACGTTACAAATATGCTCAGAACTGCTTCACAATCTAAACATATAGTAGAGTACATAACTGAATCAAGGGGAAGAAGTCAGATGTTATTTCCTAGTTGAGATGTTATTTTCTAGGTGAGATGTTTTTTTTCCCAATCTAACTGAACATATTGTGTGCACATGAGAAGTTCCTCACACACCCGCAAAAAAAGAAGAAGAAGAAGAAGAAGAAGAAGAAGAAGAAGAAGAAGAAGAAGTTCCTCACATGGCAGTCTCACCAACAACAGTCCGAAGATAAGGTGAACTTGCACAAATTTTGGTAGCAATTTGCTAGCCACCTCTTTTCAGTTTAGATGCCCCGGAAGAAATCATAAAAATGTCACAACAATCAGTCTACATACATGACCTTAATCCACTATTAGAATCACTATGCGTTCGCGACCCATAGTAACAAAAGTATATCTTGCAGTACTTAGGTGTCATATTTGCAGTTAATTTAGGGTGTTGTCGTCAAAATTAGACGGGGCGCTCTTCCTTGATGGAAAAAAGAAAATCAGAAGGAGTAGTACTTAGGGTGAAGTGTGTGTGCGCGCATGTGTGTGTGTGTTGGGGGGGGGGGGGGCAATTGCCCCGTGCACATAATGTATTAGTGTTGACATTATATTCTCCAAAACATATTTCTGTAGTTCATTAAGATCACAAATAAAGCCTTCAATTCGGCACAAATCCTAAGCAACCAGCACTGCCCTCGGGCGCTAGCATGCTAGCACGCCACAGCCACAATATATACTAGATGATACCCCGCGCGTTGCTGCAGGACTTGTTATGTGTTTTCGATGCTATAATAGGTATGTGAATATTTGTGTAATTAGGGATGCATTTCGTTTGCCAGATAGATTTAGGTGGCTGCGGGTATCTCCAACCGAGGGCTAGGAAAGGCCATTTTTCTGTTTGCTTGAGAAGATAAGAAGTGGTTGTAGGTAGCCAACTTTGTACTATTTGGTTGAAAGGATAAAAGATGGATAATTTGTTGAGATGACCTCTTCACTATGAGATGGTGGTCACAACCCTTTGTAATAAATTTTCTACTGTTATGAAGTACTGAAATATTTTGCCAGAGTTTGTTATTATGCAACTGGTTCATAACAATCGCTTGAGAATGCCAAAAAATAGCTTAATTACATAGATTAGACGAAGCTGTAGGATACAGTCGCACATGCCCGTTGAACCCGTCGCACGCATTCAGAGTCTGGGATTCACAATCTGTTGATTCTTCATAGAAAATTAACACAGAGAGAAGACATAGAAATTGATGGGGAGAGACAGCATTAACAGAGAGAAAATCTCCCGTCCACCGCCGCCTAGCTCTTGACCGTGGCCTCACTTTTGTGCACCTGTAATCAAAGTACTCCCTCCGTCCCAAAATTCTTGTCTTACATTTATCTAAATATGGATGTATCAAGCCACGTTTTAGTATTAGATACATCTATATCTAGACAAATTTAAGACAAGAATTTTGGGTCGGAGGGAGTAGAAAAATCAGCACAGTGCCCTGCAATCAAAAGGAAGGGATTAATGGCTGGAGGGAATGATCATGCACGTACCGTTCATCCAGTTTTTCTCGGGCTGGAAGTGGAAATGGAAGCCGGTGCGCTGCTCTAGTGGACGGTGGACGGGTGGACGGTGTGGATAGGCATGGCTTGATCCCCGCCGCGAGCGGGATTTATAGTTGGAGACTCACCGGATCCGGTGCTACCGCTTTCCATCTGCTGTTGTGTAGCCGCCGCAAGTCTCGAGAGAGGACGGAGAAAGAGCACGCGCTAAGTTTTCTGTGAGGTGAGGGAACCGCCTCCGCCAGCCAATTCCCTCAGGACGCCGCCACAACTCGATCTACGGAGGGGAGAGGTCGGGTTTGAAGCAGACTACAGAAGCCGCCGTCCTCATATAGCAGTATATAAGTACATAGAGGTGAGGATGTAAAGAGCGTTTTGATTTCAAGACTTGAAGGCCAATTCAGTGGAGACATATCGATTCACGGAAGATGGAAGGAACCATCAGGATAGGGAACGGCACAATGTTTGTTTCAATAAAAAAAATACGGAAAAACTAATGCCCACACGTGTTGAAATATATTGATATGAGATCTAGTTTTGAAGGTCTCGTCGCGAGGGATTTAATGGTGAAAACGGATCTTCAATCGGATTTTTTATTTAAAAGATAAAACATTTTAAAAACTGAAAATCCAAAAAGATTTCCGCATGCATGCATGCGGTGACATGACGTAGTATGTATGTTATAGGGCGTGTGGGCGGGTTTGCCTCGCACCACACGTGTGGGCGTTAGCGTTGTCCAAAAAATAAGACGAAGAGGGAGACGGAAACCATAATCAGCGGCTTTTGATCTGTTAGTGTGGGTGGAATTGGAGGAGACGAAGAGATGTGAAGAGAGGACGTACAACCCAGCCATAATAATAAATCGGGAAGGGAGCGACAAATTTAAAGCACGGGGCAGCATAGCAAAAGTGGATGATGACGACATGGAGGCACGAAAGGAGAGAGGGTTAAAATTATTTGGGATCATAGGTGACGTGGCTGTACGAGAGTGGTTGCTGATGTGGATAGCTTGCATGTCAAGAGAAATAAGGTAATTTAGGTATTATAGATTCATGCCTGCTCCTAAACAAACTGTTTGTTTGATTATTATGTTTAACCATTAACTTACATGTGAGACCCACATGTTAGTGCCAGGGAACCATTTTCTCTTTGCCTCGTTTCGTCGAGCAACTTGTGTGTGTGCGTACAGCTCGCCAGGGAGATGCTGGACTTGTTGGATCCAGTTGCACGAGCATGCGAGCATCTGCCTGGCCACAGTTACGCTCGTCGTCGCGACCAGTGGCGGAGCCAGGATTCGAGTATTGGGAGGGCCGAGTATGTATATTGATCTAATTTCGTTGATAATTACTCATCGTTTCTATTAAAATTGTTGATCATTGGGGGGGGGGCCAGGCCCCTGCTCGTCCCCCCCTGGCTCCGCCCCTGGTCGCGACCCCTCCAGTTCCCCTTCTCTGGGCAACTGAGCACCTGCGATAGACGTCGTTGTGCTCCGTTGCTGCCAAAGGCCTCTACAGACCAGCGTAGTTTTGTTAGAATAATATAAGGCGCATAATAGATTTACCAAGGACCAAGCAATTATACGGAGCACGACATCAATATTTGTTAACGAGGTTATCCCCGGGGCCTGACTATGTGATCTACTACCTATGATATGGCTACAATACCGCACACCAGTCATCAGAGAGCTGACACATGCCGCCGACCTCCCCTGCGTGCTTGTGCTATTATGTTGGCATATGTTAACATCCTGTGTCTGCCCCAAATTATATAGGAGGCCTAGAACATAAATGTCCTATTATGACACGACTCCTACTCAGTCTATAGACCATACGACTCAGGGTCCAACTGTAAATTATATTGTACACAATATTTGGTGCACCTCCAACAGACTCCACTTTAACGAATATTCTTCACTATCTTAGATTCATCCATGCGTCGGATCTCCATATACAATGGACTTGAGATTATACAACAACTACTCTCAGACTACACATGACTCCACCTGAAACTGTAGTCCATTCTTGTCTTCTTCACAATCAACACTCGAGCAAAGTGTCTTCTCACCCTTTTGACATTTTAGGGGCTATTTGGATTGCAGCCTGGGCCTGCCCTACCAATTAATTGGCGTTGACTGATAGAGTTGGCATATGTTTGGATGGACGCCAGGAAATTGGATCCGCGCCAAATATTTGGCAGCCTGTTCAAATTACACGCCCGCGCGCTGGCGAAACTCGACAGCAACATCATACGCCAATATATTGGCGTGGCTGGTTTTGGCGGGGACTAGCCTGGGTGTGAACCAAACATGCTCTTAGACTTTCCACCACTTTATCAGATTCCCCAACTGATTCCAAATAGGAATCGCTTACGGGCGGCACATTAGTGGGTTGGCCTATTTAGCGTCGTAGTCGTTGCCACTCGTAACGATTGATGTACGCTTGATCCGTCCGGTTTTTTTTATTTTTCGTTTTCTTGTTGTATTTCCGTAGGTTTTATTTATTTTTCATGGTTTTTTTTCATTTTTACTTTGGGTTTCTTTGTTTCTCATTGGTTTTTCTTTCTTTTTCATTATATTTTGTTTTCTTCATTTTTTTTCTTTTCTTTTTTGTTTCTTTCTGGTTTTATCGTGTTTTTTAACTTATGTTCACTTTTTTCTAGGTATACAATGTACATTTTAGGGCACACGTGAATACACGATGCAAATTTTTCTAAAATACATGCTTTGAACACTTTTTCGAATACAGAGTATCATTTTCCAAATACACGTTGTACATTTTAATGGCATTGATTTATTAAATTACACAATATATTTTTACATTGTACAAACATTTAAAAATTTTCAGACATGTTTTGGAAATACTTAAATATTTCTTTAAAATGTCACATACATTTTTCTAATGGAATTAAACATTTGTTTAACCTGCGGGAAAATATTGTTGCATTGTATAAACATTTTATAAATGTCATGAACATTTTTTTTGAACCACCAGATTTTTTTTAATGTCACGTATATTGTTTAATGGCATGAAACATTTTTCGCATTAGGCAAGCATTTTATTTTCTACATTGTATACGTTATTTTTTAATTTATAACACGTTTTTTTAATCCCATGAACATTTTTTGCGCATTTTTTAAATGGCACGTGCATTTTTATTAAACACATAACATTATTTTAATGTTATACACACATTTTTCATACACATGATTAATATTGTTCTATACAAATTTATTTATTTTAAATGCCTATTTAATATATTTTAATGAAATTATGTAAATTCGTTTTTTAATAGTATAAATCAATAGTAGAAATTAAATAAAAAAACGAAAAGCATGGATGACATCAGTGTGACGTGCACGGGACTGGTCATTGGGCCGGCCCAGCAGCAGCTCCCTGCAGGCAACGATGCCACAGGAAGCGCTGCGGGCGACACATTAGCCGTGCCCAAGGCCTGCAAGGGTTCGCGCTCGGCCTTAAATGGTTCGCGCTGCGGGTCGATCACATCGAACGAAATCGTTCGTTCGTTCCGACCCGTCGAAATCGTTCGTTCGACGTGGGATCGCTCCAAATCTGACGTTCGACGTGTGGTTTCCAAATCCGAATCAAATCGAGACGTGGAGATGACATTAGAAAGGACGCTGAAATCGCTGTGGTTTTTTGTTTCTTTTCTCTAACACACACTAGACGTAGTGATTATTACATGGTGATCATGAACAGTTAGCTAGCTACAAAGAGACAGAGGCGGAAGGAGATCTGTAGGAGCTCGCGCAGTCGGCAGCGGCGAAGGTGATGGCGCGCTTGTCGAGATCAAAGCCGACGTGAAAGTTCTGCTGCGCGATGCTCCCGATCGTCGCCACCACCGGCCGGTCATCCGTCACCGCCGACATCGCCAGGCACACGGTCCCCTTCCGCGCCTCCACGAACGCGTTCCGCGCCGGCAGGGTGATCGCGGCGCCGCCGCCAAACCCCAGCGTCACCTCCGGGAGAAGCTTCGCCCAAGCCTCGGACGACTCACCGGCCACGTCGTAGCACAGATCCACCAGCTTCTCCGGCGACTGCTTCCGCGGGAGCTTGATGCGCCGGGCGACCTCCGCCACGACCTGGTCCAGCAGCGCCTTGTCGAGGTACGTCAGCACCGTGCCGGAGTCGACAATGACGGGGGACCGCTTCGGCGGCGCGATGGTCGAGTTCCCGATCTTGACGGACTCGAGCAGGACTGTGTAGAAAGCGTCCACCGCGGAGGGGATCAGCGGCGTGGTCACCGCGCCCGGCTCCGTCACGGCGGCGCGGGCGCCGAAGCTGAGGATGGAGGAGGCGTCGACGAAGAAGGGCGCGAGGCAGTACGAGAACCTCCGGCCGAGCGACGTCGCCGCGCCGATCTGGTTCACGAGGGAGCCGCTCCCGGCGCCGAGGCCGACGTTGCCGGTCAAGCGGAACGCCTTGCCGGTCACGTTCGTGGCGCAGCCGAAGATCACTCTGGGCACTAGCAGCTGCGGGCGTTCGCGGCATCCCACGCAGCCGCCAGGAGCGTCGTCGAAGGTGAAGGTCTCGGTGGAGAGGAGGCCGGTCGTCGTGGAGTCGTCGGAGTACGTGGAGCGGTACCGGCAGAAGGAGTCGGCGCCGCAGGAGGTGCCGTAGATCGCGCGGCACGAGTCGGACCGGCAGCCCACGAGGCCGTAGGAGGACGACGAGGACGGGTCGAACACGGCGCTCAGCGGCGCGCCCGGCGGAGGGCCGGCGGTCCCGTTGCTGCATTTGAACCACACGACGTCGCTGCCGGTGTCGACCAGGGCGAGCATCCGGGTGCGCGGCGTGCCCACGTTGACGTACATCAGGTACTCGAACGGAGCGGACACTACCTCGGCCACGGCGCCGCCAGGAGAGCCGCTGCCTGCGTACGACGAGCGCGCTGTGGAGCGCCGCACGGCGGCGAGCACGCGGTCGTACGAGGTCAAAGACGGGTCGTGGAACGGCGACTTGGGAGAGTCCCGGTGGATGAACTCCACGCTAAACCCGCCGCCATCGCCGACGTACGCCGTGCACCCGCACAGCTGCGCTGTCAGGACGAGGACAGCGAGCAAAAGAGCGCGACCCGCCATCGCGCCTAACTCTTCTTATCACTGCTAGCTAGCTCTGCTGATCGCTAATGGCCTCCTCTGCCGGTGTGTATTAGTAGGGAGGTGAATGTGGTATGTAAGGATTTGGCATGAATCGCTGATTTCCCGCCATATGCATAATGGTAAATTGGAGATTAATGATTTTGAAGGCGGTAATTAAGTTCGTGGTAAAAGATAATTAAGGTGGCTGTACTTGTTATTTAGCACGCGAATATTCCAGCGGCAAGACAGGCAGCTGATCGATTTTTTTCCTTCGCCAAAAAAATTTGTCATGAATTTCAGATCTCTCGTAAGGCTATGAAAAAAAATTATGTTTTACTTTCTTTCGTCCCATCACTTTCTCTTCCAAGAGCATCTTTACCGGACCCTGTAAGATAGGATTTTTCTTTCACACCGTTCTGAGAGATGCCAGGCACGACACCGAGGCCGGCAGCTCCAGTTGCCCCAGGTCGAGCCATGGCGCTCGAAGCATGCCAGAGAGCGCGACACCCTCTCCCGTAGCAGCTCCTGGAAGGCGTGGAGCAAGTTCGACGAGATAGGGGAGGTGCTCTGGCTCACCACCAAGGGTCTTCGCGAGGCGGAGATCGAGGTACACAAGGCGAAGGAGGCGGCCGCGGTTGGAGAAGACAGCGCCGCCACGTGGCTCGAGGCGGCAAAGGAGGGGTACGAGCTCCGCCCGCGATCGAGGTCTACCTAAAGCCCTAGACTAGGATTAGGTTATCTACTATGTTTTCAAGTTTGTGTGTTTCAATGTATGATGGACTCCGTGAACTATCGTGGCACAAAGTTTAAGTTTAAACTATGCAATATCTTATACAGGACCTGTTCTGCCATGCCTTCCGCGGTGCCGCAAATTCATTTTACAGGATCCCATAAACGAAATTTGCGGTACCATGTTTTATATGATTTGCTAGACTGCTCTAATTAACCACATTTAACAATTCAAGCTTGCTATTAGTTAGTGCATGGAACATTTTGCATGTTTAGCCGATTTCACGCGTCCGAGCTGAAGGAAATATGCCCTAGAGGCAATAATAAAGTTATTATTTATTTCCTCATATCATGATAAATGTTTATTAATCATGCTAGAAGTGTATTAACCGGAAACATGATACATGTGTGAATACATAGACAAACACAACGTCACTAGTATGCCTCTACTTGACTAGCTCGTTTATCAAAGATGGTTATGTTTCCTAGCCATGGACAAAAGAGTTGTCATTTGATTAACGGGATCACATCATTAGGAGAATGATGTGATTGACATGACCCATTCCGTTAGCCTAGCACTTGATCGTTTAGTATGTTGCTATTGCTTTCTTCATGACTTATACATGTTCCTGTAACTATGAGATTATGCAACTCCCGTTTACCGGAGGAACACTTTGGGTGCTACCAAACGTCACAATGTAACTGGGTGATTATAAAGGAGTACTACAGGTATCTCCAAAGGTACATGTTGAGTTGGCGTATTTCGAGATTAGGTTTTGTCACTCCGATTGTCGGAGAGGTATCTCTGGGCCCTCTCGGTAATGCACATCACTATAAGCCTTGCAAGCAATGTAGCTAATGAGTTAGTTACGGAATGATGCATTACGTAACGAGTAAAGAGACTTGCCGGTAACGAGATTGAACTAGGTATTGGATACTGACGATCGAATCTCGGGCAAGTAACATACCGATGACAAAGGGAACAACGTATGTTGTTATGCGGTTTGACCGATAAAGAACTTCGTAGAATATGTAGGAACCAATATGGGCATCCAGGTTCCGCTATTGGTTATTGACCGAGAATAGTTCTAGGTCATGTCTACATAGTTCTCGAACCCGTAGGGTCCACACGCTTAACGTTACGATGACAGTTTTATTATGAGTTTATAAGTTTTGATGTACCGAAGTTTGTTCGGAGTCCCGGATGTGATCACGGACATGACGAGGAGTCTCGAAATGGTCAAGACATAAATATTGATATATTGGACGACTATATTCGGACACCGAAAGTGTTCCGGACGTTTTCGGAGAAAACCGGAGTGCCGTACGGTTACCGGAACCCCCCCGGGAGAGTTAATGGGCCACATGGGCCTTGGTGGAAATAGAGAGGGGCGGCCAGCATGGGCCGCGCGCCCCCTCCCCCTCTGGTCCGAATTGGACTAGGAAGGGGGGGGCGGCGCCCCCCCTCTTTCCTTCCCCCTCCCCCCTTCCTTTCCCCTCCTAGTAGGAGTAGGAATGGGGGAGTCCTACTCCTACTAGGAGGAGGACTCCTCCTCCTTGGCGCGCCCACAAGGGCCGGCCGGCCTTCCCCTTGCTCCTTTATATACGGGGGCAGGGGGGCACCCTAGACACACAAGTTGATCTACGGATCGTTCCTTAGCCGTGTGCGGTGCCCCCCTCCACCATATTCCACCTCGGTCATATCGTCGCGGAGTTTAGGCGAAGCCCTGCGCCGGTAGAACATCATCATCGTCACCACGACATCGTGCTGACGGAACTCATCCCCGAAGCTTTGCTGGATCGGAGCCCGGGGATCGTCATCGAGCTGAGCGTGTGCTGAACTCGGAGGTGCCGTACGTTCGGTGCTTGGATCGGTCGGATCGTGAAGACGTACGACTATATCAACTGTGTTGTGCTAACGCTTCCGCTTACGGTCTACGAGGGTACGTGGACAACACTCTCCCCTCTCGTTGCTATACCATCACCATGATCTTGTGTGTGCGTAGGAAATTTTTTGAAATTACTACGTTCCCCAACAGTGGCATCCGAGCCTAGGTTTTATGCGTTGATGTTATATGCACGAGTAGAACACAAGTGAGTTGTGGGCGATACAAGTCATACTGCTTACCAGCATGTCATACTTTGGTTCGGCGGTATTGTTAGATGAAGCGGCCCGGACCGACATTACGCGTACGCTTACGCGAGACTGGTTTCACCGTTACGAGCACTCGTGCTTAAAGATGGCTGGCGGGTGTCTGTCTCTCTCACTTTAGCTGAATCGAGTGTGGCTACGCCCGGTCCTTGCGAAGGTTAAAACAACACTAACTTGACGAACTACCATTGTGGTTTTGATGCGTAGGTAAGAACGGTTCTTGTTAAGCCCGTAGCAGCCACGTAAAATTTGCAACAACAAAGTAGAGGACGTCTAACTTGTTTTTGCAGGGCATGTTGTGATGTGATATGGTCAAGACATGATGCTATATTTTATTGTATGAGATGATCATGTTTTGTAACCAAAGTTATCGGCAACTGGCAGGAGCCATTTGGTTGTCGCTTTATTGTATGAAATGCAAACGCCCTGTAATTGCTTTACTTTATCACTAAGCGGTAGCGATAGTCGTAGAAGCAATAGATGGAGTAACGACAACGATGCTACGATGGAGATCAAGGTGTCGCGCCGGTGATGATGGTGATCACGACGGTGCTTCGAAGATGGAGATCACAAGCACAAGATGATGATGGCCATATCATATCACTTATATTGATTGCATGTGATGTTTATCCTTTATGCATCTTATCTTGCTTTGTTTGACGGTAGCATTTTAAGATGATCTCTCACTAATTATCAAGAAGTGTTCTCCCTGAGTATGCACCGTTGTGAAAGTTCTTCGTGCTGAGACACCACGTGATGATCGGGTGTGATAGGCTCTACGTTCAAATACAACGGGTGGAAAACAGTTGCACACGCGGAATACTCGGGTTAAACTTGACGAGTCTAGCATATACAGATATGGCCTCGGAACACGGAGACCGAAAGGTCGAACGTGAATCATATAGTAGATATGATCAACATAGTGATGTTCACCATTGAAACTACTCCATCTCACGTGATGATCGGACATGGTTTAGTTGATTTGGATCACGTGATCACTTAGATGAGTAGAGAGATGTCTGTCTAAGTGGGAGTTCTTCAGTAATATGATTAATTGAACTTAAATTTATCATGAACTTAGTACCTGATAGTATTTTGCTTGTCTATGTTTGTTGTAGATAGATGGCTCGTGCTGTTGTTCCGTTGAATTTTAATGCGTTCCTTGAGAAAGCAAAGTTGAAAGATGATGGTAGCAATTACACGGACTGGGTCCGTAACCTAAGGATTATCCTCATTGCTGCACAGAAGAATTACGTCCTGGAAGCACCGCTGGGTGCCAGGCCTGCTGCTGATGCAACTGACGACGTTAAGAACGTCTGGCAGAGCAAAGCTGATGTCTACTCGATAGTTCAGTGTGCCATGCTTTACGGTTTAGAACCGGGTCTTCAACGACATTTTGAACATCATGGAGCATATGAGATGTTCCAGGAGTTGAAGTTAATATTTCAAGCAAATGCCCGGATTGAGAGATATGAAGTCTCCAATAAGTTCTATAGCTGCAAGATGGAGGAGAATAGTTCTGTCAGTGAACACATACTCAAAATGTCTGGGTATAATAATCACTTGATTCAACTGGGAGTTAATCTTCCTGATGATAGTGTCATTGACAGAATTCTTCAATCACTGCCACCAAGCTACAAGAGCTTCGTGATGAACTATAATATGCAAGGGATGGACAAGACTATTCCCGAGCTCTTCGCAATGCTAAAAGCCACGGAGGTAGAAATCAAGAAGGAGCATCAAGTGTTGATGGTTAACAAGACCACCAGTTTCAAGAAAAAGGGCAAAGGGAAGAATAAGGGGAACTTCAAGAAGAACAACAAACAAGTTGCTGCTCAAGAGAAGAAACCCAACTCTGGACCTAAGCCTGAAACTGAGTGCTTCTACTGCAAGCAGACTGGACACTGGAAGCGGAACAGCCCCAAGTATTTGGCGGATAAGAAGGATGGCAAAGTGAACAAAAGTATATGTGATATACATGTTATTGATGTGTACCTTACTAATGCTCGCAGTAGTACCTGGGTATTTGATACTGGTTCTGTTGCTAATATTTGCAACTCGAAACAGGGACTACGGATTAAGCAAAGATTGGCTAAGGACGAGGTGACGATGCACGTGGGAAATGGTTCCAAAGTCGATGTGATCGCGGTCGGCACGCTATCTCTACATCTACCATCGGGATTAGTTTTAGACCTAAATAATTGTTATTTGGTGCCTGCGTTGAGCATGAACATTATATCTGGATCTTGTTTGATGCGAGACGGTTATTCATTTAAATCAGAGAATAATGGTTGTTCTATTTACATGAGTAATATCTTTTATGGTCATGCACCCTTGAAGAGTGGTCTATTTTTATTGAATCTCGATAGTAGTGATACACATATTCATAGCGTTGAAACCAAAAGATGCAGAGTTGATAATGATAGTGCAACTTATTTGTGGCACTGCCGTTTAGGTCATATCGGTATAAAGCGCATGAAGAAACTCCATACTGATGGGCTTTTTGAATCACTTGATTATGAATCAATTGGTACTTGCGAACCGTGCCTCATGGGCAAGATGACTAAAACGCCGTTCTCCGGAACTATGGAGCGAGCAATTGATTTGTTGGAAATCATACATACTGATGTTTGTGGTCCAATGAATGTTGAGGCTCGCGGCGGGTATCGTTATTTTCTCACCTTCACAGATGATTTGAGCAGATATGGGTATATGTACTTAATGAAACACAAGTCTGAAACATTTGAAAAGTTCAAAGAATTTCAGAGTGAAGTGGAAAATCATCGTAACAAGAAAATTAAATTTCTACGATCTGATCGTGGAGGAGAATATTTGAGTTATGAGTTTGGTCTACACTTGAAACAATGCGGAATAGTTTCACAACTCACGCCACCCGGAACACCTCAACGAAATGGTGTGTCCGAACATCGTAATCGTACTTTACTAGATATGGTGCGATCTATGATGTCTCTTACTGATTTACCGCTATCGTTTCGGGGTTATGCTTTAGAGACGGCCGCATTCACGTTAAATTGGGAACCATCAAAATCCGTTGAGACACACCTTATGAGCTGTGGTTTGGCAAGAAACCAAAGTTGTCGTTTCTTAAAGTTTGGGGCTGCGATGCTTATGTGAAGAAACTTCAACCAGATAAGCTCGAACCCAAATCGGAGAAATGTGTCTTCATAGGATACCCAAAAGAGACTATTGGGTACACCTTCTATCACAGATCTGAGGGCAAGATTTTCGTTGCTAAAATCGGATCCTTTCTAGAGAAGGAGTTTCTCTCGAAAGAAGTGAGTGGGAGGAAAGTAGAACTTGATGAGGTAACTATACCTGCTCCCTTATAGGAAAGTAGTTCATCACAAGAACCGGTTCCTGTGACAACTACACCAATTAGTGAGGAAGCTAATGATATTGATCATGAAACTTCAGATCAAGTTCCTACTGAACCTCGTAGGTCTACCAGAGTAAGATCCGCACCAGAGTGGTACGGTAATCCTATTCTGGAAGTCATGTTACTTGACCATGATGAACCTACGAACTATGAGGAAGCGATGATGAGCCCAGATTCCGCAAAATGGCTAGAGGCCATGAAATCTGAGATGGGATCCATGTATGAGAACAAAGTATGGACTTTGGTTGACTTGCCCGATGATCGGCAAGCCATTGAGAATAAATGGATCTTTAAGAAGAAGACTGACGCTGATGGTAATGTAACTGTCTATAAAGCTCGACTTGTTGCGAAAGGTTTTCGACAAGTTCAAGGGGTTGACTACGATGAGACTTTCTCACCCATAGCGATGCTTAAGTCTGTCCGAATCATGTTAGCTATTGCTGCATTTCATGATTATGAAATTTGGCAAATGGATGTCAAAACTGCATTCTTGAATGGATTTCTGGAAGAAGAGTTGTATATGATGCAGCCAGAAGGTTTTGTTGATTCAAATGGTGCTAACAAAGTGTGCAAGCTCCAGCGATCCATTTATGGACTGGTGCAAGCATCTTAGAGTTGGAATAAACGCTTTGATAGTGTGATCAAAGCATATGGTTTTATACAGACTTTTGGAGAAGCCTGTATTTACAAGAAAGTGAGTGGGAGCTCTGTAGCATTTCTGATATTATATGTAGATGACATATTATTAATTGGAAATGATATAGAATTTCTGGATAGCATAAAGGGATACTTGAATAAAAGTTTTTCAATGAAAGACCTCGGTGAAGCTGCTTACATATTGGGCATCAAGATTTATAGAGATAGATCAAGATGCTTAATAGGACTTTCACAAAGCACATACCTTGATAAAATTTTGAAAAAGTTCAAAATGGATCAGGCAAAGAAAGGGTTCTTGCCCGAAGTTGAGTCAGACTCAATGCCCGACCACAGCAGAAGATAGAGAGAAAATGAAAGATGTTCCCTATGCTTCAGTCATAGGCTCTATCATGTATGCAATGCTGTGTACCAGACCTGACGTATGCTTAGCAATAAGCTTGGCAGGAAGCTACCAAAGTAATCCAGGAGTGGATCACTGGACAGCGGTCAAGAACATCCTGAAATACCTAAAAAGGACTAAGGATATGTTTCTCGTATATGGAGGTGACAAAGAGCTAGTCGTAAATGGTTACGTCGATGCAAGCTTTGACACTGATCCGGACGATTCTAAATCGCAAACCGTATACGTGTTTTTATTAAACGGTGGAGCTGTAAGTTGGTGCAGTTCTAAACAAAGCGTCATGGCGGGATCTACATGTGAAGCGAAGTACATAGCTACTTCGGAAGCAGCAAATGAAGGAGTCTGGATGAAGGAGTTCATTTCCGATCTAGGTGTCATACCTAGTGCATCGGGACCAATGAAGATCTTCTGTGACAATACTGGTGCAATTGCCTTGGCAAAGGAATCCAGATTTCACAAGAGGACCAAGCACATCAAGAGACGCTTCAATTCCATTCGGGACCAAGTCCAAGTGGGAGACATAGAGATTTGCAAGATACATACGGATCTGAATGTTGTAGACCCATTGACTAAGCCTCTCTCACGAGCAAAACATGATCAGCACCAAGACTCCATGGGTGTTAGAATCATTACTATGTAATCTAGATTATTGACTCTAGTGCAAGTGGGAGACTGAAGGAAATATGCCCTAGAGGCAATAATAAAGTTATTATTTATTTCCTCATATCATGATAAATGTTTATTATTCATGCTAGAATTGTATTAACCGGAAACATGATACATGTGTGAATACATAGACAAACACAACGTCACTAGTATGCCTCTACTTGACTAGCTTGTTTATCAAAGATGGTTATGTTTCCTAGCCATGGACAAAAGAGTTGTCATTTGATTAACGGGATCACATCATTAGGAGAATGATGTGATTGACATGACCCATTCCGTTAGCCTAGCACTTGATCGTTTAGTATGTTGCTATTGCTTTCTTCATGACTTATACATGTTCCTGTAACTATGAGATTATGCAACTCCCGTTTACCGGAGGAACACTTTGGGTGCTACCAAACGTCACAACGTAACTGGGTGATTATAAAGGAGTACTACAGGTGTCTCCAAAGGTACATGTTGAGTTGGCGTATTTCGAGATTAGGTTTTGTCACTCCGATTGTCGGAGAGGTATCTCTGTGCCCTCTCGGTAATGCACATCACTATAAGCCTTGCAAGCAATGTAGCTAATGAGTTAGTTACGGAATGATGCATTACGTAACGAGTAAAGAGACTTGCCGGTAACTAGATTGAACTAGGTATTGGATACTGATGATCAAATCTGGGGCAAGTAACATACCGATGACAAAGGGAACAACGTATGTTGTTATGCGGTTTGACCGATAAAGATCTTCGTAGAATATGTAGGAACCAATATGGGCATCCAGGTTCCGCTATTGGTTATTGACCGAGAATAGTTCTAGGTCATGTCTACATAGTTCTCGAACCCGTAGGGTCCGCACGCTTAACGTTACGATGACAGTTTTATTATGAGTTTATAAGTTTTGATGTACCGAAGTTTGTTCGGAGTCCCGGATGTGATCACCGACATGACGAGGAGTCTCGAAATGGTCAAGACATAAAGATTGATATATTGGACGACTATATTCGGACACCGAAAGTGTTCCGGACGTTTTCGGAGAAAACCGGAGTGCCGGAGGGTTACCGGAACCCCCCCGGGAGAGTTAATGGGCCACATGGGCCTTGGTGGAAATAGAGAGGGGTGGCCAGCATGGGCTGCGCGCCCCCTCCCCCTCTGGTCCGAATTGGACTAGGAAGGGGGGGCGGCGCCCCCCCCCCCCTCTTTCCTTCCCCTCTCCCCCTTCCTTTCCCCTCCTAGTAGGAGTAGGAAAGGGGGAGTCCTACTCCTACTAGGAGGAGGACTCCTCCTCCTTGGCGCGCCCACAAGGGCCGGCCGGCCTTCCCCCTTGCGCCTTTATATACGGGGGCAGGGGGCACCCTAGACACACAAGTTGATCTACAGATCGTTCCTTAGCCGTGTGCGGTGCCCCCCTCCACCATATTCCACCTCGGTCATATCGTCGCGGAGTTTACGCGAAGCCCTGCGCCGGTAGAACATCATCATCGTCACCACGACGTATTGCTGGGAACTCATCCCCGAAGCTTTGCTGGATCGGAGCCCGGGGATTGTCATCGAGCTGAGCGTGTGCTGAACTCGGAGGTGCCGTACGTTCGGTGCTTGGATCGGTCGGATCGTGAAGACGTACGACTACATCAACCGCGTTGTGCTAACGCTTCCGCTTATGGTCTACGAGGGTACATGGACAACACTCTCCCCTCTCGTTGCTATACCATCACCATGATCTTGCGTGTGCGTAAGAATTTTTTTGAAATTACTACGTTCCCCAACACGAGCAAGGTGACGCCCAGACCAAGACGGACACAACACGGCTGGCCATGGTGACGCAAGTGGTGGAAGCGAGGAGGGTTCATCTGTTCAGGTGGAGACCTTTTTCATATTGATCGCCACTCGGATTAGTTAATGGACGATCTCGAGAAGGGGAAACCACAACCGAACACGACATCGTCGGCGAGGGATTGCTAGAATCTCGCCGGAGGCAGGGACTGAAGGAAATATGCCCTACAGGCAATAATAAAGTTATTATTTATTTCCTTATTTCATGATAAATGTTTATTATTCATGCTAGAATTGTATTAACCGGAAACATAATACATGTGTGAATACGTAGACAAACATAGTGTCACTAGTATGCCTCTAGTTGACTAGCTCGTTGAATCAAAGATGGTTAAGTTTCCTAGCCATAGACATGAGTTGTCATTTGATTAACGGGACCACATCATTAGGAGAATGATGTGGTTGACATGACCCATTCCGTTAGCCTAGCACTTGATCGTTTAGTATGTTGCTATTGCTTTCTTCATGACTTATACATGTTCCTATAACTATGAGATTATGCAACTCCCATTTACCGGAGGAACACTTTGGGTGCTACCAAACGTCACAACGTAACTGGGTGATTATAAAGGAGTACTACAGGTGTCTCCGAAGGTACATGTTGAGTTGGCGTATTTCGAGATTAGGTTTTGTCACTCCGATCGTCGGAGAGGTATCTCTGGGCCCTCTCGGTAATGCACATCATTATAAGCCTTGCAAGCAATGTGACTAATGAGTTGGTTACGAGATGATGCATTACAGAACGAGTAAAGAGACTTGCCGGTAACGAGATTGAACTAGGTATTGGATACCGATGATCAAATCTCGGGCAAGTAACATATCGATGACAAAGGGAACAACGTATGTTGTTATGCGGTTTGACCGATAAAGATCTTCGTAGAATATGTAGGAACCAATATGGACATCCAGGTCCCGCTATTGGTTATTGACCGAGAATAGTTCTAGGTCATGTCTACATAGTTCTCGAACCCGTAGGGTCCGCACGCTTAACGTTACGATGACAGTTTTATTATGAGTTTATAAGTTTTGATGTACCGAAGTTTGTTCGGAGTCCCGGATGTGATCACGGACATGACGAGGAGTCTCGAAATGGTCGAGACATAAAGATCGATACATTGGAAGCCTATATTTGGACATCGGAATCGTTCCGGGTGAAATCGGCATTTTACCGTAGTACCGGGAGGTTACCGGAACCCCCCCGGGGGTTATTGGGCCTACATGGGCCTCGAGGGAGAAGAGGGAAGGAGCCAGGAGGGGGTCGCGCACCCCTCCCCCTCCTAGTCCGAATAGGACAAGGGAAGGGGGCGGCGCCCCCCCTTTCCTTCCCCTCTTCCTCCTCTTTCCCCCCTTCTCCTATTCCTACTTGGAAAGAAGGGAGTCCTACTCCCGGTGGGAGTAGGACTCCCCCCTTGGCGCGCCCTCCTTGGCCGGCCGCCTCCTCTCCCCTGGCTCCTTTATATACGGGGGCGGGGGGCACCCCATAGACACACAAGTTGATCTACGGATCGTTCCTTAGCCGTGTGCGGTGCCCCCTTCCACCATATTCCACCTCGGTCATATCATCGCGGAGTTTAGGCGAAGCCCTGCGCCGGTAGAACATCATCATCGTCACCACGCCGTCGTGATGACGAAACTCATCTCTGGAGCTTTGCTGGATCGGAGGCCAGAGATCGTCATCGAGCTGAACGTGTGCTGAACTCGGAGGCCCCGTACGTTCGGTGCTTGAATCGGTCGGATCGTGAAGACGTACGACTACATCAACCGCATTGTGCTAATGCTTCCGCTTACGGTCTACGAGGGTACGTGGACGAACACTCTTCCCTCTCGTTGCTATGCCATCACCATGATCTTGCGTGTACGTAGGAATTTTTTTGAAATTACTACATTCCACAACAGGGACAATGCGGTTCGCCATGGGTAGTAGTCAGAGTAGAGAGGTGGGGAGGCTAGGGTGCTGCAAGTGGCCTTGAAGAATGTGGGACATTTCGGGGGAAAAGGTTTTCAGGTTCACTGGGCTGGATTGGCTGCTAGATTTGTTGGATCAACTCACTTCTCCTCTGCGAGAGCAAATGTTGTTCTTGTTCTAGAGAGCTTAACATTTGAGGAATGATGTAATTTTTGGGAATGAGAATGAATTCGTCTCTGGATCCACTAACTTTTTGATTAACTTGTGGACATCATTCGCCTAATGTCGCGTAACGAATGAGGTGGTTTCTATAAAAGGAAAAGGGGCGGTTGAAGAGTTGTGGATGACACCCAAGGCCTCTATTTCAAATGTGGGGTGGCGCCCCTTCCAAACGATTCTATAAATAAATGTCGATGCTAGTTACGTGAAGAGTTTGAAGGTTACTAGTGTGAAATTGCGGCTACGAACTCTGCACCTCAAAAGTGAAGAGCTCAACACGTCAAAACTGCTGTAGAGTTTCAAGCAAGCCAATCTGAAGCCTCATGAGATTGCTAAGTTTAGTTTTCATAATAAAACAGATTATATTTTGCTTAATATTTTTTCGTAATGAATGATTGTATTTTTATTTAATTAATGTATTGGGGTGTTTTTAAAGAAAAAATATGACCATTTAGAAAAAATAATACCCACTCTGTTTCATGATGTAGTGAATATAGTTTTAAAAAAATCAAGCATCGCAAACTTTGACTAAATTTATTGAGAAAAGTATTTACATCTAGAATGTGAAACTTATATAAGTAGAACTTTCATACTTTATATGCTCGATATTGTAGATATAACTAGTTATCTCTAAAAACTTGGTCAAAGTTCTTAAAATTCGGCATTTCAAAAAAGATTATACACATTAGAGCATCTACAGTCGGGCGCCTCAAACCCGCCTTATACACCCGGGCGGGCCACCCAGTCACGATTTTTTTGACCCAGACGAACCCCTCAAACGGACCAAACCCTAGCCACTTCACTCCACTCCCCTCCGCCACCCAAGCTCATCTCCGACTCCTTTTGGTCGTCTCCGGCATGGCGGGTAGCGGATCCGAGTCGTTCACCTCCAGATCTGTCGACTCCGAGCCCATCCCGCGCCGCGCCGAGGAGGAGATGGTCGTCCGGCTTGTGCTCAACCACGCCAGGGAGGAGGCCCGTGGACGGACTCCATCCGTCGGGAATCCATTGCCTTCGTCCAAATGGCGCATGAATCCGGCGCTAGGTCGGCCGTAGCTGCCTCATCGGAGGTCGTGCAGTCCGTCTACCGTCCGAACACGCAACCCGTCCGGTGGCACGCCGATATTGGGGATGCACCATCGTCCCACGAGGCCATGGCACGGTGTGCAAGGCACCGGGCGCGGGAGGCGGCGGCAGCCCTCGCGGCGGTGGACGTCGGCGAGGCGGAGTCTCATTCTCCGACGTCCGGTACGTATGGCGCATCAGTCCGGGCGCCGCAACAGCATCGTGGTTGATGTCGGTGGCTCGTCCTCGAACGGATCCATCGTCGATCCGACGTCCACAGGCACTGTTCGGATTTCGGTCTCCGACGAGGAAGAAAAGGACATGGGAGACAGCGGGACCTTGAGTCCCGTGAGCCAGCTCGTGTCCCATGCCCTACTCTACCTTGCCGATGACCGAACCAACACTCTGAGGAGCGCAGTCGGCCACCGGACATGGCCAGAGCGGAGCCCGGTGAGCGGGGAGCAAAATCGGACGAGGTCTGCACAGATTAGGTTTCACGTTGTATGTAATAATATGGATTTGAGATTTCTAATTTAATGTATTTGAATGTGAAATGTGTTTTTTAAGGGATGATCGGTCACTGTTCGCGGATGGCGTACATGGCGTTCGAGGGTTTGGATTTGCAGACCGCTCTTATGGAGTAGGGCCTATCGACTCAATGAATTTCCTCGTTTGGAACTGTCGGGGATTGGGGTTGGACCCGACAGTTGGAGAGTTGAGGGACCTGATTAGGTCATACAACCCAGCGGTGGTTTTTCTGTGTGAGACAAAGAAGAAGGCGCAAGCAATGGAGAAAGTCAAATGGAGGCTAGGGTTCCGGCACGGCGTTGCGGTAGATTGTGAGGGAAGAAGTGGAGGATTAGCTCTTCTATGGAGGGATCATATTTCAGTCACTCTTAGACCTTGGTGCCAGTACTTTATTGATGCAGAAATCATGTCAGAGGGACGGACCGTTAGATTCACTGGAGTCTACGGTGAACCTAGGACGGAGCACCGGCGGAAAACTTGGGATGCCCTTCGTTATTTGAGACGACAAGACAATTTACCTTGGCTGTGTGCGGGGGATTTTAACGAGATTCTCTTTCAAACAGAACAGAAGGGAGGCAATCTGAGGAGTTTCAACCAGATGGAGGATTTTCGGGGGTGCCTTGGCGACTGTGGATTAGAGGATTTGGGTTTCACGGGTTACCCATTTACGTGGGATAATAAGCAAGATGGTGGCGCAAATATTTAGGTTCGGCTCGACAGGGCCACATGCAATGATGAGTTCTTGCACCTCTTTCCAGAGTCGGTGGTCGAACATGTTCTGACCGAGGAATCTGACCATGCGGCACTGCTAATCAAAGCGGCGGCATCACTGGGTGCAGCGAGTCTCAAGAAGCACAGGATGTTCAGATTTGAAGAAGCATGGACAAGGCATGAAGATTATGAGCAGATGATTGCGAGGGCCTGGGAGGAAGCAAAGCAACAACATGGGGTGCATGCGGGTATGAGCGGGAAACTGGGCACCATTACCAAGGCCATGCAGACGTGGAGTAGGGATGTGTTTGGATCCCTTCGCAAGCAGATTTCCAAACTTAAAACCCAGCTGAGAGATGCAAAAGAAAGGGTGCCGGTGACCGGTTACTTCCAGGAGGTTAAGGATATAGAGATTCAGCTCCACAATCTTTACGAGAAGGAGGAGATCTACTACAAACAGCGTTCGCGGATTGACTGGCTACAGTGGGGAGATCAAAATACAAAGTATTTCCAGAACCGTGCATCGCATCGAAGGAGGAAGAACAACGTCAAGGCTTTGCGCAGGGAGGATGGCACGCTTTGTACCTCTGATGATGACATGCAGACTATGGCAAGGAATTTTTATACCTCGTTGTTCAGCTCCGAGGGCTCTAGTGCAGCGGCTAGTGTGCTGCAGCACATTGATCCTCTTGTCACGGAGGAGGTGAATGGGAGGCTCACAGCCATGATCTCCGACTCTGAAATTGAGACGGCTCTTTTTCATATGGGACCTACGAAAGTGCCGGGGCCGGATGGCTTCCCGGCTTTGTTCTATCAACGACACTGGTCGCTTGTGAAGGAGGACGTGTGCAGGTCGATCAAGGACTTTTTGTATGGAGTGGCGACACCGGAAGGTTTCAATGACATAGTTATAGTGATGATTCCTAAAGTCACATCACCGGAGTTGTTGTCTCAGTTTAGACCAATTAGTCTGTGCAATGTGCTCTACAAAATTACAACGAAGGTACTGGCCAATAGACTCAAGGGAATCCTCCCTGTTTTGATCTCAGAAGAACAGAGTGCCTTTGTTCCGGGGCGGCTCATCACAGATAATGTTTTGGTGGCTTATGAGTGTGTCCACGCCATTAGGAGGAGGAAGAGGAAGAAACCTTTGTGTGCGATTAAGTTAGACATGATGAAGGCATATGACCGAGTGGAGTGGATATTTCTCGAGAGAGTGTTGGAGAAGTTTGGTTTTCATGAGGCATGGATTAACATGATAATGAGGTGTGTGACGTCGGCAAGATTCATGGTAAAGCTCAATGGGGGGATCTTGGACTCTTTTCTGCCGTCGAGGGGTCTCCGTCAAGGGGATCCCCTCTCGCCTTATTTGTTCTTGTTTTGTGTAGAGGGCTTCTCAGCATTGCTGAAACATGCACAAAGTTCCGGTGACATAAAGGGGTGTCTTTTGGGAGCACTGGCCCCATGGTTACCCACCTCCTCTTTGCTGATGACAGCATTGTGTTCCTTGAAGGAGCTGAAAGTAATCTTCTTGCTCACAAAACAATCCTGCGGGACTATGAGGTTGCTTCGGGACAGAAAGTTAACTTGCAAAAATCTACTATCTTCTTCGGGAAAGGGTGCATAGAGGACACCAAAGATCAACTTAAGGCTGTGATCGGGATTACTTCTGAAGCTCTCGGACAGAAATATTTGGGGCTGCCCACTGCTGTGGGGAAATCTAAGGAGGGTACTTTTAAATATGCCCGGGAGAGTGCAAAGGGAAAGGTCACCGGCTGGAAGGGGCAAGGTCTATCAAAAAAGGCTCGGGAGGTGTTGGTCAAATCGGGGCTCCAGTCAACCCCAACATTCACCATGAGTTGCTTCCAACTTACCAAGAAATTGTGCGGGAACCTGGCATCTATCTCTTCTAACTTTTGATGGGGCGAGGCAAATGGTGAGAAGAAAGTTCACTGGGTAGCGTGGAAGAAAATGTGTGTGAGCAAGCAAGAGGGAGGAATGGGGTTTAGAGATATGGAAGCTTTCAACCAAGCACTACTCGCCAAGCAAGCATGGAGATTATTGCAGGTCCCATCTTCTCTTTGTGGACGCGTCCTCAAAGCACGCTACTATGAGCATGGATCTATCCTAAATGCAGCCTGCCTGAGCGGTGCATCGTACACTTTCAGAAGCATTTTGCATGGCAGAAACCTGCCTTTGGACGGTCTTATATGGCGAGTAGGGGACGGATCCACCATACGCATTCATCATGATATTTGGATCCCTCGTAAAGGCAGCCTACGGCCACTGGGCCAGGTGTATATGGCGGGGATTACGAGGGTGAGCGATCTTCTAAATGTTGATGGTACAGGTTGGGATCGACACAAATTACAAGCAATGTTCACCAATGGCGATGTTCAGGATATTTCCCAGATTTACGTGGGAGGACCGGGTACGGAGGACATCCTAGCTTGGAATTATACGAACAATGGAAAGTTTTCCGTCAAATCTGCTTACCACCTATGCATGGAGAAGAAGAAGGCGAGAACTGGACAACCAGGCTCGTCCTCAACTGCAGTCAACCACCGGAGTTGGATGGCGCTGTGGGGCACCAACGCGCCAGGGAAAGTGTTGATCCATGTGTGGCGTTTGATCAAGAACGGTTTGGCGGTAGGTTCTGAGCTTCTTCGCAGAAGGATCAAGCCCGGTGTTTTCTGCCCGGCGTGTGGTAGGGAAGAAACGTTATATCACAGATTTTGGGGCTGCTACCATTCCATACTCTTTTGGAAGGAGCTGAACTCGGTATTGGGTGCGAGGGTGGCGATCCCACCACGGTCGATGGACACCCAGAGTTCGGTTGCATCATGGTTGCTTCAGTGGTTAACGGATGCTTCAGAGGACGAGAGATCAGCGATGGCTCAAGGCCTATATGCGATATGGCTGGCAAGGAATGAATCCCGTGATGGGAAAAGAATCGAGGAGGCCAACATGGTGGCGAGGAGAGTAGCAGCGATCATGGAGGAATGGAAGCAAGTTCGGGGCCAGACGGAGACCCAAACATCTCCTACCCAACGAGCTAGCTGGGAACCACCGGCATCGGGCTGGCTCAAGGCTAATGTCGATGGTGCTCTGTCTCGGACGGGGCAAGGTGGAGGTAGCGGCGTGGTGTTCAGAGATGAGGAGGGAGATTTCAGAGGTGCGGATACTGTCTTTCACCCGGAGATCACATCGGCAGAAGTGGCGGAGCTGCTGGCTTGCAGGAGGGCGGTCGAGCTAGCTCTGCAAAGAGACGTGCCTAAACTACACCTGGAGACCGACTGCCTTAATGTGGCCAGGATGCTAAATGAGCAAGTTCAAAATCTGTCGGCGGTGGGCATCTTGGTGGAAGAAATCAAATTGATGGCCACAAACTTGGGGGAATTTAGAGCTACATGGGTGAGAAGGGAGGCGAATAAAGCGGCTCATGAAATTGCCCGTTTCGGTTTCTGTAATAATGTTTCGGTGTCGTGGGAGATATCCCCCAGATTGTATTCTAGGCATTGTTTCTGATGAACTTCCTAATTTAGTTTAATAAAGTGGGGAAGTGATTATAAAAAAAAAGTGCCGTGAGCGCAGTCATCCCAACGGTCAATCGCTCGGCGTTTTGTCACGGCGGTCACACTCACCTGCCAACACAGATCGTTTTGCTCTGCGCACACGCCATGCCCATGCGCGCTCTCTCTCCCTCTCCCTCTCCCGTCCCGTCACCTCAATCCAATCTGCGGGCCGGCTCTTGCTATTCTTCCCCTTTTAAATAGCACTCCAGAGCACGCTCAGTGTCAAGCACTCAAGCCTGTTCATCTCCTCGGCCCTCGCCACCACACAAGTGACTGACAAGTGAGGGAAGAGCGGGACACCGCCGCCGCCGCGGAAGCGGATCCTCTAACATCCTGAAGGGATGTCACGTAAGCTACAGTAACCGTGACATCCCTTCTTTGCATCCATATGGTTAAGTCTAAAATGATTATAATTAATTTGCAAATTACAAATCTATTGTATATATTTACAAAAATTACATACAAACAAAATTATGGTGCAATAAAATTATTTTTTGATTTTTTTGTACATGCTACAGTAAAACCGCACAGTGATTGCTACAGTATTTCATTGTAGCTCGTGACATCTCTTCTTCGTTTTACATACACATGTCACTGTAGCTTGGTGACATTCCTTCACGATGTTAGAGGATCCACTTCCCGCCGCCGCCCCCCAGCTCCGGAATGGCGACCGCCACGACGACCGCGCTGAGCATGAAGCTCCTCGTCGACACCAAGGCCCGGCGCGTGCTGTTCGCGGAGGCGAGCAAGGACGTGGTGGACTTCCTCTTCTCCCTGCTCGCGCTGCCCGTCGGCACCGCCGTCAAGCTGCTCGGGAAGGACTCCATGGTCGGCTGCGTCGGCAGCCTCTACGGCAGCGTGGAGAAGCTGGACGGCACCTACGTCCAGCCCGGCGCCGCCAAGGACGCGCTGCTCCACCCCTCTGTCCTCTCGCCGGCGGTCAGTAGCAAAAGCTCCCTCCTAGGCTTGCCGGCGCCGCCTTCCCCACAGGAGAAGACGTTCTACAGATGCAGCAGGCAGTGCAACTGCTACGGCAGCGGATTTGGCGGCAGCAGCAGCCAGCAGGCTAGATGCAACAACTGCCGGGCTTACATGACGGAGAGCTACGCAACCTCGTGTCCATCATGTAACAACCAGATGACCACGCCATTCACGGTCGTGCCGTCGGCCGGGTCCGGAAGCAAGGTGGCCGCCAGCGTCAGTGGGAAGGGGTTTGTGCAGGGCATCGTGACGTACACGGTGATGGACGACCTCACCGTGACGCCCATGTCCTCCATCTCCAGCATCACCCTGCTCAACACCTTCGCCGTCAGGGACCTCAGCGCGCTCCAGGAGAAGACCGTGCAGCTCGGCTATGACCAGGTGACCTCTTATGAATCTCATCATCAGTATCATACTACATGTTTCTCGCTCTTCCATTTGATACTATGTCTCAGTTAATCAATCAATCATCGCGTTGCATTTCCTCTAAATTTTGCAGGGCCTGGAGATCCTCAAGGCGTCGCTGCAGTCCAAGACCGTCCTCACCGACGTTTTCCTGAAGCGCCCCAGCAGCGCTTGAAGGCACAGTTCTGCGCCTGACATGCACATCCACATGGAAAAGTAGGTCGATGCGTCGATCCATGTAGCTCAAGTAGGTCGGTTGTTCCTTTTGGATGAACATGTGCGAAGGATGTCTAGTGGCTCCATCCATCCAAGCTAAATTAGGTTGATCTTTTGTGGGGGCATCACAAGTTCAGAACTACGTAAAACGGTTGCATCTTTTGGTTTTGTCAGGTGTCAGATGGTACTCTACTAGTTAGATGCTCGTAATCCAGCTTAATTTATCAGTTACTCCAGGTTGTACTAGTACTTTGATGTGCAGACGATGCTTGATGTATGGGTTTGCCCCGCAGTTGGTACCATCATCTTCTGTTGGTTCTCAAAACGCTTCTTCATCAATTGAGAAGTTCGCAATAGTAACATTAAGGTCCACCAATCAAATCAGCAACTTGCAGAAACGTGAACGATACCCATGCACATGCACTTACCCTTGCCTCAAAATTAAAAATCCATGCAATCACCCAACGGCCAGAAAACACTCGGATGAAGCTTACTGAAACACTAAACAAACTCATATGACATGCTCATAAGTGTTTCATTTCCCCTCCAATCAAGCACCCCAAGATATTCTGGCAAAACCATGACGAGTTGGAATATATAGTAGTACTAACACAAACACACTGCTTGTCTAGATTGAGCACTGGCTACATATTGCGCCCAAACATTTTATTTTCTTGTGAGCCGGCACTCCATATACATCATTCAGAGACCATATGGAAGATACGGTAATGGCTCATGCAGACCCCAGGAAACGACCCATCCAAGTGGAGAAGCGGGACCATGCCAGGTCAATGGCTCCCTGATTCTCATCAGTCAGACCCATGCCCTTCCTCCTCTTGACGGCCTCAGGCGACGCGTTCATGAAGGCGTGAGAGCATCCAGGGTATATGTGGACTTCATGTGCCACTCCAGAAGCCTTGAGCTTCTCCTCCAACGACTTGGCCGCCTGAAACATCACACACATAGCAACGTCATATACTTTTACTTTAAATTGTAACTAATAATTATCCAATTTTAATTAAGTATATGCACATAATGGTTATACCAGCTGCTACAAACCCATTTGCCTGTCACATATCAATAGATAGTGAGACAGCAAACTGATTCACCATTTGCCACATGGAGGGAATTATGAACCTATTTTCAAGTTTATGATTTCGTACAGGAAACAAATAAACCTGGATATTGTTTTATAACAAACAAGACTGAGAAAGCAATATGAATCTATGGAAAGTAGCAATGAACAAAAATGGAAAGGTGAAGAAGGTCTTACGGTAACATCTGCAAACCCAACAAAACTGTCAAGCTCCCCAAAATGAGCCTGGATTGGAGCCTGAGCCTTGGAAGCATCAGCAAGCTCCGAAGATGGTGTCCCGTAGAAAGCAACAACAGCATCAACCTCTGGGACCAAAACTCCACTTGCAATCGCCAAAGCACCTCCCATGCAATAACCAGTAACACCAACCTAACACAGTGGAAAAGAAAGTAGGGCTAATCATTACAATATTTGTTGTTTTTAACAGAACATAAAAAAGGACATATATGTGTTGCTATAGCATTGTCCATAACAAAATAACGACAGAAAATATATGGTACACATATATATTTATTGTCCTACATTCATACTATAGTTACTTTGTCAGAGTTTATTGGCACACACAGACCAAATTTATAAACTAGACAGTTCAACGCTTCATAAGGTACACATTAGCACAAATTAAATAGTCCCTTCGCTCCAAAATATCGTAAGTTCTAGGTTTGTCCTAAGTCAAACATCTTTAAGTTTGACCAGAACTACTGAAATATATACCACATCTACAACGCTAAATTAGTTTGACTTGGGACAAACCTAGAACTTCAAATATTTCAGAACAGAGGTAGTAGCATGGTCGAAGAAATCTATAATCCATGAAAGAGACTTTCAGCCTATCAAACATTTGACTAATGTGTAATACCACGATTTTGCCAGTTAACACAACAATTACGGGCTAGGTTTAAAAAATTCAACTCTTACTATTACCTCCATTTGATTTGTCATGTTAGAACTGATCAGATGAATGTCTATGCTAACAAAAATTTAGAACAAGATGTCAAGTGTGACAGAAGTGCCCCAGGGTTCTGACCGACTAATAGATTATTTGATGCTTCCCGAAAATTCAAAGCTTACAACTGCTTGGCATGTTAGCACTGATCAGATCAAAGTACACACTAATAAAAATTTATAACAATTTGTCAAGTGTGAAAGAAGTGCTCGAAGGGCCAAGGTTCTCACCGATTAATTGATTTTATGATGCTTTTTCGATGAAAATTGCCACTCATACACTCACATCTGACATAATCTGATTTTTTTTTACAGAAACTGACATATTAGATAGCTAATAGGTATATCTTACTAATTTAGTTAACCATCAAAATCGTGCAACAAGACTTGTGCAACCAACAAACATAATGTACACTCACATGTCAGATTTTCCTGCATGGTAGCACAACAAATCTACCAAAAGGACAAAGACAGCAGCACTTTCATTTTCACTGATCTTTTGTTACTGATCAATTAATTTAACACACTGGAGTTTACTACTACAAGAGGCTCAATCAACATATTTCTCCTTTCAAAAGAGTAACTGAGTCCTAGCTGATTCGCAGTAGGATCAGATGGCAAATAAGCAGAAGACATCATACTCTCTACCTCTTCTATTAATCATAATGGTTTTCATGCTACCATAATAACACAATTCGAGTAAGAAATCTTACAGAGAAAATCTTGAAACATAAACAAACTTAAATAAATAAAAAACTACCTTGGGCGATCCATTTTCCTTCAGCCATTTAACTGAAGCCTGAATATCCTTGATTGCACCCTGCCAGTCTAGTCCTTCCATCAGATGTTGTGCCTCAGCTACCTCCAAAGCAACCTTCCCACGGTACAAACTGAAAATAAATGAATAAAAAAGATGTAAACACAAAAAGCATTTGACTGGGCCATAATATTCTGAGGAAGTAGTGGCACTCCAAGAAGCACCCGTTCCATAATACTTTATCTTTAACAAAACAAATGGTGCAAAGCAAGGGGCACATTGTATCATCGTACTCTGGAATAAGTGCTCTGTATCCATCGCCGATTTGGGAAATATGGATGGCATGATTCTTGACCTCATAGTCAACACCCCACCACTCTTGCAACACTACAACTCCAGGAGCATTTTCTTTGCCAACAACATAGGCATCAAAGGTCTGAAGAAATACAGCATCACATCAGTTTATCAGCAAGATGCAAGATATATTTAGCAAAAGCACCAAGATTATGGGCCTGCTTGGTTTGGTACAGAAAAAAAGGCTAGCCCGTGTCTAAGAGGTGAAATTCGAGAGCAGTGCATCCAGAAAATTTGTCTGGTTATACAGAGGGTCAATTAGCTACATAAATCTGGGCACCTACTTGGAGACAAGACATTGCATATCGTACTAACGTTTCCCCACATCTAAGAAACTCTAAATGGCCTAATTCCACTCAGAATGTGCAAATAAGATGAAAAATATTAGATGGGTGGAAGAAGTAAGGGGAAAACCTAGAAGAAAAAACCCTCTCCTCAAACCCTCGATGCGCGCTCTCGCGCAGTAACAGAGCAAGTGATGGTTCGAGGAGGGAGGGATGTGATCTCACCGTGTCCTCGCGCTGGATCTGGATCTTGTGGAACTGGCTGGCGGCATCGGAGGCCATGGCGGCTCGGGGCTGGAGGCGGGATGAGTGCAGGGGCGAGCGGCGGAGGGGGAGCAGGGAGGCACTTCGGAGCAGTAGTCGCGCTGTTGCCATCGCCACGCCGCTTTACCCTGCGTTTTCTAGATGACGACTGACGAGTCTGCTGGTCTGTCGCCACCACTGTCATCATCGATGGCGACATAGCGGGCTTGGCCCAACCAGATGATGAGGCCGATACGCTTATTTCCCAGGCCCAGTGAGGCGAGCAGAGCTAAAAAAAAGTTAAATATTAAGAGTTGCCCCTAAAAAACAAGTTAAATATAAAGAGTTTTTTTAAACAAGTTAAATATTCAGAGTTCATACACAAGCAAAAGACACAACAATTGAATTCTAGGTCGTCCTCTGGGTGACCAGCCTGCACTGTTCTTTTAGCTGTAATCTAGCTCATTTTATTGATCAATAAACTTGGGCACAATAGAAATGTCTAGGGTGTTCGGGACCCATAACTGGCATGCTATCTGTAAATAAAAACAGCTCCAAGCATGTGAATTCGAGGCTTGACCTTTGTGGTTGAAACTGTTAGAGGAAAAAGAGGGGATTGGTGGAATAGTTGTTGTATTGCTTGAGCCTCGTGGGCATATATATAGGAGTACAATGATCTACTTGGAGTACAAGACAAGCCAGAACAAATCCTAGTCTATCTCGTCTTTCCTAACTAAACGTAATACTCAACATCCCCCGCAGCCACAACGGTAGCGACGCAGACGGTGAGACTGGAGAAGAATCTGAAGGCAAGCCGACGGACACCCCCCACAGTCGTGAAGGAAATATGCCCTAGAGGCAATAATAAAGTTATTATTTATTTCCTTATTTCATAATAAATGTTTATTATTCATGCTAGAATTGTATTAACCGGAAACATAATACATATGTGAATACATAGACAAACATAGTGTCACTAGTATGCCTCTACTTGACTAGCTCGTGAATCAAAGATGGTTAAGTTTCCTAGCCATAGACATGAGTTGTCACTTGATTAACGGGATCACATCATTAGGAGAATGATGTGATTGACATGATCCATTCCGTTAGCCTAGCACTTGATCGTTTAGTATGTTGCTATTGCTTTCTTCATAACTTATACATGTTCCTGTAACTATGAGATTATGCAACTCCCGTTTGCCGGAGGAACACTTTGTGTGCTACCAAACGTCACAACGTAACTGGGTGATTATAAAGGAGTACTACAGGTGTCTCCAAAGGTACATGTTGGGTTGGCGTATTTCGAGATTAGGTTTTGTCACTCCGATTGTCGGAGAGGTATCTCTGGGCCCTCTCGGTAATGCACATCACTATAAGCCTTGCAAGCAATGTAGCTAATGAGTTAGTTACGGAATGATGCATTACGTAACGAGTAAAGAGACTTGCCGGTAACGAGATTGAACTAGGTATTGGATACCGACGATCGAATCTCGGGCAAGTAACATACCGATGACAAAGGGAACAACGTATGTTGTTATGCGGTTTGACCGATAAAGATCTTCGTAGAATATGTAGGAGCCAATATGGGCATCCAGGTTCCGCTATTGGTTATTGACCAAGAATAGTTCTAGGTCATGTCTACATAGTTCTCGAACCCGTAGGGTCCGCACGCTTAACGTTATGATGACAGTTATATTATGAGTTTATGAGTTTTGATGTACCGAAGGAGATCGGAGTCCTGGATGAGATCGGGGACATGACGAGGAGTCTCAAAATGGTCGAGACGTAAATATCGATATATTGGACGACTATATTCAGAGTTAGGAAAGGTTTCGAGTGATTCGGGTATTTTTCGGAGTACCGGAGAGATATGGGATTCGCCGGGGAGTATATGGGCCTTATTGGGCTTTAGGGGAAAGAGAGAGGAGAGGTTGGGCGCCCCCCCCCCCCAAGGCCAAGTCCGAATTGGACTAGGGGGAGGGGCTGCGCCCCCTCCTTCCTTCTCTTCTCTTTCCCCTTTCCTTGACTCCTACTCCTACTACTTGGAAGGAGGGGAATCCTACTCCCGGTGGGAGTAGGACTCCTCCTTGGCGCGCCCTCCTTGGCCGGCTGCACCTCCCCCCTTGCTCCTTTATATACAGGGGCAAGGGGACACCCCATGACACACAAGTTGATCTACGGATCGTTCTTTAGCCGTGTGCGGTGCCCCCCTCCACCATATTCCACCTCGGTCATATCGTCGTGGAGTTTAGGCGAAGCCCTGCGCCGGTAGAGCATCATCATCGTCACCACGCCGTCGTGCTGACGGAACTCCTCCCCGACACTTTGCTGGATCGGAGTCCTGGGACCGTCATCGAGCTGAACGTGTGCTGAACTCGGAGGTGCCGTACGTTCGGTACTTGGATCGGTCGGATCGTGAAGACGTACAACTACATCAACCGTGTTGTCATAACGCTTCCGCTTACGGTCTACGAGGGTACGTGGACAACACTCTCCCCTCTCGTTGCTATGCCATCACCATGATCTTGCGTGTATGTAGGAATTTTTTTGAGATTACTACGTTCCCCAACAGTGGTATCAGAGCCTAGGTTTTATGCGAAGATGTCATATGCATGAGTAGAACACAAGTGAGTTGTGGGCGATACTAGTCATACTGCTTACCAGCATGTCATACTTTGGTTCGGTGGTATTGTGAGATGAAGCGGCCCAGACCGACATTACGCGTACGCTTACGCGAGACTGGTTTCACCGTTACGAGCACTCGTGCTTAAAGGTGACTGGCGGGTGTCTGTCTCTCTCACTTTAGCTGAATCAAGTGTGGCTACGCCCGGTCCTTGCGAAGGTTAAGACAGCACTAACTTGACGAACTATCGTTGTGGTTTTGATGCTTAGCTAAGAACGGTTCTTGCTAAGCCATTAGCAGCCACGTAAAATTTGCAACAACAAAGTAGAGGACGTCTAACTTGTTTTTGCAGGGCATGTTGTGATGTGATATGGTCAAGACGTGATGCTATATTTTATTGTATGAGATGATCATGTTTTGTAACCGAAGTTATCGGCAACTGGCAGGAGCCATATGGTTGTCGCTTTATTGTATGAAATGCAAACGCCCTGTAATTGCTTTACTTTATCACTAAGCGGTAGTGATAGTCGTAGAAGCAATAAATGGCGTAACGACAACAATGCTACGATGGAGATCAAGGTGTCGCGCCGGTGACGATGGTGATCACGACGGTGCTTCGGAGATGGAGATCACAAGCACAAGATGATGATGGCCATATCATATCACTTATATTGATTGCATGTGATGTTTATCCTTTATGCATCTTATCTTGCTTTGATTGACGATAGCATTTTAAGATGATCTCTCACTGAATTATAAAGCAGTGTTCTCCCTGAGTATGCACCGTTGCGAAAGTTCTTCGTGCTGAGACACCACGTGATGATCGGGTGTGATAGGTTCTACGTTCAAATACAACGGGTGCAAAACAGTTGCACACGCGGAATACTCAGGTTAAACTTGACGAGCCTAGCATATAACAGATATGGCCTCGGAACACGGAGACCGAAAGGTCGAGCGTGAATCATATAGTAGATATGATCAACATATTGATGTTCACCGTTGAAACTACTCCATCTCACGTGACGATCGGACATGGTGTAGTTGATATGGATCACGTAATCACTTAGAAGATTAGAGGGATGTCTATCTAAGTGGGAGTTCTTAAGTAATATGATTAATTGAACTTAAATTTATCATGAACTTAGTCCTGGTAGTATTTTGCAAATTATGTTGTAGATCAATAGCTTGCGTTGTTGCTTTTATATGTTTATTTTGATATGTTCCTAGAGAAAATTGTGTTGAAAGATGTTAGTAGCAATGATGCGGATTGGATCCATGATCTGAGGTTTATCCTCATTGCTGCACAGAAGAATTATGTCCTTGATGCATCGCTAGGTGACAAACCTATTGCATGAGCAGATGCAGATGTTATGAACGTTTGGCTAGCTCAATATGATGACTACTTGATAGTTTAGTGCACCATGCTTAACGGCTTAGAATCGGGACTTCAAAGACGTTTTGAACGTCATGGACCATATGAGATGTTCCAGGAATTGAAGTTGATATTTCAAGCAAATACCCGAATTGAGAGATATGAAGTCTCCAACAAGTTCTATAGCTAAAAGATGGAGGAGAATCGCTCAACTAGTGAGCATGTGCTCAGATTGTCTGGGTACTTCAATCGCTTGAATCAAGTGGGAGTTAATCTTCCAGATAAGATAGTGATCGACAGAATTCTCTAGTCACCATCACTAAGTTACTAGAACTTCGTGATGAACTATAGTATGCAAGGGATGACGTAAACGATTCCCGAGCTCTTCGTGATGTTGAAATCGACGAAGGTAGAAATCAAGAAAGAGCATCAAGAGTTGATGATTGACAAGACCACTAGTTTCAAGAAAAGGGCAAAGGGAAAGAAAGGGAAACTTCAAATAGAATGGCAAACAAGTTGTCACTCCCGTGAAGAAGACCAAAGCTGGACCAAAGCCTGAAACTGAGTGCTTACACTGCAAAGGAAATGGTCACTGGAAGCGAAAATGCCCTGAATATTTGGTGGATAAGAAGGATGGCAAAGTGAACAAGGGTATATTTGATATATAGGTTATTGATGTGTGCCTTAATAGTGTTTATAGTTGCCCCTGAGTATTTGATACTTGTTCGGTTGCTAAGATTAGTAACTCGAAACAGGAGTTACAGAATAAACAGAGACTAGTTGAAGGGGAAGTGACGATGAGTGTTGGAAGTAGTTCCAAGATTGATATGATCATCATCGCACACTCCCTATACTTTCGGGATTAGTGTTAAACCTAAATAAATGTTATTTGGCGTTTGCGTTGAGCATGAATATGATTTGATCATGTTTATTGCGATACAGTTATTCATTTGAAGTTAAAGAATAATTGTTATTATGTTTACATGAATAAGACCTTCGATGGTCATGCACCCAATGAACATAGTTTGTTGGATCTCGATCGTAGTGATACACATATTCATAATATTGATGCCAAAAGATGCAAAGTTAATAATGATAGTGCAACTTATTTGTGGCACTGCCGTTTGGGTCATATCGTTGTAAAGCGCATGAAGAAACTCCATAAAGATGGATTTTTGGAATCACTTGGTTATGAATCATTTGATGCTTGCGAACCGTGCCTTTTGGGCAAGATGACTAAAACTCCGTTCTCCGGAACAATGGAACAAGCTACTGACTTATTGGAAATAATACATACTGATGTATGCGATCCAATGAGTGTTGATGCTCGTGGCAAGTATCGTTATTTTCTGACCTTCACAAGATGATTTGAGCAGATATGGGTATATCTACTTGATGAAACATAAGTCTGAAATAGTTGAAAAGTTCAAAGAATTTCAGAGTAAAGTGGAGAATCATCGTAGCAAGAAAATAAAGTTTCTACGATCTGATCGTGGAGGAGAATATTTGAGTTATGAGTTTGGCCTTCATATAAAACAATGCGGAAAAGTTTCATAGCTCACGCCACCTGAAACACCACAATGTAATGGTGTGTCCAAATGTCGTAACCGCACTTTATTGGATATGGTGCAATCTATGATGTCTCTTATAAATTTACCACTATCGTTTTTGGGGTTATGCATTAGAGATAGCTGCATTCACGTTAAACAGGGCACCATCTAAATCCGTGGAGACGACACCGTATGAACTATGGTTTAGCAATAAACCTAAGCTGTCGTTTCTTAAAGTTTGGAGTTGCGATGCTTATGTGAAAAAAGTTTCAACCTGATAAGCTCGAACCCAAATCGGAGAAGTGCGTCTTCATAGAATACCCAAAGGAAACTGTTGGGTACACCTTCTATCACAGATCCGAAGGCAAAACATCCATTGCTAAAAATGGATCCTTTCTAGAGAAGGAGTTTCTCTCGAAAGAAGTGAGTGGGAGGAAAGTAGAACTTGATGAGGTAACTATACCCGCTCCCTTATTGGAAAGTAGTTCATCACAAGAACTGGTTCCTGTGACAACTACACCAATTAGTGAGGAAGCTAATGATATTGATCATGAAACTTCAGATCAAGTTTCTACTGAACCTCGTAGGTCTACCAGAGTAAGATCCGCACCAGAGTGGTACGGTAATCCTATCTTGGAAGTCATGTTACTTGACCATGACGAACCTACGAACTATGAGGAAGCGATGATGAGCCCAGATTCCGCAAAATGGCTAGAGGCCATGAAATCTGAGATAGGATCCATGTATGAGAACAAAGTATGGACTTTGGTGGACTTGCCCGATGATCGGTAAGCCATAGAAAATAAATGGATCTTCAAGAGGAAGACGAACGCTGATAGTTGTGTTACTATCTACAAAGCTCGAATTGTCGGAAAAGGTTTTTTGACAAATTCAAGGTGTTGAATACGAATAGATTCTCTCACTCGTGTCGATGCTTAAGTCTGTCCGAATCATGTTAGCAATTGCCACATTTTATGAAATCTGGCAAATGGATGTCAAAAACTGCATTCCTTAATGGATTTATTAAAGAAGAGTTGTATATGATGCAACCAGAAGGTTTTGTCAATCCTAAAGATGCTAACAAAAATGTGCAAGCTCCATCGATCCATCTATGGACTGGTGCAAGCATCTCGGAGTTGGAATATACGCTTTGATAAGTTCATCAAAGCATATAGTTTTATACAGACTTGCGGTGAAGCCTGTATTTACAAGAAAGTGAGTGGGAGCACTACAACATTTCTAATAAGTATATGTGAATGACATATTGTTGATCGGAAATAATGTAGAATTATTCTGCAAAGCATAAAGGAGTGTTTGAAAGGAGTTTTTCAAAGAAAGACCTCGGTAAAGCTACTTACATATTGAGCATCAAGATCTATTGAGATAGATCAAGACGCTTGATAAGATTTTTCAATGAGTACATACCTTGATAAATTTTTGAAATAGTTCAAAATAGAACAGTCAAAGAAGGAGTTCTTGCCTGTGATGCAAAGGTGTGAAGTTGAGTAAGACTCAAGAACCGACCATGGCAGAAAATAGAAAGAGAATGAAAAGTCATTCCCTATGCCTCAGTCATAGGTTCTATAAAGTATGCTATGCTATGTACCAGACCTATTGTATACTCTACCCTGGTTTGGCAGGGGAGTACAATAGTGATCTAGGAGTAGATCACTGGACATTGGTCAAAATTATCCTTAGTGGAATAAGGATATGTTTCTCGATAATGGAAGTGATAAAAGAGCTCGTCGTAAAAGTTACAACGATACAAGCTTTTACACCGATCCAGATGACTCTAAGTCTCAATCTGGATACATAATGAAAGTGGGAGCAATTAGCTAGAGTAGCTCCGTGCAGAGCATTGTAGACATAGAATATTTGCAAAATACATACGGCTCTGAATGTGACAGAACCGTGACTAAGCTTCTCTCACGAGCAAAACATGATCATACCTTTGTACTCTTTGGGAGTTAATCACATAGCAATGTGAACTAGATTATTGACTCTAGTAAACCCTTTGGGTGTTGGTCACATGAAGATGTGAACTATGGGTGTTAATCATATACAGATATGAATATTGGTATTAAATCACATGGCGATGTGAACTAGATTATTGACTCTAGTGCAAGTGGGAGACTGAAGGAAATATGCCCTAGAGGCAATAATAAAGTTATTATTTATTTCCTTATTTCATGATAAATGTTTATTATTCATGCTAGAATTGTATTAACCGGAAACATAGTACATGTGTGAATACATAGACAAACATAGTGTCACTAGTATGCCTCTACTTGACTAGCTCGTGAATCAAAGATGGTTAAGTTTCCTAGCCATAGACATGAGTTGTCATTTGATTAACGGGATCACATCATTAGGAGAATGATGTGATTGACATGATCCATTCCGTTAGCCTAGCACTTGATCGTTTAGTATGTTGCTATTGCTTTCTTCATAACTTATACATGTTCCTATAACTATAAGATTATGCAACTCCCGTTTGCCGGAGGAACACTTTGGGTGCTACCAAATGTCACAACGTAACTGGGTGATTATAAAGGAGTACTACAGGTGTCTCCAAAGGTACATGTCGGGTTGGCGTATTTCGAGATTAGGTTTTGTCACTCCGATTGTCGGAGAGGTATCTGTGGGCCCTCTCGGTAATGCACATCACTATAAGCCTTGCAAGCAATGTAGCTAATGAGTTAGTTACAGAATGATGCATTACGTAACGAGTAAAGAGACTTGCCGATAACGAGATTGAACTAGGTATTGGATACCGACGATCGAATCTCGGGCAAGTAACATACCGATGACAAAGGGAACAAAGTATGTTGTTATGAGGTTTAACCGATAAAGATCTTCGTAGAATATGTAGGAGCCAATATGGGCATCCAGGTTCCGCTATTGGTTATTGACCAAGAATAGTTCTAGGTCATGTCTACATAGTTCTCGAGCCCGTAGGGTCCGCACGCTTAACGTTACGATGGCAGTTATATTATAAGTTTATGAGTTTTGATGTACCGAAGGAGTTCGGAGTCCCGGATGAGATCGGGGATATGACGAGGAGTCTCGAAATGGTCGAGACGTAAATATCGATATATTGGACGACTATATTCGGATTTAGGAAAGGTTCCGAGTGATTCGTGTATTTTTCGGAGTACTGGAGAGTTACGGGAATTCGCCGGGGAGTATATGGGCCTTATTGGGCTTTAGGGGAAAGAGAGAGGAGAGGTTGGGCGCCCCCCAAGGCCTAGTCCGAATTGGACTAGGGGGAGGGGCTGCGCCCCCTCCTTCCTTCTCTTCTCTTCCCCCTTTCCTTGACTCCTACTCCTACTACTTGGAAGGGGGGGAATCCTACTCCCAGTGGGAGTAGGACTCCTCCTTGGCGCGCCCTCCTTGGCTGGCCGCACCTCCCCCCTTGCTCCTTTATATACGGGGGCAGGGGGACACCCCATGACACACAAGTTGATCTACGGATCGTTCCTTAGCCGTGTGCGGTGCCCCCCTCCACCATATTCCACCTCGGTCATATTGTCGCGGAGTTTAGGCGAAGCCCTGCGCCGGTAGAGCATCATCATCGTCACCACGCCGTCGTGCTGACGGAACTCATCCCCGACACTTTGCTGGATCGGAGTCCAGGGATCGTCATCGAGCTGAACGTGTGCTGAACTCGGAGGTGCCGTATGTTCGGTACTTGGATCGGTCGGATCGTGAAGACGTACGACTACATGAACCGTGTTGTCATAACGCTTCCGCTTACGGTCTACGAGGGTACGTGGACAACACTCTCCCCTCTCGTTGCTATGCCATCATCATGATCTTGCGTGTACGTAGGAATTTTTTTTGAAATTACTACGTTCCCCAACAAGTCGTAATGGTCGACGCATCGCGGAGTTGTGGCTGAAGTGAAAACCGATGAGGTTGCTCAAGCAGGCAGTAGCCCTTTGTGCCGTTTGTCGAGGTAGCCGAGAGCATGTGGTGGTGGAGCCGTGGTCGAGGTAGCCGTGCGACGAATGCCGTGGTCGATGTGGAGTCGGGGTAGCCGGTGTCGAGGAAGTCGCCGTGGAGCCGCGGGCGCAAGGAGGCGCCGAGTTAGTCATGGGTGCAGTGGTGTCGAAGTAGTGGTGCGCCGGGAAGAAGATGTTGTTGACGACGCATCGCGACGGGCTTGCCAAGCCCGGGGACACATCATGGACGAAGGCACACACCGGTGTTGCCAGCACCGGGCATGCGTAGATGGACGAAGACGAAGTTGACGAAGCGCCGACCAGGCTTGCCAGGCCCGGGGACACGTCGTGGATGAAGGCACGCATCGGTGTTGCCACCACCGGGCATGCGTAGACGAGGGACCTGCATGAGCTGTACGCCATGTTGGAGAAGTAGGAGGGGCCAGCAGAGAAGAACTCGACGACGATTGCGGCGTCCATCGGCGCGGGGCCGATGTCACCAACGGTGGTCGGAGTAGACGAAGTGGTCGGGGTAGATGACGGCGATGCTGGCGACGGGCTGGTGCTTGGACGAAGACGAAGGGGGTGGACGGGCGGCAGCAGCGGCTACGAAGGTAGCAGCCGCGGCGGCCAAAGAAGAGCGGCAGCGGCGGCCTGACGGCGGCGGCGGCGGCTAGGTTAGGAGTGCGGCGGCGGTGCTCGAAGTAGGCGAAGAACCCTGACAGCGTGACGAAGACCGGCGCGGACGGTGGTGTTCCCGCGCCAAGGGAGACGGCGCGGCGTATACCACGGGAGATCGACGCGCGGTGATGGCGGAGTGGACCGCGGGCCACGGCGCTACGGCCCAAAGGGGCGACGCAGCGGCGGCAGGCGGGTCGGGGCGACGGCGGGAAGACCTCGGGGCGGCGGCGGAGACTGCGGGCCGCGACGCTGCGGCCCGAAGGGGCGACGCAACGGCGGTTTGCGAGTCGGTGCAACCGCAGGGACGGCCTCGGGACGGCGGCGTGGACCGCGTGCCACGCTCGCTACGGCCAGACGGGGCGACGCAGCGGCGGCGCGAGGGTCGGTGCAGCCACGGGACGGCCTAGAGCGGACGCCCTCGGTGCGGCGGGGGACCGCGGGCCGCGGCACTACGGCCCGAAGGGGCGACGCAGCGGTGACGCAGGTCGGTGCAGCCGGAAGAACAACCACGGGGCGACGCAGCGGCAGCCCGATGCTCGATCGGTGGAGAGGCGCGCTGAACTCGGGGACAATCTTCACGGGACCTGCGGAGGCGCGCGTAACCGACGGGCCAGGTCGGTCGCGCGGCGTAGATGAGGCGGATCGCGGCGGCGAGCGGGTGATCAAGCCGATCGCGCGCGAGGTCGGGAATGCCGCTCGGTGGAGGCGTGGTGGCGGCGGAGTCCGAGACGAAGCCGGCGGCGACGGGCGGCAGGGCGGCTATGATTGGCCGCCGCATGGCGCGAGGCTGCCGGGTCGGGGTGATGCAGGAGTCCCGGTCGGAGCAGGGCGATCACGGCCGGCGTAGATCGACGGGCGGGCCGTCACGCGAACGGCGGCGGTGAAGGGCCGCCACATGACGCGAGGCCGCCGGGTCGGGGCGACCGAGGGGCAGACGCGCGGACGACGCGCGAGGCCGCCGGGTCGGTGAAGAAGCCGGCCAATCGCGCCGGTGTTGGAGTAGAGGCGCACGGGGTCGACGACGGCGGTGGGCGACGCAAACCGGATCACATAGACGGGAAAACCAAAAAGCAGACGTCGATCAAGGCGACCGGCGAGAGAGAGAAAACCCGGATCAAAGGATCGGGAAAAAAGACTCTCTAGGGCAGCCGGCCAACACGGCCGGCGGACGAATCCTAGGTACGGGCGGCGCGGCCCCCGGCGGCGGTCATGGAGGCGGACCGCCCCGGGGGCGGCGCGCGGGTGCGGAAGCGACGGCGGCTAGGGTTTAGAATCGACTTGCGATAAATACCATGTTAGAGGGAAAAGAGGGGATTGGTGAAACAAATCCTAGTCTATCTCGTCTTTCCTAACTAAATGTAATACTCAACGGAAACAAACTTCAGTGAAGTCCCATTTTTGGTCGATTGATCGCTGAGGGAATGGTGCAATAGTGGGAGCGGCTACCATTGTTCCTGGCATTGACAACCCTCCAAACAGCCAGACGCAATAAAACAGCTACACACTTGAAGATCTGCTGCAAGAGCGAACTCTTCTCGACGGACCAAAGCCTGAGGGAAATTTGTCGCAAAAGCGAGCCCCATGAACATTTTTTGAAACCCGGGTACGTGTTTCAAATTCATGATCTTTTTTGAAATTTCGGAACATTATTTGGAAATCCCGAACATCTCGTTCAATTGGGAATCATGGACATTTTTTTTGAATTTTTTTGTTGAGACAAACATTTTTTTAAAGTTAATAACAGAAAAAAACGAAAAAAAAACAGGGGCGCCTCCCTCCGCACATGGGCCTGCCTAAAGCTCGAGCTGGGAAACGGGGGTGCGCGCTTTGCCGTTCGGGGTCGTTCTCCTTTTCCTCCCTCCGGCAGTCCCGCTTGGTGGAGGAGCAGCCGCCGGCGCCATCCACCAGACGGCAGATGCCGCCCTTCTTCTTCCTGCTCGAGCACGCCGCCCACTCCCCCACTCCTCCAGGATCAAGTTGAGCAGACGCCGCCGCCTCCCCGAGCAGCCGACTGGACGCCCTCGGTCAATGTCGTCTCGTCCCCTAGCCACAAGGTAATTGCTATATCCTCTCCTCTTGCACGCTTTGATGTTTGATGGACGGATGCTGAACAAGTAGCAGATTCCATCGGGATATTATCCCGCCGTGCGAGTTCTCAATCTGGATGACTACGTTACGTGCTTGATTTGCTTGACTACCATGAGTTCGTGTGCTTGCGGATTAACAACCTTATTAGGCAGTTTAAGCCATGTCATCTCGATCTACACCCAGTGTTCATCTGAAGCTAGCGGATTACTACGTACGCTAGCCAAACATAATATCTGGAGTCCCTCATGCATGATTCCGGGTTGCAGAAAACCACAGAATATCATGTGCAGATATGAGAACCGCCCTGTGAATGATCCATTCTTTTGTTCGGTTCATGCTCCATTCATATTGTTGAGTTTTGTTTTTGATCTTGTTCATTTTTGGCCTCAGGATACAAATCCAGAAGTTACAAATTTCGATTACGGTTATTTTTTACTGCTATATTGAATTAATGATTTTCTAGGACTTCTTACATTCGCTGTGCATTTTTTTTGTTTAGCTCATTGAAATGCTCAGCATTTTGGGTATCAAGTATGCATGTTTCTTCCCTTCATGTGTACACTTAGACAGCGGTTTTGCTGGAAAGTGTTTGACATATCAGTGCTGGTAGCATATTCACGCCTAACCTAACTTGTGATACTAAGAAGAGAAATATGGCGTTCTATTGTGTGGAAATTCCTTTGTGATTTTTTTCACATGCCTGAGCCAAAATTCCTTTGTGTTTGGTTAATGACTTGTGATACAAAGCCAATGTTCATAGTTTCTACTGATTCATGTGTTTGGTTAATGATTTGTGGAAATGGAGACAGTTCCTCAAGTTTTGGGGTACAGAATGAGAAGCCTGGCTTGGAATGTTGGTTCTCATATTATTCAAAATGTTGGATCTTGCACTGAATTTTATAGCGATAGCTTTATGTGAAGTAAACATTGACTAACAACAACTAGAATAATGAATGGAGCTCCTGAATATAGGGGAGATGTTTGTGAATAACAATTAAGAATTCCTACTAAGTTTCGATGACCATTTGGCTTATCTTGCAATGAAGTAAAGGGCGTTCTCACCCCAAAACCATGGAAGCCAGAAACACAAAAGGCCATACAAAATCTCTTATTCTGGGCTCCCTTTGTTTTAGGTGGACAAATTGGTGGCGGAAGACGACCTGGTTCCTTCTTTGATCAAGAAAGTGGAGTCATTGAGCGAATCCTGCATGGCGGCCCAAAAGGAGCTGCGGGATGTTCGGGTTCAACTCAAAGATGCCAAGCTTCGTGCTCGAAGGACAAAGCGCAAGTTGAAACTGTGTAAGGAGAAATTGTCTTCCAGCAAGAAGAAGGTTGCTAAGCTGTAGGCGGAGTGCTCTGCCAGGGATAAATCTTTGGATGCACTTGGTGAGTCGATTGAGAGAACGGCGCACATCCTTGGGACTCTTAGGGCATATCTAGAAGATCCCCTATTCTAAAACTGCCAAATCTTCTCTGGGCATAGGTTGATTGGCTAGAAGGGTTAAAGTACGTGACAACAATTGTTTTTTTGCTCATACATGAACTCAGTTGCTTTTACAACTTCATCAGTGAAGGTTGTCCGATGTTTGCCCTTCATTCCCTTACACAAGGCCACAAACTTAAATTACAGGTACCAAGATAAAATTTAATGACCGCTTTACAAGCCAACTTTTCCTTTCGTTAATAGGGATCATTAATATGCCCGTCTGCATGCAAGGAAGGAATGAGAAGTAGCATAGTGTCATTATGACTATATGCATGCAAGCATTAAACAAGTTGCTAGTACGAGGAAACAACATTAATTTTTGTCTCTGATTATTGTTAGTGGCCTTGTATAGATGCAAAATGTATTTTTCATAGTGGCCTTGTATAAGGGAATGGAGGGAGTGCAATACAAGGAGCTCCTGAATATAGGGGAAATGTTTGTGAATAAAAATTGTTGTAAAAGAAACCCTACTAAGTTTTGATGACCATTTGGCTTTGCTTCTAGACATCCATATTCTTTTGTTCTGGGCATATCCTGCAACGAAGTAACGACTGTTCTCGCCCCGAAACCATGGAAGTCATAAACACAAAATAAAAATACACATCCTTCTCTTATTCTGGGCTTCCTTTGTTTTAGGTGGAAAAATTGACGGCGAAAGACGACCTAGTTCCTTCTTTGATCAACAAAGTGGAGTCGTTGAGCAAATCGTGCATGGCGGCCCAAAAGGAGCTGAAGGATGTTCGGGCTCAACTCAAAGACGCCAAGCACTGTGTTCGAAGGACAGAGCGCAAGTTGAAACTGTGCAAGGAAAAAGCATCTTCCAGCAAGAAGAAGGTTGCTAAGCTGCAAGCGGAGCGCTCTGCCGGGGATAAATATTTGGATGCACTGGGTGAGTTGGCTGAGAGAATTGCACATGATTAAGACTCCTAGGGCATCTATAGAAGATCGAAGGATAAAGCGCAATAGGTTGATTGGCTAGAAGGGTTGAAATACGTGCCAGCAATAGTTTCTTTTGCTCGTAGATGAACTCAGTTGCTTTTACGACTTCGTCAGTGAAGGTTATCTGAATCTTGCCCTCTTGCCTATGCGTGCAGCAACACTGTTAACTAATCACTGTGATTGAAGAACAGAAAGGCATATTCTGCTGTTGTTTTTTATTATCGGGCAATTGAACTTACAATCCATGACATTTGCTTGCCCCAAACCCAAATGGAAGCCCTAATTCCGATGTAAATACTCTGTAAGTTCCACTCATTGGAATTACCATCTTCCACCGGATTAGAGGCATTGTGTCCTGGTTAATTAGCTACTCTGCAAGTTCCACTCGTTGCAACTAACACAAAGTACGGCGGCGGCAGTCTTTGGTGATTGGTGCTTATAGTTTGTGATTTTCCTCTTACTAGGTTTGAACATTGTAATAGGAAAGAGAATAAAGTAGCTCATGAGCTTGCTACATTGCGAAAAGTTTGGTGAAAAGGGATTGGTTCAAGGAGCCTATGGGAAATATTGTACCCTTTCTTTTAGACGATGTAACCATTGTTTCTAACTAATAAAGTTGTTGATTTAAAAAAACACAAAGTAAAAGAAAGCCAGGGCTGAGGCGGTGGTCATGTAACTAGCCCGACAACCCTCCTTCTAACACTAGTTGCAGTCGCTTTCTGCCAAGTGTAGTTGCAGTCTAGTTACAAAGCTTGCAAGTGCGTGTCTAGTGGTGGGCATGCAACTGGCAGACAATCGTCTTCCACCCGGCTGCAGTCGCATTGTGGACGGATCGCTCATAGTTGCAATCTGCCCCCTTGAAAATGTGCACTTTTGATTCCAGCCTTGGAAACTTCGCAGTTGCGACAAAACCTAGAAAACTTGCAATTGGGACCTGCCTTGGAAAACTTGTAGTTGCGATTCCCCCCTTAGGGACATGTAGTTGCGACAAACCAAAGAAAACTTGTCGTTGCGACATGCCTTGAAAACGTGCAGTTCCGGTTCCCACCCTTGGGTACTTGTAGTAGTGACAAACCTAGAAAACATGAAGTTGTGGCATGCCTTGGGAAAACACGCGGTTGCGATTTCCCCTTTGGGACATGAAATTGCAAGGAAACCTAGAAAACATGCAGTTGTGGTTCCCCTTGGGGACATGCAATTGCGACAAACCCCTGGAAACCTTGCAGTTGCGACATGCCTTGGAATCCATGCAATTTCAATTCCCACCATTGGGGTTTGCAGTTGCGATAAACCTAGAAAACATCCGCGAAAAATGTGACCCCCTTGAAAACACATGCAGTTGCGACGCCTTGAAAACATGCAGGTGTTGTTGGAAATATGCCCTAGAGGCAATAATAAAAGGATTATTATATTTCAATGTTCATGATAATTGTCTTTTGTTCATGCTATAACTGTATTATCCGGAAATCGTAATACACGTGTGAACACTTAGACCCAATGAGTCCCTAGTGAGCCTCTAGTTGACTAGCTCGTTATGATCAATAGATAGTCATGGTTTCCTGACTATGGACATAGGATGTCGTTGATAACGGGATCACATCATTAGGAGAATGATGTGATGGACAAGACCCAATCATAAGCATAGCATAAAAGATCGTATAGTTCGTTTGCTAGAAGCTTTGCCAATGTCAAGTATCTATTCCTTCGACCATGAGATCGTGTAACTCCCGGTTACCGTAGGAGTGCCTTGGGTGTATCAAACGTCACAACGTAACTGGGTGACTATAAAGGTGCATTACAGGTATCTCCGAAAGTATCTGTTGGGTTGACACGGATCGAGACTGGGATTTGTCACTCCGTATAACGGAGAGGTATCTCTGGGCCCACTCGGTAATGCATCATCATAATGAGCTCAATGTGACCAAGGTGTTGGCCACGGGATCATGCATTACGGTACGAGTAAAGTGACTTGCCGGGTAACGAGACTGAACAAGGTATTGGGATACCGACGATCGAGTCTCGGGCAAGTAACGTACCGATTGACAAAGGGAATTGTATACAGGGTTTGATCGAATCCTCGACATCGTGGTTCAACCGATGAAATCATCGAGGAGCATGTGGGAGCCAACATGGATATCCAGACCCCGCTGTTGGTTATTGCCCGAGAGTCGTCTCGGTCATGTCTGCGTGTCTCCCGAACCCGTAGGGTCTACACACTTAAGGTTCGGTGACGCTAGGGTTAGTAGGAAGTCAAGTATGTGACTACCGAATGATGTTCGGAGTCCCGGATGAGATCCCGGACGTCACGAGGAGTTCCGGAATGGTCCGGAGGTAAAGATTTATATATGGGAAGTCCTGTTTCGGGCATCGGGACAAGTTTCGGGGTTATCGGTATTGTACCGGGACCACCGGAGGGGTCCCGGGGGCCCACCGGGTGGGGCCACCTGCCCCGGGGGGCCACATGGGCTGTAGGGGGTGCGCCTTGGCCTGCATGGGCCAAGGGCACCAGCCCCACATAGGCCCATGCGCCTAGGGTTCAAGGGGGCAAGAGTCCTAGGAGGGGAAGGCACCTCCTAGGTGCCTTGGGGGGGAGGGAAACCCCCCTTGGCCGCCGCCCCCCTAGGAGATTGGATCTCCTAGGGCCGGCCACCCCCCCCTTGGCCCTCCTATATATAGTGGGGGAGAGGAGGGACTTCATACCTTGAGTCCTTGGCCTTTGGTTGCCTCCTTCTCCCTCCCCAACACCTCTCCTCCTCCGTTGTGTGCTCGGCGAAGCCCTGTCGGAGTACTGCTTCTCCACCATCACCACGCCGTCGTGCTGCCGGTGGAGCTGTCTTCCTCAACCTCTCCTTCCCCCTTGCTGGATCAAGAAGGAGGAGACGTCGCTCGTCCCGTACGTGTGTTGAACACGGAGGTGCTGTCCGTTCAGCACTTGGCATCGGTGATCTGAATCACGTTCGAGTACGACTACATCATCACCTTGCAAGCTTCCGCACGCGATCTACAAGTGGTATGTAGATGCAAACTCTCTCCCATGACTCGTTGCTTAGATGAACTCATAGATGGATCTTGGTGAAGCCGTAGGGAAATTTTAATTTTCTGCAACGTTCCCCAACAGTGGTATCAGAGCTAGGTCTATGCGTAGTTCTCTAATGCACGAGTAGAACACAATTTGTTGTGGGCGTTGATCTTGTCATCTTACTTGCCTCTACTAGTCTTTTCTTGCTCAACGGTATTGTGGGATGAAGCGGCCCGGACCAACCTTACACGTACGCTTACGTGAGACCGGTTCCACCGACTGACATGCACTAGTTGCATAAGGTGGCTGGCGGGTGTCTGTCTCTCCCACTTTAGTTGGAGCGGAATCGATGAACAAGGCCCTTATGAAGGGTAAATAGAAGTTGACAAAATCACGTTGTGGTGATTCGTAGGTAAGAAAACGTTCTTGCTAGAACCCAATCGCAGCCACGTAAAAGATGCAACAACAACTAGAGAACGTCTAACTTGTTTTTGCAGCGATTGATCATGTGATGTGATATGGCCAGAAGTTGTGATGAATGTTGAATTGTGATGTATGAGATCATGTTCTTGTAATAGGATTCACGACTTGCATGTCGATGAGTATGACAACCGGCAGGAGCCATAGGAGTTGTCTTTATTTTTTTTGTATGACCTGCGTGTCATTGAAGAACGCCATGTAAACTACTTTACTTCATTACTAAACGCGTTAGTCATAGAAGTAGAAGTAGTCGTTGGCGTGACAACTTCATGAAGACACGATGATGGAGATCATGATGATGGAGATCATGGTGTCAAGCCGGTGACAAGATGATCATGGAGCCCCGAAGATGGAGATCAATGGAGCTTGATGATATTGGCCATATCATGTCACAACCATATAATTGCATGTGATGTTTATTATGTTTATGCATCTTGTTTACTTAGGACGACGGTAGTAAATAAGATGATCCCTTACAAAATTTCAAGAAGTGTTCTCCCCTAACTGTGCACCGTTGCTACAGTTCGTCGTTTCTAAGCACCACGTGATGATCGGGTGTGATGGATCCTTACGTTCACATACAACGGGTGTAAGACAGTTTTACACAGCGAAAACACTTAGGGTTAACTTGACGAGCCTAGCATGTGCAGACATGGCCTCGGAACACGGAGACCGAAAGGTCGAACACGAGTCGTATGGAAGATACGATCAACATAAAGATGTTCACCGACGATGACTAGTCCGTCTCACGTGATGATCGGACACGGGCTAGTCGACTCGGATCGTGTAACACTTAGATGACTAGAGGGATGTCTAATCTAAGTGGGAGTTCATAATTTTGATTAAGAACTTTATTATCATGAACTTAGTCTAAAACCTTTGCAAATATGTATTGTAGATCAATGGCCAACGCTCATGTCAACATGAACTTCAAACGCGTTCCTAGAGAAAACCAAGCTGAAAGATGATGGCAGCAACTATACGGACTGGGTCCGAAACCTGAGGATCATCCTCATAGCTGCCAGGAAGCAATATGTCCTAGAAGGACCGCTAGGTGCCGCTCCCGTCCCAGAGAACCAAGACGTTATGAACGCTTGGCAAACTCGTGCTGATGATTACTCCCTCGTTCAGTGCGGCATGCTTTACAGCTTAGAACCGGGGCTCCAAAAGCGTTTTGAGCATCACGGAGCATATGAGATGTTCGAAGAGCTGAAACTAGTTTTCCAAGCTCATGCCCGGGTCGAGAGATATGATGTCTCCGACAAGTTCTACAGTTGTAAGATGGAGGAGAACAGTTCTGTCAGTGAACACATCCTGAAGATGTCTGGGTTGCACGCACGTATGACCCAGTTGAACATTAACCTCCCAGATGAGGCGGTCATTGACAGAATCCTCCAGTCGCTCCCACCAAGCTACAAGAGCTTTGTGATGAACTACAACATGCAGGGGATGGTAAAGACCATTCCTGAAGTGTTCTCGATGCTGAAGTCAGCAGAGGCTGAAATCAAGAAAGAACATCAAGTGTTGATGGTCAATAAGACCACTAAGTTCAAGAAGGGCAAGGGTAAGAAGAACTTCAAGAAGGACGGCAAAGATGTTGCCGCGCCCGGTAAGCCTGTTGCCGGGAAGAAGTCAAAGAATGGACCCAAACCTGAGACTGAGTGCTTTTATTGCAAGGGGAAGGGGCACTGGAAGCGGAACTGCCCCAAATACTTAGCGGATAAGAAGGCCGGCAACACCAAAGGTATATTTGATATACATGTAATTGATGTGTACCTTACCAGTACTCGAAGTAACTCCTGGGTATTTGATACCGGTGCCGTTGCTCACATATGTAACTCACAGCAGGAGCTGCGGAATAAACGGAGACTGGCGAAGGACGAGGTGACGATGCGCGTCGGGAATGGCTCCAGGGTCGATGTGATCGCCGTCGGCACGCTGCCTCTACATTTACCTACGGGATTAGTTTTAAACCTCAATAATTGTTATTTAGTGCCAAGTTTGAGCATGAACATTGTATCTGGATCTCGTTTAATACGAGATGGCTACTCATTTAAGTCTGAGAATAATGGTTGTTCGATTTATATGAGAGATATGTTTTATGGTCATGCTCCGATGGTCAATGGTTTATTCTTGATGAATCTCGAGCGTAATATTACACATGTTCATAGTGTGGATGCCAAAAGATGTAAAGTTGATAACGATAGTCCCACATACTTGTGGCACTGCCGCCTTGGTCACATTGGTGTCAAGCGCATGAAGAAGCTCCATGCTGATGGACTTTTAGAGTCTCTTGATTATGAATCATTTGACACATGCGAACCTTGCCTCTTAGGCAAAATGACCAAGACTCCGTTCTCCGGAACAATGGAGCGAGCAACCAACTTGTTGGAAATCATACATACCGATGTGTGCGGTCCAATGAGCGTTGAGGCTCGCGGAGGATATCGTTATGTTCTCACTCTCACTGACGACTTGAGTAGATATGGGTATGTCTACTTAATGAAACACAAGTCTGAGACCTTTGAAAAGTTCAAGGAATTTCAGAGTGAGGTAGAGAATCAACGTGACCGTAAGATAAAGTTCCTACGATCAGATCGTGGGGGCGAATACTTAAGTCACGAATTTGGTACACACTTAAGAAAATGTGGAATCGTTTCACAACTCACGCCGCCTGGAACACCTCAGCGAAACGGTGTGTCCGAACGTCGTAATCGCACTCTATTGGATATGGTGCGGTCTATGATGTCTCTTACCGATTTACCGCTATCATTTTGGGGATACGCTCTAGAGACAGCTACATTCACTTTAAATAGGGCACCGTCTAAATCCGTTGAGACGACACCGTATGAATTATGGTTTGGGAAGAAACCTAAGCTGTCGTTTCTAAAAGTTTGGGGATGCGATGCTTATGTCAAGAAACTTCAACCTGAAAAGCTCGAACCCAAGTCGGAAAAATGCGTATTCATAGGATACCCTAAGGAAACTGTCGGGTATACCTTCTACTTAAGATCCGAAGGCAAGATCTTTGTTGCCAAGAACGGATGCTTTCTGGAGAAAGAGTTTCTCTCGAAAGAAGTAAGTGGGAGGAAAGTAGAACTCGATGAAGTACTACCTCTCGAACGGGAAAGTGGTGCAGCGCAGGAAACCATTCCTGTAATGCCCACACCAACTGAAGAGGAAAATGTTGATGATGATCAAGGTACTTCAGATCTAGTTGCTACTGAATTTCGAAGGTCCACAAGGACACGTTCTGCACCAGAGTGGTACGGCAACCCTGTCATGGAAATCATGTTGCTGGACAACAATGAACCTTCGAACTATGAAGAAGCAATGGCGGGCCCGGATTCCAACAAATGGCTTGAGGCCATGAAATCCGAGATAGGATCCATGTATGAAAACAAAGTATGGACTTTGACAGACTTGCCCGATGATCGGCGAGCGATAGAAAATAAATGGATTTTTAAGAAGAAGACGGACGCGGATGGTAATGTTACCATCTATAAAGCTCGACTTGTCGCTAAGGGTTATCGACAAGTTCAAGGGATTGACTACGACGAGACATTCTCTCCCGTGGCGAAGCTTAAGTCCGTCCGAATCATGTTAGCAATTGCCGCATACTATGATTATGAGATATGGCAGATGGACGTCAAAACGGCATTCCTTAATGGACATCTTAAGGAAGAGCTGTATATGATGCAGCCGGAAGGTTTTGTCGTTCCTCAGAACGCTAACAAAGTATGCAAGCTCCAGCGATCCATTTATGGACTGGTGCAAGCATCTCGGAGTTGGAACATTCGCTTTGATGAGATGATCAAAGCGTTTGGGTTTACGCAGACTTATGGAGAAGCCTGCGTTTACAAGAAAGTGAGTGGGAGCTCTGTAGCATTTCTCCTATTATATGTAGATGACATACTCTTGATGGGAAATGATACGAAACTCCTGGACAGCATTAAGGCCTACTTGAACAAGTGTTTTTCAATGAAGGACCTTGGAGAAGCTGCTTATATATTAGGCATCAAGATAGATCGAGACGCCTCATAGGTCTTTCACAAAGCACATACCTTGATAAGATTTTGAAGAGGTTCAAAATGGATCAGTCCAAGAAGGGGTTCTTGCCTATGTTACAAGGTGTGAGATTGAGCTTGGCTCAGTCACCGACCACGGCAAAAGATAAAGAAGAGATGAGTGTCATCCCCTATGCTTCAGCCATAGGATCTATTATGTATGCCATGCTGTGTACCAGACCCGATGTAAACCTTGCCGTAAGTTTGGTTGCAAGATACCAAAGTAACCCCGGCAAGGAACACTGGACAGCGGTCAAGAATATCCTGAAGTACCTGAAAAGGACAAAGGACATGTTTCTCGTTTATGGAGGAGATGAAGAGCTCGTCGTAAAGGGTTACGTCGACGCTAGCTTCGACTCAGATCTGGATGACTCTAAGTCACAAACCGGATACGTGTATATGTTGAATGGTGGAGCAGTAAGCTGGTGCAGCTGCAAGCAGAGCGTCGTGGCGGGATCTACATGTGAAGCGGAGTACATGGCAGCCTCGGAGGCAGCGCATGAAGCGATTTGGATGAAGGAGTTCATCACCGACCTAGGAGTCATACCCAATGCGTCGGGGCCGATCAAACTCTTCTGTGACAACACTGGAGCTATTGCCCTTGCCAAGGAGCCCAGGTTTCACAAGAAGACCAGGCACATCAAGCGTCGTTTCAACTCCATCCGTGAAAATGTTCAAGATGGAGACATAGAGATTTGCAAAGTGCACACGGATCTGAATGTCGCAGATCCGTTGACTAAACCTCTCTCGCGTGCAAAACATGATCAACACCAGAACTCTATGGGTGTTCGATTCATCACAATGTAACTAGATTGGTGACTCTAGTGCAAGTGGGAGACTGTTGGAAATATGCCCTAGAGGCAATAATAAAAGGATTATTATATTTCAATGTTCATGATAATTGTCTTTTGTTCATGCTATAACTGTATTATCCGGAAATCGTAATACACGTGTGAACACTTAGACCCAATGAGTCCCTAGTGAGCCTCTAGTTGACTAGCTCGTTATGATCAATAGATAGTCATGGTTTCCTGACTATGGACATAGGATGTCGTTGATAACGGGATCACATCATTAGGAGAATGATGTGATGGACAAGACCCAATCATAAGCATAGCATAAAAGATCGTATAGTTCGTTTGCTAGAAGCTTTGCCAATGTCAAGTATCTATTCCTTCGACCATGAGATCGTGTAACTCCCGGTTACCGTAGGAGTGCCTTGGGTGTATCAAACGTCACAACGTAACTGGGTGACTATAAAGGTGCATTACAGGTATCTCCGAAAGTATCTGTTGGGTTGACACGGATCGAGACTGGGATTTGTCACTCCGTATAACGGAGAGGTATCTCTGGGCCCACTCGGTAATGCATCATCATAATGAGCTCAATGTGACCAAGGTGTTGGCCACGGGATCATGCATTACGGTACGAGTAAAGTGACTTGCCGGGTAACGAGACTGAACAAGGTATTGGGATACCGACGATCGAGTCTCGGGCAAGTAACGTACCGATTGACAAAGGGAATTGTATACAGGGTTTGATCGAATCCTCGACATCGTGGTTCAACCGATGAAATCATCGAGGAGCATGTGGGAGCCAACATGGATATCCAGACCCCGCTGTTGGTTATTGCCCGAGAGTCGTCTCGGTCATGTCTGCGTGTCTCCCGAACCCGTAGGGTCTACACACTTAAGGTTCGGTGACGCTAGGGTTAGTAGGAAGTCAAGTATGTGACTACCGAATGATGTTCGGAGTCCCGGATGAGATCCCGGACGTCACGAGGAGTTCCGGAATGGTCCGGAGGTAAAGATTTATATATGGGAAGTCCTGTTTCGGGCATCGGGACAAGTTTCGGGGTTATCGGTATTGTACCGGGACCACCGGAGGGGTCCCGGGGGCCCACCGGGTGGGGCCACCTGCCCCGGGGGGCCACATGGGCTGTAGGGGGTGCGCCTTGGCCTGCATGGGCCAAGGGCACCAGCCCCACATAGGCCCATGCGCCTAGGGTTCAAGGGGGCAAGAGTCCTAGGAGGGGAAGGCACCTCCTAGGTGCCTTGGGGGGGAGGGAAACCCCCCTTGGCCGCCGCCCCCCTAGGAGATTGGATCTCCTAGGGCCGGCCACCCCCCCCTTGGCCCTCCTATATATAGTGGGGGAGAGGAGGGACTTCATACCTTGAGTCCTTGGCCTTTGGTTGCCTCCTTCTCCCTCCCCAACACCTCTCCTCCTCCGTTGTGTGCTCGGCGAAGCCCTGTCGGAGTACTGCTTCTCCACCATCACCACGCCGTCGTGCTGCCGGTGGAGCTGTCTTCCTCAACCTCTCCTTCCCCCTTGCTGGATCAAGAAGGAGGAGACGTCGCTCGTCCCGTACGTGTGTTGAACACGGAGGTGCTGTCCGTTCAGCACTTGGCATCGGTGATCTGAATCACGTTCGAGTACGACTACATCATCACCTTGCAAGCTTCCGCACGCGATCTACAAGTGGTATGTAGATGCAAACTCTCTCCCATGACTCGTTGCTTAGATGAACTCATAGATGGATCTTGGTGAAGCCGTAGGGAAATTTTAATTTTCTGCAACGTTCCCCAACAGGTGTGACCCCATTTAAAAACTTACAGTTGCAACCCTTCTTAAAAAACATGCAGTTGCGACCTCCCCTTAAAAACATGCAGTTGCGACCCATCTTAAAAGACATGCAGTTGCGACCTCTCCTTAAAAACATGCAATTGCGACCCGTATTGAAAACTTGCAGTTGTGACCCATCATGAAAACATGCATGCAGTTGCGATCCCTCTTAAAACATGCAGTTACGATCCACCTTAAAACATAAAGTTGCCGCACCTCTTGAAAACACGCAGTTGCGAACCCGTCTTTATAGGATCATAATGCAATTTGATCTACGAGTAATGGCGTGAACGAAGCATAGTTGAAACACACCTTGTCCCATGAAAATAAAAAAATATCAAAAAAGAAGAAGAACAAAAAAAGCAAAAAGCAAGAATGAAGAACAAAAAATAAAAATAAAATAATAAAACCGATTGCATGTGGACCTTTAAAGCGTGAAGCTTCCCGTAAGAAAAGAGTGTACAAATGTCCAAATTAAACAATACAACAAGTATCACGTTCACAATGTGAAGTAGCATCTTGTAGAAGAAAAAACAAAAAAAAACATTAGCTAGTTTTTATTTAGGCAAACTCTAAAGCTTTTTATTGAACTGTCACAATGTTTACGTAGACGAGAGAAAGACCATCAGACTGGCCAAACCAAATTTGAAGACCTAGTATAGAACAGTTGACGGCACCGAACCAACACGCAACAACTTAGCTTGGCAATAGTAAAAAAAGGTCCATTAACGACAGGGCTGCACGGTCAACCATCGGACAAACAAGCAATTGGACGACGACACTACAACACGAATCTCAGCAAGCTTTTGATCCAACGGCTGTCCAGGTGAATGAGATAATAACTAATCACCCCGTTGAATCTCTCGGATGATGATGTCGAGCGCTCGATCATCCACCAGAAGGTCATTATGCGACATGTTGGACACCTTGACCATTCTAAAATCCCCACCATGGCGGCTCCACGGCGTCTGCACCGCCACGAGGCTCGCCAGGTTCACCACCCCGTCGCCGTCCCCGGCGACAACGGACGGCGTCGCGTCGAAGTCATCCCCGGGGTAGTTTATCCTTTCCGGCGTCGCCACCCCGACCCCGATGACGGAGGTCACCGGCACCCCGGGATGCGGCAGCTCCCCGCCGAACAGCGGCAGCACGCGGGACTCGTACGGCCCGACGGCCTCGCTGAACCCGATGGCGACGAGGTAGTCTGCCACGTCGCCGGCCGAATAGTTCCTGCTCTTGGTGGTCGCCAATGGCGTCGCGGTGCCGAAGGCGGCCGGGCTGGGCAGTATCCACAGGCTGGTCTGCAGGCTCCTGCCCTGCTGCAGTAGCGCGCGCGGCTCCACGAACGGCAGGCCCATGTTGTTCCCGGAGACGAGCGTCAGCATCCCCAGGACGACGCCACCCCACGAGGCGGCGATGGGTACGAAGCGCCGCACGAACTTCTGGCGCCAGGCCCGCGTCTGGCGGACGAGGAACTGGTGCGCCAGCTGGCCGCCGAAGCTGTGGGTGGCGATCACCACCGGCCTGCCGCCGTTGAGCCCGCTCGCCCTCTCGACGAGGCCCTTGAGCGCCCGGAAGAAGGCGTCGCCGACGCTGGACGGGCGCCCCACCGGCCCGACGGCGTACCGGAAGTCGTAGGGCGCGCCGAACATGGTCTCGCCGTCGCGGTACCCCATCTTCTCCAACCTCTCCACGAACGTGCTCATGTAGGAAAAGTTCCTGATCATTTTTTTGATTTGATATCACCAGCTCGTGAGGAAAATCGAGAAATTTCAGCCGAATTTTATTCAGAAGCAATCGATAGCTACTTACTTGCGATCTGGATCGGGATAGCGGAAGGCTTGGGTGGAGCCGAAGAAGGGGACGCGCGTCTCCACTCCGGCGACGTTGGAGTAGTCGTCGGCGGCGGGGTCGTACACGGAGCTCATCTGCTCCGCGAAGCACGGCACGTTGGCGGGGTCCTGGAGGGCGGAGTAGTTGAGGTAGAGGCGGAACCACCCCTCCCCCTTGCGCGCCCCGCAGCCCGGCGACGACGGCTGGTAGAGCTCGGTGAGCCGCGCGTCCAGCTCGTTGGTGCCGTAGCCCGGCACCAGGACCACGGGGTGCAAGCCCGGCGCCGCTTGCACCGCTGCTAGTGCCACTGCCAGTAGTAACTGGGCAAGAAGCAACGGGATCGCCATGGATGAACTGATCAAATGATCAAAGCTGAGTACTCCTTTTGCCCAGTTTGCAACACATTTTATACGCGAAGCATCCCATGTCGCTCGCTCGCATCCACAATGCCCACCAGTCAGTCGATGTGGATGATTGAGTACAATACTAATTGTTGACATTTTGCTTGTGTGGAGGCCCAAGGGGTACTGGATGTGGACCGGCTGCTTCTGAGAGATAACTTCAACGGTTCAACCTACTGGTTGTTGAGTGTATTCTAAAAATCCCCTTGGGTACACATTTAACTAAAAACTTATCATGACATAGATCAAAGTCAACCATATTCTCTGTCCAATCTGGTTATTACTTGGAATGGGAGCACCGATTAGGGCCCAAGATGGACAGGGTTTGGCTGAACTGAATCCAGTGTGGGATTAATCTCGAACTCAAATGCTCCTGCTATGAACAGTAAATTCTAAAAAAAACTAAAAATTCTGAAATTTTTTTGTGGTAAACTTTGAAGAATGTTTGGAGTGCACGCAAAAATTCATCACGAAATCACATCAGTGCAAGGCGTGGTAAAAAAAACAAAATCAATGATATGAAAATGTTATTTTCAAACGCATTTTGGATCTTTGAATTTGTTTTTTGGCATGACTTACTACAATGTTATCTCGTGATGAAAATTTGCATGCACTTCAAACATTTCTTAAAGTTTGCCACATTTTTTTAGATTTATTTTTTTACTTTTTTCCGAATTTACTTCATAGCAGCAGCATTTGAGCTCGGGATTAGAAGATACTTTCAATGCATTGTTTGCTTTGTGGAGGATGTGCATCCCAAAGAAGAATGGGGGCATGGGTTTTCATGACCTACATGCATTCAATTAAACAATGCTTGCAAAACAGGCATGGATGCTCTTAGAGCATCTCTAGCAGACCCGTATATCGCCGGCCCGCAAAACTCATTTACAGTTCGCGGAAAAATGGCTTTGCGGGCCGGCGTGGGCGGCGGCTGAGCTGACCCTGCATAGCGAAATTGTAAAACGGAATATTCACGGATATTCCGTTTTACAGTTCCGCTATGCGGGGTCTAATCGGCCACAACCCGCGCCAACCCGCAAATCAGATGGCTTTTTATCTAAATTTGACACATATGCCACATATTCAAAATTATTAATTCAATATAAGATAAAATGTCAATATTACAATACAACAATCATTCAAATTACAATAATTATTGAAATCACCAAAGAAAACTAAATAATTCAATACAAAACTTGTCTCGAATACAAATCACACATGAATAAAATGAAATGAATGGAAAAATGGAATGTGTTACCGCCTAGCCTTTGCCAATGGTGCTCACTGAGATCCTCTTGAAGCTGAAAGTGGGTGTTTGCATCTTCAATCTTCCGGTAGGTTTGAAGAAATGCTCTAATGCGGTTAGGGTCTCTAGCTGGTTTGACATGGCTACCCACATTGTCGTAGAAGAACTCCAAGTTCATGCCTCTCTCATCTTCGAGAATCATATTGTGAAGAATCGCACAACATGTCATGATGTTTTTCAGGGATCGCTTATCCCAAAAACGAGCAGGACCACGAACAATAGCAAACCTAGATTGCAAAACCCCGAATGCTCTTTCAATATCTTGTCGGGCTACCTCTTGTACCCTTGCAAATTCACATTGTTTCTTAGTTTTGGGCTCTTTGATGCTCTTGACAAATATGCATCAAGAAGGGTAGATACCATCTGCAAGATAGTACCCCTTTGTGTATTCATGCCCATTGATAGCGTAGTTGCAAGTAGGAGTATCACCGCTAGCAAGCCTAGCAAACAAATGAGACTGTTGCAACACATTGATATCATTGAGAGTACCCGACATACCAAAAAGCAATGCCAAATCCATAAATCCTCAGATTACGGCCTCTAGTACAATTGTTGCATCAAGAGACTTGCCACAATACATTCCCTGCCATGCCTTCAGGCAGTTTTTCCAAGTCCATGAATACAATCAATGCTTCCTAGCATGCCAGGACAACCTCTTCTCTCACTTGATGCCATCAACTTTTTTGTGTCTTCCTCGTTGGGTGCCCGAAGATATTCAGGACCAAAGACACGGATGATCACTTTGGCAAACCTATGCACTGACTCAATTGTAGTATCTTCACCAATGCGAAGGTACTCATCGGCATAGTCAGCCGGCATGCCGTATGCCATTACTCGCATAGCTGCGATTTTTTGATATGCACTAAATCCCTTCAAGCCCGCGACATTTATTCTTTTAGTAAAATATCGACAATTGGCCTCGCAAGCTTGCACTATTTTTGCAAAGAGGGATCGATGCATTCGGTACCTTCTCCTGAAGAGGTGCAGCGGATATGTTGGATTGTCCGCGAAGTAGTCTTGCATCAACATCTCGTTCCCAAGATGGCGATTGCGAGGAATGCAAAGATGGCCGACGGTCGATCCTCATCGCCTCTTTCGGTTCTCATCGTCGTGCTCCTTCACGGCGAGGGCCATCACCAACATTGAAAACAAAATCTGTAAGAAATAGAACAGTCTGTAATGATCTGAACAGCAACCATACTTCTGCTACTCCAAATATTATGAAATAAATTGGTGGACGTGAGAAATTTATCTATTAATCTTCTTCAAAAAGAATTAACTCAAAAGCACTCTTCTGTAAAAAAAATGACAGCTAATCTCGTGAGCACAAAGTTTCTGTTTTTTACAGCAAGATCACATTAACTTTCACCAAAGTCTTCCCAAAGGTCTTACTTGGCACTTTATTGAAGCAAAAGCTATAAAACATGATTACTACAGTAAGTTAATCATGTGAACACACAAAAACAGTAAGGCTAAATATTGGGTTGTCTCCCAACAAACGCTTTTCTTTAATGTCTTTTAGCTAGGCATGATGATTTCAATGATTCTCACAGAAAAGATAAGAATTGAAACATAAAGAGAGCATCATGAAGAATATTACTAGCACATTTAAACCTAACCCGCTTCCTATGCCTAGGGATTTTGTGAGCACACAGTTTATAGGAACAAGAATCAACTAGCATAGTGATACGTCTCCAACGTATCTATAATTTTTGATTGTTCCATGCTATTATATTATCCATCTAGGATGTTTTATATGAATTTATATGCTATTTTATATGACTTTGGGACTAGCCTATTAACCTAGAGCCCAGTGCCTTTCTGTTTTTTCCTTGTTTTTGAGTTTTACAGAAAAGGAATACCAAACGGAGTCCAATTGACGTGCCAATTTTGATGATTTTTTATGGACCAAAAGAAGCCCCCCAGAGTAAAAGAGTTGGGCCAGAAGAGTCCTGGGCTGCCCACGAGGGTGGGGGGCGCGCCCCCTGTCTCGTGGACAGCCCGGAGACCTCCCTGACTTGTTCTCGATGCCAAAAATTCCTATAAATAATGAAACCTCCAGAACATAACCTAGATCGGGAGTTCCGCCGCCGCAAGCCTCTGTAGCCACCAAAAACCAATCGGGACCCTGTTCCGGCACCCTGCCGGAGGGGGGATCCCTCACCGGTGGCCATCTTCATCATCCTGGTGCTCTTCATGACGAGGAGGGAGTAGTTCACCCTCGGGGCTGAGGGTATGTACTAGTAGCTATGTGTTTGAGCTCTCTCTCTCTCTCTCTCTCTCTCTCTCTCTCTCTCTCGTGTTCTTGATTCGGCACGATCTTGATGTATCGCGAGCTTTGCTATTATAGTTGGATCTTATGATGTTTCTCCCCCTCTACTCTCTTGTAATGGATTGAGTTTTCCCTTTGAAGTTATCTTATCGGATTGAGTCTTTAAGGATTTGAAAACACTTGATGTCTGTCTTGCATGTGCTTATCTGTGGTGACAATGGGATATTCACGTGATCTACTTGATGTATGTTTTGGTGATCAACTTGAGGGTTCAGTGACCTTGTGAACTTATGCATAGGGGTTGGCACACGTTTTCGTCTTGACTCTCCGGTAGAAACTTTGGGGCACTCTTTGAAGTACTTTGTGTTGGTTTGAATAGATGAATCTGAGATTGTGTGATGCATATCATATAATCATACCCACGGATACTTGAGGTGACATTGGAGTATTTAGGTGACATTAATTAGCATTTTGGTTGATTTGTATCTTAAGGTGTTATTCTAGTACGAACTCTAGGCTAGATTGAACGGAAAGAACAGCTTCGTGTTATTTTACTACGGACTCTTGAATAGATCGATCAGAAAGGATAACTTTGAGGTGGTTTCGTACCCTACAATAATCTCTTCGTTTGTTCTCCTCTATTAGTGACTTTGGAGTGACTCTTTGTTGCATGTTCAGGGATAGTTATATGATCCAATTATGTTATTATTGTTGAGAGAACTTACACTAGTTAAAGTATGAACCCTAGGCCTTGTTTCGAAGCATTGCAATACCGTTTTCGCTCACTTTTATCAGTAGTTACCTTGCTGTTTTTATAATTTCAGATTACAAAAACCTATATCTACCATCCATATTGCACTTGTATCACCATCTCTTCGCCGAACTAGTGCACCTATACAATTCACCATGTATTGGGTGTGTTGGGGACACAAGAGACTCTTTGTTATTTTGTTGCAGGGTTGTTTGAGAGAGACCATCTTCATCCTACGCCTCCCAGAGATTGATAAACCTTAGGTCATCCACTTGAGGGAAATTTGCTACTGTCCTACAAACCTCTGCACTTGGAGGCCCAACAACGTCTACAAGAAGAAGGTTGTGTAGTAGACATCACATAGGAAGGCAAAACAAGTATAACTTCAAAACTTTAGGCACATAGGGAGGAAACTTGATATTATTGCAATTCCAACAAGCATATATTCCTCCCTCATAATAATTTTCAGTAGAATCATGAATGAATTCAACAACATAACCACTACATAAAGCATTCTTTTCATGATCTATAAGCATAGAAATTTTACTACTCTCCACATGAGCAAAATTCTTCTCATTCGGAATAGTGGGAGCAAACTCAAGAAAATAACTATCATGTGAGGCATACTCCAATTGAAAATTAAAAGCATGATGACAAGTTTCATAGTTAACATTATTCTTTATAGCATACATGCCATCACAATAATCATCATAGATAGCAACTTTTTTCTCATAATCAATTGGAACCTCTTCCGAAATAGTGGAATCATTACTAACTAAAGTTAAGACCTCTCCAAATCCACTTTCATAAATATCATACTAAGATTCAACACCCTCCAAAATAGTGGGATCATTACTTCCTGAAGTTGACGCTCTTCCAAACCCACTTTCGATGATAGTATTATTCATACTCCAAAAGTTATAAGTGAAGTTCATGGAGCATTCTACAATTGATATAGGCTAACCAATATCCAAGCTCAAAATATATAAGTGAAGCACGCAAAGCATTTCTATAAATCCATACTCAAAAGATTTAAGTGAAGTACAAAGAGCATTCTATAAGGTCATACTCAAAAGATATAAGTGAAGCACATGAAGCATTCTATAATTCAATGAAGGGCTATCTCATACTAGCTTGGTTCTTAAAGAAAAATAAAACACAAAGGACACAAATCATGTGAACAAAACAAAAACCGAGGTATACCGATAATTGTTGTAGAAGAAAGATGGGATGCCAACCGGGGCATCCCCAAGCTTAGATGCTTGAGTATCCTTGAATATTACCTTGGGGTGCCTTGGGCATCCCCAAGCTTAAACTCTTGCCTCTCTTTATTCTTCTCACATCGGTAACTCCTCGTTCTTCGAACACTTCATCCACACAAAAACTTAACAAAAACCTTGTGAGATCCGTTAGTATAATAAAGCAAATCACTACCTTTAGGTACTGTTGTAAACTCATTCCAATTTCATATTAGCACTATATCTACTATATTCCAACTTCACCATGGTTCATACCCCCCGATACTACCCATAGATTCATCAAAATAAGCGAACAATACATAGAAAACAGAATCTGTCAAAACAGGACAGTTTGTAGTAATCTAGAACTTTCGTATACTTCTGTAACTCAAAAAATTCTAAAAAAATGAAAATTTAAACAAATTGTACATAAGTATTGTGCAAAAAGTTTCAGACCCATTTAACTTTCCAGTAAAAAATGTAAATTCACGCACTACAGCCAAAGATTCTGTCTTTGCACTGCACATAATAAACAAGCACTCTAATCATCCTAAAACCAAAGCTTGGCACATTATTATTATAATACAAAGGATATATACAAGGGGGTAATTATTTTCAGAGAAACTTCCATGAAAAATTCTACATTGTTTCCATGAGCATGAACACGAGTGTTCAAGGTCGAGCTTGATAATCCCAAGGTGCAAGGAATCATCGTAGCAATTCCCAAAGGTGGAAGTGATAAGTATGCAGTGTCGAACCCACAAGGAGCTAAAGGTAAGATCAATATTCTCTCAAGTCCTATCTGCCACTAATATGACTCTACGAACACCGAACGTTTGCTTCCAACTGGAAACGAGAAATAAAACTACGTTGTGGGTTTGAAGAGGATAACTTTATATGATATCGGGGAGCTAAAATATAAAAGTAGGTGATGTTATCATAAAGTTAGAATATATTACTAAATATTATAAATAGCGAGTGTGGAATAATGATGGGTCGGTGTGTAGAATTATCCTAGGCAATTGTTAACAAGACCGGTAATCACTATTGCAATTTCAGATGAGGGAGAGCACTATAAAAAAAATACACTTCCGTGATGATACGTGTTTGTCACAGTAGGCTGCGTTTTTTGTCATGCATGCACACCCATGACGATTTTATGATAGAATCAAGATAGTCATACCTGTGCTGTCGTAGAAGTGTTCCATGACATTACCAAAATTATCATCACAAAAGTGTCCACTACCATGACGATAAATCACGCGTCATAGAAGTGCTTTTTTCAAGGGTGACCGACACGTGGCATCCACCGTAACGGAATGCCGTTAAGCTATCGGGTCGGGTTTTGGATCCGATAACCCGTTAACAGCCCCGACCAATGGGAAATTTCCACGTGTAAAATTCTTATTGGCCGGACGAAACACGTGTCAGCTCGTCAGTGGGTCAGATAGGCGCCTATGATATGTCGACACGTGCCATGGCCCACCACTGGCCCATTTAGCTTACAAAGTCGGCCCGTTTCACTTGGTCAAAAGTTAACGGGCTGGCCCATGAAAAGCCTGTTAACGGTCTCTTCGCAAATAGCCCATTTTACGGCCCGGTAACTCACGGCCTGTTAGGCCCTATAGGAAATCGGCCCAACAACGTCATGTGGGCCATCGAATATAACACCAGCCCATTTCACTTTCAGCCCATGTAAACGTCTTTCGGCCCATATGAGGCCTTCGTATCTTTAGGCCCTTTACAGGCCCACAGTGACTCTAGCCCATAATGAACAGTAATTTTCTTTGTACCCGTTAACGGCCCGTGATTTACATGGGCCGTTTCCAGCAAGTGTTAGCTTTCGGCCTATTGACGGACCATACGTTCTTGGGCTCCTTTTCGGCCCTCGATTACTTCCGGCCCGTTACTGGCCTGTTCCCCTAATGGGCCAAATTCAGCCCATGGCAAGAGTCGGCCCGTTTCTGGCCTGTTAACCCGTTGCGCCATTTCTAGCCCGTCCTATATTCTGGCCCATTAATGACCCGTTATGCCTGTGACAGAATTAATCCTTTGCTTTCCTACGGCCTGTTAACGGACCATTACCGTGATGGGCCGATACCAATTATGCCCGTTTACGGCCCATGTAGACCCATTTATCTGATGGCCCGAGGCCCACCGATTCTACGGCCCTGTTGGAGGCCCATTTATCGACGGCCCGTAGGAGACCCATGGACCCTACGGCCCGTAGGAGACCCATGGATCCTACGGCCCGTATATGGCCCATGGTTGTTGCGGCCACTAGCAAACCAGGGAAAAAGAAGACTAGAAAATAAATAAGGCCGAAACTAACGCTAGGCTATTAAGGCGATTGCACAGATTACATCCACTCGGCATCAAAGATCGCCACCAGTGCAAATATAGGGAACACCCTACACTATACAAAAATGGCTTGCTGTTTTCTCTAACCGGTGGCTGCACGTTAAGAATAAATTTTGTATCGCACCAAAACAAATTACAACTATATAACAAAAGGAAGGTTGGCATGAAACTTAACAGTCTAGCAGATAAATGCACCACCAGAAGTTCAGAAGCTCAGTTCATTTGACCTGACTGTTACGTTTTCATGCTGTATTGTCCAATGGAGCACCATAACCCTTGCCTTCATTTCCCCTAGGCTCCTGAATAACATAGCAAATGTCTGATAGTATGGTTTCAAAACCATGCATATCGTGACGACATCGAACAATGTCTCTCCTTGTTTCACAAAGGGTCTCTGTTAGGGAATGGGCTTGTGTCTGGAGCGCAGATACATCATTGCTTTGAGCTTGCATATCTTGAATTCTTGATCATGAGGCAGTTTGGACGAGATTGCCTTAACAACCAACCCAGTATTACGCAGGAATGTGCTTTTGGCACTGTTAGTGGACAGGTACTGACCCACTGCAGCAAGAGCTGACATTGCGGTTATAGTTGCCTCGCCACCTTCAGAAGGTGGCGGTTCCACCATTTTTTCCATAGCTCCATGAAAAGTTGAGTTTTTACATTAGTAGTACCAGAACAGAAGATATTAAGGAGGCAGCAAAACCAAACAAAATAGCTTTGGTCTATATACAGAACTTATTCTGGTGAACCCATGTAAAATATTAGTTGTATTTTATTGCAAAGTACATAATAAAACCAGGTTCCAAACATATGACCATGTACCATCGCTAATGTATTGTCTATTTCTTCACATTGTATTGAGGGCTAAGGATAAAGAGACGAAGTTTATAATACGGTAAGCATAGTATGACAGCATTCATATCACAAAACAAACTCAGAACAGCCAAACAAGCAATTATAACGTTGTGTGGGAAAGTCTAGCATGGAACTAGATTACGGGTCAAGATCAAAGGAACATCACTCCTCTCTTTTAAACCTTGTAAGGTGCGATGATACGCTAAGACAATTGTGTATAAAATTGAGAAGAGTAATAGACATTAGCTGCAAACCATGCAGTTCAAGGCAAAAGTCAGAGTAAGTAGTAGTTAAAAGGCATGAGGATTAAGGACTTACAACAACGACTTTGACTGGTGTAGTCATGCCCTTCTTCTTGCTGGTGTGACAATCCTTGAAGATTTCCACAGCATTTGGTTCAGGTACTTTTTGGTCCTTGCGGGCTTTCCTATGCATTTCAAACAAGTCAATATAGATCTGATAATATGGTATGGCGAAAAGAGTGAAACAGCAGCTAATTACAAGAGCCTCGCAGTGTGCAATATAGCTACGAGATCCTGTCGTCTGTTGGAATTTCACTTTTGTACGGTTGGCCTTGTTCTTTGAACAGTTCACCTACAAGAAGATAGATTTGTGTGGCACATGCGTAAATAGGACTTCAACATGTGATCTGATCACATATATATAATGTACCTGATACTTTGGATCAGACCAGTGTTTAACAAGGCCCCTCCAGTCTTCATCTGATATATTTTCCACTGGAGATGTTTGGGAAAGTTCACTGTTAGCCTTGCCTTCAAAGTGAGTTTTCCTCAAGTTATACCGATACCGTCGCAGAGCTGACTTGAAAACATGGGTGCAAGCTTGTCTGGTTGCATCATCTTGGCTATCCAACTTGAACCTCATCTGTTGAAAATTATGGGAGTCTCATTATCAGCAACCTAGAAAGTATGGGACAGAGCAAGACGATATTACTAGTTTCCATACATAGCCATACTTACAAACAAATGGTCAAGGAAGGTGTTGAACTGGGTTTTGTCTTTGTCATTCCTGTACTGAATCCATGTTGGGAGGATACGTACATGACACCTAACGGCAACCGCTGCCTCTGATACTAACTTGGCTGACTCTGTAGCATCACGTGGCCTTTTTAAACCTGCCTCAAAACGGATCTCCGTTCTTCCTCCTCTAGATTTAGTTAACCTATCGAGCATTATCCCTGATGTTTGTTTCCTATTGCTCCTAGGTGCTAGTCCAACAACGAACATAGGAAGTGTTAGTGTACATCAAACTGTGAGACTACATATAAAGAAGCATGCAACTGTAACTTGACTCCAGCAACTACCTTCTTGCTGTTGAAGCTCACAAGGTTCATCTGATATTGCCAACTCATCTAGTGTCAAGAGTGCTTGGGAAGTAGTGTCAGGTGGCAAGGGAGCTTGGGAACGTGCTGCTAGGTCAGTTGACGCATGAGTAACTCGTGCAGCTGGTAGTACCGTGGTAGGTGTTGCAAGAACTAGGGCTGTCTCTGCTTGTTTGGTGGCAGCTATTTGTTTCTGTTTGGCTTTTTTTGCAGCTCATGTAGCATGGGATGCCATGTTTGTAGAATTTTCCACTGGACTTTGACCTTCTATTGCACCATCAGTACCAGCAGAATCTGCAGGATTCATCCGCTTCTCATTCCCTGCCATTATGTGTTTCTTCCTCTTTCTCTGTGCCATGTTAAGTCAACCCGACAAGAAAAACGAATAACAATTTAGTTCTTAAGAACAAATTGATGCGTGATGTAGACGAACTGAACTTTGATGTTAGACAACCACATGATAGGAGGATGTAATATGTATGAAAAACAGGACGGAAGAGATAACCAGAACTATGATGTGTAAACTAAGAAGAAGACATTTCACCAAATTAGAAGCAATGCAATGGAAGGTAGACACCATATGAAAGATGCTACAAATATCGCTCTGCCAAGTTAACAGTGTCTCATCATAAATGGCGTTTAAAAAAATGTGAAGCAGTACAAGAAATAAATCATATGCAAGGTGCCAACAACATCACAGTACCATTTTAGAGGTCTCTCATCATTAGTGTCATTGCATATTCACAGCATTGCATATTCACAGCTTATGATGTGTAAACTAAGGAGAAGGCATTTCAACAAATTAGAAGCAATGAAAGCTAGACACCATATGAAAGATGCAATGAATATCACTCTACCAAGTTAAAATTGTCTCGTCATAAGTGCCATTTCAACAAATTAGTAGTACAAGCTAGAAAAGAATGCGAGATGTAACCTATATCACACTCCGAAGTCAAACGTGTCTTATGATAAGTGATTGTTGCAGGTTACACAATAGTAGTAATTTGATGTAAGAACATGGTGTGATAGACAGATATTGTATGTTCTAGAAATAGGAACAGGTGTCTTATTCAAGTATAATGTGTAAAGTAAGCAGATGGAATTCAACAAAATTAGAAGCAATACAAGCTAGACATCACACATAACATGCAACCACATCTAACAGTGCCAAGTTAGAGGGAGCACCGGTGATGGTGCACTAGGGGAGACGTGCTCATCATAAACACAGCTTTGTTGAGTGCCTATGCATGTGTTGTCTTGGAAATCATCTTGGGGGTGTGGAGGAGTAGAAACTGTAGAGGCCCTCCGTTCGGAAGGAGCACCTTTATCCGCTGCCTTGCTAACTTCCTTCCGCTTTATTGATTTTGAATTTTCAAGTAAAACTGACAAGAAAAAGCAATAAAATTCTCTATTCAGAACTCATTCATGCATGATACTGACAATCACTACTTTGATGTAAGGCAAACACATGATACCAGGATAGAATATGTACGAAAAACAGGACGGCATGGCATGTTCACAACTATTTGTGTAAACTAAGCAGAAACCATTCCAACAAATAAGAAGCAATGCAAGCTAGACACCACATGAAATATGCAACCAATATGACTCTGCCAAGTTAAAAGCGTCGCGTCATAAATGGAATTTCAACAAATTAGAAGCATCGCATGCTATAAATCATATGAAAGATGCAACTAATATTGCACTGCATATACTAAAGGTGTCTCGTCATATTGATTGATGCGGGATACAAAAAAAACAATAGTTTTATGTAAGGACATGCTTAATAGACAGATGTACTATGTACTAAATACAAGAAGACATGTCACATTAACAGGTATAATGTATAAGCTAAGCAGACTAGCACATGCAGTTTAACCAGATTGGAAGAATTACAATCTAGACACCATATGCAACATGCAACCACATATCACGCTGCCAAGTTAGAGCAAGCACCTGCGATGCTAGTGTAGGGGAAATGTTGTAATCAACTACAGAGCTACATTCACTATCTTCATCTAGCATTGCTGTAAAACATATCTTTCCTTATCATAATAAATACCGACTTCGGCCTTTCGAATACAAGCTAGACACCATATGGAACATGCAACCACATATGACACCGTGAAGTTAAAGCAAGCACCTGGGATGGTGGTTCATTGCGAGCGAGGTCATCAACTCCAGAGCTACGTTTACCGTCTCCATCTGCTGACATTGCACCCTTTATAGCGCTGTAACGTGTCGTGCCTACCCGCGAAGAAAGCTGGCTCAACTTCACTCTTCTCTTTTTTGCTTCTCTCGAGGCAGACTCTGAAATACCCTTGCTTAAAAACACAATAGTGAGAGTATGGGTGAAGTGTGTGCAGAACTAGTGCACTGTAAAAGTAGCAGATAGCAGGTGGTGAAAAATAAATGACAGGAGACATATGATAGCTCTAGAACATTGCATGGTAAACAAAATTAGATTCTACTCCGTATGATTTTGTAGTATATGAGCACAGGAAATGCAGGTACTCCTCCAGCACACCACCACGTGTGGTCATATCTAAGATAACAGTCGACTGAAAATAAATAGGCCAGTCGATTTTTTTTAATGAACCGTCCGATCTATAAGGAACGGGCAGATGGCCTTCGTCTACCTCCCGCTAGTCACTGTTGACGATCTTTCTCGAACCGCCAGCGACCACCAGCCTAGATCCCTGCCTCCGCCGCCCCGCCCTCCCCTCGACCTCACACCACCGCCGTGCTTGGCAGCGCCCCCAGGCCACCCCTTTAATCTCGGCCGACCTCCAGATCGGGTGCTAGTAGCTCTAGGCCGCACACGCCCCTAAGATAAACACCAAGGTGCTGCTTCCCCGGTGTAATAGGCGTACTAGCGCTTGTTACGCCGGGGAATGCTTCCATTAATTGGGAATCAACTGGCCAGAAATTGAAATTCAGGGGGGCGACGAACCTCTAGCTAAGGTGAAATAGTATATGAGGAGAAACCTTGTGCATCGCAAGTTACTAGGAACATCTAGTATGAAGAAGAAGCGGTCAACTAGTGTCTTCTGTGGGATGAATACCGTGCAAGCAGACACGTAAGATTTGCACGAATAAGGGAAGAGGAGTACCCTTATCGGTTGCCAATGTGGTGTAGATATGTCGCGGCGATCTTCTTGTTTTTCCCGGGGGAACCGATGTTTTGGAGAGCCGTGGATCCTTGGACAGACCCATGGCCAAATTGTTGACTGTGTTGCCGTGGCCGTATATCGGCGGAGGGGAAGCAGATCCGAGGCGGCGAAGGACGGCGTAGCAGGAACAACTCCGGTGCGGTGGACGGTGGCAAAGTTGGAGCGGCAGCGGTGAGGCATAGGACGGCGTGGTTGAACTGGCTCAGGTATGGACGGCTCGGCCTCGGCTTCAACTACTAACCGTGGAGGGCGTTGCGGTTGAGGTTGTGGTGGACGACGACGTCGGGGTATTGGCTCTGGCGTGATGGAGGAGGGCGGCGGTTGATGGGTGGGATGGGGTGGCGGACGGAGGACGCCGGGGTTCCGCGGCTGGTGGAGAGGTAGTTTTGGCGCCCACGGAGTATGAATGGGGAATCAGACGGGTGGGGAGGAACCATGTTTCGGTTTGGGTCGCGCTTGTTTTTGGCTTTTTTGAATAGAAGATGGGACGCGCTTGTTTGAAATTTGGGGAAAGTACAAACTTTGCCCCCTCTTAAATTTTGGACCTACTACAGGTCGGGGGTAGGATGGTAATCCCAGGTGTCCCAAATAGTGGGCGGGAGCGATTTCGGCCGCGCGCATGTGTGCTTAGGCAGCCATTGTGTATGAATGTTTTTCGGAGGCGGTTGTGTGGCGTCTAGATGAAGCTACAAACATACCCCGGTTTAGACCTTTGGACGTCGGGCCGGTAGGTTTCACGGGTCGGAGTTATTAGAAAAGTAATTTTCTTGTACTACCAAACATTGGTCTCATGTGGTTTCGGGCGAGTAGAGGCTCTTTTGGCGCTTCGTTTGAAATTTTGAAACACAAGCATTCACGTTTAGAGAACTCTTGAACTATGAGGATTGACCTAAATAGACAACGTGTCGGTGTACTAGAGTAGGGGTACACTAGTATCCTGAACTTGTGCACGGGCAGTCGCAGCGCCCCGCGACAAGGCTTGCCGGGTGCCCGCCAAGGTCCTCCGTGTTTCCTTTGGAGCCATTCAAGAACAAAGTGTCCAAGACAAGGCCCCGGCAAGAGGGGCTTGCCGGGAAGGACAAGGCCCCGGCAAGAGGAGCTTGCCGGGAAGGCCAACCAAGGCAATTCAAGGAACTTGCCGCAACGCACCGCGCGTCCCGACAAGACCCGACGAGCGACAAGCTTCCAGGCGCGACAAGACAACGACCGCGGCAAGGCGCTTGCCACGGAAGGCCGCCACTCCGTGCCCACGCTCCAGCACATCGGTCGACGTGTCGCCACAAGACCGTTCCAGGCGCACGTGGCGAGAGGCTGTGCAGCCAAGCGGTGCGAGGTGGCGAGCGGAGATGACAAGATGGCCATCGTGGCGAACGGTGGCGCCCCTAACGGTCGCTTTTCTGCACTGTTTGGGCAACGCGGACGGGCATTAAATGCTCTTGTCCCCTGCCATCAGAGTTAGGTAGGATGCACTGTAGAAGTAGCTGTACCAACCACTCTTTTTTTACATTTGTACCCTTGCCTGCGTTGCCACCTGTCGGTGACCCCTTTAGCATATAAAAGGAGGCCCATGCGCAATGTAGGAGGGGGGGGGGGACTCATTCGAAACCAGAACACTCCCACGCTCTCGAGCAAGAACATAATACAACCACAAAGCAGCAGTAGGAGTATTATCTCTCTGGAGAGCTCCGAAGCTGCGTAAAATCGCTCGTGTGTTCCGCCTCGATCCGCTCTTCGTGCGATCTCCGCCCCTCGCCGGACCGAAAGGGACCCCGGTCCCATAGGTGTTCGTTTCCCACGACATCTTTGGCGCGCCAGGTAGGGGGGCGTCGAGGTTGTGTGAACCCGCTCCGGCATTCGCGCGAGCCAGATCTTCATCTTCTTCATCATCTTCATCGACATGCCACCGAAGAAGAAGGCTTCGGAGGTGCTGCTGTCCACGTCGATCCCACCGCCACTGGAGCAAACGGGTGGTGGGGTAGATGCCGGCGGAGGAACGGGCGCCGACGAGGGAGCTCACGCTGCCGCCAGGTCCAAGGACAAGGTCGCGCAAACCTCGGCGTCTGTACATGCACCGCACCCATCTCAGGAGGTGCGGGGTCAACAGCGTCATGGTACTCGTGGTACCATACGCTCGTTGGACCAAAATCGAGCTGGCAGATCTCGAGATGCTCAAGACCAGCATGCACGCCAACCTGCTGGCACGAGCAAGACACGGTCGCCTGGACGGGATCCTGCTCCTTCTAACATAGTTAGAAGTCCGAGCATATCCCGCTCCTCGCACCGTTCGCCACCGCCACCGAAGACCCCAGAAGAAGCTTTGGCTCGAGCCCAACTGCTCCTGGATTACCCTCCAACGGTGGACAAGATCGACGATTGGAGGGCCACCATTCAGAGCCTCATCGGCTTCGCCAACGGCGACACTCCACGGCAGCCGAATGCGTCGCAGCCGCGGCAAGATTGCCGGACGCGAGCCGATGGCGACAAGACTGGTGGAGGTGCAACCACCGTGCACTCTCCACCCCGAAGGCCAAGATCGCCGACTCGCCAGGTCAACCTCGACACAGACTCCACAGCGTCATCAGATCCTCGAGCTCGCCGCGATCAGCGCCAAGTTCTTCAAGAGCGACAGCAAGAAGACGCTCGTACACGCATCGAGCGTCGAAGAGAAGCGCGGCGTCAATCAGACCAGCGCTGGGCCCGCCGTCGACATGCATGTGCCAGGGGAACCAGGCGACTTGCCGTACGCGGTAGGTTGCCCTGCGTTCACTCGTGAGCTGCTGCAAGTCCAGTGGCCCAGTACAAAGAACTTCAAGCCTGACGTACCAGAGAAGTACGACGGCAGGTTGCATCCTTTGGAGTTCCTCAGCATCTACACCATCACGGTGCAAGCTACCGGGGGGCGCGACGACAAGATCCTTGCCAACTACTTCCCGCTGGTGCTCAAACCCAATGTCAGATCCTGGCTCATGCACTTGCCCGACAACTCCATATCCTCATGGGCGGATCTGTGCCATCAGTTTGTCGGCGCCTTTACGGGCGGCCACAAGCCTCATGGCCAAGAGAGTGATCTGCATCTGCTCGCCCAAAAGGAAGGAGAGCCCCTACGCAAGTATATTCAGAGATTCAGCCAAGTGCAGCGCAACATCCCAGATGTCCACCCTGCCGCGGTCATCAGCGCGTTCCATCAGAACGTGCGAAACCGCAGGATGTGGGAGGATATGGCGATGTGCAAGATTAGAGACGTCAGTGAGCTCTACGCCCTGGCCGACAAGTGTGCACATGCTGAGGAAGGGAGGAAACTCCCCGGAGAGAACACAGGAGCAGGGGGGTTTGACAGTGAGGATGCCACCCCGGCAAGGAAAAACCGACGGCGGAATAACAGAAAAAGGAAAGGCAAAGATGTGCTAGCTGTTGAGCAGTCCGGCAATGGAGGTGGCGCCGACAAAGCCAAAGCTGGTAGCTTTGGTGAGGCTGTGGCGGCCGCTGACAAGCAGGACGGCTCCGGCAAGCAGTATTGCAAGATCCACCGCACCAAGGGTCACGATCTCCAGAGCTGCAAGAAGGTCGAGCAGCTTGTTGAGTAGCAGAAAGCTGAGTACGAGCGGCGCGACAAAGAGAAGGCCCATGAAGGTACTAGTGGATCCGGCAAGAAGCGTCCCGGCCGGGGAGGACGTCGCGGCAAGGCCAAGCAGCGGCAAGGAGACAGGCCTCCCCGCGGCCGCGACAAGGATGAAGATGAAGACGAAGATGAGGATATGGATGATGACGAGGCCGACGAGCAGGAGTTTCAGAAAGCCACAGAGGTTCTGTGCGTTGACGGTGGTGCTTCTCTGCATACTTCACACCGCCAGCTCAAACAGTGGGTGCGGGAAGTTAATGCAGCAGAACCACCAGTTGAGTCACGCAAGCCCCTGAAGTGGTCCAGCACGCCTATCATCTTTGACATTGAGGACCACCCTGATCGCATAACTGCGGTCGGGTGCTTGCCAATGTTGGTGTCACCAACTATCCGCAACCTCAAGGTCACAAAGATGCTAGTTGACGGCGGGGCCAGCTTGAACCTGATCTCCTCAGCAGTACTCCAGAAACTCCAGATCCCTGACAGTGAGCTTGAAGAGACCGGTACATTCCAAGGAATCAACCCGGGAAGGAGCAAGCCGAAAGGGAAGATCACATTGCCGGTGACATTTGGCAGCGAGCTGAACTTCAGGACTGAGAGGGTCACTTTTGATGTTGCTGATTTTCCATTACCTTACAATGGAATACTCGGCCGTCCAACGCTCGCCAAGTTCATGGCAGCCTCTCACTATGCCTACAACGTGCTCAAGATGCCAGGCCCGATAAGTGTCATCCCTGTCCCTGGCGACAAGAAAGATGCCCTTATCTGCACCGACAAGATCTACCAGGAAGCAGCAGCTGCAGTAGATCGCAAGACACTTGCCGCTGAAGCTCCCGGGGGGAAGAAGAAGACCAAGTCCGGCAAGAGCTCTGATGCCCACTCCGGCAAGCGTACCTCTTCGGAGTGCTGCGCTACCGTCGAGGACGCACCATCGAGCTCCACCGACAAGTGTAAGAAGACAAAGAAAGCTTCACCAGAGACCAAGAAAGTGGCCGCCAAGGAGGACGACACTGGTGGTACCTTCACCATCAGTGCCACGCTTGACCCTAAATAGGAAAGCGCGCTCGTTGCTTTCCTGCGGGCGAATGTCGACGTGTTTGCATGGCAACCGTCTGACATCCCCGGTGTTCCCAGGAAAGTAATTGAGCACCACCTTGCCGTCTGTCCTCACGCGCGGCCCGTCAAGCAGAAAGTCAGGAAGCAAGCAGTGGAGCGCCAAGAATTCATCGCAGAAGAGATCAAGAAGTTGGAAGCAGCAGACCTTGTCAGAGGAGTGCTCCATCCTACGTGGCTGGCCAATCCTATAGTCATGCGCAAGGCGAACGGGAAATGGAGGCTTTGTATTGACTTCACTGATGTTAATAAAGCTTGTCCCAAAGACCCATTTCCCTTGCCGCGCATTGACCAGATTGTTGACTCCACGGCTGGATGTGACTTGCTTTCATTTCTTGACGCATACTCAGGGTATCATCAGATCTTCATGGCAGAAGAGGACGAGGAGAAGACCGCATTCATCACTCCATGTGGCACATACTGTTTTGTACGGATGCCTTTCGGACTAAAGAATGCTGGTTCAACATTTGCAAGAGTAGTCCATGACGCTTTTGAGCCACAGTTGCACAGAAATGTGGAAGCCTACATGGACGACATAGTGGTCAAGAGCAAGGACAAAGCAACCCTGGTTCAGGATTTGGATGAAACTTTTGCAAATCTGCGCAAGATCAATCTTAAGCTCAACCCCGAGAAGTGTGTGTTTGGAGTCCCCTCCGGCAAGCTTCTTGGGTTCTTTGTGTCTCAGCAAGGAATTGAAACCAACCCCGACAAGATTAAGGCCATTGAGCAGATTGAAGCACCGAAGCGCGTCAAGGATGTGCGAAGACTTGCCGGCAGCGTGGCTGCTCTCAGCAGGTTTATCTCTAAGTCTGCTGAGCGCGCCCTGCCATTTTTCAAAATATTGAAAAAGGCAGGTCCAATGAAATGGACTCCGGAAGCGGAGGCTGCGCTGCAGGACTTGAAGAGATACCTGTCCTCCACTCCAATACTTGTCGCACCTAAGCCGCAAGAGAAGTTGTTGCTATATCTAGCGGCAACCAATCAAGTGGTTAGTGCTGCGTTAGTAGCGGAAAGGGAGGCGGATGATGAGCCAGCGACCACGGCAAGCGCGTCCAGCGACAAGCAGGGGGCTTCCCCGACAAGCTCTGGTCCCGACAAGGATGGATCCGTGCAGCCACAAGAAGAGAAGCAGAAGAAGATGGTGCAGCGCCCAGTTTACTTTGTCAGTTCCCTTCTGCAGGGGGCTAGGTCAAGGTACTCTGGTGTGCAGAAATTGCTTTTCGGCCTTCTCATGGCCTCGAGGAAGCTGCGCCATTACTTCCAAGCACATGAGATCACAGTTGTCACTCGCTTTCCGTTGAAGAGGATATTGCAGAATCCAGAAGCAACAGGCAGGATTGTCGAGTGGGCACTGGAACTGTCAAGCTTTGGCCTCAAGTTTGAGAGTACTTCAACTATCCAGAGCTGAGCATTGGCAGAATTCATAGCGGAATGGACACCAACACCTGATGAAGAAATTCTGGAAACGAGCATCCCCGTTAAGGAAGCAAGCAAAGAATGGATCATGTACTTTGATGGTGCCTTCTCGCTGCAAGGTGCCGGTGCGGGCGTGTTACTTGTCGCACCCACCGGAGAGCACCTCAAGTACGTGGTCCAGATGCACTTTCCCAAGGAGCAAGCGACAAACAATACTGCAGAGTATGAAGGCTTGCTTGCCGGTCTCAGGATCGCGGCAGACCTTGGGATCAAGAAGCTTATTGTTAGGGGTGACTCGCAGCTTGTTGTCCGCCAAGTAAACAAAGATTATCAGAGTCCGTTGATGGAAGCTTACATTGATGAAGTGAGAAAGTTGGAAGAGCACTTTGACGGCCTACAGATGGAACATGTTCCGAGAGCTCAGAACAACATTGCAGATGGCCTGTCATAGTGCGCCACACTTAAGTTACCTGTGGAACCAGGGATCTTTGTGCTTAAGCTGACTCAACCATCTGTAACACCATCAACTGGACAGAGCAAGAAGAGGAAGTTGGTTTCTGGTGACTACTTTCCGGCAGAGCTCCCCGAAGCCGCCGCCAAGAAGGTCCCTACGATCAACGCCAAGAGTGCTGAGGATCAGTCTGCTCCGACAAGCCCTAGGGTTTGTTCCGCTGAAGCAGACGCTCCCGACAAGTTTTGCTCCGGCAAGCTTGCCGGGGAACATCAAGCTCCGGCTGAACCACAGGTTCTTGCCGTAGAAGCGAATGTTCCCGCAGCAGCATATGTGCCTTTGGTCCTTGTTGTCGAGCCACAAGCTCCAGCATGGGCATAGCAGATCGTCCATTTCCTTCAGACAGGAGAACTCCCCGAAGAGCAAGAAGAAGCGGAGAGAGTAGCCCGGCAATCAAGTATGTACCAGTTTGTCGATGACACACTGTACAGAAGAAGATTCAACGGTGTGAAATTGAAGTGTATTCCCCGGGAAGATGGACAGAAGCTGTTGGTGGAGATACATGGAGGCATATGTGGTCATCACATTGGCGCAAGAGCACTTGCCGGCAAAGCATTCCGGCAAGGTTTCTTTTGGCCGACAGCCCTCCAGGATGCAACTGCACAAGTAACCAAGTGTGAAGCGTGCCAGTTCCATTCCAAGCAGATACACCAGCCAGCTCAAGCTCTCCAGACGATCCCTTTATCCTGGCCATTTTCGGCCTGGGGGCTCGACATCCTCGGCCCCTTTCCCCGAGCTATCGGGGGCTTTGAGTACTTGTACGTTGCAATTGACCAGTTCACAAAGTGGCCGGAAGTGGAAGCAGTGAGGAAGGTGACAACACAGTCAGCAGTTAAGTTCTTCAGGTCGATTGTTTGCCGTTTCGGAGTCCCTAACAGGATCATCACCGACAACGGCACGTAATTCACGAGCCGCACCTTCATGCAGTATGTCCAAGATCTTGGCGCCAAAATCTGCTTCGCTTCTGTTGCTCACCCGAGAAGCAATGGTCAAGCGGAGAGGGCAAATGCTGAAGTGCTGCGCGGGCTCAAGACCAGGACTTTCGACAGGCTGCACAAGTGCGGAAAGAATTTGATTGAGGAGCTGCCGGTGGTTCTTTGGTCGATCTGGACGACGCCAAATCGAGCCACTGGCCAGATACCTTTCTCTCTAGTCTATGGAGCAGAGGCAGTTCTCCCCACGGAACTCGTATACGGATCGCCTCGAGTGCTCGCTTATGATGAGCTTGAGCAAGAGCAGCTGCAACAAGATGACGCGCTGCTCCTTGAGGAAGATCGTCTTTAGGCTGCTGTACGAGCTGCTCGATACCAGCAAGCTTTGCGCCGCTACCATAGCCGCAAAGTCAATGCCAGAAGTCTCGAGGAAGGAGATCTTGTTCTTCGGCGTGTTCAGTCCGCTAAGAATTCCAACAAGTTGACGCCAAAGTGGGAAGGCCCTTATCGGGTGAAGCGTGTCACTAGGCCTGGCGCTGTCCGCCTTGAGACCGAAGATGGCTTTCCGGTGAGCAACTCCTGGAACATTGAGCATCTTCTTAAGTTTTACCCGTAAGGCGCGGTTGCCGGAACCTGTTTCGGCAACCACCTTTTGTACAAGCCTTGCCGCTGTTGCATGTAACCCTTTGTACAAAGCCGGGCGCAGATCCCGTGCATAAATAAAGCTCATGTGCTCCGCACATCTTGTCAAATTTCATGCTTTTTCATTTTTTTGCATGTATTATCTGACGCTTTGTGCAGCACCTACCCCCAGTAAGCAATAACGAGCCATAAGGCTCCACATCTTTATTTTCTCTTCTTTCTTTTCTCAAAGAAAGGGAAGGTTCCCTCGCCCACAAGTTTGCCGGGGGGGAAGGAGAAGATAACGGTGTGGACCAAGCGTCGCTCAAGAAAGTTTCGTCTTGCCGGGAAGCAAACGACAGAAAAGCTAAGTTGCCAAAGTTTGAGCAATTAGTTTTAAATTTTTAAGTTATTTTCCTTGAACGACCGTGCTTTGTATGGAAAACCTGTGCGCGGAGGAACCAACTCGTAGCTAGTTGCGCCCTTACTTTGTTTCAAGTCCGCTCGACAACTTAAGTGTGCTGCGACTAGTTGCGACAAGGTTTCTTGCCGGAAGCAGCACCGCCAGCAGGCTGCTGATGTTCCGCACTCAGCGCTCGCGGCAAAGGTGCCTACGCCGGCAAGTTCCTGAAAGCGTAGGGTAAAAACATACAAAGGAAGGAATCAAGTAAAAGGAAATAACATAGCAAATACTGCCCAAAATAAAGTTATATTACAAGATAGCTTGTCGCAGCACTAATGGATTGTTCTCGTAACATGGCCAGCAGCGGCAAGAAAAGGAGGAAACGGGCGGCCTAATCTACGCGATCGCCATCGACCCTCCTGACTTCATTCACGTTGTCCACAATGGGTGCGACAAGGGCCCTGAGCGCTTCCAGATCAGCATCAGCCGGCAGCTTCTTGAGGACGTTGGTGAAGTTGATGCCTGGGTTGCGGTAGGCCACCTTCACCAACACCTTCTGCAGAACCCTCATGCAGATCGTGCGCGACTCATCGGCCAGCTGCTTTGGGATCCTTTCCCGGAGTCGCTAGAGAGCCGTCGCCACGCCCTTGAAGAACAAAGTAAGCTTGGCGCTGGGCTGGAGGTTCTCATCGGTGGAATACCCGAAATCCTCCATCCCCAGCTCCTCCAGCTCTTTGTCGATGACTGCGGCGATGTTCACAAGACCCTCCGTCCAAAGCTCCATAGTCTCCCTGAGGCTGTTCTGGGTGACAGCAGCACTCGCCAGCAGCTCCTCGTTGGCCTTGATCTCCTTCTTCAAGGCCGCCTCCCGCTCCTTGGCGCCGTCCAGCGTCTCAGTCAGCGTAGCCAGCTTCAACTTGAGATCAGCATTGGAGTCCTTGGCGGCGCTCAGCTCTTTGCCCTTCTCGAGGAGGCGTCCCTGTAGCTCACCGTGGGCAAGGGCGTCCTTCTCGCGCTGGCGCTAGAGCGCGGCAAGCTCTTCATCCCTCGCCTTGAGATCGGCCTCCAGCTGCGTCACCTTCGTCTCCAGTTCCTTCTTGGCGGCCTCAGCAGCTGCGGCAACATCCTTTGCCTCCTTGAGAGCCCCGCCAAGTGCTTGCTCGCGCGCAGCCAGCTCCTCCTCATAGCTGTCCAGATTGACCTTCCGCTGTGTCAACTCGCCTTCCCGCATGGACAGCTCCTCGGCGGCAAGCCGCTGTTGCTCTTCGGCTTCAGCCTTCTCGAGGAGGAAGGCCTTCCGCGCCTCGACAAGCTGCGTGCGCTCCTCCGCAATGGACCGGAGGGCCTCCTGGTTGCGACTCCAGAGCTCCTCCGCATGCTTCTCAATATCCACTCCCGTCTACGCGACAAGCGCTTCCCGGGATTCCAGTTTATCTTGTCGGGCGCGATATAGCGACAGCAGCCTTCGCAGCAGCTGTTCCTCCTCAGGCTCACCGCTGCTGCTGCTTGGCGCGTCGACCAATGTCAACCCCGCGGAGGCAAGCACTTCTCCGTCAAAGACTTCTCCTTCGACCGGCGCCCTGGAACTTGACGCCCAGGGAAGCTTGATGAAGACACCGTCGCCGGCCTTCAAGTAGGCGCCGGGCTGGGGCTCTTCGGAGTCCGGCACTGCATTAGCGGTGGAGGGATCGGCGGTCGGTGTAGCGCCTTGCGCTCCTGCGGCCCCAGGGTTGTCAGTACGATCGCCGGATCCCTCGCCAGCTCCTGCGCCAGCAGCTTTGGCAGCCTCTTCGCCGGCAGGATCATCAGCGCCGGCCTCCTCCTCGGTGGCGGCGGCGTCATCAGTGTTGTCGCGCGCGTTCTCCTCGCCGGTGGCTTCTGTGTCCATTGGCTCCATGGAAGGTGGATCTGAAGGCCGGAAGAGGGAGAAGAGTCAAGCAAATATCCAAGTAGAAAGATCAGAAGAAGAAGAACCCAAGGGAACTTTTCTGGCAAGAAGGATTACCTGTGCTAGGCTCTGTAGTCATGGGCTCCACCACCGGGGGATCGCTGGTCCCGTCCCTTGCCGGAGAACTGCCCCTTGCCGGGGACCTCTCCCTTGCCGGAGAGCGCTCCCTTGCCGGGGAATCCTCCCTTGGCGGCGTAGTCGAAGCAGATAGCACCTCAGGGGCGGCTTCTGATTGCTCCTGGTGAGCCTGTTCTGCTCCTACACAAACAAACCAACAGTCAGATGTCAGCAAAGGAAAGAGCACCCATGCGCGCTCGACAACAGGAAGTGAACAAATACTTACGCTGGGGGCTGCGCTGGGGGCTGCTTCGAGGAGTGGTTGCCGGGTCCGGCAAGGTGGTCTCGGGCGCGCCTCCTGCCGTCACGGAGGGCTCGTCCTCGATGACAATCACCGGAGCCTTGGCCCTCTTCGCCGCTCTCTCGGCCAGAGTCCTGAAAAGGAACAAGGTTCAGAGTCAAGCAAATCAGATACAAGATAAAAACAGCAAGGATTGAAGAACTACAAGCACAACAAAGAGTCTTACTCTTCTTCCTCCTCGCTGGAGCTGAGCGCGGAGAGGTCGAAGTCCGGCCCTCTTTCGGCGTGACGAGGCGGAGGAGTAGGCTCCCTCGACCGCTTGGCGGGGGCAGCGTCAGGACCAGAAGCAGCGGTCCGAGAGGACCCCGCCCCAGTTTCCGCAGAAGCGTGAGGCGCTCCCGTGGTAGCAGTGCTTGCCATGGTGGAGCGTGTCCCGCGGCGCGGCGGCTGTTGACCCGTCTGCCGCCCTGCTACGTCCCCGGTCCTGCGGAGACGCCTTCTTGGCTGCGCTGGGGGCTGCGCTGAGGGCTGCGCTGGGAGCTCTGCCTGCGGCAAGCCGCTTGAAGATGGCCGGCCGCTCACACCCTCGGAGAGCTCGCTCGATTCAGCTTCAGGGTCAGCAAGCTCCCCCTCGCCGGCATGCTCTCCGGCAAGCTCGTCTCGATCGGCAAGGCTCGCCGCCTCTGCCGCCTCTGCCTCCTCCACGGTGAATCCGAATTCACCCGCGGCAGCGGCTGCCGCCGCCTCTTCTGCCCTAGTGGCGATGCGCCGCATCTCATCATTGGTGGTGTCGCGGGTGAGGACCTTCTGTTCGTCGGCGTGGACCGCCACCTCCACCAGGCCGTCGAAGAACTGCTGCACGACGTCGTCGGCAGGCTCCTGCCAAGTTGGAATAATTCCATGCGAGTCGCACTCCGGCATCATTGCGCAGATGCGATCGAGCGAAGAATTGTTGCACAACGGGATGACACCCTGCGGCAGCCTGAACCATTCTGGATGCTGAGTATCGTGCTTGAACAGCTCCTTGAGCATCTCATCCAGCTCCATGACAGTGAAATTGAAGTTGAGGCCCGGGCGCAGCCTCATGATATCCGCCGGACCCCCGAATTCCCAAGCGGGTCTCCCTCTCTCTTGCAGGGGGCGATGCAGTGACGAAGGAAATCCGCGCCAACAGCGCCTACAGTGAGCCCGGCAAGCCTGAGACGCAAGATCCGGGTGGTGGCGATCTTCAGCTTGTCGTCGTCCGCGGCCAGGGGGCTCCAATCGCCGCCGTGCACTACTGGGGCTTGGCGCAGGGTGGTGAATGGCTGCGGGTTCTCCTCAACAATCCAGCACCATTCTGCTCTCCACTCATCCCATTTGCTACGGAGCTCCCCCTCCAGATACGTCTCCTTCTTGCCGGCTCTCGAGATCTAGGCGATCCCGCCAGCTAAGGGCTCTCCTCTCTCGACCCGGGGCATGAAGTAGTGGCGGAAAAGGGCTACGTTTGGGTGGATTCCGACAAAGTTCTCGCAGAGATGTGCGAAAACCGCCATGGTCAGGACAGCATTGGGGGTGAAGTCAAGGAGATGGAACCCGTAGGTGTTCATGATATCACAAAAGAATTCGGAGAAAGGCGGGCAGAGCCCGCAGTAGAAGAACAGCGCGAATAAGGGATACCCATTTGGGGCCTGTTCCGAAGCGGCGGCGGAGAGTACCTTGGTGCGCGGATGTGCTCGCGTCTCCGTCGACCAGAAGAGGTAGAACCACTCCCTCAGCTCCTTCACGGAGAGCTCAGGGGGGAAAGTTTCCCGCTCCTTTCGTAGCACCTCGAGCCGCAGCGCCTCGGCCGACTTCACACCCTTCCCGGTCTTCGGAGCCATGGCGGAGGCGGTGGGGGAGATCGAGGGCGTTGGCGGCGACGGCGGCAATGGGGGGGGGGGAGTGCTGCTCTCTTTCGGCTTTGGAAGCGGAGGGGAGCGGCGGAGATTTCTGAGATTGGAACCGCAAGTGGCGAAGGTGGGGGAACTACCCCTGTTCCCCCTGCTTATAAAGAGGAGGAGGCGAACGTTACGCTTTCTCCGAATAAAGAATTACCCACGATCTCTCCCACGACGCCGCATTCGACGCGTGCCGTTAAGGGAGAGCACGGTGGATACGGAGTCGGATACGGCGTGGACCCAGGCCGCGCGTGCCCGTGCCCTGTTTTGGGCCTGGCCCAACAGCGCTCGGCACCGTGTGTGGCCCAGGCCCGAGGGCTCCTGTCGGTGTACTAGAGTAGGGGTACACTAGTATCCCGAACTTGTGCATGGGCAGTCGCAGCGCCCCGCGGTAAGGCTTGCCGGGTGCCCGCCAAGGTCCTCCGTGTTTCCTTTGGAGCCATTCAAGAACAAAGTGTCCAAGACAAGGCCCCGGCAAGAGGGGCTTGCCGGGAAGGACAAGGCCCCGGCAAGAGGAGCTTGCCGGGAAGGCCAACCAAGGCATTTCAAGGAACTTGCCGCGACGCACCGCGCGTCCTGACAAGACCCGACGAGCGACAAGCTTTCGGGTGCGACAAGACAACGACCGCGGCAAGGCGCTTGCTGCGGCAGGCCGCCACTCTGCGCCCACGCTCCAGCACATCCGTCGACGTGTCGTCACAAGACCGTTCCAGGCGCACGTGGCGAGAGGCTGTGCAGCCAAGCGGTGTGAGGTGGCGAGCGGAGATGACAAGATGTCCATTGTGGCGAATGGTGGCGCCCCTAACGGTCGCTTTTCTGCACTGTTTGGGCGACGCGGACGGGCATTAAATGCTCTTGTCCCCTGCCGTTAGAGTTAGGTAGGATGCACTGTAGAAGTAGCTGTACCAACCACTCTTTTTTTACATTTGTACCCTTGCCTGCGTTGCCACCTATCGGTGACCCCTTTAGCATATAAAAGGAGGCCCATGCGCAACGTAGGAGGGGGGGGGGACTCATTCGAAACCAGAACACTCCCACGCTCTCGAGCAAGAACATAATACAACCACAAAGCAGCAGTAGGAGTATTATCACTCTGGAGAGCTCCGAAGCTGGGTAAAATCGCTCGTGTGTTCCGCCTCGATCCGCTCTTTGTGCGATCTCCGCCCCTCGCCGGACCGAAAGGGACCCCGGTCCCATAGGTGTTCGTTTCCCACGACACAATGTTATATTTGACCTTGTATGTTTGAAAACCTCATTAAATTATCCGCTTCTTTTTGAAATTTTGACACTTGAAAATCCTATAACTACGATTATTTTGGAATGGAGGAGCTAAATTTGAATCTATTTTGTACACGACTACATATGCTATTATGTACAAAATCAGAGCAAAGATTGGTGCCCCCATAATTTAGGTATGATTTACAAATGCCATGATATCAAATTCAAATAATTGAATGGACTTCATGTTGAATTCGATTTTTTAAACCACCTTAAGTTGAATTCAAACGTATGCTAGTTCATAGGTAGCTATTTATAATGTTCATTGTGTAACTTTCGTATGTATAATGTGCTTTACACACACAACATGAACTATACTCACGTTTATATTCGATTGCTAAAGCGATGCATTGTCTGGAGTTCAAAATACTAACTATGTGGATCAATTGTGTCGAATAATAACATAGACATGCTCAAATTCGATAGAATCTAGATGTCTGATGGATCAATGACCGCTCCTTACGCGAATTGCAAATATCATGCTCCCATCCTAATATTTGGATACAATTTATATCTTTAATCAATGTGTACAACAGTCTTTTACGTGTAGTTTCACTCTCCATCAGTGGTCTCTCAAACATGCTCACACACTCTCTCCCGAGGTGTCTTTCTCACACACATGCTCTAGATATAACCCTCCCTCCCTCTCGTAACCATTTACAACTGTTTTCACTAACCTTTATCACAAGCACTCTTCCTCTCGCAAGCATACACACGCACAATCCCCATCGACCCTTTCTATATACATGGACCTGTCTACGTGTCTCATGTACGCACATTATCTTTAGGCCTGTCTCTCACGCATTGTCTCACACCTCTCTTCCTAATCGACGAGTATGATTCTAGCAGAGCATTCTGTAGAATGTCCCTTAAAGTTAGGTTGGATGAATAGTAATATCAGAGATAAAGGGGTTACCTTAGTCCGAGAACCTAGGGTTACAAATCCTAGCCGGCTTTATCAGTGGACACAGAGTCCTTCACAAATCTGCTATCTTTGTCTTGTACGACTAGTCATCCATGGGTCTTCCTAAATGTGTCACAGGCCGACCAATGTGGCACAGGACGGAACCGAAGGAAGGGCCTCACCTCGAGCCACTGGACCTCACGCGGTGACACACCCTCTGCCCCCACGTCTCATTATCTTCTCACACCCACACATACCAACACAAACACCACACACACAAAAATTTCTCCTGGTGCCTCTATTCCCCCCTTGCATATACACACTCAAGGGAAGGGAATCTCTCGTCGTGACGTCATATTCGTCTCTCTCTCTCTAGACCACTCTCATTTCTCGTGCTATCTCTCCCTCGCCCCCCACCGGCCCCTCTATCCATGCCTCTCTCGAATACGTTATACACACACATACCTCTCTAGGCCCCGCCAAATGCATCAACTACACATTCACACATATTACATCACGTACCCCATTGATCTAAAAATCCCTCTCTTCACGTTTATTTCGCATACAACATTCCTTTTGAATAAAGTGTGGCCAAAAAATTATTTTAGAGTTTCTACATATATACAACATTACAAAGTTATATGGAGGAGTACGAACACTAATTTGCATTGCATGGTGCCCACAATGATATTTATTTCGCACTGCGAATTTGTATATTTTTATACTACATACAAAGTTAGACATTATAAAATGAAATGAAGAGCATCTCTCTCTCCATCGCATACCCCCCTGTACGCCCCTTTCACGTATGCACACAAAACTATCTCCAGGTCCTCTAAAAGTAAGCCCCCAGAAAATTCACGCATGTTTCATCTTTCTCTCGCAATATATGCAATGGCGATCATTGTATTTGAAGCGAAAGCACGATACGTACATTGGACTTCAGAATCCACTCATTACGATTACCATTTACATTTAGTGGTTATTATACAGTCACGGGCTCACCATACAACTCTGTATTTGCCCAAGACATGACTAGTTGACTAGTTAAACGCTCCACGTGGCACCTCTAGTGTTGCATCACATTATCCCCACTACCATTGGGACCCACCTGTCGCCTTGTATCTACTCTACATCTACACTCTTATAAAATATATAAAATACACTCTTATAAAACCAGAGTTGATGATGGTGGTGTGCCTGCCATCCTGCAATATAGGCCGTCCGATTTATATCTGACGGATAGGAAAGAAACTATGGCAATTTTGCAAAAAGGTACCCACACACCTCTCTTGCAAATAAGTCCTTCCCTCATTCATCCTTTTCTCTCACAAGATAAACTAGTCATACAAATGCATCCTGATGTTACGTGCAACGCACGGGCATCTTGCTAGTAAGAATGAAAACAAACGACAAAAAATATATTTGGACGGTGGTTCGAAGTCATGACTGCGGGCACATCGGACAAGGTGGCCTTGTATTGGTATGCTGAGCCGTCTGTTTTAACATACATGAGCTGGTGTGGTGATTATACACACACGCACGCATGCATACGAACTGCATGCACGCAACACTCACACAAACACATGCACCCACGCATGCACGCAACACTCACACGTACACACACAGCCATGCACACACACAACACTCACACGCACACACGCATGCATGCATGCACACACCAGTACACCACACGACCAACACACACTCTCACACTCAAGTGCTCAACCTACACGTGCAAGCGCACACATCAGGCCCTGACAGACACATACACAACCAGGTGATTCCTGCACATGGGTTGGAGTCCTGTCACACCTGCGTAAATTTGTGTTTATCTGACCTTTCCCCTCTATGAACTGACAGGTGGGACCCACAAGGAACGTGGTCAATTTAACTAGTCAACATGGCGCCACGCAGACTATTTGGCCGGTCAACAGAGTGCAATCTGATGCTGAACCGTGAGCAAGTGACCGTATAATCACCGCAAAACATATATAATGATCGTAATCAGCTTATTCTGAAGTTCGGTGACCATACTACGCTTTCCTCTCTATAGGCCCTCCAAAACTACATCTCTACACATTCTCGCATGTTACATCTAACAACTATGAAATACAGCACTACTACTACACTCTAACACAATAAATCATATGTGTTTTTAGTTTTACTAGATATCATATTGTTACTTAGACCTCTCCCAATGCATTCGTGGTAAAGTGGGGTGTCGGTGTCAAAACCGGCGGATCTCGGGTAGGCGGTCCTGAACTGCGTCTCTAAGGCTAATGGTAACAGGAGGCGGGGGACACAATGTTTACCTAGGTTCAGGCCCTCTCAATGGAGGTAATACCCTACTTCCTGCTTGATTGATCTTGATGATATGAGTATTACAAGAGTTGATCTACCATGAGATCGTAGAGGCTAAACCCTAGAAGCTAGCCTATGATTATGATTGCCGTTGTCCTACGGACTAAATCCTCCGGTTTATATAGACACCAGAGGGGGCTAGGGTTACATAGAGTCGGTTACAGAGAAGGAGATCTACATATCGAGTTGCCAAGCTTGCCTTCCACGCAAAGGAGAGTCCCACCCGGACACGGGACGAAGTCTTCAATCTTGTATCGTCATAGTCCGACAGTCCGGCCAAAGTATATAGTCCGGCTGCCCGAGGACCCCCTAATCCAGGACTCCCTCAGTAGCCCCTGAACCAGGCTTCAATGATGATGAGTCCGGCGCACAGATTGTCTTCGGCATTGCAAGGCGGGTTCCTTCGAATACTCCATAGAAGATCTTGAATATGAGGATCGTGTCCGGCTCTGCAAAATAATTTCTACATACCACCATAGAGAGCAAAATATTTTACAAATCTAATCTGCTGATAACTTTTCATAGCGTGACATCATGCCACGGCCCGGTCATTATTTGAACCGTTTTTCTCAACCAGCTGCTGCACATATTGCGAGGCGATTTTATTGTCACGTCTTGTCGAAGCAGAGATCGTGTCCCCTTATCACGGGATTCTCATCAATACGGGTATGGGTAACCCAACCGTCCCATCAGTTGTGGTGCTTGGGGAAGAAGCGATTTTATCGGGCAAGTGGGGAGGCGCACAGTTTCTACCGCCTTTATAAAGAGATAGGGATTCCCCTTTTTCACCCACGCCTTCTTCCTCCCTCACTCATCCATTCTCGCACGCTCGAGCTCCAGCACCCAAGTTCTCACTTTCTTCCGTAAAGCCATTCCAAACATGTCCGGAGCGGGAGGCAAGTGGATGGTCTCCTCCATTACGGAGGAGGACATCACAAAGCTCCGGGAGGCCGGATACCTGGCCGCAGACATCGCGCATTGGCTCTCGGACGTAGGACAGATTGTCCCTACTCCGGAACGCCATGAGAGGGTTGTGTTCCTTGCTCACTTCGTCCGCGGACTGGGATTCCCCCTCCACCCATTTGTCCGCGGGCTCATGTTCTACTACGGGCTGGATTTCCATGATCTGGCCCCCAATTTCATCCTCAACATCTCGGTGTTTATCATCGTGTGCGAGGCCTTCCTCCACATCAAGGCCCACTTCGGCCTGTGGCTGAAGACCTTCAACGTGAAGCCGAAGATAGTGGTCGTCCAACAAGCGGAGTGCGGAGGCGCCATGGTGGGCAAGATGCCCAATGTCACTTGGCTCGAAGGCTCCTATGTGGAGACCGTGAAGGGGTGGCAATCAGGGTGGTTCTATATCACTGAGCCGCGCGAGTCCAACTGGGCGGTGGCCCCCGAATTTCGATCTGGCATCCCCATGTGGCTCACCTCCTGGAAAAAGAAGGGCTTAGGTCGGGGTGAGCCGGCGGAGCTGACCGGACTCCAGAATTATGTCAAAAATATGATAAGCAAGAAAATCAAGCTTGTCAACGTGGTCCAGGTCATGCTCTTCCACCGGATCCTTCCGTGTCAAAGACGGGCATTCAATATGTGGGAGTTCGACCCGGCCGAACACCAAACGCTGCGAGAGCTCTTCGACATGATGCACAAAGACGTCTGGAAGGTGCTATTCAAGGCTACCGAGGTACCTCCACCCATTACCGAGGATCACGGACTCAGCGCAAAGCGCCGCGCCAATCCGGTAAGCTATCCGTATTTTACAAGATGCTCCTTTTCCTAGTATACTCGTGGGAGGGATCTAAGCCCCCACACCAATTCAACAGGACTTGGTAGCGACTGCGGAGCGGGTCGACTGTCCAGCTCCACTGCCTGAAGATCCAGCAATGGCTCTCTTAACGGAGATGCTGTTTCCGGCACCCTATGAGGTGCCAGAGAAGAAGGCCAAGAAGAAGGCTGCAGGGACTAGAAAAGGTCTCTGGCGCAAGGTTGTATCGGACTCATCGTCCGAAGACACCGAGGCGCGCTCCTCAATCGAAAATGAGGAGGAGGAAGAGGAAAGTCCTCCCCCCCAACCGGGGGGGGGGGGGGGGGGGAAGAAAAGGAAGGCTGCCCCATCTGGGGAGGCCGAAGGGTCCAAGAAGGGAAGGACCCTCCCTCCGGACCACTCCACAACAGCCGCCTACAGCGACGAGGAGTTGTTGCCCAGGGACAAGCCCCTGGTGAAGTCGTAAGTATCCGGACACTATAATACTTCCGGTATGTTTTTCTTTATTGCTTCTTATCATGTCAAATATGATTGTGCAGTCCGTACAAAGCCCACATTAATGTATCCTCCTCGGATGGGTCTTTGAGTCAGTCGGCAATGAACAGTGATTCACTCCCGACAGCTACTACCCCCCCAGCCCGCAGACGACATCGAGGTGTTGTCCCAGAGGATACCGGACCAGGGGGAGACGGTTCTGGAGACGCCCCAAGGCAAAATCCCAGACGCCGGGCACATGGGGGGGGGGGGGGGCAGACCCCCATGGATTCTGATGATGGGGGCCGCAACAAGTTTGGCCCCCAGCCGGATACTGCGCCGGAACCTCCAATGGTTCCGGATTCAGGTAGGTAGCCCCTTCCTAAGGGGGTGAGCCACCTGTGCCGATGACCTTTGTCCATCCAGAGGCATCGGACAACTTGATGGAAGTGCTTCACGGCACTTCCATTGACGAAGAGCACCACACCATCACGAGTGCGTTGATCGAGAAGGTTCGGTCCGCCAAAAGCGGACTGGCCGAAGCCTGCTCCAGCCTCCTAACAGGCTTTGAGGTAAGTAATCAAATCATAGCATAGACAGTAGCCCCTGATGCTCTGTTTGGAGTTTGGAAAGAAAGGCTGAACAGAGGATCAAATAACTTCCACAGGAGTCTAATCAGAATATGTCTATGTGAATAAGCAGGCGTCACTGCTGGCCGCTGCCACTCGTACTGCAGAGGTCTCCGGACTGAAGCGGGACCTAGAGCGGAACGAGGAAGAGCTCGACCTCATGAAGAGGCATCTCGAGGAGAACAAAGGTAAGTGATACCCCGTCTGTATATTGATAAAGAAAAATGGTTTTAGCTCATAGAATCGTCATGAACTTTAATAGGGGCCATGACTAAAGTGGCGGCCCTGAAAAAGGCACTGTCTGAGGCCGAAGGCAAAGCGGCCAAGGAGCGCATCGAGCGTGAAAAGCAAGAGGCCCGAGTAGACGAGGTCCAGCAAGAGCTCCTGGATTTCGTCAAGAAATATGAGTCCTTGGAGCGTGACTCTAAGACGCAAGAGTCTGAGCTTGCGAAGGCCCTCTAGAGCGCACAAGATGCCAAGGCCGAAGCCCAGAAGGCCCTCCAGGAGATTCAGGCGGCCAAGAAGATAGCGGCGGGTAGGGCATTCATTATGCAAAGCAAGCATGTGAAGGAGACTTTCCTTTTACTTACCCAAATTCGGAGCTCTCCAGGAGCATTCGCAGATCTGCCGCACAACGTCTCTAATGCCGCAGAGTTCTACCGAGCTGAGGAAGGGAGCTCGACAGGGAAGTTGTTCTGGTCCCAGTATATTGGGGCCGAACACCCGATGCCTTGAGAGACCAGCCGAAGCAACTGGTCGAACTTCACAAGGCGGCAGAGCTGGCCATGAAGGATCTCATAGTCCGGATGTGGCCTGGCAAGCTCCTGCCCAGCAGCTACTTCGGCCTGGTAAAGCGGCTTGTGAATGCCTGTCCGTGGCTTGAAGCCATTAAGCGGTCAGTCTGCATTGAAGGTGCACACAGGGCCTTCGCCCGTGCAAAAGTGCACTGGGCAAAGATGGATGCCGAGAAGTTGGTGACAGAGGGACCGCCGGAGGGCAAGGAGCATCGCCACCCGGAAAAAATTATGACAATGTCCCGAAGGGTGCCCGCCTTGTGGCGGAGGAGTGTGCTAACGATGTAATATTTGAATGAATGTACTCGTGTGATACTGTAATATGAAAACGAGTTCATGTGCGCTATATAATGCTTGTTGATTTAAAATATTACCTTCTGTGCGGCCGTTTATAAAATCTGAGAGTTGGCTAGTCGTCGGCTTCTGCCCCCATGTAAGCAGTAGTGGGGTGTTCAGGATGAATCTAAACACTCTTTATCCAAATTCTTGGTCCTTTAAGGAGGTGTTTAGCGCAACGGCTTTGTCACTCTCACTTAACCATAGAAGTCTACAATTTTAAATTTTGGCGAAGCCCCTAGTATGCGGAAGGCCGAACTTGGGGCGCTATACACGCCTTAATCGGACAAGGCCGATTCCTCGCCCGAAGCGGAAAAGATCTTTAAGGATTTGAAACCTCTCGAACAACGACCAGCTCTTGCCGCATCATGACAGTCAGTTTTCGGCTTTCTCTACTGAGGTGCTCGTCCGGAAGAACCGGTACACAATCACAGTAGTTCTCCCTGTGCTACCTTAGCCGATATAGCGGAACGTAAGGCACCAAAACATGGGAGCCGGGCAAACCCAACTATTGACCCAAGACATGATTCAGAGCTGATGCATATAATGCTATAAGTTTGGGGTGCCGCACTGTCAAAAGTGTTCAGACTTTTCTTGCCGTTTTATGGGGTACACTGAAGCCCCTGGCGAGCTGAACGTACCAAAGTGTACGGGTGCAATTTGTAATAAATAAGCAGTCAAGGGAAAAGATAAAGTAATGTAATAATAAGCTGACGTTGTACATTATTTTCCATTGTTTATTTAAATAATACGTCAAAGCGTATGTATACAAGTAGTGCAATAAGCAAAATAGGACTATTTAACATGTCCTAGCCAAGGGTAAGCTGCGTGTGGGTATGTAAAACAGGTATAACGATCGTTATTAGAGACCACCTGGGTATTCCCTTATACGTCAAAGCTTCTTGCCTCGTTGGTATTTCCTTCCCATGATGGGTCCGATAATCTCGCTATCCGAAAGAGCTTCCAGAGACTAGGGTCCTGAAAGAAAGAAAATGATGAAGGTATACGGGTCCTGGGGCGGTTGAGCCGCATTGTGGACCTCATTATAGCTGTGCCTCCGCCTATGCCCATGGTATTTTAAGTGCGTAATTCTGTACGCGGGACACAAATTTCACCGCTTGTCTGGGACTGGGATGGAGGCCGAATTGCTAGGCGAGCTCTGGACGTGCCGGATGGTCCTGTTGTAGGGTACTCTGGACTCGCTTGACAGTGTCCGGGGGTTTTATTGCCGAATTGGTGGTCTGCCTAAGAAGGCTGCTCTGTACTTCTGTTGCGAGGGCCGCAGTGTGCTTCTCCGTACGGAGTGAGCGCTCTGTGTTTCCATTAACTGTTATAACCCCGCGAGGTCCTGTCATTTTGAGCTTGAGGTATGCATAATGTGGTACCGCATTAAATCTGGCAAATGCGGTTCGTCCGAGCAGTGCTTGATAGCCACTGCGGAAGGGGACGATGTCGAAGCTTAACTCCTTGCTTCGGAAGTTGTCCGGAGATCCGAAGACTACTTCTAGTGTGATTGAGCCCGTACAACATGCCTCTACACCTGGTATGACGCCTTTAAAGGTGGTTTTGGTGGGTTTGATCCTTGAGGGATCGATGCCCATTTTGCGCAGTGTATCTTGATAAAGCAGGTTCAGGCTGCTGCCACCGTCTATAAGGAGTCGTGTGAGGTGGAATCCGTCAATGATGGGGTCGAGGACCAATGTGGCTGAACCACCATGATGGATACTGGTAGGATGGTCCCTGCGATCGAAAGTGATCGGACAAGAAGACCATGAATTGAATTTTGGGGCGACTGGCTCCATCGCATAGACATCCCTTATTGCACGCTTCTGTTCCCGCTTGGGGATATGGGTTGCGTATATCATGTTCACCGTTTTCACCTGGGGAGGAAATATCTTCTGCCCTCCTATGTTCGGCGGCCGGGGCTCCTCGTCGTCATCGCTATGCAGCCCCTTTTCCTTGTTTTCGGCATTCAAATTGTCGGCCTGTTTGAACACCCATCATTCTCTGTTGGTGTGGTTGGCTGGTTTATCGGGGGTGCCGTGAATTTGACACGAGCGATCGAGTATGCGGTCCAGACTGGACGGGCCCGGGTTGTTTCTTTTGAATGGCTTTTTTCGTAGACCAGAATTAGAGCCACTGAATCCGGCATTGACTGCCGTGTCTTCGGCATTGTCGCCGTTGTTGCGACGCTTGTGTCTATTGCGTCATGGCTTGCCATTGCTATCTCTGGCATCTGAAGTGCCAGGATTTCTTGATGTGCTGTTGCTATGAGCCAGCCAGCTGTCTTCACCTGCACAAAAGCAGGTCATGAGTGTCGTGAGGGCTTCCATGGATTTAGGCTTCTCTTGGCCGAGGTGTCGGGCGAGCCACTCATCGCGGATGTTATGCTCAAAGGCCGCTAGGGCTTCAGCATCCGGACAGTCGACAATTTGGTTCTTTTTAGTTAGGAACCGAGTCCAGAATTTCCTGGCTGACTCTCCTGGTTGTTGGGTTATGTGACTTAAGTCATCAGCATCCGGTGGTCATACATAAGTGCCCTGGAAGTTGTCAAGGAATCCGTCTTCCAGGTTCTCCCAACTGCCAATAGAATTTGCCGGCAGGCTGTTCAGCCAATGCCGAGCCGGTCCTTTGAGTTTAAGTGAGAGGTACTTGATGGCTGATACGTCCATTTTGCATCATGCTTTTATATCAATGTTTATTGCATTATGGGCTGTTATTACACATTATATCTCAATACTTATGGCTATTCTCTCTTATTTTACAAGGTTTACCATGAAGACGGGGAATGCCGACAGCTGGAATTCTGGCTGGAAAAGGAGCAAACGTTGGAAACCTATTCTGCACAGCTCCAAAAGTCCTGAGACTCCATGAAACAACTTTTTGGATTTAATAAGAATTTCTGAGCGAAAGAAATAGGCCAGGGGGGGGCCACACCCTGTCCAGGAGACAGCCCCCCCTATAGGGCGCGCCCCTATCTCCTGGGCCCCTGGTGGGCCTCCGGTGTCCATCTTCTGCTATATCATCACTTTTACCCTGGAAAATTTCATGGGCAAGCTTACGGGACGAAACTCCGCGCCACGAGGTGGAACCTTGGCGGAATCAATCTAGGGCTCTGGCAGAGCTGTTCTGCCGGGGACACTTCCCTCCGGGAGGGGGAAATCATCACCAACGTCATCACCAATGATCCTCTCATCGGGAGGGGGTCAATCTCCATCAACATCTTCACCAGCACCATCTGCTATCAAAACCCTAGTTCATCTCTTGTATCCAATCTTGTATCAAAATCACAAATTGGTACATGTGGGTTGCTAGTAGTGTTGATTACTCCTTTTAGTTGATGCTAATTGGTTTACTTGGTGGAAGATCATATGTTCAAATCCTTTATGCATATTATTACTCCTCTGATTATGAACATGAATATGCTTTGTGAGTAGTTACGTTTGTTCCTGAGGACATGGGTGAAGTCTTTCTATTAGTAGTCATGTGAATTTGGTATTCGTTCGATATTTTGATGAGATGTATGTTGTCTTTTCCTCTAGTGGTGTTATGTGAACGTCGACTACATGACACTTCACCATTATTTGGGCCTAGAGGAAGGCATGGGAAAGTAATAAGTAGATGATGGGTTGCTAGAGTGGCAGAAGCTTAAACCCTAGTTTATCCGTTGCTTCGTTAGGGGCTGATATGGATCCATACGCTTAATGATGTGGTTAGGTTTACCTTAATACTCCTTTTTGTAGTTGCGGATGCTTGCAATAGGGGTTAATCATAAGTGGGAAGCTTGTCCAAGTTAGGGCAGTACCCAAGTACCGGTCCACCCACATATCAAATTATCAAAGTACCGAACGCGAATCTTATGAACGTGATGAAAACTAGCTCGACGATAATTCTCAATGTGTCCTCGGGAGCTCCTTTATCATTATTAGAATTTGTCCAGGCTTATCCTTTGCTACATAAAGGATTGGGACACCTTTCTGGACTTTACTTGCTTTATTTACTTGTTACTTGTTACTATTTATCTTATCACAAAACTATCTATTACCTACAATTTCAGTGCTTGCAGAGAAAACGTTACTGAAAACCGCTTATCATTTCCTTCTGCTCCTCATTGGGTTCGACACTCTTACTTATCGAAAGGACTACGATAGATCCCCTACACTTGTGGGTCATCAAGACTCTTTTCTGGCACCGTTGCCGGGGAGTGTAGCGCTTTTGGTGAGTGGAACTTGGTAAGGAAACATTTATATAGTGTGCTGAAATTTTCTGTTACTTGTCACTATGGAAACTAATCCTTTGAGGGGCTTGTTTGGTTATCTTCACCCCAACCAGAAGAGAAAATAGTTGCTCCTCAACCTACTGAACTTTATGAAAATATTTACTTTGATATTCCTTCGGGTATGATAGAAAAACTGCTAGCTAATCCATTTGCAGGAGACGGAACATTGCATCCTGATTTACACCTTATCTTTGTGGATGAAGTTTGTGGATTATTTAAGCTTGCAGGTACTCCCAATGATGTTGTCAAAAGGAAGGTCTTCCCTTTATCTTTGAAGGGAGACGCATTGACATGGTATAGGCTATGTGATGATACGAGATCTTGGAATTATAAGCGATTGAAGTTGGAATTTCACCAGAAGTTCTATCCTATGTATCTTGTTCATCGTGATCGTAATTACATATATAATTTCTGGCCTCGCGAAGGATAAAGCATCGCTCAAGCTTGGGGGAGGCTTAAGTCAATGTTATATTCATGCCCCAATCATGAGATCTCTCGGGAAATGATTATTCAGAATTTTTATGCTCGGCTTTCTCTTGATAATCGCAACCTGCTCGATACTTCCTATGCTGGTTCTTATATGCTGAAGACTATTGATTTCAAATGGGACTTATTGGAAAGAATTAAACGCAACTCTGAAGATTGGGGTTCCGACGATGGTAAGGAGTCAGGTATAAGACCTAAGTTCGATTGTGTTAAATCTTTCATGGATACCGATGCTTTCCGTGGATTTAGCTCTAAGTATGGACTTGACTCTGAGATAGTAGCTACTTTCTGTGAATCTTTTGCTACTCACGTTGATCTCCCTAAAGAGAAGTGGTTTAAATATAATCCTCATGTTGAAGTAAAAGTAGTTGCACCTATTACAGTCGAAGAAAAGACTATTACCTATAGTGATCCTATTGTTCCTACTGCTTATGTTGAAAAACCTCCTTTTCCTGTTAGGATAAAAGATAATGCTAAAGCTTCGACTGTTGTTTGTAAGAGTAATACTAGGACTTATACACCTCCTGAGCAAATTAATGTTGAACCTAGTATTGCTATGGTTAAAGATCTCTTGGATGAGGACTTAGATGAGCATGCTATTTCTTTCTTGGGTGAGACTGCTAATATTGCTAAACCTGATACTAATACACGTAGACCTGTCGTAGGCATGCCAGTTATTTCTGTTAAAATAGGAGATCATTGTTATCATGGCTTATGTGATATGGGTGCTAGTGCTAGTGCGATACCTTATGATCTTTATAAAGAAATTATGCACGACATTGCACCCGTTGAATTAGAAGACATTGATGTTACTATTAAGCTTGCTAATAGGGATACCATTAAACCTATTGGGATTGTTAGAGATGTTGAAGTTTTGTGTGGGAAGTTTAAATACCCTACTGTTTTTCTTGTTCTTGGTTCCCACAAGATGATTTTTGTCCCATTATTTTTGGTAGACCTTTCTTGAATACAGATAGTGCTAAGATTAATTGTGAAAGGAATATTGTCACTGTTGGCATAGATGGTATGTCTCATGAGTTTAATTTTGCTAAGTTTAGTAGACAACCTCGTGAAAGGGAACCACCTAGTAAGGATGCGATTATTGGTCTTGCTTCCATTGCTGTTCCTCCAACTGATCCGTTAGAACAATATTTGCTAGACCATGAAAACGATATGTTTATGAAGGAAAGGGAAGAAATAGATGAAGTGTTTCTTAAACAGGAACCTATGCTAAAACAAAACCTTCCCATTGAAATTCTTGGGGATCCCCCTCCACCCAAGGGTGATCCTGTATTTGAACTCAAACCATTACCTGATAATCTTAAGTATGCTTATCTTGATGAAGAAGAAATATATCCTGTTATTATTAGTGCTAACCTTTCAGAGAAAGAAGAAGAAAGATTATTGAAAACTCTGAAGAAGCACCTAGCTGCTATTGGATATACTCTGGATGATCTTAAGGGCATTAGTCCCACATTATGTCAACACAAAATTTCAGTGGAGAAAGATGCCAAACCAGTTAGAGATCCTCAAAGACGATTAAATCCCAAGATGAAGGAAGTGGTAAGAAAGGAGATACTAAAGCTCCTTGAGGCAGGTATTATTTATCCCGTTGCTGATAGTGAATGGGTAAGCCCTGTTGTGTTCCTAAAAAGGGAGGTATTACTGTTGTTCCTAATGATAAAGATGAATTGATCCCGCAAAGAATTATTACAGGTTATAGGATGGTAATTGATTTACGTAAGTTAAATAAAGCTACAAAGAAAGATCATTACCCTTTACCTTTTATTGATCAAATGCTACAAAGGCTATCCAAACACACACATTTTTGCTTTCTAGATGGTTATTCTGGTTTTTCTCAGATACCTGTATCAGCGAAGGATCAATCTAAAACTACTTTTACTTGCCCTTTTGGTAATTTTTCTTATAGACGTATGCCTTTTGGTTTATGTAATGCACCTGCTACCTTTCAAAGATGCATGATGGCTATATTCTCTCATTTTTGTGAAAATATTTGTGAAGTATTCATGGGTGACTTCTCCGTCTATGGATCCTCTTTTGATGATTAATTGAGCAACCTTGATCGAGTTCTGCAGAGATGCGAAGACACTAGTCTCGTCTTGAACTGGGAAAAGTGTCACTTTATGGTTAATGAAGGCATTGTCTTGGGGCACAAGATCTCCGAGAGAGGTATTGAAGTTGATAAAGCCAAAGTTGATGCTATTGAAAAGATGCCTTGTCCCAAGGACATAAAAGGTATAAGAAGTTTCCTTGGTCACGCCGGTTTTTACAGGAGGTTCATTAAGGACTTTTCTAAAATCTCTAGGCCTCTGACTAATTTATTGCAAAAAGATATTCCTTTTGTCTTTGATGATGATTGTGTAGAAGCATTTGAAACACTTAAGAAAGCTTTGATCACTGCACCTACTGTTCAGCCGCCTGATTGGAATTTACCTTTTGAAATTATGTGCGATGCTAGTGATTATGCTGTAGGTGCTGTTTTATGGCAAAGAGTCGATAAGAAATTGAATGTTATCCAGTATGCTAGTAAGACTCTTGATACTGCCCAGAGAAATTATGCTACTACGAAAAAAGAGTTCTTAGCAGTTGTGTTTGCATGTGATAAGTTTAGACCTTATATTGTTGATTCCAAAGTTACTATTCACACTGATCATGCCGCTATTAAATATCTTATGGAAAATAAAGATGCTAAGCCTAGACTAATTAGATGGGTTCTCTTGCTCCAATAATTTGACTTGCATATTATTGATAGAAAGGGAGTTGAGAACCCCGTTGCAGATAACTTGTCTAGGTTAGAGAATGTTCTTGATGACTCACTGCCTATTAATGATAGCTTTCCTGATGAACAATTAGAGGTCGTTAATGCTTCTCGTACTGCTCCTTGGTATGCTGATTATGCTAATTACATTGTTGCTAAATATATATCGCCTAGTTTCACATACTAGCAAAAGAAAAAGTTCTTTTATGATTTAAGACATTACTTCTGGGATGATCCACATCTTTATAAAGAAGGAGTAGATGGTGTTATTAGACGTTGTGTGCCTGAGCATGAATAGGAACAGATTCTACGTAAGTGTCACTCTGAATCTTATTGAGGACACCACGCTGGAGATAGGACTGCACACAAGGTACTACAATCTGTTTTTTATTGGCCTACTCTCTTCAAGGATGCTCGTAAGTTTGTCTTATCTTGTGATGAATGTCAAAGAATAGTTAACATTAGTTGACGTCAAGAAATGCCTATGAATTATTCTCTTGTTATTGAACCATTTGATGTTTGGGGCTTTGATTATATGGGACCTTTTCCTGCCTCTAATGGTTATACACATATTTTAGTTGCTGTTGATTACGTTACTAAGTGGGTAGAAGCTATTCCAACTAGTAGTGCTGATCATAACACTTCTATTAAAATTCTTAAAGAAATTATTTTTGCGAGGTTTGGAGTCCCTAGATATCTTATGACTGATGGTGGTTCACATTTTATTCATGGTGCCTTCCATAAGATGCTCGCTAAGTATGATGTCAATCATAGAATATCATCTCCTTATCATCCGCAGTCTAGTGGTCAAGTAGAGTTGAGCAATAGAGAGCTCAAATTAATTTTGCAAAAGACTGTGAATAGATCTAGAAAGAATTGGTCCAAAAAACTTGATGATGCATTATGGGCCTATAGAACTTCATACAAAAATCCTATGGGTATGTCTCCTTATAAGATGGTTTATGGAAAAACATGTCATTTACCTCTAGAACTTGAACATAAGGCATATTGGGCTATTAAAGAGCTCAATTATGACTTCAAACTTACTGGTGAGAAGAGGTTGTTTGATATTATCTCACTTGATGAATGGAGAACCCAAGCATATGAGAATGCCAAGCTTTTCAAAGAAAACGTCAAACGCTGGCATGATAAGAGGATACAAAAGCGTGAGTTTAACGTAGGAGATTATGTGTTATTATTCAACTCTCGTTTAAGGTTTTTTGCAGGAAAACTTCTCTCAAAATGGGAAGGTCCCTACGTTGTCGAGGAGGTCTATCGTTCTGGTGCTATAAAAATCAACAACTTCGAAGGCACAAATCTGAGGGTGGTAAACGGTCAAAGAATTAAACATTATATTTCAGGTAATCCTATCAATGTTGAAACTAATATTATTGAAACCATAACCCCTGAGAAATACATAAGGGGCACTTTCCAGAACGTTCCAGACTCCAAAAAGGTATAGGTATGTGGTACGGTAAGTAAACCGACTCCAAAACAACTCTAATGGCAATTTTTTCAGTTTTGGATTATTTAAGAATTTTAGGAAGAAAGAAGTAGTCCGAAAGGGACACGAGGCTCCCACGAGAGTGGAGGGCGCGCCCCCATTGTAGGGCACGCCCCTGTCTCGTGGGCACCTTGTGTGCCTCCCGGACTCCGTTTTATTGCACATTACGTATCATGGTCGGTAAAAATTCATTATATATACTCCCGAAGGTTTTGACCACCGTATCACGCAAATATCCTCTGTTCTCGTTTCGAGCTGTTTCTGGTTCGGATCTAGAACATCATGGCGTCTCCAAGCGCTCCCAAGGACAAGTTTTTCGAGAGGGTTATCAACCCCTATCTCGTTGAGGTGCTGCAACACCCTCAAACCATTGAGATGCGTGAGGGGGTGCTACACATCCGCGTTGTGGAGGGACCAAGGCATACCGGGAGCATGGAGAGAAAGCTCGAAGCCGTGGAACATGAAGTTTTCAAGTGTCAAGGGATGGTGGAGCGTGGACTCAACGCTAACCAGATGATGATCACGGAGTTCACCAACAACCACAAGCTAGACGCTAAAGTCATTGGGGAGACCATCTTCAAGCTTCAAGAGAAAATCGAGCACCTCCAAGCTTAGATCTATGACCTGCAAAACCAGAACTGTGAGTATGAATATAGATTCAAGCGAATGAGTTTGGCTGCAGATTTAAGGATCCCAGAGACTCGATCATCCTTTTATGATGGAGAGCCTATGCCTTGGAAGAGGGATGACAAGCCTACATCATTAACAACTCCTACTTCACCACCTCCGAGGAAATAATCACATGGGTATGGGCACTCCCCTTGGCAACTGCCAAGCTTGGGGGAGGTGCCCCGGTATTGTATCACCATCACACTCCTATCTTTACCGCTTTATTTAGTCCGATCCTTTTAGTAGTATCTTGATCTAGTAGATTCAAGTTTTGATATCAAGTAGTTGTGAGTTTTGCTTTGTGATCTCTTTATGTAATCAAGTCTGTGTGCTATCTATAATAAAGATTAGTGTTGAGTCAAGGGCTTTGCTATGTTGCTATGATCTTGAGAAAGTAGAAAGAATAAAAGAGTTCATATTGATCTTATGGATAGTGATAAATTCACACATAGAAAGTATGAGGCATAAAAAATGTTGAGAGTTGATGAACGTAGCCTTGGTCATCGTTGCAATTAATAGGAAGTGATAAGGAAAGAAGGGTTCACATATAAATATATTATCTTGGACATCTTTTATGATTGTGAAGCACTCATTAAGTATGACATGCTAAAGAGTTGATGTTGGACAAGGAAGACAACATAATGGTTTATGTTTTCCGACATCTCAGTTAAAGTATATTGTCATTGACCTTCCAAACATGATGAGCTTGCCTTTCCCCCTCATGCTAGCCAAATTCCTTGCACCAAGTAGAGATACTACTTGTGCTTCCAAATATCCTTAAACCCAGTTTTGCCATGAGAGTCCACCATACCTACCTATGGATTGAGTAAGATCCTTCAAGTAAGTTGTCATCGGTGCAAGCAATAAAAAATGCTCTCTAAATATGTATGACTTATTAGTGCAGAGAAAATAAGCTTTGTACGAACTTGTTGTGGAAGTAATAAAAGCGACGGACTGCATAATAAAGGTCCACATACAAGGGGCAATATAAAGTGACGTTCTTTTGCATTAAGATTTTGTGCATCAACCCTAAACGCGCATGACAACCTTTGCTTCCCTCTGTGAAGGGCCTATCTTTTACTTTATGTTTTTACTTTATGCTTGAGTCTAGGTGATCCTCACCTTTCCCTTTTTCATTTTATCCTTTGGCAAGATCCTCGTGTTTGAAAGATCATGATGCATATATCCAATTGGATGTAAGTTAGCATGGGCCATTATTGTTGACATCACCTAAAGGTGAATACGTTGGGAGGCAACACAATAAGCCCCTATGTTTCTTAGTGTCCGACTGAAACTCTATAACCACAAGTACTGCGGGAGTGTTAGCAATTGTAGGAGACTACGAGATAGTTGAGTATGTGAGCTTGCTGAAAAGCTCTATTATGGACTCTTTCTGATGTTACGATAAATTGCAATTGCTTCAATGACTGAGATTATAGTTTGTTACTCCCTCCGTTCCAAAATAGATGACTCAACTTTGTATTAACTTAGTACAAAGTTGAGTCATCTATTTTGGAACGAAGGGAGTAGTTCCCAATGAAGTTTTTGAACCATACTTGATATTGTGAATTGCTTGTTACTTGAGCATAGGAAATCATATGACAAAATCTATTTATGTTGCTGTTATTAGAATAATCATGATGCCCTCATTTCCGTATTTTATTTTTATCAACACCTCTATCTCTAAACATGTGGACATATTTTTCGATTTCGGCTTCGCTTGAGGACAAGCGAGGTCTAAGCTTGGGGGAGTTGATACGTCCATTTTGCATCATGCTTTTATATCAATATTTATTGCATTATGGGCTGTTATTACACATTATATCTCAATACTTATGGCTATTCTCTCTTATTTTACAAGGTTTACCATGAAGAGGGGGAATGCCGGCAGCTGGAATTCTGGCTGGATAAGGAGCAAACGTTGGAAACCTATTCTGCACAGCTCCAAAAGTCCTGAGACTCTACGAAACAACTTTTTGGATTTATTAAGAATTTCTGAGTGAAAGAAATAGGCTAGGGGGCCCACACCCTGTCCAGGAGACAGGGGGCGCGCCCCCCCTATAGGGCGCGCCCCCTATCTCCTGGTCCCCCTGGTGGGCCTCTAGCGTCCATCTTCCGCTATATCATCACTTTTACCCTGGAAAAAATCATGGGCAAGCTTACGGGACAGAACTCCGCCGTCACGAGGCGGAACCTTGGCGGAATCAATCTAGGGCTCTGGCAGAGCTGTTCTGTCGGAGACACTTCCCTCTGGGAGGGAGAAATCATCACCAACGTCATCACCAAGGATCCTCTCATCAGGAGGGGGACAATCTCCATCAACATCTTCACTAGCACCATCTCCTCTCAAAACCCTAGTTCATCTCTTGTATCCAATCTTGTATCAAAACCACAAATTGGTACCTGCGGGTTGCTAGTAGTGTTGATTACTCCTTGTAGTTGATGCTAATTGGTTTACTTGGTAGAAGATCATATGTTCAGATCCTTTATGCATATTATTAATCCTCTGATTATGAACATGAATATGCTTTGTGAGTAGTTACGTTTGTTACTGAGGACATGGGTGAAGTCTTGCTATTAGTAGTCATGTGAATTTGGTATTCGTTCGATATTTTGATGAGATGTATGTTGTCTTTTCCTCTAGTGGAGTTATGTGAACGTCGACTACATGACACTTCACCATTATTTGGGCCTAGAGGAGGGCATGGGGAAGTAATAAGTAGATGATGGTTTGCTAGAGTGACAGAAGCTTAAACCCTAGTTTATGCGTTGCTTCGTTAGGGGCTGATATGGATCCATACGCTTAATGCTGTGGTTAGGTTTACCTTAATACTCCTTTTTGTAGTTGCGGATGCTTGCAATAGGGGTTAATCATAAGTGGGATGCTTGTCCAAGTTAGGGCAGTACCCAAGTACCAGTCCACCCACATATCAAATTATCAAAGTACCGAACGCGAATCTTATGAACGTGATAAAAACTAGCTCGACGATAATTCCTAATGTGTCCTCGAGAGCTCCTTTATCATTATTAGAGTTTGTCCAGACTTATCCTTTGCTACATAAAGGATTGGGCCACCTTGCCGCACTTTACTTACTTTATTTACTCAATACTCGTTACTATTTATCTTATCACAAAACTATCTATTACCTACAATTTCAGTGCTTGCAGAGAAAACCTTACTGGAAACCGCTTATCTTTTCCTTCTGCTCCTCGTTGGGTTCGACACTCTTACTTATCGAAAGGACTACGATAGATCCCCTACACTTGTGGGTCATCAATGGCATGTAGATCATCGCCACAAGACATGTGAATGTGGAGAAGGAAATCTTTAATCCATACCGCGGGGTCTGTTGTACCATCATATGATTCAATGTTCACGGGTTTAAACCCTTTTGGGAATTCATGATCCGTTACTTCATCATTGAAGCATAGGGGGTGTGTGGCACCTCTATGCCGGGCTACATCACGACACAGTTTAAGTGAGTCTGGTATGTTGTATTCGGCCCGGCCGGACTTGTTTTTAGTATATCCGGCGTGACGGTCATCGTCACGCGTTGGAGTGCGCTCCCGTGATCCGTAGATCAATCTTGACTGTCCTGCTTTGTTTTCTAATATGTCTCGCAGGTCCTGTGTGTAGCTCCGGGCTTTAGTGTTTTTGTTTGATTGGCGGCGGGGTGTGGGCTGGTGTTCGGGCTGATACTCCGCTTTGTCTCGGCCACGAGGTGGCCAGTCAGCCGCATCGTGCGCTGGTAGTGTGGGCTTTAATGCCTCCTCCTTGATCTGAGGTACCAACCTGCGCTTTGGGTAACTTTTGGTTGGGCGCTCAAGTCCGTATTCCTCGGCTGCCAAGACTTCAGTCCATCTATCAGTTAGCAAATCTTGATCAGCTTGAAGCTGCTGCTGCTTCTTCTTCAGGCCTTTTGCAGTGGCTATAGGCCAGCGCTTGAAGCGCTCCTGCTCGACGGGATCCCCAGGCACGATGAATTCTTCGTCACCAAGGCTCACTTCATCTTCGGTGAGGGGCATGTAATTGTCATCCTCTGATTCTCCATCTATTGCTTGTTCCTTAGGGCTAGCATGCCCATCCTCCCGCTCGGCCTACTCGAAACCTGGCTAGGCGGGGTTGTTTGAGTTTTTGGCACCATCCAGATTGCTATAATCTCTTGTGCCGGTATCGCTATTTTTGCTATGGCTGGGCTTGGAGCGGCGCCTATGACGCCGGTGCTTAGATTGTTTCTCAAGGGGATTATCCTCCGTTGCCTCATCGCCATTGCTTTCTTTGGGGGTATCCACCATGTATATATCATATGATGAGGTGGCTGTCCAGCACCCTGTGGGCGGTGGTTCCTGTTCTTCTGCAGCATCATCATCCATACCGTCGATGTCTTCAGGGTCAAAATCAAGCATGTCAGTTAGGTCATCGACAGTGGCTACCAAGTGGGTGGTGGGTGGGCAACGAATTTCTTTGTCGTCCGCTTCCCACTCGAGCCGGACATAGTTCGACCAAGAGTCTCCTGACAGGGAGAGATACTTTAATGAGTTTAGCACGTCACCCAAGGGCTAGTGCTGAAAGATATCCGCTGAGGTAAACTCCATGATCGGTGCCCAATCAGATTTGATAGGAACGGACGCGCGTGGTTCGGAACATATGGTCGGAGACGAGTCCGAGGGTCCGATGACACATATCTCTTTGGAGGAGAAGTCTGTGTTCTGCTCTATCACCGATGAGTGTGCGGCCTCCATGGCGGGGTCCATCCACCCGTCCTCGGATGGCATGAGTTGCTCCAGATTAAGGGCCGGTGCAGCCGCAGGTGTGATCTCCCGAACACCGTCCGATGGCAGATCTAAGTCATGCTCGTCATGACTGTTCGGCGCACCTGACATGGGCTCGAATCCGTCAAAGATCAAGTCTCTGCGGATGTCGGCCGTGTAGTTCAAGCTTCCAAACCTGACCTGATGGCCAGGGGCATAGCTATCGATCTGCTCTAGGTGGCCAAACAAGTTGGCCCGCAGTACGAAGCCGCCGAAGACGAAGATCTGTCTGGGAAGAAAAACCTCACGCTGGACCGTGTCGTTGTAGATGATTGAAGTAGCCATCAAGCCTTATCGTGATGACACAGTGGAACTCTCAATGAAAGCACCAATGTCGGTGTCAAAACCGGCGGATCTCGGGTAGGGGGTCCCGAACTGTGCGTCTAAGGCTAATGGTAACAGGAGGCGGGGGACACAATATTTACCCAGGTTCGGGCCCTCTCAATGGAGGTAATACCCTACTTCCTGCTTGATTGATCTTGATGATATGAGTATTACAAGAGTTGATCTACCACGAGATCGTAGAGGCTAAACCCTAGAAGCTAGCCTATGATTATGATTGTTGTTGTCCTACGGACTAAACCCTCCGGTTTATATAGACACCGGAGGGGGCTAGGGTTTCACAGAGCCGGTTACAGAGAAGGAGATCTACATATCCGAATTCCCAAGCTTGCCTTCCATGCAAAGGATAGTCCCACCTGGACACGGGACGAAGTCTTCAATCTTGTATCTTCATAGTACAACAGTCCGGCCGAAGTATATAGTCCGGCTATCCGAGGACCCCCTATTCCAGGACTCCCTGATGGGGTGCTAAGTGCATTAAAATGCTTAGTAACTAATGCCCCCAATGCATCGGTGCTTAGGTTTTGTAGCTAAGCCTTCTCTATTTAATTGTTTAGTAATAAAACTCCTTCGTGCATTGGTTGGTAGTCTTTTTGTCTAGGTTCACATGCTTAGCATTGGTTCTTGTTGGGGTCACCATAATCCTCTCTCTGCTCTTTAATTGCTTTGCCACATCATTTTTCTGCCTATGTGGCATCCTTAGCACCTGTACACCGTGGAGCACTGGGAAAGGCCTTAATTATTCAGTTTCCATACATTAAAATTGCTTTTGAAATGTATGGCCAGTATCATCTACCGTGCGGGAAAAATCCTGCCCTTTCCTGTTTAATCGGGTTTGTATCGATGGATCATGCGAAACAGCAAAACTATAGTACTATACAGTACAAGTGACAGTTCACTGTGGTCCGTCGTGTCGTGTAATCCTCCGTCGTAAGAGTGGAGCACTCGCTTTCATAAATCTTGTAGTCCCTTTCGCCGATATGTGAGACATCAAGCTACTGGGTCCACGTGCCATACCAGAATACAGTGCAGAGCAGCCGGGGTGAAGCACCCCAGTCATGGCGCCGGCGTAGTAATGAGCAACGAGGCGTCAAATCACAAAGCTGCACCTTTCCCGCAGTTAAGTTGGAGGGACGAAGTAATGCTAAAAAAGTTGGAGGGACGAAGCAACCATCATTTCACTCGTTGCTGAATCCGCTTCTCCCTCATCTTCTTCAACTTAACCACGTGTTGCTTTTGCCGTTGTTCTGCCTCATGTGGGACGTAGATCGGCTTAGTAAAGCACTGACACATGGGACCGCATGTTAGCAAACCGCTAGGACAACGTCCTCTAAAAACAAGAAACCTCCCCCGCCATCCGCGCGGCAAAATCACCTCCTTTTTACTAATCTTGATTCTATAATTTTTTAGATCAATATAACTGAGATTTGTATAGATAGCACACAGGAGCAAAACCAAGTGGTACGGTTAAGGGCATCCACAATGTGTAGCCAAATGTGAAAATAGCTTTTGGCATCGTGGGAACCATTGTGGACGGTGTTGCCAAAGCCAAAAAGATGGAACCGAAGCTCCCTGATTGATTGATTGAAGGAATAGAAAAATGCAACGTCTCTCCTCTTTCTCCCATGCTTGGATGCATGTAGTACAATATAGAGCACAGAGTCTACTCCCCTGTCCCTTCTATCACAAATCACAAAGCAGTGAGGCGTCAAATCACAAAAGTACGGACGAAGCAATCATCATTTCACTCTTCGCTGACTCCGCTTCTCCATCGTCTTCTTCGAGAAACCATCTCACCGCACTAAGCTGGACGGACGATGCTATTGGGTACTCCTAGTAGTACTAGTCCTTTGGTACAACGGACTTCCTGGATGCAAATAAGGCGGTTGTCTCGGCTTGCAGGTGGCACTTGCAAACGACTTACCGTGGTCTCCCTCAATGGTGTTCTCCTTCGAACGCACTTCGCCAAACCACAAAAAAAGATATCGTTATCGGTGTCAAAACCGGCGGATCTCGGGTAGGGGGTACCGAACTATGCGTCTAAGGTTAATGGTAACAGGAGGCGGGGGACACAATGTTTACCCAGGTTCAGGCCCTCTCAATGGAGGTAATACCCTACTTCCTGCATGATTGATCTTGATGATATGAGTATTACAAGAGTTGATGTACCACAAGATCGTAGAGGCTAAAGCCTAGAAGCTAGCCTATGATTATGATTGTTGTTGTCCTACGGACTAAACCCTCCGGTTTATATAGACACCAGAGGGGGCTAGGGTTACACAAAGTCGGTTACAGAGAAGGAGATCTACATATCCGAATTGCCAAGCTTGCCTTCCACGCAAAGGAGATTCCCACCCGGACACGGGAAGAAGTCTTCAATCTTGTATCTTCATAGTCCAACAGTCCAGCCAAAGTATATATTCCGGCTGTCCGAGGACCCCCTAATCTAGGACTCACTTAGTAGCCCCTGAACCAGGCTTCAATGACGATGAGTCCGACATGCAGATTGTCTTCGGCATTGCAAGGCAGGTTCCTTCTCCGAATACTCCATAGAAGATCTTGAATATGAGGGTTGTGTCCGGCTCTGCAAAATAATTTCCACATACCACCATAGAGAGCACAATATTTTACAAATCTAATCTGCTGACAACTTTTCATAGCGTGACATCATGCCACGGCTCGGTCATTATTCGAACCGTTTTTCTCAACCAACTGCTGCACATATTGCGAGGCAGTTTTCTTGGCAAGTCTTGTCGAAGCAGAGATCGTGTTCCCTTATCACGGGATTCTCATCAATACTGGTATGGGTAACCCAACCGTGCCATCAATCATGGCGCTTGGGGAATAAGCAATTTTACCGGGCAAGTCGGGAGGCGCACAGTTTCTACCGCCTTTATAAAGAGATAGGGATTCCCCCTTTTCACCCACGCCTTCTTCCTCTCTTGCTCATCCATTTTCGCACACTCGAGCTCCAGTGCCCAAGTTCTCACCTTCTCTGTAAAGCCATTCCAAACATGTCCAGAGCCGAAGATAGTGGTCGGCCAGCAAGCGGAGTGCGGAGGCGCCATGGTGGGCAAGATGCCCAACGTCACTTGGCTCGAAGGCTCCATTGTGGAGACCGTGAAGGAATGGCAATCGGGGTGGTTCTATATCACCGAGCCGCGCAACTCCAACTGGGCGGGGGCCCACGAATTTCGATCTGGCTCCCCATGCGGCTCACCTCCAGGAAAAAGAAGGGCTTAGCCTGGGGTGAGCGCGGCGGAGCTGACCAGACTCCTGAACTGTGTCAAAAATATGATAAGCAAGAAAATCAAGCTTGTCAACGTGGTCCAGGTCATGCTCTTCCGCCGGATCCTTCCGTGTCAAAGACGGGCATTATATATGTGGGAGTTCGACCCGGCTGAACACCAAACGCTGCGAGAGCTCTTCGACACGATGCACAAAGACGTTTGGAAGGTGTTGTTCAAGGCCGCCGAGGTACCTCCTCCCATTACCGAGGATCGCAGAGTCAGCGCAAAGCGCCACGCCAATCAGGTAAGCTATCTGTATTTTACAAGATGCTCCTTTTCCCAGTATACTCGTGGGAGGTATCTAAGCCCCCACACCAATTCAACAGGACTGGGTAGCGACAGCGGAGCGGGTCGACTGTCCAGGTCCACTGCCTGAAGATCCAGCAATGGCTCTCTTAACGGAGATGCTGTTTCCGGCGCCCTATGAGGTGCCGAAGAAGAAGGCCAAGAAGAAAGCCACGAGGACCAGAAAAGGTCTCCGGTGCAAGGTTGTATCGGACTCATCGTCCGAAGACACCGAGGCGCGCTCCTCCAACAAAAATGAGGAGGAGGAAGAGGAAAGTCCTCCCCCCAACCGGGGGGAAAAGAAAAGGAAGGCCGCCCCATCTGGGGAAGCCGAAGGGTCCAAGACGGGAAGGACCCTCCCTCTGGACCACTCCACAACAGCCGCCTACAACGACGAGGAGTGGTTGCCTAGGGACAAGCCCCTGGAGAACTCGTAAGTATCCGGACACTATAATACTTCCGGTATGTTCTACTTTATTGCTTCTTATCATGTCAAATATGATTGTGCAGTCCATCCAAAGCCCACATCAACGTATCCTCCTCGGATGGGTCTTTGAGTCAGTCGGCGATGAACAGTGATTCACTCCCGACAGCCACTAGCCCCCGGCCCCGGACGACGTCGAGGTGTTGTCCTAGAGGATACCGGACCAGGGGGATACAGTTCTGGAGACGCCCCAAGGCGAAATCCCAGACGCCGGGCACATGGGGGGGGGGGGGAAGATCCCCATGGATTCTGATGACAGGGGCCGCAGCAAGTTTGGCCCCCAGCTGGATACTGCATCGGAACCTCCAGTGGTTCCAGATTCAGGTAGGCAGCCCCTTACTAAGGGGGGCGAGCCGCCTGTGCCGATGACCTCTGTCCATCCAGAGGCATCGGACAACTTGCTGGAAGTGCTTCGCGGCACTTCCATTGACAAAGAGCACCGCACCATCATGAGTGCGTTGATCGAGAAGGTTCGGTCTGCCAAAAGCGGATTGACCGAAGCCTGCGCCAGCCTCCTAACAGGCTTTGAGGTAAGTAATCAAATTACAGCATAGACAGTAGCCCCTAATGCTCTATTTGGTGTTCGAAAAGAAAGGCCGAACATAGGATCAAATAACATCCACAGGAGTCTAATCAGAATATGTCTATGTGAATAAGCAGGCATCGCTGCTGGCCGCTGCCGCTCGTACTGCGGAGGTCTCCGAACTGAAGCGGGACCTGGAGCGGAACGAGGAGGAGCTCGGCCTCGTGAAGAGGCAGCTCGAGGAGAACAAAGGTAAGTGATACCCCATCTATATATTGATAAAGAAAAATGGTTTTAGCTCATAGAATCATCATGAACTTTAATAGGGGCCACGGCCGAAGTGGCAGCCCTGAAAAAGGCGTTGTCCGAGGCCACAGGCAAAGCAGCCAAGGAGCGCATCGAGCGCGAAAAGCAAGAGGCCCGAGTAGACGAGGTCCAGCAAGAGCTCCAGGATTTCCTCAAGCAATATGAGTCCTTGGAGCGTGGCTCTAAGATGCAAGAGTCTGAGCTTGCGAAGGCCCTCCAGAGTGCACAAGATGCCAAGGACGAAGCCCAGAAGGCCCTTCAGGAGATTCAAGCGGCCAAGAAGATAGCGGCGGGTAAGGCATTCATTATGCAAAGCAAGCATGTGAAGGAGACTTTCCTTTTACTTACCCAAATTCGGAGCTCTCTAGGAGCATTCGTAGATCTGTCGTGCAGCGTCTCTGATGCCGCAGAGTTCTACCGAGCTGAGGAAGGGAGCTCGACGAAGAAGTTGTTCTGGTCCCAATATATTGGGGCCGGACACCCGATGCCCTTGAGCGACCAGCTGAAGCAACTGGTCGAACTTCACAAGGCGGCAGAGCTGGCCATGAAGGATCTCATAGTCCGGATGTGGCCTGGCAAGCTCCTGCCCAGCAGCTACTTCTGCCTGGTAAAGCGGCTTGTGAATGCCTGTCCGCGGCTAGAAGCCATTAAGCGGTCAGTCTGCATTGAAGGTGCGCGCAGGGCCTTGGCCCATGCGAAAGTGCACTGGGCGAAGATGGATGCCTTGAAGCTGGTGACAGAGGGACCGCCGGAGGGCAAGGGGCATCGCCACCCGAAAAAATATTATGACAGTGTCCTGAAGGGTGCCCGCCTTGTGGCGGAGGAGTGTGCTAAGGATGTAATATTTGAATGAATGTACTCGTGTCATACTATAATATGAAAACGAGTTCATGTGCGCTATATAATGCTTGTTGATTTAAAATATTACCTTCTGTGTGGCCGTTTATAAAATCTGAGAGTTGGCCAGTCGTCGGCTTCTGCCCCCATGTAACTAGTACTGGGGTGTTCGGGATAAATCTAAACACTCTTTATCCAAATTCTTGGTCCTTTAAGGAGGTGTTTAGCGCAGCGAACAAGGCAATCAGACTATACGGCTTTATCACTCTCACTTAGCCATAGAAGTCTACAATTTTAAATTTTGGCGAAGCCCCTAGTATTTGGAAGGCCGAACTTGGGGCGCTATACACGCCTAAATCGGACAAGGCCGATTCCTCGCCCGAAGCAAGAAAAATCTTGAAGGATTTGAAACCTTTCGAGTAGCGACCAGCTCTCGCCGCATCATGACAGTCAGTTTTCGGCTTTCTCTACTAAGGTGCTCGTCTGGAAGAACCGGGACACAATCGCAGTAGTTCTCCCTGTGCTACCTTAGCTGATATAGCGGAACGTAAGGCACCAAAACATGGGAGCCGGGAAAACCCAACTATTGACCCAAGACATGATTCGGAGCTAATGCATATAATGCTATAAGTTCAGGGTGCCGCACTGTCAAAAGTGTTCGGACTTTTCTTGTCGTGTTATGGGGTACACTGAAGCCCCTGGCGAGCTGAACATACCAAAGTGTACGGGTGCAATTTGTAATAAATAAGTAGTAAAGGGAAAAAAATAAAGTAATGTAATAATGAGCTGACACTGTACATTATTTTCCATTGTTTATTTAAATAATATGTCAAAGCGTATGTATACAAGTAGTGCAATAAGCAAAATGGGACTATTTAACATGTCCTAGCCAAGGGTAAGCTGCATGTGGGTATGTAAAACAGGTATAACGATCGTTATCAGAGACCACCTCGGTATTCCCTTATACGTCAAAGCTTCTTGCCTCCTTGGTGTTTCCTTCCCGTGATGGGTCCAAGAATCTCGCTATCCGAAAGAGCTTCCAGACACTAGGGTCCTGAAAGAAAGAAAATGATGAAGGTATACGGGTCCAGGGGCGGTTGAGCCGCGTTGTGGACCTCATTATAGCTGTGCCTCTGCCTATGCCCATGGTATTTTAAGTGCGTAATTATGTACGCGCGGCACAAATTTCATCGCTTTTCTGGGACTGGGATGGAGGCCGAATTGCTAGGCGAGCTCTAGACGTGCCGGATGGTCCTGTTGCAGGGCACTCTCGACTCGCTTGACGGTGTCCGGGGGCTTTATCGCCAAATTGGTGGTCTGCCTAAGAAGGCTGCTCTGTACTTCTGCTGCGAGGCCGCAGTGTGCTCCTCCATACAGAGTGAGCGCTCTGTGTTTCCATTAACTGTTATAACCCCGCGAGGTCCTGGCATTTTGAGCTTGAGGTATGCATAGTGCGGTTCGTCCGAGCAGTGCGTGATAGCCACTGCGGAAGGGGACGATGTCGAAGACTAACTCCTCGCTTCGGAAGTTGTCCGGAGATCCGAAGACTACTTCTAGTGTGATTGAGCCCGTACAATAGGCCTCTACACCAGGTATGACGCCTTTAAAGGTGGTTTTGGTGGGTTTGATCCTTAAGGGATCGATGCCCATTTTGCGCACTGTATCCTGATAAAGCAGGTTTAGGCTGCTGCCACCGTCCATAAGGACTCGTGTGAGGTGGAATCTGTCAATGATGGGGTCGAGGACCAATGCGGCTGAACCGCCATGACGGATACTGGTAGGATGGTCCCTGCAATCAAAAGTGATCGGACAAGAAGACCATGGGTTGAATTTTGGGGCGACTGGCTCCGTCGCATAGACGTCCCTTAGTGTGCGCTTCCATTCCCGCTTGGGGATATGGGTTGCGTATATCATGTTCACCGTTTTCACCCGGGGAGGAAATTTCTGCTGCCCTCCTGTGTTCGGCGGCCGGGGCTCCTCGTCGCCATCGCTATGCAGCCCCTTTTCCTTGTTTTCGGCATTCAACTTGCCGGCCTGTTTGAACACCCAGCATTCTTTGTTGGTGTGGTTGGCTGGTTTATCGGGGGTGCCGTGAATTTGACACGAGCGATCGAGTATGCGGTCCAGACTGGACGGGCCTGGATTGTTTCTTTTGAATGGATTTTTCCGCTGACCGGACTTAGAGCCACTGAATCCCGCATTGACTGCCATGTCTTTGGTGTTGTCGCCGTTGTTGCGACGCGTGTGTCTGTTGTGTCGTGGCTGCCGTTGCTATCTCTGGCATCTGAAGTGCCAGGATTTCTTGATGTGTTGTTGCTACGAGCCAGCCAACTGTCCTTGCCCGCACAAAAGCAGTTCATGAGTGTCGTGAGGGCTGCCATGGATTTAGGCTTCTCTTGGCCGAGGTGTCGGGCGAGCCACTCATCGCGGATGTTATGCTTAAAGGCCGCTAGGGCTTCAGCATCCGGACAGTCGACAATTTGGTTCTTTTTAGTTAGGACCGAGTCCAGAATTTCTTGGCTGACTCTCTGGGATGTTTGGTTATGTGAGTTAAGTCATCAGCATCCGGTGGTCGTACATAAGTGCCCTGGGAGTTGTCAAGGAATGCGTCTTCCAGGTTCTCCCAACTGCCAATAGAATTTGCCGGCAGGCTGTTCAGCCAATGCCAAGCCGGTCGTTTGAGTTTAAATGGGAGGTACTTGATGGCATGTAGATCATCGCCGCGGGCCATGTGAATGTGGAGAAGGAAATCTTCAATCCATACCACGTAGTCTGTTGTTGTCAGGACCCTGATCCAATGCCACACCGATCTAGCATGTAACACCTCATATCACTTTGCGGCCTCACGCACGGTATTCCCACGGGTGTCGCCTTACCAATCCTGGCACCGTTTGCGCCTTTTGGCTCACATATATGATAGTGTTGCTAGCATCCATATGACAAAGAACTTGGGCTGACATGGCTAGTCGTGAACCCAAAGTGGCACTAACTTACAGGGACATGCATACATGACCCAGCAACGAACGTGTTGGTCATCAACGAGTGAATCCGGGCTGTAGCAGCTGGGCTAATAGGACTCCGGAGAATCTGGGCTGTAGCAGGCTAACAGGACTCCAGTAGACACCGCGTGACATTTCCCCGAAGGGACAGGGACAGGAACGAAGAACGACACATGCCGGCCAGCCTAAGTGTTCCGGAGCAGTAGCAAGCTACCAAGGCTAAGTGGAAGCACTAGGAGACAATTCCCAGTAAGAGAGGCTACCAAGGATAGACAACTAGACAGTCAGATCCCACGCATACCAAGCATTTCAATAACATACACACAATATGCTCGATATGTGCAAATACAACATGGCATCACAACATGACTCTACAACTCAAGTACTTTTAATCAATAGGCTCCGAGGAGCAAGATATTACAAACATGGTTCTCATCACCCAACATTCAGAGCATACAATTCAAAGCACATGCGGAAGCTCAACATGTCTGAGTACAGACATCTACAAATGAAGAAGGCTGAGAAGCCTGACTATCTACCAGATCCGGCCGAGGGCACAAGATCGTAGCTGAGGTAACAAGCTAAACGTCAAAGTCCACGTGGAACTACTAGTGAGACGAAAGTCTCTCTGCAAAAACATAAATAGGCAAACATGAGTAAAAATGTACCCAGCAAGAATTACATTAGAACTAACTACATAAGCATCATTATCAACAAAGGGATGGTGGGGTTTAACTACAGCAAGCCAGCTTTGACTCGGTGGCTATCCTGAACTATGACTGCAAGTAACTCTTTTGAGGTGGCGCACATGAGTCCACATATTCACCATAACAATACACCACTATGGATCCGCTCCCGTCTCCCTACGAGAACGCCATCCATAGCACTCACGCTTATCTTGCGTATTTTAGAGTATCCACTTTCACTTGTCTATGAACTTTACAGGCAACCCAGAAGTCCTTTACCGCGGACACGGCTATTCGAATAGATGATGTAACCCTGCAGGGGTGTTCTTCTTCACACAAGCTCTCATCACTTACCGCCGTTTACACGACATGTACTCGGCAACCTTCAAGCGGAAGCCCAATGAGGGTGTCGGCCACGGCCTACCTAAACACTCAAGTATCTAGTCCAGGTTTATCGCCTATTCAGGTTCCATCCACAGGGAGTCCGACCGAGGTTTCCACATACGGCCCCGAATGATGTTTACAGGGTTCCGCGACACCTAACGGGCGCCCGGCATACCCGGCCACGTGCCTACCGCATCATAGCCCACCCCTCGGGTCAGCGCTGCCCACGGCCTCCAGCATACTACAAACACCAGAAACTACTTGCAACACCTGGACAGTGGACAAGGGTGATTAAGAAGCCGAGAGGGTCCATTGGTTTCGGGCCCAATGCGTGGTAGTAACTATTTCCTGGGTTCGACGCAGGATCTCACAGCGAGTCGGACGAGGTAGACAGAGAGCTCGGGGAGGCGGAGACGGCGACGGAACAGCGATGGCGATCTCGGCGTCGAGAGGTTGAAGATGAGCTCGATGAGGTCATTCGGGGGCTTCCGGTGCCGCGTGGCTCAGTGGAGAGGGCTAGGGCGATGAGGCGGAGCTTCTAGACTGCTCGAGGAGACGAGGGAGAGGCGATGGCCACGGTGGTGCTTGTCGGCGGCGGCGGCCGCGTTTGGTGAGGTGGGGAACGGCGAGGGAGAGAGCAGGGGGAGAGTGAGAGAGGTCGGGCGAATCGGGATGACACCGGGGCGTTCATCCACGCGTCCAGGGGCTCGGCGGCAAGCAGGAGGTGGCGAGGTGCGTGCTCGCGTGCGGCGGCCACACGCGTTGTCCTCCTGGCGGGAGGTAAGTGATGACCAGTAGAGGTCAGTGGGCTGTGCCTCTGCTGGGCCGCCAGGTAAGTGCCCAGTTCTTTCTCTCCCTCTCTTTTATTTAAATTCCGTTTTCTATTTTTCTGTAACTTCTGAGCTTTATTATAAATACCAAAACGTTTCCAAAAATCCTGAAAATAGTTGTGGGCTCTGTTAGGATTATTCCTAACAGCCCACACTTAAGTTCAGAATTAATTGAGCACTTAAAATAATATATATCATTTAAATGCCCAATTGCAAATAACATATGCTTCAATTCAGTGACCTTAGGTGTCCTATGAAAATGTAAACCAATTTTTGGCAGAGGTTCTAACCCAAGGCAAAAATGATGGACATTTTAGAAGGGCATTTTAGGTTCATTGAAAATGATTTTATGTTGAACCTATTTGATTTGATCTGGTGCTAGGGTTTGATCAGTCCCCATTTCAATTTCGAAAGAATTTAAACATGATGCAACACATGACTAGCTAGCTCAGAGCATACCAAAACTAGGGATGTGATAGTTGTACCATCATATGATTCAATGTTCACAGGTCTAAACCCTTCTGGGAATTCATGATCCATTACTTCATAAGTGAAGCATAGGGGGTGTGCGGCGCCTCTATGCCGGGCTACATCACAACGCAGTTCAAATGAGTCTGGTCTGTTGTATTCGGCCCGGCCGGACTTGCTTTTAGTATATCCGGCGTGACGGTCATCATCACGCGTTGGAGGGCGGCCCCGTGATCCGTAGATCGATCTTGACTGTCCTGCTTTGTTTTCCAATACGTCTCGCAGGTCCTGCGTGTAGCACGGGGCTTTAGTGTTTTTGTTTGATTGGCGGCAGGGTGCGGGCTGGTGTTTGGGCTGATACGCCACGTTGTCTCGGCCACAAGGTGGCCGGTCAGCCGCATCGTGCGCTGGTAATGTGGGCTTTAATGCCTCCTCCTCGATCTGAGGTAGCAAATTGCGCTTTCGGTAACTTTTCGTAGGGTGCTCGAGTCCGTATTCCTCGGCTACCAGGACTTCAGTCCATCTATCAGTTAGCCGATCTTGATCAGCTTGAAGCTGATGCTTCTTCTTCTTCAGGACTTTTGAAGTGGCTACAAGCCGGCGCTTGAAGCGCTCTTGCTCGACGGGATCCTCAGGCACGATGAGTTCTTCGTCGCCAAGGCTCACTTCGTCTTCGGAGAGGGGCATGTAATGGTCATCCTCTGATTCTCCATCTGTTGCCTGTTCCTTAGGGCTAGCTTGCACATCCTCCCGCTCGGCCTGCTCGAAACCTGGCTGGGCGGGATTGTTTGCGTTTTCGGCACCATCCGGATTGCTATCATCCCTTGTGCTGGTATCGCTATTTTTGCTATGGCCGGGCTTAGAGCGGTGCCTATGACGCCCGTGCTTAGATTGCTTCTCAAGGGGATTATCCTCCATTGCCTCATCGCCATTGCTTTCTTTGGGGGTATCCACCATGTATATATATCATATGGTGAGGTGGCTGTCCAACACCCTGTGGGCGGTGGTTCCTGTTCTTCTCCAGCATCGTCGTCCATACCGTCGATGTCTTGGGGTGAAAGTCAAGCATGTCGGTTAGGTCATCGATAGTGGCTACCAAGTGGGTGGTGGGTGGGCAACGAATTTCTTCGTCGTCCGCTTCCCACTCGAGCTGGACATAGTTCGGCCAAGAGTCTCCTGACAGGGAGAGAGACTTTAATGAGTTTAGCACATCGCCCAAGGGCGAGTGCTGAAAGATATCCACTGAGTTAAACTCCATGATCGGTGCCCAATCAGATTCAATAGGCACGGACGCGCGTGGTTCAGAACATATGGCATGAGACGAGTTCGAGGGTCCCATGACACAGATCTCTTTGGAGGTGAAGTCTGTGTTTGGCTCTATTGCCGATGACTGTGCGGCCTCCATGGCGGGGTCCATCCACCCGTCCTCGGATGGCACGATCGGCTCCGGGTTAAGGGCCGGGGCAGCCACAGGTGTGATCTCCCGAACACCGTCCGATGGCAGATCTAAGTCATGCTCTCGTGACTGTTCGGCGCACCTGACATGGGCTTGAATCCGTCAAAGATCAAGTCTCTGCAGATGTCGGACATGTAGTTCAAGCTTCCAAACCTGACCTGATGGCCAGGGGCGTAGCTATCGATCAGCTCCAGATGGACAAACGAGTTGGCCCGTAGTACGAAGCTGCCGAAGACGAAGATCTGTCCGCGGAGGAAAACCTCACCCTGGACTGTATCATTGCAGTTGATTGAAGGAGCCATCAAGCCTTATCGTGACGACACAGTGGAACTCTCAATGAAAGCACCAATGTCAGTGTCAAAACCGACGGATCTCGGGTAGGGGGTCCCGAACTATGCGTCTAAGGCTAATGGTAACACGAGGCGGGGGACACAATGTTTACCCAGGTTCGGGCCCACTCAATGGAGGTAATACCCTACTTCCTGCTTGATTGATCTTGATTATATGAGTATTACAAGAGTTGATCTACCACGAGATCGTAGAGGCTAAACCCTAGAAGCTAGCCTATGATTATGATTGTTGTTGTCCTACGGACTAAACCCTCCGGTTTACATAGACATTGGAGGAGTCTAGGATTACACAAAGTCAGTTACAGAGAAGGAGATCTACATATCCAAATTGCCAAGCTTGCCTTCCATGCAAAGGAGAGTCCCACCCGGACACGGGACGAAGTCTTCAATCTTGTATCTTCATCGTCCAACAGTCCGGCCAAAGTATGTAGTCCGGCTGTCCCAGGACCCCCTAATCCAGGACTCCCTCAATCATCGACGTCACCGCAATGGGGAAGGAAGTCAAATATAGTTACTACCTCCATTTTTTTGTACACAAGGCCAGTATATCAAAATTACAATTTGCAAAAGGCCACTAACACTAATCGAGGCAAAATTGATGGGGTTTGGCTCGTACTAGCAACCAAGGACATTAATATCTCCTGCATGCATGCGGAAGTGAGAAGGTTGGTTTGCATGGCGCTGCATCAATCAAGTGACGAGGAGTGAGATGGTTATCTCTTTGGTCTTTGGAGAAAAAAATACGCATTAATTGACACGTGAAACGAGGATTTGTATCGATTAAATCCCGCGAAGGAAAACCCTGCCTTTCTTTTTTAACACTAGTACTCCTACTACGTACGTACGTACTTATCTTGTTTGGGTCTAGGCCTTGCATTGCCAAACTTCGCCACACATTTTTGCCAAGCTTGCCTAAAGTTTTCAAAATGAGAAGGAGGTACACTTGCGCACGGCTATCGCGGTCGCACCGCACCCTCACATGGTCGCTCCTGCACGCCGCGGTCACACCGCACCCTCGCACAGTCGCTCCTGCACGCCGCAAACCCAACCAAGGGAACGCACCCTCACTGACACGTGTTGTCGCATGTGATAAACCAAACTCAGCCATCCTGCCACTAACACATAATTTTCGTTCATAGAGTATGTTTATCCAACCGCATGTTGGGTAGTATCCGTACGGCCCGTGCGGTGGTCTGTTGGGGAAGAAGAAGAGGTGAGGAAGAATTAAAGAAGGGTTAGGAGATGTAGGATATTCATCCAACCAACTGAAATGGTAGACTGACCCAAGTCAGGTAACTTGCATAACAAATATATGTTTTTACACAGCAAAAGATCCATAGAAACAACAACATAAAGAAAAATTATCACTGCTCGCGAAACGAGACGGCCTCGTCGTCTTTGGCTGCCATCGCGAACCAGCCATAGCTGCCGACGTGTGTCTCTGCACCGTGGTTGTCCTCGGCCTCCAGCTGCTCATTCACGCGTTGCGTGCGGGCGCTCTGCACGGATGAGAGCACAGCCTGGTTCAAGTCGAGGACGTCCGGTTCCGCCTGCAGGAGGGCCTCGATGGCAGCGACATCCGCGCGCTCCGCGTCGAGTCGAGCCTCCGCCGCCCGGTTCAAGTCTAGGACGTCTGGTTTTGCCTGCAGGAGGGTGTCGATGAGAGCAGCATCCGCGCGCTCTGCGTCGAGTCGAGCCTCTGCCGCCCGGTTCAAGTCTAGGACGTCCAGTTCCACCTGCAGGAGGGCCTCGATGGCAGCGGCATCCGTGCGCTCCGCCTCAAGTTGAGCCTCCACCGCCCGGTTCACATCCACGACATCCGGTTCCGCATGCAGGAGAGCCTCGGTGGCAGCGGCATGCGCGCGCTCCGCATCGAGTTGAGCCTCTGCCTCCCGGTCCTCCTTTAGTATCGCCATGTTGAACCACTGGTCCGCCTGCACCATGGGGGACTCGGGCGTTGGCATGAAGTCGACGTCCATTGTCTCATACCCATCGGGGGCGTTCTGCGCGTGACCTCCGCCATGAACATTGGATCGGCTTCCTCCTCCTCGTAGCTTGGCTCCAGAGAACTCTGGGATTGGCCCGCCGCAAAGCGAGCTTGGGAACGGAGGTCTGTGGCGCCGACCGCCGCCGCGATTTCTGCGCGGCGCTCCGGTGTCAGTATCTTGTAGTAAGTGATCTTGTGGCGCACCATGGATTTCCGGGGAACTAGGGGACGCTTGATGCGGGCTAGGGGATCGAAAGGTGGGGGAATGGGCTGGAGATTAGGTGTGGTTTTAGGGCAGTGGCTGGCGTAGGCCGAGCAGCGATGGTTCTGGTGTAATAGTGGTTCCAGTGACAACTGGTCAATCGGTTTTGACTGTACATCGCTCTTGTCGCGTTCGCGTTGCAGCCCGGCACGGTGGACCCTCCACGTCGCTCACCGAATGGAACGCGCTTCGTCTTGCGTTTTCGCTCGCTTGTGGGACTGTAGTTGAGAGCAAACCGTCCCTCCCCTCCCCCACCCGCATCATTTATTATACTACCACTCCCTCCATTTTATGTGGAGTAAATAAAAACAGAGGGAGTATACTACGGATGAGGATCCCCTGACGTGGTCGAACCCATTGAGTAACTGGCATGCGGGGCCTAGCAAGCATGGGGTCCGCCAGTAAGTGACCGAAAGGGAGGGCAAGGCATGGATACCTATGTCGGAGGATCCACTTCCACTACTACTCCCTCCTTCCATTTACTATACAGGGCCTAATGCATTTTTTGAGGCTAACTTTGACCAAATGTTAGAGTAATAATATATGACATGCAACTTACACAAAGCATACGGTCAAATTCGTATGTGAAAGGAGTTTCCAATGATATAATTTTCACATTATACATCTCATGTACTATTAATCTTGTCAATAGTCAAATGCGGTTTTAAAAACGCATTAGAGCATGGTTAATAATATAGCCAGTCGATGGCTATGAGGGATTGCCATGTCATCTATAGCCATCATCTATTATATGCACTCATACGGTAGTGTGGGCTATAAGGTTGGCTATTTCCCGCAAAAAATATATAAGGTTGGCTATTGTATTAGTACTTTTTTCCATCTCCTCTCTATCTCTTTCTTCATATTTATTGTATTTAACTAGGAATGCGTATATAGCTAAGGCTCTTGCATGAGATCTCACTCCCCTTACTTTTTCACATCTCTCTCCTCCACATAGGCCCTATATAAATGGAGGGAGGGAGTAATACTATGAGCACTACATACTCTAGTACAGATGTTGTCAGTACTCCACGTGTACTATTGGACAGGGAGCTTAAAAAAGTTACTATTTGACTGGCTATACGTGGCGAAATCCTAGTAGGAAGAGCATGCGCGAGAACAAGCACATTCACGTAGTTGAAAACAAATTGGAAACCAACTCGAGTACAAATCTAGGAGTACGTAGGAATCTAAAAATATTGATTGGGCGTTGTTGAATGTTGATACTTTTTTTGATCAAAGTAGAGATACTTTGACTACACATAAAACTTATATGTGGACTAGAAAGGATAGGAGGGAGTATATTGTACGTTCAAATTCGAAACGAACATTGAATACCCTTTATATATGATCTGCGGATGCTATGATCACCGGTTCAAAATTTTGAATCCGCCTTAGGTATCACGTGCCCCCACTCGTTCTCTCTCAATTTCATCTTGGGGTCCGGAGATCGATTGAAAGAGGACTAGGGTGGGTACATGCAAATGATACTCGGCGTAATGTTCAAATGAGGCATGCGGGAGGATGGACTCGACCGGAGGGCGACATGATCGATGGAGAAGAGGGTTGGAGAGGAATGAGAAATAAGCAAATGCCACATGATTATACTTGAACAGCTCAAATAAACAATAAGTTGTCTCGCTTGGCCTACATAGTGAAAGGCCTAATGCGTAATGCGGAGCACTGACGCTCGAATATGGCCAGGAAAACGGGGAAACCGACATGTGGGGCACACTCATCGGGACGACGTAGTGCAGACTAGTCAAATGGAGGAGCTGGCCCACGACCTCCTCGCCACCGACAACCGTTCATGTGGGTCGTTGGGGCCAACAACGTGGCGCAGATCCAGCACCGCCTCTGGACACGGCAACCGCGGTGAGCGACAGTCGGTTTCAGTGTGCCGAGGGTGGCATTAGTGTTGTGGCACGACCAACAATATGTTTGGTTTGTGCCCAAGGTTGCCCCATCAAAGCATTGGGTAGCCAAAATTTTGGTTGAGGTATTGGTTGCCCATGATTTGGCCGACATTGGCAAGAAAAATGAACTAGAGTTGGCTAGATTTCATTGGCATGCCAAAAAAATGGCAACCATCCAAACAAAGACCAATCTTTGGGTCATGACCAAAATTTTGGTAAGGTGCAATTTGGCCACAATCCAAACACACCCCAACACCCGGCTCGTCGAGGATGCACGGGGCGCCGTGCCGCGTCCGCGGAGTGGTGTAGCGCAGCCAACTGCATCCTCAGGACCTGAGACCATGCCGGGTCATCGTGCTTTTTCAATGACATGCGGGGATCGCATGTGGGAAAAGGGCATCTCCAACATTGCCACGACCGCAGCTGACTACCCTGGCACACCAAAACCCTAGTCCCTCACGCTGTCACGCGGTGCGTTCCCAGCTGGCGGCAGCTGCCCGCATTCATGTCGTCCGTTCGTATGTCGTCGTTAAGAGGCTCGGTGCCCGAGGAACCAACTCCAGCGACTTAATGATGCACCTGGACGCTTGGCCTCATCGTAATGCTCTACTTAAAGCGGCAATGCCCAGCTAACCTCCACACCATAGCGCATCGTCCTCCTACCTGGCACCACATCCGCCATGACCGCAAGTGCGAACGCTCTGCGGGAGAGCTTGTCTTCGGGGATGAAGCTCGAGGTCGCCGCCCTCGCTCAACTCGCCTCTCGCGACGCAATAGTGGCGTAGCTGGACGCGGACGCGACCACACAAGCGGTGGCCATGCTGGCGGCCGACGACGGGAGCATCGTCAGCCATGCGTCCTACTTGCCGCCGTCCAACGTCTGGCACCGCCGAGGTCGGGCACTCCTCCGAGGATGAGTAGGGCACGGGAGGTGGCAGGGCATGGTGTGCCAACTGGCCGGTCTGTATCCCGTGTTCTACTCTTCCTCGCCGGAGACCGCACCTTCACTTCACGGGTCTTGAACCCCGCCCCCGTACATAGAGATCGTAGATGGAGGACGTCGGTCGCCGCCGTAGAATAGGTTTAGGGTCGGGTTTCTTTTATTTTTCTGTCTCATAAAAGTTCAAAATGTAATGAAAATCTGCTGTGTTTGCATTAATCTCGGCCGGTGTATATGAACTTTCACAATAATATAGTATATTGTAGGAGTACTAGCAAGATGCCCATGCGTTGCACGGAAGATCAAGATGTTGTGGGAGAAAAGGATGAACGAGGGAAAGCCTTATCTTCAAATGTGGAGAGGAGTATGGGTAAATTGTCATAGTTTCCTTCCTATCCGTTAGATATAGAACGGACGACCTATATTGCAGGATGACAGGCACACCATCATCACCAACTCTGCTTTTTATTGAACCGAGACAAATCTAACATGCAAAGTAAAATAAACACATAGGGTCTATACATACACAATTTATCTTAGGCACTCCAATAGTATGTCCACTACACATTCACGCATTTCACATCTTTCTACATCTACGGGAACCTACGAAAGGGTTAACGTAAATTGCCTCTCTCTCTCCTCCCCTGATTTTCATGGTGGTGGGCCCCTCCCTCCCCCCAATCTACAATCAACAGATCACACATTTCACATTACGTTAATTACGTAACTGGGATTATGTAGGTGTAGCATTACTCGTCCTAAAAAACCCAACTAAGCCAACCTCCCAGCATATCGTCCGGGAAAAGACCCGGCCGTGCCGTTTTAGTCGGGATTATCGGATTACTAGTACACTACTAGAAAAAAGGCTGTTAGTGGCGCACCTATTTTTGCTATTAATGGCGCACCCATGGTGCGCCACTATTATCACGCCACTAGTAACAAATAGTAATGGCGCATATCTGGTGCGCCATTAGTAATCCAGATAGTAGTGGCGCACCACCTAGTGCGCCATTACTAACCATACATGTGCGTCACTGGTAAGATGAACAGGTGCGCCACTACTAAAATTTTGAAATCTGGATCTGGATTTGGGCTGATTTTTTTTCACAATTTTTTTCAAATTTTGTTCTGGATCTGGTACATTCTTTGTGCCGAGGAGCTTCACATGTGGCTGGAAGTAGAGGAGGGAGGAGAGGAGGGAGGAGGAGGGAGGAGAGAGGAGAGGAGGAGAGGAGGGAGGAGGAGGGAGGAGAGAGGAGATAGGGAGGAGGAGGGAGGAGAGACCGTGAGGAGGAGGGAGGAGGGAGGAGGAGGTCGCCGGAGAGGAGGAGGAGGAGGTCGCCAGAGAGCCGTGAGGAGGAGGGAGGAGGGAGGAGGAGGTCGCCGGAGAGGAGGAGGAGGAGGTCGCCAGAGAGCCGTGAGGAGGAGGAGGAGGCCACCAGAGAGGAGGAGGAGGAGGAGGTGGCTGGAGAGCCGTGAGGAGGAGGGAGGAGGAGGTCGTCAGAGAGCCGTGAAGAGGAGGTCATCGAAGGACGTCGGAGAGCCGTGAGGAGGAGGGAGGGGCATGGAGGAGGGGAGGAGGAAGAAGAGGTAGATAGAAAAGGGAAGAAGTGATGGAGGGGAGGAGGAAGAGGAAGAAGAGGTAATATATATATAGTGGTTGTGGCGTTAGAGACTTAGTAGTGGCACACCATGGTTGTGGTGCGCCATTACTAGTTTTGAAATTTCAAAACTAGTAATTGGGCACCACACCCATGGTGCACCACTACTAACTTTGTTTATTTTTTTGAATTTGGAAGGCAGGAAAATTACTAATGGTGCACCACACCCACGGTGCGCGACTACTATTTTTTTTCGACTTTTTTTGCCTCCAGATCTTAAAAGCATCGTAACTTTTTTCTGTTACGTTTTTGAGGATTCTAGAAAATCGATAACGGGCATAGCCCGTCAAATTCGGATATAACTTTTTGAGAATATGATTTTTCATATAAAAAACTTTTTCATCGAAGGTCGTATGCAAAAGTTACGTCCATTTTACCGAAACACGGCGATGTTTTGCAAAAAAAAAATTAAAATTCATGTTTGTTAATTTTCCTAACAACTAGAACACATAACACATGGGCATCTATTTTTTTGAATCTTTTATTTTTTTCTTTTATTTTTTTAAAAACCTAAAAGGCGATCCACAAGGGGGGTTGTGTTTGTGTGTGTCAGACGTTAGTAATGCCGCACCCTCCCTGGTGCGCCATTACTAACCTCACACACACATGCAGGCACACCCCCACTAGACATAGCAATGGCACACCACACCTAGGTGCGTCACTACTATGTAGCATAGAAGTGGCGCACCTAGGTGTGGTGCACCATTTCTATGTCTCGTGGGGGGGGGGGGGGGGGGATGGACCCAAAAAAATAGCAATGGCGCACTGCTCATGTGGTGTGCCATTAGTAAAAACATAGCAATGGCGCACTTGATTCTGGTGCGCCACTGCTACATAGCAGTGGCGCACCACCATCATGGTGCGCCATTAATGTCCATATTAGCTATAGCCGTTTTTCCAGTAGTGGTAGTAGTATCGATGGATCGCGCGACGCAACAATTTTTTTTTGAGGGGGCGAAGCACCTAGCTTAAAAGGAAAAAAGGCAGTACACTGACAGCACTCCTGTAGCAGTTGCATTGCACCCCACACACGTTCGGTCCTGCACACGGCTCACACAAACGGAACGCGCTCCAGCTTGCCTCTTCACTGACATGTGGGGCTGCACTTGGAGAAATCGACCATGCGCCAAACTCCCCCCGCCCACCGCGCGAAAATCCTCCCCCCCACCCAAAAATTCCCCCCAAATCCGATTCAACCGCCCTTCGGCCAACTAGCCAATAATATTCCCCAAACCCCCCTCCCCCCGTCCCCCTCCACTCCATTTGCTCCGCCAAAGCCGCCCTCCCCGCCACGCCGATACGTCGGCACCGCGGTTCGTCGAGGGGACGCATGACGATCCTCTCACTCCCGCAGTACGCTCTCATAGACTGTCGTCCTCTAGCCGCGCCGCCACCGCTGGCTACGTTCTTGTGGAGGCGCATGGCGGTCAGCACCGCCACCGCTGGCGACGTTCGTGTGGAGACGCACGACGGTCAGCTTCTCCCACGGTACGCGCATTCTAGACTGAGGCCCCGTTCATGTCGGTGTAGCGCTGAATGTTAGCTGATAGACGCTGTTAATCTCACTATTTGCTGAAGTAGTTTACAGTCAAGATGCTCTGCTTAAGAAGGTTCCTTGCCCTGTTCTGCACTCAATCTGCTTAGCTGAGATGGCGTGCTAAGGCCGATTAGTTGCTACAATATCCTGCCATATATTTATTGTGACAGTGATTGCCATGGTCTAGTAGCCAATCTGTTAGGTGAAATAGGTTTACACCATTTTATACTCGATCTTTGTTGCTGCAATGGCCTTCGATAGTTCGATGGCTGTGTGCTCGGCCTCATTGACTTCTGAAACAGCCTGCCATAATTTAGCACTCAAATATGTTTGCTGAATTAGCTTTACATATATTTTGTTACTTAGATCTCCTCGTCCAAATATCCTGCCATAGCTTTAGACATCGACCTTGGTATTTTTTTCTGGACTTCATAAAAAAGCATATATGTTTTTCCTGTAATATCTAGTAGAAGAACTAACTTGTATGTCTAGAAGATGGATAGGACTTGGATAATTTCTGCTCGAAGATTCTCCGCTGCATATGTCGAGGGGGTTGAAAACTTCATGAACTTTATCAGAGCTGAGTACGGTGGTCTGAAATCAGATGTGCTCTGCCCGTGTAGCAGTTGGATGAATTCAGTTACAAGACCCCAGTCAACTGTGCAAAATCATCTACACTTGTATGGGATGTCGGTCACATATACTAGGTGGGTTCATCATGGTGAAACCGTGAACGTCAATGTTATTGACTACGTGGAAGCAGCAGATCACCATCTTGATCTGCCTGATGCTCAGGTGGAAGAGGAGGAGGTGGTGGCGGTGGCGGATCCAGTAAGTTTGACCAACACTAAAACAATGCTACGAAATGCTCGTGCATTCCGTGAACTTTCACCTACAGAAGAAAAATGGTGGTCCCGCATGTTGGAACAATGCAACATGGTTGTCACCCCAGGAAATGAGCTGCCAGTATTCTCAGCTATGGTCACCTTTCTTCAGGTGAAGACATCTGAGCGGATGACCAACAAATCATTCAATGCGATGTTGGCTGCATTCCGCAAATCTTTCCCAGATGCGTCTGAGCTGCCACACACCTACAGTCAAATGAAGAATTTCCTTCGTGTAGTTGGAATTGGATATGATATGATCCATGTTTGTAAGAATAATTATGTTCTATTCCGAAAGGATTATGCCAACTTAAGTGAATGCCTGAAATGCAAATCATCAAGATGGAAAGATGGCGATGCTGTGAAGAGGATTCCTCATAATGTTATGAGACATTTTCCAATTATACCAAGATTGTAGAGGTTGTTTCATGATGCTGAAACAAAGAGGACGTACTGTGGCATTCTAGGAACTAGGAGTACAGAGATCAGAATGTAATGAGCCATCCATCTCATGGTAGTGAGTGGAAAAGCTTCAATCATAAACACAAAAAGTTTGTTGCTGACCCGAGAAACATTAGACTTGGCTTAGCTTCAGATGGATTTAACCCATTTGGCCACCAGAGCGCCATATATAGCATGTGGCCAGTGCTTGTTATCCCTTACAACATGCCTCCAAATGTCTGCACCAAAGAATCAAACTACATGATGGACTTGCTCATCCTAGGTCCAAAAAGTCCTGGAAAGGATTTTGATTTGTTCATGGAGCCTCTTGTGGAGGAACTTCAACAGCTATGGAGGGGTGTTCTCACTCGAGACCTATATAGCAGCCCACCAGCTGATTTCTTTCTACGTGCCGTTGTACACTACAAAGAAAATACACTTCCGTGATGATACGTGTTTGTCACAGTAGGTCGCGTTTTTTGTCATGCATGTGCTGTTGTAGAAGTGTTCCAATATTATCATCACGGAAGTGTCCACTTCCATGACGATAAATCGCGCGTCACAGAAGTGCTTTCATCAAGGGTGACCGACACGTGGCATCCACCGTAACGGAATGCCGTTAAGCTATCGGGTCGGGTTTTGGATCCAATAACCCGTTAACAGCCCCGACCAATGAGGATTTTCCACGTGTAAAATCATCATTGGCTGGAGGAAACACATGTCGGCTCATTGTTGGGACAGATGTCATCCACTCATTGGACAGATGGCGCCTATGATACGTCGACACGTGGCACGGCCCAACAAAGGCCCATTCCTGTGAAAAGGCCAGCCCGTTTGACTTGGTCAAAAGGTGACGGCCCGGCCCATGGAAAGCCTGTTAACGGCATGTTCGCATATAGCCCATTTACAGCCCGCTAACCCAAGGTCCGTTACGCCCTATCCGAATTAGGCCCAGTAGCGTCATCTGGGCCATCCAATATGATTCCAGCCTGTTTTTACTTCTGGCCCATGTATGGCCCATGACGTCTTTCGGCCCATATGAGGCCCTATGTAACTCTTCGCCTATTAACGGCCCGTGGTGAAACTGACCCACAATGAACAGTGTATCACTTTAGGCCCATTAATGGCCCGTGGTGAAGCTGGCCCGTAATGAACAGTGTATCACTTTATACCCATTAAGGGCCCATTATTCAGTTGGGCCATTTCCAACCCATGTTATCTTTCAGCCTTCTCAGAGCCCATTTATTCTTGGGCTCATTTGCAGCATTCGGTTACTTACGGCCTGTTACTGTCATTTTCTTCTTGTGGGGCAAATTCAGCCCGTCGTTACAGTCGGCCCGTTTGTGGTCCGTTAGTCTGTTGGGCCATTTTCATAGCATCACCAAATACGGCCTATTAACGGCCCGTTATGCTTAGCACATAAAACATATGATTTCCACTATAGGCCCGTCTACGGCCCATTAAAGGCCAGTACAAGACCCATAAATGAGTCGGTGGCCCATGGATCCTACGTGACGTACAAGGCCCATGGATCCTGCGAGACGTAGAAGGCCCATGGACACTGCGAGACGTAGAAGGCCCATGGATCCTGCGAGACATAGAAGGCCCATGGATCCTACGAGACGTAGAAGGCCCATGGTCGGGCGAGTTGACCCCCGTTTGAATGTTATAGCATATTCAAAGAATTATCCTACTCAATACTATCACCTCTAAAAAGCATACACTATACAACAAAGATATCAAGGCATAGAAAGGTAGAATAATCCTACACTATACAATAAAGAAATTACAGCCGATTATACCCTCTAGGCATTATGGTACGGCACAGGTGATAATAAAGCATACACAAACAACAAATTACATACACTGGGAAAATACGGCTCATACATCATGGACACGCATCAACTTAAGTCCATTTGAACTATAATCTCTTCAGAAAATAGGATTGGCCGGATTCAGATAGCACAAATTTCAGTCTGCAAAATCTCCAATTCCTTCATGGTCACCTCGGTGTCTTGTTTCATTTTTTTGACTCCTGCATCTAATACCTGCATGTCCAGTCTCAACTTGTTGATTATACGTTGACAATCATGTACACGTTGTCTTGCCACCTCTAGTTGATGCTCGAGAACATCAGCACATTCCAATTCCAATCCATAATCATTCGGTAACGGCCATGCCACACTGCTCGCAGATTTTTGTGTTGATGTCACTTCATCCTGAAATGTTTCTGTAAGTACACATGACTAGGGCAAAAATATAGTTACAACAGTGAAGCAAACAAGACACTATTTTGTACTACATGGCAAAACAGGACTAACAATAATGTTACACGTCACTTTCACAAAAAAATGTTATACGTCATGAAGCATAAGTAGGTGATTTTTTAAAAATTATAAAAAAGATAGTCTGTGCAGCCTGCATACAGAAATCCCTCTTAGCTCACCAGAGGAGCATGATGTTGGGGCCCAATCGAAAACACAGACAAGTTACAAATTTAGACATCACGTTGCGTATAAGTAAGCAAGCAGTTGGCCATTCTGTACCTCAATTAAAGTCTTAGGGAGCATAATGAACAGCAAAGGGTTTCATACAAACATATTACAGCAGGCAAAACTATGCAATCATTAGCGTAGTATAAACTAGATTGTGAGCATCATGCAATAATAGTTGGTTAATAGACTTCAAAGCTTCAGGCACACATCGGTAGAGTAATTAAATGGTAAGGCCTTTAATTATATCAACTAATAGTGATACAAGTACTAAACATCAGGTATAATTATTTGGGCATCTCATTAAGTGAGGACAAATAAAGCAATTGAAAAGAGAAAATTAACTATGCCTGAAACAAACAAGGAATTGAACTGTTGAGTTGCATACAGTGACTTACCTTAGCAGGTTGAAGAGGCTCAGTGCAGCTCCTACTTCTCTTGCAAGGCTCCTTCCTAACATCTTGTACTTGGAAATCCTCAATCTTATCTTCATTGCACCCCCTCTGCAAGGTGACACAAACTAGTTACTCGTCTCCTTGGAAGATAAATATGCATACTTTCCAGTCTGTGAACACAAAAGGATGAGATTATAACAAAACAACACCACATAATGAAACATGCCGCATCTCTTGCACTTGCACACAATGAAATGAGCATTTACTATGTCTGCACTATGTAAAAACTAGGCATACCTTCGAACTGGATCTCCAGGTACTCTTGGAGAGCCTACTGTAGTGTACAGCCAAACCTTTATGTCACCTATGAGTTAGACAAGGCCCCACTACAGCAGCCCTTAGTGTTTAAATCATTGACAAGCTCTGTTAGAGTGTTAGGTCAAGAACAGCAAGTAATCAAAGCAAACAGTCCTAGTATGGCTGGCTGATGCAAACAAGCAATTGAACAGATGTGTGAGCAAATCTTACATATCAAGAAAAGAAGCAAAGAAGGAGGCTTAAAGACCATCACTTGACTGACCAGATTTAAGGGGCATTTAAACATCATGTGCAACGTATGAACTAACATAAACATTGCATATTCTAGATTCTACAATGGAATGCACATGCATTAGGTTATGCCATGTATGATGATGCCTAAATGTACAGATAGCAGGCAGGAGTGATTCATCATTGCACGCACAATTGAATTGCAGGTTAAGGGCTAGTTCGATCCCGGCTTTTTAGGGTATATTGTCAAAATAAGCCATAAAATATGTAAAGAAGTCATTTTTGAGTTATGGGCTTGGGCTTAACTAATTTCTCTTTGGAGGGGGGGTGTTTCGGGTAGAACCTCACTAAAAATTGAAGGGAAGGGGAATAGTGAAATGACTCTATTGTCTGCCTATATTACACTCAAAATGCATGAAGGAGTGACGTACAAATAGAACTGGCATACAAATAACATGTCATGATGATTGCAATGGAGGAGTGACGTACCATAGCACACTGTATAGGCTCACCACTGCCTCTCCTTTTTTTGCAATGTTCCATGAAATTGCCACATACATCTTGTACTTTTTCATTGTGTAACCCTATCTGCAAGTTGACACGGCTAATTTCAGACATCTCTACATGATACTACATTGCATATCCCTTGCGCATATTTAAACCACCAATTAACGATTGTGTGCGTACCATAAACTAGCCATGACTCTGTATGTTGGACTGACAGGCACTCTAAGGCAGCCTAATGTAGTGCACTGGAATTCCTAGATGCCACCTACGATTTTGTCTAATGTACTGCCCCTGTTCCTAAATATATGTCTTTGTAGAGATTCTAGTATGGACCACATACAGATGTATATAGATGCATTTTCGAGTGTAGATTCACTCATTTTGCTCCGTATGTAGCCTATAGTGGAATCTCTAGAAAGACTTATATTTAGAAACGGAGGTACGAGGTAGTATCATGTATGACATCTACATATCTAATTTAGCAGCCAGTAGTAGAAATCATTGTCTGCACAAAGGGATTACTGGTCGAAAATCCTAGCAAAGCACGCTGGCAGGCACAGAACAATACAAGAGAGAGAGAGACGCGCTTACAAGATCATAGCAATGCCTCAGTCCAGGATCTTAGTTGGCCAAGCTGTTAGATCCAGAAGAAACATCATCCTTGTAGTTTTTGCTAGCTGCATAACAGGTAACAGCGACCGGTTAGTATATTTGAAGTACATCGGGCAGGTGATGCTCTACGGGTTTAAAGGTGACAAGTACCTAGGCCATGGCGGGTGCTTGGCATCTCTCCAGATGGTGGGAATCAGGTTAGAAACGTCGAGGGTGATGACGCTGTGCTGGCTGTCGGGGTCCGGTAAGGAGATCTAGAACCGTCGAGTAGGGTGTTTGTGGAGTGGCTCCGGTAGGGTGGACTATGGTGTGGGCGAAGCGGATCTGTGGCCGTGGACGAGGGCATAGGTGAAGCCGCTCCAGTGGTTGGGTTAAGGATGCTGTCAACGACGCGGATCTGCGGCCGTGGACAGGGCGTCAGAAGCTGCTCCGGTGGTTGGGTTAAGGATGGTGTCGACGATGCGGATCTGCGGTCGTGGACGGGGCGTCAGAAGCTGCTCTGGTGGTTGGGTTAAGGGTGGTGTCAACGATGCGGATCTGCGGCCGTGGACGGGGTGTCAGAAGCTGCTCCGGTAGGTTGGATGAGGGTGCGAGGAAGCGGCTCTGATGCCGTGGACTTGTGGGTTGGCAAAGCGGCCCCAGTAGGGTTGAGAATGGTATAAGCTAAGCTACTCCGGTAGGGTTGACGCTGGTGTCGACGAAGCGGCTCCGGTAGGGTTGAGGAAGGTGTCAGCGAAGTGGCTCCGGTAGGGTTGAGGAAGGTGTCGGCGAAGAGGATCAGAGGCCGTCGATGGGGGCGTCGGTGGGGCGGCTCCGGGGGGTGTGGACGAAGCGTCTCCGATGGGGAGTACGAATGAGCCGCTGCAGATGCGCGGCGATTGATGAGAGTACCGGTGAAGCAGATCCGGCGCCGTGGACAAGGCCGACACTGCATGGGCTGTGGTACAGTGGTGGATGAGCAGTCTACTTGTTTCTAGGGGAGGTGGGAGGGGTAGATGTGGCCGCAGAAGCAGATCCGGCGAGGTGGACACCGCTGGCGGTGAATGGGCTATGGTACGCCGGTGGATGAGCAGTCTAGGGTTTCGGGAGGGGAGGGGAGAAAGGGCGATGAAGTACGGACGGCGTGATGTAAGATGCTCTGGTGCTGTGGAGTTAGTCGTTTTTGCGGGAGGGGGAGAGGAAATGGGGGTGCCGTGTAGTGGGGGGAACTGGAAGTTACCAAAGCAGCCCCTACCTATCATGTAGATGAGGGCGGTATTGTAACTATTGGTCTTCGTGCACCAAGGACAAAAGGGGGATTTCGCATGCTAAAGACTAAGGTGGTGGAAATTTTAGAAGGAGGCGGGAGATTTTGCCACCCGCGGGATTGTTCGTATCCAGTTTCAACTATTTTTGGACCATGCTAGCGGAAAGGTCATGCTAGACTGTGTACACGGGGCACGCGTCAGCAGTTAATAACTGGTGTGAAGTCCACCCCTGAAAAAAAGATAATAACTAGGGATGATGTGCCGATAACTTGGACGTTCACACGGGCGCGGCCAATCGTACGGGTGTAGTGGCGCGTTCACAAAAAAAGGGATCAAATGCTCAGCCTATGTATTTCTTGTGTAAATAGATAATTTAGTGCCATTGGTTATTTACTTTAAACATATAATGCATTGACGTGTTAGTGTAGAGGCGCACAAAAAGAAATGGATATTGTAGTTAGCTACTTAAAAGTGTTACCATTTCATAAATTGCATACCCGTTGAATTCATATATGAATATTACATATATTACTTCAAAATAGGAACTTAAATCATCCAAGACTAATGAATTTGAATGCAAGAATAATAATGGTGCATGTGCATGATAGCTACATTGGTTGTTTGAAGAAACATCACTGTAACTTTGGCATGCACAACTGAAAAGGTTTATTTAAATAGAAAAAAATGTGATATGTGAGTGTCCAATCTTTATAGAGTTGAATCGATATTGTACCTTTGGCCACGATACGAAGTATATATTGACTTATGTTCAAGCGATGCACGTCCACGATCGCTAGATAGTGATACATGAATGAATTGTGCAATCTCTCTCACACGCATACATATCTCATTTCCCTGTGGGCATCGGAATCACACATGTGCACTTCATGTATTTCTCTCCCTCCGTCAGGGTTAAATTCGTCTTTCTACCCCGTCCTACAAGTCTCTCACATGGAAACACACACGCTCTCTATGTCTAACACGCCCACCCCTTTAATTCCGCCCACCCACAGCCACTAATGTCTCAAAGTATAATAATGTCTCCCACACATATGCTATCTACCTATCCCTTAATATAGCTAGATATGTGTCACACAAACTCCTTCTCCCTACTAGCAAGATGCCCATGTGCGGTGCACGGAACATCAAGATACATTCGTATGAGAAGTTTATCTTGTGGGAGAAAGGGATGAACGAGGGAATGCCTTATTTGCAAATGCAGAGAGGGGTGTGGGTATCTTTTTGCAAAATTGCCATATTTACCTTCCTATCCGTCGGATATAAATCGGATGGCCTATATTGCAGGATGGCAGGAACACCATCATCACCAACTCTGTTTTTTTATAAGAGTAGAGATATGTGAGTGTCACTGCCCCCCCCCCCCCACACCCACACTTCCCAACACCGAAGGAGTAGGGTGACACCTCAATCTTGATACTAATCTATCGACTGGCTTCTCTCTCAAACATACACACACACACACTACCCGGCACCGAAGGAGTAGGGTGACACCTCGATCTTGATACTAATCTATCGACTGGATTCTCTCTCAAACATACACACACACACACACACTACCTGGCACCGAAGGAGTAGGGTGGCACATCGATCTTGATAATAATCTATCGACTCCTCTTTCAAACACACACACACACACAGAGAGACACTCGCTAGTTGTGCCTCTGTGCCTACTGCGCACACTCTCGATACGTCTTTCTCTCCCCCCGCCAACAATGACAGCAGAAGGGTGACAACTCGATCTGATCATAATCTGTAAATTGGTTTCTCTCTCAAACATTGTGTCTCGGTGCCTCGCTCGGTAGCCCCCTCGATATGTAGACTTCTCGTGCGCGCACAGCTGTAGTGACGATGACGCTGAACCCAGTGTGCCTTGTTTTTACCGGCCTCATGTGATAGTTTTCACCCTGTTTTCTGTTAATTAACAAGGCAACCTCTTCTTTGTTACTACTAGTGAATCTGAAATCATTCGGGGCAGACATAAAATATATCACTTCAACCCAATTATCGCAGCAACTATTTTAAAAGAAATTAGCTAGCTGCCCGTGCGTTGCGCGGAACATCAAGATGCATTGGTATGAGTAGTTTATCTTGTGAGAGAAAAGGCTGAATGAGGGAAGGCCTTATTTGCGAATGTGGAGAGACGTGTGGGTATATTTTTGCAAAATTGACATAGTTTCTTTCCTATCCGTTAGATATAATTCCGACGGCCTATATTGCAGGATGGCACGCACACCATAATCACCCACTCTGTTTTCTACTCCCTCCGTCTGAAAATACTTGTCATCAAAATGTATAAAAATAGATGTATCTAAAACTAAAATACGTCTAGATACATTTCCTTTTATCCATTTTGATGACAAGTATTTTCGGACGGAGGGAGTATTTGTCTTTTTAGAGATTTCAACAAGTGACTATGACCGGACCTTACCAACATACTCAAAAAAGTAGGCCATAATTTTGATGTTACCCTCTTTTCTTGGCGGTGCAGTGCCATCTGGATACCTCATAAATAAATCAAGGACAAATCTGACCCCTTCCTGAAAAGACATACGTAGCAAAATGAGTGAATATACACTCTAAACTATGTCTACATACACATCCGTATGTGGTAGTCCATTTGAAATCTGAAAAAGACAAATATTTAGGAACGAATGGAGTATATATAAGAGTAGACATGGAGATATATCTCCAGCATGGTCTACAACAAAAATGTGCTGGGCTGGTTAGCGCCGGATGCTCGCAACACGATGACATGAGTTCGAGTTCTGTCTTTTAACTTTAGATTTGTATATTATATATTACTCTGCTTATTTAATATATACTTCTTTCGCTACTGTACTGACAGTGGAACCCACAGAGTACTTAGAATATGAAGGATGGACTTGTTTCTTTTTAACTTTCTGTACGAAGCTGTAGCCACCCTGCAAGTGGCGTGCACACTGTACATGCAATTAACTATTTATAGAGGGACAATCATACAGGCAATTAACTCAAATGGATTGGATGTCACTCTATTATTTCCAGCATAAAGAGCATCTCCAATGGCAGCCAGCAAATTTCCTCCCGCTTCCTTCCGCGGAGGATAACATCAAACGCCAGCGGCATACATTTTTACAACTCTAACCAACCAGATGAAATTCATGCAAACACAGACTGATTTCATATAAGCATGAAGGATTTCATATAAAAAAGTCGGATCTTCATATAAAGATGATGGATTTCATTACATTTACATGAACTAAGAGGTGCCAATCCGGCTCTCTTGTATAATTAATACTCCCTCCGTCCAGAAATACTTGTCCTAGAAATGGATATATCTAGACTTATTTTAGTTCTAAATGGCTGCCCGCGGATCCCTTTGTCTTCCTCATGTCCGTCAGACACTTGCGGGGTCGACAAAGGTCCTCGGAAGCGACGAAGCAGCAAAGAAACCACCTGAATCCGCGGTCGTCGCCTCGGCGGTGGCCTTCATGGGTCCCAAGTGGCGGCGGCCTCCCATGTTCTACTTCTCCTCGATGATGGCGGCGGACACGGAGAAGCTGGCCACCGACTCGTCGCTCTCCATGCACCCGGCTTCTGTCTCTGCTTGCATGGCGCTGCCGCAGGCATGGGAGGCGCGCCCACAGACACGGGAGGCGCGGCCACTGCAGACACTGGTGGCGCGGTACGACGCGGCAGCGACGGTGCCCGTACCGGCGTGCTCGCCGCCGTGCCGGCGTGGAGCAACTCGCCACTCCTCATCGAGCTAAACTGGAGCAGCGAGTTGCTGAACCATGCGCCTGCTTGGGGTGGCAACTGGCTCTGTCGTGCCAAGCGAGGTTGGTGAAGCACCGAGCTGCCTCGCCCATATCCGGAGGGCTCGGCGGGCCACCCAGCCGGGTAATATGCCGGAGAACGGCTCATCGAAAGCCATCGGAAGGGTCGAGAAAATGGTGAAGGAGGAGATGGGGGAGCGGCGGAGGGGTGCGATTGTTGCCCGCTGTCTGTCTGGCCTCGTGTAAATAGAGGGCGGACGGTAGGAGCTTGGTCGGCGTCTGGCCTTGTTTAAACTGAGGGCGGACGGGAGGAGCTCGGCCGGTGTTGCGTTTAATTCCGGCCCGCTCATGAACGGACGTGTGGCCGGAGTAGGATTCTTGGTTTGCATGCGGGTTTAACGGAGGGGTTTAATGGAGGTGCCGGGCGTGCAGCGGGCGGCGCGGTACTATTCGATTTGACAGCATTAATGAGCCGTCAAATCACAAAGACCCTCGCCTCTCGTGAAACCGACCGAGCTAGACTGCCCCGCCCTCTAGCCTTTTAAAAAATGTATATACTCCACTTTTGTACAGTAGTAGTATCGATGGATTGCGCCATGAAGCAAAACTTGAAATAAAAAAAAAGGTGGTACATATAGAGAGCGCTCGTGAACTATGTGTCATACATGGCAATAAATAAAGTACTACATGATACTTATATGATACGTGGCGCAGGAGTACTAAGTATTATTAATACAGTTTTGCTAGAACTCATCTAGATGAGATATAATTTGGGGGCTGTTTGGTTTGTGACTAACTTTGCCAAAGGTTGCCGCACCTAAGGTTAGGCCAATTTGACCAACTTAGGTGAGTGTTTGGTTCAAGCCACACTTTAGGCAAGCCACACTAGAGCCCCACATGGCATACACACAAAAAGTGTGCAAGATTCCCTTAGGCTTGCCAACTTGTGGCTCTCATTTTGATGAACTAACCTTAGGCAAGCTTGGCAAAAATATGTGGCAAAGTGTGGCAATGCAAGGCCTAGAACCAAACAGCCCCTTGGTCTTATTCATCTTTTATAGCCATTGGATGCGATGCTATAAGATGCGTGTGTGCTGACGTGGGTTGTATTTGTTCTTGTGCAACGAACTGACCACTACATGTCATGTTTGATAGTCTCAAGTCATTAAAAGCATACAAGCCCCACATCTCTTCTTGGTTGATTCCTCTATTTATGTCAAAAAATAAGAAACAACGTGAGAGTTAATGCACCACGCCAATGTGTTTAGGCTGGCCCTAGTGGGGGTAACATAATTAGTATCATGTACTTGGAACTCGCAAACATGCTTATGTGGCACACAATTAAAGAAGAGAGAGAGGGTAGTAGTAACATAGGTAGATACTGTAACATAATAAATGTTATGCTACTATGTGTCATGCATGGCAATAAATGAGACCATCTATGATACTACTTTATGATACTATGCACTATAGATGTAGTATCATACACTAGTATCATATGCATGATACTAGTATATGTTACTCTCCACTATGACCAGCCTTAGACTAGCCACAATGGTGAGTAACATACACTAGTAACATACACATATCCCTAGACTATGTTACTACCCTTCATAGTGGGTAGTAACATAAGTGGTATAACATGCAAAGCTTCATTTATTAGGTTATAGACTCATATTGCATTGGGACATGTGATGTTACAGTAACTAGCTAGGTTACTATAACTACTTCTCTCCTCATTAACTCACTGCCACATAAGCAAATTTGCTGAGTTGGACTCGATGTTACTGCTGAAGTTACTCCCACTGTGGCTAGTCTTACTAGTATTTGGTTTTCGTAAGATGACTTAATACTCACCTAGATGGAGGGAGTATTCGATTTGACTGCGGGCGGCGCAGTTCCTGATACGCGTTTAATGCAGACGAGGGAGGGAGTAGCGGTTCCCGATATGTTGAATGGCCAATGCATCCTCCTTCAATTAATGCATGAGGGAAGTAATGGGAGGAGGTTTGGGAAAAAAGGCTGCACGATGTGAATGCAACACAGTTTGCCCTCATTGCCCTCATATAAAGGCGCCCCTCCTCCATTCCAATGCATCTACCACATCGTACGCACCTAAGCACTTGCCTAAGCACCTACACTAAGCGCAAAAGAGCTCGCTCCAGACCCATGGCGGCGATGCGCGTGAGCGGCCAGCGGCTGCGCCAGATGGTCCATGACGCCGGCCTGCGGCATGGCGCCGAGGATCGTCTCCAGACGGTGTTGGAGACCGGCTGGTGGATGGCCACCGTCGATGCCAACTACGACTCTCAGTTGGACCAGATGATCGTTGCCACCAGCAACAAGTTCACCATCCTCAAGAAGCTTGCGAACGACATCGCCGTACTCCTCCAGCCCGCGCGCCCGGGCTCCTCATTGCCTGCCACCCTAATCGGCCTCCATGGCCGGAACCTCTTTCAAGCGCTGGTGGCCCTGCGACTGCCCGCCGACGCCATGAAGAATGTCCACCTAGAGGTCGCGCTCGCCGCGAGGCGCCTCGCCCTGCAAGAATTCGTCAACCTACACATCCACGCGTATGAGCAAATCGTGTACATAGGTATCTACAAGGCCAGTGAGGACGCTACGACGTTGGCCTTCCTCAACCGGCTGGAAGCCTTGGATGCCTTTGTTGAGAAGCACCTCGACCTCGCCACAAAAGCCGCCGCTCCTTAGCCGCCGGTCGGTGGCCCGGCGCACTAAGTTGAGGAGGAGGAGGTCGTACGTTCGTGGATCCACCTTTCTTCTTGCCTTCTGTAACCACCACTGCGATCGCATCATCCTGGCCTTAATTCTTATTGTGCTGTTGCATTCTCGTTCCAATCAATACCGACATGTGTGATCCCTTTGCTTAATTATATGCATCACTGTAACTAGTACTCCATTCGTCAATTTATAAGTTGTGCTTTACTTTTCCATCAACTTCGTGCAACGCGCGGGCATCTTGCTAGAAACACTAGAATATGTCTATATAATCCGTATGTGATAGTCCATTTGAAATCTCAAAAAAGATAAATATTTAGGTACAGAGAGAGTAATATATTGGGAGTATATCAAAACAATAGTGATTTCTTTCAAGTTTGTGAACAAATACTACTATTCTACTACTTTGGATCCGTCGCAACGCACGGGCACATTGCTAGTAAAAGGAAAAGGCCTGCCACGTTCGCGTCGCACCCCCACACGCCCAGGAATCGGGAGTACAACACGGCCCGTCCGGCATGACACATAGCTTAGGGAAGGCGTGTTGCCTAGCAGTGGCGGAGCTTGAAGCAAAACGTTGGGCGTGCCAGTCTAGCCAGGCTATAGAAATTACCCTTGCGTTGACGTTCCATGCCTCAAAACTGGATGTACATCTACGAAAATCCTGCTAGTTTGGGCGGGCCAGGGCACGTGTTGGCCCTCACGTAGGTCCGCCCCTGTGCCTAGCATTTTCACTTTCATGTGGGACCGCCCGTTGAGCAAACAGACACCCCGCCCGCCGCCGGGTTGGAAAACAGAAACAAGGGGAAGATCTAGCTGTAGCACGGAAGCCATGAAATTTTGTGTCAGACGGGTCTCGTTGATAGAGTAGGAGCATTCCGTACTAGTACTACTCCTACTAGTACTTACCAAGTTTGTACTCCTAATACTATATTACTAGTACTACCACTATACAGCTAGTAGATACATGCGCGGCACAACATCGTAGGAACAAAAAACGGGAAGATCTTGTTTTGGGTGATTTATCTTTTTTTCAATCAACGTAGTATGAATAATATGATGTGGGGGGCACCCATGAAGCTTATGTGGCTTGGTTGCATGGCTATGGAAGGTTAGAGAAAAATAAATAGATAATGTGTTTAGAGTGCACTCCACTAAATAGATATATTTTGGATCCATTGCAACAGACCGACACATCTATATCTATACCCCCTATATAGTGTGTGAAAAACTTTGAAAGTTGGTCGTTGGATGAAGCCAATCCGACAGTACAAAGATGGCAAATCCGAGCACTACTGGCCATTGGATATCATCCACCAGATTCTGCCACATGTATAATCTAGAAGACTCCATGGTTGAACTTAATTCCTGACTAACTTTTCCACAACTAAGCTCAGGCAAAGTTATTAATAAGTTCTTCAAAATGAGAGCCACAAGTTGGCAAGCCTAAGGGAATCTTGCCACATTTTTTGTGTGTATGTCATGTGGGGCCAGTGTGGCTTGCCTAAGGTTTTGCTAATCAAACTTGCCTAACCTTACATTCCACCAGATTTTGCCACATGCTAGAATCCAGAAAACTCCACATGTAGAAGCATAATGCATAAACCACTAGAATCTCATGCGTGCAATGCACGCGTACCTTACTAGTACTAGTTGGTAGTAGTAAGAAAAAAAATCCAGTTTTGGCACGAGCTCATACTGAGGGAGCACCAAAAGGCCTACCGCAGGAGTTACATTTCCCTCTCGGGGCCCATGGGACCGAATTTCAGTGGCTTAGTGCCCGGTCTATGAGTCAATGACATGCGGGCCTTAAATGCGGCTGGCCCACATGTCATTCTCATGGTGGTGGCATGGTTCGCGACTCACTCGTTCGAGATGAACCGGCCGGTGGTGGCGTGGCCGTGGAGAGGGTACCACAACTGGGCGTCGGGGCGTTACGAGGCGTAGATGGCCACACCGGCGGGTACTACCTGTAGTACATAAGTACTCCAGCTGAGGATTGATGCCCGGGACGAAATGTGTCACAGCCACTGGATGAAAATTCAATGGTGCGGGAGTACGGATCGGAGCACTGCAGCAGAGCAGGCAAACCGCGCCCAATCGGGTGTGTCTGTGGTAGAAAGTTGATGGTCACCGCAGTTCAGCTGGCCCGCATGTCATCCACACAAAGGCAGAGGAGCAGTGGGGCCGAGAGGGATGAGGGGCACGAACAATCCTACCATTCTGTCACTGACATGTGGGACCCATAAGCATGGATCCCACCTGTCAGCGAAGGAAAGGCAGGGCAAGGCAGTGATAGCCACGTCCGAGGATCCATGTCCACGTCGGGGGACGTCGTGCCGTGGGTTGGAGCGGCATCATGGGAATCGCGTGTGGGTGTGGCAGTGGTAGAAACAAGAAACGTGATGGTCACCGTGGTTCAACTTCCATGGACAAGCTGTCGTGTCTGCTGACACATGTATATCAAAACTAGAGTGTTTATATTTCAAGCACGTGAACAAGTATTATTCTACTAGTTTGGATCCATTGCAATGCACGGGCCAGCACATTGGTAGTAGTAGTGTCCATCTCTATCTCTAGAGGCCTTCCCTCGTTCATCCTTTTCTCTCACAAGATAAACTACTCATACAAATGCATCTTGATGTTCCGTGGAACGCACGAGGATGTTTCCTTGGGGGTCTCTCCAGCGCAGTGTGGCCGTAGTTGCAAGTTGACGCCCCTTGAGATGCCGATGTTGAGGGGCACTCGGATTTCCTCCGATGAGCAGGTAAGATGAGTTTGATCACGTAGTAAATGCATTCTAAAGACTACTTCCGTGTCCATTTCCTAATTCTCCCCCTGCCCATTGTTTCACAGGCTAGGCTCGGTGCGAGTGGAGATTGGCTTGCATATGTACGGGAGGGTACCAACATCAATTTGCACAACATTTACAATGGTGACACCGTTCCCATAGAACCTTTGTCCAACATTGGGATCAGCCATGCAACGGGCCACCGCATGAATTGGTACGATGGAACCACGGTGAGATTGAATAAAAGATAGCACGAACCTTGCACATGGCGGTCAAAGGAGGACCATGCTGTCTGCGGCCGATTTGTTGCCATACGAGTAGGAAGACGTTGTGCTCCTTTCTAACCGCATCTTCGCGGTGACAAACCCGGGGACTTATTTTGTATGGGACACATCCTACGATATACTCCCTCTCTCCCAGTTTATTTGTTTTGAATCTTTTCATTTTATAAGTTTCAAATTCAAATTTAGAGCTCCCCATCACATGTTGAGATTACAATGTCCATTAAATAATTGCGTGCATGTATAGTAAAGAAACAAATCTCGAGTTTGGCACGAGTTCGTGCTGTGGGAGCACCACAAGCCCTGGCGCAGGAGTTTAATTTCCCTCACAGAGCCGTCGGGACTGAGCTTCAGCGTCTTACTACACCTACCTTTGAGTCAATAACATGTGGACCCGATAGGTGACTGGTCCACATGTAATGCTCCCGAAGGCAGAGGGGCAGTGGGGCCAAGAGGGGTGAGCCGCAGGTCGGGGGACTGTGGTTTCATGGGTTCGAGCGGCGTCGTGTGAATCATGGGTGACTGTGGTAGAAACTTGATGCGCGCCGCATTTTAGGTGGCCCACATGTCATGCACACAAAGGCAGAGGGGCGGTGTGGCCGAGAGGGGTGAGGCGCACGTCGGGGGGCGTGGTGCCGTGGGTTGGAGAGGTGTCATGGGAATCGCGAGATGAAACGTGATGGTCGCCGTAGTTGAACTTCTATGGACAAGCTGTCATGTCTACGGACACATGCACTACATACTGATCACTGGAAGGAGTAGCAGAGAAAGCTATATATGCAGATAAATAGTTCCTTATAGTCAAGCGGACCCATGCTACTACTCTATTCCAAAGACATGCACACCATCGAAATAGTCCATCTATATCAATATACACTGAGAGGGAATAATTTTTTTACAAGAAAGGAAATAGTTCATCCATCCATAATGCCCTCCTGTTGGTGCAGTGTTTTCTTCTTCTTCTTCTTCTTCTTCTTCTTCTTCTTCTTCTTCTTCTTCTTCTTCTTCTTCTTCTTCTTCTTCTTCTTCTTCTTCTTCTTCTTCTTCTTCTTCTTCTTCTTCTTCTTGTTCTCATTCTCTGTGGGAGACGGCTTCGCAACAAGCTCTTTGGACCTTGTAGCTATCTCGAAACTCACACGGGCATCGAGGGCAGCATATTTTATCCGCTCATACGTCAAGGGATAATTCTCCCATCCAGACGACCTTAATGCCACCATCTCGTCACCCTTCTGCAGATTTGTACCGAGCACAAAATTTGCTACGTCGAATAGGGATGGTGTCTGTTTAGCACAATCTTCTACAGGAATTTTGATTCTGGTTTGTAGGTCAAAAACAAATCAAGGTTGTACGGCTCCAGCTTCTGTTTGTCCCCTTCGATGGCTGCCCCACAGAAGTATACGTCCTCCCGAGACAAGAAATCGTGAATCTCACCTGGTATGGAGGGCGAGTGTATGATGTGGTACAGCAAAACATCATCTTCGAGGCACAGCTGAAGGACGGCAGCGCGCTGGATCTTCCCAGGGGCACGCTCCATGTACTCTGCGTCGAGACCGATGACCCTCGTCTCTACCTTTTTGGGGGAGTTGGATACATTGTTGATCCATTGCCGAACAACCCTTGGGTGGACGGTGACGGTGGCAACTATGCACATCGAGCCTTTGACGAGGACATGTTGGCGCTAAAAACCTGCATCTCGATCTCTTTCGCCATTTGGAACCGCTGTAACGGAGGGCTATGGTTTGGAGAATTAGGATTAGATGGCTAGTCTAACTGAAGTAGTAGATGATTATTTAAAGAGGTTGAAACAATGTGAATGTAGTGGGGTTTGGATGCAAATGAAGACGAAGGGGACGTGAAGAAGCCGAGGCGAATCGGTTCCCGATGGAGAAGTAAATGGGAGAAGTGGCGTGCAGGCAGTTGATTAGACGGCTAGGTAGACTAAATGAAAAGGCTATGCGGGTAGACGGAGGAGTCATACCTATTCATGTACATGCCCATCCTTCCTGATAGGTGGGACCTATGCAAACATATAAAAAATGTGTCGTAGCTTTTTTTGAGCGCGTGAGTGGGAGACACAACATTCTCTGGTTAAGGAATACTCCCTCCGTTTAGGCTAGCCATAGTGGGAGTGACTTAGGTAGTAACATAACACATCCCAAGAATCAATTGCTTATGTGGCATGGAGTTAATGAGGAAAGAGATGCTTGTGGTAACATAATATATTACAGTAACATAACACACCCCGAGGCAAAATGAGTCTATATCTCAATTAATGAAGGCTTGCATGTTACCATCCATATGTTACTACCCACTATGAAGGTAGTAACATAGACTAATAACATATGCATGTTACTAGTCTAAGTTACTCCCCACTATGACCAGCCTTAGGTGAGTAGTATAATTCACCTTATGAAAATCAGGTTTTCCCAAAACCTTTAGGCGTGGAGCACTAACTTCCTGCTCGATCCCCTCCTAGCTTCGTTAGCCAGCGTTCTCTTCCTCTGCTGCCGCGTTCTACCTTTCAATTTTTCCTTTTCCCAAGTGTGGAAAAATCTGCATGCCATCCTTAATGTACCAAAACGACCACTGCATGCATCACAGCAGGGCGTTGATTGGGCATGCACGAGAATTTGGTTCTGCTCGCAATATGGATGATACCTGAACGATGAAGTGAACAGGCATGCTAGCACGGGAGACCTATTTCCTCTATACAATACTGGAGTACTCATGTTCCTACTACTAGTAGTAGTAGTAGTACAACTGTGGTACACTTGATGGTCAAAATACTATTCATCCGGTCCATACAGTGAAGTGACAACACCCTGCGCCTGACACTAGTCCAGGTGAGGCGGCGTGTTCGGGTTACCAAAGTCAGCCTCACCCTGTGCAACTGCAGTCTGTCACCGCTGCTGTACTGCACATTGGCGCCTCGCCTCGTCTCCCTCTCCGCTCCCATAGCACCACTCCATCTCCATCTCCTTCTCCGTCTCCATCTCACTGTGCCCCCGTGTACCGTCGCCTCACTCGCCTCCCCCAGTACCACTATTCCCTCGCTAGCCGCTCAAGCACTGACATCCTTCTCCCCCGTAAATCAAGCCCCCTTCCAAACTCCAACATGGCCGAACGCGAACCGCGCAACATCCATATGAGCCACGATTGGAGCAATCTCCCCAGTGACATCCTCGACCTCTGTTGTTCGTGTATGAATATGTTGACCGCCCTGCGGCTGGCTGCATGCTCGAGGGATATGCACACAGTCATCGTCGAAGCGAGGCCTAAGCTTTTCAAGACACCCTGCTTGCTGCTATCTGGTCTTGCGAGATTGGCTCACCATGATACGGAGGCGTGCATGATGCCCCTCGACTTCAATCCGATCTCCATTAGCCTAAACTTCTTTGCAGGTATGTAGTGTGTCGCCGTACATCATTTCCCTCGACATCGATCCGATCACCATCGCCCAAAACTTCTTGGCAGGTATGTACTGGGTCGGCATGAACTCCCACTGGATGGCTGCCTTCAGAGAAGACGGTAAAAAGTTGGTGCTCGTGAACTTCCAGACCTCCCATGAGCTTATCCTTCCTCTGTTGGATTATATAGAGTATTACCATCGCGGTCCAAGTCATCTAGATTACTATGTCAGTTGGACGGACCTTGTTTTGCAGAAGATTGTAATCTGCCAAGTACCCACACGACATGCGAATTATGCAGACTTCAAGCTAATTGCCTTATTTGACCGCGGACTCGCCTATCTTTACGCCGGTGCCTTTTTTAGCTGGAGACAACTCGGCTCGCAGTGGATCATCGTCAAAGCTGATACACACTTCTGTGATGCTATTGAACACAATGTCATCATCTACGCGATCGACAAAGCAGATGGCACCACATATTGCTGGGACGACGCGTGTAAGTTGTTTCCTTCTCATGTTAATGATGACGCCATGACACTGTTTGAACTTTTTGTGATGATTGGCATATCCCTGTTTGAGCAGAATTTGAGTAGAACTATGGCAATATGTTAGAGACGCCATAAATCAGCTATATTTGGAATGAGTTAATTCATGCGATTGTGACCATGTCATTACAGCCAATTTGTACCCTCAATAATCAAACGGTTAGGAATATATGGATATTATCCTTATTTTACAGTAATCTATATACTACTACTAAATATGAGTGTGTATCAATGGCCATGTTAGTTTCCCCATTCTCATGATGTAGAAACATGCACCACACTGTTGGTTTCATCTGACCATACATTAGGGAAGTAAATGTGCATATGGAGAACTCTATATTTGGAAGTAGTGAAATCCTGTAATGCTTACCATGTGTACATACCTATATTCGCCCTTCAGCAATAAATGGCTAGAATAATATCCTCACAAAAATTTTGCCCATAGAACACGAGTATATAACAATGCATGGTCTGGTAGTTACCTTGAAAATTTTGTTTGGGAGGACAGAACATGATTACATAACATGCATGACATGGTAGTTTCCTGTGAAGAATCGATTGCGAGATAACATGAGTATAACCATGCATGGCACTTCTATATTTTCGAACCCAGTATACATTTCCCTGTATTTTCCTCCCAGTTCCAACAGGGACATATCAATGTTGTTTCTTGCATTATCCTACTCATACTCTGAACAATGTTGATCTTACATTAACAATGCTTGTCCTTTTTGATATGATGCAGTATCCCTACAATTACTGCCCTTTGTAATTACACCACCTTTGCCAAAAACAGGGAAGCACAATTGATTCCTCGCTCGATCAGACGATGGCAAAAGACTGATGATCATTTGGACACATGAGCCGGAAAAGTTATATTGCAAAAACCCCACTGTATACAAGCACCGTGTAATACGTGAGTATCCGGACAGTGGCTGTTATGTCTATGAGCAGGATACCAGCTTGTTGGGGCCTTTAGGATATTTTAGTTGGAGGCGGGTAAACAGCCTTGGTTCACACTCTCTGTTTCTCGGACTCAATTATCCGATTAACCAGGAGATCACCGTTGGCAAGGACCTTGATGGCAGAGAGGCTCTGTTTGCTATGGAAAACTGTGTCTACACGGCGAGCCCTAGGAGTTCGGGAGCATACTCCCCTGATTGTCAACGATATAGCCTGCAGCGAAAAGAAGGTGAGAATGACAAAGGCATCCGGATTAACTTTGATCCTTGGATGTCTCAGTTACGACAGGCAGTGATGTGGTTCAAGCCTTCAGGTTGATAGGTAATTGGGTTGTTGCATCGAAAGGGTGGAGTACTGGTGTCTCCGGATCACTGGTCGCTGAAGCGCGGCTGCAAATTATGATGGTGTTGGATCATCTCTTCGAATGACTTTGTTGTCTTTGCTGCTGGTTCTAGATGGGTAGTTCTTTCTTTTGTTATGCATATTCCTTGTCATTTGGTCATCCTCGTCTATGTCACTCTTTCTTTGTAATAGTTGCTTCTATTTAGAATGTCATTCTCGTCTCGATCATGAGAGTCTTAGCGCTGCAGATGGGTAGGTTTTGGTGGTGTAGCAAGACTTCTTATGAACTATCATGTCTTGCTGTTTATGTTAGTAGTAGTCACTAGTCAGTGTTTGAATGTTGTATATATCATTGTTTCGAACTGTTTATTGTCTCGAACTACTGGTGGGCTAAATGAGGGCATCACCATTCTCCAGTGTTCAGAGTATATCTCCTTTTTTCAAGTTATATAATTTGAGCTCACTGTCTTTTCGATGATGTACACTTGTTTGGGCCAGTGAGGTGTCGTTGAATATGGGCCGAGTAGTAACGCAATGCCAAATAGGTCAATTATACCTCTCGGGCCGGGCTCTCAAAAGATCCTGAAAAAGAGTCCGGGCTCTCCAAAAAAGAAAGAATAAGGACTCTTAGGCCGACATGTGGGCGCCACCGGTGTTTTCGTGCGCTTGCGCGCCGAGAGCATATTGGTGCGTGCTCGAAATTCATGCTACCTTTTCATCCCCAGTCTCCCGCCCCTCCAACACCTCTGGAATCTCGATTCCTACTCCAGTTCCCCCAAATCCCCCTCCTGTACTCCTTGTACTCAAGCGCACTATCATTTCGCCGGTCAACGCGGATCTCTGAGCCGGAGATCCTGAGGTCCGTCCTGCCTTCGGTCGCTGCGTGCTGTCGCCCAACAGTGGCATGGCGGCGCTTGACTACCAGTTTGCCGACAAAGTGTTGATGGTAACCATCAACGGTGACCGGCCTCCCGTCTCGCCAAACGACCTTGTCAAAGCTCTTGGTATTGCGCACGGCATCCAAATAAGTGACTTGCTCATCGAAGTCTGTCCGCCGTCGACTGATTTCTTCGTTAGGTTCCGAACAACTTTCGACTGCAGTCGTGTGTTCGAATCTTCCCGACGTTTGTTCTGTGATGGCGCGCTGGTGAGCTTTGATCGGTGGCACCCAGGATGGGGCTCAGTGCCCTCTGAGCTTGAGTTTTTAACAAAGCTTACCTTCCACGGCATGCCTTGACGTGCTTGGAACAGCGAGTCCATGAACGAGTTTATCAACGACCTTGGAGGTGAGCTCGTAAGTATGTTTGTTCCTCCAGATAGCTGGGCTCTGACGGTTATGGCATGGATGAAGAAGCCGTCCACCATACCGAAGGTGATTGGTGTTGAGATACCGGTGCAGGAACTGGGGTTGTACTATTCGTCACCACCAAGGCCACCGCGAACCACGTTAGGGATGTACCTGTATCGAGTGTTCATGCATGTCAAAGAAGTGGTCAATCCATCAATCGAAGTCCTGCCGCCGCCGCTGGTGCCAGGGTCCGTCGACGACGTCCATTACAGGAGTCAACGTCAGACTTTCCCCATGTTGCTCGGAATGATGTATGGCAGAGGGCCTACTCCATCACGCAGCAGAGGCCACTGCTTCTTTGGGAGAAGAGGCAGGGCTGGCTGCCTGGATGTGCTCTAATTTGAGGTAACAACTGAATCTTGTCAGATAGTACTAGTTAAATTCGAGCTATGGGTCTGAAGCACTGATATGCCAGTACATTTGATTGTGACCTGTTCTAATTTTGTACCTGAACTTTTTTTAGAAAGGGTTGTACGTCAACTTAATGTGCTAGCAGAACTTATTGTGTTGTTTGTCTGTTTTCTTTGCACAACATTCAAGATATTTCCCCATCATTTATAAAAACGATGAACCGTTATGTACGACTTCGTTGGTTTCAACATAGCCCTTCCCATAGCGATCCACTGCTTCCATCCTGATAGTGCCGCCTGCGTGAAATTTTTGTATGCAAGTTCAGTGTGTTATGATGTTCTATATGATTGTGTCAACTGTTGGAAATATGCCCTAGAGGCAATAATAAAAGTATTATTATATTTCATTGTTCATGATAATTGTCTTTTATTCATGCTAGAACTGTATTATCCGGAAATCGTAATACACGTGTGAATACATAGACCTCAATATGTCCCTAGTGAGCCTCTAGTTGACTAGCTCGTTGTGATCAACAGATAGTCATGATTTCCTGGCTATGGACATTGGATGTCGTTGATAACGGGATCACATCATTAGGAGAATGATGTGATGGACAAGACCCAATCCTAAGCATAGCACAAAGGTCGTTTAGTTCGTTTGCTAGAGCTTTGCCAATGTCAAGTATCTCTTCCTTAGACCATGAGATCGTGTAACTCCCGGATACCGTAGGAGTGCCTTGGGTGTATCAAACGTCACAACGTAACTGGGTGACTATAAAGGTGCATTACAGGTATCTCCGAAAGTAGCTGTTGGATTGACACGGATCGAGACTGGGATTTGTCACTCCGTATGACGGAGAGGTATCTCTGGGCCCACTCGGTAATGCATCATCATAATGAGCTCAAGGTGACCAAAGTGTTGGCCACGGGATCATGCATTACGGTACGAGTAAAGTGACTTGCCGGTAACGAGACTGAACAAGGTATTGGGATACCGACGATCGAGTCTCGGGCAAGTAACGTACCGATTGACAAAGGGAATTGTATACAGGGTTTGATCGAATCCTCGACATCGTGGTTCATCCGATGACAACATCGAGGAGCATGTGGGAGCCAACATGGGTATCCAGATCCCGCTGTTGGTTATTGACCTGAGAGCGTCTCGGTCATGTCTGCATGTCTCCCGAACCCGTAGGGTCTACACACTTAAGGTTCGGTGACGCTAGGGTTATTAGGAAGACTAGTATGTGACTACCGAATGTTGTTCGGAGTCCTGGATGAGATCCCGGACGTCACGAGGAGTTCCGGAATGGTCCGGAGGTAAAGATTTATATATGGGAAGTCCTATTTTGGCCACCGGAAAATGTTCGGGATTTTTCGGTATTGTACCGGGAAGGTTCTAGAAGGTTCCGGAGTGGGGCCCACCTGCATGGGGGGACCCACATGAACGTGAGTAGTGGGGGAAAGGCCCCACACCCCTGGTCAAGGCGCACCAAGATCCCCCCTTAGAAGGAATAAGATCATATCCCGAAGGGATAAGATCAAGATCCCTAAAAAGGGGGGATAACAATCGGTGGGGAAGGAAATGATGGGATTTCTTTCCTCCCACCTTGGCCAACGCCCCAATGGACTTGGAGGGCAAGAAACCAGCCCCTCCACCCCTATATATAGTGGGGAGGCGCATGGGAGATCAACACAAGCCAAGGCGCAGCCCCTCCCCTCCCCAACACCTCTCCTCCTCCATAAGTGCTTGGCGAAGCCCTGTCGGAATACTACTACTCCAACTGCACCACGCCGTCGTGCTGCCATTGGAGCGTTCTTCCTCAACCTCTCCTTCCCCTTGCTGGATCAAGAAGGAGGAGACGTCTCCCGTCCCGTACGTGTGTTGAACGCGGAGGTGCTGTCCGTTCAGTACTTGGTCATCGGTGATCCGAATCACGTCGAGTACGACTCCATCATCACCATCCCCTTGCAAGCTTCCGCACGCGATCTACAAGTGGTATGTAGATGCAAACTCACCCCTTGACTCGTTGCTTAGATGAACTCATAGATGGATCTTGGTGAAACCGTAGGAAAAAATTTAATTTTCTGCAACGTTCCCCAACAGTGGCATCATGAGCTAGGTCTATGCGTAGTTCTCTTTGCACGAGTAGAACACAATTTTGTTGTGGGCGTGGATCTTGTCAACTTACTTGCCTCTACTAGTCTTTTCTTGCTTCAACGGCATTGTGGGATGAAGCGGCCCGGACCAACCTTACACGTACCCTTACGTGAGACCGGTTCCACCGACTGACATGCACTAGTTGCATAAGGTGGCTGGCGGGTGTCTGTCTCTCCCACTTTAGTTGGAGCGGATTCGATGAAAAGGGCCCTTATGAAGGGTAAATAGAAGTTGACAAAATCACGTTGTGGTTATTCATAGGTAAGAAAACGTTCTTGCTAGAACCCAATTGCAGCCACGTAAAAGATGCAACAACAATTAGAGGATGTCTAACTTGTTTTTGCAGCGATTGATCATGTGATGTGATATGGCCAGAAGTTGTGATGAATGATGAAGTGTGATGTATGAGATCATGTTCTTGTAATAGGATTCACGACTTGCATGTCGATGAGTATGACAACCGGCAGGAGCCATAGGAGTTGTCTTTATTTTCGTATGACCTGTGTGTCATTGAAGAACGCCATGTAACTTACTTTACTTTATTGCTAAACGCGTTAGCTATAGAAGTAGAAGTAGTCGTTGGCGTGACAACTTCATGAAGACACGATGATGGAGATCATGGTGTCAAGCCGGTGAAAAAATGATCATGGAGCCCCGAAGATGGAGATCAATGGAGCTATATGATATTGGCCATATCATGTCACAACTATATAATTTCATGTGATGTTTATTATGTTTATGCATCTTGTTTACTTAGGACGACGGTAGTAAATAAGATGATCCCTTACAAAATATCAAGAAGTGTTCTCCCCTAACTGTGCACCGTTGCTACAGTTCGTCGCTTCTAAGCACCACGTGATGATCGGGTGTGATGGATTCTTACGTTCACATACAACGGGTGTAAGACAGTTTTACACAGCAAAAACACTTAGGGTTAACTTGACGAGCCTAGCATGTGCAGACATGGCCTCGGAACACGGAGACCGAAAGGTCGAACACGAGTTGTATGGAAGATACGATCAACATGAAAATGTTCACCGACGATGACTAGTCCGTCTCACGTGATGATCGGACACGGGCTAGTCGACTCGGATCGTGTAACACTTAGATGACCAGAGGGATGTCTAATCTGAGTGGGAGTTCATAATATGATTAGAACTTAATTATCATGAACTTAGTCTAAAACCTTTGCAAATATATCTTGTAGATCATATGGCCAACGCTCATGTCAACATGAACTTCAACGCGTTCCTAGAGAAAACCAAGCTGAAAGATGACGGCAGCAACTATACGGACTGGGTCCGGAACCTGAGGATCATCCTCATAGCTGCCAGGAAACAATATGTCCTAGAAGGACCGCTAGGTGACGCTCCCGTCCCAGAGAACCAAGACATTATGAATTCTTAGCAAACTCGTGCTGATGATTACTCCCTCGTTCAGTGCGGCATGCTTTACAGCTTAGAACCGGGGCTCCAAAAGCGTTTTGAGCATCACGGAGCATATGAGATGTTCGAAGAGCTGAAACTAGTTTTTCAAGCTCATGCCCGGGTCGAGAGATATGATGTCTCCGACAAGTTCTACAGTTGTAAGATGGAGGAAAATAGTTCTGTCAGTGAGCATATTCTCAAGATGTCTGGGTTGCACAACCGTATGACCCAGCTGAATATTAACCTCCCCGATGAGGCGGTCATTGACAGAATCCTCCAGTCGCTCCCACCAAGCTACAAGAGCTTTGTGATGAACTACAACATGCAGGGGATGGAAAAGACCATTCCTGAAGTGTTCTCGATGCTGAAGTCAGCAGAGGCTGAAATCAAGAAAGAACATCAAGTGTTGATGGTCAATAAGACCACTAAGTTCAAGAAGGGCAAGGGTAAGAAGAACTTCAAGAAGGACGGCAAGGAGGTTGCCGCGCCTGGTAAGCCAGTTACCGGGAAGAAGTCAAAGAATGGACCCAAGCCTGAGACTGAGTGCTTTTATTGCAAGGGGAAGGGTCACTGGAAGCGGAACTGCCCCAAATACTTAGCGGATAAGAAGGCTGGCAAGACCAAAGGTATATTTGATATACATGTAATTGATGTGTACCTTACCAGTACTCGTAGTAACTCCTGGGTATTTGATACCGGTGCCGTTGCTCATATTTATAACTCACAGCAGGAGCTGCGGAATAAACGGAGACTGGCGAAGGACGAGGTGACGATGCGCGTCGGGAATGGTTCCAGAGTCGATGTGATCGCCGTCGGCACGCTACCTCTACATTTACCTACGGGATTAGTTTTGAACCTTAATAATTGTTATTTAGTACCAAGTTTGAGCATGAACATTGTATCTGGATCTCGTTTAATACGAGATGGCTACTCATTTAAGTCTGAGAATAATGGTTGTTTGATTTATATGAGAGATATGTTTTATGGTCATGCTCCGATGGTCAATGGTTTATTCTTAATGAATCTCGAGCGTATTATTACACATGTTCATAGTGTGGATACCAAAAGATGTAAAGTTGATAACGATAGTCCCACATACTTGTGGCACTGCCGCCTTGGTCACATTGGTGTCAAACGCATGAAGAAGCTCCATGCTGATGGACTTTTGGAGTCTCTTGATTATGAATCATTTGACACATGCGAACCATGCCTCATGGGCAAAATGACCAAGACTCCGTTCTCCGGAACAATGGAGCGAGCAACCAACTTGTTGGAAATCATACATACCGATGTGTGCGGTCCAATGAGCGTTGAGGCTCGCGGAGGATATCGTTATGTTCTCACTCTCACTGATGACTTGAGTAGATATGGGTATGTCTACTTAATGAAACACAAGTCTGAGACCTTTGAAAAGTTCAAAGAATTTCAGAATGAGGTAGAGAATCAACGTGACCGAAAGATAAAGTTCCTACGATCAGATCGTGGAGGAGAATACTTAAGTCACGAATTTGGTACACACTTAAAGAAATGTGGAATCATTTCACAACTCACGCCGCCTGGAACACCTCAGCGAAACGGTGTGTCCGAACGTCGTAATCGCACTCTATTGGATATGGTGCGGTCTATGATGTCTCTTACCGATTTACCGCTATCATTTTGGGGATACGCTCTAGAGACAGCTACATTCACTTTAAATAGGGCACCGTCTAAATCCGTTGAGACGACACCGTATGAAATATGGTTTGGGAAGAAACCTAAGCTGTCGTTTCTAAAAGTTTGGGGATGCGATGCTTATGTCAAGAAACTTCAACCTGAAAAGCTCGAACCCAAGTCGGAAAAATGCATCTTCATAGGATACCCTAAGGAAACTGTCGGGTATACCTTCTACTTAAGATCCGAGGGCAAGATCTTTGTTGCCAAGAACGGATGCTTTCTGGAAAAAGAGTTTCTCTCGAAAGAAGTAAGTGGGAGGAAAGTAGAACTCGATGAAGTACTACCTCTCGAACGGGAAAGTGGTGCAGCTCAGGATAATATTCCTGTGATGCCCACACCAACTGAAGAGGAAACCAATGATGATGATCAAGGTACTTCGGATCAAGTTGCTACTGAACTTCGTAGGTCCACAAGGACACGTTCCGCACCAGAGTGGTATGGCAACCCTGTCCTGGAAATCATGTTGTTGGACAATGGTGAACCTTCGAACTATGAAGAAGCGATGGCGGGCCCAGATTCCAACAAATGGCTTGAAGCCATGAAATCCGAGATAGAATCCATGTATGAAAACAAAGTATGGACTTTGACAGACTTGCCCGATGATCGGCGAGCGATAGAAAACAAATGGATCTTTAAGAAGAAGACGGACGCGGATGGAAATGTTACCATCTATAAAAGCTCGACTTGTCGCTAAGGGTTATCGACAGGTTCAAGGGATTGACTACGACGAGACATTCTCTCCCATAGAGAAGCTAAAGTCCGTCCGAATCATGTTAGCAATTGCCGCATACTATGATTATGAGATATGGCAGATGGACGTCAAAACGGCATTCCTTAACGGGCATCTTAAGGAAGAACTGTATATGATGCAGCCGGAAGGTTTTGTCGATCCTAAGAATGCTAACAAAGTATGCAAGCTCCAGCGATCCATTTATGGGCTGGTGCAAGCATCTCGGAGTTGGAATATTCGCTTTGATGAGATGATCAAAGCGTTTGGGTTTATGCAGACTTATGGAGAAGCCTGCGTTTACAAGAAAGTGAGTGGGAGCTCTGTAGCATTTCTCATATTATATGTAGATGACATACTCTTGATGGGAAATAATATAGAATTTCTGGACAGCATTAAGGCCTACTTGAACAAATGTTTTTCAGTGAAGGACCTTGGAGAAGCTGCTTATATATTAGGCATCAAGATCTATAGAGATAGATCGAGACGCCTCATAGGTCTTTCACAAAGCACATACCTTGATAAGATTTTGAAAAGGTTCAAAATGGATCAGTCCAAGAAAGGGTTCTTGCCTATGTTACAAGGTGTGAGATTGAGCTCGGCTCAGTCACCGACCACGGCAAAAGATATAGAAGAGATGAATACCATCCCCTATGCCTCAGCCATAGGATCTATTATGTATGCCATGCTGTGTACCAGACCTGATGTAAACCTTGCCGTGAGTTTGGTAGCTAGATACCAAAGTAATCCCGGCAAGGAACACTGGACAGCGGTCAAGAATATCCTGAAGTACCTGAAAAGGACAAAGGACATGTTTCTCGTTTATGGAGGAGACGAAGAGCTTGTCGTAAAGGGTTACGTCGAAGCTAGCTTCGACTCAGATCCGGATGACTCTAAGTCACAAACCGGATACATGTATATGTTGAATGGTGGAGCAGTAAGCTGGTGCAGCTGCAAGCAGAGCGTCGTGGCGGGATCTACATGTGAAGCGGAGTACATGGCAGCCTCGGAGGCAGCGCATGAAGCGATTTGGGTGAAGGAGTTCATCACCGACCTAGGAGTCATACCCAATGCGTCGGGGCCAATCAAACTCTTCTGTGACAACACTGGAGCTATTGCCCTTGCCAAGGAGCCCAGGTTTCACAAGAAGACCAGGCACATCAAGCGTCGTTTCAACTCCATCCGTGAAAATGTTCAAGATGGAGACATAGAAATTTGCAAAGTACATACGGATCTGAATGTCGCAGATCCGTTGACTAAACCTCTCTCGCGAGCTAAACATGATCAACACCAGAACTCTATGGGTGTTCGATTCATCACAATGTAACTAGATTGGTGACTCTAGTGCAAGTGGGAGACTGTTGGAAATATGCCCTAGAGGCAATAATAAAAGTATTATTATATTTCATTGTTCATGATAATTGTCTTTTATTCATGCTATAACTGTATTATCCGGAAATCGTAATACATGTGTGAATACATAGACCTCAATATGTCCCTAGTGAGCCTCTAGTTGACTAGCTCGTTGTGATCAACAGATAGTCATGATTTCCTGGCTATGGACATTGGATGTCGTTGATAACGGGATCACATCATTAGGAGAATGATGTGATGGACAAGACCCAATCCTAAGCATAGCACAAAGGTCGTTTAGTTCGTTTGCTAGAGCTTTGCCAATGTCAAGTATCTCTTCCTTAGACCATGAGATCGTGTAACTCCCGGATACCGTAGGAGTGCCTTGGGTGTATCAAACGTCACAACGTAACTGGGTGACTATAAAGGTGCATTACAGGTATCTCCGAAAGTAGCTGTTGGGTTGACACGGATCGAGACTGGGATTTGTCACTCCGTATGACGGAGAGGTATCTCTGGGCCCACTCGGTAATGCATCATCATAATGAGCTCAAGGTGACCAAAGTGTTGGCCACGGGATCATGCATTACGGTACGAGTAAAGTGATTTGCCGGTAACGAGACTGAACAAGGTATTGGGATACCGATGATCGAGTCTCGGGCAAGTAACGTACCGATTGACAAAGGGAATTGTATACAGGGTTTGATCGAATCCTCGACATCGTGGTTCATCCGATGACAACATCGAGGAGCATGTGGGAGCCAACATGGGTATCCAGATCCCGCTGTTGGTTATTGACCTGAGAGCGTCTCGGTCATGTCTGCATGTCTCCCGAACCCGTAGGGTCTACACACTTAAGGTTCGGTGACGCTAGGGTTATTAGGAAGACTAGTATGTGACTACCGAATGTTGTTCAGAGTCCCGGATGAGATCCCGGACGTCACGAGGAGTTCCGGAATGGTTCGGAGGTAAAGATTTATATATGGGAAGTCCTATTTTGGCCACCGGAAAATGTTCGGGATTTTTCGGTATTGTACCGGGAAGGTTCTAGAAGGTTCCGGAGTGGGGCCCACCTGCATGGGGGGACCCACATGAACGTGAGTAGTGGGGGAAAGGCCCCACACCCCTGGTCAAGGCGCACCAAGATCCCCCCTTAGAAGGAATAAGATCATATCCCGAAGGGATAAGATCAAGATCCCTAAAAAGGGGGGATAACAATCGGTGGGGAAGGAAATGATGGGATTTCTTTCCTCCCACCTTGGCCAACGCCCCAATGGACTTGGAGGGCAAGAAACCAGCCCCTCCACCCCTATATATAGTGGGGAGGCGCATGGGAGATCAACACAAGCCAAGGCGCAGCCCCTCCCCTCCCCAACACCTCTCCTCCTCCATAAGTGCTTGGCGAAGCCCTGTCGGAATACTACTACTCCAACTGCACCACGCCGTCGTGCTGCCATTGGAGCGTTCTTCCTCAACCTCTCCTTCCCCTTGCTGGATCAAGAAGGAGGAGATGTCTCCCGTCCCGTACGTGTGTTGAACGCGGAGGTGCTGTCCGTTCAGTACTTGGTCATCGGTGATCCGAATCACGTCGAGTACGACTCCATCATCACCATCCCCTTGCAAGCTTCCGCACGCGATCTACAAGTGGTATCTAGATGCAAACTCACCCCTTGACTCGTTGCTTAGATGAACTCATAGATGGATCTTGGTGAAACCGTAGGAAAAATTTTAATTTTCTGCAACGTTCCCCAACAGATATAAGTTTTTACTGAGCATCAGCAATGCATATGGCTGAAAGATGTATTTACGAGCATCGACCGATGGGTCTCTCTCTCTCTCTCCCTCCCTCTCTCTCTCTCTCTCACACACACACACACGCACACACACGCGCACACGCACAAGTGGGAGCCGTTGAATTATTTATTTTCTCGTGACATCTTTTAATTAGGTTCCACTGTAATCTAACTTTTTTCTTAAGTTATTAGTTGAGCTCAGTGACATCAAAAAGTTGTACAGAAGCCTTGTTTGGGCCTTTCCGGCGTCCCTGAATATGGGCTGAGTAACCATGTTAGGTTGTACTGTACTACACAGGCCTTTTTTTTCAACATCAGCAATGCAACTGGGCCGACAGTTGTACACAATATCCGGGTCAACTTGTTATCCGCCGCGCTGGGCTGCAAAGTTTCCTAGGAGGTATGCATTAGGATTAACAAGAAAATGGACTTTAAGAAATAATAAATGGGATGTAATTATAATAATTGGGCAATTACAATGCATCAAACACGTAATTAGTTTGAAAAATATATTATTTTTGGAATTTGGAAATTTTAATTTCATTACTTGTTGCGCGCGCAATATTTCGTTGGATTTTAACGTGATACAACTTTATTTTGAAATTATATTTAACCTGACTAGAAATTTCGGATAAAAATATTTCGGATCACATCAAAATGTGGGATTTTTTTTAATTCTGTTTTGAGCGGTTGTTTGAAATTATTAATCATTGTCCTAGCTAGAAGTTGGGCTGTACTTTTAACAAACCCGTAAATGGGCTGTAGTAAATTCCATTAGAATTCAAAAATGGGTTGTACATTCTTACAAATCGCAAATGGGCTATATGTTCTCTGCCAAATCCAAGCTGTGGGCCTACTAAGTTGACGCGTACCAAGGGCTTTGTCAACTTAGTCAATCTAAACAATTCTAGCTGTAGTGATCGTACGATGTCCATCCAACGGCCGTAGTGCTTCTTTAACCTCTAGTCTTCTTCCTCCAGCCGCCCAAAGCAGCGCCGGTCGTGTCATGTGCTCCTGCCTCCCGTGGCCGGCTGTGATGCCACGGAGGCCTCACCGCCCCGTAGTACTCCCGCCGCTGGCCAGGCCATCCCTCTACCGACCCACACCCCCTTTTATTCTGCGGCGACGGCAGCCTCACACCGCAGCCGAACCAGTGAACCCCCGTACTCCTCTCCGCGTGGGCTACCACTGCTGCGTCTTCCCCGGCTCCGCGTCGTCCCCTTCCTAGGCCTCGCCGTCGTCCATACCACCGCGCTGGTGCTCTCGGCGTGGCGTGGTCAACGTGGTCAACGACCGACTTCTATCGGAAGAGTATTGTACATGGAGAGGCTGACAGCTGGGTCCAGGCGGCCGCAAGGAAGTGCCTCCTTATTATGCGCAAAATAAGTATTCCTCCACCTGACAGCAGGGACCCACCGGACAGGCCACCTTATTTCGCGAAAAAGATGTTTCACCCCGCACTGCTGGGACCCACCGGACGGGCCAGCGTATTTCGCGAAAAAATGTTCCCCGCGCTGTCAGCTCGGACCCACCGGAAGTGCCTTGTCGGTGTTGAAACCGGTGGATCTCGGGTAGGGGGTCCCGAACTGTGCGTCTAGGCGGATGGTAACAGGAGACAAGGGACACGATGTTTTTACCCAGGTTCGGGCCCTCTCGATGGAGGTAAAACCCTACTCCTGCTTGATTGATATTGATGATATGGGTAGTACAAGAGTGGATCTACCACGAGATCAAGGAGGCTAAACCCTAGAAGCTAGGCTATGGTATGACTGTTGTTATGATTGTTGTCCTACGGACTAAAACCCTCCGGTTTATATAGACACCGGAGAGGGCTAGGGTTACACAGAGTCGGTCACAATGGTAGGAGATCTACACATCCGTATTGCCAAGCTTGCCTTCCATGCCAAGGAAAGTCCTATTCGAACACGGGACGAAGTCTTCAATCTTGTATCTTCATAGTCTTGGAGTCCGGCCGATGATGATAGTTCGGCTATCCGGACACCCCCTAGTCCAGGACTCCCTCAGTAGCCCCTGAACCAGGCTTCAATGATGACGAGTCCGGCGCGCATATTGTCTTCGGCATTGCAAGGCGGGTTCCTCCTCCGAATAATTCATAGAAGATTGCGAACACCAGGATAGTGTCTGGCTCTGTAAAATAAATTCCACATACCACCGTATAGAGAATAATATTTGCACAAGTTCAATCTGTTGACGTATTTTGTGGCGTGACGTCACACCACTACCAAGCCTTTACTCGAATCGTTTTTATTGTAACACCTCAGCGCGTTTAGCGAAGCGGTTTCCTTGGCACGTCTTGTCGAAGCAGAGATCGTGTTCCCCTTATTCCGGGATTCCCATCAATACAGACGTGGGTAACCCAACCGCGCCCGTTGCCACGCCCCCTCCATCGAAGGCGAGTTCCAAACGGTCACGGGGACGGCTCTTGGTATTCTCCCTCTTTATAATGAGACCAAGGCTCGTTTCTTTTCTTCAATCCTCAATCAAATCTACCCCTCGCCCCAAGTTCCAGCTCTCAGGGCTCCAGATTCGAGCGCTTCAAACCTTTGACAATGTCCGGCTCTGACCTACAGGGCCGGTGGATGCCCTCCTCCATCACAGAAGAGGACGTGCTAAAGCCGAGAGAAGCCAGGTACTTAACCTACGAGATTTCGCATAGGTTGCCTGCCCAAGGGCAAGTCATTCCTACTCCCGAGCCAGGCCAGCGTCATGTTCGTGTCTCACCTCCGTCGGGGTTTAGGCTTCCCGATGGATCCCTTTGTGAGGGGGCTCATGTTTTACTATGGGTTGGAATTCCACGACTTGGCTCCGGAGTCCATCCTCCACATCTCATCATTCATTGTTGTCTGCGAAGCCTTCCTCCGCACCATCCCTCACTTCGATTTGTGGCTCAAAACCTTCAACGTGGAGCCGAAGATGATTGAGGGGCGTCAGGCAGAGTGCGGCGGGGCGGTTGTAAGCAAGAGGGCCGATGCTCCATGGCCCGAGGGCTCTTTTCAGGAGGAGCTCGGTTTGTGGCAACAGGAGTGGTTCTATATTACCGCTCCCAGGGGCAACAGGCAGAGGCCGCCGCCCGTCTTTCGCTCTGGCCCTCCACAACGGCTGACGTCATGGGTCAACAAAAGGGCTTGACTGGGGGCCGTCCAAGGACGTACCCCTATTGCAGGGCCGGATTCGAGACCTCCAGGAGAGGCAGATCAATCTGGTCAAGTGATGCAGGTTATGCTGATTCGGCGTCTTCTGCCCTGCAAACGTCGCCCCCTCTGCCTGTGGGAATTCAATCCAGAGGGACCACGAGCTCTCCAACACTTCATGGGTACGACACCCATGGAGATGTACAAATTGTTCTTCGGATCACAATGACCGAGGACGTCGGCTTAAGCTGCAATCGCCCGGATACTCAAGTAAGTAGCCCTGTGTCCGGAGATACCATTTGTTGGCATATCTTGGATTTGCCTTTTAACCAATCGTCCTTTGAACAGGAGTGGATAGCGCAAGCAAAACTGATACGGTGTCCGGCCCCCCTCCCGGAGACCGCGCCGGATCCGGTGTTGGTCAAGATGCTGGAGGTTGCGCCTTCAGAGGAGGGCGAAGGGGAAAACAGAGAAACTACCGCCTGTACTAAGGAGGCTTTCGAGAAAGGGGGGATCGAGAATCCCTCCTTCCAGGGGGAGAAGAGGACCACTTCCAAAGATCCGGAGGCTAAGGCCTCAAAGCGGGGGAAGAAATCTTCACCAGAGGGTCCTACGCCAGGGGAAGCCCTGGCCGCACTATCTCCCCTAAGGAATCAGCCCTACAGCGAGCCGTAAGTAGAAAAAGGGGAGTTTTGTAATAAGGGACATCCCTATTTTTGCTTCTGAGGATAACCGAAGTTTTTACCTTGTAGTTTGGATCTCCGTCCTTCTCAGCTGAGCTCATCTTCAGGGGACCTTCGTCCGGAGATGATGGAGAGCAAGACGCCTCCATCTGCCGCACCGTCAGGCGGGGCGGACGACCCTGAGGTGTCGTCGTGGAGGGTATCCCCGAGTCCGGCAGGGCCGGAGAGTTCGGCACCAACTGGTGTACGGTCGGGGGAGCTGAAGGATCTGCTCGAGAGGTCGTCTATCTCAGAAGATCACCGTACATTAATGAGTATGGTGATTGAAAGAATTTCATCCGCTAAGGGCGGGTTGCATGATGCCGTCAGAAGTTTACTGGCAGGGTTTGAGGTACGTAAAAATGACATATCTTTTAACAGTTTTGCACATAGAGTGCGCCCTGTATAGATAGTAGCCCCTGAGACTCGGTATGTTGTCGAAAGCGACAGCGTGCCGAGGATCATAATCTAAGTTATTAATTCTCGCCTTTCCTATGCAGGTGGAGGATCGTTTGGTGGCCAGCCGGACTGATAGAGTTGCCGAGCTCAAGCGGCAACTCGACGTTGCGGATGCGGACATCGCGCTGGTCAATAAACGACTTGACGAGTCACAAGGTAGGTTGTTTCTCCGCGGTCACCTAGTAAGGGAGCTGATGCCCACTCCTTACAACATGTATGCTTAATGCAGATGGTGCCGCTGCTGTGGAGGACCTTCGGGCAGAGCTTGCTTGAGCCAAGGAGCAGGCCAGAAGGAGTGATGCGGCTGCCTCGAAGGCAGCCGAAGAGCTAAAAGCCGAAAAGGCTGCTCACTGCTGAAGCAGGGAGGAGATGGCCGGAATGGCCATGAAGGTGAAGGATGTTACTGACCGCTATGAGGTTCTTGAAAAAGAATGCCGAGCGGAGCAAGAGGACCTGAAGAAGGCCACCGCCGAGGCCAAGGATGCCCGTTCTGCAATGAGGGCTATAAAGGAGGAGTTGTGTCAGGCCGGAGACATTGCGGCTGGAAAGCCCTTTCTGCTGCGCAGGAAGTTCACAGATCAGAAGTATGCTCAGCTTGGCCAGTTGTGGGGTGCGGAGGATCCTTATTTGGATTTGGTGGCGAGTGCGGCGGATGCAGTTGTGCACTTTCGAAGCCAAAAGGATCACGAGATGGAAGAGCTTTTTTGGTCTCAATTCCATAGTCCGGAGCGTTCACTTCCGTTGACCGATCGGTTGGCTGAGTGGGCTGAGCTGAATAGATTGTCCGGATTTGCCATCATGGATGTAGTGGCTCATCTGTGGCCGGATAGGCCCAAGCCGAAGAGTTATTTTGGCTTATTGCAGCAATTCCTTGGGGCGGTGCCACATATCAAGGCGATGAAGCGGTCAGCATGCATAGAGGGTGCACGGATGGGTCTCGCCCGTGTTAAGACATACTGGGCGGAGATGGATGCCACCGATGTTGCATCCCAGGGTTCGGACGAGAGCTGGTTAACGGCCGAGCACTATTTTGGGGGAGTCCTGCAGGGCGCTCGTTTAATAGAGTCGCAGTGCTCGAAAAATGTTATGTTCAAATGACATGTATGATTTGTAGAACCATATAATATAAGTGCTTTTTATACTTGTGCGTTCAAGTATTAAAATATCTCCTGTGCGGCCGTTAATGTATACGTGTGTATAACCTGAAAGATGGAAGTCTTCGGCTTCAGCCCCCACGCACAAGGTGCGGGGGTGTTTGCAAAATAGCGCATTTTCACACTTAATCCAACGTCTTGGTCCTGTGAAGGAGGTGGTAGCATAGCAAACTAGGCAACCGGACTATAATGCTTTATCACTTTCACTTAGCCATAGAAGTTCAAAGGTGGGGCTACGATATAGCCCCTAGGGGCACCGCGCTCTCCGAATTTGGGGCGCGTATGTGCCTGACCGGGAAACGGTCCTTCGTCAAAGCGGAGGAATTCTAGACATTCCGGTAGTCGATCGAGTGGTTGACCAGTCTCTCGCTATATCATGACAGTCAGTTTTCGGCTTTCTCTACTGAGGTGCTCGCCCGGCCGAACCGGGGCACAATCGCAGTAGTTCTCCTGGTGCCGCGTTAGCCGATGATACGGAACGTAAGGCAGCAAAACACAGGAGCCGGGCAAACCCAACATTTGACCAAAGACATGATTCAGAGCTGATGCATATAAGGCCAAACTCGAGACGCCGAACACTCCCTGAGGTATTCGGTCTTTATGAAAATGGGCAGAACGATGCCCTAAGCCCCTAGTGTCCGGGTACGCGTGAAATCTTCTGACGCGGCCGATGCCAAAACGCCAGCCTCCTCCTCGGTTGTGATAAGAAACCAGGGGATGTGTATCAACAAGAGACAGTAAAAAAGGTTTATGCAGGGTCTTAATCTGAAAAGAATCCTTGCAACGGGTCCCTGCTGCACGTCTGCGCCTGTGTCTCCGTTGTGCCGTATCCAGGACGGGTGTAGCACGTTGTTCATCTGTAAAAGAGAAGAACTTAGGTTGGAGAAAGTATCGTGCAAAAAATGTTTTTAAAATAGAGTATGAAAAACTGAATGAAGTTGAGCTTTTGTTGGCTCTCATTGTTCATGCTCATAGCCCCTTGTAAGGGGGGTATGCGGCTAGGAAGCCCCTAGTTTATTTATGCCGGACTCGCCTAGCCGTGTCCGGGGTTTTGAACGACCTTTTAAAGAGATGATGCCGCGTGGACCGGGCATTTTAAGTGTAAGAGACGCGTAATGCGGTATTGCATTAAAGCGGGCGAAAGCTTCACGTCCCAATAGTGCTTGGTGGCTACTTTTAAATGGGGTGATATGGAAGATTAGCTTTTCGCGACGGAAGTTGTCGGATGAACCAAACACAACTTCTAGTAGTATGGAGCCCGTGCAATTGGCGTAAGGGCCTGGCGTCACTCCTTTGAAGGAAGTGCTGCTATGGCGAATTTTGGTACGGTCTATCCCCATCCCGCGGATTGTGTCCGGATATAGCAGGTTTAAATCGCTACCGCCATCCATTAGGACTTGTGTAAATTGTAGTCCGTCGATTATAGGATCCAATATCAAAGCAGTCCATCCTGCATTTCGAATACTTCTGGAGTAATCCAGATGGTCGAAAGTAATTGGTTTTGACATCCAATCTCGGGATTCCGCTAGGGTGGACTGTGCAGCATGTGCTTTGATAGACGCCGCCGTATTTTTCCTTGTTATCACTTGAAGTGAATTCACTGTTTTTACTTCTTGTGGGAAGTTCTTTTGTTTTCCGGCGCTCTGCTTGTGGGGTTCGTCATCGTCCTCGCTTGGCGTGTCGAGCCCCTTGTGTTCGGCGTTAAGTCGGCCGGACTGCTTGAAGACCCAACAATCTCGGTGGGTGTGGTTTGCAGGATTCCCGGGGGTACTGTGGATTTGACATATCCTATCCAAGATTTTGTTTAGGTTGGATAGCTCGTCACTGCTGTCCTTAAGAGGCAGTGTTTTGTTGTTCGGCCGAGAGCTTTTGAACCCAGCGTTGACCGCCGTGCTCTTTGGGCCATTTTCCTTATTCCGGCGCTGATCTTTTCTGCGTCGTGATTTCCCATTTCCATCCCTGACCTCGGATGTACTCGGGTCGCTGGTGCTGCATCTTTCCAGCCAGCTATCTTCCCCCGCGCAAAAGCGGGTCATGAGGCTTGTTAGCGCGGCCATTGTTCTTGGTTTTTCCTGGCCGAGGTGCCTGGCAAGCCATTCGTCTCGGACGTTATGCTTAAAAGCTGCTAAGGCTTCGGCGTCTGGACAATCGACTATTTGGTTCTTTTTGGTGAGGAACCTGTTCCAGAATTTGCGTGCTGACTCTCCGGGCTTTTGAGTTATGTGACTTAAATCGTCTGCATCCAGAGGGTGGACATAAGTCCCCTGGAAATTTGCTCGAAACGCGTCCTCGAGCTCTTCCCAACTTCCAATTGTATTTTCTGGGAGGCTTTTGAGCCAATGCCGAGCTGGCCCTTTGAGCTTGAGGGGTAGGTCTTTTATGGTGTGGAGATCGTCTCCTCTAGCCATGTGTATGTGTAGGATATAATCCCCAATCCAGACTCCGGGGTCTGTTGTTCCGTCATATGCCTCTATGTTTACGGGTTCGAATCCCGCTGGAAATTCATGATCCAGTACCTCATCAGTGAAACATAGTGGGTGTGCGGCGCCCCTGTATTTAGGTGTGCCGATATCTTCGAACACTCGGCGTGTTGTGTTGCTTCCCGAGGCCTTCTTTTTTGGCCCGTAGATGGACCTGACCGGGTCATCCTTTCTGCGATGATCCTTATATGGATCATGTGTCGGCTTGTGTGCGGCGCCGCTTACCGCTCTTAGCCTGTCATCTGGTCGTCTATCCGGCCAGGCGGCTTCTTTGCTTTTTGATTGTGGTGGCTCTACGGCCTCCTCGTCGAATTCAGGCAACAGTTTGCGCTTCGGGTAGCTCTTTGCTTGGTGACTATTGCCGTATTTGTCTGCAGTCTTAAGTACTTTGCTCCATCTCATTCTGAGTACGTCTTCCGCTGTTTTGAGCTTCCGTTTCTGCTTCTTCAAACTTCTTGCAGTCGCGACGAGCCTTTTGTGAAGGTTCTTATGCTTCGATGATGTGTCTGGCGTGAGATCGTCTGGACTGTTGTTTTCGCCGAGGATGGGTTGCTTGTCCGATTCATCCTGCTCGGATGGTTGCTTGGTTGCATGTTCGTCGCCCACTGGTTCGCCCTGCTCTATGGCTGGGTCATTATGGGTGCTGTTGTTATCGAGGCGGGACTTCGGGCGGCGCTTGCGTCGCCGTTTTGGTTGTTTTTCGGGGGAATTATCCTTCGCCGCGTCCCGTTGTTCCTCGTTATCGCTTCCTTTTGGTGTATCCATCATGTATACGTCATGAGTTAAGGTGGCTTTCCAGTGTCCAGTAGGTGCTGGTTCTTGGTCGTCTCCGGCATCGTCGTCCATACCGTCGATGTCTAGCAAGTCGGTTAGATCGTTGACAGTGGCTACAAAGTGGGTGGTGGGTGGGCTTTGAATTTCTTCGTCGTCCGTAGCCCAACCATCCTGGCCGCAGTTCGGCCAGGGCTCTCCTGATAACGAGAGATACTTTAGCGAATTCAGGATGTCACAAAAAGGTGAGTGCTGAAAGATGTCCGCGGCAGTGAACTCCATGATCGGCGCCCAATCGGATTCGATTGGAGGGGGCACGGGAGGTTCAGAGTCCTGAGAGGGGTCCGGCACCTCGGAGTCTCGAGCCTCACAAGGGACAAAGTCAGTATTCGGCTCCATCGCCGTAGAGGTTGCAGCCCCCGAGGCGGTGTCTAGCCACCCATCCTCGATCTGCGCGGTCGGCTTTGAATTAGGGGTCGGAGCGGACTCATGTGCAGCCTCGAGGGCACTGTCTGACAGCAGAGCTAAATCATGCCCATCGAGACAGTGTGGCGCGCTCGGCTGTGGCTCGAATCCATTGAAGATCAAGTCTCTGCGGATGTCAGCCGTGAAGTTTAGACTTCCAAATCTGTCCTGATGGCCAGGGGCGTAGCTTTCGATCTGCTCCAGATGGCCGAGCGAATTGGCCCGCAGTGCGAAGCCGCCGAATACGAAGATCTGTCCGAGGAGAAAAGTCTCACCCTGGACTGCGTCGTTGTTGACGATCGAAGGAGCCATCAAGCCTATCAGTGACGACACAGAGGAACTCTCAGTGAAAGCACCAATGTCGGTGTCAAAACCGGCGGATCTCGGGTAGGGGGTCCCGAACTGTGCGTCTAGGCGGATGGTAACAGGAGACAAGGGACACGACGTTTTTACCCAGGTTTGGGCCCTCTCGATGGAGGTAAAACCCTACTCCTGCTTGATTGATATTGATGATATGGGTAGTACAAGAGTGGATCTACCACGAGATCAAGGAGGCTAAACCCTAGAAGCTAGCCTATGGTATGATTGTTGTTATGATTGTTGTCTTACGGACTAAAACCCTCCGGTTTATATAGACACCGGAGAGGGCTAGGGTTACACAGAGTCGGTTACAATGGTAGGAGATCTACACATCCGTATTGCCAAGCTTGCCTTCCACGCCAAGGAAAGTCCTATCCGGACACGGGACGAAGTCTTCAACCTTGTATCTTCATAGTCTTGGAGTCCGGCCGATGATGATAGTTCGGCTATCCGGACACCCCCTAGTCTAGGACTCCCTCATGCCTCCTTATTACGCACAAAAAAATGAATACCCCCCTGCTAGCTGGGACCCACCATGGTGGGAGGCTGACTTGTGGGCCTACTAAGTTGACTGGGACGGGGGCCTTTGTCAACTTTAGTCAATATGAACGATTCTAGCTCCAGTGACCGTACGATGGCCATCCAACGACCGTAGTGCTTCTTCAACCTCTGATGTTCATGCTCCAGCCGCCCAAAGCAGCGCCGGTCGTGCCGCATGCTCCTGCCTCCCGTGGTCGGCTGTGCTGCCACGGAGGCCTCACCGCACCCTACTATTCCCACCGCTGGCCAGGCCCTGCGGCGACGGCAGCCTCACGCCGCACCCGAACCAGTGAACCCTCGTACTCCACTCCGCGTGGGCTTCCACTGCCGCGTCTTTCCCGGCTCCCCGTCGTCCCCTTCCTAGGCCGCGCCGTCGTCCACCGCCGTGGTGCACTCGGTGCGGCGTGGTCAATGTGGTCAATGACCGATTTCCATCGAAAGAGTACTGTACGTGGAGAGGCTGACAGCTGGGTCTACGGCAGCCGCAAGGAAGTGCCTCCTTATTACGCGGAAAATAATTATTCCTCCACCTGATAGCAGGGACCCACCAAACGGGCCACCAGTATTTCACGAAAAAAACATTTCCCCCTGACTGCTGGGACCCACAGGACGGGCCACCATATTTTGTGAAAAAAACGTTCCCCCCTCTGTCAGCTCGGACCCACCGGAAGTGCCTCCTTATTACACACAAAAAAATGAATACCCCCTGCTAGCTGGGACCAACCTTGGTGGGAGGCTGACTTGTGGGCCAACTAAGTTGACTGGGACGGAGGCCTTTGTCAACTTTAGTCAATATATGAACGAATCTAGCTCCAGTGACCGTACGATGTCCATCCAACGGCCGTAGTGCTTCTTCAACCTCTGGTCTTTTGCTCCAGCCGCCCAAAGCAGCGCCGGTCGTGCCGCCTGCTCCTGCCGCCCGTGGCCGGCTGTGATGCGGTGGAGGCCTCACCGCCCCTACTACTCCCATCGCTGGCCAGGCCATCCCTCTACGCACCCACACCCCCTGTTATTCTGCGGCTACGGCAGCCTCACATCGCAGCCGAACGAGTGAACCCTCATACTCCTCTACGCGTGGGCATCCACTGCCGCGTCTTCCCCGGCTCCGCGTCGTCCCCTTCCTAGGCCTCGCCGTTGTCGGTGTACTAAAGTAGGGGTACCTTAGTACCCCGAACTTGGGCACGGGCAGTCGCAGCGCCCCGCGGCAAGGCTTGCCGGGCGTCCGCCAAGATCCTCCGCTGTTCCTATTTACTGCCATTCAAGAACAAAGAGTTAACTAAGAAGACAAGGCCCCGGCAAGAGGAGCTTGCCGGGAAGGACAAGGCCCCGGCAAGAGGAGCTTGCCGGGGAGGCCACCTAAGGCACTCCAAGAAACTTGCCGCAACGCCCTGCGCGTCCCGGCAAGGCCTGGCGAGCGGCAAGCTTGCTGGTGCGACAAGATAAGGGCCGCGGCAAGGCGCTTGCCGCGGCAAGGCTGCCACTATGCACCCGAGCTCCAGCGCATCCAACAACGTGTCACCCCAAGGCTATCCCAGGAGCACGTGGCAAGGCGCTGTGCAGCCATGTGGTGCGAGGTGGCAAGAGGAGCTGACAAGGAGGCCATCGTGGCGATCGGTGGCGCCTCTAACGGTCGTTTCCTTGCACTGTTGGGGCGACCGAACGGGCATTAAATGCCCTTGTCCCCTGCCGTCAGAGTTAGGTAGGGGACACTGTTGGTAGCAGTTGTACCAACCCGCGTTTTTACCTTTCTACCCCTCTTTCTACGCTGCCACCTGTCGGTGACCCCTTTAGCCTATAAAAAGGAGGCCCATGCGCATGTAGAAGGGGTTCGGTTCCGCGATTCGACACCACAACCCACATACGCTCACGCTCTCGAGCAAGAACAAAATACAAACACAAAGCAGCAGTAGGGGTTTTATCTCTCCGGAGAGCTCCGAAGCTGGGTAAAATCCCTCGCGTGCTCTCGCCTCAATCCGCTCTGCGCGCGCCCTCCGCTCCCTTGCCGGACAAGAAGGGGCCCCCCTGCCCCATAGGTGCTCGTGCTCGTTCCCCACGACATCTCCGGCGCGCCAGGTAGGGGGGCGTCGAGGTCGTGCGTATCTGATCCGGCGTCTACGCGCTCTACATCAACATCTTCATCGACATGCCACCGAAGAAGAAGACCTCGAAGGTGGCCGCTCCGTCCGCGACCATCCTATCGCCACCGGAGCAAACGGACGGTGGGGTGGACGCTGGCGGAGGAGCGGGCGCTGTCGGGGGGACTCACATCGTCACCCGGTCCAAGGACAAGGCCCCGCAAGGTTCAGCGTTTGCACATCCACCGCACCCCTCCCAGGAGGTGCAGGATCGACAACGCCACGGTGCTCCTAGCACCGTACTCGCGTTGGAACAAGGCCAAGCTGGTGGGTCGCGGGACGCTCAAGGCCAACATGCACGCCAACATGCTGGCACGAGCGCAGTGCGGTCGCCTGTACGGGATGCTGCTCCTTCTAACACTGTTAGGAGTTTGAGCATGTCTCGTACCTCGCGTCGCTCACCGCCGCCACCCAAGACTCCAGAGGAAGCGCTGCCCCGAGCCCAGCTGCTTCTGGATTACCCTCCAGCGCCAGACAAGATCGACGACTGGAGGGCCGCTATTTATAGCCTTATCGGCTTCGCCAACGGCGACAAGCTCCGGCAACCGAGCACATCGAAGCCCCGGCAAGACGCCCAGGCGCAAGCCGACACTGACAAGACCGCTGGGGGTGCCACCACTGCGCACTCCCCGCCCCGAAGGCCAAGATCGCTGACTTGCCGGGCCAATCTCGACACCGACTCCACCGCGTCGTCGGACCCGCGAGCTCGCCGCGATCAACGCCAAGTTCTCCAAGAACGACGACACGAAGACGCTCGCACTCGCATCGAGCGTTGAAGAGAAGCGCGGCGTCAATCTGACCAGCACGCTGGGCCCGCTGTCGATATGCATGCGCCAGGGGAACCAGGCGACTTGCCGTACGCGGTAGGTTTCCCTGCGTTCACCCGTGAGCTGCGGCAGGTCCAGTGGCCCAGTACCAAGAACTTCAAGCCAGATGTGCCCGAGAAGTACGATGGCAGGATACATCCGTCAGAGTTCCTCAGCGTCTACACCATCGCGGTGCAGGCTGCCGGGGGGAGAGACGAGAAGATCCTCCCTAACTACTTCCCGCTGGTGCTCAAGCCCAACGTCAGATCTTGGCTCATGCACTTGCCGGACAACTCCATCTCTTCGTGGGCGGACCTGTGCCATCAGTTTGTCGGTGCCTTCACAGGCGGCCACAAACCCCATGGCCAGGAGAGCGATCTTCATCTGCTCGTCCAGAAGGAGGGAGAACCCCTGCGCAAGTACATACAGAGATTCAGTCAGGTGCAGCGCAACATCCCAGAAGTCCACCCTGCCGCGGTTATCAGCGCATTCCACCAGAACGTGCGTAACCGCAGGATGAGGGAGGAGATGGCGATGTGCAAGATCAGAGATGTCAGCGAGCTATACGCTCTGGCCGACAAGTGTGCACGGGCTGAGGAGGGGAGGAAAATCCCCGGAGAGAATGCAGGAGCAGAAGGATCTGACAGTGAGGATACCGCCCCGGCAAGGAAGAACCGGAGGCGGAACAACAGAAAGAGAAAGGCTAAGGATGTGCTGGTTGTTGAGCAGTCCGGCAGCGGAGGCGGTTCCGACAAGGCCAAAGCCGGTGACTCCGGCGAGGCTGTGGTGGCCGCCGACAAGCAGGATGGCTCCGGCAAGCAGTATTGCAAGATCCACCGCACCAAGGGCCATGACCTCCAAGCCTGCAAGAAAGTTGAGCAGATGGCGGAGCTACAGAAAGCTGAATACGAGCGCCGCGACAAGGAGAAGGCCCGGGAAGGTGGCGGAGGATCCGGCAAGAAGTATCCCGCCCGGGGAGGGCGCCGTGGCAAGGAGACAGGCCTCCCCGTGGCCGTGACAAGGACGAAGACGAAGATGAGGATGATGAGATGGAGGAAGATGAGACTGACGAGCAGGAGTTCCAGAAGGCAACAGAGGTGTTGTGCGTTGACGGCGGTGCTTCTCTGCCAACTCAAACAGTGGGTGCGGGAAGTGAACGCAGCAGAACCGTCCGTTGAGTCGCGCAAGCCCCTGAAGTGGTCCAGCACACCCATCATCTTCGACGTTGAGGATCACCCTGATCGCGTCACTGCGGTCGGGTGCTTGCCGATGTTGGTTTCGCCAACAATCCGCAACCTCAAGGTCACGAAGATGCTGGTTGACGGCAGGGCCGGCCTGAATCTGGTCTCCTCCGCAGTGCTCAAGAAGCTCCAGATCCCCGACAGCGAGCTCGAAGAGACTGGTACCTTTCAAGGAATCAACCCGGGAAGGAGCAAGCTGAAGGGGAAGATCACACTGCCAGTGACATTTGGTAGCGAGCTGAATTTCAGGACAGAGAGAGTCACGTTTGATGTTGCTGATTTCCCATTACCCTATAATGGGATACTTGGCCGTCCAGCGCTTGCCAAATTCATGGCAGCCTCTCACTACGCCTACAATGTGCTCAAGATGCCTGGTCCGATAAGTGTCATTTCTGTCCAAGGCGACAAGAAGGATGCACTCATCTGCACCGACAAGATCTACCGGGAAGCAGCAGCCGCAGCAGAGTGCAAACCACTTGCCGCTGAAGCTCTCGGAGGGAAGAAGAAGAAGACCAAGTCCGGCAAGAGTAGCTCTGATGCCTACTCCCGCAAGCGCACCTCTTCGGAGTGCTGCGCTACCGTCGAGGACGCACCATCGAGCTCCACCGGCAAGTGCAAGAAGGCAAAGACAGCTTCACCAGAGACCAATAAAGTGGCCGCCAAGGAGGACGGCACTGGTGGTACCTTCACCATCAGTGCCACGCTTGATCCTAAATAGGAAAGCGCGCTCGTTGCTTTCCTGCGGGCGAATGTCGATGTGTTTGCATGGCAACCATCCGACATCCCCGGTGTTCCCAGGGAAGTAATTGAGCACCACCTTGCCGTCTGTCCTCACGCGCGGCCCGTCAAGTAGAGAGTTAGGAAGCAAGCAGTGGAGAGACAAGACTTCATTGTAGAGGAGATCAAGAAGCTGGAAGCAGCAGGCCTGGTCCGAGGAGTGCTCCATCCGACGTGGTTAGCCAATCCAGTAGTCGTGCGCAAAGCAAACGGGAAGTGGAGGCTTTGTATTGACTTCACTGATGTTAATAAAGCTTGTCCCAAGGATCCATTTCCCTTGCCGCGCATTGACCAGATTGTCGACTCCACGGCAGGATGTGATCTGCTTTCATTCCTTGATGCATACTCAGGATATCATCAGATCTTCATGGCTGAAGAGGATGAAGAGAAAACCGCATTCATTACTCCATGTGGCACGTACTGCTTTGTACGGATGCCTTTCGGACTAAAGAATGCTGGTTCAACATTTGCAAGAGTAGTCAGCCATGCTTTTGAGCCACAGCTGCACAGAAATGTAGAAGCTTACATGGATGACATAGTGGTCAAGAGCAAGGACAAGGAGACTTTGGTCCAAGATTTGGACGAGACCTTCACAAATCTGCGCAAGATCAATCTCAAGTTGAATCCCGAGAAGTGTGTGTTTGGAGTTCCTTCCGGCAAGCCTCTCGGATTTTTTGTGTCCCAGAGGTGGATTGAAGCCAATCCCGACAAGATCAAGGCCATCGAGCAAATCGAAGCACTGAAGCGCGTCAAGGATGTGCGAAGGCTTGCCGGCTGTGTTGCTGCCCTCAGCAGGTTCATTTCCAAGTCTGCTAAACGCGCCCTGCTGTTTTTCAAAATCTTGAAAAAGGCGGGTCCAATGAAAAGGACTCCGGAAGTGGAGGCTGCGCTGCAAGACTTGAAGAAATATTTGTCCTCCACTCCAACGCTTGTCGCACCTAGGCCACAAGAGAAGTTGCTGCTATATCTGGCGGCAACCAATCAAGTGGTTAGTGCTGTGTTAGTAGCGGAGAGGGAGGCAGATGATGAGCCGGCAGCTGCGGCAAGTGAGTCCAGTGACAAGCAGGGGGCTTCCCCGACAAGCTCTGGCCCGACAAGCCCTGACCCGGCAAGTTCTGGTTCCGGCAAGGATGGATCTGCGCAGCCACAAGAAGAGAAACAGAAGAAGATGGTGCAGCGCCCAGTTTACTTTGTCAGTTCCCTTCTGCAGGGGGCTAGATCAAGGTACTCTGGTGTGCAGAAGCTGCTTTTCGGCCTCCTAATGGCCTCGAGGAAGCTGCGCCATTACTTTCAAGCACATGAGATCACAGTTGTCACTTGCTTTCCGTTGAAGAGGATATTGCAGAATCCAGAAGCAACAAGCAGGATTGTCGAGTGGGCACTGGAATTGTCAAGCTTTGGCCTCAAGTTTGAAAGCACTTCAAATATTCAGAGCCGAGCGTTGGCAGAATCCATAGCAGAATGGACGCCAACACCTGATGAAGAAACTCCGGAGAGGAGCATCCCCGTCAAGGAAGCGAGCAAAGAATGGATCATGTACTTTGACAGTGCCTTCTCGCTGCAAGGCGCTGGTGTGGGCGTACTACTTGTCGCGCCCACCGGAGAGCACCTCAAGTACGTGATCCAAATGCACTTTCCCAAGGAGCAAGCAACAAACAATACTGCAGAGTATGAAGGCTTGCTTGCCGGACTCAGGATCGCGGCAGGACTTGGGATCAAGAAGCTTATTGTCAGGGGTGATTCACAGCTTCTCGTCCGTCAAGTAAACAAAGATTATCAGAGTCCGTTGATGGAAGCCTACATCGATGAAGTGAGGAAGCTGGAAGAGCATTTTGACGGCCTGCAAATGGAACATGTTCCAAGAGCTCAGAATGACATTGCAGATGGCCCGTCAAAGTGCGCCGCACTCAAGTTACCTGTGGAACCAGGGATTTTTGTGCTCAAGTTGACTCAACCATCCGTAACACCATCAAGTGGACAGAGCAAGAAGAGAAAGTTGGTTACTGGCGACTACTTTCCGGCAGAGCTCCCCGAGGCCGCCGCCAAGAAGGTCCCCAGGATCAACACAAAGAGTGCTGAGGAGCAGTCTGCTCCGACAAGCCCCAGGGCTTGTTTCGTTGAAGCAGATGCTCCCGACAAGCTGTGTCCCGACACGCTTGCCGGGGAGCATCACGCTCCGGCAGGATCCCAGATCCTTGCCGTGGAAGCAGATGTTCCCACAGCAGCATTTGCGCCTTTAGTCCTTGTCGTCGAGCCTCAGGCTCCGGCATGGGCACAGCAGATCGTCCATTTCCTTCAGACAGGAGAACTTCCCGAGGAACAAGAAGAAGCGGAGAAAGTAGCCCGGCAATCAAGTATGTACCAGTTTGTCGATGACATACTGTACAGAAGAAGATTCAACGGAGTGAAATTGAAGTGCATTTCCCGGGAAGATGGACAGGAGCTGTTGGCGGAGATACATGGAGGCATATGTGGTCACCACATTGGCGCAAGAGCACTTGCCGGCAAAGCCTTCCGGCAAGGTTTCTTATGGCCGACAGCCCTCCAGGATGCAACTGCACAAGTAACCAAGTGTGAAGCGTGCCAGTTCCACTCCAAGCAGATACATCAACCAACTCAAGCTCTCCAAACAATCTCTTTATCCTGGCCATTTTTGTTCTGGGGGCTCGACATTCTCGACCCCTTTCCCCTCGTATACGGATCGCCTCGAGTGCTCACTTACGGTGAGCTAGAGTGAGAGCAGCTGTGAAAAGATGACGCGCTGCTCCTCGAGGAAGATCGTCATCAGGCTGCGGTACGAGCTGCTCGCTACCAGCAAGCTTTGCGCCGCTACCATAGCCGCAAAGTTAACGCCTGAAGCTTCGAGGAGGAGAGGATAGAGGTGTGGGCCGGGCGTCGTTCAAAGGAGCATGGCCTTGCCGGGACATAGGCGACAGAAAAGCTAAGTTGCCAAAGTTTGAGCATGATCAAGTTTTTAATTTTTAAGTTATATTCCTTGAACGTCCGTGCCTTGTATGGAAAACCTGTGCGCGGAGGACTCGACTCGTGGCTAAGTTGCGCCCTTAATTTGTTTTCGAGTCCGCTCAACAATATAAGCGCGCTGCAACTAGCCCCGACAAGGTTTCTTGCCGGAGGCAACACCGCCAGCAGGCTGCTGATGTTCCGCACTCAGCAAGTGTGCTTGCGCTGGCAAGTTTCCCTCAAAGCGTAGGGTAAAAACATACAAGGGATGTGATGGAGTAAAGGATATAACATAGCAAGTGTTGCCCAGGACAAAGTTATATTACGAAAGTAACTTGTTACGGCGCTGACTAAGTTGTTCTCATAACTAGAATAACAGCGACCAGGGAAAAGAAGAAGGGCGCGCTGGCACCTGGACCCCGGCAAGCCAGTGTTGCCGGGGGCTGCGAATACCAAGATTCATCCGTGGCGAGCCAGAGTTGCCGGGGGCTGCGATATCAGATAAGTCTTTCGTCCCTCATCATGCATCCTCTTATGGACTGGGGAACGCGAAGCCGCGTCCTTGAACGATCCTACCTTGTATGGAAAACCTGTGCGCGGAGGAATCGACTCGTGGCTAAGTTGCGCCCTTGATTTGTTTCGAGTCCGCTCAACAATACAAGCGCGCTGCAACTAGCCCCGACAAGATTTCTTGCCGGAGGCAACACCCCCAGTGGGCTGCTGATGTTCCGCACTCAGCAAGTGTGCTTGCGCCGGCAGGTTCCCTCAGAGCGTAGGGTAAAAACATACAAGGCATAGAATCAAGTAAAGGATACGACATAGCAAGCTTCCCCTTTTCATTAAAAACATCCCACTCGGGTACAGTCCATAGAGGACGAAAAACATGAAAGAGAGGATTACAAGTTCTAAATGCAACTAAGGCCCGAAGGCTTACAAACTAAAAAGATAAGATGCCCGTAATCCTTTTCCTGTCCCTCTCTTCAGGAGGTAGGTCAAGGAGGCGAGAAGGGCAAAAGGGGCGCCTAGGGGAACTACGGGTGCCAGAAGACACCAAGAGAACATCCCTGGGGCCGTCCGAAGGGTGGATGGTGATGGCGGCGCCGGAAGCAGAGCTCGAAGACGGGGCGGCAGGACGTCGGCACGCTGTCGAGGGCACTATGCCCTCGTACTCCGACTTGACGGCCTTGCCGCCAACCCTCTTCCTCTTCCGCAGCCTCCCTACGCCAGCCGCCCAAGGAGACGACCCCGGGGAGTTCAGGAGGCCGGCGACCCGGATGATGGGGTCGCCGGTGACGCACGAGGCGACGCCCGACGCCTAGTCGGGCCCGCCGCCCTCGTCGTCGCTGTCACTCTCCTCCTCGTCACTCTCGCTCGAGGGGGAGTCTTCGCTATCGGAGGAGCTGTCCACGCAGCACCTCGCCCGGATGACGGAGTCCCCGAAGACCTTGAAGGAGAGGAGGTCGCCCTCCATTAACTTAAAATGGAGGGTAAACCCCGCCGTCAAGCTGTGGATGCGGGCGAACGTCTTCCACCCTCGATCGAGATACATCACATTAGGGGCTGGGGATACAACATGGACTCGCGTACCGTTGATCCCACAGCCCCTCATGTGCAACCTCAATGTCTCGGGCGGTTCCGGCTCCATCGCGCTCGCAAACGGAGCTGGAAGCCAGAGGCGACGGCGAGGCGCCCGGCGCAGCCTGACGAAGAACTCGCAAGGGTCGTCCCCTGTATGGACCACCGCAAGGGGAGGAACCGCCGGCGGAGGCAGAGACGCAGCGCCGCCCCGTCCGCCTCTTCCCCGAGCGCCTCGACCTCGTCCTCGACCTCGTCCACGACCTCGCCACCTCCCTCTTCCCCTTGTGGCTGGCTCTGCCACCACGGGTGCGGGATGGGGAGGGATGCGCTGCCTGGCGGCGACCCTCGCCGCCACAGATGAAGGGCCAGGGTTCCCTCGCTCCATGGCGAAAGAGAGAAAGGGGAGCAGAAGCTGAAGACAGGAGAAGATGAGAGAGTGCGGGCTTCTGCGCTTCCCTCCCGCTCTTCTTAAAGGAGCGAGGTGGGGGCTCGGCCGCCCCGCTCGGCGAATCAGAGCACGGGAAGAGTAGGGAGTCGGGGCCGACCCGCTGCCTCCGCCCGTGACGGCTCAGTTTCCCACTTCCACCGCCCACGACCCCAAGCGCATGGGAGCCGCGTGGCGGGGATGCAGAACTGATGCGACATATGAGGTGACCTCGCCCCGCCCCGTGGTCACGGGGGGGGGGTGGACGATTCGAAAATCGCGCACGCTACCCACGTCTCCCACGACGCCGCGATTGACGCGTGCCGTTACAAGGGAGCGCGGCGGGCACGGAGTCAGATTTAGTGTGGACCCAGGCCGCGTGTGCCCGTGCCCTGTTTTGGGCCTGGCCCAACAGCGCTCGGCACCGTGTATGGCCCAGGCCCGGGGGCTCCTGTCGGTGTACTAAAGTAGGGGTACCTTAGTACCCCGAACTTGGGCACGGGCAGTCGCAGCGCCCCGCGGCAAGGCTTGCCGGGCGTCTGCCAAGATCCTCCGCTGTTCCTATTTACTGCCATTCAAGAACAAAGAGTTAACTAAGAAGACAAGGCCCCGGCAAGAGGAGCTTGCCGGGAAGTACAAGGCCTCGGCAAGAGGAGCTTGCCGGGAAGGACAAAGACCCCGGCAAGAGGAGCTTGCCGGGGAGGCCACCTAAGGCACTCCAAGAAACTTGCCGCAATGCCCCGCGCGTCCCGGCAAGGCCCGGCGAGCGGCAAGCTTGCTGGTGCGACAAGATAAATGCCGCGGCAAGGCGCTTGCCGCGGCAAGGCTGCCACTATGCACCCGAGCTCCAGCGCATCCAACGACGTGTCACCCCAAGGCTATCTCAGGAGCACGTGGCAAGGCGCTGTGCAGCCATGCGGTGCGAGGTGGCAAGAGGAGCTGACAAGGAGGCCATCGTGGCGATCGGTGGCGCCTCTAACGGTCGTTTCCTTGCACTGTTGGGGCGACCGGACGGGCATTAAATGCCCTTGTCCCCTGCCATCAGAGTTAGGTAGGGGACACTGTTGGTAGCAGTTGTACCAACCCGCGTTTTTACCTTTCTACCCCTCTTTCTACGCTGCCACCTGTCGGTGACCCCTTCAGCCTATAAAAAGGAGGCCCATGCGCACGTAGAAGGGGTTCGGTTCCGCGATTCGACACCACAACCCACATATGCTCACGCTCTCGAGCAAGAACAAAATACAAACACAAAGCAGCAGTAGGGGTTTTATCTCTCCGGAGAGCTCCGAAGCTGGGTAAAATCCCCCGCGTGCTCTTGCCTCGATCTGCTCTGCGCGCGCCCTCCGCTCCCTTGCCGGACAAGAAGGGGCCCCCTGCCCCATTGGTGCTCGTGCTTGTTCCCCACGACAGCCATCGTCCACCGCCCTGGTGCATTCGGCGCGGCGTGGTCAAAGTGGTCAAGGAATGGCTTCCATCGGACATGGACTGTACGTGGAAAGGCTGACAGCTAGGTCCATGGCCGCAGCAAGGAAGTGCCTCCTTATTACGCGCAAAATAATTATTCCTCCACCTGACAGCGGGGACCCACCGGACGAGCCACCATATTTAGCGAAAAAACGTTTCCCCCTATCTGCTGGGACCCACCAATTACATCTTCGCACGCAAGGAAGTGCCTGACAGTCGGGACCCACCTGCTCGAAGCGTACATAGCTTTGTTATTCTGGTCGCGAACGTGTACGTACATATATACTGGTCGATGTAGAGGCACGCACATGTCGTAGTAGAGGCGCGCACGTAGCACGTACACGTACGTACAGCGGCCAGGGTGCAAGAAAGAAAATACGGCCACGTATGTGTACATACGGGCAGGGTCTCGAACGCCTAGTCGCGCATACGTACGGTGAGGGCTCGTGTTCATGGGGAGGCAACGGAATGCGTCATGTTCATGGGGAGGCAATGGAATGCATCGTGTTCATGGGGAGGCAACGGAATGTGTCGTGTTCATGGGGAGGCAACGGAATGCGTCGTGTTCATCGGGAGGCAACGGAACGCATGGGAGCCAACCGGCTTGGACGGAACAGGCGATGGAAACGAGGCCTGGCGTACCGCACAACGGAGGAAACGGACCTCCTACGTTCGAAACGGGGTTCTGTTGATCGGGAGGGGTGTGGCGTACCGCAAAACGGAGGAAACGAACCCCCTACAATCGAAACGGGGGTCCTGTTGATCGGGAGGGGTGTGGCGTACCACAAAATGGAGGAAACGGACTTGTGTTGGAGCGCTACGGTCGAAATGGGGGTCCTGTTCATTGGGTGGGGTGTGGCGTACCGCAAAACAGGACTCCATGGGATATTGTTCATCTCCACCGTCGACCTCCTCCAGCCTCCACGGGCTACCGTCGACCTCCTCCAGCCTCCACGGGCTCCTGTTCATCCAGCCTCCACCGCGCACTACTCCACCGGCTACTGTTCAACCACCCCTCCACCATCTACTGTTCATCCAACCCTCCACCGTCTACTGTTCATCCAGCCCTCCACACCACGGGGTCCTGTTCAACCACCCCTCCACGGCCACCCCTCCGCCGTCTACTGTTCATCCAGCCCTCCACACCAGAAGGTCCTGTTCATCTAGAGGCAACGCCACCGCTCACTGTTCATCCAACCCCCCCCCCCCCCCCCCCACAACGCTCACTGTTCATCCAATCGATCGGCTTCTGTTAGCAGCAGTAGCGAAGGAATCGCTCCATCGGGTTCAGTTAACAGCCATCGATCGATCGCTCGGGTTCAGTAATGCGTAACCTACAGTACAATTGCTCAGGTTCAGTTAGAGCCCAAAGCCTCGCTCAGGTTCAGTTAGAGCCAACGCCTCGCACATACGCGCGTACCTGTACGAGAGAAACGCGCATCGCTCGGCCCCCGACCTTCCACCGTAACCGGCAACTCCCCAAAATTTTCCTCCCCCTCGCTTCTACCACGGTTTTTTCCGTCATGGACGGCCCAAAGAATGTCATGTAGCTGCATCTCCGGCCCGCCCAGGACGAAAAGTCCATTTTCTGTCATGATTTTTTGTCATGGAAGTAGGAGCCCACCACATCTATGATGATACCGGGTTTTGTCACAATTATCGTCATAGAAGTTCATATGTATGACAAAAAAAAATTCGTTCGGCCCAAAATGTCACGGATGTGTCTTTTTTTTGTAGTGATAATTTGGTGCATCCATGATTATCCGGCTTTGGGCACTATGTCAGGGCGAACGACACAGGGTTACAACGCATGTGTTCATTGTGACAGGAATCCGCTGTCATACGCAATACTTAGCAAGATCTGTTACATTGTGCACCGTCATTTCCTTGCCAAGGACAAGCCGCATCCTAGAAAATACTGAAGACATGTGTTCAATGCAATGCATGAAAACCGTGATGCGCCAAAGAGGATCACCGCTGATGAGTTGCAAGTGGAATTAGAGAAGGTCAGGCATATTACACCAGGAAACCATCCTGGTAATGGTAGCGGGAAAAGGAAGCGTGGCAGGGCAGAAGAGAGATTATTGTTTACCCACAGGTCCGCTTTGTGGGACTTGGAGTATTGGAAAGATTTGGATCTGCGGCATAATCTTGATGTGATGCACATCGAGAAAAATATGTGACAGCATTATCGGCACACTTCTTAATATTGAAGGCAAGACGAAAGATACCTTAAAATCTAGGATTGATTTGACACACCTTGGTATCAGACAAGATTTGCAGGTGCAAGATGAAGGTAAACCACGGGATATGGCACCAGCTGTGTACGTCTTGGACAAGGTAAAAAGAAAAGAATTCTGCGAGGTCCTGGACGTGTGAGATTCCCACATGGATTTTCTTCCAACCGTGAAAGGAGAGTCAGTGCAGATGGAAACAAGGTACAAGGGTTGAAAACTTATGACTGCCATGTCCTACTTCAAAGGGTTTTACCTGTTATCCTTAGAGGATTGGGCCGCCCTGACTTATACAGAGCAGTTGCAGAGTTGGGACAATTCTTCAGGGAACTCTACAGTAGAAATATCAGGATAGATGCTTTAGAGCGTCTTAGAGACAAGATACCAACTATCCTATGCGACCTTGAGAAGATATATCCTCCAGCCTTCTTTGATGATAGTGCATTTGGTTGTTCATCTACCTGATGAGGCACTACTTAGAGTTCCAGTACAGTATGGCTGGATGAACCCTATTGAAAGGCGGCTCGGCACTTTCAACGGCTATGTTAGGAACAGAGCTAGACCCGAGGGTTCCATTGCAGAGGCCTACATTGCTACAGAAGCGTTGACATTCTGCTCAAAATACATTGAAACAGCTGATCAGCTTAGCAAAGAGGTGGGTGAAGACAATCCCGGGCTCAATGTTTTCGATTATTCTGTTCGAGTTACACGAAAGAGTCGATAAGAGGACAAACCTAAAGATTTGGACAAAATGGTTTGGTATGTGTTGAATAACTGTCCTAAGATACTACCTTATATAAAGTAAGTGCAGTACTGCAGCTTATACATCGTAATCTACTAAACTTGTTGCACATTCTTATATATTTAGATGTTTGACACGATCACTATGTTGTGCAGCATCTACAAAAAGGAGTTACTGCCGCAAAATCCAAGAAACATTGACAAACTGGTTATGGTAGGATTTGTGAAATGGTTCAAGAGCCATGTAAGCTTTTGAATTGCACTGTCAGTTTTTTTAATATATTAAGTACATAAGATGATCAGCTTGTCTATTTTCTAACCATAGGTTAAGAAGATGCGGGGGGATGGGCAGGCAGTTGATGATGCCCTTTACTCACTAGCAATGGGTCCTGATACTCGGGTAAGACATTATGAATCTTGCATTGTTGGAGATGTACGCTACAACACCCTTGCACGAGACGAAGGCAGGAAGACACATAACAGTGCCATCATGAGCATGGATATGTATGACAAAGAGACAACTAAAATGTATGCTAACATAACAGACATTGTTTAGTTGTAGTATATCTCCAGTTTCGAGGATCATCTGTGTGTGGTTCTGTTATGCTGTCGTTGGTATAACCTATTTTCCAGGATTGCAAAACCCAGAGATGATGATTATTTCAAATCCATCAATGTCAATGCGGCGTACCAGACCAACGAGCCTTTTATTTTGGCAAATCAAGCAACACAGATATTTTTCTTGGAAGACACATTTGCACGTAGCGATAACTGGAGAGTATTGCAAAGGTTTGAGCAGAGGAATTCGTTTAATGAAGTTGCACAACAAGATGATGCTTACACTGCTCCTGATGTACAAGATAACACAGATGTTCCTAATATCTTTGAGAACCATCATGTTAATGACGCCGGCGAAAAGATTGCCTATTGTGTTGTGTACATGCAAGAGTTGATCAAGAAGAAGCCAACGTTCGAGGACGAAGAAGAAGATGACACCGTGGGGAATTACGATTCAGACTCATACACATGGCGAAGATGTTGACGTTGCTGCTGCGGATGATGATTACATTGCTTTTGTCGTATTTGCCTGTCAGAAGACGTTTTTTTATCTACTACGTGAAATTGTGTATGCTATGACAACTGAAACCTGATGAACATGTTGCTTAGTATTTTGCTGTGAGAACATCACTTGTTATGTATGTTGATTTGTGTTTGGTGATTGTATGACAACTAAAACATGATGACATTGTTGTTTTGTTGTACTCATATTTGGCTATGAAACTTGAATTTGATGACATAGTTTGTTGTTGGACTACAATTTGCTCGACGTCTTCAAATGAGAACAAAGCTGACCCGACAGGGCCTCTGCTATTTATTTATTTATGAGTAAAAGGGGATACCCCCTGATTTCCATTAATAGAAATCATTAGATGTTCACAACACTACGCCAAGCCTGCTACACAGGTTTCATTCATTACTAGTTTCAGCAAAGTGCTCATGTCATAGCCACTGAATACATCACAAGTGCTACATACACTGTAAATAAAGAGACAATCATCCTACAGAGCACATCGATTTTGCCCATTATCTTCACAAGCTCTTTCATCTCCTCATTGTTGTCAAGGTCGTTCAGCAGCTGTTGCTTGGCCATGATCAAAGGAACTGCATCTTTAACCTTCTGCTCTGCATCTTCCTCTTCTGTCGTTCCTTCAGTTACTTGTCCAACACCCCAACCTGCTGGTATTGGGATTCCTCGGCTAACCAAATAATCAGCGTAGTTGCATTCCCCCACATCAGCAACTTCCCAGAAATACAAATCACACGAATCTTCCCTTTTCTGTACGAATGAAATTGGAAGATCATCAACCAAAATATTAAAAAATCAGCAATCGAAAGCAGCAGAACAACACATATTATTACCCCATGATTCGGGCATTTGTAGAAGACTCGGCCAGGGTTGTGGATTGTGGTTGAGACACGACGGATGACTCTGCGTGATTTGCAGCAGTGGCACCTGATGACCCACAAGTATAGGGGATCTATCGTAGTCCTTTTGATAAGTAAGAGTGTCGAACCTAACGAGGAGCCGAAGGAAATGATAAGCGGTTTTCAGTAAGGTTTTCTCTGCAAGCACTGAAACTGTAGGTAACAGATAGTTTTGTGATAAGATAAATTGTAACGAGTAACAAGCAATGAAAGTAAATAAAGTGCAGCAAGGTGGCCCAATCCTTTTTGTAGCAAAGGACAAGCTTGGACAATTTCTTATAATGAGAAAGGAGCTCCCGAGGACACATGGGAATTATCATCAAGCTAGTTTTCATCACGCTCATATGATTCGCGTTCGGTACTTTGATAATTTGATATGTGGGTGGACCGGTGCTTGGGTACTGCCCTTACTTGGAAAAGCATCCCACTTATGATTAACCCCTATTGCAAGCATCCGCAACTACAAAAGAAGTATTAAGGTAAACCTAACCACAACATTAAACATATGGATCCAAATCAGCCCCTTACGAAGCAACGCATAAACTAGGGTTTAAGCTTCTATCACTCTAGCAACCCATCATCTACTTATTACTTCCCAATGCCTTCCTCTAGGCCCAAATAATGGTGAAGTATCATGTAGTCAACGTTCACATAACACCACTAGAGGAAAGACAACATACATCTCATCAAAATATCAAACGAATACCAAATTCACATGACTACTAATAGCAAGACTTCACACATGTCCTCAGGAACAAACATAACTACTCACAAAGCATATTCATGTTCATAATTAGAGGAGTAATAATATGCATTAAGGATCTTAACATATGACCTTCCACCAAGTAAACCAATTAGCATCAACTACAAGGAGTAATCAACACTACTAGCAACCCATAGGTACCAATTTGTGGTTTTGATACAAGACTGGATACAAGAGATGAACTAGGGTTTTGAGAGGAGATGGTGCTGGTGAAGATGTTGATGGAGATTGACCCCTCCCGATGAGAGGATCCTTGGTGATGACAATGGTGATGATTTCCCCCTCCCGGAGGGAAGTTTCCCCGGTAGAACAGCTCTGCCGGAGCTCTAGATTGGTTCCGCCAAGGTTCCACCTCTCGGCGGCAGAGTTTTGTCCCGTAAGCTTGCCCACGATTTTTTTCCAGGGTACAAGCCTTCATATAGCAGAAGATGGGCACCGGAGGGCCACCAGGGGGCCCAGGAGACAGGGGGCGCGCCTAGTAGGGGTGGGCGTGCCCCCACCCTCCTGGCCTGGGTGTGGGCCCCCTCTGGTAGTTTCTTTTCTCAATAATTCTTCTTAATTCCAAAAATAAGTTTCGTGGAGTTTCAGGATTTTTGGAGCTGTGCAGAATAGGTTTCCAATGTTTGCTCCTTTTCCAGCCAGAATTCCAGCTGCCGGCATTCCCCCTCTTCATGGTAAACCTTGTAAAATAAGAGAGAATAGCCATAAGTATTGAGATATAATGTGTGATAACAGCCCATAATATCAATAAATATTGATATAAAAGCATGATGCAAAATGGACGTATCAACTCCCCCAAGCTTAGACCTCGCTTGTCCTCAAGCGGAAGCCGATATCGAAAAACATGTCCACATGTTTAGAGATAGAGGTGTCGATAAAAATAAAATACGAACATGAGGGCATCATGATCATTCTTATAACAGCAACATAAATAGATTTTGTCATATAATTTTTTATGATCAAGTAACAATCAATTCACAATGTCAAGTATGGTTCAGAAACTTCATTGGGAACTAACAAACTATAATCTCAGTCATTGAAGCAATTGCAATTTATCATAACATCAGAAAGAGTCAATAATAGAGCTTTTCAGCAGGCCCACATACTCAACTATCATGTAGTCTTCTACAATTGATAACACTCACGCAGTACTTGTGGTTATAGAGTTTCTGCCGGACACTGAGAAAGATAGGGGCTTATTGTGTTGCCTCCCCATGTATTCACCTTTGGGTGATGTCAACAATAATAATTCATGCTAACTCACGGACTCGATTACATAAAGAGATCACAAAGCAAAACTCAAAACTACTTGATACTAAAACTTCAATCTACTAGATCAAGATACTACTAAAAGGATCGAACTAAATAAAATGGTAAAGATAGGAGTGTGATGGTGATACGATACCGGGGCACCTCCCCCAAGCTTGGCAGTTGCCAAGGGGAGTGCCCATACCCATGTGATTATGTCCTCGGAGGTGGTGATGTAGGAGTTGTTGATGATGTAGGCTTGTCGTCCATCTTCCAAGGCATAGGCTCACCATCATAGAAGGATGATCGAGTCTCCGGGATCCTTAAATCTTGGCATCTAGCTTGTGGTTGTTGGTGAACTCCGTGATCATCATCTGGTTGGCGTTGAGTCCACGCTCCAACATCCCTTGGCACTTCAAAACTTGTTGCTCCATGGCCTCGAGCTTTGTCTCCATGCTTCCTGTACGCCTTGGTCCCTCCACATCGCGGATGTGCAGCACCCCCTCACGCATCTCAATGGTTTGAGGGTGTTGCAGCACCTCTGCGAGATAGGGGTTTATAACCCTCTCAAAAAACTTGTCCTTGGGAGCGCTCGGAGACGCCATGATGCTCTAGATCTGAAACAGAAACAGCTTGAAACGAAAACAGAGGATATTTGCGTGATACGGTGGTCAAAACCTTCGGGAGTTTATATAATGAATTTTTGCCGACCAAAATACGTAACGTGCAAGAAAACGGAGTCCGGGAGGTACACGAGGTGTCCACGAGACAGGGGGCGCGCCCATGAAGGGTGGGCGCGCCCTCCACCCTCATGGAGGCCTCATGTCCTTCCCGGACTACTTCTTTCTTTCTAAAATTCTTAAATATTCCAAAACTGATAAAAGTTGCCATTAGAATTGTTTTGGAGTTGGTTTACTATAACGCCCTCGATGCGGCTATATCTCCCACGTGTCGAAGCACGACTTAGAGGCATAACCGCATTGAAAGCAATGTCGCAAGTGAGGTAATCTTCACACAACCCATGTAATACATAAGGGAAAGAGATACATAGTTGGCTTACAATCGCCACTTCACACAATACATGAGTAAAGCATTACATCATTCAGATACAATCAAGGTCCGACTATGGAACCAAAATAAAAGAAGAACCCCAAATGCGACAAAGGTCCCCGATCGACCCCAACTGGGCTCCACTACTGATCAAGTAGAACGAAACAACACAAAGGGCAAGATCTTCATCGAGCTCCTCCTTGAGCTTGGTTGCGTCACCTGCTCGGTAACATAGGCACCTGCAAACTGGTTTTGGAAGTATCTGGTGAGCCACGAGGACTCAGCAATCCCATTACCATGGGTATCAAGACTAGCAAAGCTTAATGGGAAAGGAAGGAGTAAAGTGGTGAGGTTGCAGCAGCGACTAAGCAAGTATGGTGGCTAACCAACGCAAATAAGAGCGAGAAGAGAGCAAGCAGAACGGTCGTGAAGCTAGCAATGATCACGAGGTGATCCTGAACACCTACTTACGTCAAGCATAACACAGAAACCGTGTTCACTTCCCGGACTCCGCCGAGAAGAGACCATCACGGCTACACACTCGGTTGATGCGTTTTATTTCGGATCTGGTGTCAAGTTGTCTACAACCGGACATTAACAAATTCCCATCTGCCACATAACCGCGGGCACGGCTCTCGAAAGTTTATACCCTGCAGGGGTGTCCCAACTTAGCCCATGACAAGCTCTCGCGATCAACGAAGGAATAGACCTTCTCCCAGGAAGACCCGATCAGTCTCGGAATCCCGGTTTACAAGACATTTCGACAATGGTAAAACAAGACCAGCAAAGCCGCCCGATGCGCCGACAATCCCGATAGGAGCTGCACATATCTCGTTCTCAGGGCAACACTGAATGAACACTACGTACGGCAACCGACGATACCCCAAGTTGCCTAGGGGCGGCACCGCAAGTGGCTCTGGTTTGGACCAACACTTAGACAAGCATTGGCCCGGGGGGGCTATAATAAAGATGACCCTCGAGAGAGCGACTCCCAAGGGAAAAGTAGGTGGTGGTGAGGCAAATGGTAAAAGTCAATGTTGGGCCTTGCTGGACAAGTTTTATTCAAAGCGAACTGTCAGGGGGGTCCCATAAATCACCCGACCGCGTTAGGAACGCAAAATCCGGGAACATAACACCGGTATGACGGAAACTAGGGCGGCAAGAGTGGAACAAAACACCAGGCATAAGGCCGAGCCTTCCACCCTTTACCAAGTATATAGATGCATTAATAATATAAGAGATATTGTGATATCCCAACATAAACCCTATCCACCATGGAGAAATCTTCAACTTCACCTGCAACTAGCAACGCTATAAGAGGGGCTGAGCAAAAGCGGTAACATAGCCAAACAACGGTTTGCATAGGAAAGGTGTCAAAGGTTAGAGGTTCATGGCAATATGGGATGGCTTGACAAACAAGTAATAGGTAGCGCAGCATAGCGATAGAACGAAGCAACTAGCATAGCAATGATAGTAGTGAGATCCAGGGTAGCGGTCATCTTGCCTGAAATCCCGCTAGGAAGAAGAACGAGTCCATGAAGAAGACGAACGGATGAAGCCGAACCAAACGAAGACGAACGCATCCTCACGATCGCAACGAAACAGGAACTAACAAGAAGAAGCACACAACATAGGTAAACACACCACACATCAACAAGACATGATGCACAACAAGCATGATGCATGACAAAGCTACATGAAGCTACTCATGGCAAGAGATGATGCAAACAAGAACAATTCCTCAAGGCAAGTGTAAATGAGGCCGGGAACAACAGATAACAATTCCGGTAAGTCCTCATATGCATATTTCGAAATTGATCCAGAACTGAATAAACATTATGTTCAAGTTGTTAAACAGCAAGTTAAGATGCACCAAGATGATCTACACGAAATTCTAGTCAAGTTACATATAAAGTTCATAAGATTCGGAGCTACGGCTTAAAAGATATGAGCAAAACAAGTTAAACATGGCATCGATGCAAAAAGCACCCAAACATCAAGCAAACACACCAAAATAAGGATGCAACATGATAATATGAAGCTACATGCAAAATCAAGCAAGTTTCATATAGAGCACACTCAAAATGGAGCAACGGTGCAACACATACACTCTATACAAGTCATATCAACAATCTGTCCATAACAGCAACTAGGCATATTGCAAGCATCAAAACAACATGCTACAGCACCCCAACACAATAGCAAAAGGCATGGGCATGAAGTACACGTAAAGCATAACAAAACATGAACAGTGAGCTATCTCTAGAAATCAATGGATCATGCTCAAAAAGACATGGAGATATGGCAAATAATAACAGTTTCAGACTTTAACAGAAATAACATCAGGTTGCAATGTTTAGAGCAAGCAAACAACATGTTACAGGAACTTATCATGGCAAACAAAGACATGGCATGAATCTACTAATAGCATAGATCAAAAGACCCTTACTGACCATGAGCCAAAAAGGAACCGAAGATATGATGGCACCCATGTAAACATGGCAAGTTATATTACAGATTCATAACATGGCAGGAACAACAATAAGTAGGCATGTTCATGAGCTTGAATCACTCACCACAGAGCAATACATGGCATGGCAAGGCAACCAACAATAAGAAGACATGTTTATGAAGCTAGGCATGGCAAGAGCAAGTTCATAGGGTGCATGGATCACTAGGAAAACACATGGGAACAAGTGAACTTAATGTAAACAGGCTGACAACAACATTTTCAAGCAACTTTAGAGCAAGATTTCAACATGTTCCAGCAGGCTATAATTGCAACCAAGGACATGAATGGATAGAGCATGACATGTAGATTAAAACATGTTTATAGAGCATCTCCAGATTATGCACAGAATGATTAGTAGAAGCATGTTAACATAGCAACAAAATATAACAGAATCTGTCAAGCAAAACAGCAACAGCAACTACCCTACTTAACAAGCTTGATACACTCAGCACAGAACTCACAAAAATACATGGTTGGCACCTCTGGAAAGATGGCATGGCATAGAACAACATTCATGTAGACATCAACCTCATAGGATGCACACATCAATCATGGCAAAAATGATAAAAGAGCAAGTTATAACAGTTTGAGCAGGTTAACATCAACATGCACTCTTCCAACAGCATTTCGGGCATCAAGATGAGCTCAAATGAAAATGATGCAATCGAATGGAATGAAGTACTCGTCGAGGCGAACAATTTGACATATTACACGCGCAAAACGGAGCTACGGATGCAGAGATGTGATGCGATGAACATGGCATGATAATGACAAAATTTAGGGACTTAGACGAAATCGGGGACAACCTGCGGGTTAGCACGGATTTCGAAGAACGCCGTGAGCTCACCGGAGACTCGCCGGAGGAGGCCGGGGGCGGCGGATCCGGTCGCTCCCGACCAGATCCGGCCGGAGGGACGCCGGAGGGGCGCGGATCCAGCCAGGGAAGGGCGGAGGAGGCCGGGGCGGCGGCGCAAAGCCGGAGTCCGGCGAGGCCGGGAAGGGGCGGCGCGCTCGCGGGGTCGGCGGACGGCGGCGAGGGCGCGGGGTCGCCAGCGCAGGGCAACGCGCGGAGGGGCGGAGGGCCGAGGCGGCGGCGGCGGGAGCGCACGCGCGCGGGCGGCGGCGAGCGGTGCGGGAGCTGGTTGGCGGAGAGCGGCGGCGGGGTGACGTGGCGGATGCCCATTGGCTGTTGCGACGTGGCCGGCGGACATGTCCGGCCGGGGACGGACGTGTCCGGCGGCGCGGAGGGTAATTTTTAGGGTTTCGGGGGGAATCATCCGCGAATTTGAGAGGGGATCACATATTTATAGGTAGAGGGAGCTAGGAGAGTCCAAATGAGGAGCGGTTTTCGGCCACGCGATCGTGATCGAACGACCGAGAGCATGGAGGGGAGTTAGATGGGTTTTGGGCCACTTTGGAAGGGGTGTTGGGCTGCAAACAAAAGAGGCTTTTGCGGTTACCCGGTTAACCGTTGGAGTATCAAACGAACTCCAAATGGCACGAAACTTGACAGACGGTCTACCGGTGCTATACCAAGGCCGCTTGGCAAACCTCGGGCCATTCCGAGAAAGTTTAATACCCGCACACAACAGGAGAGAAGAAGGGGACGCCGGGGAACATAGGAGCGCCGGATTGCAAAACGGACAACGGGCAAATGCTCGGATGCATGAGATGAACACGTATGCGAATGCAAAGCACATGATGACATGATATGAAATGCATATGATGACATGGCAAAGTGCAACACGCAAGCACATGACATGGCAACGACGGCGAAAAACTGACGGACACCTGGCGCATCTGATCCGGGGCGTTACAACACTCCACCACTACGAGAGGATCTCGTCCCGAGATCTAGGATGGCACCGGAGGGAAAAGGAAGAGGAAGAGGAGAGGTAAAACTAAGTTGCTTCTTTGACGAACGAGTGAAACCATGAACCTTGAGAGGTTGAGCAATTTAAAAGAAAGAGTATAACAGAGATGAACGAGATTGCAAACAATCCGTTATAAAAGAGGAACAAGGAGTATTACGAGAATTTGAAGGTTGAAAGACATGGAAATAAGAGCTTCACGAACGAAAAGAATATGACCACATCGGTATAATGAGATAGCCAAGGAACACGAATGACAGAATTTGGACAGCACTCCGGTAGAAAAGAGAAGAAAGCTTGATAAGATGAAAAGATATTGAAGAGATGATACAACACTCCGCTTGGAAATGGAAGTAATAGAATTTTAACTTGGCAAAATGAAAGCACTTGTATGAGACTCCGGTTAAAAGAGGAATGATAGACACAACAGTCCGGTGAAATGGATAAACATGTAAAAGAACATGATCTTGACAAAACGAGGTGATGGGTGAAACGAGCAACATCACAATGCTTTCGGAAGAAAAAATAGAAGATAGATCATTGGAATAAAGGGACGGAGAAGAAAATGACAACTTCTACCACGAATGAGCTTGGAAAGCACCCTTTCAAGAAGATTAGAACGGAGTTGTTGGAAAACCAACAACGAAAAGAATAAGCTTGTAGTGGGCTTATGAAAAACATCTCAAAATTATGAGGCGAAATTCTGCCACTACGGATACAAATAATATAATTGATAACACCGACGAGATGAAAAATTTCTTCCACCAAGATGATAGAGAGATAACTTGGATCATTGATAAGCACCACAAAAGCAACATTCCTTAGGGAAGGCTTTAGGTGAAATCTATACCAAGATAACTCCAATGAAGAAGTTGATTGGTCGAAAAGATCTCTTGAACAAAGAGAAAATGATGGATTTAAAATACCTCATTCTTGACAACATATGAATCATGAAACATGAAGGAAATTGTCAAGAGTGACATAACACCACCTCAAATGCTAAGGTAGAGGAATTGCACTTCGAAATGCAAGAAGAAGAATACTTGAACGCCTCAAAACAAAACATGTGTTGACCACCATGTTTATTTTAGGGTATAGCTTGACGGGTCATAACTTCAAGAGAAATCTTGAAGAACAAATCGAGAATGAAAGGAATCCTTGACGAACCGTCATGTAGAGCCCCCATGAAGAACTCCGGTAAACAAAAGGAATGAAAAGAAAGAGAAATTGAAAACACAAGGTGAATCCTTGCAATGATTTAGATGGAGCTTCACGACGAGATAATGCGAAAAACTTGGAACTCTGGAAAAGAAAAAAAATGAAACACTAGGAACCGAGAATTACTTCATCATGAACAATCTCCGGAAGAAAAGAATTGAATCACCTAGAGGAAATAAGAATAAGATTTATTGTATGCTTATCCTTCATCAAATTAAATTGATGACAAGCAATGGATTTGGCATATTACTTATTCCCATTGAAAAAAAAAGGATTAAGAGAGATATAGCGTAAACTTGAGAAGGTATTGATGGAATCACCGGTGGGATTTGGAAACAACGAATGAATTGATATGATAACAAAGGAAAAGAATCTTGAACAAACCACCGTAAAAATTGAGAATGAACGTAGCAAAGGCACGATTCGACGGGAAGAATTGGAAAATGAATGAAGATACTTGAGGGGATTTAGATACATGAGAACGAAGAGAACATGAACTGATTAGAGGATATTTGAACGAATCACCGGTAAGATAGGAGATTGATAACTGACAGCTGTGAATGAATAAACCTGAATTGATGGACTCCGGATGACAAACTGAGAAGACTCTTGAATATCTCCTGATGGGTGAAAAAGATTCTCACAATCGAAAACAATTATGAGAGGATGGCAACAAGCTAGCACCATGAATCTTGAAGAGAATAGAGCAAGATTAAAGAGAAACTCTTCTTCGGTCTTCAAATGATGAGAATGACAATGAGAAATACCACCAAGAATTATTGAGGCACACCGGAAGAATCAAAAGCGAAGAGGTTGATCCAACTATGAAAGAATTTGGAAGAGATCTTGGAGAAGGCAAGTGACTGATGAAATTCATTCTTACATCACCCTTTGAAAAGAATTGAGAATAACTCCGGAGGAATTAGAAGAGTCAGGTAGGATCCTGGGAAAAGGCCTGTGGGTTATGGGCCCACTCAAAAGAACACCGTTGAAAAGATTTAAAAGAGATGTTGCACCGGTTGAATTAAATGACTTGAATGAGATACCAATCTCGAAAGAGCTTGAACGAATGCAGAGTGGAAACACGAATCTTCGAGATATCTTGAGCACTCCGGAATAACAAATAGCGAGAAGTAGAATGATAATGAGGTGCACCGGTATGAGAAGACATTGAAATGAGGAAAAAGGTATGATCAACAAAACTTGACTTGAATCCACCGGAGAAGAAATAACAATGAAGGATGATGAACTTTAAACTGTTGAGCAACTTCATGGGAAATCACCGGATAAGAACAGTGATTGAAAAGAGTGAAGTGACTTCACATAAATAAATGGATACTTGATAAAGAAATCTTAGTCCTTGAGGAAAAAGGGTGGGTGGGCGGGAAAACAAAGACAACTTGGGATGGATGAAACAAACACCGTTGAGAAAACTTAGAAATGATCTTGCGGATGGGAAAAAATGATGGGATCCACTTGAAGAGAAGCACACCGGTTGGAAAGGAGTTGACAAGACAAAATCAATGATCAAAAGGATTAGTATTCACATAGCAATATGAGAACACCGTTTAGGAAAAGTATGGATTCAACATTTGACATCGAAGCAACTCGAATACCACAACTCAAAACAAAAACAAAGGACTGGCTTGCAGAATAAGCCGGAACAAATACATATGATAGAGATTTACCCAATCCCATATCATGCATCTGTCGGAAAGATATTCTAGGAGCTACTTGAATTCCCACCTATAAAACTCCCGAAACTTTCTGGTTATGCAATCTGGTGTTGGGGATACACGGGAAGCCATATATCTCACCCAAACTAACAATCCCTACATCCAGCTGTATCCATCCGTCAACACATAACCAAGAAACCTTCGGAAATCGTGTACCTCAACCTTCGAAAAGCATCCGTTATACGAGTCATGGCAATACTCCCGTACTCACCTCAGTACTAGGTTATCGGGGTTATCTCACCAACAACTGCATAAAAGAGATTTTCGATGTCGGCGTACTAAACTCAGGTATTCCAGAACTGCAACGATAAATTTATGATGACAACACCTTAGAGCTCAACTCCCCGGGACACTTCCACTAAACCCCTGACAGGAGGCACCAAGACAATGTTCTCATCATAAAACCATCGGAACGATTCCAAGATACCCGCGTGATCCTAAAAAAAATTTAGTGAAATTTGAGAAGAGAAGAGTCAAAACTCTACGTCAGGAGACCTCACCAGAGCGACGAAGGGACTGAGGAGTAAAAAGAATTCCTAACTCTCCAATATATATAATCCTAAATGACTCAAAACATTTTTCTAGACACAACTCGGCCGCTAAAAACGATCAAGCAGTGGGGCTCCTAAGGTCGGGGATGGCTCTGATACCAACTTATAACGCTCTCGATGCGGCTATATCTCCCACGTGTCGAAGCACGACTTAGAGGCATAACCGCATTGAAAGCAATGTCGCAAGTGAGGTAATCTTCACACAACCCATGTAATACATAAGGGAAAGAGATACATAGTTGGCTTACAATCGCCACTTCACACAATACATGAGTAAAGCATTACATCATTCAGATACAATCAAGGTCCGACTACGGAACCAAAATAAAAGAAGAACCCCAAATGCGACAAAGGTCCCCGATCGACCCCAACTGGGCTCCACTACTGATCAACTAGAACGAAACAACACAAAGGGCAAGATCTTCATCGAGCTCCTCCTTGAGCTTGGTTGCGTCACCTGCTCGGTAACATAGGCACCTGCAAACTGGTTTTGGAAGTATCTGGTGAGCCACGAGGACTCAGCAATCCCATTACCATGGGTATCAAGACTAGCAAAGCTTAATGGGAAAGGAAGGAGTAAAGTGGTGAGGTTGCAGCAGCGACTAAGCAAGTATGGTGGCTAACCAACGCAAATAAGAGCGAGAAGAGAGAAAGCGGAATGGTCGTGAAGCTAGCAATGATCACGAGGTGATCCTGAACACCTACTTACGTCAAGCATAACACAGAAACCGTGTTCACTTCCCGGACTCCGCCGAGAAGAGACCATCACGGCTACACACTCGGTTGATGCGTTTTATTTCGGATCTGGTGTCAAGTTGTCTACAACTGGACATTAACAAATTCCCATCTGCCACATAACCGCGGGCACGGCTCTCGAAAGTTTATACCCTGCAGGGGTGTCCCAACTTAGCCCATGACAAGCTCTCGCGATCAACGAAGGAATAGACCTTCTCCCAGGAAGACCCGATCAGTCTCGGAATCCCGGTTTACAAGACATTTCGACTATGGTAAAACAAGACCAGCAAAGCCGCCCGATGCGCCGACAATCCCGATAGGAGCTGCACATATCTCGTTCTCAGGGCAACAACGGATGAACACTACGTACGGCAACCGACGATACCCCAAGTTGCCTAGGGGCGGCACCGCAAGTGGCTCTGGTTTGGACCAACACTTAGACAAGCATTGGCCCGGGGGGGCTATAATAAAGATGACCCTCGAGAGAGCGACTCCCAAGGGAAAAGTAGGTGGTGGTGAGGCAAATGGTAAAAGTCAATGTTGGGCCTTGCTGGTGACAAGTTTTATTCAAAGCGAACTGTCAGGGGGGTCCCATAAATCACCCGACCGCGTTAGGAACGCAAAATCCGGGAACATAACACCGGTATGACGGAAACTAGGGCGGCAAGAGTGGAACAAAACACCAGGCATAAGGCCGAGCCTTCCACCCTTTACCAAGTATATAGATGCATTAATAATATAAGAGATATTGTGATATCCCAACATAAACCCTGTCCACCATGGAGAAATCTTCAACTTCACCTGCAACTAGCAACGCTATAAGAGGGGCTGAGCAAAAGCGGTAACATAGCCAAACAACGGTTTGCATAGGAAAGGTGTCAAAGGTTAGAGGTTCATGGCAATATGGGATGGCTTGACAAACAGGTAATAGGTAGCGCAGCATAGCGATAGAACGAAGCAACTAGCATAGCAATGATAGTAGTGAGATCCAGGGTAGCGGTCATCTTGCCTGAAATCCCGCTAGGAAGAAGAACGAGTCCATGAAGAAGACGAACGGATGAAGCCGAACCAAACGAAGACGAACGCATCCTCACGATCGCAACGAAACAGGAACTAACAAGAAGAAGCACACAACATAGGTAAACACACCACACATCAACAAGACATGATGCACAACAAGCATGATGCATGACAAAGCTACATGAAGCTACTCATGGCAAGAGATGATGCAAACAAGAACAATTCCTCAGGGCAAGTTTAAATGAGGCCGGGAACAACAGATAACAATTCCGGTAAGTCCTCATATGCATATTTCTAAATTGGTCCAGAACTGAATAAACATTATGTTCAAGTTGTTAAACAGCAAGTTAAGATGCACCAAGATGATCTACACGAAATTCTAGTCAAGTTACATATAAAGTTCATAAGATTCGGAGCTACGGCTTAGAAGATATGAGCAAAACAAGTTAAACATGGCATCGATGCAAAAAGCACCCAAACATCAAGCAAACAAACCAAAACAAGGATGTAACATGATAATATGAAGCTACATGCAAAATCAAGCAAGTTTCATATAGAGCACACTCAAAATGGAGCAACGGTGCAACACATACACTCTATACAAGTCATATCAACAATCTGTCCATAACAGCAACTAGGCATATTGCAAGCATCAAAACAACATGCTACAGCACCCCAACACAATAACAAAAGGCATGGGCATGAAGTACACGTAAATCATAACAAAACATGAACACTGAGCTATCTCTAGAAATCAATGGATCATGCTCAAAAAGACATGGAGATATGGCAAATAATAACAGTTTCAGACTTTAGCAGAAATAACATCAGGTTGCAATGTTTAGAGCAAGCAAACAACATGTTACAGGAACTTATCATGGCAAACAAATACATGGCATGAATATACTAATAGCATAGATCAAAAGACCCTTACTGACCATGAGCCAAAAAGGAACCGAAGATATGATGGCACCCATGTAAACATGGCAAGTTATATTACAGATTCATAACATGGCAGGAACAACAATAAGTAGGCATGTTCGTGAGCTTGAATCACTCACCACAAAGTAATAAATGGCATGGCAAGGCAACCAACAATAATAAGACATGTTTATGAAGCTAGGCATGGCAAGAGCAAGTTCATAGGGTGCATGGATCACTAGGAAAACACATGGGAACAAGTGAACTTAATGTAAACAGGCTGACAACAACATTTTCAAGCAACTTTAGAGCAAGATTTCAACATGTTCCAGCAGGCTATAATTGCAACCAAGGGCATGAATGGATAGAGCATGACATGTAGATTAAAACATGTTTATAGAGCATTTCCAGATTATGCATACAATGATTAGTAGAAGCATGTTAACATAGCAACAAAATATAACAGAATCTGTCAAGCAAAACAGCAACAGCAACTACCCTACTTAACAAGCTTGATACACTCAGCACACAACTCACAAAAATACATGGTTGGCACCTCTTGAAAGATGGCATGGCATAGAACAACATTCATGTAGACATCAACCTCATAGGATGCACACATCAATCATGGCAAAAATGATAAAAGAGCAAGTTATAACAGTTTCAGCAGGTTAACATCAACATGCACTTTTCCAACAGCATTTCGGGCATCAAGATGAGCTCAAATGAAAATGATGCAATGGAATGGAATGAAGTACTCGTCGAGACGAACAATTTGACATATTACACGCGCAAAACGGAGCTACGGATGCAGAGATGTGATGCGATGAACATGGCATGATAATGACAAAATTTAGGGACTTAGACGAAATCGGGGACAACCTGCGGGTTAGCATGGATTTCGAAGCACGGCGCGAGCTCGCCGGAGACTCACCGGAGGAGGCCGGGGGCGGCGGATCCGGTCGCTCCCGACCAGATCCGGCCGGAGGGACGCCGGAGGGGCGCGGATCCGGCCAAGGAAGGGCGGAGGAGGCCGGGGCGGCGGCGCAAGGCCGGAGTCCGGCGAGGGCGGGACGGGGCGGCGCGCTCGCGGGGTCGGCGGACGGCGGCGAGGGCGCGGGGTCGCCGGCGCAGGGCAACGCGCAGAGGGGTGGAGGGCCGAGGCGGCGGCGGCGGGAGCGCACGCCCGCGGGCGGCGGCGAGCGGTGCGGGAGCTGGTTGGCGGAGAGCGGCGGCGGGGTAACGTGGCGGATGCCCATTGGCTGCTGCGACGTGGCCGGCGGACATGTCCGGCCGGGGACGGACGTGTCCGGCGGTGCGGAGGGTAATTTTTAGGGTTTCGGGGGGAATCATCCGCGAATTTGAGAGGGGATCACATATTTATAGGTAGAGGGAGCTAGGAGAGTCCAAATGAGGAGCGGTTTTCGGCCACGCGATCGTGATCGAACGACCGAGAGCATGGAGGGGAGTTAGATGGGTTTTGGGCCACTTTGGAAGGGGTGTTGGGCTGCAAACAAAAGAGGCTTTTGCGGTTACCCGATTAACCGTTGGAGTATCAAACGAACTCCAAATGGCACGAAACATGACAGGCGGTCTACCGGTGCTATACCAAGGCCGCTTGGCAAACCTCGGGCCATTCTGAGAAAGTTTAATACCCGCACACAACAGGAGAGAAGAAGGGGATTCCGGGGAACATAGGAGCGCCGGATTGCAAAATGGACAACGGGGAAATGCTCGGATGCATGAGACGAACACGTATGCGAATGCAAAGCACATGATGACATGATATAAAATGCATATGATGACATGGCAAAGTGCAACACGCAAGCACATGACATGGCAACGACGGCAAAAAACTGACGGACACCTGGCGCATCGGATCCGGGGCGTTACATTTACTTACCGTACCACATACCTATTCCTTTTCGGAGTCCGGAACGTTCTGGAAAGTGTCCCTTATGTATTCCTCCGGGGTTACGGTTTCAATAATATTAGTTTCAACATTGATAGGATTACCTGAGATATAATGTTTAATTCTTTGACCGTTCACCACCCTCGGACTTGTGCCTTCGAAGTTGTTGATTTTTATGGCACCGGAACGATAGACCTCCTCGATAACGTAAGGACCTTCCCATTTAGAGAGAAGTTTTCCTGCAAAAAACCTTAAACGAGAGTTGAATAATAACACATAATCACCTACGTTAAACTCACGCTTTTGTATCCTTTTGTCATGCCAGCGTTTGACTTTTTCTTTGAATATCTTGGCATTCTCATGTGCTTGGGTTCTCCATTCATCAAGTGAGCTAATATCAAATAACCTCTTCTCACCGGAAAGTTTTAAGTCATAATTGAGCTCTTTAATAGCCCAATATGCTTTATGTTCAAGTTCAAGAGGTAAGTGACATGCTTTTCCATAAACCATCTTATACGGAGACATACACATAGGATTTTTGTATGCAGTTCTATAGGCCCATAATGCATCATCAAGTTTCTTGCACTAATTCTTTCTAGATCTACTCACAGTCTTTTGCAAAATTAATTTGAGCTCTCTATTGCTCAACTCTACTTGACCACTAGACTGCGGGTGATAAGGAGATGCGATTCTATGATTAGCATCATACTTAATAAAATGTGAACCACCATCAGTCATAAGACATCTAGGGACTCCAAACCTCGGAAAAATAACTTCTTTAAGCATTTTAATAGAAGTGTTATGATCAGCACTACTAGTTGGAATAGCTTCTACCCACTTAGTAACGTAATCAACAGCAACTAAAATATGTGTGTAACCATTAGAGGCAGGAAAGGTCCCATATAATCAAAGCCCCAAACATCAAACGGTTCAATAACAAGAGAATAATTCATAGGCATTTCTTGACGTATACTAATATTAACAATTCTTTGACATTCATCACAAGATAAGACAAACTTACGAGCATCTTTGAAGAGAGTAGGCCAATAAAAACTAGATTGCCATACCTTATGTGCAGTTCTATCTCCAGCGTAGTGTCCTCCATACGATTCAGAGTGACACTTGTGTAGGATCTGTTCCTGTTCATGCTCAGGTACACAACATCTAATAACACCACCTACTCCTTCTTTATAAAGGTGTGGGTCATCCCAGAAGTAATGTCTTAAATCATAAAAGAACTATTTCTTTTGCTGGTATGTGAAACTAGTAGGTATAAATTTAGCAACAATGTAATTAGCATAATCAGCATACCAAGGAGCAGTACGAGAAGCATTAATGACCGCTAATTGTTCATGAGGGAAGCTATCATCAATAGGTAGTGGGTCATCAAGAACATTCTCTAACCTGTACAAGTTGTCTGCAACGGGGTTCTCAGCTCCTTTTCTATCAATAATATGCAAATCAAATTCTTGGAGCAAGAGAACCCATCTAGTGAGTCTAGGCTTAGCATCTTTCTTTTCCATAAGATATTTAATAGCAGTGTGATCAGTGTGAATAGTAACTTTGGAATCAACAATATAAGGTCTAAACTTATCACATGCAAACACAACTGCTAAGAACTCTTTTTTAGTAGTAGCATAATTTCTCTGGGCAGTATCAAGAGTCTTACTACCATACTGGATAACATTCAATTTCTTATCAACTCTTTGCCCTAGAACAACACCTACAGCATAATTACTAGCATCACACATGATTTCAAAAGGTAAATTCCAATCAGGTGGCTGAACAATAGGTGCAGTGATCAAAGCTTTCTTAAGTATTTCAAATGCTTCTACTCAATCATCATCAAAGACAAAAGGAATATCTTTTTGCAATAAATTAGTCAGAGGCCTAGAGATTTTAGAAAAGTCCTTAATGAACCTCCTATAAAAACCGGCATGACCAAGGAAACTTCTTATACCTTTTATGTCCTTGGTACATGGCATCTTTTCAATAGCATCAACTTTGGCTTTATCAACTTCAATACCTCTCTCGGAAATCTTATGCCCTAAGACAATGCCTTCATTAACCATAAAGTGGCACTTTTCCCAATTCAAGACAAGACTAGTGTCTTTGCATCTCTGCAAAACTCGATCAAGGTTGCTCAAGCAATCATCAAAAGAGGATCCATAGATGGAGAAATCATCCATGAATACCTCACAAATCATTTCACAAAAGTCAGAGAATATAGCCATTATACATCTTTGAAAGGTAGAAGGTGCATTACATAAACCAAAAGGCATACGTCTATACGCAAAAGTACCGAAAGGGCAAGTAAAAGTAGTTTTAGATTGATCCTTTGCTGATACAAGTATTTGAGAGAAACCAGAATAACCATCTAGAAAGCAGAAATGTGTGTGTTTGGATAGTCTTTCTAGCATTTGATGAATAAAAGGTAAATCGTAATGATCTTTCTTAGTAGCTTTATTTAATTTATGGAAATCAATTGCCATCCTATGACCTGTAATAATTCTTTGCAGGGTCAATTCATCTTTATCATTAGGAACAACGGTAATACCTCCCTTTTTAGGAACACAATGGACAGGGCTTACCCAATCACTATCAGCAACGGGATAAATTATACCTGCCTCAAGGAGCTTTAGTATGTCCTTTCTTACCACTTCTTTCATCTTAGGATTCAATCGTCGTTGAGGATCTCTAACTGGTTTGGCATCGTCCTCCAAATTAACTTTGTGTTGGCATAACGTGGGACTAATGCCCTTGAGATCATCCAGAGTATATCCAATAGCATCACGGTGCTTCTTCAGAGTTTTCAATAAAATTTCTTCTTCTTGCTCTGAAAGGTTAGCACTAATAATAACAGGATATATTTATATTTTCTTTTCATCAAGATAAGCATACTTAAGATTATCAGGTAATGGTTTGAGTTCAAACACGGGATCACCCTTGGGTGGAGGGGGATCCCCTAGAATTTCAACGGGTAGGTTGTGTTTCAGCATAGGTTCCTGTTGAAGGAACACTTTATCTATTTCCCTTCTTTCCTTCATAAACATATCATAGTCTAGCAAATATTGTTCTAACGGACCAGTAGGAGGCACGACAATAGAAGCAAGACCAATAATCTCATCCTTACTAGGTGATTCTCTATCACAAGGTTGTCTACGAAACTTAGCAAAATTAAACTGATGAGACATACCTCTAAGACAATTGTAACAGTATCCTTTTCACAATCAATATTAGCATTAACTGTATTCAAGAAGGGTCTACCAAAAATAATGGGACAAAAGTCATCTCGTGGGGAACCAAGAACAAGAAAATCAGCAGGGTATTTAACCTTCCCACACAAGACTTCAACATCTCTAACAATCCCAACTTGTTTAATAGTATCCCTATTAGCAAGCTTAATAGTAACATCAATATCTTCTATTTCAGCGGGTGCAATATCATGCATAATTTCTTTATATAAATCATAGGGTATTGCACTAGCACTAGCACCCATATCACATAAGCCATGATAATAATGATCTCCTATTTTAACAGAAATAACAGGCATGCCTACAACAGGTCTGTGTATCTTAGCATCTGGTTTAACAATATTAGCAGCCTCACCACAGAAATAAATAACATGCCCATCTAAATCATCATCCAAGAGATCTTTAACCATAGAAATACTAGGTTCAACTTTGATTTGCTCAGGAGGTGTATAAGTCCTAGTATTACTCTTACGAACAACAGTCGAAGTTTTAGCATGATCCTTTATCCTAACAGGAAAAGGAGGTTTCTCAACATAAGTAGTAGGAACAATAGGATCACTATAAGTGACAGTCTTTTCTTCAACTGTAATAGGTGCAACTACTTTTACTTCAGCAGGAGGATTATATTTAAACCACTTCTCCTTAGGGGGATCAACGTGAGTAGCAAAAGATTCACAGAAAGAAGCTACTATCTCAGAGTCAAGTCCATACTTAACGCTAAATCCACGAAAAGCATCGGTATCCATAAAAGATTTAACACAATCAAACTTAGGTGTCATACCTGACTCCTTACCATCGTCGGAACCCCAATCTTCATAGTTGCGTTTAATTCCTTCCAATAAGTCCCATTTGAATTCAATAGTCTTCAGCATATAAGAACCAGCACAGGAAGTATAGAGCATGTTGCGATCATTGGGAGAAAGCCGAGCATAAAAAATTTGAATAATCATTTCTCTGGAGAGCTCATGATTGGGGCATGAACATAACATTGATTTAAGCCTCCCCCAAGCTTGAGCAATGCTTTATCCTTCGCGAGGCCATAAATTATATATGTAATTACGATCACGATGAACAAGATGCATAGGATAGAACTTCTGGTGAAATTCCAACTTCAATCGTTTATAATTCCAAGATCTCGTATCATCACATAGCCTATACCATGTCAATGCATATCCCTTAAAATATAAAGGGAAGACCTTCCTTTTGACAACATCATTAGGAATACCTGCAAGCTTAAATAATCCACAAACTTCATCCACAAAGATAAGGTGTAAATCGGGATGCAATGTTCCATCTCCTGCAAATGGATTAGCTAGCAGTTTCTCTATCATACCCGAAGGAATCTCAAAGCAAATATTCTCAGTAGGTTCAGTAGGTTGAGGAGCAACTCTTTGCTCTTCTGGTCGAGGTGAAGATACCCCGAACAAGCCCCTCAAAAGATTAGTTTCCATAGTAACGAGTGACAGAAAATTTCAGCACACTATATAAATGTTTCCTTACCAAGTTCCACTCACCAAAAGCACTACACTCCCCAGCAACGGGGCCAGAAAAAAGTCTTGATGACCCACAAGTATAGGGGATCTATCGTAGTCCTTTCAATAAGTAAGAGTGTCGAACCCAACGAGGAGCAGAAGGAAATGATAAGCGATTTTTAGTAAGGTTTTCTCTGCAAGCACTGAAATTAGGTAACAGATAGTTTTGCGATAAGATAAATTGTAACGAGTAACAAGCAATGAAAGTAAATAAAGTGCAGCAAGGTGGCCCATTCCTTTTTGTAGAAAAGGACAAGCCTGGGCAATTTCTTATAATGAGAAAGGAGCTCCCGAGGACACATGGGAATTATCGTCAAGCTAGTTTTCATCACGCTCATATGATTCGCGTTCGGTACTTTGATAATTTGATATGTGGGTGGACCGGTGCTTGGGTACTGCCCTTAATTGGACAAGCATCCCACTTATGATTAACCCCTATTGCAAGCATCCGCAACTACAAAAGAAGTATTAAGGTAAACCAAACCACAACATTAAACATATGGATCCAAATCAGCCCCTTACGAAGCAACGCATAAACTAGCGTTTAAGCTTCGGTCACTCTAGCAACCCATCATCTACTTATTACTTACCAATGCCTTCCTCTAGGCCCAAATAATGGTGAAGTGTCATGTAGTTGACGTTCACATAACACCACTAGAGGAAAGACAACATACACCTCATCAAAATATCAAACGGATACCAAATTCACATGACTACTAATAGCAAGACTTCACCCATGTCCTCAGGAACAAACGTCACTACTCACAAAGCATATTCATTCTCATAATCAGAGGAGTAATAATATGCATTAAGGATCTGAACATATGATTTTCCACCAAGTAAACCAATTAGCATCAACTACAAGGAGTAATCAACACTACTAGCAACCCACAGGCACCAATTTGTGGTTTTGATACAAGATTGGATACAAGAGATGAACTAGGGTTTTGAGAGGAGATGGTGCTGGTGAAGATGTTGATGGAGATTGACCCCTCCTAGTGAGAGGATCGTTGGTGATGACGATGGTGATGATTTCCCCCTTCCGGAGGGATTCCCCGGCAGAACAGCTCTGCCGGAGCTCTAGATTGGTTCCGCCAAGGTTCCGCCTCGTGGCGGCGGAGTTTCGTCCTATAAGCTTGCCCATGATTTTTTCCACGGTAAAAGCCTTCATATAGCAGAAGATGGGCACCAGAGGGCCACCAGGGGCCCAGGAGACAGGGGCGTGCCCACTATGGGTGGGCGCGCCCCCCCCCCCCCCCCCCACCCTCCTGGCCTGGGTGTGGGACCCCCTCTAGTAGTTTCTTCGCTCAATAATTCTTATTAATTCCAAAAATAAGTTCCGTGGAGTTTCAGGATTTTTGGAGCTGTGCAGAATAGGTTTCCAATGTTTGCTCTTTTTCCAGCCAGAATTCCAGCTGCCGGCATTCCCCCTCTTCATGGTAAACCTTTTAAAATAAGAGAGAATAGCCATAAGTATTGATATATAATGTGTAATAACAGCCCATAATGCAATAAATATTGATATAAAAGCATGATGCAAAATGGACGTATTAGCACCACACCATCGACAGCGGGTTGCGATGAGCAATCAGCTGCGGTGCGCGTGCCGGCGGGGGTGTGATGAGACCCACAAGCGATGGTACGGGTGGCGACTTGGTGCGTATCTTATTGCCTGCTGAAGAGCAGGTGGACGAGCAGCCAGCGGACATGGTTGCTACGGCCAAAGCTTCTGATGCTAGGCAGCGTAAGTAGAGAAGAGGAGAAGCGAAAGTTGGATATGTCAGTTTCATTACATCGAGAGTAGCATAGCACCATATATAGTCATAGTCTAGGTTTGGATTCGAACCAGCTACAGGAGCACGTCTCTATTTTTTTCTAAAACTCGGCAACGTCTCTTTACTGGTACACTAGCTTGTTCTGTACGCCTTCCCAAGTCTTTGATTTTCTTTCCCTTTTTTGCGAGGAAGGAAGGAGGACAAAATTGAGAGTTCCTGGGAATCAAACCAAAGACCTCTCGATTTAAAACCAAGGGTGCTAGTCACTTATGTGGCGAACGTTCCCTGGGAGGAGGATGGCAGACGAATGCATTTTCCTCGCAGTTTTAGTTGCGACACAAGATCGAACGGTCGCAGTTTCGAGAATGTTATCAGGCCAATGAGCCCAGTTTTTCTTTTCTTCCTATATATAAAAAAGTATGCTACTTGGTGTCGGCTTAGTCAACAAACGATTGTGCCAACCTTGACCGTTTGATTGACATTGAAGGTATGTCGTGTTTCTTCAGTCTCTTCTTCCTCGAGCCGCCAAAGCTAAACCAGCGCCGGCAGGACCGCCTGCTCCCGCCTCCCACAGCTGGCTGTGCTGCCGCGCACGCATCGTGGCCACATCTCATCCTCAAACTCTGTGCATCTTCCCCAGCTGCTGTTTGTTCCCGTCCGAGGCCTCACCATCGTCCTCCGCCTTGTTCACTCGCCGCGGCGCCGCCCTCCGGTGTTGTCAACATGGTCAACAACCAAGAGGAATAAGGAGATGATTGTACATGGTGAGGATGACACTAGGGACCCAGCAGCGCACGCAGTAATTTTGTTTTTTCGGGACGGAGAAGGGTATCAACTGGGTTGTGCGGGACCCGTGGCCCGTCTAGCCCAGGCTTTTATTTCATAAGTTTAGCACATGACCAGCCCAGTTTGTTTTTTTCCTTTCTGAAAATGGCTAGCCAGCAATTTTGTTTTTTGCAGAATAACCAACATAGGCCTACTTGCTTTTCTATGCCCTGCTGGGCCTGAAATCTTTCAAGACGAGGAGGGATGCATTTTGCCCAGAAAATGGGCTATAAGTAATAAGAAATGGGCTATAAGTAATAATAAATGGGCTGTAAAATGAAAAAATACAGCAAACAGGCAATTAGTTCCAAAATACTGTTTTCATTCGGATTTTGATATTTTAAATTTCATTGTTTTTGTGTGGGTAAAATTTCATTGAATTTAAATTATGGTATATTTAGATTTAAAATTAACTTAAATCTGGCTAGAAATTTCGGGTTGTATGCTGTTTGGGACAGATTTGGAGGCTGACTTGTGGGTCTACTAGGTTGACATGTACTTTGGCTTTGTCAACTTAGTCCACAAATGATTCTAGCAGCAGTGACCGTTGGATGTTAATCCAATGGCCGTGCTGCTTCTTCAATATCTGATCTTCTTGCTCCAGCCGCCCAAACTAGCTCCGGTGGGACTGCCTGCTCCTGCCTCCCATGGCCGGCTGTGCTGCCGCACAGGCCGCACCGCCCCACCCTACTTCATTGCTAGCTAGGCCATTCCACTACTCACCCACACCTCCTATTATTTTCCGGTGACGACAGCCGGACCAGTAAACCCTCGTACTCCCCACCGCGTGGGCAACCATTGCCGAGTCTTCCCCAGCTCCGTGTCGTTCCCTTCCTAGGCCTCGCCGTCGTCCACCGCCATGGTGCTCTCGGCGCGGCCTGGTCAACGTGGTCAACTAACGACATCCATCGGACGTGGACTGTACATGGAGAGGCTGGCAGCTAGGTCCATGGCCGCACACAAGGAAATGCCTCCTTATTACGTGCAAAATAATGATTCCTCCACCTGACAGCTGGGACCCACCGGAAGGGCCTCTGTATTTCGCGAAAAAAACATTCCCCCCACTGACAAGTCAGACCCACTAGCTATACCTTCGCACGCAAGGAAGTGCCTCCTTATTACGCACAAAAAAATGAATACCCCCCTGCTACCTGGGACCCACCATGGTGGGAGGATGACCGTGGGCCAACTAAGTTGATGGGGACGGAGGGCTCTGTCAACTTAGTCAATATGAACAGTTCTAGCTCCAGTGACCGTACGATGTCCATCCAACGGCCGTAGTGCTTCTTCAACCTCTGGTCTTCTTGCTCCAGCCGCCCAAACCAGCGTCGGTCGTGCCGCGTGCTCCTGCCTCCACTGGCCGGCTGTGATGCCCCGGAGGACTCACTAACCCCTACTACTCCCACCGCTGGCCAGTCCATCCCTCTACTCACCCCACCCCTTGTTATTCTGCGGCGATGGCAGCCTCACACCGCAGCCGAACCAGTGAACCCTCGTACTCCTCTCCGCACGGGCTTCCACTGCCGCATCTTCCCCGTCTCCGCGTCGTCCCCTTCCTAGGCCTCGCCGTCGTCCACTGCCCCGGTGCTCTCGGCGTGGCGTGGTCAACATGGTCAAGGAACGATTTCCATCGGAAGAGTACTGTACGTGGAGAGACTGACAGCTGGATCCACGGCGGCCGCAAGGAAGTGCCTCCTTATTACGCGCAAAATAATTATTCCTCCACCTGATAGCAGGGACACACTGAACGGGCCACCGTATTGTGCGGAAAAAATTGTTTCCCCCCTGACTGCTGGGACCCACCAGCTACATCTTCGCACGCAAGCAAGTGCGTCCGGGCAAAAAAAAACAATTCGCCCCCCTGACTGCTGGGACCCTGTAGGACCTTGAAGTATGTCTAGAGGGGGGTGATTAGACAACTTGACCAATAAAAACTTAACCTTTTCCCAATTTTAGAGTTTGGCAGATTTTAGCTACTTTAGGACAAGTCAAGCAATCATCACACTATTCAAGCAAGCATGCAAAGAGTATATAGGCAGCGGCAATTAAAGCATGCAACTTGCAAGAAAGTAAAGGGAAGGGTTTGGAGGATTCAAACGCAATTGGAGACACGGATGTTTTTGGCGTGGTTCCGATAGGTGGTGCTATCGTACATCCACGTTGATGGAGACTTCAACCCATGAAGGGTACGGCTGCGCGAGTCCACGGAGGGCTCCACCCACGAAGGGTCCACGAAGAAGCAACCTTGTCTATCCCACCATGGTCGTCGCCCACGAAGGACTTGCCTCACTAGCGGTAGATATTCACGAAGTAGGCGATCTCCTTGCCCTTACAAACTCCTTGGTTCAACTCCACAATCTTGTCGGAGGCTCCCAAGTGACACCTAGCCAATCTAGGAGACACCACTCTCCAAGAAGTAACAAATGGTGCGTTGATGATGAACTCCTTGCTCTTGTGCTTCAAATGATAGTCTTCCCAACACTCAACTCTCTCTCATAGGTTTTGGATCTGGTGGAAAGAAGATTTGAGTGGAAAGCAACTTAGGGAAGGCTAGAGATCAAGATTCATATGGTAGGAATGGAATATCTTGACCTCAACACATGAGTAGGTGGTTCTCTCTCAGAAATGGTAAGTTGGAAGTGTAGGTTCGTTCTGATGGCTCTCTCCACGAATGAAGAGGAGGTGAAGGGGTATGTATAGCCTCCACACAAAATCTAACCGTTACACACAATTTAGTAAACTCGGTGGGACCGAATCGTTAAACTCGGTCGGACCGATTTAGTAAACCTAGTGACCATTAGTGATTTTTGATGGGACCGACATACATCTCGGTGAGACCGATTCGGTTAGTGTTAGGGCATAACGTAATCTCGGTAAGACCGATTACACAAACTCGGTGAGACCGATTTGGTAATAAGCTTTCCAGAGAGTTGGTCAGGTAAACTTGGTGGGACCGATTTGGTCTTTTCGGTGAGACCGAAATGTTACAAAAAGGAAACAGAGAGTTTACATTGCAATCTCAGTGGGACCAATCGCTCACTTCGGTTAGACCGAAATGTTACGAAGGGAAACAGAGAGATTACAACCCCATCTCGGTGAGACCGAGATCCCTATCGGTAAGACCGATTTGCTTAGGGTTTGTGGCAGTGGCTATGACTTTTGGAATTGGTGGCGCCGGATAGGAAGAATCGGTGTGACCAATTTTGGCTTTGGGTTTAGGTCATTTGTGGATGTGAGAAAGTAGTTGAGGGTTTTGGAGCATATCACTAAGCACATGAAGCAAGAGGCTCATTAAGCAACACCTCATCCCTCCTTGATAGTATTGGCTTTTCCTATACACTCAATGTGATCTTGGATCACTAAAATATAAAATGAAGAGTCTTGAGCTTTTGAGCTTGAGCCAATCCTTTGTCCTTAGTATTTTGAGGGATCCACTTTCATCATCCATGCCATGCCATTCATTGAGCTTTCCTGAAATAATAGTCTTGGAATAGCATTAGCTCAATGAGCTATATGTTGTTATGAATTACCGAAACCACCTAGGGATAGTTGCACTTTCAATCTCCCCCTTTTTGGTAATTGATGACAACATATAGATCAAAGCTTCGACAAATGATAATAAGATTGAATAACATCATCGCTTTGAGAAGTATGTGATAAGCAAGAGCTCCCCCTAAATTTGTGCATGAGTTGAGATTTGCTTTGGTCTGCAAATGCACAATGAATTAGGCTCATGGGCTACTCTTCCATGTCATATACATCTTGGTGGAGCGCTCAAAATAATAAACATTGAATACATGCACTCATCACCAAGCATTGTGAATGATCACATAAGATAGATAGGATAATATCAAGCATGCATAAGTGTAGCTTATGATCAAACACATGATCATCAATGTCTCACAAGCATAGTATCTCATCCAAAAGCAAACAAAGTTTAAAAACACCAAATAAAAGCAAGAGAGAACAAAAGCAACACTCTCTCTCTCGAAGCCTATGATCTATACATTTTTCTCCCCCTTTGGCAACAAGTTACCAAAAAGTTCATAGAAAATGCATAGTGCTAGATCGATTCTCAGGCTTGATCTTCTGGAGGTGGTGTCCTGATGACTCCAAGGACGAAGACTTAAGTTGAAGTAGAGGGTGCTGGAGTGGATGCTGGAGCTGGTTGCACTGGAACTGAAGGGGCAGTAGCTGGTGCTGAAGTTGTTGCTCTAGTGTCTGTCACTGGCACTGCAACTGACCTCTGGGCTCTAGGCACTCTGGCAAACACATTTGTGGTAGTCTTGCCCTGCTTCTCCTGCATGTCCTCCTACAGCTGCTCCACAACTGGCTGAATCTTAGTTACTTTTACATCAAGGTCATGGAATTTGAGTTCCATGATTCTTTCAAGGCTCTCCTGATTCTGAGTGAGGGTGGCCAGTCCCTTCTCAATCCTCAGTGTTGATGCTATCAAGTAACCAAGCTGCTCCTGTTTGGTTTTCAAGAAATATTCAGATGCCTCCTCTTGAGTTGGCATCTTGGCAGCCTTCTCCTTCTTTCCCTTCTCCTTCTTCTCCTGAGCTTGAACTGATTGTGGATCATTTTCATTCATGACAACCTCATTGTCTTCAAAGTCTGGATAAAGTGGAAAGTGTTCCTTATCCAATTGATATTTCCCTGTGCCCATCTTTGAGTTGATCAATTCCTGAATCTGAGGTGCATATCCACAGCTCCTCTTCTGATCTGCTGCAGTCCTCTTAATTGTTTCAATCATCAGGCTCATGACTTTGAACTTTTGTGGCACATCAAACACATGCAACATGTTGATGGCATGCCCTCTGATCATATTATGGTCACCAGACTTGGGAAACAGAGTGTGCCTCAGAATCCAATTGATTGTTGGCAACCCTGAAAGCAGAAAGTGAACTGATCCAAACTTGTGAGTCTCTACTGCCTTGTCTGGAATCTCCTTGTACATGTGAGCCATGGAATTGTGATCCATCTTCTTCTTTGCATAGATATCCAGGTCATCCTCATTTTCCTTGGGGGCATTTATCAGACTTGCCCATTCTTCAATAGTGGATTGGTACCTTGTACCTTCAGACATCCAAACAATTCTTCCATCTGAGTAAAAGTGTGTTGTGGAGTAGAATTGCATAATAAGTTCATCATTCCAATGGGTGAACTTCTGTCCAACAAAATCAGCAACTCCACAAGCAACAAAGCTTTCTTGCACTCCAGGATAGTGCTCTTCATTGTCCTTGATGTAGGTCCAGTCGACCCACCTCATGTCACAAACTATAGGCTTCTTGTCCAACAGAATTGTTTCATAAAAGTCCTGCTGTTCCTTTGTATGGAACCTGTAGTCAACAACAGTTCTTCTCCTTGATGCATATGGGTCTTCCATCCTCCACAGTCTCAGCCCTGAATCCTTCCTGATTCTCATGTCCTTAGCCACAAGATGGGCATCATTGTGGTCTGGTATCTTGGGCTTGAGCTTTCTTAGGACCTGTCCTTCTTCATCCTCTTCTTCAGCAACATTTGGCACTGGGGCCTTGTTCTTCTCAGCAGCTGGAATACTCCTAGTATTCCTCTTTGGAACTTGCTTGGCCTTGGAGGCACCTTTGGGTGCTTCCTTGGGCTTAGATGTTGCAGCCCCTGATCTGATTGCATCTCCCATAAGATTGGGTGCCTTAGGTGCTGGTGCAGCAACCTCTTCCTCTTCTTCAGAATCTTTTCTCATAGAGGGTTTTCCAAGGACCTTGGTAGTTGTGGTTCTTGCTCTCTTCTTTTTCTTGTCCTGAGCACCATCATCCTCTGATTCAATTGTGAACTTCATAGTTTCACCAGTGGGGACTTTCTGAGGTTTGGATGATGTGTCTTTCCTTGCATGTGCCTCTTTGGGTTGAGTCTGAGCTGGCATTTGAGTGGACTTTCTGGCCTTTGGCATTGGTGTCCTCCTGGCAGGAACTTTCTTCTTCAGACCTGGCTTTGTGCTAGGTGCAGAGCCATATTCCTTCTTGAGCACCACTTTCTTGGAAGTAGCCTCATCTTCCTCAGCTTTGTAATCTTCATCCTCTGAGTCTGATGTTCTTTTCCTCCTTTGCCTAGTAGCAGCCTTAGGCAAATTGCTAGGAGTACTTCTGCTCCCTTCATCAGTAGTTGAGGGACTAGTGCCCTCACTCAAGTCCATCTGCTCTTCTGACCTGTTCTGGCTGTCACTCTGGTCTGACATGCTGCAACAAGCTGACTGTTGACCCTCTGAAGAGTTATAGATGAGATAGAATAGATGAGCATCACAAAATGCAGAGATTTTTGCAAAAGAATGATTCAAAAATTCAGTTTTAGTTTTCCACAGAAAGCATTTCGGATCAACCGATTTTCAAAGTCGGTGTTACCGAAGCAGTTTTGGAACCTAAACTGATGATCTCGGTTGGACCGAGTCACAGTTCAGTGGCACCGAGACTGCTAGGGTTTCACAGAATCCTCAAATCGGTCGCACAGATTAGTAATTCTTGGTCAGACCGAGAGTCACTAGTGCAATGGCATAAGCCAAATCGGTCAGACCAAGTTTTTCAACTCGGTGGGTCTGAGATGGTTTCGGCGGAAACCTAACCCTAAAATTTTGAATCTCATCTAATCTATGGACTACTTTGGCTGGATAGAAGTGTTTCAATCGTGGCAAGATTCAATAAGAATACAATGTGCTAGGAATCAGATGTGGATAGCACAAGGATTGAGTCCATACCCTAACTTGGCGGTGGACTCGCTACGGTGGCAACGGCGGGGACGAAATCCGTTGACGGCGGCGGAGACCAGCGACAGGAGGCTGCTGGCGACAAGGAGACGATCCGGAGACCTCCGATGGCAGAGCGAGCTATTGCGCGGGCGAAGGGTTTTGGAGAAATTTCCAAAATTTTGCCCGTGGCTATATCTAGCCTGACCCTGTCGGTGTGACCGAGTGGAACAACTCGGTGGCACCGAGATGCATAACTATGTACAGTTACGGCAAATCGGTGAGACCGAAAAGTTCAAATCGGTTGCACCGAGATTGAAAACTCAGATCAACTTAGTGATCTTGGTAGGACCGAAATGGAGGAATCGGTCAGACCGAGAGTCACAAAGAGGTTTTGGAAGTTTAAGTCTATGACAAATCGGGGACTCCGAGTGCTCCTCACACAGAGTGGTTCGAATCTGACTTGATCAAATTTTGTGATGTAGCATGAATAGAGTTTGAGATGAGGAAAGCATAGATAGCTAAAGAAGGTTCTTAGGCATTCTTGTCCATCCACCTGGCAAAAGGAAAAGAGACCAAACAATCAAAACAACAAGTGGATGTCCTTGAATGAGTAAAATATGCACCAACATGCTCACACAATAAGATGGCAAATGAAATATGTGGCAAAGCATGCACAACCAATTCTAGCATCTATCAAACAATTGGCGATGACTAGGTCATCTATATATGAGTATATTGACTTAGGAGTCAAATGAGAACATTTGATCATAGGTCATACTCATCGTTTAAGCTCAAGTGGGGTTACCACTTTTACATAATGCATTGATGTGTTCACACCATTAGAGTTGCTTTGACTCAATTCTTAGAGTTAAGCTCCCCCTAGATGTGAGATCCCCCCTTAGAGGGCTGAACGAACCTTGGGTTTTGTCGATGATGACTTCATGTGGGTGTTGAAGATGTAGATGCTCAATGTTGATGTAGATCATTTGGAGCAATCCTTTGGAGTGAGTTGCACTTTCAACTTACCTACATGGGTTAGTCCCACAAGGAACAAACAAGAATATCCATAGACATAGAGTGATGCACACACAAGATGATGTCCATGAAATCATTAGGTTACCTTATCCCTTGTCTTACCAACATGAGGGTTTGTGACTCCTTGAACTAGTGCAAGATGTGGAAGTTGATTGCACTTGTTCTTGCCATAATGATATGAGTGAAGAATGTTGGCGGAGTCACCCTCAAGAACTCTCTCGTTCTTCTTCTTCGGGATCCACATCATCTTGATGGGAATCCTTGGAGTTGTAGTTGTACTTGATGAAGTAGAACTTGACGTAGTCTTGGGGACCCACTTGAACGAGGCTTTAGGTGCTTCTTCAAATGCATCAATCTCTTCTTGAAGCTTGTCTTTGCCTTTGTTCTTGTGGTCTTGTGGTGGAAGATCATCTTGATCTTGTGTTCCCTTGAAGGAAGTAGGATCATACTTCTCTTGCTGAGGAACAAACTTCGTCTTGGGGTATTGATCTTCTTCCCACACAACTCCATTGGCATTGAACTTTCGTTCAAAACCAACACCTTGATTCTTCCGGTGCCTTCCTTGTTTGCGTACAATTTCCTCGAATTGCTTACTCCCGGCAAGGCTCTTGTAAACACCTTTCTCTATAATTCCCTTCAATAAGCTATTTTCTTGCTCAAGTGTAACTTGGCTAAGAGAATCATTAGTGGAATCAAGAGAACTACTAGAAGCAACAATATTGGATTTGACATTATTATTGTTACTACTAGAGGAAGTATCTTTCTTGTACTTGTTACTAGACTTGACTTGAGGCATGTAAGTAGATAAGAGTAAACGCTTGGCAATGTAAGAAGAACTTTTCTTGCGGAGATCATCATTGGTTGCTTTTAAGAACTCATGCTCTTGCTCAAGATTGAGCTTTTCAAAGCGTAACTTCTCATGAGCTCTTAAAAGTTCTCGATGATCTTCGTAGATAGTTTCATGAGCTAACTTAAGAGTGTTTAGTTCTTTAGTTAGAAGCTCAATCTTCTCCTTATCATTGTCATTCGTTTTATCTTGATTAGCATGATTAATTGACGTTTCATCATAGTATTCATCGCTAGAGTTTTCAACTAGTAAATCATCATCCACAAGCAAGTCATCTTCATCACTATTGAAATGAACATACTCAGGATCTGTTACCTTTGGACCTTTGGCCATGAAGCATCTTCCAACACCTTCATTTGGTGAATCAAATATGTCGTAGGAGTTGGTTGACACAAGTGCTAGACCGGCAACACCTTCATCTTGAGTATATTCGGAGTCGGAGTGATAACTTCTCTCGGAGTGATTGTCGGAGTCGGAGTCGGATACCCATTCACCAAGATGAGCTTGATGTCTTTGTTTTGTGTAGCTCCTTGATGACTTGTCCTTCCTTTCTGAATCCTTGCTTCTCCGTGAGGGTCTTCGTTCATAGCGATCATCTCTACTCCTCCTCTCTCTTGGTGGTGATTCTTCTCTTTTGCTCCTTCTTCTTGGAGAATCTTCTCTTCTTTTGTAGGGTGTCGTCCACTCATTGGAATATTATCCGGGTCTCCCACAATTGTAGCAATTGCGCTCTCAAATAGAAGATCTTTTGTCATTGTAAGACCTTGACTTGGAGCTTCTTTCTTTGCTTCTACTATTGTAGAATTTGTTGAAGTTCTTCACCATTAAGCTCAATTCTTCATTGAAGGTTTGTTTCTCACTTGATGATGTGGGGGCTTCACTTGAGGCTTTGTAAGCACCACTTGACTTGTTGTGAAGTTCCTCCTTATCCTTGAGTGACATCTCATGAGCAACAATTCTTCCAATGACTTCCGTTGGCTTGAGATCTTTGTAGTTTGGCATCATTTGAATCAACGTGCACACGGTATCATACTTTCCATCCAATGCTCTTAGGATTTTCTTGATGATGAACTTGTCGGTCATCTCTTCACTCCCTAAGCTGGCAATCTCATTTGTGATAAGAGCAAGCCTAGAGTACATTTCAGCGACACCTTCACCATCCTTCATTTTTAACTTGTCAAGCTGACTTTGGAGCACATCCAACTTGTCAAGCTTTTGTGCCTTGGGTGCTGGTGCAACAACCTCTTCTTCCTCTTCAGAGTCTCTCCTCATAGAGGGATTTCCAAGAACCTGGGCAATAGTGGTTCTGGCTCTCTTCTTCTTCTTATCTTTACCAGCAGCTTCATCTTCTAATTCAATGGTAAACTTCATAGTTTCTCCAGTGGGAACTTTCTTGGGTTTGGAAGTTGTGACTCTTCTTGCAGGTGCCTCTTTGGGTTCTGTCTTTTTAGGCACTTGAGTTGATCCTCTGACCTTCAACATAGGTGTCCTATTGGCAGGAACCTTCGTATTGAGTCCAGGCTTTGTGTTCTTTGCTGAGGCATACTCCTTTTTGAGCACTACCTTCTTGGAGGTAACCTCATCTTCTTCTGCCATATAATCCTCATCTTCAGATTCTGAGGTTCTCTTCTTCCTTGTCCTGGTGGCAGCTTTAGGCAGATTGCTTGGGGTGCTCCTGCTGCCATCATCTGAAGTGCTAGAGGGACTAGTGCCCTCACTCATGTGATTGTGCTCTTTTGACTTGTTCTGACTATCACTTTGGTCTGACATGCTGCAAATCACTGGCTGCTAATCCTGTGGATAGTTATAGATGAGATAGAATGGGTGAGCATCACAAAATGCAGAGATTTTTGCAAAAGAATGATTCAAAAACTTAGTTTTAGTTTTCCACAGAGAGCATTTCGGATCAACCGATTTTCAAACTCGGTGATACCGAAGCAGTTTTGGAACCTGAACTGGTGAACTCGGTCGGACCGAGTCATAGTTCGGTAGCACCGAGACTGCTAGGGTTTCACAAAGTCCTAAAATCGGTCACACCGATTAGCAATTCTCGGTCAGACTGAGAGTTACTAGTGCAATGGCGTTAGCCAAATCGGTGGGACCGAGTTTTTCAACTCAGTGGGTCCGAGATGGTTTCGGCGGAAACCTAACCCTAAATTTTCAAATCGCATCTAATCTAAGGATTGTATTGACTGGATAGGAGTGTTTCAATTGTGGCAAGAATCATAATGAACACAATGTGCTAGGAATCGGACGAGGATAGCACTGTGATCAAGTCCATACCCTAGCTTGGCGATGAACTCGCTACGGCGACAACGGCGGGGGTGAATTCCGTTGACGGCGGCGGAGACCAGCGACAGGAGGCGGCTGGCGACGAGGAGACGATCCGGAGACCCTGGAGGCAGAGCGAACTATTGCGCGGCCGAAGAGGTTCGGAGAAATTTCCAAATTTTTGCCCGTGAGTATATATAGCCGACCCTGTCGGTGTGACCGAGTGGAACAACTCGTTGGCACCGAGATGCATAACTGTATATAGTTACTGCAACTCGGTGTGACCGAAACGTTCAAATCGGTTGCACCGAGACGGAAAACCTAGATCGACTTAGTGATTTCGGTAGGACCGAAATGGAGGAATCGGTCAGACCGAGAATCACAAAGAAGTTTTGGAAGTTTAAGTCTATGACGAATCGGGGGCTCCGAGTGATCCTCACACAGAGTGGTTCGAATCTGACTTGATCAAATTTTGTGATGTATCATGAATAGAGTTTGAGACGAGAAAAGCATAGATAGCTAGAGAAGGTTCTTAGGCATTCTTGTCCATCCACTTGGCAAAAAGAAAAAGAACCCAAACAATCAAAGCAACAAGTGGATGTCCTCGAATGAGTAAAATATGCAACCAACATGCTCACACAATAGAATGGCAAATAAAATATGTGACAAAGCATGCACAACCAATTCTAGCATCTATCAAACAATTGGCGATGACTAGGTCATCTATATATGAGTATATTGACTTAGGAGTCAAATGAGAATATTTGATCATAGGTCATACTCATCGTTTAAGCTCAAGTGGGATTACCACTTTTACATAATGCATTGATGTGTTCACACCATTAGAGTTGCTTTGACTCAATTCTTAGACTTAAGCTCCCCCTAGATGTGAGATCCCCTTTTAGAGGGATGAACTAACCTTGGGTTTTGTCGATGATGACTTCATGTAGGTGTTGAAGATGTGGGTGCTCAATGTTGATGTAAATCATTTCGAGCAATCCTTTGGAGTGAGTTGCACTTTCAACATACCTACATGGGTTAGTCCCACAAGAGACAAACAAGAATATCCATAGACATAGAGTGATGCACACACAAGATGATGTCCATGAAATCATTAGGTTACCTTTTCCCTTGCCTTACCAACATGAGGGTTTGTGACTCCTTGAACTAGTGCAAGATGTGGAAGTTGATTGCACTTGTCCTTGCCATAATGATATGAGTGAAGAATGTTGGCGGAGTCACCCTCAAGAACTCTCTAGTTCTTCTTCTTCGGGATCCACATCATCTTGATGGGAATCCTTGGAGTTGTAGTTGTACTTGATGAAGTAGAACTTGACGTAGTCTTGGGAACCCACTTGACCGAGGCCTTAGGTGCTTCTTCAAATGCATCAATCTCCTCTTGAAGCTTGTCCTTGCCTTTCTTCTTGTGGTCTTGTGGTGGAAGATCATCTTGTGCTTGTGTTCCCTTGAAGGAAGTAGGATCATACTTCTCTTGTTGAGGAACAAACTTCGTCTTGGGGTATTGATCTTCTTCCCACTCAACTCCATTGGCATTGAACTTTCGTTCAAAACCAACACCTTGATTCTTCCGGTGCCTTCCTTGCTTGCGTACAATTTCCTCGAATTGCTTACTCCCGGTAAGGCTCTTGTAAACACCTTTCTCTATAATTCCCTTCAATAAGCTATTTTCTTGCTCAAGTGTAACTTGGCTAAGAGAATCATTAGTGGAATCAAGAGAACTACTAGAAGCAAAAATATTGGATTTGGCATTATTATTGTTACTACTAGAGGAAGGATCTTTCTTGTACTTGTTACTAGACTTGACTTGAGGCACGTAAGTAGATAAGAGTAAACGCTTGGCAATGTAAGAAGAACTTTTCTTACGGAGATCATCATTGATTGCTTTTAAGAACTCATGCTCTTGCTCAAGATTGAGCTTTTCAAAGCGTAACTTCTCATGAGCTCTTAAAAGTTCTCGATGATCTTTGAAGATAGTTTCATGAGCTAACTTAAGAGTGTTTAGTTCTTTGGTTAGAAGCTCAATATTCTCCTTATCATTTTCATTCATTTTATCTTGATTAGCATGATTAATTTACGTTTCATCATAGTATTCATCACTAGAGTTGTCAACAAGTAAATCATCATCACCTAGCAAGTCATCTTCATCACTATTGAAATCAACATACTCGGGATGTGTTACCTTTGGACCTTTGGCTATGAAGCATCTTCCAATTCCTTCATTTGGTTTGTCAAATATGTCATAGGAGTTGGTTGACACAAGTGCTAGACCGGCAACACCTTCATCTTGAGTATATTCGGAGTCGGAGTGATAGCTTCTTTCGGAGTGATTGTCGGAGTCGGAGCCGGATACCCATTCACCAACATGAGCTTGATGTCTTCGTTTTGTGTAGCTCCTTGATGACTTGTCCTTCCTTTTCGAATCCTTGCTTCTTCGTGATGGTCTTCGTTCATAACAATCATCTCTACTCCTCCTCTCTCTTGGTGGTGATTCTTCTCTTTTGCTTCTTCTTCTTGGAGAATCTTCTCTTCTTTTGTAGGGTGCCGCACACTCATTGGAATAGTGTCCGGGTCTCCCACAATTGTAGCAATTGCGCTCTCGACTAGAAGATCTTTTGTCATTGTAGGACCTTGACTTAGAGCTTCTTTCTTTGCTTCTACTCTTGTAGAATTTGTTGAAGTTCTTCACCATTAAGCTTAATTCTTCATTGAAGGTTTGTTTCTTACTTGATGATGTGGGGGCTTCACATGAGGCTTTGTAGGCACCACTTGACTTGTTGTGAAGTTCCTCCTTATCCTTGAGTGACATCTCATGAGCAACAATTCTTCCAATGACTTCCGTTGGCTTGAGATCTTTGTAGTTTGGCATCATTTGGATCAATGTGCACACGGTATCATACTTTCCATCCAATGCTCCTAGAATCTTCTTGATCTTGATGATAAATCTGTAGGTCATCTCTTCACTCCCTAAGCCGGCAATCTCATTTGTGATAAGTGCAAGCCTAGAGTACATTTCAGCGACACCTTCACCATCCTTCATTTTTAACTTGTCAAGCTGACTTTGGAGCACATCCAACTTGGATTCCTTGACGGAGTCGGTACCTTCATGCATATCAATCAAAGTATCCCAAATTTCCTTTGCATTCTCAAGACGGCTAATTTTGTTGAATTCTTCGGGGCACAATCCGTTGAAGATGATATCGCAAGCTTTAGCGTTGTATTGCAGCATCTTCAATTCTTCCGCATTAGCTTCACGGTTCGGTTCTCTCCCATCAAAGAATTCACCTTGCAAGACAATACAAATAATTGCCCAAACGGCGGGGTTATGTCCAAGAATATGCATTTTCATCTTATGCTTCCAACTGGCAAAATTAGTACCATCAAAGTAAGGACCTCTACGGTGATAATTTCCCTCGCTAGACGCCATACTCTCCTAGGTTGTGAAACCAAGGCTATGACCACCAAAAGCTATGGAAATCAAAGCAAATGGAGACCAAGGCTCTGATACCACTTGTAGGACTTTGAAGTATGTCTAGAGGGGGGGTGATTAGACTACTTGACCAATAAAAACTTAACCTTTTCCCAATTTTAGAGTTTGGCAGATTTTAGCTACTTTAGGACAAGTCAAGCAATCATCACACTATTCAAGCAAGCATGCAAAGAGTATATAGGCAGCGGAAATTAAAGCATGCAACTTGCAAGAAAGTAAAGGGAAGGGTTTGGAGGATTCAAACACAATTGGAGACACGGATGTTTTTGGCGTGGTTCCGATAGGTGGTGCTATCGTACATCCATGTTGATGGAGACTTCAACCCACAAAGGGTAACGGCTGCACGAGTCCACGGAGGGCTCCACCCACGAAGGGTCCACGAAGAAGCAACCTTGTCTATCCCACCATGGCCATTGCCCATGAAGGACTTGCCTCGCTAGCGGTAGATCTTCACGAAGTAGGCGATCTCCTTGCCCTTACAAACTCCTTGGTTCAACTCCACAATCTTGTCGGAGGCTCCCAAGTGACACCTAGCCAATCTAGGAGACACCACTCTCCAAGAAGTAACAAATGGTGCGTTGATGATGAACTCCTTGCTCTTGTGCTTCAAATGATAGTCTCCCCAACACTCAACTCTCTCTCATAGGTTTTGGATCTGGTGGAAAGAAGATTTGAGTGGAAAGCAACTTGGGGAAGGCTAGAGATCAAGATTCATATGGTAGGAATGGAATATCTTGACCTCAACACATGAGTAGGTGGTTCTCTCTCAGAAATGGTAAGTTGGAAGTGTAGGTTCGTTCTGATGGCTCTCTCCACGAATGAAGAGGAGGTGGAGGGGTATATATAGCCTCCACACAAAATCTAACCGTTACACACAATTTAGTAAACTCGGTGGGACCGAATCGTTAAACTCGGTCGGACCGATTTAGTAAACCTAGTGACCGTTAGTGATTTTCGATGGGACCGACATACATCTCGGTGAGACCGATTCGGTTAGTGTTAGGGCATAACGTAATCTCGGTAAGACCGATTACACAAACTCGGTGAGACCGATTTGGTAATAAGATTTCCAGAGAGTTGGTCAGCTAAACTCGGTGGGACCGATTTGCTCTTTTCGGTGAGACCAAAATGTTACAAAAAGGAAACTGAGAGTTTACATTGCAATCTCGGTGGGACCGATCGCTCACTTCGGTTAGACCGAAACGTTACGAAGGGAAACAGAGAGATTACAACCCCATCTCGGTGAGACCGAGATCCCTATCGGTAAGACCGATTTGCTTAGGGTTTGTGGCAGTGGCTATGACTTTTGGAATCGGTGGCGCCGAATAGGAAGAATCGGTGTGACCGATTTTGGCTTTGGGTTTAGGTCATTTGTGGATGTGGGAAAGTAGTTGAGGGTTTTGGAGCATATCACTAAGCACATGAAGCAAGAGGCTCATTAAGCAACACCTCATCCCTCCTTGATAGTATTGGCTTTTCCTATAGATTCAATGTGATCTTGGATCACTAAAATATAAAATGAAGAGTCTTGAGATTTTGAGCTTGAGCCAATCCTTTGTCCTTAGTATTTTGAGGGATCCACTTTCATCATCCATGCCATGCCATTCATTGAGATTTCCTGAAATAATAGTCTTGGAATAGCATTAGCTCAATGAGCTATATGTTGTTATGAATTACCAAAACCACCTAGGGATAGTTGCACTTTCAGACCCATCAGCTACATCTTCGCACGCAAGGAAGTGCCTAACAGTTGGGACCCACTTGGTCGAAGCGTACGTAGCGTTGTCATTCTGGTTGCTAACGTGTATGTACATACTGATCGATGTAGAAGCGCGCACGTGTCTTAGTAGAGGCGTGCATGTGTCGTAGTAGAGGCGCGCACGTAGCATGTACACGTACGTACAACGGCCAGGGTGCAAGAAAGAAAATACAGCCACGTACATACATACGGGTGGGGTCTCGAACTCCTACTCACGCATACGTACGGCCAGGTCTCGTGTACAGGGCTGGGTCGGAACGGAGAAACTGCATCGTCGTTGTGTTCATGGGGAGGCAACGGAATGCGTTGTGTTCATGGGAAGGCAACGGAATGCTCATGTTCATCGGGAGGCAACGGAACGCGTGGGAGCCAACCGGCTTGGATGGAACAGGCGATGGAAACGAGGCCTGGCGTACCGCAGAATGGAGGGAGCGGCCTTGTGTTCGACCAGCCATGTTTGAAACGGGATCTTGTTCATCGGGAGGGGTCTGGCATACTGCTAAACAGAGGAAATGGACCTCCTATGGTCGAAACGGGGTCCTGTTGATCGGGAGGGGTGTGGCGTACCGCAAAACGGACGAAACGGACTTGTGTTGGAGCACTACGGTCGAAACGGGGGTCATGTTCATTGGGAGGGGTGTGGCGTACCGCAAAACGGGACTCCACGAGATACTGTTCATCTCCACCATCGACCTCCTCCAGCCTCCACGGGCTACTTTTCATCCACCGTCAACCTCCTCCAGCCTCCACCTACGACTGTTCATCCACGGGCTCCTGTTCATCCAGCCTCTACCGCGCGCTACTCCACCGGCTATTGTTCAACCACCCCTCTCCATGGGCTCCTGTTCAACCACCCCTCCACGGGCTACTGTTCATCCACCCCTCCACTGTCTACTGTTCATCCAGCCCTCCACGGGGTCGTCTTGTTCATCCAGCCCTCCACAGGGTCCTGTTCATCCAGCCCCAACCGGCTCGATCGATCGGGGTCCTGTTCATCCAGAGGCAACGCCACGGGGTCCTGTTCATCTACCCCCACCGCTCACTGTACATCCACCCACCCACCCACCCACTCCCCCCCCCCCCCCCCGCAACGCTAACTGTTCATCCAACCCCCCCCCCCCCCTGCAACACTCACTGTTCATCCGGAGGCAGCATCGATCGACTCTAGTTAGCAGCAGTAGCGAAGGAATCACTCGATCGCTCGAGTTCAGTAATGTGTAGCCTGCAGTGCAATCGCTCGGGTTCAGTTAGGCGATGCCTCGCTCGGGTTCTGTTAGAGCCCAACGCCTCTCACACACGCGCGTACGTGTACGAGATAAACTTGCATTGCTCGGCCCCCGACCACCACCGTAACCGGGAACTCCCCAAAATTTTCCTCGCCCTCGCTTCTACCACGGTTTTTTCCGTCATGGACGGCCTAAAGAATGTCATGCAGCTGCGTATCCGGCCCGCCCAGGACAAAAAGCCCATTTTCTGTCATGATTTTTTGTCATAGAAGTAGGAGCCCACCACATCTATGATGATACCGGGTTTTGTCACAATTATCATCATAGAAGTGTCATAAGTATGATAGAAAAAATTTTGTTCGGCCCAAAATGTGACGGATGTGTCCTTTTTTGTAGTGGAGGCATAAGCTAACATACTTTCTCTTCTTGGATCATATGCACTTATGATTGGAACTCTAGCAAGCATCCGCAACTACTAAAGATCATTAAGGTAAAACCCAACAATAGCATTAACATATCAAGTCCCCTTTATCCCATACGCAACAACCCCCTTACTCGAGTTTATGCTTCTCTCACTCAAGCAACCCACTATAAGCAAATCATGAACATATTGCAACACCCTACAGCGGGAATCCCTCACGCTTGCGCGACACAGAGAGCACCAAAATAAAACATACAACTCATACCAATCGAGATCAATCAATCAACCCAAAGAAAAAGGATATCTACTCAAAACATCATAGGATGGCAACACATCATTGGATCATAATATGTGGCATAAAGCACCATGTTCAAGTAGGGATTACAGCGGGGTTCGGGAGAGTGGACCGCGTAAAAGAGATGAGGATGGTGATGATGATGGTGATGTTGATGAAGACGATCACCGCGGTGATGATTCCCCTCCCGATGGCACTCCGGCGCCACCGAGCGAGAGGAGGAGAGGTTCTCCCCCTTGTGCATCCTCCTCCATGGCATCCCCCCCTGGATGGGGATAGGTTCTCCCACTGGTCCTTGGCCTTCATGGCGATGATGGCCCTTCCGAGATCCTTCCTCATTGCCTCCAGTGATGATGGACCCCTCCGGCATAGTGCCAGAGAGGGCCTAGATTGATTTCTCGTGGCTACAGAGGCTTGCAGCGGCAGAACTTTTGATCTTGGTTATTTTCTGGAGGTTTGGGGATTTATAGGAGAGATTGGCGTTGAGAACAAGTCAGAGGGCCCCATGGAGAGTCCACGAGGCAGGGGGCACGCCCTAGGGTGGTGTGCACCCTCCACCCTCGTGGGGCCCACGGGACTCCTCTCCGATAACCCTTCGTTCCAGTATTTTTTATATTTTCCAGAAAAAATCTCTGTTGATTTTCAGCGCATTCCGAGAACTTTTATTTCTGCACAAAAACAACACCACGGTAGTTCTGCTGAAAACAGCGTCAGTCCGGGTTAGTTCTAATCAAATCATACCAAAATCATATAAAACTATTGTAAACATGGCATGAATACTTTAGAAATTATAGATACGTTGGAGATGTATCAGCCGACTGCTGGACGGGAGCCGGCCGGCGGGCGCGAGGAGCCAGGGCCGTGCGCGGGGGTGGCTCGGAGCAGGGTGGGCGCGCGAAGGCAGCCCGAAAAGGGGACTGGGTCTACGGGAAGGCGGCCGAGGCGAGGCGAAGCCGGCCCACAGGAGCCGGCTGGCGGGCGAGGCGGCTCGGCAAGGCGGAGCAGGCCACCACCGAAGTGGCGGTGCTCGGGAGCCGGTCGAGCGGGCGGGAGCCGACTGCGAGGCACGAGCCGGTGGGGGCTAGCGAGTGGGGCATCGTGGCAATGCGGATGTGCACCTGGGGGCCGCGGCCGTAGCACGCGAGTGGAGCCGCGCGCGAGTGAGGGACGGAGGCGAGGCAGAGCTCAGCAGGGTCCGGTGGTGACGCGCGCGGATGCCGATGCAGGGGAGACGCACGAGCCGGAGTGCAGGAGGTGGCAGCGGCTACCCAGCGGGCGCGGGACCCAAAGCTGGCACGCGAGAGGCGGCAACGGCGACCCGGCTGGTGCGGGACGCGGAGCCGGCGCGCGGGAAGGCTGAGCTGAAGGAAATATGCCCGGGAGGCAATAATAAAGTTGTTATTCTATATTTCCTTATTCATGATAAAGGTTTATTATTCATGCTAGAATTGTATTCATTGGAAACTTAAATACATGTGTGAATACATAAACAAGTACTGTCTCCCTAGTAAGCCTCTACTAGACTAGCTCGTTGATCAAAGATGGTTAAGGTTTCCTAACCATGGACATGAGTTGTCATTTCATAACGGGATCGCATCATTAGGAGAATGATGTGATGGACAGGACCCATCCATTAGCTTAGCATAATGATCGTTTAGTTGTATTGTTATTGCTTTCTTCATGTCAAGTACATATTCCTTTGACTATGAGATTATGCAACTCCCGGAAACCAAAGGAATACCTTTTGTGCTATCAAACATCACAACGTAACTGGGTGATCATAAAGATGCTCTACATGTATCTCCGAAGGTGTTTGTTGAGTTGGCATAGACCGAGATTAGGATTTCTCACACCGAGTATCGGAGAGGTATCTCTGGGCCCTCTCGGTAATACACATCATAAGCTTGCGAGCAAATTACTAAGGAGTTAGTCACAATATGATGTATTACGGAACAAGTAAAGAGACTTGCCGATAACGAGATTGAACTAGGTATGAAGATACCGACGATTGAATCTCGGGCAAGTAACATACCGATGGACAAAGGGAATTACGTATGTTGTCATAACAGTTTGATGTATAAAGATCTTTGTAGAATATGTAGGAGCCAATATGGGCATCCATGTTCCGCTATTGGTTATTGACCGGAGAGGTGTCTCGGTCATGTATACATAGTTCTCGAACCCGTATGGTCCGCACGCTTAACGTTCGTTGACGATAGAGTGTTATATGAGTTATATGTTTTGGTGACCGAATGTTGTTCGGTGTCCTGGATAAGTTCACGGACATGACGAGGAGTCTCTAAATGGTCGAGAGGTAAATATTGATATATAGTACAATGGTATTTGGACACCGAAAGTGTTTCGGGGCGTACCGGGAAGGAATCGGGTCACCGGAAAGGGTTCCGGGCACCGCCGGCAAGATATGGGGCTTTATGGGCCAAAGGAGGGGACAGACTAGACCACAAGGGGCTGGTGCACCCCCCTCCCTTGTTTGGCCAGCCCTAGGGAAGGAAAAAAGGGAAGGGCTAGCCCCTCTTGCCTTTCCCTCTCATGGGAGAAAGGAAAGGGGGGAGGGCACCACCCTCCCCTGCCTTTCCCCTCATTCCAAATAAGAAAAAGGGGGGCTCGGCTTGGGAGGGACCCCAAGTAGGATTCCTCCTACTTGGGTGCCTCATTTGGCTGCTCCTCCTCCCTCTCACCTATATATATGTGGGAGGGGGGCGCCTAGCACAGCACAGACAATTGCCTAGCCGTGTGCGGCGCCCCCCTCCACCGTTCACACCCTCGGTCATATTTTTGTAGTGCTTAGGCAAAGCCCTACAGTGATCACATCACCATCACCGACACCATGTTGTCGTGCTGTTGGAACTCATCTACTACCTCGCTGTCTTGCTGGATCAAGAAGGCGGAGGACGTCACTTGGGCTGAACACAGAGGTGTCGTACGTTCGGTATTTGATCGGTTGGAGCGCGAAGAAGTTCGACTAGATCAACCGAGTTGTTAAACGCTTCCGCTTATGATCTACGAGGGTACATAGACACACTCTCCCCCTTCATTTCTATGCATCTCCATGGATAGATCATTTCGTGTCCGTAGAATTTTTTTGTTTTCCATGCAATGTTTCCCAACAGTGGCATCATTAGCCAGGTCTATGCGTTGATGATATGCACGAGTAGAACACAAAGAGTTGTGGGCGGTGATCATCATACAATTTACCACCAACGTCTTATTTTGATTCGGCGGCATTGCAGGATGAAGCGGCCCGGACCAACCTTACATGTCCATGTACATGAGACCGGTTCCACCGACAGACATGCAACTAGTTTTGCATAAAGGTGGCTGGCGAGTGACTGTTTCTCCTACTTTAGTTGAATCGAATTTGACTGCGGCCGATCCTTGTCGAAGGTTAAAACAGCAAACTTGATAAATCACCGCTATGGTTTTGTGCCATAGGTAAGAACGGTTCTTGCTAGAAGCCCATAGCAGCCACGTAAAACTTGCAACAACAAAGTAGAGGACGTTTAACTTATTTTTGCAGGGAATGTTGTTATGTGATATGGTCAAGACATGATGTGATATACGTTGATGTATGAGATGATCATGTTTTGTAAATTTATCGGCAACCGGCAAGAGCCTTATGGTTGTGTCTTTATTGTATGAAATGCAATCGCGATGTAATTGCTTTACTTTATCGCTATGCGTTAGCAATAGTTGTAGAAGCAATAGTTGGCGAGATGACCACGACGCAATGATGGAGATCAAGGTGTCAAGCCGGTGATGATGGAGATCATGATGATGTTTTGGAGATGGAGGTCAAAAGCACAAGATGATGATGGCCATAACATGTCACATATTTTGATTGCATGTGATGGTTATCCTTTATGCATCTTATTTTGCTTAGAACGACAGTAGCATTATAAGATGATCCCTTCTCTTAATTTCAAGATAAAAGTGTTCTCCCTAAGTATGCACGTTGCTATAGTTCGGCGTTTCGAGACATCATGTGACGATCGGGTGTGATAGACTCTATGTTCACATACAATGGGTGTAAGCCAGATTTACACACGCGGACTACTTGGGTTAAACTTGACGAGCCTAGCATGTATAGACATGGCCTCTAAACATTGGAGATCGAAAGCTCGAACATGAGTAATATAGTAGATATGATCAACATAGAGATGTTCACCATTGATGACTACCCCATCTCACGTGATGATCGGACATGGGTTAGTTGATTTGGGCCATGTGTCACTTACATAACTTGAGGGATGTTAATTTAAGTGGGAGTTCATTAGTAATTTGATTAATTGAACTTAAATTTATCATGAACTTAGTCCAGATAGTATTTGCAAATTATGTGGTAGATCAATAGCTCGTGTTGTAGCTCACCTATTTTTTGATATGTTCCTAGAGAAAAACTAAGTTGAAAGATGATAGTAGCAATGATGCGGATTGGGTCCATGATCTGAGGATTATCCTCATTGCTGCATAGAAGAATTATGTCCTTAATGCACCGCTAGGTGATAGACCTATTGCAGGAGTAGATACAGACGTTATGAATGTTCGGCAAGCTCGATATAATGACTACTTGATAGTTTAGTGCATCATGCTTTACGGTTTAGAACCGGGACTTCAAAAACGTTTTGAATACCACGGAGCATATGAGATGTTCCAAGAGCTGAAATTGGTATTTCAGACTCATGCCCATGTCGAGAGGTACGAGACCTCTGACAAGTACTTTGCCTACAAGATGGAGGACAATAGCTCAGCTAGTGGGCATGTGCTCAAAATGTCTGGGTACTACAATCGTTTGAATCAAGTGGGAGTTAATCTTCCAGATAAGATAGTGATTGACAGAGTTCTCTAGTCACTATCACCAAGATACTAGAACTTCGTAATGAACTATAATATGCATGGGGTGATGAAAATGATTCCCGAGCTTTTCACTATGCTGAAATTGGCGAAGGTAGAAATCAAGAAAGAGCATCAAGTGTTGATGGTTAAGAAGACCACTAGTTTCAAGAAAAAGTGAAAGGGAAAGAAAGGGAACTTCAAGAAGAATGGCAAGCAAGTTGTCACTCCAATGAAGAAGCCCAAAGATGGATCTAAGCGTGAAACTAAGTGCTTCTACTACAAAGGGAATGGTCACTAGAAGCGGAACTGCCCCAAATATTTGGCGGATAAGAAGGATGGTAAAGTAAACAAAGGTATATTTGATATACATGTTATTGATGTGTACCTTGCTAGTATTCGTAGTAGCTCCTGGGTATTTGATACTGGTTTAGTTGCTAAGATTAGTAACTCGAAACAGGAGTTGTAGAATAAACAGAGACTAGTTAAGGGCGAGGTGACGATGTGTGTTGGAAATGATTCCAAGGTTGATACGATCACCATCGCACACTCCCTCTACCTTCAGGATTAGTGTTAAACCTAAATAAATGTTATTTTTCGTTGAGCATGAATATGACTGGATCATGTTTATTGCAATACGGTTATTCATTTAAAGTCATAGAATAATTGTTGTTATGCTTACATGAATAAAACATTTGATGGTCATACACCCAATGAAAATAGTTTGTTGGATCTCGATCGTAGTGATACACATATTCATAATATTGATGCCAAAAGATGCAAAGTTGATAATGATAGTGCAACTTATTTGTGGCACTGCCATTTGGGTCATATTGGTGTAAAGCGCATGAAGAAACTCCATAAAGATGGACTTTTGGAATCACTTGATTATGAATCATTTGATGCTTGCGAACCGTGCCTTATGGGCAAAATGACTAAAACTCCGTTCTCCGGAACAATGGAACGAGCTAGTGACTTATTGGAAATAATACATACCGATGTATGTGGTCCAATGAGTGTTGATGCTCGTGGAGGGTATCGTTATTTTCTAACCTTCACAGATGATTTGAGCAGATATGGGTATATCTACTTAATGAAACACAAGTCTGAAACATTTGAAAAGTTCAAAGAATTTCAGAGTGAAGTGGAAAATCATCGTAACAAGAAAATAAATTTTCTACGATCTCATCGTGGAGGAAAATATCTGAGTTACGAGTTTGGCCTTCATTTAAAACAATGTGGAATAGTTTCACAGCTCACGCCACCTGGAATACCACAGCATAATGGTGTGTCTGAACGGTAACCGCACTTCATTAGATATGGTGCAATATATGATGTCTCTTACCGATTTATCACTATCGTTTTGGGGTTATGCATTAGAGACAGCCGCATTCACGTTAAATAGGGCATCGTCTAAATCCATTGAGACGACATCGTATGAAATATGGTTTGGCAAGAAACCTAAGCTGTCGTTTCTTAAAATTCGGGGTTGCGACAGTTATGTCAAAAGGCTTCAGCCTGATAAGCTTGAACCCAAATCGGAGGAGTGCATCTTCATAGGATACCCTAAGGAAACAATTGGGTACACCTTCCATCACGGATCCGAAGGCAAGATCTTTGTTGCTGAGAATGGGTCCTTTCTAGAGAAGGAGTTTCTCTCAAAAGAGGTGAGTGGGAGGAAAGTAGAACTTGATGAGGTAAATGTACCTTCTCTCGAATTGGAAAGTAGTACATCGGAGAAAACTATTCCCGTGATTCCTAAACCAACTAGAGAGGAAGCTAATGATGATCATGAAACTTTAGATCAAGTTACTACTGATTTAGTAGGTCGACCAGAGCACGATCCGAACCATAGTGGTATGGTAATCCTGTCCTGGAAATTATGTTACTAGACCAAGGCAAACCTACGAACTATAAAGAAGCTATGATGAGCCCAGATTTTGACAAACGGCTTGAGGCCATGAAATTTGGGGTAGGATCGATGTATGAGAACAAAGTATGGACTTTGGTGGACTTGCCCGATGATCGGCAAGCCAGAGAGAATAAATGGATCTTCAAGAGGAAGACGGACGATGATGGTAATGTTACTATCTACAAAAGCTCGACTTGTCACAAAAAGGTTTTGGACAAGTTCAAGGGGTTGACTATGATGAGACTTTCTCACTCGTAGTGTTACTCAAGTCTGTCCAAATCATGTTAGCAATTGCCACATTTTGCGATTATGAAATCTGCAAATGAATGTCAAAACTGGATTCTTTAATAGACTTCTAAAAGAAGAGTTGTGTATGATACGACCAGAAGGTTCTGTTGATCCTAAAGGTGCGAACAAAGTGTGAAAGCTCCAGCAATCCATCTATGGACTGGTGCAAGCATCTCGGAGTTGGAATATACGCTTTGATGAGGTGATCAAAGCATATGGTTTTATACAGACTTGCGGTGAATCCTATATTTACGAAAAAGTGAGTGGGAGCACTACAACATTTCTGATAAGTATATGTGGATGACATATTGTTGATCGGAAATGATGTAGAATTTATGAATAGCATAAAAGGATATTTGAATAAGATTTTTTCAAAAGAAAAGACCTCGGTGAAGCTGCTTATATATTGGGCAGTAAGATCTATAGAGAGAGATCAAGATGCTTGATAAGACTTTCAATGAGTACATACCTTGGTAACATTTTGAAGGAGTTCAAAACGGATCAGTCAAAGAAGGAGTTCTTGCCTCAGTTGTAAGGTAATAAGTTGAGTTAGACTCAAAGCCCGACCACGGCAGAAAAATAGAGAGAGAATAAAAGTCATTCCTTGTGCCTCAGCCATAGGTTCTATAACGCATGCCATGTTGTGTACCAGAGCAAATGTGTGCCTTGCCACGTGTCTGGCGAGGGGGTACAAGAGTGATCCTGGAGTGGATCACTGGGCAACGGTCAAAATTATCCTTAGAAGAATAAGGAAATGTTTCTCAATTATGGAGGTGATAAAGAGTTTTTCATCAAGGGTTACATCGATGCAAGCTTTGACACTAATCCAAATGACTTTGAGTATCAATCTGGATGCGCGTTGAACGTAGGAGCAATTAGCTAGAGTAGCTCTATGTAGAGCATTGTAGACATAGAAATTTGCAAAGTACACATAGATCTGAATAATGCAGACCCGTTGACTAAAACCTCTCTCACAAGCAAAACATGATCCTACCTTAGAACTCTTTGAGTGTTAATCACATAATGATGTGAACTAGATTATTGACTCTAGTCAACTCTTCGGGTGTTAATCACACGGTGATGTGAACTATGTGTGTTAATCACATGATGATGTGAACTAGATTATTGACTCTAGTAAACTCTTTGGGTGTTAATCACATGCCGATGTGAACTAGATTATTGACTCTAGTGCAAATGGGAGACTGAAATAAATATGCCCTAGAGGCAATAATAAACTTATTATTTTATATTTCCTTCTTCATGATAAAGTTTTATTATTCATGCTAGAATTGTATTGATCAAAAATTTAAGTACATGTGTGAATACATAAACAAATATCGTGTCCCTACTAAGCCTCTACTAGACTAGCTCGTTGATCAAATATGGTTAATGTTTCCTAACCATGGACATGAGTTGTCATTTGATAACGGGATCACATCATTAGGAGAATGATGTGATGGACAAGACCCATCCGTTAGCTTAGCATAATGATCGTTCAGTTTTATTGCTATTTCTTTCTTCATGTCAAATACATATTCCTTCTACTATGAGATTATGCAACTCCCGGATACCGGAGGAATACGTTATGTGCTATCAAATGTCACAACATAACTGGGCGATCATAAAGATGCTCTACAGGTATCTCCGAAGGTGCTTGTTGAGTTGGGATAGATCGAGATTAGGATTTGTCACTCCGAGTATCAGAGAGGTATCTCTCGGCCGTCTCGGTAATACACATCATGAGCTTGCAAGCAAATGACTAAGGAGTTAGTCACAAGATGATGTATTATGTAACGAGTAAAGATACTTGCCGATAATGAGATTGAACTAGGTATGAAGATATTGACGATCGAACCTCGAGCAAGTAACATATCGATGGACAAAGGGATTTCGTATATTGTCATAACGGTTCAACCGATAAAGATCTTCGTAGAATATGTAGGAGCAAATATGGGCATCCAGATTCCGCTATTGGTTATTGAACGGAGAGGTGTCTCGGTCATGTCTACATAGTTCTCAAACCCGTAGGGTCCGCACACTTAACGTTCATTGACGATATAGTGTTATATGAGTTATATGTTTTGGTGACCGAATGTTGTTCAGAGTCTTGGATGAGTTCACGGACAAGACGACGAGTCTCGAAATGGCCGAGAGGCAAAGATTGATATATATGACAACGGTATTTGGACATCAGAAGTGTTTCCGGACGTACCGGGAAGGAATCGGGTCACCGGAAGGGGTTCCGGGCACCCCCCCCCCCCCCACCAGCAAGATATGGCCTTTATGGGCCAAAGGAGGGGATAGAACAGCCCACAAGGGGGCTGGTGCGCTCCCTATCTTGTTTGACCAACCCTAGGGAAAGAAAAAGGGGAGGGCTAGCCCCTCCTACCTTCCCCTCTCATGGGAGAAAGGAAAGGGGTGGGGCACCACCCTCCCCGGCCTTTCCCCGCACTCCAAATAAGGAAAAGGGGGGTTCGGCGTGGCAGGGACCCCAAGTAGGATTCCTCCTAGTTGGCGCCTCTTTTGGCTGCTCCTCCCTCCCACCTATATATATGTGGGAGGGGGCACCGAGCACAACATAGACAATTTCCTAGCCGTGTGCGGTGCCCCCTCCACCGTTTACACCCTCGATCAGATTTTCATAGTGCTTAGGCAAAGCCCTACGAAGATCACTTCACCATCATTGTCACCATGACATCATGCTGTCGGAACTCATCTACTACCTCACCGTCTTGATGGATCAAGAAGGCGGAGGACGTCACCGAGCTGAACGTGTGCATAACACGGAGGTGTCGTACGTTCGGTACTTGATCGGTTGGAGCGTGAAGAAGTTTGACTACATCAAGCACGTTGTTAAACGCTTCCACTTATGATCTACAGGGGTACGTAGACACACTCTCCCCTTCGCTGCTATGCATCTCCATGCATAGAGCATTGCGTGTGCATAGAAATTTTTTGTTTTCCATGCAACGTTTCCCAACAGGAGCGGCGCGAGGCGGCCAGGCCCGTCATAGCCAGTGCGGGAGCAGGTGGGCATGCGGCAGGTGACGCGGGAGCGGGCGGGCATGCGGCAGCCGGCGTCGGAGCAGGTGGGCACACGGAAGCCGTCGGGGGCGCGGGAGAACAGGAGCATGGCGATGGGGTCCCGGGCGCGTGGCGTCGGGTCCGGAGTGGGAGACCACGGGGCGGTGGCGGAGCAGTGGAGCATGGACAGCGCGTCCAGGCACGAGGCGGCCATAGATGTGTGAGGTGCGGAAGCAGGCACGGACGGGGCCGCCACATGTGGTGCCAAGACGGAGAAGGCCGTGGGGTGGCGCAGACCCACGAGAGGGGAGCGACAGAGCTACAAGGAGAGGATCTCAAGGCGAACCACGGCCTCGCAGGGGGTGCAGTAGCGATCGCAGAGCAGAACAGCATGGGTGGAGCGAAGAGAAGGCGAGTCAGGTCGGTGGTGCGCATGCGCGTGCGGAGAAGGGCGGAGGCGAGCCAGGCCGGCGGTGCACACGCGCGGGCGGAGAAGAGCAAAGGCGAGCTAGTGTACACATCATGTATGGCCATTGTCTGGCCATTATCTGGACGCGGCGTGTAGAGGCAGGAACAACCAGCAGCAGTAACAACGACCTTTTGTTTTAGTTGTTGGTTGTCTGCCTAGGCCACGTCAGATCCAACGTGGCAAGCTGACTGATATGTCTCTATCGTATCTACTTTTCCAAACACTTTTGCCCTTGTTTTGGACTCTAACTTGCAAGATTTGAATGGAAACTAACCCGGACTGACGCTGTTTTCAGCAGAACTGCCATGGTGTTATTTTTGTGCAGAAATAAAAGTTCTCGGAATGACCTGAAAATCCACGGAGATTACTTTTGGAAAATATAAAAAATATTGGCGAAAGAATAAAGGCCAGGGGGACCACACCCTGTACACGAGGGTGGGGGGCGCGCCCCCTCCCCCTAGGCGTGCCCCCTTCCTCGTGGGCCCCCTGGATGTCCACCGACCTCAACTCCAACTTTATATATTTGCTTTCGCAGAGAAAAAAATCAGAGAGAAAGTTTCATCGCGTTTTACGATACGGAGCCGCCGCCAAGCCCTAATCTCTCTCGGGTGGCTGATCTGGAGTCCGTTCGTGGCTCCGGAGAGGGGGATTCGTCACCGTTGTCATCATCAACCATCCACCATCACCAATTTCATGATGCTCACCGCCGTGCGTGAGTAATTCCATCGTAGGCTTGCTGGACGGTGATGGGTTGGATGAGATTTGACATGTAATCAAGTTAGTTTTGTTAGGGTTTGATCCCTAGTATCCACTATGTTCTGAGATTGATGCTGTTATGACTTTGCTATGCTTAATGCTTGTCACTAGGGCCCGAGTGCCATGATTTCAGATCTGAACCTATTATGTTTTCATGAATATATGTGAGTTCTTGATCCTATCTTGCAAGTCTATAGTCACCTATTATGTGTTATGATCTGACAACCCCGAAGTGACAATAATCGGGATACTTCTCGATGATGACCATAGTTTGAGGAGTTCATGTATTCACTATGTGTTAATGCTTTGGTCTAGTACTCTATTAAAAGGAGGCCTTAATATCCCTTAGTTTCCACTAGGACCCCGCTGCCACGGGAGATGTCATGCAAGTTCTTTTCCATAAGCATGTATGACTATATTCGGAATACATGCCTACATTACATTGATGAACTAGAGCTAGTTCTGTGTCACCCTATGTTATAACTATTACATGAGGAATCACATTCGACATAATTATCCATCACTGACCCAATGCCTACGAGCTTTTCACATATTGTGCTTTGCTTATTTACTTTAACGTTGCTACTATTACAATTACTACAAAACTGCTACCGTTACTTTTATCACTGTTACTGTTACTATCATACTACTTTGCTACTAAATACTTTGTTGTAGATACTAAGTTATCCAGGTGTTGTTGAATTGACAACTCAACTGCTAATACTTGAGAATATTCTTTAACTCCCCTTGTGTCGAATCAATAAATTTGGGTTGAATACTCTACCCTCGAAAACTGTTGTGATCCCCTATACTTGTGGGTTATCAAGACTATTTTCTGGCGCCATTGCCGGGAAGCATAGCTCTGTGCTTTGAGTCGCTTGGGATTTATATCTGCTGATCACTATGAGGAACTTGAAAGACGAAAGAACTAAGATTTTTCCCTCAACTACAAGGGGAGGTAAGGAACTGCCAACTAGCTCTGCACTAGATTCTCCTTCCGTTTTTAGTAAGCTTGCGACACCTAAACCTGCTACTGCTTTGAATTCAGATATGTCGCATGTTATTGATGATGCCACTTCTGCTATGCATGATACTTATGATGAAACTACTTTTGTGCTTGATACTACTTTGCCGTTAGGTGAATTTCTAGATGAACAACTTCCTAGGGTTAGAGAGAATGAAATTATTGAAGATGGTATTATTGAAGATAGTGATGATGAAGGTTCTCCCCCTAAATATGAATTGCCTGTTCTTCCAGAGAGTTATGTTATGGATGAAGAAACTGCTAGAGATCTTCTTGCTTACAATAATAGATCTGATCTTAAGAAGTTATTAGCTAAACTTAAACAGAAAACTCTAAATGCTAGAATGAAATATGACCCTGCTTTTGCTACTTCACCTATCTTTGTTACTGACAAGGATTATGAATTCTCCGTCGATCCTGAGATAATTACTTTGGTTGAATCTGATCCTTTTTATGGCAATGAATCTGAAACTGTTGTGGCACATCTTACTAAGTTAAATGATATAGCCACCCTGTTCACTAATGATGAGAAATCCCGCTATTACTATATCCTTAAGATATTTCCATTCTCATTAAAGGGTGATGCTAAAACTTGGTTTAATTCTCTTGATCCTGGTTGTGTGTGTAGTCCCGGGGATATGATTTTTTACTTCTCTGCTAAATATTTCCCTGCTCATAAGAAACAAGCTGCCTTGAGGGAAATATATAATTTTGTGCAAATTGAAGAAGAGAGTCTCCCACAAGCTTGGGGAGGCTTCTCCGATTACTTAATGCTTTGCCTGATCATCCTCTTAAGAAAAATAAAATACTTGATATCTTTTATAATGGACTAACAGATTCTTCCAAGGACCACTTGGATAGTTGTGATGGTTGTGTTTTCAGGGAAAGAACAGTCGATCAAGCTGAATTGCTATTGAATAATATGTTGACTAATGAAAATAATTGGACTCTTCCTGAGCCAATTGAGCCAACTCCTGAGCCTATTCCTAAACCTACTCCGAAGAAGAGAGGTGTTCTATTTCTCAGTCCTGAAGATATGCAAGAGGCAAAGAACTTTATGAAAGAAAAAGGTATTAAAGCTAAAGATGTCAAGAATTTACCTCCTGTTGAAGAAATACACGATCTTAATATACCACCCAATGAAGAAACACATTGTCTTGATAACCCGACACAGGTAGTAAAGGTAAATTCTATAGATATGATAAATTTGAAATCCTGTCTACTAAATTTCCTAGCCAATGTTTAGATGAATTTGATGACTTTATGGCTAGACAAGAAAGTTTTAATGCTTATGTTGGTAGAGGATTAAAGATTAATGCTTACATGATTAGACGCTTGAGTGATTATATGGCTAGAGTTAAAGGTGAACTTAAACTCATTAGCAAATAGGCTTCTATGGTTACTACTCAAGCAGAACAAGTAGTTAAAGCTCAAAGTCATTTGCTCGATGAATTAAATAATAAACATGAATTTGCTGTTAGAGTGGCTACTAGAACTGGTAAAATGACTCAAGAACCTTTGTATCCTGAAGGCCACCCTAAGAGAATCGATCAGGATTCTCAGAGAAATAATTTAGATGCACCTAGTCCTTCTAAAAGGAAGAAAAAGAAAAATGATAGGACTTTGCATGCTTCTAGTGAACCTGTTGTAGACACACCTGAGAATCCCAATGATATTTTTATTTCTGATGCTGAAACACAATCTGGTGATGAACATGAACCTAGTGATAATGTTAATGATAATGTTCATGTTCATGTTCAACCTAGCAATAATAATGATGTAGAGATTGAACCTGCTATTGATCTTGATAACCCACAATCAAAGAATCAACGTTATGATAAAAGAGACTTTGTTGCTAGGAAGCACAGTAAAGAAAGAGAACCATGGGTTCAGAAACCCATGCCTTTTCCTCCTAAGACATCCAAGAAAAATGATGATGAGGATTTTGAGCGCTTTGCTGAAATGATTAGACCTATCTTCTTACGTATGCGCTTAACTGATATGCTTAAAGTAAATCCTTATGCTAAATACATGAAGGATATCATTACAAATAAAAGAAAGATACCGGAAGCTGAAATTTCCACCATGCTTGCTAATTATACTTTTAAAGCTGGAATACCTAAGAAACTTGGAGATCCAGGAGTACCAACTATACCATGCTCCATTAAAAGAAACTATGTTAAAACTGCTTTATGTGATCTTGGAGCTGGTGTTAGTGTTATGCCTCTCTCTTTATATCGTAGACTTCAATTGAATAAGTTGACACCTATTGAAATATCTTTGCAAATGGTTGATAAATCAACTGCTATACCTATCGGTATTTGTGAGGATGTGCCTGTTGTGGTTGCAAATGTCACTATCTTAACGGACTTTGTTATTCTTGATATTCCCGAGGACGATAGTATGTCGATTATCCTTGGTAGACCCTTTTTTAATACTGCAGGGGCTTTTATTGATTGCAACAAAGGCAATGTCACTTTTCATGTTAATGGTAATGAGCATACGGTACACTTTCCGAGGGAACAACCTCAAGTCCATAGCATCAATTATATTGGAAAATTCCAACTATTATTATTGGAGATTTTAAATTTCGTCTTCCTACTGTCAAGAAAAAATATGATATTCTTATTATTGGGGATGTTCATATCCCTGTTGAGGTAACCTAGTGTTATTCGAAATTTCTCTGGTTCCATGTTATTCGGAATGAGTTTGTTAACAAGACTTGATCAACCTTATTAGTGGATTCCTTTTGGTGATCATCAGATGGATGAAACTAGAAGGCACAATCTTCTGTACCCTCTTTTTACTTTCTGTTATTTAGAATAAATAAAGCAAAAAATAGTATTTTCTGTCTGTTTTCTGAATTATCCTTGCAATAAAAAAATATCCTGAAAATAAAAGTTCTCCAAATGCCCTGCAAATTTAGTATGATTTTTTATGGAATATTTGAGGATTTTAGGCATTGAGAACACAGCAGGGGGCAAGCACCTGGCCACGAGGATCCAGGGCACGCCCCCCTGCCTCGTGGGCCCACGGTGGCCCCCCCTCCACTTACTCCCGCACCCACACACTCCATCTTCCTTCCAAAAAATCCCCATCCAGCTCAAGCACAGTTCTAGCTCATTTTGTTGCGATTTTCGATCTCCTTCCTCAAAGCTCCATTCACAAAACTGCATTGGGAGATTGTTCCTTGAGGAAGAAATATGTCTAGGAAAATGTACCAAGGTGGTTCTTCAACAAAGAAAGGACCCAGGCGCGTAATGCGTGAGCAAGACAATGAACCACCAAGGGAAGATGACGTGCGGCCTTGTGAATGGCCGTCGGAAGAATTTATGGTCAATGCAGGCATCAAGAATGAATTTGACGCATATGTGTGTAATGCCGATATTGAGGACTTTATGCAAGATAAGTGTCCTCAGTACTACTATTTGACTGATTCATTTGTGAGAAGGTTTAAATTTACATCTTCGCGTAATTCTCAAAATGTCCTGTTTGATATTTATGATCAATCATATACCATGGACTTAGAAGATTTTACTACTGCTTGCAAACTCCCACTGTGGGGTAATGTTAATGAACCCCGTAAATCTCAATATAAAGACTTTCTTGCTAGTATCACTGTGGGAGAATCTAGAGACATAGCACAAGCTACCATAGGGAGCATTCATTTTCCTGCTATACATTATTTTGCTCTCTTCATTGGTAGATGCATTAATGGTAAAGATGAAGCATGTCACATGTGTGTTCCTGATCTTTGTGTCCTCAAGAGTGCTGTATTAGGTAATAAGGATTACAACTTGGGGGCAATTGTTGCACGTAGGTTGCATAATAATGGTTTATCTGGAGATTTGTTTGGAGGGATTTATGCGACCTGTGTTGCTAATTATCTTGGCATACCTCCACGTGAGGGTGATAGGGAGTTGCCTCCCACTTTTTTAGATTATGACGCTATGGTCAGTCATCATTTTCTTGTGAGGAATGAACAATTCCTCCAGTATCGACTAATCTTTGACAGACGTCGCTCTGTCCATGTTACTCTCCCTGCTCCTGCCCTTTTTGATTATCAGGCAAAAATAAGATATGTTGTAACCAGGGAGGAGGCAACCAAATACGAGAGGAGAGCGGAGGCAGCTCGCCGCCATGCCGCAGCTCAGGAGGCAATGGCTGCTGCATCTCAGTACGACCCCAGTTACAACTTCGGATTTCAGCTAGGCTATCCATGGCAATAGACCAACTTAGGCCAAAAGCCTAAGCTTGGGGGAGTACGTATTTCACACCGACATTACATTCATGTTCACACACTTATTCTAGTAGTCAGTGCTCATACTTTTTCATTGTACTATCCACGCTAGTTTAAATTCTTTTTCTAGCTTTCTTCTTGTGTGTTTGATAAACCTTAAGAAAAACAAAAAAAATTAGTTAGTTTAGTTTCCATGCTTGTAGTAGTAATTAAAAAGAAAACCCAAAAAGATTTCTCGTTCTTCTTTTCCTTGTTGGGAGATTTCCCGTGTAAGTAGTTTTATTTTCTTTTCTTTCCTTTGGGGGTCGAGAGGAGAAGATCATAATGAAAATGTTTAGTGGCTCTCATATGCATGATTGTTGATTTAACCAAGAGCCCATATTACCTTGTCTTCTCCCTTGAATTGAATGCTTGCAGATTCCAGCTTAGTCCAATGCACGTACACTATTATTATTTTACACACCATTCGGTCGTGCAAGTGAAAGGCAATAATGACGATATATGATGGATTGATTGAGATGAGAGAAGCTGGTATGAACTCGACCTCTCTTGTTTTTCTAAATATGATGAGTTCATCGTTCCTGATTCAGCCTATTATGAATAAACATGTTTGCAATGACAATTAGAGATTATAGTTGCTTATGCCATGCTTAATTAGCTAGGAGCTTATAATGGTTTACCTTGCGTGCCAACATGCTATTAAAATGGTTGTGATGTGGTATGATAGGGTGGTATCCTCCTTTGAATGATTCGAGTGACTTGACTTGGCACATGTTCACGCATGTAGTTGAAACAAATCAACATAGCCTTCACAATATTTATGTTCATGGTGGATTATATCCTATTCATGCTTGCACTCGGTGTTGATTAATTTTAATGCATGTTCATGACTATTGGCGCTCTCTCAGTTGGTCGCTTCCCAGTCTCTTTCTAGCCTTCAGCTGTACTAAGCGGGAATACTGCTTGTGCATCCAAACTCCATAAACCCCAAAGTTATTACATATTAGTCCACCATACCTTCCTATATGCGGTATTTACCTGCCGTTCCAAGTAAATTTGTATGTGCCAAACTCCAAACCTTAAAATGAAATTATGTTCTGTATGCTCGAGCAGCTCATGTATCAACTAGGATTGTGTGTATCTTCCATGCTAGGTGGGTTATTCTCAAGAGGAGTGGACTCCGCTCCTCATTCACGAGAAAATGGCTGGTAACCGATGCCCAGTCCCATGATCAACAAGATCAAAGCAAATCAAAATAATTAAACAAAACTCCCCCAGGGCTGTTGCTAGTTGGAGGCACTCATTGTTTCGAGCAAGCCATGGATTGATGCTTGTTGGTGGTGGGGGAGTATAAACTTTACCATTCTGTTTGGGAACCGCCTATAATGTGTGTAGCATGGAAGATATCGAGATCTCATAGTTGTTGCATTGACAGTGAAAGTATACCGCTCAAAATGTTATTCATCTCTATTTTAAAATCGAGCTCTGGCACCTCTACAAATCCCTGGTTCGCACTACGTAGGGCCTATCTATTTACTTTTATGTTGATTCATCACCTTCTTATTAAAAATCACCCGCTGGAGAGCACACTGTCATTTGCATTCATTACTATTAGTTTATATTGGGTATGACTTGACTCGATCTCTTTTACCATGAATTACAATGTTTAGTCAGTCCTTGATGTTTAAAGGTGCTCTGCATTTATGTTTTGCGGTCTCAGAAAGGGCTAGCAAGATACCATCTTGTTATATCATATTATGATTGTTTTGAGAAAGTGTTGACATCCAGGATTTATTATTATTGCTCGCTAGTTGATTATGTCATTGATATGAGTAAATATCAGACCTAAGTGTTATTGTGAATATGGTTAGTTCATAATCTTTGCTGAAAACTTGAATGCTGGCTTTACATATTTACAACAACAAGAGCAAATAGAGTTTGTAAAAGTTTTTCTTTATCACTTTCAGTTTGTCAACTGAATTGCTTGAGGACAAGCAAAGGTTTAAGCTTGGGGGAGTTGATACGTCTCTGTCGTATCTACTTTTCCAAACACTTTTGCCCTTGTTTTGGACTCTAACTTGCATGATTTGAATGGAAACTAACCCGGATTGATGCTGTTTTCAGCAGAACTGCCATGGTGCTATTTTTGTGCAGAAACAAAAGGTCTCGGAATGACCTGAAAATCCATGGAGATTACTTTTGGAAAATATAAAATGTACTGGCGAAAGAATCAAGGCCAGGGGGCCCACACCCTGTCCACGAGGGTGGGGGCGCGCCCCCTCCCCTGGGCATGCCCCCTGCCTCGTGGGCCCCCTGGATGTCCACCGACCTCAACTCCAACTCTATATATTTGCTTTCGCGGAGAAAAAAATCAGAGAGAAAGTTTCATCGCGTTTTACAATACGAAACCGCCGCCAAGCCCTAATCTCTCTTGGGAGGGCTGATCTGGAGTCCGTTCGGGGCTCCAGAGAGGGAGATTCGTCACCGTCATCATCATCAACCATCCTCCATCACCAATTTCATGATGCTCACCGCCGCGCGTGAGTAATTCCATCATAGGCTTGCTGGACGGTGATGGGTTGGATGATATTTACCATGTAATCAAGTTAGTTTTGTTAGGGTTTGATCCCTAGTATCCACTATATTCTGAGATTGATGTTGCTGCGACTTTGCTATGCTTAATGCTTGTCACTAGGGCCCGAGTGCCATGATTTCAGATCTGAACCTATTATGTTTTCATGAATATATGTGAGTTCTTGATCCTATCTTGCAAGTCTATAGTCACATATTATGTGTTATGATCCGACAACCCCGAAGTGACAATAATCGGGATACTTCTCGGTGATGACCGTAGTTTGAGGAGTTCATGTATTCACTATGTGTTAATGCTTTGGTCCGGTACTCTATTAAAAGGAGGCCTTAATATCCCTTAGTTTCCACTAGGACCCCGCTGCCATGGGAGGGTAGGACAAAAGATGTCATGCAAGTTATTTTCCATAAGCATGTAAGACCATATTCAGAATACATTCTTACATTACATTGATGAACTGGAGCTAGTTCTGTGTCACCCTATGTTATAACTATTACATGAGGAATCGCATTCGACATAATTATCCATCACTGATCCAATGCCTACAAGCTTTTCACATATTATGCTTTGCTTATTTACTTTGCCATTGCTACTATTACAATTACTACAAAACTGCTACCATTACTTATATCACTGTTACCGTTACTATCATACTACTTTGCTACTAAATACTTTCCTGCAGATACTAAGTTACCCAGGTGTGGTTGAATTGACAACTCAACTGCTAATACTTGAGAATATTCTTTGGCTCCCCTTGTGTCGAATCAATAAATTTGGGTTGAATACTCTACCCTCGAAAACTGTTGCGATCCCCTATACTTGTGGGTTATCACTGTCGTGGCAAAATTGCGACCAAATGAAAAGGTCGTTGACTAGAAACAGCCAGTCCAATTCGATGTTTTACTTGGGCCAAACCCAACAATTCAACCTTTTTATATTTTTTTCTGTCAATTTTGTGTCGGCTTCATGGGCCAAGCCTAACATTGCGGCCTTTTTTATTGTTGGCCGTGGCCTTTTATACTTTATTGATTTTCTACTTTCAACCATTATATATTCAAGCTTGTCCCACTGGTCAGATGGGTCCCACTTGTCATGATCATCTCTCAAATTGGACCCACATGTCAGAAATGTACAAATTTGACAGATTATTTTCATAAGTGGCCCCACTGGTCAAGTTTCCATTTCATAAGTTTTCAAATCACATACATAATCAAAAATAACACATGAAATTCATCAAATATACCATTAAATAAATCTATCATGATCTTTACAACACAGATATGCTACAATATGCTACTCTTCGCTGAGTAGGACTTGACGGCTTCACACTTCTCAGCTTCACACTTCACACTTGAGCTTCTGTAGAAGAGGAACAACCACAATTTTGAGTCTACAATATAGCAATTGATACTAATCAAGGATAAGAAAACAAGTAATAGACTCAAATAAGGCGGTATGGAACTAGTGATACGACAACATGCAGAAAACACTACAATATAATACTGTTGTAAGTTCATATCAACGCAAAATCAGCACTGCACAATGCAGCACATAACAATTGGTACCAAGCAGTTGATCAAGAACAGCAGGTGATGCTAACAGCACCCATACTCTCAAATTCAGTACTAAGTTGCTACATGAAAGCGGAGCAGAGAACAAGAAACAGAGATGTTTCATGTCACAGATGCTTGTTTTGTCAGACACTTTGCGATGTAAAACATCAATTAAATACATGCGCACACACAGAACGCATACCGAAGCTGAGAGTTTGCAACACACCTAAGCCTAATTAAACACACGCGCACACATTGCCATATATGTATGACAAATCTGCAGTATAGGCCATATACAGAAGCAGTTCAAAGTTGAAACAACATCAATTAAACACATGCGCACACACAAACATAGGAGTCAAAATGCAGTATAGGCCCATGACAAGGACGCTCCTATCATCAAATCAACACACATAGTGTGGATGTCTCATGTGAGCATCATGTGATGTGATTTTATTAAACAATGATACAACAACATAATACAATATCTTCAATGCAAATTATGGTACTTGTAGCAAAACAGTTTGAAACAACAATTGCACAATACATTATAACAAGAGTAAGCTTGAATCAAACAGAAAAGGGAACACTTTCGAGTTTAAAAGTTAAATAATTCGCAAGATATCCCAACTCGCAAATTCAAGAGGCATAATTCAGATACTTGCATCAGGGCACCCTATAATAAGAGTACCATTCGATTTGACACATGGAACAGCGACACAAAAGAATTATATACCTTCAGCTCTGTTCACTGCTTCTCTGCTCGTAACAGTTACACCTGCCATTGGAGGAGTCAAAACAAGAAGTATTAGATCATAATATTTGCATCTTTCCCACTGAGACTAGACCACATATCAGTAACTCGAATCACAAAGTATATCCATAACACCATATAATAGTCCCAGAACTCCCAATACTGTTTGAACATGTGACAGCATGTTTATTTTCAAATGAAGTGTACATGAAAAATTAATCTATAAATAGGAGGTACAATACAATTATACTCTAGATACATTATCATAGTAACCTCATTACAACCACCCATACTCTGAAATTCAGTATCCAGTCTCAAATTCTTCAGTATCGAGTTGCTAACTAAAACAAGTTCAGTTGAAAGTAGAGCAGATAACAAGAAACCAAGCTGCTTGCTATCTCGCCTGACTGCCTACATCCAAGAAGGCAAAAAAACATTTACTCAAAGCATCTTACAATTCACAACAAATTCACAATCAAAGTTCATGATGCTAGGCTGCTAGCTATCAAGATGAAAACAACATGTAGCAGATACAAGCATACTAGTTAAGGTGGGCTAGGTGCTTAGTAAGATCATCTACTGTTCAACAGGAAGATGGGTCATGAACAAATATTACCTCCCGAATTTCATCCATCACGTGGGACTTGAGGTGAACCTTGGCGAAGGTCTGTAGGTTGAGGCCGAGCAGGTCGAGGACCCGCACGTAGCCATCGCTTCTCATGCCCAGGCTTAGCTCCGGCCATGTGCCGGAAGAACATTATCCTGAGAAGAGAAGCATAGACAGAAGGCGGCTGTGAGTGGGTACCAAGGGGGAAAACAGAAGCCACAACCAAGAATTGCAAGATTTAGTATAAAGGAAATAGCTCAGCATTCAGATATTTCTAATAAGATTGCGCACTAATCCAACACGATATAGAGAAGGTGTCCTCATAGCTTTACTAATACCTGGGAGTATGGATAGTGGGGTATAGAAACAAAAGCAATCCATTGCCATGTTCTAGGAACTGACTATTAGAGTACATGCTCAGGATATAAGTGGAAGTAGAAGAATATAATGAGATGTCAATAGTCTTGGAAAGTTTTATGTATGCATGTCTTTTTATACTACCACTTGCATGATTTATTTATTTGAATAACAGCAGGAGAACTGCTATATTCATTGATTATAGAAATCTCAAATTGGTAGTCGCACATAGCATGGAGTATTCGTAAGATTTACAGGATGGATACTTCCCACAACATACACTCAGGATCTCAAGATATCTTTGTATTTGTTTCACTGACAATCATTTCTGCTGGCATATGTAAAGAAAGGAAATATAAATGACATTATTTTTAGTTCACAAGAAATATTATTGAAACATACTCTCTTGCTAACTTCATGATATTTAAAGCACAATCAGCTAAATAGAGGTATGAGTGGTTTATTATAGTTGCAAGATACTCCCTCTGTACCGAACCACTTGTTGTTGGGGAGACTTGTACTAGTTACTTAGTCACTAATACAGTTGTTACCTAGTCAAATGTTCATACCAGTTCTCTTGCATTATAATATTTCTGTATGCTGTTCTACTAGATTCCAAATCTTGTTCGGCATTTTAGCTGAGTTGTGCACCTCCTTCATTAAACGCTAACCCACTTGCTTTACCTTTTTTAGGGTGGGTATGGAACGAATTTAGCCCCTGCGAAACTAGTTGGAAAGTTATTTACCTCGCTTGATAAATCTATATCCCGCATGATGGGCACACCATCCGCAACACTTCCACCAGTGCCACAGGGCTCTGTTGGTGATAAGGAAACCTATTCAGCACCTGCAGCTATAAAATTTGTAAATAATCAATCAGTAAATAGTCAAACAATATGTAGATATATTGCTTTTATGGTAGCGTAGACATAGGCCAACAATATTTCTTCTATGCAACCAGAGGGCAACAATTGTACTTGGCACAATTAATACATCCATATTAAAATTATTTCTGCCATATATAAGCAACAAATCATAGCAAATCAAGATGACAACATCATACTTCAGCAGGAGCTTACAACAAATCTAGATGAAATTTCTGCCTAAGAAATCACAGGTGCTGCTCACCTTGCTGGCTCATGACCAGGAGGAGGGGAGGGGGAACGGGGCTCCTTCAACGGAGTAGCACGTCCGCCAGAGTGGGGTGCCGCCGGTCGGAGTGGAGCTCTGGCCGGACCGGGCCAGGAGCTGCTGCTGGACACCGGAGATGGAGGGAATGCGACCAAGGGACGGGTCGCGCCCAAGGGAGGTGGGGTGGAAGATGCAGGCCTACCCGCTGGCCATGTCGCTGGAGATGGCCTCGTCGGGGAGCGACAAACCTGAGGACTGGTGATGGCGGTGGTTAAAGGGAGGAACCGTAGGCAGAGCGACAAAATAGAACCGCTTGGGCCGATCAAGATCCAAACGGGTTGGTGCGGGCAGGGAGAGAGGGAGGGAGCGGGCACTGACCTGGAGCACTCGGGCGTGGCGGATCCGGCCCCATTCCCGTCGATGAAGTCGGATCTCCTGGCGACGGCCTCCCCGAGCAGCTCCCCCATGGTGTAGGGGCGCCAGCCGTCCGCGTTCGTCCCCGCGCCCTTGGGACAGCACCCTAGCGCGTGGTCGACTCGATCTGGGGCATAGGATAGGGAGAGATGGTGAGGGCAGGGAGGGACGAGGTCGGCGGTGGTGGGTGGGAGCAGCGGGGAGAGGACTGGATTGGGAGGAGACCAGGGACGGGGAGGAGGTGGCGGTGGCGGCGAGGAGATGGGGACGAGGAAGGAGGGTGCGATGGGGGGAGGGGTCGATGGGATCTTAGCTAGGGTTTGGGCTGCGGGTGGGGTATCTCTTTTTAAGTGTTTTTTCCTTTTTTCTATAGATAGATGGATGTATGGATGTGGGATGGAGAGATGGATGGATGGATGGGTGCCATGTCAGCGATCCGTGGGAAGAGTTCTGATTGGTTCGAAAAATCAGTGATTTAAAATAGTTTCTAAGTACTAAAAATAGAGGGATTTTGTGAAGTAGCTATCAAAAATATTTTGCAAAAGGGCACCACACAAATTTTCATCAAAGTAAGACCACATTTTATGGATAAGGAGCAATTTGTATGCATTTCTGATCTTTCTAGCTATTTTTAATCATTTTCTGAGTGGCAAAAATGTTTTTTTAAGAACCTGCCAAATATTTGTTGCAAAATTGGACTCCATAATTTTTATAAAATACTAGTCCATATTTAATATACAATTGACCAAATGGTTGGGTGTCAAAAGCTTTGATCCATCTCTCTAGAAAAAGACAAATTTCCGACGATTCAGTTGGAAGCGGATCAAATTTGAACTGCAGCTGCCTCATAGTTTTCTATTTATTTTTTTCCAAAAATCAGTTTTAGGTACAAAAGTATCTATTTAATCGGAGAAACACCAAAAAAATTCCAAGATTCAACCTAGCTAGGAACGGTCATGCTCGCAGTTTTGATCGCATTTTCAAATAGGCATGCAAAATTCAAAATAAATCAAAAAATTGGAAAACCATCGCATTATATCATTATATGTGACCAAGTTACCAGGAAAAATAATAAACTTTTAATACAACAATTCTTGAAAACATGTTCTCAGAAATGAGCTATCATGTGTAAGATTCATGGCTTTCAAGCCAAATGATCAATGTTATGGCCACATTCATGGCATAGTTTGTTAAAATGATCTAATATTGTGCACAAGGGTTCATGTTGGAATGGCAAACAATGTTTCCTAAGAAAGTTTTCATTTTCTTTGGACGAAAATTTCATTCTCCATTTTTCGAGTGCCCAAAATGAGTTTTTTCTTGAATGACCTACCATATATTTTTTGCAAAATTGGACCACAGCATTTTTAGAAAATATTAGGCCATATTTAATGCACAATTGACAAAATGGTTGGTTGTCAAAAGCTTTGATCCACCTCTCGTGAAAAAGACAAATTTTCGCCGATTCAGTTGGAAGCGGGTCAAATTTGAACTGCAGTTGCCTTGTAGTTTGCTCTTTATTTTTTCTAAAAATCATTTCTAGATACATAAGTATCTATTTAATCAGAGAAACATCAAAAGTTTTCCAAGATTCAACCACTAGCTAGGAACGGTCATGCCCACAGTTTTGACCACATTTTGAAACAGGCATGAAATATTCAAAAAAAATCAAAAAAATGGAAAACCTTCACATTGTGTCATTATATGTGACCAAGTTAGCAGAAAAAACAATAAACTTGTAATACAACAATTCTTTAAAAAAAGTGTTCTTAGAAATGAGCAATCATGTGTGAAGATTCATGGCTTTCAAGTCTAATGATCAATCTTATGGCCACATTCATGGCATAGTTTGTTCAAATGATATAATATTGTGCACAAGGGTGCATGTTGGAATGGCAAACAATGTTACCTAAGAAAGTTTTCATTTTGTTTGGACGAAAATTTCATTTTCCATTTTTTGAGTTCCCAAAATGAGTTTTTGTGTGAGTGATCTACCATATATTTGTTGCAAAATTGTACCAAATCAATTTTCTAAAATACTAGGACATATTTAATGCACAATTGACAAAATGGTTGGGTGTCAAAAGCTTTGTTCCACCTCTCATGAAAAAGACAAATTTCCACCGATTCAGTAGAAAGCGGGTCAAATGTGAACTGCACCTGCCTTATAGTTCGCTCTTTATTTTTTCCAAAAATCATTTCTAGGTACATAAGTATCTATTTAATCATAAATACATGGTTTGGTGGCGATACGTCGAGGTTTGGACCGTGGCCGAGGGCCCCAATTCCAGAGCGCGTACACTCACATGCCCGCTGCATGGTCACCGCATGACTGTGGCGTTGCCACGCGTTCTAGGCGGCCTAGGCATGTATAGTGGGTTGGGCACTCCCCCGGTAGGTGTCAGGAAGAAGAAGGCAATAGAAGAATCTCACGAGGAGATTGAACTGAGATCAAACATGAATTAGCAGCCAAGTGTTTGATTAGTGGTGGGGAAAATACACATGGCCAATGGGCCTGGGTTTTGGCAGAGGATGATCATGTACTAAGGACACTATCTTGGAAAATTTTCAGCTCAAATGGAGGAGCCTAGGTGTCACTTGCTTTGCAATGTACCACACTGGACAGAAATATGAATGTTGAAGCTGGACTCAAATGAATGAATCGATTGATCTGAAATTTGGAGGAGGATGATAATTTGGGCATATGAAGGCACTCTAAAAATTTCATACCATTTGGATAAATAACAATGGTACTTCCTGAAGGAAATATGCCCTAGAGGCAATAATAAAGTTATTATTTATTTCCTTGTATCATGATATATGTTTATTATTCATGCTAGAATTGTATTAACCGGAAACATAATACATGTGTGAATACATAGACAAACATAGTGTCACTAGTATGCCTCTACTTGACTAGCTTGTTTATCAAAGATGGTTATGTTTCCTAGCCATGGACAAAAGAGTTGTCATTTGATTAACGGGATCACATCATTAGGAGAATGATGTGATTGACATGACCCATTCCGTTAGCCTAGCACTTGATCGTTTGGTATATTGCTATTGCTTTCTTCATGACTTATACAAAGTTCCCGCAACTATGAGATTGTGCAACTCCCGTTTACCGGAAGAACACTTTGTGTGCTACCAAACGTCACAACGTAACTAGGTGATTATAAAGGTGCTCTACAGGTGTTTCCGAAGGTACATGTTGGGTTGGCATAATTCGAGATTAGGTTTTGTGACTCCGATTGTCGGAGAGGTATCTCTGGGCCCTCTCGGTAATACTCATCACCTAAGCCTTGCAAGCATTGTAACTAATGAGTTAGTTATAAGATGATGTATTACGGAACGAGTAAAGAGACTTGCCGGTAACGAGATTGAACTAGGTATTGGATACCGACGATCAAATCTCGGGCAAGTAACATACCGATGACAAAGGGAACAACGTATGTTGTTATGCGGTTTGACCGATAAAGATCTTCGTAGAATATGTAGGAACCAATATGGGCATCCAGGTCCCGCTATTGGTTATTGATCGAGAATGGTTCTAGGTCATGTCTACATAGTTCTTGAACCCGTAGGGTCCGCACGCTTAAGGTTTCGATGACAGTTATATTATGAGTTTATGAGTTTTGATGTACCGAAGGAGTTCGGAGTCCCGGATGAGATCGGGGACATGACGAGGAGTCTCGAAATGGTCGAGACGTAAAGATCAATATATTGGACGACTATATTCGGAGTTCGGAAAGGTTCCGAGTGATTCGGGTATTTTCGGGGGTACCGGGGAGTTACGGGAATACGAGGAAGAAACTTTGGGCCTCATGGGCCAAGTGGTGGAAGAGAGGAGGAAGGGCGCGCGGCCCCCCTAGCCCAAACCGAATTGGACTAGGGGGCCGGCCCCCCTTTCCTTCTTCTCCTCCCTCTCCTTCCTTCTCCTTCTCCTCCCCTTCCTTCCCTTCTCCTAGTAGGACTTGGAAAGAGGGGGGAATCCTACTTGGAGTAGGATTGCCCCCCTAGGGCGCGCCTCCTCTCCTTGGCCAGCCCCCTCCCCCTTGCTCCTTTATATACGGGGGCAGGGGGCACCCCATGAGACACAAGTTGATCTACGGATCGTTCCTTAGCCGTGTGCGGTGCCCCCCTCCACCATATTCCACCTCGGTCATATCGTCGCGGAGTTTAGGCGAAGCCCTGCGCCGGTAGAACATCTTCATCGTCACCACGCCGTCGTGCTGACGGAACTCATCTCCGGAGCTTCGCTGGATCGGAGGCCGGAGATCGTCATCGAGCTGAACGTGTGCTGAACTCGGAGGCCCCGTACGTTCGGTGCTTGGATCGGTCGGATCGTGAAGACGTACGACTACATCAACCGCGTTGTGCTAACGCTTCCGCTTACGGTCTACGAGGGTACGTGGACGAACACTCTCCCCTCTCGTTGCTATGCCATCACCATGATCTTGCGTGTGCGTAGGAAATTTTTTGAAATTACTACGTTCCCCAACACTTCCTTCATGGTGCTCTCCACTGAACATAAAACTGGGAAAATGCTGAGGGAAATTGGCTAGAATAAATGAGCTAAAATTTGGTGGAGGGAGGTTCTATGGGCAGGGTCATGTCGTGGTAATTTTTCAGCAATTATAAATTGACATTAAATATAGTTGCTTCACAAACTGAAAATATTACCAGATATAAAGATTGGATGGTGATCTCACATGGATTGTTAGATGGGGCTCAAATTTTGTGGAGAGCTATGATTTGGGAATATAGAAGATGTGGCAAAAAATCGGCTAATTAGGATATGCCTAGATAATACTTCCTTCACAACAGTTCTAGCTGAACAAAAACTTTGGAAATTTGCCGAGGAATATTTACCAGGCAAATGGAGCTGAATATTTTCATGAGGCAATGATTTGGATAGTAAAGAATTCCCATTTTTTGGGGATTTTGGGAATGACAGAAATATAGGCTGCTTCACAACCTAGGGCAAAAATTGACACATAGACATGACACATAGGCAAAACTGATGAGGTGGCACCTAGTCATAACAATGCATCACAATTTACAAGGCTATGACCATCTATATTGGTCGTTATCAGCTAGAAATAAGGCAGCGGACCAGTGTTGTTTGCTTTACGACCATTTCGTGTAAGGAAATTATGACCTTTCTGGCAAGAATGGTCGTTATGTATTAGGGTTTGGAGCCCCCAGAACAGCTTTTGACCAATTGGTCTCAAATGGTTGTAAATTTATGACCAATTCTTACAGGATCACTAACAAAAGGTCACAAGTTGACATATCTCTTGTAGTGGAAGCAGCGAGCCCCACGGCGGGCGCCAACTATCGTGGTTATCTCACAGGGGGGAGGGGGTTTGGGATATGACAGATGCCATGAGATGGCTTCAGGTGAGGGCAAGGCTACTGTGGAGATCCGGGATGGGATTGAGCCAGCAGCACGCGGTGGTTTACCTAGGTTTGGGGCTCTCCAGAGAGATAACACCCTACTCCTGCATGTCTGAAATATATGTGGAGTAGATATAGCAGTATAGAGTGCTCCTGGAGCTGTATTCAAACGAGGCCATAGGAGCCGGGTGCTCTGGCCATCGCCTCATGCATGAGGAGCAATGCATGTGTGAGCTATGTGAGCCTCAGTGCATGTGCATGAGCATGTGTGTGTGGGCGTGGAGTGCTCATGGAGCCCGTGGTCAAGTGATCTCCCCTGGTGCACCTTATATAGGGGTGCCCAAGGGACAAGGGGTGGCCCACATGACCAAATACACTATTGGAGTGGACATCTAAAGTGACGCATGATGTAGGCAATAGTCCACTATTGGAGTGCAGTGAAGTGACACATGACGCAGACTATAAAGCTTTCTTTATCAGCAATAGTGTCTACAGTATGGCCATCTTGTCCGTGTCGTGTCAGATGGGATGTCGTAGTTGACTTTGCATAGCAGGTCGGCTGGAGCAACGAGACGGGGAGTAGGTTGGAGCAGTTCACCCTCGGGGCTGACGGTATGTACCAGTAGCTATGGTTTGATCTCTCCCTCTCTCTCTCTCTCTCGTGTTCTTGATTCGGCATGATCTTGATGTACCGCGAAGTTTGCTATTATAGTTGGATCATATGATGTTTCTCCCTCTATTTCCTCGTGATGAATTGAGTCTTTTTCTTTGAGGTTTTGTTATGTCGGATTGAATCTTTGATGTGAGAGAACTTGATGTATGTCTTGCCATGGGATATCCATGGTGACAGTGGGATGTTCTATTGATCCACTTGATGTATGTTTTGGTTATCAACTTGCGGATTCCTGTGGTGACATTGGGGTAATCTATGCATAGGGGTTGATGCACGTTTTCATATTCCTTTCTCCGGTAGAAATCTCGGGATACTCATGAAGTTCTTTGTGTTGTATTGAATATTATGAATCTGAAGTTGTTTGATGCATATGGCAAAATTGACCCACGAATACTTGTGGTGACATTGGAGCATCTAGGTGACATTAGGGTTGATTGATTTGTGTCATATGGTGTTATTTTACTACGAACTCTGGTGATGTTTGTGACACATATAGGAATAGCTCAATGGATTGATCTGAAAGAATAATTTTTGAGGTGGTTTCGTACCCTACAAGCAATTTCATCTTATGTTCTCCGTGATAGGAACTTTGGAGTGATTCTTTGTTGCATGTTAAGGGATTGTTATATGATACATCTCCAATGTATCTATAATTTCCGATTGTTCCATGGTATTATATTATCTGTTTTGGATATTTAATGGGCTTTATTATGCACTTTTATATTATTTTTGGGACTAACCTATTAACCAGAGGCCCAGTGCAAATTGTTGTTTTTTTGCCTATTTCAGTGTTTCGTAGAAAAGGAATATCAAACGGAGTCCAAACAGAATGAAACCTTCGGGAGAATCGTTTTTGGAACAAACGCAATCCAGGAGACTTGGAGTGGACGTCAAGGAAGCAACAAGGCGGCCACGAGGTAGGAAGGGCGCGCCCAGGGGGTAGGCACGCCCCCCACCCTCGTGGGCCCCTCTTGGCTCCACCGACCTACTTCTTGCGCCTATATATACTCATATACCCCAAAAACATCTAGGAGCACCACGAAACCCTATTTCCACCACTGCAACCTTCTGTACCCGTGAGATCCCATCTTGGGGCCTTTTCCGGCGCTCCGCCGGAGGGGGAATCGATCATGGAGGGCTTCTACATCAACACCATAGCCTCTCCAATGATGTGTGAGTAGTTTACCACAGACCTTCGGGTCCATAGTTATTATCTAGATGGCTTCTTCTCTCTCTCTTTGATTCTCAATACAAAGTTCTCCTCAAACTTCTTGGAGATCTATTCGATGTAATACTTTTTGCGGTGTGTTTGTCGAGATCTGATGAATTGTGGGTTTATGATCAAGATTATCTATGAACAGTATTTGATTCTTCTCTGAATTCTTATACGTATGATTTGATATCTTTGCAAGTCTCTTCAAATTATCAATTTGGTTTGGCCTACTAGATTGATCTTTCTTGCAATAGGAGAAGTACTTAGCTTTGGGTTCAATCTTGCGGTGTCCTTTCCCAGTGACAGCAGGGGCAGCAAGGCACGTATTGTATTGTTGCCATCGCAGATAAAAAGATGGGATTTATATCATATTGCTTGAGTTTATCCCTCTACATCATGTCATCTTGCTTAATGCGTTACTCTGTTTGTATGAACTTAATACTCTAGATGCATGCTAGATAGCGGTCGATGTGTGGAGTAATAGCAGTAGATGTAGAATCGTTTCAATCTACTTGTCATGCACGTGATTCCTATATACATGATCATGCCTAGATATTCTCATAACTATGCGCTTTTCTATCAATTGCTCGACAGTTTGTTCACCCACCGTAAGATATGCTATCTTGAGAGAAGCCACTAGTGAAACCTATGGGCCCCGGGTCTCTTTTCCATCGTATTATATCTCTTTTATTTACATTGCATCTCATTTACTATTTTGCAATCTTTACTTTTCAATCTATACACCAAAAATACCAAAAATATTTATCTTATTATCTCTATCAGATCTCACTTTTGCAAGTGGCCGTGAAGGGATTGACAACCCCTTTATCGCATTGGTTGCAAGGTTCTTATTTGTTTGTGCAGGTACAAGGCGACTTGCGTGTAACCTCCTACTGGATTGATACCTTGGTTCTCAAAAAATGAGGGAAATACTTACGCTACTTTGCTGCATCACCCTTTCCTCTTCAAGGGAAAACCAACGCATGCTCAAGAGGTAGCAAGAAGGATTTATAGCGCCGTTGCCGGGGAGGCTTACGCCAAGTCAAGTCAAGATTTGATCTCTCGACAACTCGTCGATTTCTGGCATCGTTGCCGAAAAGAGCTACGCACAAGTCAAGACATACCAAGTACCCATCACAAACTCGTATCCCTCGCATTAGATTATTTGCCATTTGCCTCTCGTTTTCCTCTCCCCCACTTCACCCTTGTCGTTTTATTTGCCCTTTTTCCGTTAGCCTCTTTTCGCTTGCTTCTTGTGTTCTTGGGTGTTTGTGTGCCTATTTGCCCCAATGGCTTTACCAAAAAGCATTGATCCCCCCTTTAGAAGGTTGGAAGAGATTGAAAACAACATTAGAAGCTTTATGTCTTTGCTGTTCGAGCATAATAATTTCTTCAGAAATGAGCTTAAAGAATAAAAAGTTTTATGGAATACATGAATAAAGAGCTTGATGATATGTCTAAGGAATTTTATGGTCTGAAATCTCAGTTTGCTCATCTTGAAAATTTGGTAGGCCAAATTTCGGATAAGCAGGCCACCTTAGTTAATAAGATGGCCGCTAAACCGGAAGATCGAGACAAAAATAATGTTGAAGATCTGAAAGTGATTGATGTGTCTCCTATTGAATCTTTGTTTCCAATATGAATCTTGATAAAGATGGGACTGGAGATGAGTCAACTTTAGCTAAAAGGCATCCCAATGATTCGGAGTTTTTAGATCTTGATGCAAAAAATGGTAAAAGTAGGATTGAAGAGGTCAAAACTTTACATAGCAATGAACCCACTATTTTAGATTTCAAGGAATTTAATTATGATAATTGCTCTTTGATAGATTGTATTTCCTTGTTGCAATCCATGCTAAATTCTCCTCATGCTTATAGTCAAAATAAAGCTTTTACCAAACATATCGTTGATGCTTTAATGCAATCTTATGAAGAAAAACTTGAATTAGAAGTTTCCATCCCTAGAAAACTTTATGACGAGTGGGAACCTACTATTAAAATTAAGATTAAAAATCATGAATGCTATGCTTTGTGTGATTTGGGTGCTAGTGTTTCCACGATTCCTAAAACTTTGTGTGATATGCTAGGTTTCCATGAATTTCATGATTGTTCTTTAAATTTGCATCTTGCGGATTCCACCATTAAAAAACCTATGGGAAGGATTAATGATGTTCTTATTGTTGCAAATAGAAATTATGTGCCCGTAGATTTCATTGCCCTTGATATAGATTGTAATCCTTCATGTCCTATTATTCTTGGTAGACCTTTCCTTAGAACGATTCGTGCAATTATTGATATGAAAGAAGGAAATATTAGATTCCAATTTCCATTAAGGAAAGGCATGGAGCACTTTCCTAAGAAGAAAATTAAATTACCTTATGAACCTATTATGAGAGCCTCTTATGAATTGAATACCAAAGATGGTAATACCTAGATATATTCTTGTTTTTATGCCTAGCTAGGGCCGTTAAACGATAGCGCTTGTTGGGAGGCAACCCAATTTTATTTTTGTTCTCTACTTTTTGTTCCTGTTTAGTAATAAATAATTCATCTAACCTCTGGTTAGATGTGTTTTTGTGTTTTATTTAGTGTTTGTGCCAAGTAGAACCTTTAGGTTAACCTACAGTGATAGTTAATTTGATCTTGCTAAAAAACGAAAACTTTTGCGCGCACGAGATTAGTTTTCATAAATCACAGAAACGTGATTTTCAGTTGTTTATTTTTGCAGAAGAATAATAAAAAAATTACCTAGGACTTCGTAATTTGGTAGACAGAAGTATTCGAGAGTTACAGATTACTACAGACTGTTCTGTTTTTGACAGATTCTGTTTTTCATGTGTTGTTTGCTTATTTTGATGAATCTATGGATAGTATCGGGGGGTATGAACCATAGAGAAGTTGGAATACAGTAGATGTAACACCAATATAAATAAATAATGAGTTCATTATAGTACCTTAAAGTGGTGGTTTGTTTTCTTGCACTAACAGAGCTCATGAGATTTTATGTTGAGTTTTGTGTTGTGAAGTTTTCAAGTTTTGGGTAAAGATTTGATGGATTTTGGAATAAGGAGTGGCAAGAGCCTAAGCTTGGGGATGCCCAAGGCACCCCCAAGGTAAAATTTAAGGACAACCAAAAGCCTAAGCTTGGGGATTCCCCCGGAAGGTATCCCCTCTTTTGTCTTTGTCTATCGGTAACTTTACTTGAGGCTATATTTTTATTCACCACATGATATGTGTTTTGCTTGGAGCGTCTTGTATGATTTGAGTCTTTGCTTTTTAGTTTATCACAATCATCCTTGCTGTACACACCTTTTGGAGAGACACACATGAATTGGAATTTATTAGAATACTCTATGTGCTTCACTTATATCTTTTGAGCTAGATAATTTTGCTCTAGTGCTTCGCTTATACCTTTTTAGAGCACGGTGGTGGTTTTATTTTGTAGAAATTCTTGATCTCTCATGCTTCACTTATATTATTTTGAGAGTCTTTTAGAACAGCATGGTAATTTGCTTTGGTTATAAAGTTAGTCCTAATATGATGGGCATCCAAGTTGGGTAAAATAAAAACTTTCATATGGAGTGCATTAAACACTATGATAAATTTGATACTTGATAATTGTTTTGAGATATAAAGGTGGTAATGTTAGAGTCATGCTAGTTGGGTAATTATGAAATTGAGAAATACTTGTGTTAAAGTTGGCAAGTCTCGTAGCATGCACGTATGGTGAACGTCGTGTGACAAATTTGAAGCATGGGGTGTTCTTTGATTGCCTTCCTTATGAGTGGAGGTCGGGATCGCGCGATGGTTAACTCCTACTGCCCTTCCCCTAGGAGCATGCATAGTAGTACTTTGCTTCGAGGGCTAATAAACTTTTGCAATAAGTATATGAATTCTTTACGAATAATGTGAGTCCATGGATTATACGCACTCTTACCCTTCCGCAATTTGCTAGCCTCTACGATACCGTGCATTGCCCTTTCTCACCTTGAGAGTTGGTGCAAACTTCGCCGGTGCAACCAAACCCCGTGATACGATACGCTCTATCACACATAAACCTCCTTATATCTTCCTCAAAACAGCCACCATACCTACCTATTATGGCATTTCCATAGCCATTCCGAGATATATTGCCATGCAACTTTCCACCGTTTCGTTTATTATGACACGCTCCATCATTGTCATATTGCTTTGCATGATCATGTAGTTGACATCATATTTGTGGCAAGGCCACCTTTATAACTCTTTCATACATGTCGCTCTTGATTCATTGCATATCCCGGTACACCGCCGGAGGCATTCACATAGAGTCATATTTTGTCATAAGTATTGAGTTGTAATTCTTGAGTTGTAAATAAATAGAAGTGTGATGATTTCCATTATTAGAGCATTGTCCCATGTGAGGAAAGGATGATGGAGACTATGATTCCCCCACAAGTCGGGATGAGACTCCGGACGAAATAAAAAAAAGGACAGAAAAGAAAAAAAAAGGGAAAAAAAGAGGCCAAAGAAGCCCAAATAAAAAAATGAGAGAAAAAGAGAGAAGGGACAATGTTACTATCCTTTTTCCACACTTGTGCTTCAAAATAGCACCATGATCTTCATGATAGAGAGTTTCTTATTTTATCACTTTCATATACTAGTGGGAATTTTTCATTATAGAACTTGGCTTGTATATTCCAATGATGGGCTTCCTCAAAATGCCCTAGGTCTTCGTGAGCAGGCAAGTTGGATGCACACCCACTTAGTTTTTTTATGAGCTTTCATACATTTATAGCTCTAGTGCATCCGTTGCATGGCAATCCCTACTCCTTGTATTGACATCAATTGATGGGCATCTCCATAGCCCGTTGATTAGCTGCGTCAATGTGAGACTTTCTCCTTTTTTGTTTTCTCACATAATCCCTTTAATCATACTCTACTCCACCCATAGTGCTATGTCCATGGCTTATGCTCATGTATTGCGTGAGGGTTGAAAAGGCTGAAGCGCGTTAAAAGGTATGAACCAATTGCTCGGCTGAAACCGGGGTTGTGCATGATGGGAGCATTTTGTGTGACGAAAATGAAGCATGGCCAAACTATATGATTTTGTAGGAATAAGCTTTCTTTGGCTATGTTATTTTGATAAGACACAAACTGCTTGGTTAGCATGCTTAAAGTATTACTATTTTTATGTCAATATTAAACTTTTATCTTGAATCTTTTGGATCTGAACATTCATGCCACAATAAAGAGAATTACATTGAAAATTATGTTAGGTAGCATTCCACATCAAAAATTCTGTTTTTATCATTTACCTACTCGAGGACGAGCAGGAATTAAGCTTGGGGATGCTTGATACGTCTCCAACGTATCTATAATTTTTGATTGTTCCATGCTATTATATTATCTGTTTTGGATGTTTAATGGGCTTTATTATGCACTTTTATATTATTTTTGGGACTAACCTATTAACCGGAGACCCAGTGCAAATTGCTGTTTTTTTTTGCCTATTTGAGTGTTTCGCAGAAAAGGAATATCAAACAGAATGAAACCTTTGGGAGAATCGTTTTTGGAACAAACGCAATCCAGGAGACTTGGAGTGGACGTCAAGGAAGCAACGAGGCGGCCACGAGGTAGGAGGGCGCGCCCAGGGGGTAGGCGCGCCCCCCACCCTCGTGGGCCCCTCGTGGCTCCACCGACCTACTTCTTTCGCCTATATATACTCATATACCCCAAAAACATCTAGGAGCACCACGAAACCCTATTTCCACCGCCGCAACCTTTTGTACCAGTGAGATCCCATCTTGGGGCCTTTTCCAGCGCTTCGCCGGAGGGGGAATCGATCATGGAGGGCTTCTACATCAACACCATAGCCTCTCCAATGATGTGTGAGTAGTTTACCACAGACCTTCAGTTCCATAGTTATTAGCTAGATGGCTTCTTCTCTCTCTTTGATTCTCAATACAAAGTTCTCCTCAATCTTCTTGGAGATCTATTCGATGTAATACTTTTTGCGGTGTGTTCGAGATCCAATGAATTGTGGATTTATGATCAAGATTATCTATGAACAATATTTGATTCTTCTCTGAATTCTTATATGTATGATTTGATATCCTTGCAAGTCTATTCGAATTATTAGTTTGGTTTGGCCTACTAGATTGATCTTTCTTGCAATAGGAGAAGTGCTTAGCTCTGGGTTCAATCTTGTGGTGTCCTTTCCCAGTGACAGCAGGGGCAGCAAGGCACGTATTGTATTGTTGCCATCAAGGATAAAAAGATGGGGTTTATATCATATTGCTTGAGTTTATCCCTCTACATCATGTCATCTTGCTTAATGCGTTACTCTGTTCTTATGAACTTAATACTCTAGATGCATGCTGGATAGCGGTCGATGTGTGGAGTAATAGTAGTAGATGCAGAATCTTTTCGATCTACTTGTCACAGACGTGATGCCTATATACATGATCATGCCTAGATATTCTCATAACTATGCGCTTTTCTATCAATTGCTCGACAGTGATTTGTTCACCCACCATAAGATATGCTATCTTGAGAGAAGCCACTAGTGAAACCTATGGCCCCCGGGTCTCTTTTCCATTGTATTATATCTCTTTTATTTACATTGCATCTCGTTTACTATTTTGCAATCTTTACTTTTCAGTCTATACACCAAAAATACCAAAAATATTTATCTTATTATCTCTATCAGATATCACTTTTGCAAGTGGCCATGAAGGAATTGACAACCCCTTTTATCGTGTTGGTTGCAAGGTTCTTATTTGTTTGTGCAGGTACAAGGCGACTTGCATGTAACCTCCTACTGGATTGATACATTAGTTCTCCAAAACTGAGGGAAATACTTACGCTACTTTGCTGCATCACCTTTTCCTCTTCAAGAGAAAACCAACGCATGCTCAAGAGGTAGCATTATATGATCTAATTATGTTATCATTGTTGAGAGAACTTGCACTAGTGAAAGTATGAACCCTAGGCCTTGTTTCCAAGCATTGCAATACCGTTTTTTCTCACTTTTGTTACTAGTTACCTTGTTGTTTTTATATTTTTTACATTTCAAAAACCCATATCTACTATCCATATTACGCCTACCATCTCTTCGCTGAACTAGTGCACATATACAATTTACAATTGTATTGGGTGTGTTGGGGACACAAGAGACTCTTTGTTATTTGGTTGCAGGGTTGTTTGAGGGATAACATCTTCATCCTACGCCTCCCACGGACTGATAAACCTTAGGTCATCCAATTGAGGGAAATTTGCTACTGTCCTACAAAACTCTGCGCTTGGAGGCCCAACACGAGTCTAGAAGAAGAAGGTTGCATAGTAGACATCAGCATACTATATCATTGTTTAAATCCCCTGCGAATGCTAAATGATAATTCAACAAGAGTTGTCTTGCATCAAAAAACTAGCAGAGGAGCAACTACCTATAGAAGAACCGAGTAACAAACGAGTTTTTAGCCATCATCAATGCACAACACCGCCTATGTGTCTTATCGGATTTTCATGCTAACTAGAATATGTCATCAACAAATTTATGAAATGGATAGGCGCATGAATTTTAAACAGACTGGCTCGATGGCCAGCACCACAATCAGCCACGGGTCATTAGCTAGATCATCTCAAGGCACAGGGAGAGGGAGGAGACCATGGACTCACCAGATCATTTTGACCCAAGAACAAATTGATTATGTGATCAACAGCTCCTTAAGATGGTGAACTAGAAACACTTTGATTGCATAGCTACTGCTCTCTTCTCCTATTATGTTGGGTTGGGTTTCCCTTATCAAACCCAAGCAAGAGGAATCATCCATCCGTCGCCCCACTAAAACAAGAACTAATAGCAAGATGCAAGGGGTCAACCAAGAAATAAAATCCGGAGATCTACTTCTCTACTACCACCACCATTACTGTGACCTGATGTACTACTACTGCTGCTCCACTTGATTCACACAAGGCCACCTGTCACAACAGCCACGCTGTTGCCGGCGCCAACTCACGACTGCTGCATGATCATCACGCCCGCCCATTGAAAACAACTAATGTGCGAGTTGAGAAACTCAAGATGTGATGTGCACGGAAAAACACATGTTGTCAACGGATTCCAAGTTTCTAACTAAACATAAAGTAAGTTAGCATTTCAATTCGTATGAATGACTTGGATTAGTTCTTTAATAACAGAGCATGTACCGTTGAATGTGAGGGAAAAAAAGCTCAGGCAAGAGGGCATAACACTCGGGCCCAACTAGCAGTCTCAGGATATCAATTATCCACTCTTTACCAGATAATATAACAACTTACGAACTTATACTGTCAACTAACATGAATGGTTCACCGCTTAATCATAAAAATCATTAAATAGAAACATAAACACGCACTTCCGATTTCCAAAGAGTCTTGCTCATAAATAGGGCATCTTGCAATAAGAAAAAAGACGCTTCCACTATTTCCAGGGGAACAAGGCTCCCTAAGTGCATCACTTCTACAAATGGAAATTATATAATCTGCTGTCTAATAGAACATCATAGAAGTCAGAAAAAACCAGTAGTTGATGTTTGAAGACATGGAAGCTAGGTGGAAACTTGTAGAAAAAAAATGTTGAAGCAACAGATTTGTTTGGATTGCTTACCACAACGAACACCACAAACTAATTAACCATGACATTTTGTTGATTTCCTGTTATTCCATTTCACCATAAACCATGTGATTTTCTATTTCAAAATTATTGATGGATAAAAAAATCTCCCCATATTTTAAAATTTTGTCAAATGCAAAATATATAAAATGTTCACAACCATTTAAATATTTCATAAAATTTAAAAACAATTCATGATTTTTTAAAAAAATATGATTAAAAAAAGTAAAGAACAAAATAAGTAAAAACGAAATTCATCGCCAGTTGTAGTCGGGTTGGGGGCCACCACAGTTGAAGTGATGGTTGCAACACTTGCAATCGCCTTGGTGGCTCGTGCCCTTGCAATTGGTTGCAACACTTGTAGCTGCCACTCTAGTGGTGGTCCTGTAACTAGCCTGACAACCCTCCTTGTAACACCAGTTGGAGTCGCTTTGTGCCAGGTGCAGTTGCAGTCAAGTTACAAAGCTTGCAGTTGCGTGTCTAGTGGTGGACATGCAACTAGCCAGACGACCGCCTTCCACCCGGCTACAGTCACATTGTGGACGGATCGCTCATAGTTGCGATTGGTCCCCTTGAAAATGTGCACTTTTAATTCCAACCTTGAGAACATTGCAGTTGCGACAAAACCTAGAAAACTTGCAGTTGTGACCTGCCTTGGAAAACTTGTAGTTGCGATTCCACCTTAGGGACATGTAGTTGCGACAAACCAAAGAAGACTTGCCGCTGCGACATGCGTTGAAAACGTAACATTCCGGTTCCCACACTTGGGTACTTGCAGTAGCGACAAACCTAGAAAACATGAAGTTGCGGCCTGCCTTGGGAAAACACGCAGTTGCGATTCCCCCTTTGGGACATGAAATTCCAAGAAAACCTAGAAAACATGCAGTTCTGGTTCCCCCTTGGGGACATGCAATTGTGACAAACCCCTGGAAACTTGCAGTTACGACAAACCTAGAAAACATGTAGTTGTTATGCTATTTAAAAACTTGCAGTAGCCCCCTAGAAAAATATGCAGTTGCGACATCTTGAATAAACATGCAGCTGTGACCCCCTTGAAAACACATGCAGTTGCGACACCTTAAAAACATGCAATTGTGACCCCATTTTAAAACTCAGCTATGACCCCTCTTGAAAAACATGCAGTTGCGACCCCTCTTGGAATACATGTGGTTCCAAACTCCACTTGAAAACATGTAGTTGCGACCCATCTTGAAAAACATGTCGTTGCGACCTCCCCTTAAAAACATGCAGTTGCGATCCATCTTGAAAACTTACAGTTGTGGCCCATCATGAAAACATACAATTAATTGTGACCCTCTTGAAAACATGCTGTTGCGACCCCTCTTAAAAATATGTAGTTGTGATCCACCTTAAAAACATAAAATTATCGCACCTCTTAAAAACATACAGTTGCGAACCCACCTTTATAGGATCACAATGCAATTTAATCTACGAGTAATGGCGTGAACGAACCATAGTTGAAACCCACCTTGTCCGATGAAAATAAAAATATAGCAAAAAATGAAGAAGAACAGAAAAAAAGCAAAATTCAAGAATGAAGAACGAAAAATAAAATAAAATAATAATACCGATTGTATGTGGACTTTTAAAGCGTGAAGCTCTCCGTAAGAAAGAGTGTACAAATGTCCAAATTAAACAATCACAAGGTGAAGTAGCATCCTGAAGAAGAAAAAACAAAAAGAGTAGCTAGTTTTTTTGGCAAACTTCGAAGCTTTTTATTGAGGCGACAGTGACGAAAGATAAAGCTCAGCCTGATAATAGAAAAAGGAAAAGGCCCATTAACAAGAGGGCTGCACGGTCAACAATGGGACAAACAAGCGACTGGACAACGACACAACAACACGAATCTCGGCAATGATTTTGATCCAACGGCTGTCCAGGTGAATGAGACCATAACTAATCAGCCCGTTGAATCTCTTGGATGATGATCTCGAGCGCTCGATCATCCACCAGAAGGGCATTATGGGACATGTTGGACACCTTGACCATCCTAAAATCCCCACCACGGTGGCTCCACGACGTCTCCACCGCCACGGCGCTCACCAGGTTCACCACCCCGTCGCCGTCCCCGGCGACCACAGACGGCGTCGCGTCGAAATCATCCCCGGGGAACACTATCCTTTCCGGCGTCCCCACCCCGACCCCGACGACGGTGGTCACCGGCACCCCGGGATGCGGCAGCTCCCCGCCGAACAGCGGCAGCACGCGGGACTCGTACGGCCCGACGGCCTCGCCCAACCCGATGGCGACGAGGAAGTCCGCCACATCGCCGGCCGAGTAGATCCTGCTCTTGGTGGTCACCAATGGCGTCGCGGAGCCGAAGGCGGCCGGGCTGGGCAGTCTCCACAGGCTGCTTTGCTGGCTCCTGCCCTGCCGCAGCAGCGCGCGCGGGTCCACGAATGGCAGGCCCAGGTTGTTTCCGGAGACCAGCGTCTGCATTCCCCGGACGAGGCCGCCCCACGGGGCGGCGATGGGCACGAAGAGCCCCACGAACCGCCGGCGCCAGGCCAGCGGCTGGCGGATGAGGAACTGATGCGCCAGCAGGCCGCCGAAACTGTGGGTGGCGATCACCACCGGCCTGCCGCCGTTGAGCCCGCTCGCCCTCTCGACTAGGCTCTTGAGCGCCCGGAAGAAGGCGTCGCCGACCCTGGACGGGCGCCCCACCGGCCCGACGGCGTACCGGAAGTCGTAGGGCGCGCCGAACATGGTCTCGCCGTCGCGGTACCCCGTCTTCTCCAAGCGCTCGACGAACGTGCTCATGTAGGAGAAATTCCTAGGAAAATCGAGAAATTTCAGCCGACTTTGATTCAGAATTGGGTACACGACACGATTGAGCAATCGATAGCTACTTACTTGCGATCAGGATCGGGGTAGCGGAAGGCTTGGGTGGAGCCGAAGAAGGGGACGCGCGTCTCCACGCCGGCGACGTTGGAGTAGTCGTCGGCGGCGGGGTCGTACATGGAGCTCATCTGCTCCGCGAAGCACGGCACGTTGGCGGGGTCCTGGAGGGCGGAGTAGTTGAGGTAGAGGCGGAACCACCCCTCCCCCTTGCGCGCACCGCAGCTCGGCGACGACGGCCGGTAGAGCTCGGTGAGCCGCGCGTCCAGCTCGTTGGTAGCGTAGCCCGGCACCAGGACCACGGGGTGCAAGCGCGGCGCCGCTTGCACCGCTGCTAGTGCCACTGCCAGTAGTAACAGGGCAAGAAGCAACGGGATCGCCATGGATGAACTGATCAAATGATCAAAATTCAGAGTCGTACTCCTTTTGCCCAATTTGCAGCACATTTTATACGCGAAGGCGAAGCATCCCATGTCGCTCGCTCGTATCCATCAGTTAGTCAATGTGGATGATTGAGTACATACAATACTAATTGTTGACATTTTGCTTGTGTGGAGGCCCCAGGGGCACTGGATGTGGAGATCTTCTTTTGAGAGATAATTTCAACCTACTGGTTGTTGAGCGTATTCTAAAAATCCCCTTGGGTACACGGTTAACTAGGATCAGTGATGGTGACGAGCGCGTGGGATTCCTATCGGCAGCTCTCACGGTTTGGCGAGGTGGGGTGGCCGCCCTCCTCCCAGGCTTCGGTGGTGGCACACACAGGCAGTGGCCGGTGTGTGAAGGCCCAAGGGGCACTGGATGTGGATCGATTGCTTCTGAGAGATAACTTCAACCTATTGGGTGTTGAGCGTATTCTAAAAATCCCCTTGGGTACGCATTTAACCAAAAAATTATCGTGGCATAGATCAAAGTCTTTCTTTTTTTTGCGGGTGGCATAGATCAAAGTCAACCATATTCTCTGCCCAATCTGGTTATTACTTGGAACGGGGGCACAAATTCGAGGCCAGGATGGACATGGTTTGGCTGAACTGAATCCAGTGTGGGATTATTTATGAAAGCTCCAAGTAACTGCTAACATAAAAAAAATCCGTCCCAAAATATGATATCATTTTGGACACTATTGATAGTGTCAAAAATGATCTTATATTTTTGTACGGAGGGAGTATATTTGGTGAGAACTAGATGGAGTTATTCCGGGGAGAGGATTGCTTCCAAATAGACACATAAAAGCGTCGGCGGAATGTCCAATTTGTCATGCGGGAGCGGAAGATATTCGACATATCTTGTTCACTTGTAGGAGAGCAAAGGAAGTTTGGAAGGCAATGGGTTTAACTGAAAGAATACAACAATTCCTAGTCATTCATAGATCGGGCTCTGTCGTACTTGAGGACATTTTATACTGGCGAGACAACAACGAACCTATGCTTGGGATGCTCGGTTTGAAGGAGGCGGTGGCTCTGGAAGCCTGGTATATTTGGTGGCAAGGCCGCAAGAAGAACAGTTTTTGCTATCCAGGCAATTACGAGGAACTACTAGGCCGCCGCATCTAGTTCAGTACCACATGAAATATCATGGGATAAACTACTTCCTGATTCTTACAAACTCAATGATGCATGTACTCTTGTTTTTCAAGAATGATATGGGCATAGTGGCGGTGGTTCTTCGGAACGATTGTGGTGAGGCTTTGACGGGCTCAAGCTGGCTCTTTGATCATGTGTTGGATGCCACTACGACTGAAGCTATAGAAATTTTGAGAGGTCTGAAATTTCTGAAGAGATTGGGATGTTCACCAACGACGGTCAAATTTGATTGCCCGGGGCTCATTCAGTCAAGCACGGGGATTATCTAAATTTGGAGTCCATATATTGCGGTCTTAGCAGAAATTTTCTTGGTTACAGGAAGGATTGGATCAAATTGTTCAAGCATTGTCCACGGAAAGCTAATCATGTTGCGCACAAGTTAGCTCGTTATTCTTTTGATTCAAATTTTGTAATATCCTGGGCTGATAGTCCTCTCAGTTTTATTTTGGATGAGATTTTAACGATGTAAGTTTATTCACAATTCAATAAAGTGCGCCAAGGGCTTTTCCGTAAAAACAAAAAGTTCGGTCTCAACTTCGGTTGAGGTGCCAACCGACCTATAAGCCTTCACAAAGGTCGACGACTTTCACGCTCATCCCGCGGCAGTGGACAAGAGCCGACGCCTGCAACGACCATTGCTCAGGGCAAGAGGAGGCGGACCTAACACTAGGTTTGGTCCATGTCAAATTGTTTGATTGGGCTTCTAGAATAAGCTGGGCAGGGGGTAGCTTATTCTAGAAGATCAAAAAAATCACCAAAAGAAATGGCCCTTAGTGTGTTGACCAAAGGGTTGTGTAATCGCGAGAGTAACTCTCGTCTCGCCTTAAGGATTTTCGCGGGGTGTAGAGTACTGGGCTGGCCCATTTCTAACGTTTCTTCACGCTCGCGCACTTGTTGTTTGGCGTGTTCGCTACGACGGTTTTATATGTTTCTTTTCATGTTTTGTTTTTTCTTTCAGTTTTCTTTCTTTTCCCCCGGTTATCTTTGGTTTTTCCTAGTTTCTTTGTTTTTCTTCGGTGTTCAGTGTTTCTTTCTCAATTTCCACTTATTTCTTTTCTTTGCTCTTCTTAGGTTTTCTTGGTTTTTGTTATTTTTTCCTTTTTCTTCTGTTATTACTTCATATTTCTTTGTTTCTTTCTCGGAGTTTTTCATTTTTCTTTGTGTTTTATTGGTTTTCATTGTTTTCATTCTTTTGCATTCATTTTCTTTAGTTTTTATTTTTTTCCTTTTGGTTTTACATTGGTTTTTTCTTTCCCCTTTCTGTATAGAAAAGGAACGTTATTTATATTGGATTATCGTTTCCTGAATACATGAAACATTCTTCATATACATCTAAACATTTTTTGTGTACACGTTGAACAATTTCGAAATATCTTCTTAACATTTTTTCAAGAATATGTTTTGATGTGTATTTTCTTGTTCATACACATTATACATTTTTGGTATACATATACACATATACACATTTTTTATATCCCTTTAACATTTTTTCCAAACATATATTTTGAGGTAAACATTTTTAATACATGTTTTCAATGTATATTTTGAGGTAAAGATTTTTAAACATTTTGAGGTAAACATGTTGTTATACATGTTATACATTTTTCTTATACATCAAGAACATTTTTAATATACAAGTTTAACATGTTTTAAATGCATGATCAATGTTTTTTTGAATTTTTTTATGTCTACTTGTTTTCATACACCTTGTACATTTTTTCATGCACTAGGAACATTTTTTATACAATTTTAACATTTTATAAATACATGTTTTCAATGTCTAGTTTTTCACACATGTTGTACATTCTTCGTATACATCTGGAACATTTATTTATGCACATTTTAGCAAAATCATGATTAACATTTCAAATGTATGTGTTTGAAATATTATTTGCGGGTATGTGTTTGATTTTTAATAAATATTTATTTCTTCTGAATATCTTTTTTCAATTGACGCTAACAATTTTTTTACATTGCGTTAACATATTTTCAAATTCACAGTTTTTAAGAAAATTTCAACAAGTTTAAGTTTTGGAATGCTTGTATTTAAAATATTTTCTGAAATATATAAACAATTTTAAATGAAAAAAGAAGAACGAAGGAACAAAAATTGGAAGAAGCGATTGACTCGCTACTGGGATGGCCTATATGCGTCCTTGATGCGACGCTGCCGGCTGCCTTCCAGCTCGCACTAAGAGCATATTTTCTCTCCGCATATATTTCGGCCCCGTTCGTCATATTTCCAGTTTTCTCTCCGCATTTTACAGTTTCCTCTATCACTTGGATGACTTGGTGAGAGGAAAATTTCAGCCCAGACCGCTCCTGTCGCAGCCGGCGTCACCGGCACCGCTGCCTCGCGAGCTTGAATCCGGCCAAATGAAAGAGAAGAATAGGCCAAACAGAGGAGCGCGAACAACCAGAGGTACGTCAACGCGTACTTGGAGACCTCCTCCTGCGTCTCGGGAGCAGCAGGAGCGTGCCTGGACGGCGTCCCGGGACGGGGCTGGACAGCGGTAGCGTCCAGGCGAGATCCAGTGCTCGCCCCGCCGAGGAACCTGAGCCTGCTCGGCGCCGGTGCTCGGCCCGCCAGGGCACCTCCCCTGCTCCACACCGGTGCTCGGCCCGCCGGGGCACCCTTCCCCTGCTCCGGACCGGTGCTCGGCCCGCGGGGGCACCCTTCCCCTGCTCCGCGTCACGAGCAGGTGCTGGGGAGCAGGAGGAGGCGAGGCACTGGGAGGAAGAGGACATGGAGGTGGAGGGACACGACCACGTCCAGATCCCCGCCGCTGCCCAGGAGAGTGGACTTGCCCAGCGCCTTCGATGCGTGAGCGCTCGCCGGCAGAGGCGAAGGGTCGATCCAAGTGTCCATCGGTCGATTTTGCTCTTGGGCAGAGGCGAAGGATCCAATTGCAATCTTTATTTTGCTTGTATGGGGCTTTATGCTATTTCACAGGGAGCTTATTGTAAATTCAACTACCGGCTAGTGTGCTCCACATTTGATCTGAAACGATTTACACGGGATCTATTTTGTCACACACACGTCGACCATAAAAACATTGTAAACACATTTTAGAGTACTCAGTAAAACTATCAAAACATTGTAAACACATTTTAGAGTATTTCGTAAAACTAATTTACAGGACAAACTTTTATAGGATTTGCTACAGATTCTAAGCGAGGCATAGGCGCACCTGTATATTGCTGGTACTAGAAGAACGCCCGTGCGTTACAAGGGGTCACATTAACTTTAAGAGTTCAATATTACGACATTGCCGACCTCTTTTAACATCAAATCCTCACACACACACTCTCTCCCCCTCCCTCTTCCTCACTCTCTCTCTCTGTAACACACACATAGCTTATTCTCCCCGCCAATAAGATTTACTCAATTGGCAATAATGTGTGGACTTGTGGTGAGCTTGACTGAAATGGATAGTGTGATATATTCCCTAATCATTTAACAATGAAATTTCAGAAATGGGAAGATTATGTAACACCTCAAGTCGTTAGCTACAGTGACCTCCCCTAATGATGCCATGTCATCAGGCTTGCTAAGCCAAACTGCCACTTGATAAAAATCAAAGCCCAATTCAAATTTAAAATAAAGTCAAATAAATTATTTTGTCAAACAGTAAAACTAAAATGTTCACCATATTCTATAAATTTCACTGATCTTTGACATGTTGAGCCCAACATCATTTGACCCAAAAATTAAATCTTGTCAAATTAATAAGAGGTTCAACAGTAGTTAAAATAACCAATTAAATATAAACCTAATTTTATGTATTTCCTTTTGGCCCCAAACTTTTTGTGCCACCTAAAAATATTGTGCTCGAATTGTGTGTATAGTTTTACAATTAACAAAATCCATTTAGTTGATATAAGAATAAATAGAAAACGGTGTTAAAAAGGCGAAACGGATTAGAATACACTACCCCGGGCCACCGAATCGGCCCAGTAGTCTAGTCCCCGCACGGTCATCTTCTCCTGTTCCCCGAGCCCATCGCTACAGAGCCGGGCTCCCGCCCGACCACCTCGCCGGCGTCGAAGGGGAATGGATAAGGGTGACGCCCTGCCTCCCCTGCCCCCATGGCCTCACTCCTCCTCGACGCCCCCTCCCAGATCCACTTCTCCTCCTCGCTCGCTCGATCTCGGTGATCTGGACGAAGTTAGATGCCACGGCCACCATGACCGACCCCGTCCACACGACCACTGCCCTCCCTGCTGGCTAGGAGCTTGTCGAGGAGCTCCGAATGCCAACGCTACTTCGTCTGCGCCAACAAGATCAAGTCCAGCACCCCCAGATCGACGTCGTTGCCGTCTTCCTCAACCTCCGGCCACCGCGACATTGCCGTTCGATCCGCGCTGCCCCGAGCTCCCCTGTCTTCCCCTAGGGTGCCATTGACACCGCCGTGATCTCCTCTTGCCTTTCCCTAGTTTCCCCTCTCGTTTGCTCTCGTTAGGTAATTCTTGCATCAAAAGGCACTTTTTTTTTGAAGAAGAAATGGAAATGCTACCTTATCAATTTCTGGCAATATTATTTCTGTTTTTGGACTCATTTCGCCGTGACCGAGAACCGCCGTCCGCCATGGCCATTGCAGGGGTAGCCACTGAGCTCCTCGGACTGACCCTGTGGCACATGCCCGCAACTATGCGCGCCCATGCCCGAGCCTTCAGCTCTTCTTCCGTGCCCACGGGGCAACTCCCTCTCTGGCTCTCCATGCCCACGCACGTGCCACACCACATCCCTCGCGCCCGCCGTTGCCATCACGCTCGCCACAGCCACCGCACCACTGTGCCCCGCGCGACGCACACCCTGGCCGCGCGTCACACTCTCGCTGGCTGCGCTCGCCCCATCTGCTGCCGCCTATCCCTTTGCTCGCCCCGCTGTCGCGCCCCTGCCTCGCGTCGCCTCCTGTCGCGACCATCTTCTTCCGGCCGCCCCCTCAGCCACGCCAGCCGCATCTCTGCCCTCCACCGTCGGCCGCTCGCCTCGCCTGCTGCGTGCTTCTTCCTGCTGCTATGTGCTGCTCTACCACTGGTACGCTGTTGCGCCATGCCCTCGACACCGCCGTCGACAAACGTGGCGGAGGGATTGTTAATGGAGTACGAGGAGGAGGTGGCGGGGAAGGTGTGGAGAGGCAAGAGGTCTAGGGTGGCGTCAACTGGCTGTGGTGGAGGTGATTATGAGAGAAGGAGCCGGAGCGGAAGGAGAGGTCACAATTGGAAAGAATCGCAAAAAAATTATAACCCGGAGATCTCATTCCAAAAAAATGATAATATCGATGGAGGGGTGATTTCCTTCAATAGGTGGAAAACATAGAAAATATTGGATGTTATCAAGGAAAGGTAAAAATTTCGGAAAGTTAGGATTTTGAACTGATTTCTATGCAAATGGGGTTTTATTGTTTGGTAACATGATATCAGTACCTGCCTCGTTTGTGACGTGTCTGATTAGGAAAGTTTGCAAATGTTAAGAAACTATTTATTGGGAGGAAAGTTTGTGACGTGACTGTTATTTTTTTCCTAAAACAAACTTCACTAATGAGAGAAATCGATTGATTTAGATAAGTTAGGAAAGTTAGATTCAAATCTATTATTTGTTTCTTAAAAATTTGTTATTTGTTTCCTAAGATAAATTGAACCAATAAAAGGAATCAATTGATATGAATAATTTAAGGAAGTTAGATCCGTGATTTGTTATACGTTAGGAAAGTCCTGGTTGTAATAAAGAGTGGAGAGAAAAATAAACCGATGGACTAGGATGGGAGGGGGTGGTGGGAGGAGAGACAAAAAAACCAGCAAAAATAACCATGGAGACTATTCATCAACTGCTCCATTAGGAGTAAAAATACCTGGCCATACCTCAGGCCAGGCCTAGCCAAGCCCGACGCAAAAAATCAGGCCCAAGCCCGGCACGCACGCGTAAAAGCCCGCGGGCCTCAGGCCGGGCCCCTTCAGAAAATTGTGAAAACGACGGGCCCGGCTCGGCTTTCAGGCTCAAAACCTAGGCCCGGGCCTGGTCCGGGAGCAGCATCGGGCCGGGCCGGGCTGCCCATGGCCAGGACTAATTGCTGGTCAAGCACAGAGGCGGGTGCGTGGCGAGCTTGGGAGCTCCTAGTCAGCGCCTTCAGCGCCAACTAGGAGTTTTGGCGCCCACGCAGCTGCGCTCTTGGGCCGACCCAATACGGGCGCGCGTGCAAAAGGGGATTAAGGGAAAAAGTTTGCGCCAGTGAATGTATCGAACCTGTGACCTCATGTTTTGTGCTACGTTGCGCTAACCGCTCGGCCCCTTGAGCGAGTTTGAACTAGTACTTTGTTTCCTTTTTATATTCTTTCTTCCTTCATTTCCGTTCTTTCTTTCCTTTACCTTCTTTCATTTCCCTTCTTTCCTTCCTTTCCCTTCTTTCCTTTACCTTCTTTCCTTTTTCCTTTATTTCACTTTTAGTTTTCTGGTTTTTTATTCTTCCTTACTTGATGATTTTTTCCATATTCGTGAACTCTTTTCAAATCGATGAACTCTTTTCATTTGTTGATGATTTTTTTTTTCAAATTTGATGAATTTTTGAAAAAAATCACAAATTCAAAAAGAAGTTCATCGAATTTGGAAAAAGTTTAAAATAATTGAAAATAAATCATTGATTTTGAAAAAAGTTCATCAAATTTGATAAAAGTTCATTGAATTTGGAAAAAAGTTCATTGAATTTGAATAAAGTTCATCGAATCAGGGAATTTTTTTTATCAAATTTGAGAAAAGTTCACCATAATTGAAAAAAGTTCATTGAATCTGAGAAAAGTTCATCGAATGTGAGAAAAGTTCATCATAATTAGAAAAAGTTCATCGAATTTGAAAAAAAGTTCATCGATTTTGAGAAAAGTTCGGCGGATTTGAAAAAAAAGTTCACTAATTTGAAAGCAGTTCATAAGAAAAATGAGAAAAAAAGTTAATGGTTTTAAAAAACTACACAATATTTGAAAAAATAGTTCATCAATTTGAAAAAAAGTTCATTTAATTTCAAAATAAGTTCATCGATTTGACGAAAAAGTTCATGTATGTGCCGGATAATTTATTGTCCCAGGAAGAAGAAAAATAGAAAACAAAAAGGAAAAAGCAAAACGAAATAAAATGAAAACAACAAGAAGAAAACGGAACCGAAAGAATAAGGGGATGGAAAGGTTCTAGTTAACCACATCGGAGTGATTGGCGGGGTGGTTGCACTAGGTTTGAGCAGCGACGGCGGCACATGGCGTCGCGGACGCTCGCTAGAGCCGCTCGGGGGCTTCCCCCTCCATCTCCTCCGGCCTCGAATGCCCTCGGAGTCAACGATGCCGGCAAATCCGGCCAAGCAGAGAGGGCCCTCAACCTGTTCGACGCAATGCCTAGCAAGAACCAGGTGGCCTGGAACGCCGCGCTCGTCGACGCCGGCCGTACTTCTTCTGTGAGATGCCCAAGAAGAACGCGGCCTCATACACCACCATGACCGGGGGCCTGTCCCATGCCGGGCGGTCACCACGGCGCGCCGCCTCTTCGACCACTGGCATAATTTGTTCATCTGGACGGCCATGCTGTCGTGCCATGTCCTCAATGGTGAGCCAGATAAAGCTGTTGAGCTTTTTGCGGTCCTTTATGGTGAGCTCTTTGCGCGCAAGGTTCTGCCCAACGCCCAATCCTTCAGCTCGTTGCTCAAGGCGTGTGTTGCCCTCAGGTCGCTCTCCATGGCGTCACAGCTCCATTCGCTCATCGTCAAGCTCTTGGACCAAGGCAGCAAAGACTGCATCTTTGCTTGGAATGCGTTGATTGGTGTGCACGCAAAACTGGGCGCACTGTCTGATGCCGAGAAGGTCTTCCATGGCATGCGGTACAAGGACATCTCGTCATGGAACATTATGATGAGTGGATACTCATGGCATAAGCTCGGCAGCAGGGCTCTTGATCTCTCCACAACGATGATTAACAAGAATTCCTTCTCATGGAACATCATAATGTCCTGCTTGTTGGAGAACCGCCGTGGAGAAGACGCACTCCGCATCTCCGTCCATTTGGTGAGACTGGAAGGCAATGTCAAGCCATGCGTGTCCACATACACAACTGCTCTGCACATCTGCTCGGTGCTGGCGTTGCTTGTTTTGTGGGCACAAGTCCATGCACGCACGGTGAAGAACAGTCTTTGTCGCGGCAGCAGTGCCTTTCTCTGCAATTCTCTGATCAGCATGTACAGCAGCTGCGGCATGACACGGGATCTGCAGCAGGTGTTTAATCAAACAAGAGTAAGAGACACCGTATCATGGAACTCAGTGGTACAGGGGCTTGGCCAGAATGGTCTAGGCAAGCAAGCACTGGTGGTCGCAGAGCGTGCTCTTGAACTGAAAATGTACAATGGCAACACCTTCATCGCCATACTGACATCCTGCAGCCATGCTGGATTGGTCCCCGAGGGCCTAGGTTATTTCAACTCCATGACTGAATAGTATGGAGTGGAGCGGACACTTGACCACATCAGTTTCATTGATCTCCTCGGTCGCGCAGGGAGGCTGGAAGAGGCGCATGCTCTGCTTCAGAAAATGCCATTCCCACCAAATGTGTTGGCGTGGTCTACCCTTTTGCATTCTTGTTTGGCTCATAAGGACAGCTCGGTGGGGAGCATCGCAGCACGGCAACTGAAAGCTCTCCAACCCGATGGTAGTGGAAATTATAAGAGGTTGGTGTTTGGTTGCGGGGAAGCTAGCGAGGTTAATGTAGCACCGTTAGGGACGTGAAGAGTGCTCTTCACATGCCTGGATGCAGCTGGGTCACCTGAGGCATGATTATGTTAAGATTATAATCAGACCATTACTGGATCAGCAAGAGGACATCTTCCATGTTGCTGAACCGATCAGAGATAGAAGGTTTCAGGAAAAGAAGTTACACCATCTTCCATGGTGAGGCAAATTCCGAACGATTTGGTGTTGATGGTTTCCGAGGCAGCAAACTGACTCAACAAACTATTACTGTAGTATGTATGTGTGAGTTTCGTTTCATTCTTTTTGGAGGAAATTATGTATGTACTGTACCATGATAACAGAGTATTGCACAGAAGTACAGACTGGTCAGAAACGTACATGTCCCATGGGCCAGAGAAATACATGTCAGAGCAGTGGTTCAAGCCCTTCCAGCCTATCGTATGGGACTTTTCAAGATGACACAGAATTTCTGCGAAAAGTATGAAAAAGTTATTAGAGACTTCAGGTGGAGAGATGTTGAAGGACATTGCAAGGTGCATTGGATGTCATGGGATCAAATGGTCAAGCCTAAACGTGCGGGAGGTATTGGTTTTCAAGATATGATGCTCTTTAATCAAGCTCTCTTAGCCGGGCAGAGTTGGAGATTGCTGCAGCGAGCGGATAGCCTATGCCCTAGAGTGTTGAAATCAAAGTATTATCCAAATGGTGAGCTCTTGGAGACAGTTTTTGCCTTGGATGCATCTCCCTTTTGGTGGGGTATCGAGTTTGGGCTTGAGTTGCTTGAAAGGGTCATATTTGGATGATAGGAAATTGTAAAAGCATCCAAAGCTCTCTTGCTAGGCTTCGTTGGGTCAACCAACTGAAGGAACGGTAAGAGAGAATGGAACACTGATTTAATCCACCAAGTTTTCTATCCTTTTGACGCCGAAGCAATACGCAATATCAAACTACCGTCTTCGGAGGTTGAGGATTGTTTGTCTTGGCATCTTGAGAAGTCTTGTATATTTACGGTCAGGAGCGCATACAGATTGGCTGCTAATATCCAAAGCCAAAACTCCCCTGCGGCATCTAGCTCCTCCAATGATGCCGATGACTGTAGAATTTGGGATATGATTTGGAAGGCGGAAGTTCCGGCGAAAATCAGATTATTATTTTTTGGCTGGAGAGTGGCCACTGGAACCCTGGCGACAGAGAAGAAGATTGATAGTGTTTGCAATTTGTGTGGATGTGATGAAGAGGATGGCTTTCATGACATGATCGCTTGCACAAAAAGTAGCCTTAAGACATGAGATCAGAAGTTCATGGTTGCTGCCGGGGCAAGATAAATTCCGGAACACGGGAGTGGATTGGCTTCAGAACTTATTGGAGCCATGTAACTCTGAAACTGGGACACGGATCCTTTCATCGCTGCTGTGGCGATGCTGGTTCTTAAGAGATGATGGTGTTCATAATCTTGGCAAAGAAACAATCAAGAGATCTGTGGCCTTTCTCATGCAGTTTGAGCTTGAGTTACATAACCATGGCCCTAAGCCCCTAACAGAGCAGTTGGGAAGATTGCTGTTGCACCGACTCCGTCAGAGCCTGTATTATCTCTGCTGGAGATTTCTCATGCAGTTGGGAAGATTTCTTGACGGAGACGGGACAGAGCTGGGTGGGACCAGCTGCGAGAGACCACAGGGGCCAGCCCTTCTTTTCTCTCTGTCGAAGCCTAAATTCCTGCAATGATGTTGGGGAGGCTGAAGCTGTTGCTGCTCTGGCGGGGCTGAATACGCTGTCGATCATGTACAGGGCCCCATTATCCTGGAGATTGATTGTTCAGTACTGACAAAGGATCTGGTTCCTGACGCACTGTCCAAACCTGCCTGGTTAAAGAATTCTGAAGGTCTTCTCTTCGTATCAAATTCACCTTGTCAAGCGAGATCAGAACATGCTTGCTCGTGGGCGGCTCGATCATGCCAGATTCCATGGCGGTTAATCAATCGGGCTTGCTAAATCTCACTCGACTAAGACTTAGCTATGTCTCACTGGATGCTATATTCGTCAGATCTTGCATGAAGATTCATGTAAAAAAAGGTGTTTTCAATTATTTTCTTCTTTTCTACTCCCTCCATCCCAAAATAAATGTTTCAATTTTGTACTAACTTTAATACAATTTAGTACAAAATTGTACTAAGATTGAGACACTTATTTTGGAACCGAGGGAGTATATGTTATGTCACTAACCACACCGAATGTTCCTCAAGGCCTTCGTGATATTCTGATTTTTTACTGTAATTGGGCCTCTGAGTAATCTTAGTCGTTTTAATCTAAAAAAAAGTATTGCAAAGAAAGATAAAGTTCGCGAACAGTAACTGCATAGTCGGTATGTTTATGTACCCGTAAAAAAAATCATATGTGTATGGTTTTTTTAGAAAAACTTTTGATCTATTTATAATCTGTGATGACAGTACAAGTAACACTAGAAATAAAAAATAGCATTTAAATTCATAGACCATCTCGCGACGATGACAAGCTTTGGAGCGAGTTGAAAGCGCCGCCGTCGCCATATAGACCAGTGTATCAGAACAACAACCACCTTCGATGATGAGAAGGGTAGATCAGAAGGATCTAACTTGTAGACACACAAACACAAGCGATCAGTAACGTTGGATCCATGGAGATCCATCGAAGACCAATTCTGCCCGAATCTCATGAGATCCGCCGGAGATACGTCTTCACACGCCCTCTGACGACACTAGACGCACCGTCGAGATGGGAACAAGGCGGGGAGGACTATATTTCATCTTCAGGGAGCCGCCATCATGTCATCCTCATCAGGACACAAACCCTAAGAGCAACTCTAGCAAACCCTGCATCCCGCCCCGACCCGAAAAATAACCGCCAAAATGCGGGTCGGGGCAGAAAAACCTGCCCGATCAGACCCCGCATCCCGCCCCGGTCCGCAAAAAAATTTGGGGGACGCGGCAAAATCTCGGCCCCAACCTGCGTATTTGCGGGTTTCCTCCTCGCCGCTGCGGTGCCCTGCATATAAGCGGAAGCGGTTGGTGGGGGGACATTTCAGCCCGCGCTTTCCCCCACCAACCACCTCCCCTTGATACGTCTCCAACGTATCTATAATTTTTGATTGTTTCATGCTATTATATTACCAGTTTTGGATGTTTAATGTGCTTTATTATGCACTTTTATATTATTTTTGGGACTAACCTGTTAACCGGAGGCCCAATGCAAATTGTTGTTGTTGTTTCCTATTTCAATGTTTCGCAGAAAAGAAAATATTAAACGGAGTCCAAACGGAATGAAACCTTCAGGAGAGTCTTTTTGGAACAAAAGCAATCCAGGAGACTTGGAGTGGACGTCAAGGAAGCAACGAGGCGGCCACGAGGTAGGAGGGCGCGCCCCCACCCTCGTGGGCCCCTCGTGGCTCCACCGACCTACTTCTTTCGCCTATATATACTCATATACCCCGAAAACATCCAGGAGCACTACGAAACCCTATTTCCACCGCCGCAACCTTCTCTACCCATGAGATCCCATCTTGGGGCCTTTTCCGGCGCTCCGCTGGAGGGGGAATCGATCACGGAGGGCTTCTACATCAACACCATAGCCTCTCCGATGATGTGTGAGTAGTTTATCACAGACCTTCGGGTCCATAGTTATTAAGTAAATGGCTTCTTCTCTCTCTTTGATTCTCAATACAAAGTTCTCCTCGATCTTCTTAGAGATCTATTCGATGTAATACTTTTGCGGTGTGTTTGTCGAGATCCGATGAATTGTGGGTTTATGATCAAGATTATCTATGAACAATATTTGATTCTTCTCTGAATTCTTATACGTATGATTTGATATCTTTGCAAGTCTTTTTGAATTATCAGTTTGGTTTGGCCTACTAGATTGATCTTTCTTGCAATAGGAGAAGTGTTTAGCTTTGGGTTCAATCTTGCGGTGTCCTTTCCCAGTGACAGCAGGGGCAGCAAGACACGTATTGTATTGTTGCCATCAAGGATAAAAAGATGGAGTTTATATCATATTGCTTGATCTTATCCCTCTACATCATGTCATCTTGCTTAATGCATTACTCTGTTCTTATGAACTTAATACTCTAGATGCATGCTGGATAGTGGTCCATGTGTGGAGTAATAGTAGTAGATGCAGAATCGTTTCGATCTACTTGTCACGGACGTGATGCCTATATACATGATCATGCCTAGATATTCTCATAACTATGCGCTTTTGTATCAATTGCTTGACAGTAATTTGTTCACCCATCGTAAGATATGCTATCTTGAGAGAAGCCACTAGTGAAATCTATGGCCCCCGGGACTCTTTTCCATCGTATTATATCTCTTTTATTTACATTGCATCTCGTTTACTATTTTTCAATCTTTACTTTTCAATCTATACAACAAAAATACCAAAAAAATTTATCTTATTATCTCTATCAGATCTCACTTTTGCAAGTGGCCATGAAGGGATTGACAACCCCGTTATCGCGTTGGTTGCAAGGTTCTTATTTGTTTGTGCAGGTACAAGGCGACTTACGTGTAACCTCCTACTAGATTGATACCTTGGTTCTCAAAAAATGAGGGAAATACTTAAGCTACTTTGCTGCATCACCCTTTCCTCTTCAAGGGAAAACCAACGCGTGCTCAAAAGGTAGCAAGAAGGATTTCTAGCGCCGTTGCCGGGGAGGCTTACGCCAAGCCAAGTCAAGATTTGATCTTCGACAACTCACCGATTTCTAGCATCGTTGAGGGAAAGATCTACGCACAAGTCAAGACATACCAAGTACCCATCACAAAACTCTTATCCATCGCATTACATTATTTGCCATTTGCCTCTCGTTTTCCTCTCCTCGACTTCACCCTTGGTGTTTTATTCGCCCTTTTTCCGTTCGTCTCTTTTTGCTTGCTTCTTGTGTGCTTGTGTGTTGGATTGTTTGTCGCTATGGCTCAAGACAATACTAAATTGTGTGATTTTCTCAATACCAACAACAATGATTTTCTTAGCACTCCGATTGCTCCTATTACCGATGCTGAATCTTGCGAAATTAATGTTGCTTTATTGAATCTTGTCATGAAAGATCAATTCTCTGGCCTTCTTAGTGAAGATGCCGCTACACATCTAAACAACTTTGTTTATTTGTGCGATATGCAAAAGAAGAGAGATGTGGATAATGATATTGTTAAATTAAAGTTATTTCCGTTTTCTCTTAGAGATCATGCTAAAACTTGGTTCTCTTCTTTGCCTAAAAATAGTATTGATTCATGGAATAAGTACAAAGATGCTTTTATCTCTAAGTATTTTTCTCCCGCTAAGATCATCTCTCTTAGAAACGATATTATAAATTTTAAGCAACTTGATCATGAGCATGTTGCACAAGCTTGGGAGAGGATGAAACTAATGATACATAATTGCCCTACACATGGTTTGAATTTATGGATGATTATACAAAAAGTGTATGCCAGATTGAATTTTGCTTCTAGAAATCTTTTAGATTCGGCCGCGGGAGGCACTTTTATGGAAATCACTTTAGGAGAAGCTACTAAACTCCTAGATAATATTATGGTTAATTATTCTCAATGGCACACCGAAAGATCTACTAGTAAAAAGGTTCATGCAATTGAAGAGATTAATGTTTTGGGTGGAAAGATGGATGAACTTATGAAATTGTTTGCTAATAAGAGTGTTTCTTCTGATCCTAATGATATGCTCTTATCCACTTTGATTGAGAATAATGAATCTATGGATGTGAATTTTGTTGGTAGGAACAATTTTTGTAACAACGCGTATAGAGGAAACTTTAATTCTAGGTCGTTCCCTAGTAATTCCTCTAGTAATTATGGTAATTCCTACAACAATTCTTATGGATATTTCAATAATATGCCCTCTGATTTTGAGAATAGTGTTAAAGAATTTATGATTTCACAAAAGAATTTCAATGCTTTGCTTGAAGAAAAATTGCCTAAGATTGATGAGTTGGCTAGGAACGTGGATAGAACTTCTCTTGAAGTTGATTCTTTGAAACTTAGATCTATTCCACCTAAGCATGATATCAATGAGTCTCCCAAATCCATGAGAATTTCCATTGATGAGTGCAAAGAAAGAACCGCTAGGATGCGTGCTAAAAAGGATTGCTTTGTGAAAGCGTGTTCTTCTAGTTTTCATGATAATAAGGATGAAGATCCGAAAGTGATTGATGTATCTCCTATTAAATCTTTGTTTTCCAATATGAATCTTAATAAAGATGGGACTGAAGATAAGTCAACTTTAGCTAAAAGGTGTCTCAATGATTCGGAGTTTTTAGATCTTGATGCAAAAATTGGTAAAAGTGGGATTGAAGAGGTCAAAACTTTACATAGCAATGAACCCACTATTTTGAATTTCAAGGAATTTAATTATGATAATTGCTCTTTGATAGATTGTATTTCCTTGTTGCAATCCGTGCTAAATTCTCCTCATGCTTATAGTCAAAATTAAGCTATTGCCAAACATATCGTTGATGCTTTAATGCAATCTTATGAAGAAAAACTTGAATTAGAAGTTTCTATCCCTAGAAAACTTTATGACGAGTGGGAACCTACTATTAAAATTAGGATTAAAAATCATGAATGCTATGCTTTGTGTGATTTGGGTGCTAGTGTTTCCATGATTCCTAAAACTTTGTGTGATATGCTAGGTTTCCATGAATTTGATGATTGTTCTTTAAATTTGCATCTTGCGGATTCCACTATTAAGAAACCTATGGGGAGGATTAATGATGTTTTTATTGTTGCAAATTGGAATTATGTGCCCGTAGTTTTCATTGTCCTTGATATAGATTGTAATCCTTCATGTCCTATTATTCTTGGTAGACCTTTCCTTAGAACGATTGGTGCAATTATTGATATGAAAGTAGGAAATATTAGATTCCAATTTTCATTAAGAAAAGGCATGGAGCACTTTCGTAGGAAGAAAATTAAATTACCGTATGAACCTTTTATGAGAGTCACTTATGAATTGAATACCAAAGATGGTAATACCTAGATCTATTCTTGTTTTTATGCCTAGCTAGGGGCGTTAAACGATAGCGCTTGTTGGGAGGCAACCCAGTTTTATTTTTGTTCTTTACTTTTTGTTCCTGTTTAGTAATAATTAATTTATCTAGCCTCTGGTTAGATGTGGTTTTGTGTTTTAATTAGTGTTTGTGCCAAGTAAAACCTTTAGGATAACCTACGCCGATAGTTAATTTGATCTTGCTGAAAAACAGAAACTTTTGCACGCACTAGATTAGTTTTCATAAATCACAGAAACGTGATTTTCAGTTGATTCTTTTTTTAGAAGATTAATAAACAAATTACCTAGTACTTCCTAATTTTGTAGAATTTTTGTGGTTCCATAAATATTCTAGAGTTACAGATTGCTACAGACTGTTCTGTTTTTGACAGATTCTTTTTTCGTGTGTTGTTTGCTTATTTTGATGAATCTATGGCTAGTATCGGGGGTATGAACCATAGAGAAGTTGGAATACAGTAGGTTTAACACCAACATAAATAAATAATGAGTTCATTACAGTACCTTAAAGTGGTGGTTTGTTTTCTTGCACTAACGGAGCTCATAAGATTTTCTGTTGAGTTTTGTGTTGTGAAGTTTTCAAGTTTTGGATAAAGATTTGATGGATTTTGGAATAAGCAGTGGCAAGAGCCTAAGCTTGGGGATGCCCAAGGCACCCCAAGGTAAAATTCAAGGACAACCAAAAGCCTAAGCTCTGGGATGCCCCGGAAGGCATCCCCTCTTTCATCTTCGTCTATCGGTAACTTTACTTGAGGCTATATTTTTATTCACCACATGATATGTATTTTGCTTGGAGCGTCTTGTATGATTTGAGTCTTTTCTTTTTAGTTTATCACAATCATCCTTGCTGTACACACCTTTTGGAGAGACACACATGAATCGGAATTCATTAGAATACTCTATGTGCTTCACTTATATCTTTTGAGCTAGACAATTTTCTCCAGTGCTTCACTTATACCTTTTTAGAGCACGGTGGTGGTTTTATTTTATAGAAATTATTGATCTCTCATGCTTCACTTATATTATTTTGAGAGTCTTTTATAACAGCATGGTAATTCGCTTTGGTTATAAAATTAGTCCTAATATGATGGGCATCCAAGTTTGGTAAAATAAAAACTTTCATATGGAGTGCATTAAACACTATAATAAATTTGATACTTGATAATTGTTTTGAGATTTAAAGGTGGTAATGTTAGAGTCATGCTAGTTGGGTAATTATGAAATTGAGAAATACTTGTGTTAAAGTTGGCAAGTCCCGTAGCATGCACGTATGGTGAACGTTGTGTGACAAATTTGAAGCATGGGGTGTTCTTTGATTGCCTTCCTTATGAGTGGAGGTCGGGATCGCGTGATGGTTAATTCCTACCAACCCTTCCCCTAGGAGCATGCGTAGTAGTACTTTGCTTCGAGGGCTAATAAACTTTTGCAATAAGTATATGAATTCTTTATGACTAATGTGAGTCCATGGATTATACGCACTCTTACCCTTCCGCAATTTGCTAGCCTCTACAGTACCGTGCATTGCCCTTTCTCACCTTGAGAGTTGGTGCGAACTTCGCCGGTGCATCCAAACCCCGTGATACGATACGCTCTATCACACATAAACCTCCTTATATCTTCCTCAAAACAGCCACCATACCTACCTATTATGGCATTTCCATAGCCATTCCGAGATATATTGCCATGCAACTTTCCACCGTTCCGCTTATTATGACACGCTCCATCATTTAGTTGACATCGGATTTGTGTCAAAGCCACCTTTATAATTCTTTCATACATGTCGCTCTTGATTCATTGCATATCCTGGTACACCGCCGGAGGCATTCACATAGAGTCATATTTTGTCATAAGTATTGAGTTGTATTTCTTGAGTTGTAAATAAATAGAAGTGTGATGATTTCCATTATTAGAGCATTGTCCCATGTGAGGAAAGGATGATGGAGACTATGGTTCCCCCACAAGTCGGGATGAGACTCCGGACGAAATAAAAAAGATAAAAAAAAGAAAAGAAAAAAAGAGAGGCCAAAGAAGCCCAAATAAAATAAATGAGAGAAAAAGAGAGAAGGGACAATGTTACTATCCCTTTTCCACACTTGTGCTTCAAAATAGCACCATGATCTTCATGATAGAGAGTTTCTTATTTTGTCACTTTCATATACTAGTGGGAATTTTTAATTATAGAACTTGGCTTGTATATTCCAATGATGGGCTTCCTCAAAATGCCCTAGGTCTTCGTGAGCAGGCAAGTTGGATGCACACCCACTTACTTTCTTTTTGATGAGATTTCATGCATTTATAGCTCTAGTGCATCCGTTGCATGGCAATCCCTACTCCTCGTATTGACATCAATTGATGGGCATCTCCATAGCCTGTTGATTAGCCGCGTCAATGTGAGACTTTCTCCTTTTTTGTTTTCTCACATAATCCCTATCATCATACTCTACTCCACCCATAGTGCTATGTCCATGGCTTACGCTCATGTATTGCGTGAGGGTTGAAAAGGCTGAAGCGCGTTAAAAAGTATGAACCAATTGCTTGGCTGAAACCGGGGTTGTGCATGATGGGAGCATTTTGTGTGACGAAAATGAAGCATGAACAAACTACATGATTTTGTAGAGATAAGCTTTCTTTGGCTATGTTATTTTGATAAGACATAAACTGCTTGGTTAGCATGCTTGAAGTATTACTATTTTTATGTCAATATTAAACTTTTATCTTGAATTTTTCGGATCTGAACATTCATGCCACAATAAAGAGAATTACATTGAAAATTATGTTAGGTAGCATTCCACATCAAAAATTCTGTTTTTACCATTTACCTACTCGAGGACAAGCATGAATTAAGGTTGGGGATGCTTGATACGTCTCCAACGTATCTATAACTTTGGATTGTTCCTTGCTATTATATTATCTGTTTTGGATGTTTAATGGGCTTTATTATGCACTTTTATATTATTTTTGGGACTAACCTATTAACCAGAGGCCCAGTGCAAATTGATGTTTTTTGTCTATTTCACTGTTTCGCAGAAAAGAAATATCAAATGGAGTCCAAACGGAATGAAACCTTCGGGAGAGTCATTTGTGGAACAAACGCAATCCAGGAGACTTGGAGTGGACGTCAAGGAAGCAACGAGGCGGCCACGAGGTAGGAGGGCGCACCCAGGGGGTAGGCGTGCCCCGCACCCTCGTGGCTCCACCGACCTACTTCTTTCGCCTATATATACTCATATACCCCGAAAACATCCAGGAGAACCATGAAACCCTATTTCCACCGCTACAACCTTCTGTACCCATGAGATCCCATCTTGGGGCGCTCCACCGGAGGGGGAATCGATCACGGAGGGCTTCTACATCAACACCATAGCCTCTCGGATGATGTGTGAGTAGTTTACCACAGACCTTCGGGTCCATAGTTATTAGCTAGATGGCTTCTTCTCTCTCTTTGATTCTCAACACAAAGTTCTCCTCGATATTTCTATTTGATGTAGTACTTTTGCGGTGTGTTTGTCGAGATCCGATGAATTGTGGGTTTATGATCAAGATTATCTATGAACAATATTTTTGCAAGTCTTTGCAAGTCTTTGCAAGTCTCTTCGAATTATCAGTTTGGTTTGGTCTACTAGATTGATCTTTCTTGCAATAGGAGAAGTGTTTAGTTTTGGGTTCAATCTTGCGGTGTCCTTTCCCAGTGACAGCAGGGGCAGCAAGGCATGTATTGTATTGTTGCCATCGAGGATAAAAAGATGGGGTTTATATCATATTGCTTGAGTTTATCCCACTAAATCATGTCATCTTGCTTAATGTGTTACTCTGTTCTTATGAACTTAATACTCTAGATGCATGCTGGATAGCGGTCGATGTGTGGAGTAATAGTAGTAGATGCAGAATCGTTTCGATCTACTTGTCACGGACGTGATGCCTATATACATGATCATGCCTAGATATTCTCATAACTATGCGCTTTTCTATCAATTTCTCTACAGTAATTTGTTCACCCACTATAAGATATGCTATCTTGAGAGAAGCCACTAGTGAAACCTATGGCCCCCGGGACTCTTTTCCATCATATTATATCTCTTTTATTTACATTGCATCTCATTTACTATTTTGCAATCTTTACTTTTCAATCTATACAACAAAAATATCAAAAATATTTATCTTATTATCTCTATCAGATCTCACTTTTGCAAGTGGTCGTGAAGGGATTGACAACCCCTTTATCGCGTTGGTTGCGAGGTTCTTATTTGTTTGTGCAGGTACAAGGCGACTTGCATGTAATCTCCTACTAGATTGATACCTTGGTTCTCAAAAACCGAGGGAAATACTTACGCTACTTTGTTGCATCACCTTTTCCTCTTCAAGGAAAAACCAACGCATGCTCAAGAGGTAGCACCCCTCTCCTGTCGGGGAACGTAGTAATTTCAAAAAAATTCCTACGCACATGCAAGATCATGGTGATGGCATAGCAACGAGAGGGTAGAGTGTTCGTCCACGTACCCTCGTAGACCGTAAGCGGAAGCGTTAACACAACGCGGTTGATGTAGTCGTACGTCTTCACGATCCGACCGATCCAAGCACCGAACGTACGGGGCCTCCGAGTTCAGCACACGTTCAGCTCGATGACGATCTCCTGCCTCCGATCCAGCGAAGCTCCGGAGATGAGTTCCGTCAGCACGACGGCGTGGTGACGATGATGATGTTCTACCGGCGCAGGGCTTCGCCTAAACTCCGCGACGATATGACCGAGGTGGAATATGGTGGAGGGGGGCACCGCACATGGCTGAGAAACGATCCGTAGATCAACTTGTGTGTGTATGGGGTGCCATCATATCTTCTGATCCTTTTTGGCTCATGGTCAGTAACGGACTTTTGTTCTATGCAATTAGTTGATTCATGCCATGCCTTTGTTTGCCATGATAAGTTCCTGTAGCGTGTTGTTGGATAGCTCTAAACATTGCAACCTGATGTTATTTCTGCTAAGCCTGAAACTGTTATTAGTTGCAATCTTGCCATGTGTTTTTGAGCATGTTCTATTAGTTTCTGGAGATAGCTCAGTGTTCATGTTTTGTAGTGCTTTACCTGTACTTCATGCCCATGCCTTTTGTTCTTATGTTGGGATGCTGTAGCATATTGTTTTGATGCTTGCAAGTTGCCTAGTTGCTGCTTTGGACAGCTTGTCCTTTAAACTTGTATAGAGTGTATGTGTTGAACCGTTGCCCCGTTTTGAGTGTGCTTTATATGAAACTTGCTTGATTTTGCATGTAGTTTCATATTACCATGTTGCATCCTTGTTTTGAGGTGTTTGCTTGATGTTTGTATGCATTTTGCATCAATGCCATGTTTAACTTGTCTTGCTCATATCTTCTAGGCCGTAGCTCCGAATTAAATGAACTTTATATGTAACTTGACTAGAATTTTGTGTAGATCATCTTGGTGCATCTTAACTTGCTGTTTAACAACTTGAACATAAGGTTTATTCAGATCTGGACCAACTCTGAAACTTGTATATGAGGACTTACCGGATTTGTTATATGTTGTTCCCGGCATCATTTAAACTTGCATTGATGTGTTGCTCTTGTTTGCATCATCTCTTGTCATGAGTAGCTTCATGTAGTATTGTCATGCATCATGCTTGTGGTGCATCATGTCTTGTCCATGTGTGGTGTGTTTACCATGTTGTGTGCTTCTTCTCGATAGTTCCCGTTTCGTTGCGATCGTGAGGATTCGTTCGTCTATGCTTGGTTCGTCTTCGTGGCTTCATCTTCTTCAGGGACTCGTTCTTCTTCCTTGCGGGATTTCAGGCAAGATGACCGCTACCCTGGATCTCACTACTATCATTGCTATGCTAGTTGTTTCGTTCTATTGCTATGTTGCGCTACCTATCACTTGCTCTTCAAGCCTCCCAAATTGCCATTAACCTCTAACCGTTGTCAGCCTTCCCAGCAAACCGTTGCTTGGCTATGTTACCGCTTTGCTCAGCCCCTCTTACAGCGTTGTTAGTTGCAGGTGAAGTTGAAGATTTCTCCATGGTGGACAGGATTCTGTTGGGATATCACAATATCTCTTATATTATTAATGCATCTATATACTTGGTAAAGGGTGGAAGGCTCGGCCTTATGGCTGGTGTTTTGTTCCACTCTTGCCGCCCTAGTTTCCGTCATATCGGTATTATGTTCCCGGATTTTGCGTCCCTAATGCGGTTGGGTGATTTATGGGACCCCCTTGACAGTTCGCTTTGAATAAAACTTCTCCAACAAGGCCCAACCTTGGTTTTACCATTTGCCTCACCACCACCTACTTTTCCCTTGGGAGTAATTAACCCAAGAGTCATCTTTATTATAGCCCCCCCGGGCCAATGCTTGTCTAAGTGTTGGTCCGAACCAGAGCCACTTGCAGCGCCACCTCGGGGAAACTCGAGGTCTGGTTTTAGTTGTACGTAGTGTTCATCCGGTGTTTCCCTGAGAACGAGATATGTGCAGCTCCTATCGAGATTGTCGGCGCATCGGGCGGTCTTGCTGGTCTTGTTTTACCATTGTCGAAATGTCTTGTAAACCGGGATTCCGAGACTGATCAGGTCTTCCTCGGAGAAGGAATATCCTTCGTTGATCGCGAGAGCTTATCATGGGCTAAGTTGGGACACCCCTGCAGGGTATAAACTTTCGAGAGCCGTGCCCGCGGTTATGTGGCAGATGTGAATTTGTTAATGTCCGGTTGTAGATAACTTGACACCAGATCCGAATTAAAACGCATCAACCGCGTGTGTAGCCGTGATGGTCTCTTCTCGGCGGAGTCCGGGAAGTGAACACAGTTTCTGTTTTATGATTGACGTAAGTAGGAGCTCAGGATCACTTCTTGATCATTACTAGTTGACGACCGTTCCTTTGCTTCTCTTCTCGCTCTCATTTGCGTATGTTAGCCACCATACTTGCTTAGTCGCTGCTGCAACGTCACCACTTTACCCCTTCCTTTCCCATTAAGCTTTGCTAGTCTTGATACCCATGGTAATGGGATTGCTGAGTCCTCGTGGCTCACAGATTACTACAACAACAGTTGCAGGTACAGGTTATGCGATGATCATGACGCGAGAGCGATGTTTGCTTGTTTGGAGTTCTTCTTCTGCTTCTTCTTCGACCAGGGGATAGGTTCCAGGTCGGCAGCCTGGGCTAGCAGGGTGGATGTCGTTTGAGTTTCTGTTTGTGTTTCATCCGTAGTCGGATGGTGTGCTTATGTAAGATGATGTTGTATTCGTGTGGCATTGTATGCCTTTTGTATGTATCCCCATCTATTATGGAATGTTGATGTAATGATATCCACCTTGCAAAAGCGTTTCAATATGCGGGTCTATCCTTGGTGGGACCTTCGAGTTCCTTTTGGATAGGGTCGCATCTTGGGCGTGACAGCCGACCAGTGGTTAATTTTGGGGGCGACGGGCTCTACAGCGTATGCGTCTCTGAGCGGGTGTTCGTGCCTTCTCGTGGGTGTGTGAGTCGCGTGGATCATGTTTACTGTTTTTACCTCTGGTGGGAATTTCTTCTGTCCCCCAGTGTTCGGCGGCGAGGCTCATCCTCGTCTTCACTTGGTGTTTCCCTTCCCTTGTGTTCGGCATTTAATTTTCCGGCCTACTTGAAGACCCAGCATTCTCTGTGATTGTGGTTCGCAGGTTTGTCCGGGGTGCCATGAATTTGGCACAGTCTGTCCAGGACATTGTTCAGACTGGACGATTCCTCTTTGCTGCCTTTAAATGGCTTCTTTTGTCGACCGGGTCGAGAGCCCCTGAATCCAGCGTTGACCGTTGTGTTGTCCGGGCTCTCTTCCTTATTTCAGATGTACTTGGGTCGCTGGTGCCTTTACGGGCCAACCAGCTATCTTCGCCCGCGCAAAAGCGGGTCATAAGGCTTATTAAGGCTGCCATTGTCCTCGGCTTTTCTTGGCCGAGGTGTCTGGCGAGCCACTCATCCTGGATGCTGTGTTTGAAGGCCGCTAGGGCTTCGGCATCCGGACAATCGACGATTTGATTCTTCTTAGTGAGGAATCTGTTCCAAAGCTTGTGGGCGGACTCTCCGGGCTGTTGGATTACGTGACTTAAATCGTCTGCATCCGGAGGCCGGACATAAGTCCCTTGAAAATTGGACCTAAAAGCGTCCTCGAGTTCCTCCCAACTTCCAATTGAATTTTCGGGGAGGCTTTTCAACCAGTGTCGAGCTGGCCCCTTCAACTTGAGGGGAAGGTATTTGATTGCGTGGAGGTCGTCCCCACGAGCCATGTGTATATGCAGGATAAAATCCTCGATCCAGACCCCTGGGTCTGTCGTTCCGTTGTATGCCTCTATGTTCACAGGTTTAAAACCCTATGGAAATTCATGGTCCAGTACTTCTTCGGTGAAGCACAGGGGGTGAGCAGCCCCTCTGTATCTGGACGTGCTGTGGCATGTCGTCGGCTGTTGTTGTGTCTGGTGTTGATTCCGAACTGGTATCCGATCGGTATGATCATTTTGGTGACCATAGTCCTGCGCCGGGGTGTGTCCTTTAGATCCATAGATGGACCTAGCCGCGTCGGCTTTTTTATCTAGGAACTCGCGTAAATCGTGTGCGGCATCCGTAGCTGCTCTGTTGCGGTTATGAAGTGGTTTGTCCGGCCTCCTGGTCGTGTTGTTCTTTGGTGGAACGGCCTCGTCGTCGAATTCTGGCAGCAGCTTACGTTTTGGATAGCTCTTTGTATGGCGATCGTCACCGTACTTTTCTTCAGTGTCTAGCACTTTATTCCATCTGTGATTGAGCGTTTCCTGTGCGGCTTTTAGCCGTTGCTTCTGCTTCTTTAGACTTCTCGCAGTGGCCATAAGCCTTCTGTGGAGGTTATCTCATTCCAAGCGTGTTTCCGGGATGATGAATGTGTCGTCATCCGGACTGTGCTCTTGTCCCAGGGCGGTTTGATGAATTTGTCCCTCGGGATCATTATGATCGGGCGTCTGCTCCGAGCTGTGTTCGGCGTGACCTGGCTCATCCTGCTCCATTGCTTGGTCCATATGGTCATTGTTGCCTTCGGAGTTGACTGGGGTGTCGATCTTTCTGGCGCTCTTATCGCTATTTTTACTGTTGCTGGACTTGGAGTGGCGTCTGCGCCGTCGTTTTGGCTTTTGCCCGGGGGTTTTATCTTCCGGATTGTCGTCGTCGTCCTCCTTAGGCGTATCCACCATGTATATATCGTATGACGAAGTGGCAGTCCAGTGCCCCGTTGATTCTGAATCGTCTCCTGCGCCGACGTCCATACCGTTGGCATCATCAGAGTCGAAGTCAAGCATGTCTGATACATCATCCACAGTGGCTATGAAGTGGGTGGTGGGTGGGCAACGAATTCCTTCGTCACCTACTTCCCATTCGAGCCGGACATAGTCCGGCCGAGAGTCTCCTGACAAAGAGAGGGACTTTAAAGAGTTCAGCATGTCGCCAAAGGGCGAGTGCTAGAAGATATCCGCAGCGGCGAACTCCATTACCGGAGCCCAACCAGATTCGGCGGGCTTGGAGGCGCGCGGACTGGAACCTACAACCGGATATGAGTCCGGGGGTCCGGTGTCACAGGCTTCCTTGGGGGTGAAGTCTGTGTTCGGCTCTACCGCCGATGAGTGTGCGGCCTCTAGGGCGGACTCCATCCACCCGTCCTCAGGTGATGCAATATGCCCCGGATTTAGGTCCGGGGCTCCTGTAGGGGCGATGTCCCAGGCATTGTCCGACAGCAGGTCTAGGCCGTGCTTGTCGTGACTGTCCGGCGCTCCTGGCGCAGGCCCGAATCCGTTGAAGATCAAGTCCCCGCGGATATCGGTCGTGTAGTTCAAGTTTCCGAACCTGACCTGGTGGCCAGGGGCATAGCTGTCGATCTGCTCCAGATGGCCAAGAGAATTGGCCCGCAGTGCAAAGCCGCCGAACACGAAGATCTGTCCGGGAAGAAAAGTCTCACCCTGGACCGTGTTGTTGTTGATGATTAGAGGGGACATCAAACCTTGCAGCGACGACACAGAGGAACTCTCAATGAAAGCACCAATGTCGGTGTCAAAACCGGCGGATCTCGGGTAGGGGGTCCCGATCTGTGCGTCTAGGGCTGATGGTAACATGAGGCAAGGGACACAATGTTTACCCAAGTTCGGGCCCTCTCGATGGAGGTAAAACCCTACTTCCTGCTTGATTGATATTGATGATATGAGTAGTACAAGAGTTGATCTACCACGAGATCGTAGAGGCTAAACCCTAGAAGCTAGCCTATGATGATTATGATTGTGATCGTCCCTCTAAGGACTAAACCCTCCGGTTTATATAGACATCGGAGGGGCTAGGGTTTACATGGAGTCGGTTACAAAGAAAGAAATATAATATACGGATCGCCAAGCTTGTCTTCCACGCAAAGGAGAGTCCCATCCGGACACGGGACGAGGTCTTGAGTCTTGTATCTTCACGGTCCAACAGTCCGGCCAAAGTATATAGTCCGGCTATCCGGATACCCCCTAATCCAGGACTCCCACATGCGGCGCTTATTTTTGAGTTAGTATTCCGGGCTACGGTCTTCCTCAAGTTCGTCCATCGGGACGGATTATACGGAGCTCTTACATAGATTCATGCCAGCTCATCAGGAGGGCGAGGTTAGGGTTTCTTGTTATGCGTACGTGACAATAAGATTTGGTGTCGGTCTCTTCGAATCGTTTCAAGAGCTCAACGGTGATGATTATGGCTCCAAAGCACTGGTCCTTAGGGGCATGTGTATGAAGACTTCTTGGCTATTATTGACAACGTGAGGCCGCCTCCAGTATTGGAGCGGCAGCGGCGACGCGTCGATAGCTCGTTCTGGCGGCAATAGTGGTCGTTCGGTGGTCCAATGACCTCAGTGTAATTTTATTATGTTTTGGGTGGTTTGTACTTCCGGTCAACCTTTAGAATATATCTTTACAGTAGACCCGAGTCATTTTCACAAAACAATATATATGAAATTATCAACATCTACCACAAAAATTCAATATCATTAGGTTCATCATGAAATATAATTTCATATAATATATATTTAGTATTGTAATTGCCCATATTTTTCTAAAACCTAGATCAAACATCACAAAGTGTGGCCTAGGACAAATCTAATGTGGACCATATTTTGATGTGGACGGATTAGTTTGCTATTTCAACATTTTCCATCATCATTTCCATTTGATGACTAGAGATGTTATTCCTTATTGTCATTTATTTCATATATAGATTATTCTAGATCATTGGACATCTCATAAAGAGGGTCTGAACGTGGCTAAATTCACCGTGTGAATTCCAGACCTAGACCATCCATTTGTTCATTTTTCCTAAAATCCCCAAATCATGTGGTATTGTCGTGAAATCTGTGAGACAACTAAGGAATCCATTGCATTACAGTTCATAGGAAATTTTCCATCCGCAAAAACCTCTGAAGGACTTGTTGGAAAGAGGGGTTCAAGCCCCTAGGGGGTGGGATTGTAAGGGATTTTGTGATCCCTCATCTTCACCCAAGCCCCTCAATTCCGCTAACATCCCCAATCCTTTCTATAGAAAACATGTTTGAATCCCCAAATGATGATTCCAGGATTTCCCTGGTTTTCGGACCCTCCCAGGATAATCCCCTATAAACCTCCTCGAATCTCTTGTACCAAACAAGGCAAATAGACGCCGTGACGACCACGAGCAACCTAACCTGGGCTGGCCCAGTTTGGGGCCTTTTCTCGTGGTTTTCTTATTAGTTGTAGCTTTTCTACTAGTTTCCTGTTATGGTTTTTATTTTTCCAATACATGGTAAACAATTTTTTTAATGTATAGTAGGAAAATATATGATGATTTTTTTAATACATACTGAACTTTTTTATTATTCATTAAACATTTTTAATATTCAGTGATTTTTTATAATACGATGAACATTTTTTAATATAGACTGACATTTTTTTAATATATGGTTATTTAAACAAAACACACTGAGCAATTTTATAAAATACTTATTTATTGTTAATAGGTTTCTAAATATGTAGCGTTGACATCCTGCTCCGTCACCAGGTGCACATGCAAACCAGCCCAAAATATCTTAGAGAGACAGGGAGCCATAATACTAGGTGCACATGGTAAACAGCCCCAAAAGTGGCGGCATGCTCCGTCCATCGGTCCCTCCCAACTGCCCAACGCAGTGAAGAAAGTGAGTAAAAGCAGATCGGATGTGCAGAGAACACTGCGTGGGAACTTACACTCAGTGCAGCAGGAGCGATGCTTCCTTTCAATCAACTCTATCTATATACACGTAGAAGAACATATACAAACGAAAGAGAAGAACATATACACGTAGAAGATGTTGAAAACCATGAACAAGCCATCCCCAATAATTCGCTCTCTCCAATCCATCCGGGTGCAGCTAGATGAGGTGAGGTGGCGCGAGAGCACCCACCCGAATTGGCATCGGAAGCAGCATATCTCCACCTAGGCGTGCCACGTACCACCGGAGACGCTGCCATTATCGGCAAATGGCAAAACTGATCTCAATCACCGAAAGCACCAACCAACCCACCCCGGAAGAAATCAGTCGGCAACAGCGACCGGCGGACGTACGCCTCGCCGTGCCGACATGGATAAAGCCGCGACGACGTAACCACCTTCTCCAATTTTAGTATAAACCCAGCACACACACCCTGCGCAGGAGCAAATCCTATGCGCAGTCCGGCCGCAGCCAATCCCGCGCCCCACCTCCACTTGGCAGCAGAGCTCAACAGCTTCCCCCCTCCCCGCTCCTGCCTTCCCTTCCTCGTGAAGCGAGCCGGGATCCCTCCCGAAACGGCTCTGAGGCGACGCGCACACTGTCATACCACTCGTTCGTCCCGCAGATCCACGCACAACCACCTGAATAATTTACAGATCCCGGAGCGGATTTCCCACGGGAACCCGCCGCCGCCCACCACCCGCCGCGTGATCCTCCTCCTGCTCCTCCTCTTCGTCGTCCTCCTAGGGGCCATGGGGAACAGCATATACAAGTTCGTGTGCGGCGTCTGCTCGGACCTCTCCGACGCCGCCTTCCAGCCGCACGGCGCGCACGCCTCCGTCGCCGCGCTCGGCCGCGACATCCTCGAGTTCCAGCGCACCAAGCAGGTCCCCGAGGGCCTCGCCCGCCACGTCGTCTCCTCCGCCGCCGCGCAGGCCAACTGGTACGTACGTATGCGGTGGAGTGTAATTCCGCTTCCCCTTTGATTGATTACGTGTTCTGGTTCCTTACCGAGCTCCCTCCGGCAATTTCGTGCTCCGAGTACTACCATTAGTTTAACTTGGAGCTGACGACGAGCCTGTCAAAAATCGATCCAGAGAAGACGGCTCAGTTAAGGATTTTTTGTGGAATTCTGTTGAGAAAATTAGGCGAGCTGCTCAGTTAAGGATTTTCCATTTTTTACTTTCTTTTTGCGGGTAAACCGGTAAAGGGAACGAGATAACTAATTAACTACCATAGTTACTGGTAAACCGTACAATTAAGAACTCGGTGCTATTACTGAGATGTTTCCCAGCAGTTGCTAAGCCTTGCAGCAGGAGCTACTGAGACGTTTCCTGGAACTGATTGTGAACGTTCGTAGAAGAAGCTTGTCAATAGTATCAGTGGAAAAAAATGCTACCACGCACGATGATTATGTTTCTGAAAAACTGAAACCATTTGTGTTGCTGATGTGAAGGTACAAGAAGCTGCAAGTGGCATGGAAGAAGGCGAGGCCGGCGCCGACGACGCCGGAGGAGGCCGGCCGCCTCGTGGTGCTGACGCTCAAGAACCACCAGAAGGCGGACGTCGACGGCCTCCTCGCCTTCTACGGCCTCCCGCACCCGAACGAGGCGGGATCGGCGCCGCCGCCGGCCGCCGGTCACCACGCCCCTCCGGCCCAGCACAGCGCTCCCGCGCACAAGCCCCAGGGCGTCAAGTTCGAGCTGCACACGCTCCCGGTGGACGCCAAGGCGGTGGCGGACGGCGACACGGTGACGGTGTACGTGGACACGAACGACGCCCCCAGCGAGATCAAGAAGGCCGCGGCGGAGCGCACCAAGGCGCGCGCCGCCAGGAACTACCCCACGGCCGACGCGCTCCAGAAGACCATCGCCGACGCCGGGTACAGGATGGTTCCCAACGCCAAGGGCGCCGAGGTGCTCGCCAAGAAGTACAGGATCAGGCTAAGGTTAGTCTTGTCTCTTGTGCCACGCCATTAATTGTTTCGGAGATCAAGATTGGCTAGCTTGTGATGAAATGGGATGGGATGGGATGCAGTGGGATCGACGCGCCGGAGAGCGCGATGCCGTACGGGAAGGAGGCCAAGGAGGCGCTGCTGAAGCTGGTGGAGGGCAAGTGCCTGACGGTGCACGTCTACAACACCGACCGCTACGGCCGGTCCGTCGGGGATCTCCACGTCGGCGGGGTCTTCGTGCAGGTGAGAAAGCAAGAATCGTAGATGGAGTATTGCACACGGTAGAGGCGAACTTAAACAAACTGTTGCTTCTGCATTCTGCTAGGAACACGTTCAGAAACAGTTAGTATGCCTTTTCTGAGAGTCAACTGCTCTACACAAACTTCAGAAGATAACAAATGAGATTCCCTCTTGCTTTGTCCGCAGGAGCAAATGCTGAAGAAAGGCTTCGCGTGGCACTACACCGCCTACGACAAACGCCCGGAGCTTGCCAAGGTAAAATCATCACCAGTCCACACACAGCTACACGCACTACACTGATCACCTGACTGAAAAACGAACCATGGAGAGGTTAATTATGAAGTACAGTAGCAATATGGAATCAAATCATGAAGTTGCTGACAGAAAACTAATCCTCTCTTTGATCCACCTGCAGTGGCAGAGCCAGGCGCAGGCCGCCCGCAAGGGCCTGTGGGCGGCGTCCAAGCCGCAGGAGCCGTGGGAGTACAGGAAGGCCAAGCGCAACGGCAACGCGTGATCCATTTCATCTCGAGACATATGTTGTTGTAACTGTGTTGTGTGTACGTGTTGTGACCATGGACAGCTGATTGATTGATTCGTGGCCTGCTGCACCGCAGATCCGTGGCCCAGAGCAGCGCTTGCACCACTGTACTTTTTACAAGCTAGGTGTAGTGAAAACTGAAAAGACTAGCCGAGCTAGCGCGGGGTCGTGAAGCAGAGGAGGCCGGGGCACATTGAGATTGGTTGGTGTCATTGTGTTGTTGTACCTGGTGATTAATTCGTGTGATTGTGTACACTTGGACTGGACTGTTGATGTTGTTTCTAGACAGAAAAAGGCTGATTCATAGGTTGCTGTTGAGTCGAATGCAGCTAGCTATATGTGCTGATAAACTTATGTTTTTGCTACTAGTATTATAATAACCAAGTGAGCTCTTTTAACATGGTCCCTCTTACCTATATGTATGAGGTAAGAGCATCTACAACCACGATGGATTATCTTGGTGCCCTATATGTCCATGGCGTCCGGTGCGCACGATGGATTAATTTGGTGTCATATATGCGATTGATGGGGATGGAGAGAGAAAGAGAAAAAAAAGAGCAAATGAAGAGAAAAAAGATGGTTTGAGGTGGGCTTAATCCGATGTGGTAGATTGCCCGGATACCATCATCTCCTCCCCATTTATCGGTTGGGTTTAGGGGTTTATGGACAACCCGGACATATGAAAACAAAATAAGGGCACTGATTGGGTGCCATTTTTAAATCTTCTCTCCCCTGTCCAATTTCCTCCCGGACATACGAGGACGGTTTAAGGGGCCAGACTGTGGATGCTCTAAGAGTAGCAAAGTTCATCAAAACCATTCGCTCTAATAACATGTGGGGCCAGCTTTTAATACATTTATTGTTAATCGGAATACTTCACGCCTAAGGCACGGCTGGGCGGGAACCTTTTTGATGCGTGGCTCAGCTCAACTATAGCCAACACATGTCAGAAGCCATGGTGGTTTCGGTCGCCTCGGATGCGGCCCAATGTCAAAACTTGACTACAAAAGATGATTATGTTGAACCAGTTTTTTAAGACCGACGACCGAAGACGAAGGGTAGCTCGGGTAAACCAAGGTGCTTCCAGACTTGAAGATCGGTTCAGGGACTATTGACGGTGTCTTGGCTAGGGGGCCTCTCACCATGTGCGCCTTTCGACCTGGTGGGCTGGGCCGAACACCGCCACTTTCAGTTTTGGATTGGGCCACATCGGGCGGCCCATGACGCGTAAACAGAAGGATCCAGAAGACTTGATGTATACTACAAGAAGCTAAATCATCGAAGACTCGTTTCCTCGTATTGCCGACTAGGATAATGTAACCTAGACCCTCCCGGGGGTATCTATATAAACCGAGGGGCTAGGCTCGTAGGGGACACAATACAATCTTTGGGTGGTTACGTGTACTCTGTACTCCAACGCAATAAGCACAAGCAAAATGTAGGGTATTATCTCATTGGGGAGCCCGAACTTGGGTAAAACTTGTGTTCCTGTTACCTTCGTGCCCAGACGCTTACTCTTAGGATGCCTACCTCCAGATTTATAGGATTTAGCTCCGTCGCATATGGCCCGGCACGACCCGACACGCATATAAAAAGGTATGGCACGACACGAGACACAACCCATGTCGTCCCTTCTATAAAAGGATTGTGTCGTGTCGGCCTAAAGGCCTCGACTCGGGGATCGGCATAGCACGTGACATAAAAAGGACGACACGGTCCTGCATGCTTGTGGCCGACCTTTTGGGTCGTTTTGGCCTTCCGGGCCTTCTGCGTTTTAAATTTTTGGTAAAATATAAAATATTAAGGATTTTTTTAAATACAGAGAAATCTTAAAAGTAATGCAAAATACAGAAGAATCTAGAAAATTAAAGAAACACGGACAAATCTAAAAATTAAGAAAAAAATGCAGAAAATCCAAAAAATATACAGGTATAAAAGATTAAGAACAAATACAGAAAAATGTAAAAGGGATGCGTGCCGGGGCCGACCTTAAGGCTTGACCTCAGGGATGGGCCTTGATCCATGGCGGGCCGAAGGCCACCCCGGCCCTTTTAGGCCCAGTTCTTTTGTCAGATCCTGGGAGAATCTGGCAAAAGAACTGGGCCTTATTTGCCTGCCGTGCCGGGCCAAAATACATGCCCGCGGGCCGGTCTTAAAAACACGGCCCGGCCAGGTTTGCCCTTATAACCAATAATTTGAGGAAAGTAGCACGAGCATCCCATCCTCGGCCAAAGCAGCAATGGAGGAAAAGGCGACCCAGAAAGCGGCGGCGGAGGAGAACCCCTCGCCGGAGTTGTGCCTGAGGATCCCCGGGGACTACGCCGTCGGCTCCATCCCCACCGTCCTATACGTCCCCGACTTCATCTCCCAGACCGAGCAGGCCCAGCTCCTCCACCATGTACTGTACTGGACTAACCCTCGCCTTTCTACTACTCGCCCGATCCCCTACTTTGGTTTCCCTTTCTTCTGTCTTGCTCGTGTGGTTTGACGCTCTCTCCGGTGGCGGCTTCCGTTGCAGATATACCAGGCACCGGCGCCCAAGTGGAAGATTTTGAAAAACCGGCGGCTCCAGAACTGGGGTGCGTCTTGCCGGCTGCAGCCCCTGCCTGAATCCCTGATTGGAAATCTGCGCTATTCTTTTCTTTTCTTGCCTCTGGGGAAGTGTTGATTTGGTCGACCTGTGCTGTGCAGGAGGAGTGGTGCACGAGAAGGGGCTACTGCCGCAGGCATGTGAGTATCCATCAGCATTGTAATGTTCAGCACAATTTTGTGGATTCTGTGTCATTATGAAGCATGCTTTACATAACTCAAGTGCCGCCATGTGGTTTTACGGAGACACTTCAGGGATTCGTTGTTCCTAATTTGGCTGCGATAAACTTGCTAACATAATTTGGATGCCCCGCCCTCTCTAGAATCCTTACAAATAAGGAAATTTCCATCAGAGCTTGAGGTAGAGAGATGAAAGAGAATATCATGTTCTCAGTTTTGAGAGATAACAACAACTATTCGTATTATCATCTGTTCTCTGTTAAAACGGTTTGCTCCTTTGTTTAATTTATTTTGCTACTCCAGTTATAATGCACCACAACAAATCACATGTTTACATAATTTAAGGTTTAATATTGGTCTACCATCCTTGCATCTTGCAGGCAATTTTTTATAATCGGGTAAACAGAAACTTATTTCAGATGCCCCCACCCCTATGTAATCCAAACAACAGCAAAATCGCCACGAGTGTTGGTGGTAGAGGCGTGTAAAAATTATCTTGTGTGCTCAGTTAAATAAATTGCAGAAGCAGTATGCATTTTCTTAAGTTTTCTCTTTCTATTAGTGAAACAAAAATGTTGTATTTATTTTTGAGAAATAACTGCATCGGGATATTCATTGTCAATGGGAGAGCTGGGAAGATCTCAACTCTTGGAGATTACAGAGGTAGGAACACGGAAAAGGAAGACAAGAAAAAGAGGTGATGTACAGGAGGGCAAAGAGCAAAATAACAGTAGGTACCCGGGATGAGATGCTCGATCAGCGACCACACCGCCAGCCGGTACCAGATATCGTTTGTGTAGGGGCATTGCACTTGCACAAGCAAGTGATTCCCAACAGCAGATTGCGTGCTCTTTTTGTGTACACTATTGTTTTTGGTCTATGGCATCATAAGGATTTTTTGGCTGGCATTCATGCATACTTGGCGTTGTACAGAAGACAAAAAAAAGTATTTTCCCAGGAACTAGAAATATGATAGAGTACTTAAAATTACAAAGAGTGTGCATTCTTTTTTCTTACTTAGGTAGTCATCAGTTTTTAGCATTGAAATTATGTTCATTTGTCTAATACTGCAGTACCTCCATGGCTTACAAAGATAACTGACAGAATCTGCCAGTGGACTGGTTTATTTCCGTCAGCAATCAATCATGTTCTGATTAATGAGTATCATCCTAATCAAGGGATCATTGTCAGTAATCATCAGCTTCATAATGTTTATTTCTCTGGTACATCTTTTATGGTTTGCACTTCACTGAAGTACAATAACACTGCACCTTTCAGCCACACCAAGATGGTCCTGCCTATTTTCCTGTTGTCGCTATCATATCCCTTGCTTCACCGGTCGTGCTCGATTTCACACCCCATGGAAAGTTCAGAGGGCTCGAACATACATATCTCCAAAATACACAATCTGATGAGTTGCAGGAGAGTAATGGTTCCTATAAGGTTGAAGGCACGAAGGAAGCTGGTCCTGCTTCTTCATCACTTCTACTAATGCCCTGCAGCCTCTTAATATTCAAAGATCAGGCTTATACAGGTTAGCCCTGTAGCTCCTTTCCTGAATTAGCTAGATCTAAAAACCTCTTCAGAGTAAGGCTGTCTTTTTTGTGTGCGACAAAACTAGGCCTTAATTATTTATATTTTCATGACATTTGCAGACTTCCTACATGGTATACAAGACAATGAGCTGCATAATCTAGACAAGGTGAAACTTTTGCCCACTGTAAAGCACTCCGAATACGAGCAAACTAACAATCTGCGTCATTTGCATTCTACAGGTTGCAAATATCTCGCAGTGCCCACAATTCAAGCATCTAAGCCATGATTACAGCCCAGGCAAAGCAGATAGCAGTGTTAGCTCTGAGCCAAGTGGCACCTTCCGCAGGACCACGACAAGAGTCTCGTTGACGTGCCGGCTAGTGTTGAATGTGCACAGTAAGCTGTTCAAATTCTAGTATCCGTATGGCCTGCTTACATCAGCATGGCCGGTGGGACAACGGTGAGAAAGAACTGTAGTAGATACAGAGGAGTATGCTAGCAAATCAGAGGATGAGAGGAACACCCCATATTGCCCCTATCTGGCCGGTGTATGTCTTTTGATCGTTCAGCATTACAAAATGTGAAATCCCCTTGGCGGACAGGGTTCAGTTGTCCTGCAGTTTATCCATGATCACATATGTTTCGTTCTTTTTTTTTTATGGCACATATGTTTCGTTCTTGATGTGGTGAATCAGAGTGTTTATCCTTGACTGATCATATCAATGTAGAAAATATGCATGATTTTTCTTGAATGTAACGGTAGAATGAACTATTAGTTCTACTAGTAATTTCCGAATATATTGCATGGGATATAGCTGCACTGGTGGTTAAGATTATTTGAATTTGGCAGAACCAGGACATTGTATATATAAGTAAGTAGAGACCATTCTGGCCATGATTTATTTTGTGATGAAAGTCGTTGGAGAAATATGCTCATGATCCCGTCCACATGAGGGAGGTCATGATTTTTCGTTAGAACAATCAAAGTCTTTTGTTTTTCTTCCATGAACCAGCAAATGGCGGATCATTTGCATGTTAGCTGTAATGAAATTCATGAAATGTTGTCGTGGTTTCATGTAAGGAAACTTAAAAAAAGAATGAAAACGGGGAACTAGAAGCCACTCTGCCTTATTCTTATAAGAGAAACTGCAGAGTGAGACTTTGAACCCGGGCCAGCGACAAGCCGACAACAATCTTTGTGTTGTCCACATTTGTATTAGGTTGGGTGATACCAAACCTTAAATGCTCCCATGATATCATCTTTGGAAAAAATAATTTTAGATGTTTCGAAAAATCTGTTTTTTTTTGTGAAAGTTCACAATGTATGTCACTATGATCGCTAAAAAAATGAGATCCAAATTCGAAATAAACATTGAGAAACAAAAAAGACAAATCTAGCATGAATAGAGTCACAAAAGGACAAAATTAAAGTCGACACTATCATGTCTGGATTTGTATTTTTTGTTTCTCAATGTGTTTTTCGAATTTGAAGCTGAAATTTGAAGGGGTTGTAAACATATTCGTTGTGAACACTCATCATTTTTTTCGGAATTTGTTGAAAATTTTAAAATTGATTTTTTAAAATCATATCATGGGAGCATTTAAGGTGTGGTATCACAGGATATTCTCCCCTTTGTACCAAGGCCGACTTACCATTTCTAGAAATTTTCATGGTCATTTTAAAAAGAATCATGGCACGTTCGTAAATTCCCTTGCTCATGTTGTTGTGATAAAGAGACACAGTGTATACTGTAAATAACTGCATTACACTTTCGACTGTATAGTCTCACCACAGCGGTAATTTGCAATAAAGTTTTCCCAAAAAAATACTATAGAAATGAGTCGTCATAATACCCTTGTTTCATTTTTCTTTCTTTCTTTCTTCCTCTCAGAGCTTGAGGATGCATACATACATACAGGCCTAGTGGGAGTATTTTTCTTTTACAAACCGCAATCTTCAAGACTGTGGTGAAGGTCTCTTGTAATTCCACGGGTCTCGCGATGGAATTTTGATTACAAGTAATTAATCTAATTGCAAATAATTATTCTGATGAGGATGGAGGCTACGGTAATGAAAATGGCAATGGTCTCCTAAAAAATGGCTATGGAATGTGTTCTGTTTTCAACGGTGAATGAAGATGGTTTTTAACAAGGGTATGAAGATGTGATGTTGATGCCGGGCTGCGAGCCCAGTCCGCTCTGTTCGACTGATGATAATTCTTGCATGGCCCGGTCCTAATACGGCTTCAGAAAGCACGCAAGCCCACGCACACGACTATACGGCCCATGGGCTATGTCATACGTCCCACCACCCCGGTTCGGCTGCACGAGAAAAAGCCCAGTTCGGCTCGAACGCCGCGCCGCCGCAGCCGCACGCTGCTGCTGACCGGTCCTTGCCCGGCGCCGGCGAGCCTCCCTTGCCTGCCGCCTCCGCGCGCAGTGGGCAGCCTCGGCGTCCCCCAGGCTCGGCTCCACGCGGCGCGGCGCCCGAGGGTGTTCCGCCAGTCCAACTACCCGGTGGTATGCACGCCTCTCACTCTCGCAGACTTCTTCGCCGCGACAGGGGAGCCCGTGCCCATGGCGGCGCCGCCAGGAGGCGCGCGTCGACGCCTCTGTTGTGCTTCATCGGCGCTATTCTCCTCGTCGCGATCTCTCGCCACACCCTGCTCCCCAAGGTATTGACATAATCTCAGAAGCTGAATGCCTGAATAACCCCAATCCCACTAGTGCGTGCAGGAAATCAGCGGCGCCAAAGATTTCTTTCTGTATGCCTCGATTGGCTATTGATCCTTCCCTTGGGTATCAGTAGCATTGCAGATCCAGCTGCCGAAGAACTGTGCTGCATTGACTGACTGAATCATTCCCTAATTCCATGTCTTGATTTCATTCTTGCGAGGGAAGATGCCATTTCTGGGCTCCTTTTGGAGAGTTTCATTGGCACCTGGTGCTTACATTCCCACGGCCAAATCTCATGGTGTGAAGTATGAGCTGCACACGCTCCCTGTAAGGCCTCCCTGCCTTAGGGCCTCCTTCTGCATTGGGCACGCCCAAATCGCTGACAGATTTGCATGCTAGCCTCTTAGGTGGATGCGAAGGCCGTGGCCGACGGTGACACAATCACAGTGTATGTTGATGCGGCTGACCCTCGTGAGTCCGGCAATGTGCTCCGTGAAGTTTGGGAAGCCGCAGCAGAGCGAACCAAGGCGCGGGCGGCCAAGAACTATGAGAAGGCTGACACGCTGCAAAAGATTATAGTGGATGCTGGATATAGGTAACTTCACATTATTAGGATAAAGCAACAATCTCTTTGTGTGTGGTGTCAGCTACTGAAAGTCTGAAACTTCTGAAACATCTTCTGAATGCAGGCAAGTTCCTGGCTCGACAGGGGAACAGGTTCTCGCAAAGAAGTACCGGGTCAGGCTAAGGTATGTCCCATGTTTTGGTCGGTTGGTCCCAAACTCCCAATTGATGATTAAGGACTTTCTTCTTGTTGGACCGCAGTTAAGATTTTATGGATTGAAATGAATGTAATACAGAGGGATTGATGCACCGGAGAACTCGATGCCTTATGGTAGAGAGGCGAAAGAGGAGCTAGTGAAGCTGGTGCAGGGAAGAACCTTAAAGATTTCCGTATATGATACTGACCGGTATGGTCGATTAGTTGGAGATGTTGACTGCAATGGTGTGTTCGTGCAGGTAATATGCCATACTCTCTTATCATGCACGTCAGAGTCACCTTTTGGAGGTCTGTTATGCTGGAATTAATCTATGCGAGTACCAAAATTACATTTGCTCCATGTGCTGTTTGTCTTTCTTAAAAGATCAATAATCATGAAATTGCACATTTACAGTACATAAAACTGAATGTATTCAAGATTTTGAAAACCCTTACAACTTTTACCGGAACATAAATCAGAGCAACAAGCTTAAAATAGTACTATTAAATTCTGCAACAAACATGTTGTATTTCCTCGTTTGAAGATACGCACATACTTATGGGATTGTTAACCGCTTTGCGAACTTTTGACTAAGACACGAATAAGTTCTCATCTTGCTTTTGAAACAGGAACACATGCTAAAGAAAGGTCTCACATGGCACTACACCGCCTACGATCAACGTCCAGAGCTGGCCGAGGTAAGCAGTGTCCCAACTAACAGCCTCAGTTTTACTTGACTGAAGGGCAGTATAGCGCACTCTGAACATTTGTTCAACCTGCCATATATACACTTGAAAAGACCTTTACAGACTGAAACTTGTTCAGTGGGAGAAGCAGGCGCGGGCGAGTGGGTTGGGCCTGTGGGCGCTGCCTAACCCCGAGAAGCCATGGGAATGGAGGAAGGAGAAGCGCACGAGGAAATGGTGAATCGTCCGGCTTGTTTGATTCGCTCTCCTGAGATTTTTAGAGAACACTAGCTTCAAACACTGTATAATGTGTACAATGTACCTCAACCCTTTCATGTTGTATTGTACCGTAACAGCTTGTGTAGGGTGAAAGCAGGAAGCATCGATTGGTGTGCTCCAATTAGGGACGCAGTTTCTTCTTTTTCTTTGCATTATTACCGTTGTAAACTTGTAACGATTGCTTGCTGTAAAAACCATGATCGAGTGGTGTCAACGAATGGATAATGCTATCTGATGTGTTGAATTCATACATACTGCTCGTGCTCGTAGCTAGTGGCAGAACCATCCATCAAGAATTGAGATTTGCCACACAATACGACCCCAAGATTTTAACCAAAAAAAGATAGATGTGCTGAACAATCAACGTGTGAACCAAAGGGTAAATTCCATTCTGCCTCCTCGCCAGGCCGTGCTCTGCTCAAGGCGGGGCAAGACAATCAGCGAGAGCGACCACCAGCTGAGGACACCGTGGAGGATCCTCTGCCCCGCCGGGCGCCGGCGACCTTCTTCCACTCCTCCTTCCAGTGCAGGTACACCCGCCTCCCCAAACCCTAGGTGCGTCGATTGGTTAGGGTTTCTTCGCCCCGGTCCCTGATTCCGCCGCTCCAGGTTTTAATTCCATGCTGATGGGGCGCTTGATTGCTTGTGAAAATCCATCCATCAACTGCCACCAAATTTGTCTCCTGTGTGCATCTTACGACGCAGAGGCCGGGAAATCATCTATCTATCCCCAAATGTATCTCTCTCTTGCGTCGACATCAGTGCGTCTGCATCAGATTTGCTGATGCAGTTCATTACTACTCCCTCTGCTTCTAAATATAAGTCTTTCTAGGGATTTCAACACGAACTACATACAGATGTAGATAGACTTATTTTGGAGTGTAGATTCACTCATTTTGCTCCGTATGTAGTCCATATTGGAATCTCTAAAAAGACTTATATTTAGGAACGGAGGGAGTAGTAGCATTGGATGCGTAGTTAGTTAATTGTTCCTTCAACATCACAGTGGGCTGCAAGAATGTTTCACCCGTCAAGGGTTGAGATTAATTAGTACTTTTGTTCTGCTTTTTCAACGGGCAGACAGTGCACTGTGCAACAAGTGATCTGTTTCCTTTTTTCAGTTTTTCCAGATCATCGTCTGTATTATTGTACCAATGTGGTGCTTGCTACTGTTTCGGTCACTTCACAACATAGCATGCTGATGCCCAATGCTAATGTGCCGTAGGTGGCTTGACTGTGACCTGACCTGTACGAGAAGCTTGTGATTGTTTGATGCGCTGAGACCATGAAGCGGAAATCGCAGGGGATTTCTAGTGGCATTTACAGATACATGCACCACTGCAAGAATGGAGTTAATATTCATGATGTCTTTGTGGAGATGAGCGCGTTCCGGGTGCTGTTTTCATATGCCAGCGCGATATTTCTTCTTGCCAATGTTTGCCGTACCTTGCTGTCGAAGGTAGTTTTCTCGGAATCATTCACAAAAGCCAAGTATGGGTGATTGGTTTTTCACTATTCCGCTGTTCGGATTATGTGCTCTGCTTGCTAGGTGATCATATGTTTTCATGAGTTCTTTGTGCTCTTGGCAATATGGACGCACTTGCGAAGAAATATGTTAGGTTCCTAAAAAAAATCATACTATAAATATTGTATTGATGATGCTATTACCAATTCACCATGCTGTGGTTTAGATTCAGGTGGTGTAGGTTAACGGAATTTTCATGCATTTGATTGTCCCACTCTAATGACTTGCCGTTTTTAAATGTTTCAGGAGAGTTTATGCCTTGGTTCCTTTTGGAGTGTTCCATTTTCTGCTATCGTCGCTAAATGCTTGCAATACAAGCCTATGAAGAAAGGTTGGACGCTAATGTTGTTTCTTTATTATCTCAATTTTGTGCTTTGCCATGAACTTACACCTTAAGGTTGCATAACAATGGGATACTCTTGTTTATCACCATCCGCATTGAAAATACTTGTGTGCAGAGTCATTGGTGATCATGCCAGCTTTTGGTATTCAGCTAGAGCAACACTTTTGGAGGTATGAAAGAACCAGTCGAGAGTCTACATGTGTGCATCCAGACTACACTCTTGCTGTCAGCATTTGTTACTCAGTTTTATGGCATGGCAATAGATGGAATCAAAGGCTTTGGATACCTAACTAAATAAGTACTTTGCATTTTAGCAGAAATAAAGTACTGCTCTCTTGTCAGTACTTGGCTAGTGACAAGATTTGCAAAGGATAAAGTTGTTTTGCATTAACTAGAAATGATCATCGCCTGCTTGGCTTCTTGACCTTTCCGTTCTTTTCATTAAGGTACAGAAAACAGAGGCTTCTTGATCCTTGACATGTATGTTATCTTTCACAGTGGAAGAATAGATCGCAAGTTTGTGCCCATCAGCAAGATCCTACAGCCGGTGCTGAATGAGTGCGTGACCCCTGTTACATGCTACTGGAGCTTGGCATTGCTTCTACGCGATGAAGACGAGACCATGCTTGTTTTTCAGGTAACTCTTGCCTGCTTTCAATTGATTTTCAAGTGCAATGTCAGGGACCTGTGGTCTGAAAGAGCCTTATGTGCAGAACCTGCATCCACCCGTCAAACTGTTGCTCCCAATCTGGAAAGCTCTGTGCGCATTCACAAACTCCGGCAGCATTAGCCCTTCCGTAGTTCTTCGACCATATGATTTACATGAACATGTTGATCGGGATGGTGCTGTGGACTCCTGAATAGTTCCCTGAAGACCTCTCTCTCTGCCGAGTGACAACAGGATGTTCAGTTGTGTCACCACTAACTGAAGATCAATTGTCAAGTGGAGGATTTTGGTGATACCACCAGGGGTCTGAGCCTCTGATCCTTTCGGTCGGTCCGACCGAATTATTTCTCTTTAGCTGCAGAAGAAACTGAATGCTCCACTTGTAACTTTGTCCTGGCCATGTGGTATTTCTGTCCACTGAAGGAGATTCACAACAGAATGTACCATAATGCCTTCTTCAGTTCCTAGATGGGAATCCATGTTAGTGACACTGTAAGGATGGTCCAACTGCTGATAATAAAATCTTGGACACTTGCATGCAGTCATATCCGTTGAGTAAATATCTTCTTTCTTTTTTAACTTGGAGAAGATGTGAAAATGTAATAGATTGGATCATCAGGCTACAGCTTACCAAGAAGATACATTAAGCATCTACTGATCGTTTTGGCTCGCCGCTACACTGCATGTACTGTACATCATTTTTTGTTGATCAGAACAACGTCGGTGCTCAGCGGATCTCAGGATCTACAGATGGAGATCTGTACATCGAAGGCGGCTGTTTCCAAAGAGCTCAGCAATCAGGTCATCATCATGCCAACCGTGCCATCATAACCCTCATCATGAAGAACTCTTCGAGTTAGCATGAACCGTGCAATGCTCCTTCTTGCAAGTGTTTGTTGCGCCTTGTTGTCGAAGGTACTATGACCGAGTTTCTGTTATTTCGCTCATGTGCTCTGGTTGCTAGATGGCCAATCTATTTCATGAGGTTCTTAGGCTCTTAGCGACGCGGATTCAGATGTGGAGATGGTGTACTCTCACTGAATTTGAAATTTACTCTCAGGAAACTGTGGCCTGAATGAGCAGAAACTGCGCCCGCCGGTCAAAATGTTGGTCCCAATCTGGAAGGCTTTGTGCGCATTCACAAACTCCGGCAGCACTAGCCCTTCCGTGGTTCTCCGACCACCAGACGATTTGCATAGGCATGTTGATCCAGATGGTGCTGTGGACTCGTGAATAGTTCCCCAAAGACTTCTCTGCCGAGTGGCAACAGGATTGTTCAGTGCCGTCGCCACTAACTGAAGATCAATTGTCAGGTGGAGGATTTTTCTGCCGTCTGACTGATGGATTTGTTTCTCCTTAGCTGCTGAGAAACTGAGTGCTCCACCTGTAACTTTGGCCTGGCAGTGTGGTATTTCCGCCAACTGAAGAAGGTTCACGACAGAATCCATGTACCATATAATGTTTCTTCAGTTCGTACGTGGGAATCCATGTTCTGTTCTGTGGCGCAAATGTAGTAACTTTAAAGAGGGTACGACTGCTGACAACAAAAATCTTGGGCGCTCGCAAGCAGCCACATGATCTGTCGCGCTGAAGAATATTTTCTTGCTCCTTTTATTCCTTGGAGAAGTTGTGAAAATCTGATGATTTGGATCATCATCTGCGCAGGTTTGCATGTAGGAGCTGACAGAACCACACGCCCGGCCGGAACTGCATGCCGCGGATGTACCAAGAAGAAGAAGCATTAACCATCTACCAATCGCTTACACCTGCATGTATTATACAGTAGTAGTATAATAACATCATTTTTGTCAAGCAGGCCAACAACCGCGCGCAGTGGATCTCGGTATACACAGATGGAGACCTGTAGTACTGCTTGACAGTGTGTTTTTCCCCCCCTTTTGTGAGAATACTTGACAGCGGCTGTTTCCGAAGAGCTCACGAATCAGGTCAGCATCATGCCAACCATTTGCCATCATGATGATGATGAAGGAACGCTTTGAGTTAGCATGAGCTGAACCAGACAAACCACAAGGTAATAATATCTCAAGCACCTGTGCTTAATCTGCACCCCTCAGCTTCAGAAATCAGAATGGATTTAACAGGAGCCATGCATCGTATGTGATTATTCTTTTGGTGTCACCGACGGACAGAAGGGGATCCGACCGACACACACGGGTCTGGGTCACTGTCGACGCGGGGCATGAGTGTGCGAGCGCAATGATGGCTCTGTCTGTCCCTGCAATGCATTGCGCTTCTTTCTCCTAGTCTAGTCTAGAGATGGAGTTCGGTGTAGGATAAGGCACCGAGCTTGGCTTGCATTATTGTTTTCTCCGGTTCGATACTAGTGCCGGATCAGAGTCAAGTCATCCTCTGCTTCTTCACACGATGAGATGACATGACATGGATTGGAGTGTGTCCCGTGATCACTCGTCAAATCCAATCCGCGGCTCTGGTTCACTCGTTTTCTCGTGGCATTTGGCCTAGTAGATGGGAAAACCCAATCACACCACCACTGGACCGACCCATCTTTAGTCGTCTCTCTGAAATGCTAGCCCCTCTTTGTTTTCTAGCCATTTTTTCACGTAGGCTACCTAGGTCGACGCCACCTTTAAGATTTTGACATGGTGGGCGGTGGTGGCGAGCGCATCCATCGACGGTCGTGCAACACACACACACACACACCGGCCCATCGCTCGATCGCAACAGTTGACAAGTGCCCTCGCACGCGCAAAACCGAACAACTGTTTTGTGTGCGGTGGCGTCGCGTGACAACATTGAGAGTATCAACGGGAACCAACCCACCAGAGATGAAGTCTTGGATAAATGCATCCATTTTTTTAAATTCATTTCAGGCTTTCTAACAATGTTTGTCATGTGGGATGAAACGTTTTCGCTAGCTACGAGACGTTTACGGTTGTCAATTTTAAATATCAAAGATGCTCATAAGTGTAGGGTATTTAGTATGGAAAAAAGATTAGATTCAGCCGGCCGATCACACATACACTTCCGCCGCATGCGCAACCGTCAGATACGAGCTTGACCAACGCCGACGCACAACCAGTCACAACCTACACCACTGGACGCGTGCCTATGCCACTTACAATTTTTCTATAGCATTAGTTGTGTTGCAGAAGTCCTTCCGCAACAATATCCATGTTGCAAAAAAGTTAAGACAAAAAAAAATATGCAACATCATTTGTGTTCCAGAAGTCCTCCGCAACAATACCCATGTTGGCAAAAAGTTAAGACAAAAAGAATTCTACAACAATCATCATTGCAAAAGTCCTTCCGGCAACGACATTTGTGTTTCAAAAAAGTTTAGACGAAAAAAACCTGCAAATGTTTTTGCAACACGAGGTCTGTTGTAAAGGTTTCTGAAACACTCGCTTTGTTGCAATAGCGAGGAAGGAGCCGGACCGCTGGATGGCTCTGATCAAATGGATACGGAGTCGGCGGATCTTTTTAAAAGATCCACAGTAGCATCGACCTAATTAGTATAGTTCTTGGACAATCTTTTCGCGAGTGTAGCATCGGATCGGAGAGATAGACAGGGACATGGCCGTCCGTTCCTCCTCGAATTGAGCAGCTAGCAAAGCATCGCGTCTTGGGTGCAACCGTGCAAGCGTCGGTCGGTGTCGTGTCGTGTGAATTGTCACTCGTAAGGCTGTAGTATCCTGCAACCCTAGCTTTTTTTTCGTGGTAATACATGTCTCATTCATATCATAAAGAATAAAGTAAAAGCCGACATGACAAAACTGAAAAGATAGCAGAACATCTCTGAGCTTGACGCCAACGCTTGTCATCTGCCTCCGGAACGACCACGGCAGCCACCGAAGAAAAGAATGACGAATCACCACCTCACCCGAAAGTCAGTGGGAGCCTCTCCCACTGTCGTTGACCCTCAAAAAAAACCACCTCACCCGAGCTCGACGCGGCTCCATCGCTGATATGCAGCTTTGCGGATCTCCAAGGTGGTTCACCAAAAGTGAAGCCCTTGCCGTTAAACGAATCAAACCAGGGCAACACCCCAGACACACCATCGAACTCCAGATCTGGCACCCCACCACGACTAAGGTGCCGAAGGAGGAAACCATACCTGCCTACCATCCACGTACAAGTCAAAAGAATAAAGTTTCGTCTTTCAGATTTCGTCAATGCAGACCACAATTTGCATCCGCTCCTGCAATCTTACCTGCACGTAATTATTTAAGCTACCGTTTGGGAGTATTGTAGTAAATCTAAAGGCTAGACGTACACGCATGGAGCTTAAGATCTGTTATATTAGTTGACGCATGCACACACGCTATCTTAACCAGTGTATCGTTAATCAGTTAACTAATGATGCAGGGTACGTGCTCGTCGTCGATGGTTCTAACCTCTGTGACCGACTTGTACAAGTGCAGGCCTGAAGGTTAAGGACACGCATGCATACAACCTAACCTGCGTATGAACTCTGTTTTTTTTTTATCTTGTGGTGGTACCATCAGAGATAAGGCTGGTTTCTTTCACCTTGTTGCACTATGATGTCCAACGGCCAATACTGATACAGATCCAACGATGGAAAGTAGGATCGATCGATACATATATCAAAGTAGTACGTACATGTTTCTGATGGTCGTTATAGACCACATCCTAACCGCAAAGCAGTACCAAATTTTATCTGTCTGATGAAGCAGTGGCTCGATGCCGATGGGTTGGCAACGCAGCACAGAGACCCACGGTGACGGTGACAGGGTTGAATTAGGTGACCAATTGGCTGGAGTATATACTGTATACCACATCACTTGATCCAAATTGTGATGATGCAAACACAGCGACGCATGGCATTGCGAAAGCCCGAGCCACCCGAACCAACCAGCAACGATCCTTCCGTCCAAGTCAACAGCTGGGGCTGGGCAACACATCTCAGCAACGGACAAAACCAAGTCGTTGCTCAAGTATGAAACAGTATTTCAAAACGGATCTGAAGCGGACGGGAAGGGGGGATTCGCGTTCACGTGACCGCGGCAGCGGGAAACCCGTTCGCTGCACACTAGTTTTCACTACCTTCTTACCGTCAAACGAATCATAGAAGGTTCGTCTCGGATTCGGGTTAACTAGGATGCGTTTAGTTATCTGCATCATTTTTTGCCTCTTTGCATATTTGTTTTAATTAGGTATGGTTAAGCATATGCAGGCAAAAAAATTAACATCTGCATGTTGATTGATTGCATGCATCCCTTCTAGTCTGCATCTGCCGAAACGGAAGGCATGTTGTTTGGTTGCGGACTTGTTTCAAAAAAAAATACAAGTCCGGTTATTTGGTTACATTCAGGGCAGTTGTGTGGTAATCTCCTGCTCGATGTGGCGGGGTTACCAGAGGCACAAATGGACTACTAAGAACTAGACTAGTGCAACAGAACAAATTTAGGCACAAAAACACAAGTCTTAACCACGCATCACAAGTTTTAAACCGACATAGTATGATAAGTTTTAAATGAAACACAAGTCTTAAACCAACAACCGACAAGGAAGGGGCAACAAGAGCTCACGCGGTCACAGCGAAGGCATTGCCGTGCTCCTTGCACTTGGTGACCACCTCCACGGCCTCATCGTTGAATACGATCACCTTCATGGTGTCGGGCAGCGGCGGCGCCAGGAATACCATACGCCCCAGGCCGACCCAGGCAACCTTCAGAGCATTGTAGCTACAGTGCCACACTGTAGCTACAGTCAACGAAGGAATCAACGCCCACGCGCGGCCCGGGGCCTGTCTCTGTCACTGGTGTCGGGGATCAGCAACTTGAGCGTCAGCATGTACCCGATCATGATTTGGTGAATGGCGGCGAAGGTGGCCCAACCCTGATCAAGGGTGACCCTGCCGTTGACCACCCTCACCGTCACCCTCCATGCGCAACATGTTCGTCTTGAGCCTGAACTCTGCAAGGACGGCGGGGGAAGTTCTTCGTGAACTCCGGAGGCATTTACAGACTCTCCAGGTTCAGAGCAAGGATAACCTTGCAGAAATGGCTTGGTCCTGACTGCTCATGGTAGTGGTCATAGTTTCTCTGCTTGGCGTTTGAGTGATCCTGCACTGGCACTTCGACCAACGGTGGCACGACCTCCTTGCCCTTCTTCAATGGTGGCACGACCTCCTTGCCCTTGTCCATCTGCATTATGAACAACACACAGTTCAATGGTCAGCATTCATTCATATCGCCCTAATGCTCCTATATTAACCCACCCTACTAACCCGGCACCGCACTCAAACCCTCTCTGTTTCACCACCTCTCCTCTTCCACCTCTCTGTTTCACCACCTCTCCCTCGCCATGAACTTCAACTCCAACCCCAACCCTTTTCCATGGGGCATTGGATGGAGGGCCTTCTTTCTTGGCCGCCCGCTTGATGACACAGAGACACATGGCATTGCCTAAGTCCAAGTCAGACGAACAAGCCTCTGTCCGAGTCAACAGCTGTAGTATATAGTACTCCCTCCATCCCTAAATTCTTGTCTTATATTTATCTAGATACGGATGTATCTAATACTAAAACGTGATTTAATACATCCGTATTTGGACAAATCTAAGACAAGAATTTTGGGACGGAGGGAGTACTCCAAAACACCTCAACAACGGACAAAACCATGTCGTTGCGACAGTACTACAAAACGGATCTGAAGCGTGCGGGGATTCACATTCACGTGACTGCGGCAGCGCGAAACCCGTTCGTTGCACACAAGTTTTCACTATCTTGTTACCGTCAAACGAATCGTGGAAGGTTCGCCCCGGATTCGGGTTACTTAAGGTAACCTGTCCAGTTTAACATGAACCGCACCAGCTTACCGTACCATCAGTCCACTACTATACTTGCACTTGGTGAGTGTGAGTTGGTTGATGCTCAGAAAGAGCCATTAACCAGTGAACTGTTTACATATTTATTTTGTTGGGTCTCATCCGTGTCTCCTCATGGATGGGGCAACCTACGGCCGAATAGCCAAAAATGCACTTACTGCTAGCCCTCACCCCTCAGGATATGACACTGTGGTCATGTGCGAACACAGTGCCATTGCACTATACATAGTGAACATTTTGGGAGAGCGGCGTTAGAGAGGACGAGCGCGTTTGCTCCTGGTACGTGGACCAATGGGACAACTCCTTCGTACTGGGCCCATACTGTATGGTGGTACGTACGGCAACATGTTGGGTACAATGCAAAACGTCTCCGTCGACATCACGGCGTGCAATATAACGGATAAGATGTCTGGCATCGCAGGTCCACCATGGTTAAGGCGGAAAACGGATACGATGGCCCTGAATGAATGTTTGGCATGCCGAGAACCAGAGGATGGAGTGTTATGACTAGTCATTGCTATGGCTGCTGCAGTGACAGTGGCACACACAGCATCGTGATTTTTGAAGCCAATAAAAACAAATTCACAGCAGAAATATTCGAGTTTTTAAAAATTCAGTTGGATAGCACATTTAGATGTGTCCACACTTTAAACTGCTTTCACCTGAAGAGCGATGCCCACCATGGGACGCAGTTCAATCCTTTGTTCGGCGACGCTTGTATGATAGCAACGGAACTTGTGATCTGTCTGAACCGGTAGAAATGTATCCTGCAAGAATTACAATTCGGCTAACAATTTATATACAAATCTCAGCTGGATGGTCACATGACGTGTCAAGGGTGTGGAGACATAAAACTTGCATCGTTTTGGCACTCCGCTTGAAAGGGAATCCAAAGGAGCAGGCATAGGGTGTAGAGATGGAGTTGTTGTGGAATGCGGATCACTGCTCTGATTTTTTATCACTAATGGGCCTTTTGTTTTCTGTTTCTTCCAGTCCAGCTCTCTTGCAGCACCTCACCGTTGTCGCTTGTTTGTCCATGCAATTGATTCTGGTATGGACACTATTTAGCTATCGCTACGTACATGGAATGGCGTTGGCGGGCAGTTCGGTGATGCCAGCTGTTCTAAATCAGCATGTAGGTTGTCTGAAGAAAAAAATGAAGCAGACCACATGGCTGTCAGGTGTAGACCAAAAAAAAATTGCGCACCACGAGTTCGAGCACTAACCTGCACGAGTAGAATTGTTAGTGGACGGGCATTTGGTTGCTTTCAACAGTAGTGTGTCGCCGGCAGTGTGGTATCAGGAGTTTTGTATTTGTCTGGATACACGTGGTCTGGAAAAAAGGAATCATTATGTTCTAAGGGGATGGAACCAAAATGGCATGGAAATTAGATGATGTTTGGAAAGCGAATGAATACCAGAAGTCTGCATAAGTGAATGTGCAAAGTTCATCTCCAGTGTTTGCGCTGTGGGCATTTGCATCTGGAGATCTGGTGATCATGCAACAGCCAATATAGTTAGATAACTGAAGTGCAGATCATGAATATTTAGAAGGTAGAGGTATAGCACATACGTGTGATGTTCAATCCTGTAGAGGAGCTTGGCATGGAGCCTGATCCAGCATGTGGAGTGCATTTTTGTTTCCCTTTATGTGCTTCTATCAATCTAGCTAGGCGGTCACCAATGTTCAGATTGCATCTTGAGCAAATCAGGATAATGTTAATAAAATGGGAATAAAGTGTGCAACTTTTGCAATGAACTTTTGCCAACACAAGGTAAATTATATAATGGCCAACAAAGATTTAACCTTGAGAAGCCACGACAGAGACCACAAATCGTGCCGGAGGCGTGGTTGAATCGCGGACAGTCATTTTTTCACTGCTATTGCTCTGCTGCTCGGAGCATGCCCATAAATTCAGAGTACAGAGTGATGGACCCAGTGTCAAGTCTGTTGAAAATCTGCAGCACAAGATGACTGCATCTCTGAAGGTGTTCTTGCGACATTGCTGCTGCCCTGGATTGATTTGCGCCAGCGGAGCTGGCGCCGGACCAAGCGAGCCAGGTGCTCCACATAGGCTTCCTGCCACCGGTAAAAATCGCATCCACCACGCCCCGGCTGCCATGGATTTCACATGACCACTAACATAGTAAGATATCCGCGCAATAGAAATCAACTATTCGTTAAACTCAAGATTCACTTACATTATGATTGCGACACTTGTAGAAGTGGTCACCGGCGAACTGGCCGCGACGAGCAACGGACGACCGGATCTGCACCTTTGGCGTTCGCCATTATCTGCAACTAGGGTTCTTCGGTCGATTTGGGGAAAGTGGAGTAAACAGGCCTGTGCAGGGTACCTAAATAATAACTGTCCGTGGCGGACCCACATACGCCGCTTCCCACCATCAGACGGTGCCGCCGCTCGTAACGGCAAAGACCAACGTCAATGTAACGCCTTTATTGATACGGCGTACTCCACCTCGTACGGCCCACATCCCCAGAACCATTGAACGATTGGGGATACCAGGAGCGCGCGAGCTCGTCCACGCCTAGCAATTTCCGACATTTTGGTTTCTACTTTCTACTCAAACACAAATACTCCCTCCGTCCTAAAATTCTTGTATTAGATTTGTCCAAATACGGATGTATGAAGTCACGTTTTAGTATTAGGTACATCCCTATCTAGACAAATCTAAGACAAGAATTTTGGGACGGAGGGAGTATTTGCATTCTTGTATCGCAGATTTGCAGCCATGTGCATTCACTTCTCACGATCTCACAGTACTCAGGGCTCAGCATGAATTGCGGTCATGTGCATTCGCAGGACCATCGCACTTGACACAGTACCCATTTTTTCTTCTTTTCAGTATCTAAACATGATTTTTCATTTATTTATTTTTCGCTTCCTTGTGCGCTTGAGAGAGCGTGCAAATGGCAGCAGCTGCGAGGATGCAGGAAACAATTCCCCTGTGTGCAGGGAAAAGGACGGGGGACTGCAGTCTGCAGAAAACATCCCACAAAAGTACAGAATACTTCTGCGTGCGTTTTTTCCTTTTCGTTTTTGCTAAACAAGGCGTTTTTTTCCTTTTCAGCTCACACAGTTGTTCGACAGCGCCCAAAAATATTATTCAGTTAGAGAGGAAAAGCACAGATTTGGCGTGCAGGCTGCAAGGGTTGTTTAATCTTTTATTCGGCTGATTGACATTCTTTATTCCACGAATTCTGGACCTGTCAGTCTCCAACACTGCTGAGCATTCATTTCCCAACTAACACAAGCAGGAAGAGATCAACTTTCCAGGATAACACTCAAACATGGATTAACACTTTTTCGGCAGAAAAGAAAACTTAAAATGCACTTGCTCCAGAGAAGAAAAATTGTCAGATTGGCACTAGAGCAAGGTCTTCGATCGGTCTGCAAGGAGATGATGAGAGATCTGATCTGAAGTTCTGAACATGCATAGCCATGCTCATTGATTATTTTTCATATACACTGCTAGTAGCATTACAGAAGCTCGATTAAAACCAACACACGACTTGGGTAAACTCCACTCGACATCAAGTAACAGCGCACGTCCTTGCACACGGCGAGTTCAGTGCGGTTAGACCCTCTGCACAGCGGCGCCGTGGCCGCCACCGACGGATGCCAGCGCGGTCCTCACCGTCACGGCGACGCGGCAGCCCTTGAGCGCCCTGAAGCTCTCGTGCCGCACCCTGAAGCACGTCGCCATGGCCGTCTCCTCGTCGTCCGAGAACGACGACGACGACGAGTGCAGCCTGCTGCTGCCGCCCGCGCGGCGAAACGATGACGTCGAGGAGGACGAGGTCGACCCGGAGGAGAAGGATGAGGTGGGCGATACCGACGAGGGCGTCGTCCGGCCCCGCCTACGCGTCGCCATGAGGATGGAGCCCAGGATGCGGGACGGCCTGAACTTGTTACCCCCAGCGGCGGCCTTGCGCGCCGCGTGCTTCTTGGCGGAGGCGGTGCTGCCGGCGGCGTAGTAGGACGGCGGGGGCGTGAGCGGCGGCATCGTCGTGTCGGAGACGGCGTTCTTGGGCGTGCCCGGCTGCGACTCCCACAGGAACGGCACCGCGACGGCGGAGGCCACGCCGTAGTAGACCCTGAAGGACGGCGCGGCGGCGGAGCTGTCCCTGGTGAGCAGCCTGGACAAGAGCTTGCCCCCCTGCCTCGGGTTCGGGTGGACCACCGCCTCCTCCCTGTCCTTGCCGTTGCCGACGGTGGCCGCCATGGATGGATGGATCGACGTGTCTCTGCTCTGTACAGCGAGACAGAGGGATCGTGTCCTTGCAAGTTGCGGAGGAGAAGGAGGAAGTGATCACTGAGATGCGCAGCGAGTGTGGGGTTTTATGCTCGTCGGCAGCAGAGAGAGAGAGAGAGAGAGAGAGAGAGAGAGAGAGAGGGTGGATTAATAATGAGAAGTGTGCTGGCTGGCCGTTTGCACGTCTCCCGCTGCCGTTAGTATCTCATCTGATTACTTTTGTTACTGCTCGGCTGTCCAAGATTCCGCGATGCAGAGACGACCTTTGACCTCGCACTGTTTGGATCCATGAGCTAAGCAGGATTAATTTATGTATCAGTTTATCTAATTCACATCTATATTAATTTATATACCCTACCCGTTACCAAAACTGGCGACGTTGTATCAAAAAAATGAGTTATTAGTTAACCAATAAAATAGCCAAAAAAAGGGATTCCCCGCTTTTAATTATAAAGTAACATCCACCGACCACAAGATAACTGCTGGGGCGAACAGCACATCAAGCCCAAAAGAAAAAGAAAGAAGAAAAAAATGCCAACAATGGCAGCTCGATCATGGTCTTGAAGTCACCCGCTAGCATGCGCCACCATGGTCTTGAAGTCATCCATGCCGCCTCACTGAGATCGCCATCACAAGGCCTAGAGGACGGAGAGAGGGACGCTAGGAAATGGGAGGGGCAGCATCGGAGCCGAGCCGAAGGGAACCACCTCCCCCGCCATCGTGCGGGATGCCTATGCCTCCCGCACCGTCCCGGTAGCGGCCGGATGGCGCAGCAGGGGCACACCAGGCCACTCGAGGCCATCTCGGGACCGCAAAGCCGCTGCCACCCCGCTGCAGCCAGTCGGCAACGACGCCGCCGCCACCCAGCTTCCCTACGCCCCATCTCCGACTCCAAGGAGCTCCGCCGTCGAAGAAGAAGCCGCCGGCCCGCCCCGGCCCAAATCAACCAATAAAATACACACTACATTTTTTTTTTGCATAGAAAATACACACTACATTTTGTAAAGGAGAAGTACGAGAACTTAATATTATGATTTACCATGAACCTATTTATGGAGAACGGAACATATGACCCACGAAAACCTGGAATCTTGCATGAGACGGTCGAGTACTCCATCCATTTCCTTGCAAAAAAGAGAGTACTCCATCCTTTTTTTTACTCCACGTATTAGATTTATTTGAAGTCAAACTTTGTGAAGTTAACATCAACATCCACAACACTTAGTAAATATGATATCAAAATATATTCCATGGTGGTTCTAATGATATTGATTTTTTATTGCAAATTTAATATCTTTTGTATAAACTTAAAATTACGAAATAAAGACCTAAGAAAACTCATGCATTATGACCAAAAATCCCATGACATTGTATTTTAAGTAGCTAAGACAAACTCTGACCAACAATTGTACCATAGTAATATCCTATTATGGTGTAAAATCAATGTCACGACATTCATATTTAAACTTTGATTGTGACTATGGCTCGCGGTTTTTCAGGTGAGGTGCTTTTGTCGGCATGGCATTTCCGTCATGTCTGCTCGAGTGTGGAGGAGGCTGAAATTCATTCGTGCTTGGCGAACTATATGTTGAGGTGCCTATGCAGAGACATGTTATCTTGGCTATTGATTCTCGATATGTATCAATATATGTGGAGGAGGCGGCTTACTTTTTAAGCTGTCAAAAGAACTGGCCCTTTGTCTGATGATGTGTTAGATATTAAGTCCGCAGTTGTTCACTGCAGAAGGAGATGCTTGAAGTTGTGAAACCACTGCCGAATTTCAAGCTTGCCGATGCCATGAGAGATGTGAATAGGGTAGCCCATAATATTGCGAAGTTCTGTTTTTCTGTAAAAAACGGATGGTTCTATTAGTTGGTGGAGTTCAATCCTGCTCGGCGGCGGGATAGTGTTGAGAATGACTGCATTCACCTTATCACTTGATTATTGAAGTACGGGCTTTCAGAAATGAAACTCCGTAAGCCGGTAGTTCCATTAACAATGAGAGACATTAGTGACGGTAGAAATGCATGCTCTAGTTAATGCGATCAAAAGATCGGTCTTTAGGAGACGATTGTTCATTATATTCTAACGGTGATGGATGGCTGGATGTCACTCTGTGCATTTGAAAACCGAACCAAAAAACCATACCGAAAATAAGCCGAACCGAACCGATTTTATGGTTTATGGTTTCGGTATGGTATGAACTTTTCACACCGATTTGAACTTTGGTTTTTATGGTATATACCGAAACACCGAACGGTTAACCGAATAAACCGAAGTAGAAAATAAATTTATATTTCTTGAGATGAACAACCATACAAGTTGTCATTTTTCTTGTACATGAGTCAAATTCACTACTAAGCACGTAAATTTTTCTCGTAACATAGTCATTTTTCTCTTTTTAAAATGCTAAGCATGTCCATAACCATCAACAGATGAATCAATGCATGCATATATACTTATATATATAGTCATATACTATTTGTGTAAAACAGTATGTGTTCTGAGTCATAAATTTGCAAACTATTATTACGTCATTTTCAAATTCGCGTCAACTTTGATTTTTATGGTACATACCGAAACCGTACCGAAATAATTTGGTATATACCGAAACCGAACCGTTTTAATTTTATACCGTATTTACCGAAGTATTAATATCGTACAAACCAAAAAATCGTATAAACCAAATCATGTAAACCGAATAAACCGAACTCACAGGGTGAGCTGGATGGCATCGTCAATCTTCAATATGTTGTGCGATGTGACGATGATGCGAGTTCGTATATACATCTAGCATCGGTACTCGACTAAACAATTTTTCATTTCGAACAAATGGCAGAGACCTCACCGCTTGATCGAGGAGTCTACGTGGAGCGTGAGAAAACCCATCCCATGCATGCATGTACAGTACAGTACATACCAGTCCGGTACGCCACCCATATCCATCGGCCATAATAATAAGTGCTCCGTATTTTGGCCCACGGGAGCTGGATTTTGGTCCATCATTGGGTAGTACTGGTGCGTACTCGATCGCTTGCTCCAACTAAATTCGGTGATGGATAGGCCTAGCCAACGATGTACGTAGATCTCAGTTTTGGATTCTCCCAGCTGCTATGAAAAGCATGGCGATTAAATACGTGGTACGGTACCAATACCGTCGCGCTCTGTCGCCGGCCTCGTTGTAGCACGAGCGCGCGACACTACTCGCTTTCTATATAGCTCCAAACTAAGAGCATCTCCAACAGACGCCCAATATCAGCCTCGCGCCCAAAAAATCGCAAGTTCAGCGCGCGCAGAGTTAGAAATAACGCTCCAGCGGACGCTGCATAATAGAGCACGCTGTAAAAAATGTTCAGCGCGCAGGAAGAAACTGGACCCGAAGCCGTATATTTGGGCGTGAGCTCCAGCGCGCCGAACATCCCACACACACGAAAAAGTGCCCCGTGCGTCCTTGGCTGCCGTCGGCCTCCTCGCGTGCGCGCGCCAGCCCGCCGGCCTCCTCGCGTGCGCGCACCAGCCCGCCGGCCTCCTCGCGTGCACACGCCAGCCCGCCAGCCGGCCACGGCCACGACGGCAGAGTGGGCCGGAGGAGCGCGACCACAGGCGGCGGGGCATGGGCGCGGCCACGGCGGGGCGGCGGGGCAAGCAGGGGCGGCAGGTCGGGGCGGCGGGGCAAGCAGGGGCGGCAGGTCGGGGCGAGCAAGGGCGCCATGGTGAGCAGGCCACGGCCACGGCAGGGCGGCGGGGCGAGCGGGGCGATGGGGCGAACAGGGGCGGCAGGCCACGGCCACGGCGGGGCGGCGGGGCGAGCAGGCCGGCGCGGGAGCGGCCCCGGGCGGCGGGGCGGGGCGCGCGCGTGGCGAGCAGGCCGCGGCCACGGGCGGCCGGGCGGGGCGCGGGCGCGGGCGTGGCGAGCAGGCCGCGGCCACGGGCGGCCGGGCGGGGCGAGCAGGCCGCGGCCACGGGCAGCGGGGCGGGGCGCGGGCGTGGTGAGCAGGTCGTGGCCACGGACGACGGGGCGCGGGCGTGGCCGCGGCCACGGCGGCGGCGGGGCGCGGGCCACGGCCACGGCAGGGCTAGCAGGGGAGGAGCACGACCACGCCCATGGCGGCTGCGGGCCACGGCCACGGCGGCTGCGGGGCACGCCCACGGTGGCGAGCAGGCCACGGGCGGCGGCGCGTGGCCATGACCATGGCGGCGAGCATGCCACGGGCGGTGAGTTGGACACGGGCGCGTGAGATTAATTTTGGGCGTCTTTTGGAGATGTAGCTGGGCAGTATATTTTTCGGCGTCTGTTGGAGATGTCCAGTTATCCGGCGCGCTAAAACGCTATTTTGGTGCTGTAAATTCTTTTTAGCGCGCGGCTCCGTAGGGCGTCTGTTGGAGATGCTCTAAGAAATCTACAGTAGTACTGAATTTGTGATCTCCTATAATCTTAGTGGTTGCATAATTATGATAAGAGATGATAATACTAGCCTAAGCATTATTAAATTCGCTGCCGAAAATGGCCATGAAGACATAAAAACAAGCTAGATGAAAACATGTAAAATCATAATTATCCAGAAACCTTTTTTAATAGAATCGTGTTTATGCGATAGTTATCGTAGTACCCGTATACCACGTTATCATTATACTAGGAGAGTCACAAATTCTGTAATAGAAATTACGTTACTGAGATCAAACATAGTTGAGTCCTTCATCATATTTTTCATTCTTTTTGAGATCACAGCATAGCTCTTTTAAAAGAAAAGATCACAACATAGTTGAGTCATGAGTCCATTATATTTCCTTTTTTCTTTTCTTAGGGAACATATATCATTTGCACAACAACAACAACACAACAAAAAACACGTCCCTAAGGTGTGCGTAGCCTACCGCTGCACACTGCCTGGTCATGCAGATCGATGCATGGAGTTGCTTTCGACCTCCTTTATCTGGGGGGAGCTAATCTAATGATCGCCATTAAAAAGCCTAATGGTCTTGTTAACTTGTTAATGGAAGTGGGGTTGGATTCGTACACTACTAACACACAGGGACGGATCGTGCATGCATGGAGCATCAATGCAGTACTGTGGTCGATGAACTGTCATCGGATGGTCTTAAAGAAGGCCATCACCTCTTTTGTTTATGTTTGGATTAGCGGAGCGTAGCTGGACTTTTCACCTAACGGCACGCTGGGCTTTCAATGCCTGCAGGGTCAGGGGACGACACTGCCCACTTAAGAATGCTTGTAGGAACAACTAATTTAATCAATTGGGTCAAAATGGAGCAGGGTCTAGCCCAGTTGCTCGCACGTAAGGTCGACAAGGAAATTGAAGAGGGATCCCAGTTTGTAGTCCGTGCAGCTGCCGTCCGAGGATTTAGGATGGGCTAGATCTGGAGAAACTTTTGCATGACAGCTCTTCGGGTGACTGTATCATGAGGTACAATGCTCTTCAGGTGTGACTAAAATTTGATAGAAAATCTAGGGCATGGGATTAAAACCTCATTCTCTGGAGCATTAGGCTCCATGCTGTTTCTCTTAAATCATTTTTTGTACCCGTGGAGCTGGCATTTCATTCATGTGCTCTTCGAATTCCGGCATTTCTTTTAGTCCTTGCAAATCAGAATTAAGGTAAGGTGCCCTGCAGGTTGGGCAGCTTTTAGTTCTCGTGCAATAAAAATCTTGGATTTTGTTTAAGATCTAAATTGATGTCAATCTTGATCTAACATCTAACGAGTGTAACCATCTGTTCGGCAAATGTACACCCATGCGCGTTATTTAAGCACAAAGTATCACTACAAATTAGGAACATGGCAGTCCTCCAGATAAGACACAAAGATCTACAACTTGCAGATAAAAGCCAACAAGCACAAAATATAACATCGAACTTCCAAGACGAAGGAGCAACATCGAATCTGAACCTAGGTCTGCCCACCTTGCATTGATGTGCGCACGGTGCCATGCATAGTTTCGTGTTGCCTTGTTGTGGATAGATGATACTACTACATCCATCGCGAAAAATGTGAATCTTTTCGGGTTCCCGATTCTTGATGCAAGTAAGGCTGGTCACAATGGGCAAGAACATAAGCTAGTAACTTCACACTTCCCTAGACTATGTTACTACCTTCATAGTGGGTAGGAACATCTATGTAGTGTCATGCAAGGATGTATTTATTAGGTTATAGACTCATTGTTTCTTGGAGTGTGTGATGTTCCGGTAACTTAGCTAGTTACCACAAGTACCTCTCTCTTCATTAAATACGTGCCACATAAGCAAAGTTGTATTGGAGTGTGTGATGTTACTCCTAAGTTCCTCCCCACTGTGACCAGCCTAAGCTAGGCGTAGCTTAGCTCGACATGGGGATGGCAAAAATCTAGGTCGTCCGTTCATTAATGATCTCGCGCACATCCAAGCTAGTAGGATTAGATCATTAGACCAACCACATTACTCCAGAGTGTGCCTGACGGTATACTCTTATTTTTACCTCCAGAGTGTGCCTGACGGTGCGCTTGAAGGGTTCACTCCTCTGGTAATCCACTGGAGCAACAGGTCCTCTGTTCTGTTTATTCTTCTCCCTGCCCATGCCCGCCCCACCGCCGCACCGCCCTGCGTTCGTTCTGCCGCCGTGAACCTGTAGCCATCGCCTCGGGAACAGCAGGGCCGGCCCGCCGGCCGGCAGGGGCAGGCGGCAGTTGGGCGGACGGTTAAGTAGTTGGTTAGGGATTGAATGCTGCAGCAGTAGCATGAGCCAGTAGCGGCACGTAGCGTCCGGTGACACAAAGTGAAAGCCAAGGCCGATGGGGGCGGCGGCGTGGAGGTAAAGATGGATGGAGCCCGCCATTCGACATGGCTGCTGCGTGGAAGCAAAGCTAGCTAGCACGCCAGGAGAACGATGGCGTCTGCAAACCATATACTCCTGCCATATCTATCTCCTCGGGAATGGCAGAAGCAGAAGAAGGAGATCGTGAGTAACTGTTGTCCATGAGTAGGCGAGCGATCTTCGTTTACTTTTAATTTTTTTAGAGGAGTAGCAGGCGAGTAATCGTTCACTGAAGAGGTTTATTCAGTTATTATACCCTCTGTCTCAATTTACAGTTTATATATTTGAACATGTCAAGTTTGAGCAGAGATGACTGTTCGTCAGTACCGCAGGTGGCTCTGACAACCTACAGGTTCGCAAATGTGACCGACACAACGCACGCACGAGTAAGAGCTACGCTCGATTCAGTTTGGTGGTCGGTAAAAAACTTGACTGTCCGAAATTGCTTGCGCTCTTCGGCAAATGATGATATGTTGTACTATAAACGCGTTTAGATCACTAAAGTGATGATCTAAACGCTCTTATATTTCTTTAAGACTACTAAGTACTCTTCTGGACATTGAAGTTCATCTTCTCTCTTCTCCCTCCAACTCGGCCTTGAGGCGCTTGGGTGTGGTGTTTCGGCTGCTTCCCGACCAGAGATGTAAGTTACCAGTGCGCCAAAACACAGAGCAGTCGATATGTCCGAGTGGTTAAGGAGACAGACTTGAAATCTGTTGGGCTACGCCCGCGCAGGTTCGATCCCTGCTGTCGACGCTTATCTTTTATCTTTTTTTTTCAACTTTTTTTTTTGTTTGTGTAATCTCCACTAGCTTTTCTATCAGCTAGCTAAGTATGTAGTAGCGAATCAACCTGTGGTTGAGTTGGTTAGGTGGACAGTGGTATCCCCAACCCATCAGGGTTCAAATCCTGGTGCTCGCATTATTCCTGGATTTATTTCAGGATTTCCGGCGATGCGCTTTCAGTGGGAGGAGACGTTCCCGTCGACGACGAGGCGCCTACGGTGACTTCGTAAATCTCAAGATGATATGCCGGCTCAGTCTCTCGGAGGTGCTCATAGGGGTAGGGTGCGCGTGTGTGCGTTCATAGGGATGAGTGTATGCGCGTGTATATGAGCGCTTGTGTCTGTACTGATGCTCAAAAAAAAAGAGCTAAGTATGTAGTAATTATTAAATAAAAAAACTAGGTACGTGTGCGCAGCACCCATGTCCATGTCGTGAGATTAGATTCTGAGCCGGGGTTTTCTTCACAGTTTCCGCAAGGCACCGGACATAAGCAACAAAAGAACAATGGGTGATATGCTATGCTCTCTCGTCTCACATATCCATCGACGCATGTGGAGGAATCGGTGCTCGCTGTTAAGTGTCGGCTGCTTCAAAGCCGTTTCAAAAGCAATAAGGGCAGCACTCTGCGCCGGCGCAACTTTCGGCCGGTCGGCTAGCAGCCGTCCGATCTGAGCGAGGTGGGCCGCCGGATTTATTTCTTCTCCTTCCTCCCGCACGGGTCAAAACCCCCCGCGTCTCTCTTTCCCCCATAGCGAGCGTGTCCACTCCCTCTCGGCACCCCGCACCACCATCCCCGCTCCCCGCGGGCGTCAGTTCAGGCCAAAAAACAAGGCGCATCTGCAGCACATCCGACACTGGGTTGTAGCCCCCGCGTAGTCGCCGCCACGCCTCGCCGGTCGAGGTTGCAGCTTGCCGTGAGCCTGTTGCAGCTCGTCGGCGACCGGTTGCAACATCCGCCCCCTGCCCCAGTGCTGGATCTCGCCGCCGGAATTCACAGAAACCAACCACCGACATCTCGCCGTCGTGAAAAAATGGATGTAGCAAAAACTGCGGACGGTAGTAGCAAAAATCCACATGGTTGAAGCTTTTTCACTCCGGTTGAAAACTTTTTCACAGTTTGAAGCTCCCTCGTTTGCTGGTTGAAGCTTTTTCACACACCGTTTGAAGCTTTTCTGTTATTGGAGTTTTTTTCACATCCATTGAAGCTTTTTCCAATGGGGTTGAAGCGTTCTTTCATGCCGGTTGCAGCTCCGACGTTCACAGTTGCAACCTCGCCGTCGAAGAGCACAGCTCCCATGGCCCCTGTTGGTCGTAGCCAACCCTAGCATCGGCATTCGCCGTCGAAACTTTTCTCGTAGCAAGTTGCAGCTTTCGCCGTTCATGGTTGTAGCATTTGTCGCCCGGTTGCAGCCTTTCACCGTTCATGGGTGCCGCCAGCCACACTTCATCGTCACCCCCCGGGTTGCAGCATATCTGGTCGCCGGTGGAAGCTTTCCCGTTGCCGTTTGCAGCAAAAACGCAGCACCGTCGTTGCCGCTGCACTCCATCGTCGTCAGGTTGTAGCAAATCCGGGAGCCGGCGGTAGCTTTTTCTGCTGTCGGTTGCATCAAAAATTACAGCGTTGTCGTCGTCGTTTGTACCTAGGAGTGCTCCATGAGGATGAGGGGGTTGGTGGGGCATGGCCATGACGTGGAGGGAGGATGTGAGGAAGAAGAATAGAGGCTGGCCATGGTGAGGAGGATGTGTAGGAGGAGGCGCGCGAGCTCGAAGAAAAAAAAGATACGAGAGAAGGATAAGAGTGAGCGGCGAGGGAGAGAAGAAGGGATAACGCAGGAGGACTAGTCAACTCGGGTCCACCATGCCACGTGGTTGCTCGCGAGTGGGTCTCGCGTGCGCGCGTGGATTGGACCGGCCGAAGCTTCCACCGGACTGCCGGCTCCAAACGTTTACCAAGCAATAAAGGTTGCCTTCTTCTCCTCAAAGGCTCAAAGCTCGCATCTATCCTCTTCAAGGCACCTGACTCACTTCTCCCCGAGCTGCTCTCCTCCCTTGCAACTTACTCCCCGTAAAGAAAGTAGTGATCTAAATGCTCTTATATTTCTTTACAGAGGAAGTTCTTCGATGAGTAAATCAGATGCAAAGGGAGTGGCGGCACAGGAACTCAGCCAGGGTTCTTTTCCAGATAATCTCGCAAAGATTTATTTTATCGTCACAATAAAATTCACCGGGTTGGCCTAACCAAGCATGACAACCACCCCCCAAAGTAAGGGCGTGTTTGGATCGATTCCTGGAGATGTTTTGCCTGGTCTGAACCATGCCTGGAACTTGCCTGGGAGTTGTTTGGTTCGTGACCTGAAGAATCTGCTGATGGCCCAGCTTGAAACACCCAGGCATGATGATTAGCCTCCCAAATGAATGAAAAAGGACGCTTGGCGCGCAGCAGAATCTGCCTGGCGTTCATTGGGACCATCACATGTGTTATTTAATGGGCTGGTGCGTCATGGAATCTTTCGTTACAGGCTGCTGATGGTGCTTCTCCACGCGGTAAAATTTACCAGTCTCAGGACAACAATCAAACGTCTATACATCAGGCAAGTCTGACCAGGAAAGATCCGCAGATTTCTCAGGCATAGGCCAGGCATCGATTTTCTCCAGGCATAAACACCAGGACGGCAACCAAACCAGCTCTAAGGGCACGATGATTGTGTACCTCAAAATTCAGGGTTCTAAACTCATGTCTAAAAATACAAGATAAAAACGCTGAAGATCGTCTCGTTATTTCGTCATCCATCGTTTTAGTAGTGAACATGATTGGTTTGGTTATTTCGTCGTGCTTTTAAACAGATGTTGATGAAGAAATCGAGTGAGGAATATGAATTGGTTTCGTCTATGTGTAGATCGGGTCTTGCTCTCTCAAGTCCCAAAGTCTCAACAAGTTTGAGTGGAGGCACTGAGAGTATTGAGCAAGGACCGAGACCATGGGAGTGTGACCTGTGTGCCCGTACATGGCCTTCAATTTTCAGCCCCTTCCCCTTCCCCAACTCCAATTTTCTAAATTGTAGTGCGGCCCAATGAGCAGGAGCTGGACCAGTTGGTGGCATGCAACTTGATTGGCTTATGGGCAACGCGCGCAATGTGTGATGAAGCAGCGGACCACCCGATTGCCTGATGTGCCTATCCCCCGTCCAACCATTCATCTCGAGGAGATGTAAGTCTTGAGACTCCAGGGACTAGGCTCTAGTGGAGAATTGTCATATCTTTGTTTCATCTCTTCCTCTATGGAATCGATCAATCCTTTGCTTGGTACAACAATGCCATGAGCTTCCTCTTCTTTCCCAACCACTCGACAATCGCACGCCAACATCATAATTTTTTATTCTAGGTTTGTTCGTTTCTCTCCCTACTCTACATCTGTTTCGATTCCATCTAGTACTGCTCCCTTAGTCCTCCCTTCATCACCATTTTCAATTCGCTCGAGAGAGAGTTCAAGAAGGTGGGCAGTGGGAGAGGATTGTAGGCAACCATGGGGATTTGGATTCGTGTTATTTAGACAGGGGTTCATTCTCGTAACCACATCACATCAGGACACAAGCGACAAACGCAACCTTGATACATCAGGTGCTTTTATTTCAACTTCATGCTGCTTTTATTTCAACTTCATGCGACAATTTTTGTGCTGCTTGTGGTTTATGTTTGGTACTAAGATGCCCACAAATTATATGTCTGGGTACAAAAAATAGTTTTTTTCTTCAATTCAACAATGTCACCATGAGATGATGAGTAGTTTACATCCAGTTACGTATCTATTAGCATGTATAGATAATATTTATATGATATGTTTAATATTGTAGTTGTTAATGCAATATAAGCATGCACTTCAGAAAGTATAAAAAATTGTGTGAAGAGGCCTCATCTTAATAAACTGGACTAGAAACTCGAATGTGTCAAGACCAACCATAGGTATATTATAGATTTTTATATAGAGGTGGGCCTCATTATAAAGCTTGGCACGAGGCCTTGGATTTTGCCAGCTCCCTGTATTGAGAAAATCTAGGTGTAGCAATAGTGGTAGGCTCACAAGACATTAGGGTTAGGGAGGGAGGTAGGAGAAGGGGTTATATCCCTCCTTGAGATGTAGTCATTGGCTGCCCGAGGACCTCGTGTGCACGGGCTATATAGAGAAACCACTCTACCCTGTCTACATGGGGTGTCCAGACAGTTTCATACCCCGACCTCGTGTGCATGGTGGTCAGGAAGCCTGTTTACATATGGTGTCCAAAGAGATTTCCTTGGACCCCGTGTGCGTGACCCATGTACCATGTGTGTGCAAGGTATGCAGTCAAAGGTCACATCTTCACGAAGAGAATGGCATTTTTGAGGTGGGTGAACTTGGGAGGGCTGGTGCATATGTTTTGCACGTTCCCATGATTTTTCATCCAAGTATATTGACTCCTCTTAATAGTGTGGTTCTTCTATGACTCAAAGAAACCAAAACAAAACTTTGAGCTGTTGGAAAACCACACACTTTCCTTTTTGAAGCATGGGGGTGGAGGGGGTCAACCATATCCTTAAAATAACCTCAGAGGGACCAACGATGTGAGATGAATTTAGTAATCATCATTAGTCCCATGAACCACATTATCACTACACCAAATACACTTTCAGCAAGTCCACTATCTGTAATTGACTCATTCTCTGCACAACCGCCCTTCCTCCCATTGCTTCTTACACCTCTAGCTAATTCTTAACATTTTAATTTCTCGCTAATAATGCTAAGTGCACATGTAAAGGTGTAATATATTGGTCTCGAATACTAATATGAATTAATGACGAAAGATGGGACTCTTGGGGGGTAAATATCCACATCTATTGGTTAATGTTTCTTTTTGTTTTGAGAAACTCCCCATAGGCACTTCATCGGTCTCATAATATAGTGCGCATTGATTTTTATAAAATTTAAGTTTCACAAACTTTGACCAAGTTTATGGAGAAAATACATATATCAATGATACGTCTACATTGTATCTACTTTTCCAAACTCTTTTGCCCATGTTTTGGACTCTACTTTGCATGATTTGAATGGAACTAACCCGGACAGGCGATGTTTTCAGCAGAACTGCCATGGTGTTATTTTTGTGCAGAAATAAAAGTTCTCGAAATGACCCGAAACTTCACGGAGATAACTTTTGGAATAAACAAAAAAACATTGGCAAAATAATAAAACGAACGGGACCCACACCCTAGCCATAAGGGTGGAGGGTACACCCTACCCCCTGGGCCAGGACTTTGCCATGCTTAATGCTTGACACTAGGGCCCGAGTGCCATGATTTCAGATCTAAACCTATTATGTTTTCATGAATATATGAGTGTTCTTGATCCTATCTTGTAAGTTATAGTCACCTACTACGTGTTATGATCCGGCAACCCCAGGGTGACGATAGTCGGGACACTTCCCGGTGATGACCGTAGTTTGAGGAGTTCATGTATTCACTAAGTGCTAATGCTTTGGTCCGGTTCCCTATTAAAAGGAGGCCTTAATATCCCTTAGTTTCCACTAGGACCCCGCTGCCACGGGAGGGTAGGACAAAAGATGTCATGTAAGTTCGTTTCCATAAGCATGTATGACTATATTCGAAATACGTGCCTACATTATATTGATGAATTGGAGCTAGTTCTGTGTCACCCTATGTTATAACTGTTGCATGATGAATGCCATTCGACATAATTATCCATCATTGATCCATTGCCTACGAGCTCGTTTCATATTGATCTTTGCTCCGTTACTTTTCCGTTGCCACTTTTACGATTGCTACAAAACTGCTACTGTTACTTTTGTCATTGTTACCGTTACTTCCATACTACTTTGCTACTAAATACTTTGCTGCAGATATTAAGTCTTTCAGGTGTGGTTGAATTGACAACTCAACTGCTAATTGAAGGAAATATGCCCTAGAGGCAATAATAAAGTTGTTATTTATATTTCCTAATATCATGATAAATGTTTATTATTCATGCTAGAATTGTATTAACCAAAAACTTAGTACATGTGTGAATACATAGACAAAACAAAGTGTCCCTAGTATGACTCTACTTGACTAGCTCGTGAATCAAAGATAGTTATGTTTCCTGACCATAGACATGTGTTGTCATTTGACGAACGGGATCACATCATCAGATAATGATGTGATGGACAAGACCCATCCGTTAGCTTAGCATAATGATCGGTTGCTTTCTTCATGACTTATACATGTTCCTCGGACTATGAGATTATGCAACTCCCGAATACCGGAGGAACACCTTGTGTGCTATCAAACATCACAACGTAACTGGGTGATTATAAAGATGCTCTATAGGTATCTCCCAAGGTGTTTGTTGAGTTGGCATAGATCGAGATTAGGATTTGTCACTCCGTGTATCGGAGAGGTATCTCTGGGCCCTCTCGGCAATGCTCATCACTATAAGCCTTGCAAGCAATGTGACTAACGAGTTAGTTACGGGATGATGCATTACAGAATGAGTAAAGAGACTTGCCGGTAATGAGATTAAACTAGGTATGATGATACCGACGATCGGATCTCGAGCAAGTAACATACCGATGACAAAGGGAACAACGTATGTTGTTGTGCGGTTTGACCGACAAAGATCTTCGTAGAATATGTAGGAACAAATATGAGCATCTAGGTTCCGCTGTTCGTTACTGATTAAAGATGTGTCTCGATCATGTCTACATATTTCTTGAACCCGTAGGGCCCGCACGCTTAAGTTCGATGACTATTTGTATTATGAGTTATGTGTTTTGGATCGAAGTTTGTTCGGAGTCCCGGATGAGATCACGTACATGACGAGTAGTCTCGAAATGGTCGAGAGGTAAAGATTGATATATTGGAAGGTTACATTCGGACACCGAAATGGTTTCGAGAAGTTTCGTTTAAATTTTGGACTACTAGGAGGTTACCGGACCCCCCCCCCCCGGGATATTGTTGGGCCTACATGGGCCTTAGTGGGGAGAGGAGGCAGGCGGACAAGAGGTGGCGCGTGCCCCCTAGCCAAACCGAGTTGGACTAGGGGTGGGGGCGCGGTCCCCCTTTCCTTCTCCCTCTCCCTCTCTCCCTTCCCCCTTCTCCTACTCCCAAAAGGAAAGGGGAGTCCTACTAGGACTTGGAGTCCTAGTGGGACTCCCCCCACTTGGCGCGCCCCTAGGCCGGCCGCCTCCTCCCCTCCTCCTTTATATACGGGGCCAGGGGGGCACCCCAAAGACAAACATTATCTTAGCCGTGTACGATGCCCTCCCCTCCACCGTTTACTCCTCCGATAGTATCATCATAGTGCTTATAGGCGAAGCCCTGCGCGGATCACATCATCAACACCGTCATCACACCATCATGCTGACGAAACTCTCCCTCGACCCTCTGCTGGATCAAGAGTTTGAGGGATGTCATTGAGCTGAAGGTGTGCTGAACTCGGAGGTGTCGTACATTTGGTGCTAGATCGGTTGGATCGTGAAGACGTTCGACTACATCAACTGCGTTAACATAACGCTTCCGCTTTCGGTCCACGAGGGTACGTGGACACACTCTCCCCCTCTCGTTGCTATGCATCTCCTAGATAGATCTTGCATGATCGTAGGAATTTTTTTGAAATTGCATGCTACATTCCCCAATAGTGGTATCAGAGCCAGGTTTATGCGTAGATGATATGCACGAATAGAACACAAAGAGTTGTGGGCGATAATAGTCATACTGCTTACCACCAACGTCTTACTTTGACGGCGGTATTGTTGGATGAAGCGGACCGGACCAACATCACATGACCACGTTCATGAGACCAGTTCTACCGACGTGCTTTGCACACAGGTGGCTGGAGGGTGCCTGTTTCTCCAACTTTAGTTGAATCGAGTTTGACTACGGCCGGTCCTTGTCGAAGGTTAAAACAACACACTTGACGAAAAATCGTTGTGGTTTTGATGCGTAGGTAAGAACGGTTCTTTCTAGAAGCCCGTAGCAGCCACGTAAAACTTGCAACAACAAAGTAGAGGACGTCTAACTTGTTTTTGCAGGGCATGTTGTGATGTGATATGGTCAAGACATGATGTGATATAAAATGTTGTATGAGATGATCATGTTTTGTAATAAAGTTGTCGGAAACTGGCAGGAACCATGTGGTTGTCGCTTTATTGTATGAAATGCAATCACCATGTAATTGCTTTACTTTATCACTAAGCGGTAGCGATAGTCATAGAAGCAATAGTTGGCGAGACGACAACGATGCTACGATGGAGATCAAGGTGTCAAGCCGGTGACAATGGAGATCATGACGGTGCTTTGGAGATGGAGATCAAAGGCACAAGATGATCATGGCCATATCATGTCACATATTTTGATTGCATGTGATGTTTATCTTTTATGCATCTTATTTTGCTTAGTACGGCGGAAGCATTATAAGATGACCCCTCACTAAATTTCAAGGTATAAGTGTTCTCCCTGAGTATGCACCATTGCTACAGTTCGTCGTGCCAAGACACCACATGATGATTGGGTGTGATAAGCTCTACGTTCACATACAACGGGTGCAAGCAAGTTTTGCATGTGCAGAATACCCAGGTTAAACTTGGCGAGCCTAGCATATGCAGATATGGCCTCGGAACACTGAGACCGAAAGGTCGAACGTGAATCATATAGTAGATATGATCAACATTGAGATGTTCACCATTGAAAACTACTCCATCTCACGTGATGATCGGACATGGTTTAGTTGATATGGATCACGTGATCATTTAGATGACTAGAGGGATGTCTATCTAAGTGGGAGTACTTTAGTAGTATGATTAATTGAACTTTAATTTATCATGAACTTAGTCCTGATAGTTTTTTTGTATATCTATGTTGTTGTAGATCAATGGGCCGTGCTACCGTTCCCTTGAATTTTAATGCGTTCCTAGAGAAAGCTAACTAGAAAGATGATGGTAGCAATTACACGGATTGGGTCCGTAACTTGAGGATTATCCTCATTGGTGCACAGAAGAATTACGTCTTGGAAGCACTGCTAGGTGTACCACCTGCCCCAGAAACTACAGACATTGTGAATGCCTGGCAGTCGCGTGTTGATGACTACACGATAGTTCAATGTGCCATGCTTTACGGCTTAGAATCAGGACTTCAAAGACGTTTTGAACGTCATGGAGCATATGAGATGTTCCAAGAGTTGAAGTTAATATTTCAAGCAAATGCCCAAGTTGAGAGATATGAAGTCTCCAACAAGTTCTATAGCTACAAGATGGAGGAGAATAGTTCTGTCAGTGAACACATACTCAGAATGTCTGGGTACCATAACTACTTGACTCAGCTAGGAGTTAATCTTCCTGATGATAGTGTCATTGACAGAGTTCTTCAATCACTACCACCAAGCTATAAAGGCTTCACGTGAACTATAATATGCAAGGGATGGAAAATACAATTCCCTAGCTCTTCGCAGTGCTACAGGTTGCGGAGGTAGAAATCAAGGAGCATCAAGTGTTGATGGTTAACAAGACCACTAGTTTCAAGAAAAAAGGCAAAGGAAAGAAGGGGAACTTCAAGAAAAATAGCAAGCAAGTTGCTACTCCCGGGAAGAAACCCAAGTCTGGACCTAAGCCTAAAACTGAGTGCTTCTACTGCAAAGGGACTGGTCACTGGAAGCGGAACTGCCCCAAGTATTTGGCGGATAAGAAGGATGGCAGAGTGAAAGCTATATTTGATATATATGTTATTGATGTGTACCTTACTAATGCTCGTAGTAGCACCTGGGTATATATATTGGTTCTGTTGCTCATATTTGCAACGCGAAACAGGGTCTACGGATTAAACAAAGATTGGCTAAGGATGAGGTGATGATGCGCGTTGGAAATGGTTCCAAGGTCGATGTGATCGCCATCGGCAAGCTACCTCTACATCTACCTTCGGGATTAATTTTAGACCTGAATAATTGTTATTTGGTGCCAGCATTGAGCATGAACATTATATCTAGATCTTGTTTGATGCGAGACAATTATTCATTTAAATCAGAGAATAATGGTTGTTCTATTTATGTGAGTAATATCATTTATGGTCACACACCCTTGTTGAGTGGTCTATTTTTGTTGAATCTCGATCGTAGTGATACACATGTTCATAATATTGAAGCCAAAAGATGCAAAGTTAGTAATGATAGTGCAACTTATTTGTGGCACTGCCGTTTAGGTCATATTGATGTAAAGCGCATGAAGAAACTCCATGCTGATGGGCTTTTGGAACCACTTGACGCTTGTGAACCGTGCCTCATGGGCAAGATGACTAAGACTCCGCTCTCCAAAACAATGGAGCGAGCCACTGACTTATTGGAAATAATACATACCGATGTACGTGGTCCGATGAGTGTTGAGGCTCGCGGCGGGTCTCGTTATTTTCTGACCTTCACAGATGATTTGATCAGATATGAGTCTATCTACTTAATGAAACATAAGTCTGAAACATTTGAAAAGTTCAAAGAATTTTGGAGTGAAGTGGAAAATCATCATAACAAGAAAATAAAGTTTTGACTATCTGACCGCAGAGGCGAATATTTTAGTTACGAGTTTGGTCTTCATTTGAAACAATGTGGAATAGTTTCGCAACTCACGCCACCTGGAACACCACAACATAATGGTGTGTCTGAACATCGTAACCGTACTTTATTAGATATGGTACGATCTATGATGTCTCTTACTGATTTACCGCTATCGTTTTGGGGTTATGCTTTAGAGACGGCTGCATTCACGTTAAGTAGGGCACCATCTAAATCCATTGAGACGACACCATATGAATTGTGGTTTGGCAAGAAACCTAAGCTGTCGTTTCTTAAAGTTTGGGGCTGCGATGCTTATGTGAAAAAGCTTCAACCTGATAAGCTCGAACCCAAATCAGAGAAATGCATCTTTAGAGGATACCCAAAAGAAACTATTGGGTACACCTTCTTTCACAGATCCGAAGGCAAGATATTCGTTGCTAAGAATGGATCCTTTCTAGAGAAGGAGTTTCTCTCGAAATAAGTGAGGGGAGGAAAGTAGAACTTGATGAGGTAATTGTACCTTCTCCCAAATTGGAAAGTAGTTCATCACAGAAATAAGTTCCAGTGATTCCTACACTAATTAGTGAAGAAGCTAATGATGATGATCATGAATCTTCAGATCAAGTTACTACCGAACCTCATAGGTCAACCAGTGTACGGTCTGCACCAGAGCGGTACGGTAATCCTATTCTGGAAGTCATGTTACTAGACCATGATGAACCTATGAACTATGAGGAAGCAATGATGAGCCCGAATTCTACAAAATGGTTTGAGGCCATGAAATCTGAGATGGGATCCATGTATGAGAACAAAGTGTGGACTTTCCCGATGATCGGCAAGCCATAGAAAATAAATGGATCTTCAAGAAGAAGACTGACGCTGACGGTAATGTTACTGTCTACAAAGTTTGACTTGTTTGCGAAAGGTTTTCGACAAGTTCCATTAGTTGACTATGATGAGACCTTCTCACCCGTGGAGATACTTAAGTATGTCCGAATCATGTTAGCAATTACCGTGTTTTATGATTATGAAATTTGGCAAATGGATGTCAAAACTTCATTCCTTAATGGATTTCTTAAAGAAGAGTTGTATATTATGCAACCAGAAGGTTTTGTCGATCCAAAAGGTGCTAACAAAGTGTGCAAGCTCCAGCAATCCATTTATGGACTGGTGCAAGCCTCTCAGAGTTGGAATATACGCTTTGATAATGTGATCAAAGCATATGGTTTTATACAGGCTTTTGGAGAAGCATGTATTTATAAGAAAGTGAGTGGGAGCTCTATAGCATTTATAATATTATATGTGCATGACATATTGTTGATTGGAAATAATATAGAATTTCTGGATAGCATCAAAGGATAATTGAATAAGAATTTTTCAATGAAAGACCTCGGTGAAGTTGCTTATATATTGGGGCATCAAGATCTATAGAGATAGATCAAGGCGCTTAATTGGACTTTCACAAAGCACATACCTTGATAAAGTATTGAAGAAGTTCAAAATGGATCAGTCAAATAAAGGGTTCTTGCCTGTGTTACAAGGTGTGAAGTTGAGTCAGACTCAATGCCCGACCACTGCAGAAGATAGAGAGAAAAATGAAAGTCATTCCCTATGCCTCAGCCATAGGTTCTATCATGTAAGCAATGTTGTGTACCAGACCTAATGCATTCCTTGCTATAAGTTTAGCAGGGAGGTACCAAAGTAATCCAGGAGTGGATCACTGGACAACGGTCAAGAACATCATGAAATACCTAAAAAGGACAAAGGATATGTTTCTCGTTTATGGAGGCGACAAAGAGCTTGTCGTAAATGGTTACGTCGATGCAAGCTTTGACACTGGTCCAGATGACTCTAAGTCGCAAACCGGATACGTATTTATATTGAATGGTGGAGCTATCAGTTGGTGCCGTTCCAAGCAGAGCGTCATGGCGGGATCTACGTGTGAAGCGGAGTACATAGCTGCTTCGGAAGCAGCAAATGAAGGAGTCTGGATGAAGGAGTTCATATCTGATCTAGGTGTAATACCTAGTGCATCGGGTCCAATGAAAGTCTTTTGTGACAATACTGGAGCAATTGCCTTGGCGAAGGAATCTAGATTTAAGAGAACCAAACACATCAAGAGACGCTTCAACTCCATCCGCGATCAAGTCAAGGAGGGAGACATAGAGATTTGCAAGATACATACGGATCTGAATGTTGCAAACCCGTTGACTAAGCCTCTTCCACGAGCAAAACATGATTAGCACCAAGATTCCATGGGTGTTAGAATCATTACTATGTAATCTAGATTACTGACTCTAGTGCAAGTGGGAGACTGAAGGAAATATGCCCTACATGCAATAACAAAGTTGTTATTTATATTTCCTTATATCATGATAAATGTTTATTATTCATGCTAGAATTGTATTAACCGGAAACTTAGTACATGTGTGAATACATAGACAAAACAAAGTGTCCCTAGTATGCCTCTACTTGACTAGCTCGTGAATCAAAGATGGTTATGTTTCCTGACCATAGACATGTGTTGTCATTTGATGAACGGGATCACATCATTAGAGAATGATGTGATGGAAAAGACCCATCCGTTAGCTTAGCATAATGATCGTTAAGTTCTATTGCTATTGCTTTCTTCATGACTTATACATGTTCCTTTGACTATGAGATTATGCAACTGCCAAATACCGGAGGAACATCTTGTGTGCTATCAAATGTCACAATGTAACTGGGTGATTATAAAGATTCTCTACAAGTGTCTCCGAAGGTGTTTGTTGAGTTGGCATAGATCGAGATTAGGATTTGTCACTCTGTGTATCGGAGAGGTATCTCTAAGCCCTCTCGGTAATGCTCATCACTATAAGCCTTGCAAGAAATGTGACTAATGAGTTAGTTACGGGATGATTCACTATGGAACGAGTAAAGAGACTTGTCAGTAACGATATTGAACTAGGTATGATGATACCGACGATCAAATCTCGGGCAATTAAAATACCGATGACAAAGGGAACAACGTATGTTGTTGTGCGATTTGACCGATAAAGATATTCGTAGAATATGTAGGAACCAATATGAGCATCCAGGTTCCGCTGTTGGTTATTGATCGGAGATGTGTCTCGATCATGTCTACATAGTTCTCGAACCCGTAGGGTCCACACGCTTAACGTTCGATGATGATTTTTATTATGAGTTATGTGTTTTGGTGACCGAAGTTTGTTCGGAGTCCCGGATGAGATCACGGACATGACGAGGAGTCTCGAAATGGTCGAGAGGTAAAGATTGATATATTGGAAGGTTACATTCGGACACCAAAATGGTTTCGGGAAGTTTCGGATAAATTTTGGACTACTAGGAGGTTACCGGAACCCCCCGGGATATTGTTGGGCCTACATGGGCCTTAGTGGGGAGAGGAGGCAGGCGGACAAGAGGTGGCGTGTGCCCCTAGCCAAAACGAGTTGGACTAGGGGTGGGGGCGCGGCCCCCCTTTCCTTCTCCCTCTCCCTCTCTCCCTTCCCCCTTCTCCTACTCCCAAAAGGAAAGGGGAGTCCTACTAGGACTTGGAGTCCTAGTGGGACTCTGTTGGGGAACGTTGCAGAAAATTAAAATTTTTCCTACGGTTTCACCAAGATCCATCTATGAGTTCATCTAAGCAACGAGTCAAGGGAGTGAGTTTGCATCTACATACCACTTGTAGATCGCGTGCGGAAGCTTGCAAGGGGATGGTGATGATGGAGTCGTACTCGACGTGATTCAGATCACTGATGTCCAAGTGCTGAACGGACAGCACCTCCGCGTTCAACACACGTACGGGACGGGAGACGTCTCCTCCTTCTTGATCCAGCAAGGGGGAAGGAGAGGTTGATGATGATCCAGCAGCACGACGGCGTGGTGGTGGATGCAGCAGAACTCCAGCAGGTCTTCGCCAAGCGACTACGGGAGGAGGACGAGGTGTAGCAGGGGGAGGGAGGCGCCAAGGCAATGGGGTGCGGCTGCCGTCCCCCTGCCCTCCTTTATATAGGCCCCGAGGGGGGGGGGGGGTGCCGGCCCTGGGAGATTGGATCTCCCAAGGGGGCGGCGGCCAAGGGGGGAGGAGTGCCCCCCAAGGCATGTGGTGCGCCCCCCCACCCTAGGGTTTCAACCCTAGGCGCAGGGGGTGGGCCTAGGGGGGCGCACCAGCCCACTATGGGCTGGCTCCCCTCCCACGTCAGCCCATGGGGCCCTCTGGGATGGGTGACCCCACCTGGTGGACCCCCGGGACCCTTCCGGTGGTCCCGGTACATTACTGGGAGACCCCGAAACTTTCCCGATGGCCGAAATACCACTTCATATATATTATTCTTTACCTCCGGACCATTCCAAAACTCCTCGTGACGTTCGGGATCTCATCCAGGACTCCAAACAACATTCGGTATGCTGCATACTCATATTCATACAACCCTAGCGTCACCGAACCTTAAGTGTGTAGACCCTACGGGTTTGGGAGACACGCAGACATGACCGAGACGACTCTCGGGCAATAACCAACAGCGGGATCTGGATACCCATGTTGGCTCCCACATGCTCCTCGATGATTTCATCGGTTGAACCACGATGTCGAGGATTCGATCAAACCCCGTATACAATTCCCTTTGTCAATCGGTACGTTACTTGCCCGAGACTCGATCGTTGGTATCCCAATACCTTGTTCAGTCTCGTTACCGGCAAGTCACTTTACTCGTACCGTAATGCATGATCCCGTGGCCAACACCTTGGTCACCTTGAGCTCATTATGATGATGCATTACCGAGTGGGCCCAGAGATACCTCTCCGTCATACGGAGTGACAAATCCCAGTCTCGATCCGTGTCAACCCAACAGACACTTTCGGAGATACCTGTAGTGCACCTTTATAGTCACCCAGTTACGTTGTGACGTTTGATACACCCAAAGCACTCCTACGGTATCCGGGAGTTACACGATCTCATGGTCGAAGGAAGAGATACTTGACATTGGCAAAGCTCTAGCAAACGAACTACACGATCTTTGTGCTATGCTTAGGATTGGGTCTTGTCCATCACATCATTCTCCTAATGATGTGATCCCTTTATCAACGACATCCAATGTCCATAGCCAGGAAACCATGACTATCTGTTGATCACAACGAGCTAGTCAACTAGAGGCTCACTAGGGACATATTGTGGTCTATGTATTCACACGTGTATTACGATTTCCGGATAATACAGTTATAGCATGAATAAAAGACAATTATCATGAACAATGAAATATAATAATACTTTTATTATTGCCTCTAGGGCATATTTCCAACAGTCTCCCACTTGCACTAGAGTCACCAATCTAGTTACATTGTGATGAATCGAACACCCATAGAGTTCTGGTGTTGATCATGTTTTGCTCGCGAGAGAGGTTTAGTCAACGGATCTGCGACATTCAGATCCGTATGTACTTTGCAAATATCTATGTCTCCATCTTGAACATTTTCACGGATGGAGTTGAAACGACGCTTGATGTGCCTGGTCTTCTTGTGAAACCTGGGCTCCTTGGCAAGGGCAATAGCTCCAGTGTTGTCACAGAAGAGTTTGATCGGCCCCGACGCATTGGGTATGACTCCAAGGTCGGTGATGAACTCCTTCACCCAAATCGCTTCATGAGCTGCCTCCGAGGCTGCCATGTACTCCGCTTCACACGTAGATCCCGCCACGACGCTCTGCTTGCAGCTGCACCAGCTTACTGCTCCACCATTCAACATATACACGTATCCGGTTTGTGACTTAGAGTCATCCAGATCTGAGTCGAAGCTAGCGTCGACGTATCCCTTTACGACGAGCTCTTCGTCTCCTCCATAAACGAGAAAGATGTCCTTTGTCCTTTTCAGGTACTTCAGGATATTCTTGACCGCTGTCCAGTGTTCCTTGTCGGGATTACTTTGGTATCTTGCTACCAAACTTACGGCAAGGTTTACATCAGGTCTGGTACACAGCATGGCATACATAATAGATCCTATGGCTGAAGCATAGGGGATGACACTCATCTCTTCTTTATCTTTTGCCGTGGTCGGTGACTGAGCCGAGCTCAATCTCACACCTTGTAACATAGGCAAGAACCCCTTCTTGGACTGATCCATTTTGAACCTTTTCAAAATCTTATCAAGGTATGTGCTTTGTGAAAGACCTATGAGGCGTCTCGATCTATCTCTATAGATCTTGATGCCTAATATAAAAGCAGCTTCTCCAAGGTTCTTCATTGAAAAACACTTATTCAAGTAGGCCTTAATGCTGTCCAGAAGTTCTATATTATTTCCCATCAGGAGTATGTCATCTACATATAATATGAGAAATGCTACAGAGCTCCCACTCACTTTCTTGTAAACGCAGGCTTCTCCATAAGTCTGCATAAACCCAAACGCTTTGATCATCTCATCAAAGCGAATGTTCCAACTCCGAGATGCTTGCACCAGCCCATAAATGGATCGCTGGAGCTTGCATACTTTGTTAGCGTTCTTAGGATCGGCAAAACCTTCCGGCTGCATCATATACAGCTCTTCCTTAAGATGTCCGTTAAGGAATGCCGTTTTGACGTCCATCTGCCATATCTCATAATCATAGTATGCGGCAATTGCTAACATGATTCGGACGGACTTCAGCTTCGCTACGGGAGAGAATGTCTCGTCGTAGTCAATCCGTTGAACTTGTCGATAACCCTTAGCGACAAGCCGAGCTTTATAGATGGTAACATTACCATCCGCGTCCGTCTTCTTCTTAAAAATCCATTTGTTTTCTATCGCTCGCCGATCATCGGGCAAGTCAGTCAAAGTCCATACTTTGTTTTCATACATGGATTCTATCTCGGATTTCATGGCTTCAATCCATTTGTTGGAATCTGGGCCCGCCATCGCTTCTTCATAGTTCGAAGGTTCACCGTTGTCTAACAACATGATTTCCAGGACAGGTTTGCCGTACCACTCTGGCGCGGAACGTGTCCTTGTGGACCTACGAAGTTCAGTAGCAACTTGATCCAAAGTACCTTGATCATCATCATTGTTTTCCTCTTCAGTTGGTGTGGGCATCACAGGAACATTTTCCTAAGCTGCACCACTTTCCCGTTCGAGAGGTAGTACTTCATCGAGTTCTACTTTCCTCCCACTTACTTCTTTCGAGAGAAACTCTTTTTCCAGAAAGCATCCGTTCTTGGCAACAAAGATCTTGCCCTCGGATCTTAAGTAGAAGGTATACCCGACAGTTTCCTTAGGGTATCCTATGAAGACGCATTTTTCCGACTTGGGTTCGAGCTTTTCAGGTTGAAGTTTCTTGACATAAGCATCGCATCCCCAAACTTTTAGAAACGACAACTTAGGTTTCTTCCCAAACCATAATTCATACGGTGTCGTCTCAACGGATTTAGACGGTGCCCTATTTAAAGTGAATGTAGCTGTCTCTAGAGCGTATCCCCAAAATGATAGCGGTAAATCGGTAAGAGACATCATAGACCACACCATATCCAATAGAGTGCGATTACGACGTTCGGACACACCGTTTCGCTGAGGTGTTCCAGGCGGCGTGAGTTGTGAAACGATTCCACATTTCTTCAAGTGTGTACCAAATTCGTGACTTAAGTATTCTCCTCCACGATCTGATCGTAGGAACTTTATCTTTCGGTCACGTTGATTCTCTACCTCATTCTGAAATTCCTTGAACTTTTCGAAGGTCTCAGACTTGTGTTTCATTAAGTAGATATACCCATATCTACTCAAGTCATCAGTGAGAGTGAGAACATAACGATATCCTCCGCGAGCCTCAACGCTCATTGGACCGCACACATCGGTATGTATGATTTCCAACAAGTTGGTTGCTCGCTCCATTGTTCCGGAGAACGGAGTCTTGGTCATTTTGCCCATGAGGCATGGTTCGCATGTGTCAAACGATTCATAATCAAGAGACTCTAAAAGTCCATCAGCATGGAGCTTCTTCATGCGCTTGACACCAATGTGACCAAGGCGGCAGTGCCACAAGTATGTGGGACTATCGTTATCAACTTTACATCTTTTGGCATCCACACTATGAACATGTGTAATATTACGTTCGAGATTCATTAAGAATAAACCATTGACCATCGGAACATGACCATAAAACATATCTCTCATATAAATCGAACAACCATTATTCTCGGACTTAAATGAGTAGCCATCTCGTATTAAACGAGATCCAGATACAATGTTCATGCTCAAACTTGGCACTAAATAACAATTATTAAGGTTCAAAACTAATCCCGTAGGTAAATGTAGAGGCAGCGTGCCGACGGCGATCACATCGACTCTGGAACCATTCCCGACGTGCATCATCACCTCGTCCTTCGCCAGTCTCTTTTTATTCCGCAGCTCCTGCTGTGAGTTACAAATATGAGCAACGGCACCGGTATCAAATACCCAGGAGTTACTACGAGTACTGGTAAGGTACACATCAATTACATGTATATCAAATATACCTTTGGTGTTGTCGGCCTTCTTATCCGCTAAGTATTTGGGGCAGTTCCGCTTCCAGTGACCCTTCCCCTTGCAATAAAAGCACTCAGTCTCAGACTTGGGTCTATTCTTTGACTTCTTCCCGGTAACTGGCTTACCGGGCGCGGCAACATCCTTGTCGTCCTTCTTGAAGTTCTTCTTGCCCTTGCCCTTCTTGAACTTAGTGGTCTTATTGACCATCAACACTTGATGTTCTTTCTTGATTTCAGCCTCTGCTGACTTCAGCATCGAGAACACTTCAGGAATGGTCTTCACCATCCCCTGCATGTTGTAGTTCATCACAAAGCTCTTGTAGCTTGGTGGGAGCGACTGGAGGATTCTGTCAATGGCCGCCTCATCTGGGAGGTTAATGTTCAGCTGGGTCATACGGTTGTGCAACCTAGACATCTTCAGGATGTGCTCACTGACAGAACTGTTTTCCTCCATCTTACAACTGTAGAACTTGTCGGAGACATCATATCTCTCGGCCCGGGCATGAGCTTGGAAAACTAGTTTCAGCTCTTCGAACATCTCATATGCTCCGTGATGCTCAAAACGCTTTTGGAGCCCCGGTTCTAAACTGTAAAGCATGCCGCACTGAACGAGGGAGTAATCATCAACACGAGTTTGCCAAGCGTTCATAACGTCTTGGTTCTCTGGGACGGGAGCGTCACCTAGCGGTCCTTCTAGGACATATTGCTTCCTGGCAGCTATGAGGATGATCCTCAGGTTCCGGACCCAGTCCGTATAGTTGCTGCCATCATCTTTCAGCTTGGTTTTCTCTAGGAACGCGTTGAAGTTCATGTTGACATGAGCGTTGGCCATTTGATCTACAAGACATATTTGCAAAGGTTTTAGACTAAGTTCATGATAATTAAGTTCATCTAATCAAATTATGAACTCCCACTCAAATTAGACATCCCTCTAGTCATCTAAGTGTTACACGATCCGAGTCAACTAGGCCGTGTCCGATCATCACGTGAGACGGACTAGTCATCGTCGGTGAACATCTTCATGTTGATCGTATCTTCCATACGACTCGTGTTCGACCTTTCGGTCTCCATGTTCCGAGACCATGTCTGCACATGCTAGGCTCGTCAAGTTAACCCTAAGTGTTTTTGCTGTGTAAAACTGTCTTACACCCGTTGTATGTGAACGTAAGGATCTATCACACCCGATCATCACGTGGTGCTTCGAAACGACGAACTGTAGCAACGGTGCACAGTTAGGGGAGAACACTTCTTGAAATTGTTGTAAGGGATCATCTTATTTACTACCGTCGTCCTAAGTAAACAAGATGCATAAACATAATAAACATCACATGCAATTATATAGTTGTCACATGATATGGCCAATATCATATAGCTCCACTGATCTCCATCTTCGGGGCTCCATGATCATCTTGTCACCGGCTTGACACCATGATCTCCATCATCATGATCTCCATCATCGTGTCTTCATGAAGTTGTCACGCCAACGACTACTTCTACTTCTATGGCTAACATGTTTAGCAATAAAGTAAAGTAGTTTACATGGCATTCTTCAATGACACGCAGGTCATACAAAAAATAAAGACAACTCCTATGGCTCCTGCCGGTTGTCATACTCATCGACATGCAAGTCGTGAATCCTATTACAAGAACATGATCTCATACATCACAATTCATCATTCATCACAACTTCTGGCCATATCACATCACATGATCAATTGCTGCAAAAACAAGTTAGACGTCCTCTAATTGTTGTTGCATCTTTTACGTGGCTGCAATTGGGTTCTAGCAAGAACGTTTTCTTACCTACGAATAACCACAACATGATTTTGTCAACTTCTATTTACCCTTCATAAGGACCCTTTTCATCGATTCCGCTCCAACTAAAGTGGGAGAGACAGACACCCGCCAGCCACCTTATGCAACTAGTGCATGTTAATCGGTGGAACCGGTCTCACGAAAGCGTACATGTAAGGTTGGTCCGGGCCGCTTCATCCAACAATACCGCTGAAGCAAGAAAAGACTAGTAGTGGAAAGCAAGTTGACAAGATCCACGCCCACAACAAAAATGTGTTCTACTCGTGCATTAGAGAACTGCGCATAGACCTAGCTCATGATGCCACTGTTGGGGAACGTTGCAGAAAATTAAAAATTTTCCTACGGTTTCACCAAGATCCATCTATGAGTTCATCTAAGCAACAAGTCAAGGGAGTGAGTTTGCATCTACATACCACTTGTAGATCGCGTGCGGAAGCTTGCAAGCGGATGGTGATGATGGAGTCGTACTCGACGTGATTCAGATCACCGATGTCCAAGTGCTGAACGGACAGCACCTCCACGTTCAACACACGTACGGGACGGGAGACGTCTCCTCCTTCTTGATCCAGCAAGGGGGAAGGAGAGGTTGATGATGATCCAGCAGCACGACGGTGTGGTGGTGGATGCAGCAGAACTCCAGCAGGTCTTCGCCAAGCGACTACGGGAGGAGGACGAGGTGTAGCAGGGGGAGGGAGGCGCCAAGGCAATGGGGTGCGGCTGCCCTCCCCCTGCCCTCCTTTATATAGTCCCCCAGGGGGGCGCCGGCCCTGGGAGATTGGATCTCCCAAGGGGGCGGCGGCCAAGGGGGGAGGAGTGCCCCCCAAGGCATGTGGTGCGCTCCCCACCCTAGGGTTTCAACCCTAGGCGCAGGGGGTGGGCCTAGGGGGGCGCACCAGCCCACTATGGGCTGGCTCTCCTCCCACGTCAGCCCATGGGGCCCTCCGGGATGGGTGGCCCCACCTGGTGGACCCCCGGGACCCTTCCAGTGGTCCCGGTACATTACCGGGAGACCCCGAAACTTTCCCGATGGCCGAAATACCACTTCATATATATTATTCTTTACCTCCGGACCATTCCGAAACTCCTCGTGATGTCCGGGATCTCATCCGGGACTCCGAACAACATTCGGTATGCTTCATACTCATATTCATACAACCCTACCGTCACCGAACCTTAAGTGTGTAGACCCTACGGGTTCGGGAGACACGCAGACATGACCGAGACGACTCTCGGGCAATAACCAACAGCGGGATCTGGATACCCATGTTGGCTCCCACATGCTCCTCGATGATTTCATCGGTTGAACCACGATGTCGAGGATTCGATCAAACTCCGTATACAATTCCCTTTGTCAATCGGTACGTTACTTGCCCGAGACTCGATCGTCGGTATCCCAATACCTTGTTCAGTCTCGTTACCGGCAAGTCACTTTACTCGTACCGTAATGCATGATCCCGTGGCCAACACCTTGGTCACCTTGAGCTCATTATGATGATGCATTACCGAGTGGGCCCAGAGATACCTCTCCATCATACGGAATGACAAATCCCAGTCTCGATCCGTGTCAACCCAACAGACACTTTCGGAGATACCTGTAGTGCACCTTTATAGTCACCCAGTTACGTTGTGACGTTTGATACACCCAAAGCACTCCTACGGTATCCGGGAGTTACACGATCTCATGGTCGAAGGAAGAGATACTTGACATTGGTAAAGCTCTAGCAAACGAACTACACGATCTTTGTGCTATGCTTAGGATTGGGTCTTGTCCATCACATCATTCTCCTAATGATGTGATCCCGTTATCAACGACATCCAATGTCCATAGCGAGGAAACCATGACTATCTGTTGATCACAACGAGCTAGTCAGCTAGAGGCTCACTAGGGACATATTGTGGTCTATGTATTCACACGTGTATTACGATTTCCGGATAATACAATTATAGCATGAATAAAAGACAATTATCATGAACAATGAAATATAATAATACTTTTATTATTGCCTCTAGGGCATATTTCCAACAGACTCCACCCACTTGGCGCGCCCCCTAGGCTGGCCGCCTCCTCCCCTCCTCCTTTATATATGGGGGTAGGGGGCACCCCAAAGACACAATATTTTCTTAGCCGTGTGCGGTACCCCCCTCCACCGTTTACTCCTCCGATAGTATCATCGTAGTGCTTAGGCGAAGCCCTGCGTGGATCACATCATCAACACTATCATCACACCGTCGTGCTGACGAAACTCTCCCTCGACCCTATGCTGGATCAAGAGTTTGAGGGACGTCATCGAGCTGAACGTGTGCTGAACTCAGAGGTGTCGTACGTTTGGTGCTAGATCGGTTGGATCGTGAAGACGTTCGACTACATCAACCACGTTAACATAACGCTTCCGCTTTCGGTCTACAAGGGTACGTGGACACAATCTCCCCCTGTCGTTATTATGCATCTCCTAGATAGATCTTGCGTGATCGTAGGAATTTTTTTGAAATTGCATGCTACGTTCCCCAACACTAATGCTTGAGAATATTCTTTGGCTCCCTTGTGTCAAATCAATAAATTTGGGTTGAATACTCTACCCTCGAAAATTGTTGCGATCCCCTATACTTGTGGGTTATCAAGACCTTTTTTTATCACCGTTGCCGAGAGCATAGCTCTATTCTTTGAGTCACTTGGGATTTATATATGTTGAGCACAATGAGAAATTTGAAAGATCAAAGAACCAAGATTTTTCCCTCAACTACGAGGGGAGGTAAGGAATTGCCATCTAGATCCGCACTTGATTCACCCTCTGTTTTGAGTAAACTTGCGACACCTACACCTGCTATTGATTCTGATATGTCGCATGCTATTGATGATGCCACTTCTGCTATGCATGATGCTTAAGATTATACTATTTCTCTTCTTGATAATACGGTGCCACTAGGTGAATTTCTTGATGAACAACTTGCTAGGGTTAGAGAGAATGAAATTACTGAAACTGATGATATTAATGAAAGTGATGGTGAAGATTCTCCCCCTAGATATGAATTGCTTGTTGTACCTGAGGGTTATATTATGGATGAAGAAACTGCTAGAGACTTCTTTGCTTGCAATGATAGATATGATCTTAAGAAGCTGTTAGCTAAGCTGAAAGAAAAATCTTTGAATGCTAGAATGCAATATGATCCTACGTATGCTACTTCACCTATCTGTGTTACTGATAAGGATTATGAATTCTTTGTCGATCCTAAGTTAATTACTTTGGTTGAATCTGATCCTTTCCATGGTTATGAATCTGAAACTGTTGTGGCACATCTTACTAAACTGAATGATATAGCCACCCTATTTACTCATGAGGAAAAAATTCGCTATTACTACATTCTTAAGTTGTTTTCTTTCTCATTAAAGGGTGATGCTAAGATATGGTTTAATTCTCTTGCTCCTGGTTTTGTGCGTAGTCCCCAGGATATGATTTACTATTTCTATGCAAAATATTTTCCTGCTCATAAGAAACAAGCTACCTTGTGGGAAATATTTAACTTTGTGGAAATTGAAGAAGAGAGTCTCCCATGAGCTTGGGGGAGGCTTCTCCAGTTACTTAACGATTTGCCTGATCATCCCATCAAGAAAAATGAAATACTTGATATCTTTTATAATGGACTAACCAATGTTTCCAGAGACCACCTGTATAGTTGTGCTGGTTGTGTTTTCAGGGAAAGAACTGTTGAGCAAGCTAAATTGCTATTGAATAATATATTGAGTAATGATAATGATTGGACACTTCCTGAACCAACTCCTAAGCCAACTCCTAAGAAAAGGGGTATTCTATTTCTCAGTCCTGAAGATATGCAAGAGGCAAATAAATCTATGAAAGAAAAAGGTATTAAAGCTGAAGATGTTAAGAATTTACCGCCTATCGAAGAAACACATGGTCTTGATAACCCGACACAGGTAGTAAAGGTAAATTCTCTCTATATATTTGATGAAGGTGATATTCCTCATAATAAGTTTGCTAGTCAATCCTTGGATGAGTTTAATAACTTTATTGTTAAACAAGAAAACTTCAATTCTTATGTTGGTAGACAATTGAAATGTAATGCTTATATGGTTGAACACTTGAGTGATTATATCTCTAGATTTAAAAGTGATCTTAAGCTTATTAGTAAACATGCTTCCATGGTTACAACTCAAGTAGAACAAGTACTTAAGGCACAAGATGATTTGCTCAATGAGTTAAATAATAAGAACAATGATAATGTTGTTAGATTTATGACTAGAGGTGGTAAAATGACCCAGGAACCTTTGTATCCCGAGGGCCATCCTAAGAGAATTGAGCAAGATTCTCAAAGAATTAATTCTGATGCACTTAGTCCTACTAATAAAAAGAAAAAGAATACTGATAGGACTTTGCATGCTTCTAGTGAACCTGTTATTGAAACACCTGAGAATCCCAATGAGATTTCTATTTCTGATGCTGAAACACAATCTGGTGATGAACATGAACCTAGTGATAATGTTAATAATGATGTTCATGTTGATTCTCAACCTAGTAATGATAATGATGTAGAGATTGAACCTGTTGTTGATCTTGATAACCCACAATCAAAGAATCAACCTTATGATAAGAGAGACTTCGTTGCTAGGAAGCACGATAAAGAAAGAGAACCATGGATTCAAAAACCCATGCCTTTTACTCCTAAGCCATCCAAGAAAAAGGATGATGAGGATTTCGAGTGCTTTGCTGAAATGATTAGACCTATCTTTTTGCGTATGCGTTTGACTGATATGCTTAAAATGCCTCCTTATGCTAAGTATATGAAAAATATTGTTACAATTAAAAAGAAAGATACCGGAAGCTGAAATTTCCACCATGCTTGCTAATTATACTTTTAAGGGTGGAATACCAAAGAAACTTGGAGATCCAGGAGTACCAACTATACCACGCTCCATTAAAAGAAAATATGTTAAAACTGCTTTATGTGATCTTGGAGCCAGTGTTAGTGTTATGCCTTTCTCTTGATATCGTAGACTTGATTTGAATAAGTTGACACCTACTAAAATCTCTTTGCAAATGGCCGATAAATCAACTACTATACCCATCGGTATTTGTGAGGATGTGCCTGTTGTGGTTGCAAACGTTACTATTTTAGCGGAATTTGTTATTCTTGATATTCCCGAGGACGACAGTATGTCGATCATCCTTGGTAGACCCTTTATGAATACTGCAGAGGATGTTATTGATTGCAACAAAGGCAATGTCACTTTTCATGTTAATGGTAATCAGCATACGGTACATTTTCTGAAGAAACAACTTCAAGTTCATAGTATCAATTCTATTGGAAAAATTCCAACTATTACTATTGGAGGTTTTGAATTCCCTCTTCCTACTGTCCAAAAGAAATGTGATATTCTAATTGTTGGGGACATGCATATCCCCGTTGAGGTAACCTAGTGTTATTCAAAAATTCTCCGGTTCCATGTTATTCGAAAGAGGTTTGTTAACAAGACTTGATCAACCTTGTTAGTGGATTCCTTTTGATGAGCATGAGATGGATGAATTCAGAAGGAACAACTTTCTGTACCCTCCTTTTACTTTCTGTTATTTAGATTAAATAAAGCAAAAATAGTATTTTCCGTCTGTTTTCTGAATTATCCATGCAATAAAAATACCCCGAAAATATAAGTTCTCCAAATGCCCTGAAAATTTAGTATGATTTTTTGTAAAATATTTGAGAATTTCTGGCACTTAGAACACACCAGGGGGCCACACCAGCTAGCCACAAGGGTGGAGGGTGAAGGAACTATGCCCTAGAGGCAATAATAAAGTTATTATTTATTTCCTTAATTCATGATAAATGTTTATTATTCATGCTAGAATTGTATTAATCGGAAACTTAGTACATGTGTGAATACATAGACAAAACATATAGTCCCTAGTATGCCTCTACTTGACTAGCTCGTTAATCAAAGATGGTATGTTTCCTAACCATAGACAGGTGTTGTTATTTGATGAACGGGATCACATCATTAGGAGAATGATGTGATGGACATGACCCATCCGGTAGCTTAGCATTAGGATTGTGTCAGTTTCATTGCTACTGCTTTCTTCATGACTTATACAAGTTCCTCAGACCATGAGATTATGCAACTCCCGAATACCGGAGGAACACTTTGTGTGCTACCAAATGTCACAACATAAAAGGGTGATTATAAAGGTGCTCTACAGGTGTCTCCGAAGGTGTTTGTTGGGTTGGCATATATCGAGATTAGGATTTGTCACTCCGTGTTTCGGAGAGGTATCTCTGGGCCCACTCGGTAATATCATCACTATAAGCCTTGCAAGCATTGTGAATAATGAGTTAGTTGCGGGATGAAGTATTACGAGATGAGTAAAGAGACTTGCCGGTAACGAGATTGAACTAGGTATTGAGATACCGACGATCGAATCTCGGACAAGTAACATACCAATGACAAAGGGAACAACGTATGTTGTTATGCGGTTTGACCGATAAAGATCTTCATAGAATATGTAGGAACCAATATGAGCATCCAGGTTCCGCTATTGGTTATTGACCGGAGACGTCTCGGTCATGTCTGTTGGGGAACGTAGTAATTTCAAAGAATTTCCTATGCACACGCAAGATCATGGTGATGGCATAGCAACGAGAGGGGAGAGTATTGTCCATGTACCCTCGTAGACTGTAAGCGGAAGCGTTATGACAACGCGATTGATGTAGTCGTACGTCTTCACGATCCGACCGATCCAAGCACCGAACATACGGCACCTCCGTGTTCAGCACACGTTCAGCTCGATGACGTTCCCCGGGCTCTGATCCAGCAAAGCGCCGGGGATGAGTTCCGTCAGCACGACGGCGTGGTGACGATGATGATGTTCTACCGGCGCAGGGCTTCGCCTAAACTCCGTGACGATATGACCGAGGTGGAATATGGTGGAGGGGGGCGCCGCACACGGCTAAGGAACGATCCGTAGATCAACTTGTGTGTTCTAGGTGCCCCCTGCCCCCGTATATAAAGGAGCAAGGGGGGTGCGGCCAGCCCTAGGAGGAGGCGCGCCGGAGGAGTCCTACTCCCACAGGGAGTAGGACTCCCCCCTTTCCTAGTTGGATTAGGACTTGTGGGGAGGGAAAGAGGAAAGGGGGGCGCCGCCCCCCTTCTTGTCCTATTCGGACTAGGGGGGAGGGGGCGCGCGGCCTGCCCTGGCCGGCCCTCCTCTTCTCCCTCATGGCCCACTAAGGCCCATTAAACCCCGGGAGGGTTCCGGTAACCCCCTGGTGTTCCGGTAAAATCCCGATTTTACCCGGAACTATTCTGATGTCCAAACATAGGCTTCCAATATATCAATCTTTATGTCTCGACCATTTCGAGACTCCTCGTCATGTCCATGATCACATTCGGGACTCCGAACAAACTTCGGTACATCAAAACTTATAAACTCATAATAAAACTGTCATCGTAATGTTAAGCGTGCGGACCATACGGGTTCGAGAACTATGTAGACATGACCTAGAACTATTCTCGGTCAATAACCAATAGCGGAACCTGGATGCCCATATTGGTTCCTACATATTCTACGCAGATCTTTATCGGTCAAACCGCATGACAACATACGTTGTTCCCTTTGTCATCGGTATGTTACTTGCCCGAGATTCGATCGTCGGTATCCAATACCTAGTTCAATCTCGTTATCGGCAAGTCTCTTTACTTGTTATGTAATGCATCATTCCGTAACTAACTCATTAGCTACATTGCTTGCAAGGCTTATAGTGATGTGCATTACCGAGAGGGCCCAGAGATACCTCTCCGACAATCGGAGTGACAAAACCTAATCTCGAAATACGCCAACCCAACATGTACCTTTGGAGACACCTGTAGTACTCCTTTATAATCACGCAGTTACGTTGTGACGTTTGGTAGTACCCAAAGTGTTCCTCCGGTAAACGTGAGTTGCATAATCTCATAGTTACAGGAACATGTATAAGTCATGAAGAAAGCAATAGCAATATACTAAATGATCAAGTGCTAGGCTAACGGAATGGGTCATGTCAATCAGATCATTCTCCTAATGATGTGATCCCATTAATCAAATGACAACACATGTCTATGGTTAGGAAACATAATCATCTTTGATTAATAAGCTAGTCAAGTAGAGGCATACTAGTGACGTTGTGTTTTGTCTATGTATTCACACATGTATTATGTTTCCGGTTAATACAATTCTAGCATGAATAATAAACATTTATCATGATATGAGGAAATAAATAATAACTTTATTATTGCCTATAGGGCATATTTCCTTCAGTCTCCCACTTGCACTAGAGTCAATAATCTAGATTACATAGTAATGATTCTAACACCCATGGAGTCTTGGTGCTGATCATGTTTTGCTCGTGAGAGAGGCTTAGTCAATGGGTCTGCAACATTCAGATCCGTATGTATCTTGCAAATTTCTATGTCTCCCACTTGGACTTGGTCCCGGATGGAATTGAAGCGTCTCTTGATGTGCTTGGTCCTCTTGTGAAATCTGGATTCCTTTGCCAAGGCAATTGCACCAATATTGTCACAGAAGATCTTCATTGGTCCCGATGCACTAGGTATGACACCTAGATCGGAAATGAACTCCTTCATCCAGACTCCTTCATTTGCTGCTTCCGAAGCAGCTATGTACTCCGCTTCACATATAGATCCCGCCACGACGCTTTGTTTAGAACTGCACCAACTTACAGCTCCACCGTTTAACAAAAATACGTATCCGGTTTGCGATTTAGAATCGCCCGGATCAGTGTCAAAGCTTGCATCGACGTAACCATTTACAACGAGCTCTTTGTCACCTCCATATACGAGAAACATATCCTTAGTCCTTTTCAGGTATTTCAGGATGTTCTTGACCGCTGTCCAGTGATCCACTCCTGGATTACTTTGGTACCTTCCTGCCAAGCTTATTGCTAAGCACACGTCAGGTCTGGTACACAGCATTGCATACATGATAGAGCCTATGGCTGAAGCATAGGGAACATCTTTCATTTTCTCTCTATCTTCTGCTGTGGTCGGGCATTGAGTCTGACTCAACTTCACACCTTGTAGCACGGGCAAGAACCCTTTCTTTGCCTGATCCATTTTGAACTTTTTCAAAATTTTATCAAGGTATGTGCTTTGTGAAAGTCCTATTAAGCGTCTTGATCTATCTCTATAAATCTTGATGCCCAATATGTAAGCAGCTTCACCGAGGTCTTTCATTGAAAAACTTTTATTCAACTATCCCTTTATGCTATCCAGAAATTCTATATCATTTCCAATTAATAATATTTCATCTACATATAATATCAGAAATGCTACACAGCTCCCACTCACTTTCTTGTAAATACATGCTTCTCCAAAAGTCTGTATAAAACCATATGCTTTGATCACACTGTCAAAGCATTTATTCTAACTCCGAGATGCTTGCACCAGTCCATAAATGGATTGCTGGAGCTTGCACACTTTGTTAGCACCTTTTGGATCAACAAAACCTTCTGGCTGCATCATATACAACTCTTCTTCCAGAAATCCATTCAAGAATGCAGTTTTGACATCCATTTGCCAAATTTCATAATCATAAAATGCAGCAATAGCTAACATGATTTGGACAGACTTAAGCATCGCTACGGGTGAGAAAGTCTCATCGTAGTCAACCCCTTGAACTTGTCGAAAACCTTTCGCAACAAGTCGAGCTTTATAGACAGTTACATTACCATCAGCGTCAGTCTTCTTCTTAAAGATCCATTTATTCTCAATGGCTTGCCGATCATTGGGCAAGTCAACCAAAGTCCATACTTTGTTCTCATACATGGATCCCATCTCAGATTTCATGGCTTCTAGCCATTTTGCGGAATCTGGGCTCATCATCGCTTCCTCATAGTTCGTAGGTTCATCATGGTCAAGTAATATGACTTCCAGAATAGGATTACCGTACCACTCTGGTGCGGATCTTACTCTGGTAGACCTACGAGGTTCAGTAGAAACTTGATCTGAAGTTTCATGATCAATATCATTAGCTTCCTCACTAATTGGTGTAGGTGTCACAGGAACCGATTTCTGTGATGAACTACTTTCCAATAAGGGAGCTGGTATAATTACCTCATCAAGTTCTACTTTTCTCCCACTCAGTTCTTTCGAGAGAAACTCTTTCTCTAGAAAGGATCCATTCTTAGCAACGAATGTCTTGCCTTCGGATCTGTGATAGAAGGTGTACCCAACTGTCTCCTTTGGGTATCCTATGAAGACACATTTCTCCGATTTAGGTTCGAGCTTATCTGGTTGAAGTTTCTTCACATAAGCATCGTAGCCCCAAACTTTAAGAAACGACAACTTTGGTTTCTTGCCAAACCACAATTCATAAGGCATCGTCTCAACGGATTTTGATGGTGCCCTATTCAATGTGAATGTGGCCGTCTCTAAAGCATAACCCCAGAACAATAGCGGTAAATCAGTAAGAGACATCATAGATCGCACCATATCTAGTAAAGTACAATTATGACGTTCGGACACACCATTTCGTTGTGGTGTTCCGGGTGGCGTGAGTTGCGAAACTATTCTGCATTGTTTCAAATGTAAACCAAACTCGTAACTCAAATATTCTCCTCCACGATCAGATCATAGAAACTTTATTTTCTTGTTACGATGATTTTCCACTTCACTCTGAAATTCTTTGAACTTTTCAAATGTTTCAGACTTGTGTGTCATTAAGTAGATATACCCATATCTGCTCAAATCATCTGGGAAGGTGAGAAAATAACGATATCCGCCACGAGCTTCAACATTCATTGGACCACATACATCTGTATGTATGATTTCCAACAAATTTGTTGCTCTCTCCATAGTACCGGAGAACGGTGTTTTAGTCATCTTGCCCATGAGGCACGGTTCGCAAGTACCAAGTGATTCATAATCAAGTGATTCCAAAAGTCCATCAGTATGGAGTTTCTTCATGCGCTTTACACCGATATGACCTAAACGGCAGTGCCACAAATAAGTTGCACTATCATTATAAACTCTGCATCTCTTGGCTTCGACATTATGAATATGTGTATCACTACTATCGAGATTCAATAAAAATAGACCACTTTTCAAGGGTGCATGATCATAAATGATATTACTCATATAAATAGAACAACCATTATTCTCTGATTTAAATGAATAACCGTCTCGCATCAAACAAGATCCAGATATAATGTTCATGCTCAACGCTGGCACCAAATAACAATTATTCAGGTCTAAAACTAATCCCGAAGGTAGATGTAGAGGTAGCGTGCTGTAGGATCGTTGAAGGCAAGAGTGTCTAGAGGGGGGTGATTAGACTACTCGACAAGATAAAAATTATGCCTTTTGACAAAGACAAGTTTGTGGCAGATTTTGCATATCACACAAGTCAAGTAGCTTACTACACATGCAATTCTAGAGTATGAGCAGCGGAAAGTAAATTGCACATGAAGTAAAGAGAGGTGGAGAAGATCAAACGCAGTTTGGAGACACGGAGATTTTTCTCGTGGTTCCGATAGGTGGTGCTATCGTCAATCCACGTTGATGGAGACTTCAACCCACGGAGGGTAACGGCTGCGAGAGTCCACGGAGGGCTCCACCCACGAAGGGTCCACGAAGAAGCAACCTTGTCTATGCCATCATGGCATACACCCACGGAGGACTAGCCTTACTCGGGGTAGATCTTCACGAAGTAGGCGATCTCCTTGCCCTTACAAACTTCTTGGTTCAACTCCACATCTTGACGGAGGCTCCCAAGCAACACCTAACCAATCTAGGAGGCACCACCCTCCAAAAGGTAATAGATGGTGTTGGTGATAATGAACTCCTTGCTCTTGTGCTTCAAATGATAATCTCCCCAACACTCAACTCTCCTCACTGATTTGGCTGTGGTGGAAGAAAGGATTGAGTGGAAAGCAACTTGGGAAGGCTAGAGATCAAGCTTCATATGGTGGGAGTGGAGCAACTTGATCTCAACACAAGGGTAGGTAGTTCTCTTCTCAGAAATGTAAGGTAGGAGTGGTAGTTCTTTCTGATGGCTCTCTCCACGAATGAAGAGGAGGTGGAGGGGTATTTATAGCCTCCACACAAAATCCAACCGTTACACACATTTGACCAATCTCAGTCAGACCGAAGTTGACAACTCGGTGAGACCGAAAGTTCAAATCTTGTGAACGTTGGGATTTTCGGTGGGACCGAAAATACAATCTCGGTGAGTCCGATTCTTCCAAATACTAGGGTTTGCCAATCTCGGTGGGACCGACTTTATCATCTCGGTGACACCGATATGATGACAGAAGGTTACAGAAGCTTGGCAACACTAGTTTCGGTGAGACCAAGTTTGGAATCGGAAAAACCGAAATTACTAGGGTTTGGCTTTGTGGCTGAGGTGGTTCATCTCGGTGTGACTGAGTTTATGGAATCGGTGGGACCGAGATTACTTATGAGTATATGTTGGAATGAAAGATTGCTGATAGTTTGGGAGATAAATCACTAAGCACTTTGAGCAACCAGATCATTATCATAACCTCATCCCCTTTTAATAGTATTGGCTTTCCTATAGACTCAATGTGATCTTGGATCACTAAACCAAAAATAGAGTCTTGAGCTTTTGCCAATGCTTTCCTTAGCATTTTGAGGGGTCCACTTCTTCAGCCCTTTTGCCATGCCAAAGTGATTGACTTTCCTGAAACATACTTGATAAAAGCATTAGTCCAACCACAAAGTATGTTGTCATTAATTACCAAAACCACCAGGGAGCAAATGTGCTTTCAATCTCCCCCTTTTTGGTAATTGATGGCAACACACAAAAGAAGATATCAAAGCTTACTGAAAGAAAGACAGAATTATCATTAAAGCTTTGACAAACATGTAGTACACAGACTCCCCCTACAAGTGTGCAAGATTTTCATTGATTATGGTTTTGGACTACCACAAGCACACAAGAGAGAAAAGCAAGATGTGCTACATGTAGCTTGGCTATATGCATCAGAGCAGATGAAAAGAAATGAGTGATAATGCATATGTGCATGGTGATTTCTTGCAAACAGATATTCACAAGCAAGTCACCATCATGCACATTCTGCAAGATGCATATACTTACCTTGAGGTTCCTTGGCATTGTACCTGAAGAAATAGACTTGGGAAAACAAGGTTAGATAACACAAGATTATTTCTTCAACCAACAGCAAGAACATCAAGAGTACCAAGCCAGGGATGACATGTATAAAGAGTGTCTCATATTGAGCACAAGCTTGAATCAGCAAACATGTATCCCAAGACTAAAAGATTTGTCAATGACCTCTGAGAGATTTTACTTTCCATAAGATATCAATTGTGAAAGCAAAGAAAGCAAAATCAAAAGAATGATGCCAAATGTAATATCCAATATAGAACACGGCAAAGCTTTGATGTGATTCTCTCCCCCTTAAGGTAAGATTGTTCTTCTTCTCCCTTTAAATCTTCTCTTCTCCCCTTATCTTCCAATCTCCCCCTAAACTCCCCTTAAATCTTCTCCCCCTTTGACATCAAGTGCCGAAAAGGACAGTAAACTAGGAAGGTCAGGAAAGATGGAAGGAAAGAAGTGGGATCCTTAAGAATCACAACTGTGCAATAAGAAACATGCATCAAGAATCATTGAGTTGAGCTGCAGAAGATGCTATCCTGAAAGAAAATCGGTGACACCGAAGTGAGATGGATCGGTGGGTCCGAAAGTCTGGGACTTAGGGCAGATCCTTTTTCGGTCAGACCGAAGTATTTCAGTCGGTGACGCCGAGTTTAATTCCAAGGAAATTCAGAAATAATTCAGCTCACTTTGCAAGGAATGTTTCAAAAGATTTGCAATGAATTTGTAAATGATTTTCAGGGAATTGATCAGAGCCAAAAAGATATTCACAAAAACAGAAGAATAGAAATGAAAAAGATTGCTAGATGAAGTTTTTTTTTGATTAAAAAGAAGACTCAATAAGAGAACATAAGAGAAAATAGAAAAACTCCAAATCATATGTACTTCATCTAGACAGGGGTCGGCGACAAGGTCACCTATGTTTGAGTATATTCACTTAGGAGTCAAATGAGAACATTTGATCATAGGTCATACTCATCGTTTAAGCTCAAAATGGGGTTGCCATTTTTCGTTTAAGCATTTGATGTGATCACATCTTATGAAGCTGCTTGTACTCATGACTTTGAGCAAAGCTTCTTCAAGATGTGAAGAACATACCTTGGGCTTGTTGTTGCTTCGCTCATGTAGGTGAACTTGAAGTAGATGCTCATAGAATGTGAAGTTGGAGCACCATTTCCAATTGTATAGTTCATCTTCCTACATGGGTTAGGCAAGCAAGGAAATACTCCAGAATATCCAAGATGACAAGAGTGAAATACTAGATGTATTAGGTGTCAAAAAGGATATGTGGAATTTTGTTCCTTGAACTCAACATCCCAAAGGGCTAGATACTTGGTCAATGACAAGATTACTCATGATTTGAGTGTGTGGTAATCTTGTGGAATGTAGATCATCCAAGTACCTGCAAGGAGTTAGATACAATACAAGGGGGCAAATGTGTCCAAGACATATGATCATCATCATAAGAGAAATATCAAGGATTAGTCAAGTAGGCACATGCCTTGCATGCATCAATGGAGTTTTCACTCCAGGTTTGAAGCATCAATGATGTTCAACTCACTCCTTAAGCGACAAAACACTTTCTCATCAAGTGGTTTTGTAAAGATATCAGCAAGTTGTTTGTCAGTTCGAACATGCTTAAGATCGATGTCACCCTTGGCAATGTGATCACGAATAAAATGGTGACGAACTTCAATGTGTTTCGTGCGAGAGTGTTGCACGGGATTGTGTCCAATCTTAATCGCACTCTCATTGTCACAAAGCAAAGGAACATGTCTCGCATGTATCCCATAATCCTTAAGCGTTTGTGTCATCCATAGCAAGTGAGCACAACATGAACCAGCAGCAATATATTCTGCTTCGGCAGTAGATAATGATACCAAATTTTGTTTCTTTGAGGACCAAGATATAAGGGATCGACCAAGGAATTGACACGTACCCGAAGTTGACTTTCTATCAACCCTGTCTCCGGCATAGTCCGAGTCGGAATAGCCAACAAGATCGAAAGAAGCCCTCTTAGGATACCAAATGCCAAAGTTTGGTGTGTGTATCAAATATCTCACAATTCTTTTAACAGCTTTAAGATGACATTCTTTAGGGGCTGCTTGATATCGAGCACACATGCATACACTCAACATTATGTCAGGACGAGAAGCACAGAGATACAGTAGAGAACCAATCATGGATCGATAAACCTTTTGATCAACAGGTTCTCCATCTTTTGTCAAGTCATTATGTCCACTAGTAGGCATGGGGGTTTTCATACCTTTGCTTTCTTGCATGTTGAACTTCTTGAAGAGATCCTTGGTGTACTTTGTTTGTGAGACAAAGGTACCCTCCTTAGATTGCTTGATTTGCAACCCAAGGAAGAATTTGAGTTCACTCATCATGGACATCTCATACTTCTCCGACATTAGCTTTCCAAACTTCTCGCTAAAATGAGGGTTAGTTGAACCAAAGATAATATCATCAACATATATTTGGCACACAAATAGTTCACCATCAACCCTTTTCGTGAATAGCGTTGAGTCTATTTTTCCAATCTCAAATCCTTTTTCAAGAAGAAAGCTAGTCAAGCATTTGTACCAAGCTCTAGGAGCTTGTTTAAGACCATAAAGAGCTTTGTGCAACTTGTAAACATGATTAGGCTTTTTAGGATTCACAAATCCGGGAGGTTGTTTCACAAATACTTCCTCCTCAATTTCACCATTTAGGAAAGCACTTTTAATGTCCATTTGATAGAGAGTAATATCATGGTGGTTGGCATAAGCAAGAAGAATGCGAATGGACTCAAGTCTAGCAACGGGGGCATAGGCCTCACCATAGTCCATACCTTCGACTTGTGTGTATCCTTGAGCTACGAGACGAGCCTTGTTGCGGATGACTTGTCCATCTTCATCTTGCTTGTTCCGAAACACCCATTTGGTTCCAATGACGTTTTGGTCATCATTGGGCTTCTCTACCAAAGTCCAAACGTTGTTCCTCTCGAAGTTGTGTAGCTCTTCATGCATAGCGTTCACCCAATCCGGGTCTTCAAGTGCTTCTTCTACCTTCATAGGTTCAAGACTAGAGATAAATGAGTAATGCTCACAAAAGTTAGCTAAACGAGTTTTAGAGCGAGTAATTCTCCCGGAGTCGATGTCATTCATCATTTGTTCCACGGGATGATTCTTCTTGACTCTTGCTCGAACTCGAGATAGCTTTTGTTGTGGTCGCGGCTGAGCTTCCTCATCGTCCTCATCTTCTTCTTCTTCTTCATTGTTGTTGGTGTTGTCTTGAGGCGGTGGAGAAGGAGGTTGTGGTGGATCTTCTTGTTGCACATCCTCATCTTGGTGAGTTCCACTTGTGGAAGCCTCCATGTTGCTTTGAGGTTCATCTCTCCGTGAGGTAGGGGGCTCCACATATGTAGATGAGGTACTCTCCTTCACTTCCATGGGACGAATCTTTCCAATGGATAGATCTTGAATGGCTTCCGATGGGTCCTTGTCTCCTACATCAATAGGCATTTGCTCTACTTGCGAGCCATTAGATTCATCAAACTTCACATCTACCGTCTCTTCAACCTTTCGGGTGAAATTATTGTAGACACGGTAGGTGTGGGAGTTTGATCCATAACCGAGGAAAAAGCCTTCATGAGTTTTAGGAGCAAACTTAGACCGACGATGTTTATCAAGGATATAGCATTTTGAACCAAAAACACGAAAGTATCCCACTTGGGGTTTGTTACCGGTGAGGAGCTCGTATGAAGTCTTGCCGAGGAGCTTATGAAGATAAAGCCTGTTGATAGCATGACAAGCTGTCTCGACCGCTTCACCCCAAAAGTGCTTCGGTGTCTTGTATTCATCAAGCATCGTTCTCGCCATCTCAATGAGCGTTCGGTTCTTCCTCTCAACAACTCCATTTTGCTGAGGTGTGTACGTAGCCGAGAACTCATGTAGAATCCCTTCCTCATCGAGAAAAGAGTCCACATGGGCGTTCTTGAACTCCGTTCCATTGTCACTCCGAACTTTCTTGATCTTCACCTCAAATTGATTTTGGGCCTTTCTAGCAAAGGTTTTGAAGATTCTCTGAACCTGCGATTTGTCATCAAGGAAAAATACCCACGTAAATCTGGAATAATCATCAACTATAACTAGACCAAAGGAGTTACCACCAAGGCTTTTGTAAGCATTGGGTCCAAAGAGATCCATATGAAGAAGCTCAAGCGGTCTCCTTGTGGTCATGATGTTCTTCACGGGATGACTTCCACCTACTTGTTTTCCTGCTTGACAGGCACTACAGAGTCTATATTTGTCAAAGAAAACATCTTTAACACCAAGAATGTGATCACCTTTGATTAGCTTATCTAGATTACGCATACCAACATGTCCAAGCCTTCTATGCCATAACCAACCTTTAGCAGATTTAGCAATGAAGCAAGTTCTAGGTTGAGCTTTCTTAGTGAAATCAACAATGTATAGATCACCTCTACGGATACCGGTAAAAACCATGTTATGATTGTCACGACGAAAGACTTGGCAATCTACTTCGGTGAATAGCACATTAAATCCAAAGTCAGCTAATCTAGACACGGAAAGTAAATTGTATCCAAGTGATTCAACAAGCATGACATTTTGAATAGAGATATCATGAGATATGGCCACCTTACCAAGGCCAAGTACCTTACCCTTGGAGTTGTCTCCAAAAGTCACATACTTGCGTGGACCATCGTTCTTTGCAAGCTCTCGAAACATGTCTTCATCTCCCGTCATGTGATCGGTGCATCCACTATCAAGAATCCACTCTTTTCCACCGGATATGTAGTCTCTCAGATTTGCCATAAGATTGAGACTCTTCATGATCTTGTCTAGCTCGGTGTCCGAATCGGAGTAATCGTCATCGTGCTCATGCTCATCATCATATTGACCCATAGATAATTCATCATCAATACCTAGGTCAATTTGACAAAGACTTGCATTAGTTTTGTCAATGTGACAATAATCATCGGAATGCAATACAAGAGCATTTCTAATTAGAACATTGATAAGTCCGGGATCACCCTTCCTTTTCATAAGGTCACGAAGCTCAAAGAAGAATTTATCAAAGTTGGGATCATTGGGGCGCATCATATCAAATTCAATAGTTTTGTATAGAATTTCATCAAGACCTCTCAAAGAGTAGTCCGGATAAAGTTCTTCCAAGAACTTCCACATAGCATAGGCGCACTCAAAGTTTGTGACAAGCTCAAGCAAGTTATCGGGCAAGCCTCTAATGATGAGATTTACAGTTCTAAGGTTACGAAGCAAATCAAGCTCTTCATCCATAGTAGGATGCAAGGGGTCAATTGGAGGTACATATGGGGTTTCAACATATTTGCGCAAGTTGTACATCTTAAAGATAGCAAGCATTTCAATCCTCCACGAGTTATAGGACACTCCATCAAGAATAGGCACTCTATGGCTAACACTCCCAAATGTAGACACGTCCATCTTCCTCCAATGGTGTGTAAACCAAAGCAATGGAGACCAATGCTCTGATACCAATTGTAGGATCGTTGAAGGCAAGAGTGTCTAGAGGGGGGTGATTAGACTACTCGACAAGATAAAAATTATGCCTTTTGACAAAGACAAGTTTGTGGCAGATTTTGCATATCACACAAGTCAAGTAGCTTACTACACATGCAATTCTAGAGTATGAGCAGCGGAAAGTAAATTGCACATGAAGTAAAGAGAGGTGGAGAAGATCAAACGCAGTTTGGAGACACGGAGATTTTTCTCGTGGTTCCGATAGGTGGTGCTATCGTCAATCCACGTTGATGAAGACTTCAACCCACGGAGGGTAACGGCTGCGAGAGTCCACGGAGGGCTCCACCCACAAAGGGTCCACGAAGAAGCAACCTTGTCTATGCCATCATGGCATACGCCCACGGAGGACTAGCCTTACTCGGGGTAGATCTTCACGAAGTAGGCGATCTCCTTGCCCTTACAAACTTCTTGGTTCAACTCCACATCTTGACGGAGGCTCCCAAGCGACACCTAACCAATCTAGGAGGCACCACCCTACAAAAGGTAATAGATGGTGTTGGTGATAATGAACTCCTTGCTCTTGTGCTTCAAATGATAATCTCCCCAACACTCAACTCTCCTCACTGATTTGGCTGTGGTGGAAGAAAGGATTGAGTGGAAAGCAACTTGGGAAGGCTAGAGATCAAGCTTCATATGGTGGGAGTGGAGCAACTTGATCTCAACACAAGGGTAGGTAGTTCTCTTCTCAGAAATGTAAGGTAGGAGTGGTAGTTCTTTCTGATGGCTCTCTCCACGAATGAAGAGGAGGTGGAGGGGTATTTATAGCCTCCACACAAAATCCAACTGTTACACACATTTGACCAATCTCGGTCAGACCGAAGTTGACAACTCGGTGAGACCGAAAGTTCAAATCTTGTGAACGTTGGGATTTTCGGTGGGACCGAAAATACAATCTCGGTGAGTCCGATTCTTCCAAATACTAGGGTTTGCCAATCTCGGTGGGACCGACTTTATCATCTCGGTGACACCGATATGATGACAGAAGGTTACAGAAGCTTGGCAACACTAGTTTCGGTGAGACCGAGTTTGGAATCGGAAAAACCGAAATTACTAGGGTTTGGCTTTGTGGCTGAGGTGGTTCATCTCGGTGTGACTGAGTTTATGGAATCGGTGGGACCGAGATTACTTATGAGTATATGTTGGAATGAAAGATTGCTGATAGTTTGGGAGATAAATCACTAAGCACTTTGAGCAACCAGATCATTATCATAACCTCATCCCCTTTTAATAGTATTGGCTTTCCTATAGACTCAATGTGATCTTGGATCACTAAACCAAAAATAGAGTCTTGAGCTTTTGCCAATGCTTTCCTTAGCATTTTGAGGGGTCCACTTCTTCAGTCCTTTTGCCATGCCAAAGTGATTGACTTTCCTGAAACATACTTGATAAAAGCATTAGTCCAACCACAAAGTATGTTGTCATTAATTACCAAAACCACCAGGGAGCAAATGTGCTTTCACGTGCCGACCGCGATCACTTCGACTTTGGAACCGTTTCCCATGCGCATCGTCACCTCGTCCTTGGCCAGTGCTCGCTTATTCCGTAGTCCCTGTTTCGAGTTGCAAATATTAGCAACAGAACCAGTATCAAATACCCAGGTGCTACTGTGAGCTCTAGTAAGGTACACATCAATAACATGTATATCACATATACCTTTGTTCACCTTGCCATCCTTCTTATCCGCCAAATACTTGGGGCAGTTCCGCTTCCAGTGACCAGTTTGCTTGCAGTAGAAGCACTCAGTTTCAGGCTTAGGTCCAGACTTGGGTTTCTTCTCTTGAGCAGCAACTTGCTTGCTGTTCTTCTTGAAGTTCCCTTTCTTCTTCCCTTTGCCCTTTTCTTGAAACTAGTGGTCTTGTTGACCATCAACACTTGATGCTCCTTCTTGATTTCTACCTCCGCAGCTTTTAGCATTGCGAAGAGCTCAGGAATTGTCTTGTTCATCCCTTGCATATTATGGTTCATCACGAAGCTCTTGTAGCTTGGTGGCAGTGATTGGAGAATTCTGTCAATGACGCTATCATCAGGAAGATTAACTCCCAGTTGAATCAAGTGATTATTATACCCAGACATTTTGAGTATGTGTTCACTGACAGAACTATTCTCCTCCATCTTGCAGCTATAGAACTTATTGGAGACTTCATATCTCTCAATCCGGGCATTTGCTTGAAATATTAACTTCAACTCCTGGAACATCTCATATGCTCCATGACGTTCAAAACGTCGTTGAAGACCCGGTTCTAAGCCGTAAAGCATGGCACACTAAATTATCGAGTAGTCATCAGCTTTGCTCTGCCAGACGTTCTTAACGTCGTCAGTTGCATTAGCAGCAGGCCTGGCACCCAGTGGTACTTCCAGGACGTAATTCTTCTGTGCAGCAATGAGGATAATCCTCAGGTTACGGACCCAGTCCGTGTAATTGCTACCATCATCTTTCAACTTTGCTTTCTCAAGGAACGCATTAAAATTCAACTGAACAACAACACGAGCCATCTATCTACAACAAACATAGACAAGCAAAATACTATCAGGTACTAAGTTCATGATAAATTTAAGTTCAGTTAATCATATTACTTAAGAACTCCCACTTAGACAGACATCTCTCTAGTCATCTAAGTGATCACGTGATCCAAATCAACTAAACCATAACCGATCATCACGTGAGATGGAGTAGTTTTCAATGGTGAACATCACTATGTTGATCATATCTACTATATGATTCACGCTCGACCTTTCAGTCTCCGTGTTCCGAGGCCATATCTGCATATGCTAGGCTCGACAAGTTTAACTTGAGTGTTCTGCGTGTGCAAAACTGGCTTGCACCCATTGTAGATGGACGGAGAGCTTATCACACTCGATTATCACGTGGTGTCTGGGCACGACGAACTTTGGCAACGGTGCATACTCAGGGAGAACACTTCTTGATAATTTTTAGTGAGAGATCATCTTCAAATGCTACCGTCAATCAAAGCAAGATAAGATGCATAAAGGATAAACATCACATGCAATCAATATAAGTGATATGATATGGACATCATCATCTTGTGCTTGTGATCTCCATCTCCGAAGCACCGTCATGATCACCATCGTCACTGGCGCGACACCTTGATCCCATCGTAGCATCATTGTCGTTTACGCCATCTATTGCTTCTACGACTATCGCTACCGCTTAGTGATAAAGTAAAGCAATTACACGGCGTTTGCATTTCATACAATAAAGCGACAACCATATGGCTCCTGCCAGTTGCCGATAACTTCGGTTACAAAACATGATCATCTCATACAACAAAATATAGCATCACGTCTTGACCATATCACATCACAACATGCCCTGCAAAAACAAGTTACACGTCCTCTACTTTGTTGTTGCAAGTTTTACGTGGCTGCTACGGGCTTAGCAAGAACCGTTCTTACCTACGCATCAAAACCACAACAATAGTTTGTCAAGTTAGTGCTGTTTTAACCTTCGCAAGGACCGGGCGTAGCCACACTCGATTCAGCTAAAGTGAGAGAGACAGACACCCGCCAGCCACCTTTAAGTACGAGTGCTCGTAACGGTGAAACCAGTCTCGCGTAAGCGTATGCGTAATGTCGGTCCGGGCCGCTTCATCTCACAATACCGCTGAACCAAAGTATGACATGCTGGTAAGCAGTATGACTTGTATCGCCCACAACTCACTTGTGTTCTACTCGTGCATATGACATCTACGCATAAAACCAGGCTCGGATGCCACTGTTGGGGAACGTAGTAATTTCAAAAAAATTCCTACGCACACGCAAGATCATGGTGATGGCATAGCAACGAGAGGGGAGAGTATTGTCCACGTACCCTCGTAGACTGTAAGAGGAAGCGTTATGACAACGCGGTTGATGTAGTCGTACGTCTTCACGATCCGACCGATCCAAGCACCGAACGTACGGCACCTCCGTGTTCAGCACACGTTGCTCGATGACGTTCCCCGGGCTCCGATCCAACAAAGCGTCGGGGATAAGTTCCGTCAGCATGACGGCGTGGTGACGATGATGATGTTCTACCGGCGCAGGGCTTTGCCTAAACTCCGCGACGATATGACCGAGGTGGAATATGGTGGAGGGGGGCACCACACACGGCTAAGGAACGATCCGTAGATCAACTTGTGTGTTATAGGGTGCCCCCCTGCCCCCGTATATAAAGGAGCAAGGGGGGGGGTGCGGCCGGCCCTAGGAGGAGGCGCGCCGGAGGAGTCCTACTCCCACCGGGAGTAGGACTCCCCCCTTTCCTAGTTGGATTAGGACTTGGGGGGAGGGAAAGAGGAAAGGGGGGCGCCGCCCCCCTTCCTTGTCCTATTCGGACTAGGGGGGAGGGGGCGCGCGGCCTGACCTGGCCGGCCCTCCTCTTCTCCCTCATGGCCCACTAAGGCCCATTAACCCCCGGGAGGGTTCCGGTAACCCCCCGGTGTTCCGGTAAAATCCCGATTTTATCCGGAACTATTCCGATGTCCAAACATAGGCTTCCATTATATCAATCTTTATGTCTCGACCATTTCGAGACTCCTCGTCATGTCCGTGATCACTTCCGGGACTCCGAACAAACTTCGGTACATCAAAACTTATAAATTCATAATAAAACTATCATCGTAACGTTAAGCGTGCGGACCCTACGGGTTCGAGAACTATGTAGACATGACCTAGAACTATTCTCGGTTAATAACCAATAGCGGAACCTGGATGCCCATATTGGTTCCTACGTATTCTACGAAGATCTCTATCAGTCAAACCGCATAACAACATATGTTGTTCCCTTTGTCATCGGTATGTTACTTGCCTGAGATTCGATCGTCGGTATCCAATACCTAGTTCAATCTCGTTACCGGCAAGTCTCTTTACTCGTTATGTAATGCATCATTCCGTAACTAACTCATTAGCTACATTGCTTGCAAGGCTTATAGTGATGTGCATTACTGAGAGGGCCCAGAGATACCTCTCCGACAATCGGAGTGACAAAACCTAATCTCGAAATACGCCAACCCAACATGTACCTTTGGAGACACCTGTAGTACTCCTTTATAATCACCCAGTTACGTTGTGATGTTTGGTAGTACCCAAAGTGTTCCTCCGGTAAACGTGAGTTGCATAATCTCATAGTTACACGAACATGTATAAGTCATGAAGAAAGCAATAGCAATATACTAAACGATCAAGTGCAAGGCTAACGGAATGAGTCATGTCAATCAGATCATTCTCCTAATGATGTGATCCCATTAATCAAATGACAACACATGTCTATGGTTAGGAAACATAGCCATCTTTGATTAATAAGCTAGTCAAGTAGAGGCATACTAGTGACGTTGTGTTTTGTCTATGTATTCACACATGTATTATGTTTCCAGTTAATACAATTCTAGCATGAATAATAAACATTTATCATGATATGAGGAAATAAATAATAACTTTATTATTGCCTCTAGGGCATATTTCTTTCAATGTCTACATAGTTCTCGAACCCGTAGGGTCCGCACGCTTAACGTTCGATGATGATTGGTATTATGAGTTTATGTGTTTTGATGTACCGAAGGTAGTTCAGAGTCCCGGATGTGATCACGGACATGACGAGGAGTCTCGAAATGGTCAAGACATGAAGATTGATATATTGGAAGCCTATGTTTGGACATCAGAATAGTTTCGGATGAGTTCGGGCATATACCGGAGTACCGGGGGTTACCGGAATGGGCCTTAATGGGCCTTAGTGGGAGAGGAGAGAAGGCAGCCTAGGAGGGGGCGCCCCCCCAAGCCCAATCCGAATTGGGTGAGGGGGTCGGCCCCCCTTTCCTTTCTCCTTCCCCCTCTTCCTTCTATTCCTAGTAGGACTAGGAAAGGGGGAGTCCTACTCCCACTAGGAGGACTCCTCCCCCCTTGGCGCGCCTAGAGAGGTCGGCCGGCCTCCCCCTCCCTCCTTTATATACAAGGGCAGGGGGGCATCGTAGAACACACAAGTTGACATTGTTTAGCCGTGTGCGGTGCCCCCCTCCACAGTTACACACCTCGGTCATATTGTCGTAGTGCTTAGGCGAAGCCCTGCACCGGTAACTTCATCATCATCGTCACCACTCTGTCGTGCTGACGAAACTCTCCCTCGGCCTCAACTGGATCAAGAGAACGAGGGACGTCCCCGAGCTGAACGTGTGCTGATCGTGGAGGTGCCGTACGTTCGGTGCTAAGATCGGTCGGACATGAAGACGTACGACTACATCAACCGCGTTGTCTTAACGCTTCCGCTTTCAGTCTACAAGGGTACGTGGACACACTATCTCCCCTCTCGTTGCTATGCATCACATAGATAGATCTTGCGTGATCGTAGGAAATTTTTTGAAATTACCGCGTTCACCAACAGTGGCATCCGAGCCAGGTCTATGTGTAGATGTTATATGCACGAGTAGAACACAAAGAGTTGTGGGCGATAATAGTCATACTGCTTACCAGCATGTCATACTTTGATTCAGCGGTATTGTTGGATGAAGCGGGTCATACCGACATTACGCGTACACTTATGCGAGACTGGTTCTACCGACATGCTTTGCACATAGGTGGCTGGTGAGTATTTGTTTCTGCAACTTTAGTTGAATCGAGTGTGGCTACGCCTGGTCCTTGTTAAAGGTTAAAACAGCACACTTGACGAAAAATCGTTGTGGTTTTGATGCGTAGGTAAGAACGGTTCTTGCTAGAAGCCCGTAGCAGCCACGTAAAACTTGCGACAACAAGGTAGAGGACGTCTAACTTGTTTTTGCAGGGCTTGCTATGATGTGATATGGTCAAGCATGATGTGATATAAATTGTTGTATGAGATGATCATGTTTTGTAACAAAGTTATCGGCAACTGGCAGGAGCCATATGGTTGTCGCTTTATAGTATGCAATGCAATCGCCATGTAATTGTTTTACTTTATAAATAAGCGGTAGCGATAGTCATAGTAACAATAGGTGGCGAAATGACAACGATGCTACGAAGGAGATCAAGGTGTCGCGCCGGTGACATTGGAGATCATGACGATGCTACGATGATGGAGATCGTGAGCACAAAATGATGGTGGCCATATCATGTCACATATTTTGTTTGCATGTAACGTTTATCCTTTATGCATCTTATTTTGCTTAGAACGTCGGTAGCATTATAAGATGATCCCTTACTAAATTTCAAGGTACAAGTGTTCTCCTTGAGTATGCACCGTTGCTACACTTCATCGCGCCGAGACACCACGTGATGATCGGGTGTGATAAGCTCTACGTTCACATACAACGGGTTGATAATCCCCAAGTGCAGGGAATCATCGTAGCAATTTCCAAAGGTGGAAGTGATAAGTATGGAGGGTCGAACCCACAAGGAGCTAAAGGTAAGATCAATATTCTCTCAAGTCCTATCTGCCACTGATAGGACTCTACGTACACCGAACGTTTGCTTCCAACCAAATACGAGAAATAAAACTACGTTGTGGGTATGAAGAGGATAACTTTGCATGATATCGGAGAGCTAAAATATAAAAGTAGGTGCTGTTATCATAAAGTTAGAATATATTACTAAATATTATAAATAGCGAGTGTGGAATAATGATGGATCAGTGTGCGGAATTATCCTAGGCAATTGTTAACAAGACCGGTAGTCGTCGTTGCAATTTCATATGAGGGAGAGGCATAAGCTAACATACTTTATCTTCTTGGATCATATGCACTTATGATTGGAACTCTAGCAAGCAAACGCAACTACTAAAGATCATTAAGGTAAAACCCAACCATAGCATTAAAGCATCAAGTCCCCTTTATAACATATGCCACAACCCCCTTACTCGGGTTTATGCTTCTGTCACTCAAGCAACCCACTATAAGCGAATCATGAACGTATTGCAACACCCTACAACGGGAATCCCTCACGCTTGCATGACACAAAGGGCACAATAGGACAACACCAAAATAAAACATACAACTCGTACCAACCTAGATCATCAATCAACACAAAGACAAAAGATATCTACTCAAAACATCATAGGATGGCAACACATCATTGGATCATAATATGTGGCATAAAGCACCATGTTCAAGTAGGGATTACAGCGGGGTGCGGGAGAGTGGACCGCGTAAAAGAGATGAGGATGGTGATGATGATGGTGATGTTGATGAAGACGATCACCGCGGCGATGATTCCCCTCCCGATGGCACTCCGACGCCACCGAGAGAGAGGAGGAGAGGTCCTCCCCCTTGTGCTTCCTCCTCCATGGCCTCCCCCTGGGTGGGGAGAGGTTCTCCCTCTGGTCCTTGGCCTTCATGGCGATGATGGCCCCTCCGGGATCCTCATCCATGGCCTCCGGTGATGATGCCCCCCTCCGAAAGGGTGCCAGAGAGGGCCTAGATTGATTTCTCATGGCTACAGAGGCTTGCGGCGGCGGAACTTCTGATCTAGGTTATTTCCTGAAGGTTTCTGTATTTATAGGAGGAGTTTGCGTTGATTTCACGTCAGGGGGGCCCTTGGGGAGTCCATGAGGCAAGGGTCGCGCCCCAGGGGGGTGGGCGCGCCCCCACCCTCGTGGGGCCCACGGGACTCCCCTCCGGTAGATTTTTCTTCTAGTATTTTTCATATTTTCCAGAAAAAATCTCCGTTGATTTTCAGCGCGTTCCGAGAACTTTTATTTCTGCACAAAAACAACACCACGGTAGTTCTGCTAAAAACAACGTCAGTCCAGGTTAGTTCTAATCAAATCATACCAAAATCATATAAAACTATTGTAAACATGGCATGAATACTTCATAAATTATAGATAGTTGGAGACGTGTCAGCATCCCCAAGCTTAATTGCTGCTCGTCCTCGAGTAGGCAAATGATAAAAGAAATAATTTATGAAGTATGAATGCTAGCAAATGCATAAGTTTGATCAATGATAATTTCAATACCTTTTCTAGCATCATTATATGTCATAACAGTAGCTCATCTCATAAAACTTTTCATGATCAAGTAACAAGCTATTCACATGTTAAAGTATAGATCGTAAACTTTCTTAAAACTAACAAACTATATTCTCATTCATCAAACAATTGCAATTCATCTTATTTTCAGGAAGGGTCTATGTTAGAGCTTTGATTTAACAAACTCCACATACTCAACTATCATTTAATCTTTCACAATTGCTAACACTCACGTGATATTCATGGGTTCAAAGTTTTAATCAGACACAGAGAAAGATAGGAGCTTACAGTTTCGCCTCCCAACCTTTTACCTCAAGGGTAATGTCAATAATAATAATTTATGAAAACCTACATCCAAGTGGATATATATATATCTGGATCGCTCCAACACAAAGTGATTGCCAAAGGAAAAAGTGTAAAATGGAAAGGTTGTGATCACCATGACTATTGTATAAGGGTAGAAGATAAAAGTAAAAGATAGGCCCTTCGCAGAGGGAACCAGAGGTTGTCATGCGCTTTTATGGTTGGATGCACAAAATCTTAATACAAAAGAACGTCACTTTATATTGCTGCTTGTGATAAAGACCTTTATTATGCAGTCCGTCGCTTTTATTTCTTCCCTATCACAAGTTCGTATAAAGATTATTTTCTTCGCACTAATAGATCATACATATTTAGAGAGCAATTTTTATTGCATGCACCGATGACAACTTACTTGAAGGATCTTACTCAATCCTTAGGTAGGTATGGTGGACTCTCATGGCAAAACTGGTTTAAGGGATGTTTGGCAGCACAAGTAGTGGTTTTACTTGGTGCAAAGAATTTGGCTTGCATGAGACGGAAAGGCAAGCCCAAAATGTTGGATGATCCAAGACAATATAAAATTTTGGATATAGGAAAACATAACCCATTAAGTTGTTGAAAGCACAAGTGCTCCCTAGGTGGTTTTGGTAATTAATGTCAACATATCTTTTGTTGGACTAACACTTTTATCTAGTATGTTTCAGATAAGTTCAACAATGGAGTGGCATGGACTAAAGGATGTGGGAACTCCTTAAAGATGCTAAGGACAAAGGATTGGCTCAAGCTTCAAGCTCAAGACTCTTCATTTTACATTTTAGTGATCCAAGATCACATTGAGTCTATAGGAAAAGCCAATACTATCAAGAAGGGATGAGGAGTTGCTTAATGAGTTTCTTGCTCCACAGTGCTTAGTGATATGCTCCAAAACCCTCAACTACTTTCCCACTTCCACACATATGTCCTAAACCTAAAGTCAAATTCGGCCCCATTGATTCTTTCTATCCGGCGCCACCGAGTTTGGATGTCATATCCACTGCCACAAACCCTAGGCAAATCGGTCCTACCGATAGGGATCTCGGTCTCACCGAGATGGGATTGTAATCTCTCTGTGTATGTCCATTACCAAAATCGGTCTCACCGAGTTTGAGCAATCGGTACTACCGGGATTACAATGCAAACTTCCTGGTTGACTCATTACCAAAATCGGTCCCACCGAGTTTGTGTAATCGGTCAAACCGAGTTTGCCTGACCAACACCCTGGAAAGCTTATTACCAAAGTCGGTCTCACCGAGTTTGTGTAATCGGTCTTACCGAGATTACGTTATGCCCTAACCCTAACCATATCAGTCTCACCGAGTTGCATTTCGGTCCCACCAAAAATCCTAACGGTCACTAGGTTTACTAAATCGGTCCGACCGAGTTTGTTGATTCGGTCCCACCGAGTTTGGTAGATTGTGTGTAACGGTTAGATTTTGTGTGGAGGCTATATATGCCCCTCCACCTCCTCTTCATTCGTGGAGAGAGCCATCAGACTGAACCTACACTTCCAGCATACATTTTCTGAGAAAGAACTACCTAATCTTGTGTTGAGGCCAAGATATTCCATTCCTACCATATGAATCTTGATCTCTAGCCTTCCCCAAGTTGCTTTCCACTCAAATCTTCTTTCCACTAGATCCAAAACCTATGAGAGAGAGTTGACTGTTGGGGAGACTATCATTTGAAGCACAAGAGCAAGGAGTTCATCATCAACGCACCATTTGTTACTTGGAGAGTGGTGTCTCCTAGATTGGCTAGGTGTCACTTGGGAGCCTCCGACAAGATTGTGGAGTTGAACCAAGGAGTTTGTAAGGGCAAGGAGATCGCCTACTTCGTGAAGATCTACCGCTAGTGAGGCAAGTCCTTCGTGGGCGACGGCCATGGTGGGATAGACAAGGTTGCTTCTTCGTGGACCCTTCGTGGGTGGAGCCCTCCGTGGACTCGCGCAACCGTTACCCTTCGTGGGTTGAAGTCTCCATCAACGTGGATGTACGATAGCACCACCTATCGGAACCACGCCAAAAACATCCGTGTCTCCAATTGCGTTTGAATCCTCCAAACCCTTCCCTTTACATTCTTGCAAGTTGCATGCTTTACTTTCTGCTTCCCATATACTCTTGCATGCTTGCTTGATATGTATTGTGAATGTTAAACTTGTGCCTAAACTCCACTTAAACTTAAGGAAACTTAAAAACTGCAACTTTGGTACTTAGTGTCTAATCACCCCCCCTCTAGACACCTCTTCTCAAGGTCCTACAAGTGGTATCAGAGCATTGGTCTCCATTGCTTAGGTTTAATCACCATTGGAGGAAGATGGATGAGTCTACTTTGGGGAGTCTTAGACATAGAGTGCCTATTCTTGATGGAGAGTATTTTCATGAGCGGAAAAATGAGATGCTTGTAATTTTCAATCAATATCATTTGAACAAGTACATTGCTAGCCCTTGTGCACCTTATGTTGATCCTATGCATCTCACCCTTGATGAGTCAATTGACATGGTTAGGAATCTTAGAACTGCCGAACTTATCATTAGAGGATTGCCTAGAAACTTGATTGGATGTTTGCCTACTCTTAAGTGTGCCTACACTATATGGAAATTTCCTGAGGAACGCTTTCCAAATTATTCCTTAAAAATCTTGATGAAATTCTTCATAAGTCCATTGCTTTGAGCAAGATGAATACTAGTGGTCCTATGTTTGGTGATCGTCTATTTGAGCTTACAAAGCTTATGCGTGCCAAAGGAGATGTTGGAATTATTAGTGATATTATTTCTGAAGCTATAAAAATTCATAAGCAAGATCATTGTCAAACTCATTCTAACGAATCACCCTCTCTAGGATTTGATCCACCACATGACGATGTTGAACATGGATACTATGATGAGGATGATGATAGTGACTTCGATCTTGATGATGCAATGAGACATTTTGGTCTTATGGCAAATCTTCGGGGATATATGTCAGGAGGAAAGGAATGGGTTCTTGATAGTGGATGTACCGATCACATGACCGGAGATAAAGACATGTTTCGTGAGCTTGCTGATAATGATAGTCCTCGAAAGTATGTCACTTTCGGTGACAACTCAAAGGGTAAGGTGGTTGGCCTTGGTAAGGTGGCCATATCACATGATAGCTCCATACAAAATGTCATGCTCATTGAATCTCTTGGATACAACTTACTTTCAGTATCTAGACTTGCTGATTTCGGCTTCAATGTCCTATTTACTGAAGTAGATTGTCAAGTGTTTCATCGAGACAATCATAAAATGGTCTTTACCGGTGTGCGTAGAGGTGATCTATACGTTGTTGATTTCACTAAGAAGGCTCAACCTAAAACTTGCTTCATTGCTAAATCCTCAAAAGGTTGGTTCTGGCATAGACGATTAGGTCATGTTGGTATGCGAAACCTTGACAAGCTTATTAAAGGAAATCATATCCTTGGAGTTAATGATGTCATATTTGATAAGGATAGACTTTGCAATGCTTGTCAGGCAGGTAAACAGGTTGGAGGAAGGAATCCCGTGAAGAACATCATGACCACAAGGAGGCCACTCGAGCTACTTCACATGGATCTCTTTGATCCCAACTCCTACAAGAGTCTCGGTGGAAATTCTTTTGGTCTAGTTATAGTTGATGATTTTTCAAGATTTACGTGGGTGTTCTTTCTCGATGATAAATTGCAGGTCCAAAAGATCTTCAAAAACTTCGCTAGGAAGGCCCAAAATCAATTTGAAGTGAAGATCAAGAAGGTTCGCAGCGACAACGGAACGGAGTTCAAGAACGCAAACGTGGACACCTTTCTTGACGAAGAAGGGATTTCACACGAGTTCTCGGCTACGTACACACCTCAAAAAATGGAGTTGTTGAGATGAAGAACCGGACGCTCATCGAAATGGCGAGAACGATGCTTGATGAGTACAAGACACCGAAGCACTTTTTGGCAGAAGCGGTTGAGACAGCTTGTCATGCAACAAATCGCTTGTATCTTCACAAGCTACTTGGCAAGACAGCATACGAGCTCCTCACCGGTAACAAACCCCAAGTTGGATACTTTCGAGTATTCGGCTCAAAGTGCTACATTCTTGATAAGCATCGTCGTTCTAAATTTGCTCCTAAGTCTCATGAAGGTTTCCTACTAGGTTATGGCTCAAACTCTCACACTTACCGTGTCTACAACAATTTCACCCGAAAGGTTGAAGAGACGGTAGATGTGAAGTTTGATGAATCTAACGGCTCGCAAGTAGAGCAATTGCCAATTGATGTAGGAGACAAAGACCCGTCGGAAGCAATCCAAGACTTGGCTATTGGCAAGGTTCATCCAATGGAGGTGAAGGATAGTACCTCGTCCGTCCAAGTGGAAGCTTCTACTTCACGACAAGGTGAACCAAGAGTTGATACGAAAGCATCCACAAGTGGGACACCCAAGATGAAGAAAACGAGGAAGTGCATCAAGATGAACGTCAACAACCTCCTTCTCCACCACGACAAGAGAATGACAATGCCAACAATGAAGAAGGCCAAGAAGAAGAACAAGATGAAGAAGATGTTCAACAAAGACCCAAGCAAAAGCTTTCACGGGTTTCGAGCAAGAATTGCTAAAGACCATCCCATCGAGCAAATCTACAATGATATTCAGACCGGGAGAATCACTCGCTCTAAAACTCGTTTAGCTAACTTTTGTGAAAACTATTCTTTCATCTCTAGCATTGAACCTATGAAGGTCGAAGAAGCATTGGAAGATCCGGATTGGATAAATGCTATGCATGAAGAGCTACACAACTTTGAGAGGAACCAAGTTTGGACACTGGTTGAGAAGCCCGACAACAACCACAACATCATCGGTACCAAATGGGTGTTTCATAACAAGCAAGATGAAGATGGACAAGTAGTTCGCAACAAAGCACGTCTCGTCGCCCAAGGCTACACGCAAGTCGAAGGTATGGACTATGGTGAGACTTACACTCCCGTTGCTAGACTTGAGTCCATTCGCATCTTACTTGCCTATGCTAATCATCATGATATCACCTTGTACCAAATGGACATTAAAAGTGCTTTTCTAAATGGTGAAATAGAGGAGGAAGTTTATGTTAAGCAACCTCCCGGCTTTGTCAATCCTAAGAAACCCAATCATGTTTGCAAACTTCACAAAGCTCTTTATGGTCTTAAACAAGCTCCTAGAGCGTGGTATAAATGCTTGACCAAGTTTCTTATTGAAAAAGGCTTTGAAATTGGGAAAATTGATTCCACTCTTTTTACTAAAAGGGTTAATGGAGAACTATTTGTGTGCCAAATCTATGTTGATGATATTATATTTGGTTCAACTAACCCTCATTTTAGTGAAAAGTTTGGGAAGCTAATGTCGGAGAAGTTTGAGATGTCTATGATGAGTGAACTCAAATTCTTTCTTGGGTTGCAAATCAAGCAAACTAAGGAAGATACCTTTGTCTCTCAAACAAAGTACACCAAGGACTTATTCAAGAAGTTCAATATGCAAGAATGCAAAGGTATGTCTACACCCATGCCTACTAGTGGACATCTTGATTTTACCAAAGATAGTGAACCGGTTGATCAAAAGGTTTATCGCTCTATGATTGGTTCATTGTTATATCTATGCGCTTCACGTCCCGATATCATGCTAAGTGTGTGCATGTGTGCACGATATCAAGCTGCTCCTAAGGAATGTCATCTTAAGGCCGTGAAAAGGATAGTGAGATACTTAATCCATACACCAAATTTTGGCATTTGGTATCCTAAGAGGGCTTCTTTCGATCTTGTTGGCTATTCCGACTCAGACTATGCCAGAGACAAGGTTGATAGAAAGTCCACTTCGGGTACTTGTCAATTTCTTGGTAGATCTTGTGTCTTGGTCCTCCAAGAAACAAAACTCGGTATCCTTATCCACCGCCGAAGCGGAATATATTGCCGCTGGTTCATGTTGTGCTCAGTTACTTTGGATGACCCAAACTCTTAAAGATTATGGGATATATGTGAGACATGTTCCATTGCTTTGTGACAATGAAAGTGCTATCAAAATTGGTCACAATCCTGTTCAACATTCTCGAACTAAGCATATTGAAGTTTGTCATCATTTCATTCGAGATCATGTTGCTAAGGGTGACATTGATCTTAAGCATGTTCGCACCGAAAAGCAATTAGCGGATATATTCACTAAACCTCTTGATGAGAAAGTGTTTTGTAGGTTAAGAGGAGAATTGAACATCATTGATGCTTCAAACTTGGAGTAGAAACTCCATTGGATACATGCAAGACATGAACTTATGACTACTCCTTGATATTTCTCTTATGATGAAAATCTTATGTCTTGGATATATTTGCATCTTGCATGTTATCTAACCCATATAGGTACTTGATTGAATCAAATTCCATGAGATTGTAATCTACTCACATCTTAAGCAATCTCTACATCACCAAGCTTCTACACTATGGTGGTTGAAAACAAGGAAGCACGAAACCATTCAAACATATCCTTTGACAAATTCTATGTTGAGCATCATGATTGTCATTTTTGGATACACAAGTGCTCTTCCTTGCAAGAACTAACCAATGTAGGTAGATGGACTCAAATTCCAAGTGGTGCTCCAAATTCTTGATGAGCTACATCAACCTTGAGCAACCCACACAAGTTCAACTACATGGACAACACCACCAACCAAGGTATGTTATTCCATCTTAGAGAAGCTTTACTACAAGTCATGAGCTAAAGCAACTCGACAAGATGTGAATACATCAAGATGCTTAAACGAAAAATGGCAACCCCATTTTGAGCTTAAACGATGAGTATGACCTATGATCAAGTGATCTCACTTGACTCCTAAGTCAATATACTCTAACATAGGTGACTTTGTGGCCGACCATCTCTAGATGAAGTTCTCGTGTATTCTTTTCTGTGTTTGCATTTGTCTCATGCATATTTGTTTCCCCTTTCAAAAAAACTTGCATATCTAGATTTCTTTCTGTTTGCTCGGCATTCTCTGCATTCCAATTCATTGCATATCTTTCAGCAAATTCCTTGCAAATCTTTGTGAGATCTTACTAGTCTAGTGAGCTGAGGTGACAAGTGTTTTCTCTGTGATGAACTCGGTTTCACCGATTTGTTGTATTCGGTCCAACCGAATCCTTTTGGTACAACCAAAGCGTATCACTCAGTGCCACCGATTTCACAACAGGAAAAACAGCTTGCCACATATTCTATGTTTCTTCTGATCCAGCTCCACTCAATGAATCTTGTCCTCTACAAGCATCACATTTTTATCATTGCTTTGTGCTGTGTCTCAAGGACCAAACCCATTCGACAGATTCCAGAAAACCCTTCTTGGAAATTGATGTCAAAGGGGGAGAGAGAGATCACATCAAAGCTTATCATTTAGAGAGAGATCCTCAAGGGGGAGAGAGATCCTCATGGGGAGAGAGAGAGTTCTCCAGGGGGAGAGAATACTTAAGTAGAAAGTATTTCTCAAGGATCCCAGATGCTTGGTGTTCAAGAGGAGAGATGCCCACATGTCTTCTTTAGGGGAGAGACATGTTCAGTTGATCTTTTGTGCTTACTTGCATTAGCATGCATTAGCTCTGTTCATCATTCATATCTTTCAGCTCTGATTTTCTATTCCCTATCTTCTCCCAGTATCCCATGCTAGATTCAGGGGGAGCAAGACATCTAAGGGAAAGAAATCATTTAAATTCCTTGCATATCTTTACTCTTGGGGACATGTCTAATCCAATGTGGTACTTAGTACTCACTCTCTACATGTCATCCCAGTCTTGGTATTCTTGTGGTTTCTTCTGTTTGCTCTGGCTAGTAGATGTACCTGTGTCATCTAACCTTGTTTGCACAGGTTCATTCCATCCCAAGCCAACTCAAGACTACAAGGTAAGTATATGCATCACAATCATGTGTATGAGGAATTCTTGCTGATGTACATACTGTTTGCAAGGTCTCATGGGCATGAAGGTATTCTCTTTAATATTCTTTGCTCTGATGCATATGGCCAAGATACATGTAACACATTGCCTACTCTATCATGGTTATGCTCTCACATGCTTCTATATTCCATATTCACATGATTGCATACATGTAGGGGGAGCCTATGTTTGTTACATGTCTTTCCAAAGCTTTACTTGCTACTCTTTATATCTTTATCTGAAGCTTTGATGTATGTTGTCATCAATTACCAAAAAGGGGGAGATTGAAAGCACAAGTGCTCCCTAGGTGGTTTTGGTAATTAATGTTAACATATCTTTTGTTGGACTAACACTTTTATCTAGTATGTTTCAGATAAGTTCAACAATGGAGTGGCATGCACTAAAGGATGTGGGAACTCCTTCAAGATGCTAAGGACAAAGGATTGGCTCAAGCTTCAAGCTCAAGACTCTTCATTTTACATTTTAGTGATCCAAGATCACATTGAGTCTATAGGAAAAGCCAATACTATCAAGAAGGGATGAGGAGTTGCTTAATGAGTTTCTTGCTCCACAGTGCTTAGTGATATGCTCCAAAACCCTCAACTACTTTCCCACTTCCACACATATGTCCTAAACCTAAAGTCAAATTCGGCCCCACTGATTCTTTCTATCCGGCTCCACCGAGTTTGGATGTCATAGCCAGGGCCACAAACCCTAGGCAAATCGGTCCTACTGATAGGGATCTCGGTCTCACCGAGATGGGATTGTAATCTCTCTATGTATGTCCATTACCAAAATCAGTCTCGCCGAGTTTGAGCAATCGGTACTACCGAGATTACAATGCAAACTTCCTGGTTGACTCATTACCAAAATCGGTCCCACCGAGTTTGTGTAATCGGTCAAACCGAGTTTGCCTGACCAACTCTCTGGAAAGCTTATTACCAAAGTCGGTCTCACCGAGTTTGTGTAATTGGTCTTACCGAGATTATGTTATGCCCTAACCCTGACCATATCGGTCTCACCGAGTTGCATTTCGGTCCCACCAAAAATCCTAACGGTCACTAGGTTTACTAAATCGGTCCGACCGAGTTTGTTGATTCGGTCCCACCGAGTTTGGTAGATTGTGTGTGGAGGCTATATATACCCCTCCACCTCCTCTTCATTCATGGAGAGAGCCATCAGACTGAACCTACACTTCCAGCATACATTTTCTGAGAAAGAACTACCTACTCATGTGTTGAGGCCAAGAGATTCCATTCCTACCATATGAATTTTGATCTCTAGCCTTCCCCAAGTTGCTTTCCACTCAAATCTTCTTTCACCAGATCCAAAACCTATGAGAGAGAGTTGAGTGTTGGGGAGACTATCATTTGAAGCACAAGAGCAAGGAGTTCATCATCAATGCACCATTTGTTACTTCTTGGAGAGTGGTGTCTCCTAGATTGGCTAGGTGTCACTTGGGAGCCTCCGACAAGATTTTGGAGTTGAACCAAGGAGTTTGTAAGGGCAAGGAGATTGCCTACTTCGTGAAGATCTACCGCTAGTGAGGCAAGTCCTTCGTGGGCGACGGCCATGGTGGGATAGACAAGGTTGCTTCTTCGTGGACCCTTCGTGGGTGGAGCCCTCCGTGGACTCGCGCAAACGTTACCCTTCGTGGGTTGAAGTCTCCATCAACGTGGATGTACGATAGCACCACCTATCGGAACCACGCCAAAAACATCCGTGTCTCCAATTGCATTTGAATCCTCCAAACCCTTCCCTTTACATTCTTGCAAGTTGCATGCTTTACTTTCCGCTGCCCATATACTCTTGCATGCTTGCTTGATATGTATTGTGAATGTTAAACTTGTGCCTAAACTCCACTTAAACTTAAGGAAACTTAAAAACTGCAACTTTGGTACTTAGTGTCTAATCACCCCCCCCCCCTAGACACCTCTTCTCAAGGTCCTACAGTTGTCTTCCTTGTCCAACATCAACTTTTTAGCATGTCATATTTTAATGAGTGCTCACAATTACAAAAGATGTCCAAGATAGTATGTTTATATGGAAATCTCTCTTCCTTCAATATTCTTTCATGAATTGTTCAAGTGACCAATTCTGTGTTTGCTAACTTTCAATGAGTTTACTACCTATACTTATTATGTGTGAAGTCATTACTCCCCATGTTATAAGCATATGAAATGTATATAAATTCATCTTTATGATATTCAATTCATTCAACCATTTACTCATAGGATATACGTGAAGAACGTGAGCAAATGACAAACTACTCCAAAAGATATAAGTGAAGAACACTGAGTAGTCAAATAATTAACTAGCCATGGGAGGATTCTTTTTTATTCAAGATTTCAGATCCAATGATTTTATTCAAACAGCAAGTAAAATTGAAAATACGCTCCAAGCAAAACACATATCATGTGACGGATAAATATATAGCTCCGAGTAAGGTATACCGATAGTTTTGAAGACGAAAGAGGGGATGCCTACCGGGGCATCCCCAAGCTTAGGCGCTTGAGTCTTCCTTGAATATTACCTTGGGGTGCCTTGGGCATCCCCAAGCTTAGGGTCTTTCCACTCCTTATTCTCCTCATATCGATATCTCACCCAAAGCTTGAAAACTTCAATCACATAAAACTTAACGGAACTTCGTGAGATAGGTTAGTATGATAAAGAGTAAACCAATCACTTTGGTACTGTCAAAGACAAGTTTCATAATTGTTCTCACATAATGCCTACTATACCATATCATTTGTACAAATTATATTGAGAAATATAAGTCATAGAAACTAGAAAACAAGCAAACTATGCAATGAAAACAGAATCTGTCAGAAACAGAACTGTCTGTAATGATCTGAACAACAACCATACTTCTGATACTCAAGAAATTATGAAATAAATTGGTGGACGTAAGGAATTTTTCTATTAATCATATGCAAAAAGAATCAACCTAAAAGCACTCTCCAGTAAAAAAATGGCATCTATTCTCGTGAGCGCAAAGTTTCTGTTTTTTACAGCAAGATTGCAAAGACTTCACCCATGTCTTCTCAAAGGTCTTACTTGGCGCTTTATTGAAACAAAAAGCTATAAAACATGATTACTACAGTAGCTTAATCATTTAAACACACAAATACAGCAAGGGTAGATATTGGGTTGTCTCCCAACAAACGCTTTTCTTTAATGCCTTTTAGCTAGGCATGATGATTTCAATGATGCTCACTTAAAAGAAAAGAATTGAAACATAGAGAGAGCATCATGAAGAATATGACTAGCACATTTAAATATAACCTACTTCATATGCCTAGGGATTTTTTGAGCACATAATTTATACGAGAGGAAACTTGGTATTATTGCAACTCCTACAAGCATAACTATAAGAATCAACTAGCATAGGAAGGCAAAACAAGTATAACTTCAAAACTTTAAGCACATAGAGAGGAAACTTGGTATTATTGCAACTCCTACAAGCATAAATTACTCCCTCATAATAATTTTCAGTAGCATCATGAATGAACTCAACAATATAAGCATCACATAAAGCATTCTTTTCATGATCTACAAGCATAGAAATTTTTCTACTCTCCACATAAGCAAAATTCTTCTCATTCGGAATAGTGGGATCACTAATTCCTAAAGTTGACACTCTTCCAAACCCACTTTAGATGATAGTATTATTCATAATCCAAAATATATAAGTGAAGTTCATGGAGCATTCTACAATTAATATAGACTAACCAATATCCAAGCTCAAAATATGTAAGTGAAGCACACGAAGCATTCTATTAAACCATACTCAAAAGATTTAAGTGAAGCACAAAGAGCAATTCTATAAGATCATACTTAAAAGATATAAGTGAAGAACATGAAGTATTATATAAATCAATGAAGGTCTAAGTCATACTAGCATGGTTCTTAAAGGAAAAAACAAAAACACGAAGGACACAAATCATGTGAACAAAACAAAAACCGAGGTATACCGATATTTGTTGAAGAAGAAAGATGGGATGCCAAACGGGGCATCCCCAAGCTTAGATGATTGAGTATCCTTTGAAATATTTACTTGGGCTTCCTTGGGCATCCCCAAGCTTGAACTCTTGCCTCTCTTTATTCTTCTCATATTGATAGCTCCTCGATCCTCGAACACTTCATCCACACAAAACTTTAACAAAAACTTTGTGAGATCCGTTAGTGTAATAAAGCAAACTACCACTTTAAGGTACTGTAATGAACTCATTATTTATTTATATTGGTGTTAAACCTACTGTATTCCAACTTCTCTATGGTTCATACCCCCCGATACTAGCCATAGATTAATCAAAATAAGCAAACAACACGCGAAAAACAGAATCTGTCAAAAACAGGACAGTCTGTAGTAATCTGGAAGTTTAGTAAACTTATGTAACTCCAAAAATTATGAAATAAATATGAAAATTTAAAAATTTTGTACAGAATTAATGTCAAAAAAGTTTCAGACCCATTTTACCTTCCAGTAAAAAATGTAAAATCACGCGCTACAGCCAAAGTTTCTGTTTTTGTTCTGCACATAGTGAACAAGCAATCTAATAATCCTAAAACCAAAGCTTGGCACATTATTTTTATAATACAATGGATATATACAAGGGGATAATATTTACAGAGAAACATCCATGAAAAATTCTACATTGTTTCGGTGAGCATGAACACAAGTGCTCAAGGTCGACCCTAACTTCTTCAATGAATAACTTTCCAATCACTTCTCTTTTTGAAAAACTTTTTTAGGCATGAGAGGCAAGTAATTTTTTTGTATTTTCATTCTGTAATTTTTTTGTATGTTTCACCCACAACTAAACAGAAACAAAAAGGAAAAATCTACGTAGTGAAGAAAGCAAACAAGCACACACGAGAATATCAACCCCACGCAATTGCTCCCCGGCAACGGCGCCAGAAAAGAGCTTGATAATCCCCAAGTGCAGGGAATCATCATAGAAATTTACAAAGGTGGAAGTGATAATATGGAGTGTCGAACCCACAAGGAGCTAAAGGTAAGATCAATATTCTCTCAAGTCCTATCTGCCACTGATACGACTCTACGTACACCGAACGTTTGCTTCCAACTAGATACGAGAAATAAAACTATGTTGTGGGTATGAAGAGGATAACTTGCATGATATCGGAGAGCTAAAATATAATAGGTGTTGTTATCATAAAGTTAGAATATATTACTAAATATTATAAATAGCGAGTGTGGAATAATGATGGATCGGTGTGCGAAATTATCCTAGGCAATTGTTAACAAGACCGGTGGTCGTCATTGCAATTTCATATGAGGGAGAGGCATAAGCTAACATACTTTCTATTCTTGGATCATATGCACTTATGATTGGAACTCTAGCAAGCATCCGCAACTACTAAAGATCATTAAGGTAAAACCCAACCAAAGCATTAAAGCATCAAGTCCCCTTTATCCCATACGCCACAACCCCCTTACTCGGGTTTATGCTTCTGTCACTCAAGCAACCCACTATAAGCGAATCATCAACGTATTGCAACACCCAACAGCGGGAATCCCTCACGCTTGCGCGACACGGAGGGCACAATAGGACAGCACCAAAATAAAACATACAACTCGTACCAATCTAGATCATCAATCAACCCAAAGACAAAAGATATCTACTCAAAACATCATAGTATGGCAACACATCATTGGATCATAATATGTGGCATAAAGCAGCATGTTCAAGTAGGGATTACAGCGGGGTGCGGGAGAGTGGACCGCATAAAAGAGGTGAGGATGGTGATGATGATGGTGATGTTGATGAAGACGATCACCGCGATGATGATTCCCCTCCCGATGGCACTCCGGCGCCACCGAGAGAGAGGAGGAGAGGTCCTCCCCCTTGTGCTTCCTCCTCCATGGCCTCCCCCCTGGATGGGGAGAGGTTCTCCCTCTGGTCCTTGGCCTTCATGGCGATGATGGCCCCTCCGAGATCCTCCTGCATGGCCTCCGGTGATGATGGCCCCCTCCGGTAGGGTGCCAGAGAGGGCCTAGATTGATTTCTCGTGGCTACAGAGGCTTGCGGCGGCAGAACTTCCGATCTAGGTTATTTCCCGAAGGTTTCTGTATTTATAGGAGGAGTTGGCGTTGATTTCACGTCAAGGGTCCCTCGGGGAATCCACGAGGTAGGGGGCGCGCCCCAGGGGGGTGGGCACGCCCCCCACCCTCGTGGGGCCCATAGGACTCCCCTCCGGTAGATTTTTGTTCCAGTATTTTTCATATTTTCTAGAAAAAATCTCTGTTGATTTTCAGCGCGTTCCGAGAACTTTTATTTCTGAACAAAAACAACACCACGGTAGTTCTACTAAAAACAACATCAGTCCGGGTTACTTCTAATCAAATCATACCAAAATCATATAAAACTATTGTAAACATGGCATGAATACTTCATAAATTATAGATACGTTGGAGACGTATCAGCATCCCCAAGCTTAATTCCTGCTCGTCCTTGAGTAGGTAAATAATAAAAGAAATAATTTACGAAGTGTGAATGCCTGCAAATGCATAAGTTTGATCAATGATAATTTCAATCACCTTTTCTAGCATCATTATATGTCATAACAGTAGCTCATCTCATAAAACTTTTCATGATCAAGTAACAAGCTATTCACATGTTAAAGTATAGATCATAAACTTTCTTAAAACTAACAAACTATATTCCCAGTCGTCAAACAATTGCAATTCATCTTATTTTCAGGAAGGGTCTATGTCAGAGCTTTGATTTAGCAAACTACACATACTCAACTATCATTTAATCTTTCACAATTGCTAACACTCACGTGATATTTATGGGTTCAAAGTTTTAATCGGACACAGAGAAAGATAGGGGCTTATAGTTTCGCCTCCCAACCTTTTACCTCAAGGGTAATGTCAACCATAATAATTTATGAAAACCTACATCCAAGTGGATATATATATCCGGATCGCTCCAACACAAAGTGCTTGCCAAAGGAAAAAGTGTAAAAAGGAAAGGTGGTGATCACCATGACTCTTGTATAAGGGTAGAAGATAAAAGTAAAAGATAGGCCCTTCGCAGAGGGAAGCAGAGGTTGTCATGCGCTTTTATATTTGGATGCACAAAATCTTAATGCAAAAGAACGTCAGTTTATATTGCCGCTTGTGATAAAGACCTTTATTATGCAGTCGTCGCTTTTATTTCTTCCCTATCACAAGTTCCTATAAAGCTTATTTTCTTCGCACTAATAGATCATACATATTTAGAGAGCAATTTTTATTGCATGCACCAATGACAACTTACTTGAAGGATCTTACTCAATCCTTAGGTAGGAATAGTGGACTCTCATGGCAAAACTGGTTTAAGGGATGTTTGGAAGCACAAGTAGTATTTCTACTTGGTGCAAAGAATTTGGCTAGCATGAGAGGGAAAGGCAATCCCAACATGTTGGATGATCCAAGACAATATAACATTTCGGATATAGGAAAACATAACCCATTAATTGTCTTCCTTGTCCAACATCAACTTTTTAGCATGTCATATTTTAATGAGTGCTCACAATTACAAAAGATTTCCAAGATAGTATGTTTATATGTGAAATCTCTCTTCCTTCAATATTCTTTCATGAATTGTTCAAGTGACCAATTCTGCGTTTGCTAACTTTCAATGAGTTTACTACCTGTACTTATTATGTGTGAAGTCATTACTCCCCATGTTATAAGCATATGAAATGTATATAAATTCAGATTTATGATATTCAATTCATTCAACCATTTACTCATAGGATATATGTGAAGCACGTGAGCAAATGACAAACTACTCCAAAAGATATAAGTGAAGAACACTGAGTAGTCAAATAATTAACTAGCCATGGGAGGATTCTTCTTTATTCAAGATTTCAGATCCAATGATTTTATTCAAATAGCAAGTAAAATTTAAAATACGCTCCAAGCAAAACACATATCATGTGACGGATAAATATATAGCTCCGAGTAAGGTATACCGATAGTTTTGAAGACGAAAGAGGGGATGCCTTCCGGGGCATACCCAAGCTTAGGCGCTTGAGTATTCCTTGAATATTACCTTGGGGTGCCTTGGGCATCCCCAAGCTTAGGGTCTTTCCACTCCTTATTCTCCTCATATCGATATCTCACCCAAAGCTTGAAAACTTCAATCACATAAAACTTAACGGAACTTCGTGAGATAGGTTAGTATGATAAAGAGTAAACCATTCACTTTGGTACTGTCAAAGACAAGTTTCATAATTGTTCTCACACAATGTGTACTGTACCATATCATTTCTACAATTTATATTGAAAAATATAAGTCAAAGAAACTAGAAAACAAGCAAACTATGCAATGAAAATAGAATCTGTCAGAATCAGAACAGTCTGTAATGATCTGAACAACAACCATACTTCTGCTACTCCAAAATTTTTGAAATAAATTGGTGGACGTGAGGAATTTTTCTATTATGTCCTTGATGCACCGCTAGGTGACAGACCTATTGGAGGAGCAGATGCAGACGTTATGAATGTTTGGCTAGTTCAATATGATGACTACTTGATAGTTTAGTGCACCATGCTTTACGGCCTATAACCGGGACTTCAAAAACGTTTTTGAAACTTTATGGAGCATATGAGATGTTCCAAGATCTGAAATTGGTATTTCAGACTCATGCCGTGTCAAGAGGTACGAGACCTCTGACAAGTACTTTGCCTAAAAGATGGAGGAGAATTGCTCAACTAGTGAGCATGTGCTCAGAATGTCTGGGTACTACAATCACTTGAATCAAGTGGGAGTTAATCTTTTAGATAAGATAGTGATTGACAGAGTTCTCTAGTCAGCATCACGAAGTTACTGGAACTTCGTGATGAACTATAATATGAAAAGGATGACGAAAGAAATTCAAGAGCTCTTCGTGATGTTGAAATTGACGAAGGTAGAAATCAAGGGAAAGCATCAAGTGTTGATGATTAAAAAAGACCACTAGTTTCAAGTAAAGGGCAATGGGAAGAAAAGGGAACTTCAAATAGAATGGCAAGCAAGTTTTCACTCCCGTGAAGAAGCCCAACTAGACCTAAGCCTGAAACTGAATGCTTCTACTGCAAAGGAAATGGTCGTTGGAAGTGGAAATGCCCTGAATATTTGGTGGATAAGAAGGATGGCAAAGTGAACAAGGGTATATTCGATATACAAGTTATTGATGTGTACCTTACTAGTGTTTATAGTAGACCCTGGGTATTTGATACTTGTTCGGTTGCTAAAGATTAGTAACTCGAAATAGGAGTTACAGAATAAACAGAGACTAGTTGAGGGTGAAGTGACGATGTGTGTTGGAAGTGGTTCCAAGATTGATATGATCATCATCGCACACTCCCTATACTTTCGAGATTAGTATTGACCCTAAATAAATGTTATTTGGTGTTTGCGTTGAGCATAAATATGATTAGATCATGTTTATCGTGATACGATTATTCATCTAAGACAGAGAATAAATTGTTATTTTGTTTACATGAATAAAACCTTCTATAGTCATACACCCAATGTTGATGGTTTATTGAATCTTGATCGTAGTGATACGTATATTCATAATATTGATGCCAAAAGATGCAAAGTTGATAATGATAGTGCAACATATTTTTGGCACTACCATTTGGGTCATATCGGTGTAAAGCGCATGAAGAAACTCCATAAAGATAGATTTTTGGAATCACTTGATTATGAATCATTTGATGCTTGCGAACCGTGCCTTATGGGCAAGATGACTAAAACTCCATTCTCCGAAACAATGGAACGAGCTAGTGACTTATTGGAAATAATACATACCGATGTATGTGGTCCAATGAGTGTTGATGCTCGTGGCGGGTAGCATTATTTTCTGACCTTCACAGATGATTTGAGCAGATATGGGTATATCTACTTAATGAAACACAAGTCTGAAACATTTGAAAAGTTCAAGGAATTTCATAGTGAAGTGGAGAATCATTGTAACAAGAAAATAAAGTTTCTATGATCTGATCGTGGAGGAGAATATTTGAGTTACGAGTTTGGCCTTCATTTAATACAATGTGGAATAGTTTCACAGCTCACGCCACATGGAACACCATAGAGTAATGGTGTGTCCGAACGACGTAACCGCACTTTATTGGATATGGAGCGATCTATGGTGTTTCTTACTAGTTTACCACTATCGTTTTGGGGTTATGCATTAGAGACAGCTGCATTCACTTTAAATAGGGCACCATCAAAATCCGTTGAGACGACGCCTTATGAAATGTGGTTTAGCAAGAAACCAAAGTTGTCGTTTCTTAAAGTTTGGGGTTGCGATGCTTACGTGAAAAAGCTTCAACCTGATAAGGTCGAACCCAAATCAAAGAAATGCATCTTCATAGGATACCCAAAGGAAACTATTGGGTACACCTTCTATCACAGATCCGAAGGCAAGATCGTTTCTAAGAATGGATCCTTTCTAGAGAAGGAGTTTCTCTCGAAAGAAGTGAGTGGGAGGAAAGTAGAACTTGATGAGGTAATTATACCTTCTCCCTAATTGGAAAGTAGTTTATCACAGAAATTAGTTCTATTGATTCCTACACCAATTAGTGAGGAAGCTAATGATGATGATCATGAAGCTTCAGATCAAGTTACTACCGAACTTCGTAGATCTTCCAGATTAAGATCCGCACTAGAGTGGTACAGTAATCCTATTCTGGAAGTCATGTTACTAGACCATGATGAACCTACGAACTATGAGGAAGCGATGATGAGCCTAGATTCCACGAAATGGCTTGAGGCCATGAAATCTGAGATGGGATCCATGTATGAGAACAAAGTTTTGACTTTGGTGGACTTCCCCGATGATCGGCAATCCATAGAAAATAAAAGGATCTTCAAGAGGAAGACACACACTGATAGTAGTGTTGCTATCTACAAAGCTTGATTTGTCGCAAAAGGTTTTCGACAAGTTCAAGGTGTTGACTACAATGAGATTTTTTCAACTGTAGCGATGCTTAAATCCGTCCGAATCATGTTAGCAGTTGCCATATTTTGTGAAATCTGGCAGATGGATGTCAAAACTGCATTCCTGAATAGATTTCTAGAAGAAGAGTTGTATATGATACAACCAGAAGGTTTTGTCAATCCAAAGGGTGCTAACAAAGTGTGCAAGCTCCAGCGATCCATTCATGGACTGGTGCAAGCCTCTCAGATATGGAATAAACATTTTGATAGTGTGATCAAAGCATATGGTTTTGTACAGACTTTTGGTGAAGCCTGTATTTACAAGAAAGTGAGTAGCAGCTCTGTAGCATTTCTAATATTATATGTGGATGGCATATTGTTGATTGGAAATGATATAGAATTTCTGGATAGCATAAAGGGATACTTGAATAAGAGTTTTTCAATGAAAGACCTCAGTGAAGTTGCTTACTTATTGGGCATCAAGATCTATAGAGATAGATCAAGGCGCTTAATTGGACTTTCACAAAACACATACCTTGATAAAGTTCTGAAAAGGTTCAAAAATGGATCAGTCAAAAGAAGGGTTCTTGCATGTATTACAAGGTGTAAAGTTGAGTAAGACTAAAAGCCCGACCACGGCAGAAAATAGAATGAAAGTCATTCCCTATGCCACAGTTATAAGTTCTATATGTTGTGCTGTGTACCAGACCTATTGTGTACCTTTCCATGAGTTTTGGCAAGGGGGTACAATAGTGATCTAAGAGTAGATCACTGGACAGCGGTCAAAATTATCCTTAGTGAGGACTAAGGAAATATTTCTCGATTATGGAGGTGATAAAAGAGCTCGTCGTAAAAAGTTACGTCGATGCAAGCTTCTATACCGATCCAGATGACTCTAAGTCTCAATTTGGATACATCTTGAAAGTGGGAGCAATTAGCTAGAGTAGCTCCGTGCAGAGCATTCTAGACATAGAATATTTGCAAAATACATACAACTCTAAATGTGACAAACCCATTGACTAAACTTCTCTCATGAGCGAAACATGATCACACCTTAGTACTCTTTGGGTGTTAATCACATAGCGATGTGAACTAGATTATTGACTCTAGTAAAACCTTTGGGTGTTGGTCACAAGACGATGTGAGCTATGGGTGTTAATCACAAGATGTGAATATTTGTGTTAAATCACATGGTGATGTGAACTAGATTATTGACTCTAGTGCAAGTGGGAGACTGAAGGAAATATGCCATAGAGGCAATAATAAAGTAATTATTTATTTCCTTAATTCATGATAAATGTTTATTATTCATGCTAGAATTGTATTAACCGGAAACTTAGTACATGTGTGAATACATAGACAAAACATATAGTCCCTAGTATGCCTCTACTTGACTAGCTTGTTAATCAAAGTGTTGGGGAACGTAGTAATTTCAAAAAAATTCCTACGCACACACAAGATCATGGTGATGACATAGCAACGAGAGGGGAGAGTGTTGTCCACGTACCCCCGTAGACCGTAAGCGGAAGCGTTAGCACCACGCGGTTGATGTAGTCGTATGTCTTCACGATCCGACCGATCCAAGCACCGAACGTACGGCACCTCCGAGTTCAGCACACGTTCAGCTCGATGACGATCTCCAGCCTTCGATCCAGCAAAGCTTCGGAGATGAGCTCCGTCAGCATGACGGCGTGGTGACGATGATGATGTTCTACCGGCGCAGGGCTTCGCCTAAGCTTCGCGACGATATGACCGAGGTGGAATATGGTGGAGGGGGGGACCGCACATGGCTAAGGAACGATCTGTAGATCAACTTGTGTCTATGGGGTGCCCCCCGCCCCCGTATATAAAGGAGCCAGGGGGAGGAGGCGGCCGGCCAAGGAGGGCGTGCCAAGGGGGGAGTCCTACTCCCACCGGGAGTAGGACTCCCTTCTTTCCTAGTTGGAATAGGAGAAGGGGGGAAAGAGGAGGAAGAGGGGAAGGAAAGGGGGGGCGCCGCCCCCCTTCCCTTGTCCTATTCGGACTAGGAAGGGGAGGGGTGCGCGGCCCCCTCCTGCCTCCTTCCCTCTTCTCCCTCGAGGCCCATGTAGGCCCAATAACCCCCCGGGGGGTTCCGGTAACCTCCCGGTACTCCGGTAAAATGCCGATTTCACCCGGAACGATTCCAATGTCCAAATATAGGCTTCCAATATATCGATCTTTATGTCTCGACCATTTCGAGACTCCTCGTCATGTCCGTGATCACATTCGGGACTCCGAACAAACTTCGGTACATCAAAACTTATAAACTCATAATAAAACTGTCATCATAACGTTAAGCGTGCGGACCCTACGGGTTCGAGAACTATGTAGACATGACCTAGAACTATTCTCGGTCAATAACCAATAGCGGAACCTGGATGCTCATATTGGTTCCCACATATTCTACGAAGATCTTTATCGGTCAAACCGCATAACAACATACGTTGTTCCCTTTGTCATCGGTATGTTACTTGCCCGAGATTCGATCGTCGGTATCCAATACCTAGTTCAATCTCGTTACCGGCAAGTCTCTTTACTCGTTACGTAATGCATCATTCCGTAACTAACTCATTAGCTACATTGCTTGCAAGGCTTATAGTGATGTGCATTACCGAGAGGGCCCAGAGATACCTCTCCGACAATCGGAGTGACAAAACCTAATCTCGAAATACGCCAACCCAACATGTACCTTCGGAGACACCTGTAGTACTCCTTTATAATCACCCAGTTACGTTGAGACGATTGGTAGCACCCAAAGTGTTCCTCCGGTAAACGGGAGTTGCATAATCTCATAGTTACAGGAACATGTATAAGTCATGAAGAAAGCAATAGCAATATACTAAACGATCAAGTGCTAGGCTAACGGAATGGGTCATGTCAATCACATCATTCTCCTAATGATGTGATCCCATTAATCAAATGACAACTCTTTTGTCCATGGCTAGGAAACATAACCATCTTTGATAAACGAGCTAGTCAAGTAGAGGCATACTAGTGACACTATGTTTGTCTATGTATTCACAAATGTATTATGTTTCCGGTTAATACAATTCTAGCATGAATAATAAACATTTATCATGATATGAGGAAATAAATAATAACTTTATTATTGCCTCTAGGGCATATTTCCTTCAGTCTCCCACTTGCACTAGAGTCAATAATCTAGTTCACATCGCCATGTGATTTAACATCAATATTCATATATGTATATGATTAACACCCATTGTTCACATCGTTATGTGACCAACACCCAAAGGGTTTACTAGAGTCAATAATCTAGTTCACATTGCTATGTGATTAACACCCAAAGAGTACTAAGGTGTGATCATGTTTTGCTCGTGAGAGAAGCTTAGTCAACGGGTCTGTCACATTCAGAGCCGTATGTATTTTGCAAATATTCTATGTCCACAATGCTCTGCACAGAGCTACTCTAGCTAATTGCTCCCACTTTCAATATCTATCCAGATTGAGACTTAGAGTCATCTGGATTGGTGTAAAAGCTTGCATCATTGTAACCTTTTATGACGGGCTCTTTTATCACCTCCATAATCGAGAAACATCTCCTTAGTCCTCACTAAGGATATTCTTGACCGCTGTCCAGTGATCTACTCTTAGATCAAAATTGTATTCCTTTGTCAAACTCAGAGCAAGGTATACAATATGTCTGGTTCATAGCATAGCATACTTTATAGAACCTATGACTGAGGCATAGGGAATGACTTTTCATTCTCTTTCTATTTTCTGCCATGGTCGGGTCTTGAGTCTTACTCAACTTCACACCTTGCAACACAGGCAAGAACTCCTTCTTTGACTATTCCATTTTGAACTATTTCAAAACTTTATCAAGGTATGTATTCATTGAAAAATCTTATTAAGCGTCTTGATCTATAAATCTTGATGCTCAATGTGTAAGCAGCTTCACCGAGGTCTTTCTTTGAAAAACTCTTATTCAAGTATCCTTTCATGCTATCCAGAATAATTCTACATTATTTCCGATCAACAATATGTCATTCACATATACTTATCAGAAATGCTGTAGTGCTCCCACTCACTTTCTTGTAAATACAGGCTTCACCGTAAGTATGTACAAAGCTATATGCTTTGATCAACTTATTAAAGCGTATATTCCAACTCTGAGATGCTTGCACCAGTCCATAGATGGATCGCTGGAGCTTGCACATTTTGTTAACACCTTTAGGATTGACAAAACCTTCTAGTTGCATCATATACAACTCTTCTTTAAGAAAACCATTAAGGAATGCAGTTTTTGATATCCATTTGCCAGATTTCATAAATTGTGGCAATTGCTAACATGATTCGGATAGACTTAAGCATCGCTACAGTTGAGAAAATCTCATTGTAGTCAACACCTTGAACTTGTCAAAAACCTTTTTCCGACAAGTCGAGCTTTGTAGATAGTAACACTACTATCAGCATCTGTCTTCCTCTTGAAGATCCATTTATACAATATGGCTTGCCGATCATCGGGCAACTCCACCAAAGTCCACACTTTGTTCTCATACATGGATCCCATCGCAGATTTTCATGGCCTCAAGCCATTTCGCGGAATCTGGGCTCATCATTGCTTCCTCATAGTTCGTAGGTTCATCATGGTCTAGTAACATGACTTCCAGAACAGGATTACCATACCACTCCGGTGCGGACTGTACTTTGGAAGATCTACGAGGTTCTGTAGTAACTTGATCTGAAGTTTCATGATCATCATCATTAGCTTCCTCACTAATTGGTGTAGGAATCATTGGAACTGATTTCAGTGATAAACGATTTTCCAATTCAGGAGAAGGTACAATTACCTTATCAAGTTCTACTTTCCTCCCACTCACTTCTTTCAAGAGAAACTCCTTCTCTGGAAAGGATCCATTCTTAGCAACAAATGTTTTGCCTTCAGATCTGTGATAGAAGGTGTACCCAACAGTTTCCTTTGGGTATTCTATGAAGACGCACTTCTGCGGTTTGGGTTTGAGCTTATCAGGATGAAACTTTTTCACATAAGCATCGCAACTCCAAACTTTAAGAAACGACAGCTTAGGTTTAATGCTAAACCATAGTTCATACGGTGTCGTCTCAACGGATTTAGACGGTGCCTTTTTAACGTGAATGCAGCTGTCTCTAATGCATAACCCCAAAACAATTGTAGTAAATTAGTAAGAGACATCATAGATCGCACCATATCCAATAATGTGCGATTACGACGTTCGGACACACCATAACGTTGTGGTGTTCCAGGTGGCGTGAGCTGTGAAACTATTCCACATTATTTTAATTGAAGACCAAACTTGTAACTCGAATATTCGTCTCCGTGATCAGATCATAGAAACTTTATTTTCTTGTTACGATGATTTTTCCACTTCACTCTGAAATTCTTTGAACCTTTCAACTATTTCAAACTTATGTTTCATCAAGTAGATATACCCATATCTGCTCAAATCATCTTGTGAAGGTCAGAAAATAACGATACTTGCCACGAGCATCAACACTTATTGGATCGCATACATCGGTATGTATTATTTCCAATAAGTCAGTAGCTTGTTCCATTGTTCTGGTGAACGGAGTTTTAGTCATCTTGCCCAAAAGGCACGGTTCGCAAGCATCAAATGATTCATAACCAAGTGATTCTGAAAATCCATCTTTATGGAGTTTCTTCATGCGCTTTACACCGATATGACCCAAACGGCAGTGCCACAAATAAGTTACACTATCATTATTAACTTTGCATCTTTTGGCATCAGTATTATGAATATGTGTATCACTACGATCGAGATCCAACAAACTATTTTCATTGGGTGTATGACCATTAAAGGTTTTATTCATGTAAACGGAACAACAATTATTCTCTGACTTTAAATGAATAACCATATTGCAATAAACATGATCAAATCATATTCATGCTCAACGCAAACGCTAAATAACATTTATTTAGGTTTAAGACTTATCCCGAAAGTTTAGGGAGTGTGCGATGATGATCATATCAATCTTGGAACTACTTCCAACACTCATCGTCACTTCCCCTTCAACTAGTCTCTGTTTATTCTGTAACTCCTGTTTCGAGTTACTAATCTTAGCAACCGAACAAGTATCAAATACTCAGGGGCTACTATAAACACTAGTAAGGCACATATCAAGAACCTGTATATCAAATATACCTTTGTTCACTTTGCCATCCTTCTTATCCACCAAATGTTCAGGGCATTTCCGCTTCCAGTGACCATTTCCTTTGCAGTGTAAGCACTCAGTTTCAGGCTATGGTCCAGCTTTGGGCTTCTTCGCAGGAGTGACAACTTGCTTGTCTTTCCACTTGAAGTTCCCTTTCTTTCCCTTTGCCCTTTTCTTGAAACTAGTGGTCTTGTCAATCATCAACACTTGATGCTCTTTCTTGATTTCTACCTTCGTCGATTTCAATATCACGAAGAGCTCGGGAATCGTTTTCGTCATCCCTTGTATACTATAGTTCATCACGAAGTTCTAGTAACTTAGTGATGGTGACTAGTGAATTCTGTCAATCACTATCTTATCTGGAAGATTAACTCCCACTTGATTCATGTGATTGAAGTACCCAGACAATCTGAGCACATGCTCACTAGTTGAGCGATCCTCCTCCATCTTTTAGCTATAGAACTTGTTGGAGACTTCATATCTCTCAACTCGGGTATTTGCTTGAAATATTAACTTCAATTCCTGGAACATCTCATATGGTCCATGACGTTCAAAACGTCTTTGAAGTCCCGATTCTAAGCCGTTAAGCATGGTGCACTAAACTATCAAGTAGTCATCATATTGTGCTAGCTAAACATTCATAATGTCTGCATCTGCTTCTACAATAGGTCTGTCACCTAGCGGTGCATCAAGGACATAATTCTTCTGTGCAGCAATGAGGATAAACCTCAGATCACGGATCCAACCCGCATCATTGCTACTAACATTTTTCAACACAATTTTCTCTAGGAACATATCAAAATAAACATATGGAAGCAACAACGCGAGCTATTGATCTACAACATAATTTGCAAAATACTACCAGGACTAAGTTCATGATAAATTTAAGTTCAATTAATCATATTACTTAAGAACTCCCACTTAGACAGACATCTCTCTAGTCATCTAAGTGATCACGTGATCCAAATCAACTAAACCATGTCCGATCATCATGTGAGATGGAGTAGTTTTAATGGTGAACATCACTATGTTGATCATATCTACTATATGATTCACGTTCGACCTTTCGGTCACCGTGTTCCGAGGCCATATCTGTATATGCTAGGCTCGTCAAGTATGACCTGAGTATTCCGCGTGTGCAACTGTTTTGCACCCGTTGTATTTGAACGTAGAGCCTATCACACCCAATCATCACGTGGTGTCTCAGCACGAAGAACTTTCGCAACGGTGCATACTCAGGGAGAACACTTCTTGATTACTTAGTGAGAGATCATCTTAAAATGCTGCCGTCAATCAAAGCAAGATAAGATGCATAAAGGATAAACATCACATGCAATCAATATAAGTGATATGATATGGCCATCATCATCTTGTGCTTGTGATCTCCATCTCCGAAGCACCGTCGTGATCACCATCGTCACCGGCGCGACACCTTGATCTCCATCGTAGCATCGTTGTCGTTACGCCATCTATTGCTTCTACGACTATCGCTACCGCTTAGTGATAAAGTAAAGCAATTACAGGGCGTTTGCATTTCATACAATAAAGCGACAACCATATGGCTCCTGCCAGTTGCCGATAACTTCGGTTACAAAACATGATCATCTCATACAATAAAATATAGCATCACGTCTTGACCATATCACATCACAACATGCCCTGCAAAAACAAGTTAGACGTCCTCTACTTTGTTGTTGCAAATTTTACGTGGCTGCTACGGGCTTAGCAAGAACCGTTCTTACCTACGCATCAAAAACCACAACGATAGTTCGTCAAGTTGGTGCTGTTTTAACCTTTGCAAGGACCGAGCGTAGCCACACTCGATTTAGCTAAAGTGAGAGAGACAAACACCCGCCAGCCACCTTTAAGCACGAGTGCTCGTAACGGTGAAACCAGTCTCGCGTAAGCGTACGCGTAATGTCGGTCCGGGCCGCTTCATCTCACAATACCGCCGAACCAAAGTATGACATGCTGGTAAGCAGTATGACTTGTATCGCCCACAACTCACTTGTGTTCTACTCATGCATATAACATCAACGCATAAAACCTAGGCTCGGATGCCACTGTTGGGGAACGTAGTAATTTCAAAAAATTTCCTACGCGCACGCAAGATCATGGTGATGACATAGCAACGAGAGGGGAGAGTGTTGTCCACATACCCTCGTAGATCGTAAGCGGAAGCGTTAGCACAACGCGGTTGATGTAGTCGTACGTCTTCACGATCCGACCGATCCAAGCACCGAACGTACGGCACCTCCGAGTTCAGCACACGTTCAGCTCGATGACGATCTCCAGCCTCCGATCCAGCAAAGCTCCAGAGATGAGTTCCGTCAGCACGATGGTGTGGTGACGATGATGATGTTCTACCGGCGCAGGCCTTCGCCTAAGCTCCGCGACGATATGACCGAGGTGGAATATGGTGGAGAGGGGCACCGCACATGGCTAAGGAACGATCCGTAGATCAACTTGTGTCTATGGGGTGCCCCCCCCCGCCCCCGTATATAAAGGAGCCAGGGGGGAGGAGGCGGCCGGCCAAGGAGGGCGCGCCAAGGGGGGAGTCCTACTCCCACCGGGAGTAGGACTCCCTTCTTTCCTAGTTGGAATAGGAGAAGGGGGGAAAGAGGAGGAAGAGGGGAAGGAAAGGCGGGGCGCCGCCCCCCTTCCCTTGTCCTATTCGGACTAGGAAGGGGAGGGGCGCGCGGCCCCCTCCTGCCTCCTTCCCTCTTCTCCCTCGAGGCCCATGTAGGCCCAATAACCCCCCAGGGGGTTCCGGTAACCTCCCGGTACTCCAGTAAAATGCCGATTTCACCCGGAACGGTTTCGATGTCCAAATATAGGCTTCCAATATATCGATCTTTATGTCTCGACCATTTCGAGACTCCTCGTCATGTTTGTGATCACATCCGGGACTCCGAACAAACTTCGGTACATCAAAACTTATAAACTCATAATAAAACTGTCATCGTAACGTTAAGCGTGCGGACCCTACGGGTTCGAGAACTATGTAGACATGACCTAGAACTATTCTTGGTCAATAACCAATAGCAGAATCTGGATGCTCATATTGGTTCCCACATATTCTACGAAGATCTTTATCGGTCAAACCGCATAACAACATACGTTGTTCCCTTTGTCATCGGTATGTTACTTGCCCGAGATTCGATCGTCGGTATCCAATACCTAGTTCAATCTCGTTACCGGCAAGTCTCTTTACTCGTTACGTAATGCATCATTCCGTAACTAACTCATTAGCTACATTGCTTGCAAGGCTTATAGTGATATGCATTACCGAGAGGGCCCAGAGATACCTCTCCGACAATCGGAGTGACAAAACCTAATCTCGAAATACGCCAACCCAACATGTACCTTCGGAGACACCTGTAGTACTCCTTTACAATCACCCAGTTACGTTGTGACGTTTGGTAGCTCCCAAAGTGTTCCTCCGGTAAACGGGAGTTGCATAATCTCATAGTTACAGGAACATGTATAAGTCATGAAGAAAGCAATAGCAATATACTAAACGATCAAGTGCTAGGCTAACGGAATGGGTCATGTCAATCACATCATTCTCCTAATGATCTGATCCCGTTAATCAAATGACAACTCTTTTGTCCATGGCCAGGAAACATAACCATCTTTGATAAATGAGCTAGTCAAGTAGAGGCATACTAGTGACACTATGTTTGTCTATGTATTCACACATGTATTATGTTTCCGGTTAATACAATTCTAGCATGAATAATAAACATTTATCATGATATGAGGAAATAAATAGTAACTTTATTATTGCCTCTAGGGCATATTTCCTTCACAAAGATGGTTATGTTTCCTAACCATAGACATGTGTTGTCATTTGATGAATGGGATCACATCATTAGGAGAATGATGTGATGGACATGACCCATCCATTAGCTTAGCATTATGATCATGTCAGTTTCATTGCTACTGCTTTCTTCATGACTTATACAAGTTCCTCGGACTATGAGATTATGCAACTCCCGAATACCGGAGGAACACTTTGTGTCCTACCAAATGTCACAACGTAAAAGGGTGATTATAAAGGTGCTCTACAGGTGTCTCCGAAGGTGTTTGTTGGGTTGGCGTATATCGAGATTAGGATTTGTCACTCCGTGTTTCGGAGAGGTATCTCTGGGCCCACTCGGTAATACTCATCACTATAAGACTTGCAAGCATTGTGACTAATGAGTTAGTTGTGGGATGAAGTATTACGGAACGAGTAAAGAGACTTGCCGGTAATGAGATTGAACTAGGTATTGAGATACCGACGACCGAATCTCGGGCAAGTAACATACCGATGATAAAGGGAACAATGTATGTTGTTATGCGGTTTGACCGATAAAGATCTTCGTAGAATATGTAGGAACCAATATGAGCATCCAGGTTCCGCTATAGGTTATATACCCGAGACGTGTCTCGGTCATGTCTACATAGTTCTCGAACCCGTAGGGTCCGCACGCTTAACGTTTGATGATGATTGGTATTATGAGTTTATGTGTTTTGATGTACCGAAGGTAGTTAGGAGTCCCAGATGTGATCATGGACATGACGAGGAGTCTCGAAATGGTCGAGACATGAAGATTGATATATTGGAAGCCTATGTTTGGACATCGGAATAGTTCCGGATGAGTTCGGGCATATACCGAAGTACCGGGGGTTACCGGAACCCTCCCGGGGAGCATATGGGCCTTAATGGGCCTTAGTGGGAGAGGAGAGAAGGCAGCCTAGGAGGGGCGCCCCCCCCCCCCCCGAAGGCCAATCCGAATTGGGTGAGGGGGCCAGCCCCCCTTTCCTTTCTCCTTCCCCCTTTTCCTTCTATTCCTAGTAGGACTAGGAAAGGGGGAGTGAGGGAGTCCTGGATTAGGGGGTCCTCGGACAACCGGACTATATAAATTGGCCGGACTGTTGGACTATGAAGATACAAGATTGAAAACTTTGTCCCGTGTCCGGATGGGACTCTCCTTTGCGTGGAAGGCAAGCTTGGCAATTCAGATATGTAGATCTCCTTCTCTGTAACCGACTCTGTGTAACCCTAGCCCCCTCCGGTGTCTATATAAACCGGAGGGTTTAGTCCATAGGACAAGAACAATCACAATCATAGGCTAACTTCTAGGGTTTAGCCTCTATGATCTCGTGGTAGATCAACTCTTGTAATACTCATATCATCAAGATCAATCAAGGAGGAAGTAGGGTATTACCTCCATCGAGAGGGCCTGAACCTGGGTAAAACATCGTGTCCCCTGCCTCCTGTTACCATTAACCTTAGACGCACAGTTCGGGACCCCCTACCCGAGATCCGCCGGTTTTGACACCGACATTGGTTCTTTCATTGAGAGTTCCACTGTGCCGTCCCGATAAGAGGCTTGATGGCTCGCCTCGTTGTCAAGGACAACATCACCTCCGGAGGATCCCTGGCTGTAGGCCAAACTCTCCGGCTGGGCAGTTTCGTCATGGCCGCCCGTTCGGCTGCCGCGCCGACGATGACTTCTCAGGTCATCAAGAACAACCTCCACGTCAGCCCGGAATTCACCGAGCAGATGGATCCAATGGAGCTCTCCTCCCTAAACGAGCTCTTGGATCACATCGCCGCCCTGGGAGTCGCTATGTACTATGATCGGATTGGGCTTAAACCCGACCTAAGGGAGATTAACTCTCCGCCGGTCACCCATCAGATTGCGGTGGTGGAGGAACAAAACAACAATTCTTCCTTTTGAGGACGAACTATGTCCGGATTCCCGAGCTCTCTGAGCCGGATACCCATCTACGGGAGGACGTGGCCCAGGCTCCGAACTTAGAATCGGGCAACGGGCCACAAATATCGGGGAACATCTAGGAGCCCGAGCTGCCAAGCTCAAGAGCTTCTTCGCCCCTGGGTCCCAGATTGGGTTAGGATGTGGACTTAAGTCTACCCACCCACCCAGACACAAGTGATCTTTCCCACATCAGAGAAGAGCCCCAAGAGACAGTACATCACTTCTGGGCCAGATTCCTCCTTGTAATGAGCAAGGTTAAGGACTGTCACGAGGAAGATGCAATCTCATTCTTTTGCAAAAAATTGCACAGACAAGGGAATTCTCAACACCATAAGTCGCCGTGACATAGCACACTTTGCCGACTTGGCGGCCATAGTACAGAAGTACTGTGCGATGGAAAGTGCCTGGAAAACTCAAACAAATTTTTGGGATCCTCCGGCCCTAACTAAATCCCTCATCCGAACTAAAAGGGGTGCGCTCTCGCAAGTCACCCAACCCAATTACAAAGAAGCCAAAGCCCTCTACAGGGCGTGGAACCGTACTGGAGGGATGGCTCAATAGGCCATGCGAAATTCACAGCACACCGGACACCATACCAACACACAGCCTTAGAGCATGTTGGATACTCCGGCAGGTGGCCAAGAGCAGCGAGGACCGTCTCATCAACAATACCACAGAGCACCATCCCACAGAAAACAACAATACAGTACTGACCGTCTTCGAGACTTTCGCCTCAAACAACAGGCGCAAGCGAGCGCTCCACAACCTCGCCGAAGTCTGCCACGTCGCAGCAATAAACCCGTGGAACGATACGGCCATAACCTTCAACACCAGCGACGAACCTCAATTCCGAACAGTCCAAGCACCAGTCGCTTTGCTCCTTAGTCCAATTGTGGATGGATTCCGGCTTACTAAAGTGCTCATGGACGGCGGCAGCGGATTAAACCTCATCTATGAGGAAACTCTTAACAAAATGGAAATAGATAAGAGCCGCATTGAGCAAAGCAGCACGACCTTCAGAGGAATCATCCCTAGTCGGGAGGCAAGATGCGCAGGGAAAATCACACTTGATGTGGTATTCGGCACCCCAGAGAATTATTGGTCTGAAGAAATCACATTCCAAGTGGTCCCGTTTAGCAGTGGATACCACGCCCTCTTGGGACGAGACGCATTCACAAGCGTCCAAGCTATACCCCATTACGGGTACATGTAGCTCAAGATGTCGGGGCCCAATGGAATCATCACTCTAACCAGTGATCCGGACATAGCACTCCGCGCCGAAAATAAGACTGCCGCACTAGCCCTGGAGGCATTATCCGAAGCCCTCGCGGCCGAAGAGTTAACTGCGCTGCGCTCCACAGTAGACCGGGACGACGTAATACTCGACAAATGACCCAAGTCCACCTCTTTTAAACCAGCAGACGAAATAGTCAAATTCCAGGTCCTCCCAACGGACCCTACAAAAACAACATCAATTGGGGCACAGCTGAACCCCACAATAGATGCCACACTATGAGAGTTCTTGCCCGAGAATTGGGACATTTTCGCCTGGCATCCTTCAGACATGCCAGGTATCCCACGCAGGCTGGCCGAACATAGCCTAAACATACTAAAGGGATACAAGCCGGTCAAGCAAACTCTTCGGTGCTTTTCAGAACCCAAGCGACAAGCCATGGGAGAAGAGCTAGCCAAGCTACTCGAAGTCGGATTCATCAGAGAAATAAAACATCCGGACTGGCTAGCAAACCTGGTGATGGCACCAAAGAAGGACAAATCCTGGCGCCTATGCATCGATTTCAAAGACCTTAATAAGGCTTGCCCTAAGGATCCCTTCCCCCTCCCCCGCATCGATCAAATTATCGACGCTACCGCAGGACACGACTCATTGTGTTTCCTAGACGGATACTCCAGATACCATCAAATCAAGATGGCGGAGTCCGATCAAGCCGCAACGGCAGTTATCACACCATACGGCCCCTTCTATTTTAACACCATGCCTTTCGGGCTCAAAAATGCCGGTGCAACCTACCAACGCATGATTCAGACATGCCTGGAAACACAAATCGGCAAAACAGTGGAGGCTTATGTAGACGATGTGGTCATCAAAACCAAACGCGTCGAATCATTAATAGACGACTTGAGGCTTACGTTCGACAATCTTCGAACATATGACATCAAGCTCAACCCGAAAAAATGCGTTTTCGGCATACCAGCTGGAAAACTCTTGGGATTTATTGTTTCCAATAGAGGAATCGAAGCAAACCCGGCTAAAATCCGAGCTTTGTCAAAGTTGGCTACGCCAACAGACCTCAAGCAAATCCAGAAACTAACTGGATGCGTGGCCACCCTAAGCCGCTTTATCTCCCGATTAGGAGAAAAGGCGCTACCCCTTTATCGCCTTCTTCGACGCACCGAACACTTCGAGTGGACGGATGCGACTACGACTGAGCTGGAGCAAATAAAAGCCCTCTTGGCCACCAATCCAATCCTAGCAGCACCAAATGTCGGTGAACCCATGCTACTATAAATAGCTACAACACACCAGGTTGTAAGCGCAGTGCTCGTCGTCGAACGAGAGACAGATGGACATAAATTCCCACTACAAAAGCCGGTATACTACGTATCCATTGTCCTCACTCCATGCAAGTCACGGTACCCACATTATCAAAAGATAGCATACGCGGTCTTCATGGCGTCCCGAAAACTACGACACTACTATCAAGAGTGTTAATCACGGTGGCCTCCGAAGTACCACTCAATGACATAATAAATAACCGCGATGCCACGGGCCGGATTGCAAAATGGGCTATCGAGCTCCTCCCATTCGACAAAACATACAAACCACGGCGGGCCATTAAGTCGCAAGTACTGGCTGACTTCGTCGCCGAATGGACAGAAGCCAAACTCTCTAAAGAGTACGGCGCGTACTACAATTGGATCATGCACTTTGACGGCTCCAAGATGCTAGCTGGTCTAGGGGCTGGCGTCGTCCTGACGCCCCCCACCGAAGACACAGTCCAATATGTACTCCAAATATTGTACATAGATTCCAACAATGCAGCTGAGTATGAGGCATTGTTGCACGGTCTTCGGATGGCAGTCTCCATGGGCATTCAACGTCTAAAAGTACGTGGGGATTCAAATCTTGCAATATCTCAAATAAATGGAGACTTTGACGCCAAGGACCTGAAAATGGCGGCCTACCGTAATGTCGTTCTAAAAATGTCAGCTCGATTCAAGGGGCTCGAATTCCACCATGTGGTTCGAGAAAACAATCAAGCGGCGGATATCCTTGCCCGCATTGGTGCTAAAGGTGACCCCGTCCCACCAAATATTTTTTTGGAAAGGCTGTTCAAGCCATCCGTGGTGTGGGAGGGGGAGTCCGGCAATACTTGTCCGGATCCGCATACAACCCCAGATCCTGAACAATCTGACGTAATCGGAGGCTCCGCCACCGAAATCACACCTTCGGCCCATGTGATTATGGCGGTCATCGCCCCATGGATGGAACCCTTCCTAGCTTACTTAAATAGGCAGAAAATCCCGGAGGACCAAAATGAGGCACGTTGCATTGTGCGGCGCTCTAAAGCCTACAAAGTCCACGAAGGAGAGCTTTGTAAGAAAAGCGCGACCGGAGTGCTCCAAAGGTGCATCTCCAAAGAGGAAGGGCAGCAGCTCTTGGCTGAAATTCATGCCGGACTAGGCAGCCACCATGCCGCAGCTCGGGCGCTCGTAGGCAAGGCCTTCCGTACAGGTTTCTAATGGCCGACAGCCCGGGCAGACGCACAAGACCTTGTCCAGCACTGCGTCGGTTGCCAGCTTTTTGCAAATCAAAGCCATATGCCACCCACCGCCCTCCAAACAATCCCCATAACTTGGCCCTTTGCGTCCCGGGGGCTCGATATGGTTGGACCCCTTAAAGGAGGAAGCCATAAGAAGAAATACTTGTTGGTCATGGTCGATAAATTCACCAAATGGATAGAAGCCAAACCAGTTAAAATGGCCGAATCCGGACCAGTGATAGACTTTATATCTGGGGTCGTACACCGCTACGGTGTCCCCCACAGCATCATCACCGATAACGGCTCAAACTTTACAGCCGATGAGGTGAAAACCTGGTGCAGCAAAATGGGCATAAAACTTGATTACGGCTCCGTCTATCATCCCCAAACAAACGGTCAAGTCGAACGAGCGAATGGTCTTATTATGAGCGGCATTAAACCCAGACTAGTGCGATCCTTGAAGGAATCAGATACACACTGGGTCGAGGAGCTCGACTCCGTATTATGGGGGCTGCGGACCACGCCAAATAGCACAACCGGATACACACCGTTTTTTTGGTGTACGGCGCAGAGGCAGTGCTACCCTGCGATATCATCCATGATTCACCTAGAGTGCGCATGTACGAAGAGAGAGAATCCGAGCTGGATCGGCAAGACAGCTTAGATGCCCTGGAGGACGAGCGTGATGTCGCAAAGGCCCGTTCCGCATTCTATCAACAGCAGGCTCAAAGGTATCAAAGCAGAGAAGTGCGGGCCAAAACTTATAACATTAGCGAACTCGTTCTACGCCTACCAGAGAAGAAAAAGGACAAGCTCAAGCCCAAGTGGGAGGGTCCCTTAATCATTGACAAAGTTCTCACTGGAGGTGCGTACCGTCTGCGTGATGCTTCAGACAATCGACTCGAGCTGAACCCATGGAACGCGGCCAGACTCCAAAGATTCTACGCCTAATGCCGAACTCTGTTTGTCTCCTTACCTCCGTCTTCCTTTTCAAATTATACTATCTCTCTCTCTCTCTCTCCCTTTTACATTTATAGCCTTAAAAGCTTCAAGTACGCTTTGAACGCACACTCTGGCCGCGCTATGCGCGCTCAATATACCTGGGGGCTTCTTACACAGAAGATTAATTGTCTTCTGGGCTTTATGCCCATCACATATGCGTCACTTCTCCGTATGTGCCTTTTTTCACCACTATATGCATTGATATGACTTAAGTTTTGGCCAAGCTGGCTTGCCTGGCTCTTGTGTTTATGCCCTATGTTCCCGTTAATTCGGCTAGGGCATAAGGGGAGCACCTCTACGATTGTTACTGTCGGGTCAACCGGATGTGTACGTCAGACTGGGTGAAGCGGAAAGCTAGCGTTCTTAAGGGAATATTCGGTCGATGAACAAAAGATGTATTTTACCTATTACAAAATATGCCCCCAGATGCTTATATCCTGCGTAAATTTTCGCAGTTCGGACATGCACATCAATGCATGTACACCCAGCAAAAGGAACCCTTAACGGAACTACTCTCCCTGGAAGATGTTTCTTACTACCTATGTAATATAACATAACTAGTTGGGTACTTGTCTGTTCAAGCACTTATGACCCCTACGCCTGGTTTCCATGCGTGCCCCGATTTTCACGTAACCGAGCGGGTATTCTGATACACTCCGGACTGTCGGGTCCAAAGGTTAAAGCAAAAAGGTCGGCCAAGACAAATGATTTACAATCCGTCTAGGGACAAAATGTGTCCTTCGAAGTACAAAGTCACTTAGACTGGCTAAACTCTTCTTCCATATCATCCAACAGGCTGTCTAGCCTACAGTCCTGTTGGGAATACTTAGCGGCTAATGCTACCTGGTCATACACTAGATGTACAGGGATCTCCTTCCCATCTGACCCTACAGGTCCGACCTCGGCCATGTGGTTCGGGTCAGCCTTGGTGTATTGTGTCTTCACCATGGCCCAGGCTTCCCTTGCGCCTTGTCGGCAGGCAGATATCTTCCACAATCGGAAGCGCTGCCGCGCTCCCTTGAGCATCTCCATAACCTCCCCCATGCCTCCTGGCAGGGAGACGGATAGCCATAAGGCCTGGGCAATACCCTGCATCACCTGCCAAACTTGTTCATGCAGTTGTGAGAGCTCCTGCAGGAGATCGCCGGCAGACCTAGGCATCTCCTCTTCGGGACGACCTGTCAACATACCTACAGACATAATTCTGTTAGCACAATTCTTCACCGAACGTTACAATGGTTCGTTAGAGCACTTACTGAATATGCCGCGTCGAAGCCTCTTATTCTCCTTTACGGAGTCAGCAAGCTGGGCCCGAACATCCTTTAATTCGACGTCCAGTCGGATGTTCGCGTCCTGGAGAGTATTTTTCTCCTTTATAACCTTTGTAAGCACACGCTGGCCATCCTTCAGCTGTCGCAGAACATGTTGCTCATCCTCTGGTACGATCTCCGGATTGCCTCCGGGATTGTCTGCAGAATCTATTGTTAGAATCGCAGTCATGCCGAATAGTTACTGGTACATGCCATGACATTATTTTCATTTAAAGCAAAAATTACCAGATGGGGCCTTCGTAGACTCCTCCATCACGGCAATTGCAGCCCGCAGTTGGGCCTTGCACTCCTCCAGCTCTTTAGATAGCTGGGTATTCTTCTCTGTCAGAACCTATGCACACAAGGATCCTTAAATCAGTTGTGCCAACTGTTTCAAGTCTCAGGGGCTACTGATATACATACTTATCAAATTTTCTTACCCGTATATCCTTTACGTACTGGTCTGTGGCCCTGGCGAGGCCACCTTGAGCAGCCCAGATGTAAGTTGAAAGCATCGAACGCCTCTTCAGAGAAAATAGGGTCGCGTAGTGCGGGCCGTCGGCGCCTATGATTTATGGCGCTCTCCACTTCGGAGTTTGTACTGGAAAATCTATCCGCATCCTCTGTTGGAGGATCGTCCGCATTGACCTCCACCCTTGAGTCCGGCCTCGAAGTCCGGCTGGTGGAGGCGTGACCGGCAGGCTCTCCGGATATAGTCCGGGCGAGCGCTTTTTCTATCAGAAGACAGTGAACATTGTTATACTTTAATGATGACAAGCGTGACCGGCAGGCTCTCCGGATATAGTCCGGGCGAGCACTTTTTCTATCAGAAGACAGTGAACATTGTTATACTTTAACGATGACAATTTCGTGGCAGGTTTTTAATATACCTTTGCAACGGCGTCTCGGTCCTGACCGCCTTCCTTTTAAGCCTACCCAACTTTGGTGCCCCTTGTGGGCGAGTCACTGCGAATTCGGCTTGGCGCCCTGATTGCCTTCCCTGTAAGACGCAATACATGTGCGGTGGGTGAAGAGTAAAGAGGGAATCCTTTTTGGAAGTTGGGACTCTGGCTTTACTTACCTGAGACACAGGGAGTAGGCCAGGATAATCAGCTATGATGGCCACCATCACTCCATCGCAGCTTAACTGGTAAAATGTCCTGTCAACAAGCTCCACAAATGTGTCCGGATCTTCTTCAAGTCCGGGGTCGAGAGCCCGGTTGGGGTCCTCTGGCTGTGGAGATGGGCTGTGAACATCCTTCATAGCTCTTTGCAGTTCCTGCTATGAATTGACGAAGTAAACATCTGTGCTAAAAATGTGAGAAAGACTGGAGTAAAAGATGGCAACTCACCCAGCTTGGGGGGTTGTACATGGAGAATCCATCTCGTGGCTTGATATGGATGAACTCCTCTTCTCCTTTGTACAAATCGGACAGTATCTTCGCCAGAGCGGCGGGAGAATCCGGACCTTTACGGCCGCAGCGGGTGGCGTCATCTTGTCCATTGAAGTGCCACATGGGTTTTCCCCGATATTGAAGTGGTTGCAATCCCTGCATTATACATATGGACATAACCTCAATTATTGTCAGTCCTGATTTGGTCAGCGTATTTATCCTATCCATCAAGAAAAGGATCTCTATTATCTTCCTCCTGGAGGCTCCTGGGGCTCCAGCTGTGGCGTTTCTTCAACGGGGCATTTACAAACTCGGGAAGGCCCTTCCGAACAGGGTCTGGAAGAGGTACGTCCTCCACGTAGAACCATTCCGAGGGCCAGTCTTAGGATGTCTTCTTTGGGGTGCCGAATAGGTATCCGGTCCCGGCGATGCGCCATATTTTGGCTCCGCCCACTTGATATACCGACCCCTCCTCAGTGCAGGGTACGAGGCAGAATAGTCTCTTCCACAACTCGAAATGAGCTTCGCAGCCTAGAAATAGCTCGCAGAAGGCAAAATAGCCTGCGATATGTAGTATGGAGGCTGGGGTAAAGTTATGCAGCTGGAGGCCGTAGAACTCCAGAAGTCCGCGAAGGAAAGGATGGATTGGAAATCCGAGTCCCCTCAGCAGATAGGGGACGAAGCATACCTGCTCTCCCTTGGATGGGTTTGGAAAGCTCTCCGCTTGCTCCCCGCCATTATAAGTGGCTAGTCCAGCTCGGACGGGGACCATGTATGCAGGCGGAAGAAGCCCCTTGGTCTGCAACTCTACTAGTCGGTTGTGGGGGACAGAACATTTCTCCCAATCGCCTGGCCTAGTGCTACGAGAGCGAGAGGAGGAACCGCGACGACCAGCCATGGTGGTATGGATTTTTCCGGGCGCGCTCTGATGAATACTCACTGGGAGGAGATGGTGTGATTTGGATCTGAGGATCCCCATCTCTTTTATAGACGATTTACTCGCATGGTCGGGGTGGCAAATGTAAAAATGCCTCGACTTCTCGCATTCGCTCGACACGTGGAGACAGCCATTATTAAAGCACAGAAGCCGAGGAGCGTGACATTGATGAGGAGCCGGACACTGCTCGCTACAACAATACTCTGGAGGATTTGGGGAAGAACCCGCCTTGCAATGCCAAAGACGATCTACGCGCTGGACTCGTCGTCATTGAAGCCTGGTTTAGGGGCTACTGAGGGAGTCCTGGATTAGGGGGTCCTCGGACAGCCGGACTATATACTTTGGCTGGACTGTTGGACTATGAAGATACAAGATTGAAGACTTCATCTCGTGTCTGGATGGGACACTCCTTTGCGTGGAAGGCAAGCTTGGCAATTCGGATATGTAGATCTCCTTGTCTGTAACCGACTCTGTGTAACCCTAGCCCCCTCCGGTGTCTATATAAACCGGAGGGTTTAGTCCGTAGGACAAGAACAATCATAATCATAAGCTAGCTTCTAGGGTTTAGCCTCTACGATCTCGTGGTAGATCAACTCTTGTAATACTCATATCATCACCATCAATCAAGAAGGAAGTAGGGTATTACCTCCATCGAGAGGGCCCGGACCTGGGTAAAACATCGTGTCCCCTGCCTCCTATTACCATTAGCCTTAGACGCACAGTTCGGGACCCCCTACCCGAGATCCGCCGGTTTTGACACCGACAGGGAGTCCTACTCCCACTAGGAGGAGGACACCTCCCCCCTTGGCGCGCCTAGAGAGGTCGGCCGGCCTTTCCCCTCCCTCCTTTATATACGGGGGCAGGGGGCACCGTAGAACACACAAGTTGACATTGTTTAGCCATGTGTGGTGCCCCCCTCCACAGTTACACACCTCGGTCATATCGTCGTAGGGCTTAGGTGAAGCCCTGCGCCAGTAACTTCATCATCACCGTTACCACGCCATCGTGCTGACGAAACTCTCCCTCGGCCTCAACGGGATCAAGACTACGAGGGACGTCCCCGAGCTGAACATGTGCAGATCACCAAGGTGCCATACGTTCGGTGCTAAGATTGGTCAGATCGTGAAGACGTACGACTACATCAACCGTGTTGTCATAACGCTTCTGCTTTCGGTCTATGAGGGTACGTGGACACACTCTCCCCTCTCGTTGCTATGCATCACATAGATAGATCTTGCGCGATCGTAGGAAATTTTTTGAAATTGCGGCGCTCACCAACAGAGGGCACGCCCCCTATCTTGTGGGCCCCACGTGGCTCCCCTCCACTTATTCCAGCACCCATCCACTTCATCTTCCTCCAGAAAAAATCATCCCGTAGCTCAAACTCGTGTTCTTCCTAATTTTACTGTCGTTTTCGATCTCCTTGCTCAAAGCCCCATTCACAAAACTGCTTTGGGGGATTGTTCTTCGGTATGTGACTCCTCCAATGGTTCAATTAGTTTTTGTTCTAGTGCTTTACTTATTGTAAATTATTGTTGCTGAGGTGACCCTATTCTTGAGCTTGCATGTCAAATTTATATAGTCCAAAGTAGTTTTGATGCATGATTTAGCCTCTAGGCACTTGTGGGAGTAGTTGCTATAAATTTTGTTGAGTTTGGTTCACTTTTATTTTGAGTCACTAAAAATTTCAGAAATTTTTAGAGGAAGAAAATGATGAGGAGATTGTTGAGATGCTCTTCGAGCTGGGGTTCGAAGGAAAAGGAGAATGAAGAGGATGAAAAACCCAAGTACAACCTTCCTCGCACCGCGGAGGTCCGGCAGTGTGAATGGCCAAGTGATGCATTCTTGAAGGCAGCCGGAATTTATGAAGATTTCTGTTACTTGGCTGAGAATGCAGGCATCACCGACTTTCTCCACGATAAGTGTGATTAGTACCTCCTACTCACTAATACCTTTGTGCAAAATTTTCATTTTCATGCTAGGAGATCACCACCTGCGGTAGAGTTTTATTTATATGATGAGTATAAGGAGATGTCGCTCTATGATTTTTGCGAGGTTTGCAAGTTACCTTTTGAGGGCAGCATCAAGGAACCACGTCCATGTGATGTGGGAGACTTTATTAATAAAATTACTGTAGGGGCAAGGAGAAAGGTGTCGGCAGCAAGAACAACTAGTATACATTTTCCTGTCTTGCGCTACTACTCATTATTTGCTAGTGGATGTTTAATTGGTCGCGGGGACAGTGGGGGCCTTAGTGCTCCTGACCTTGCCATTTTGCACCATGCTTTGCTTCGTGATAAAACTTCCAGTTTAGGCGCTATGGTTGCTAAAAGGTTGAGTTTAAATCGTATGAAGGGTACTATCTTTGGAGGTATCTATGCTTCTCGTCTTGCTAAATATTTTGAGATACCTATTAGACACTATGAGAAAGAATAGAAGTTGCTGCCCACTATTTACTTAGATTATAAGAGTATGGCAGCACATGATTTTCTTCGTTATGATAAGGAAAAGAGACTCATTTATAACTTGATATTTGATGAGGATAATTTTTGGATTGTTACCTTGCGTACACCTACTTTGTTTGATCTTCATTCAGGCAGGTACTTTTTTTTGCCCGTGGATATTCACACATATTGGAGGGGGACACGATCCCCAGATCCAGAGCTAGAGCCATCACCTGATCCATATCAGGAGTCTATTTATCAGTGGGATCCACAGGAGCTCGCTAACCAGTGGAACCCCCAGGATCCTCCTCAGTACACCGGAGAGGGCTACTTTGATCCATGGGCTTAGACCAACTTAGGGCAAAAGCTAAGCTTGGGGGAGTGCGTATTTCTCACCGACATTACATTCATGTTCACACACACATTCTAGTTGTCGGTGATCATACTTTTTCATTGTACTATCCATGCTAGTTTATTTTCTTTTCCTGCTTTCTTCTTGTGTGTTTGAAAAACTTTGAGAAAAACAAAAAAATAGTTGTAGCTTCTAGCTAGTTTACTTTCCATGCTTGTGTAGTAGTGCTATTAAAGAAAACCCAAAAAGATTTCTCGTTCTTCTTTTGCTTGTTGGGAGCTTTCCCGCGTAAATGATTTTTCTTGTTCTTGTTTTACTTCCATCAAAAAAACAAAAACTCCAAAAGTATTTCAGTGTGTTTCTTTGAAATTCTTTTCTTTTCTTTGGGGTCGAGAGAAGAAGACCTAGATGAAAATGTAGAGTGGCTCTCATATGAATTATTGTTGATCTAACAAAGAGCCCATATTACCTTGTCTTCTCCTTTGAATAAATGTCTGTGGATTCCAGCTTAGTCCAATGCACGTGCACAATTATTATTATCCACACCGTTCAGTCGTGCAAGTGAAAGGCAATAATGACGGTATATGATGAAATGATTGAGATGAGGAAAAGCTAGTATGAACTCGACCTATCTTGTTTTTGTAAATATGATTAGTTCATCGTTCCTGGTTCAGCCTATTATGAATGAAACATGTTTGCAATGACCATTAGAGATTATAGTTACTCATGACATGATTAATTTGCTAGGAGTTTATAATGGTTTACCTTGCGTGCCAACATGCTATTAAAATGGTTGTGATGTAGTATGATAGGATGGTATCCACTTTTGAATGATTCGAGTGACTTGACTTGGCACATGTTCACCCATGTAGTTGAAACGAAATCAACATAGCCTCCACAATATTTATATTCATGGTGATTTATATCCTAATCATGCTTGCACTCATTGTTGGTTAATCTTAATGCATGTTTATGAATGTGTCGCTCTCTAGTTGGTCGCTTCCCAGTCTCTTTCTAGCCTTCACTTGTACTAAGCGGGAATACTGCTTGTGCATCCACTTCCATAAACCCCAAAGTTGTTCCATATGAGTCCACCATACCTACCTATATGCGGTATTTACCTGTCGTTCCAAGTAAATTTGCATGTGCCAAACTCTAAAACTTCAAATGAAATTCTGCTTTGTATGCAACTAGGGTTGTCTATATCTTCCATGCTAGGTGGATTATTCTCACGATGAGTGGACTCCGCTCATCATTCACGAGAAAATGGCTGGTAATCGGGATGCCCAGTCCCATGCTCAAATCAAATCAAAATAATTGCAAACAAAAATCCCCCAGGATTGTTGTTAATTGGACGGTACCCACTGTTTCAGACCAGCCGTGGAATGTGCTTGTTGGTGGTGGAGAGTATAAACTTTACCATTCTGTTTGGGAACCGCCTATAATGTATGTAGCATGGAAGATACCAAGATCTCTTAGTTATTATGTTGACAATGAAAGCATTCCGCTCAAAATATTATTTATCTCTATTTCAAAAACTCAAGCTCTGGCACCTCTGCAAATCCCTGCTTCCTCTCCAAAGGGCCTTTCTATTTACTTTTATGTTGAGACATCATCCTCTTATAAAAAGCACTGGTTAGAGAGCACCACTGTCATTTGTATGCATGTTATTAATTGATATTGAGTATGACTATGACTGGATCTCTTTTGCCATGAATTACAATGTCTAGTTAGTCCTTGATCTTCAGGGGTGCTCTGCATTTATGTTTTGCGGTCTCAGAAAGGGCTAGAGAGATACCATCTTGTTATATCATATCATGATTGTTTTGAGGAAGTGTTGTCATCCGAGATTTATTATTATTACTCGCTAGTTGATTATGCCATTGATATGAGTAAACGTGATACCTAAATGTTATTGTGAATATGGTTAGTTCATGGCCTTTGTTGAAAACTTGAATGTTGGCTTTACATATTTGCAACAACAAGATCAAACAGAGTTTATAGAAGTTTTTCTTTATCACTTTCAATTTGTCAACTAAATTGCTTGAGGACAAGCAATGGGTTAAGCTTGGGGGAGTTGATACGTCTCCATCGTATCTACTTTTCCAAACTCTTTTGCCATTGTTTTGGACTCTAATTTGCATGATTTGAATGGAACTAACCCAGACTGACATTGTTTTCAGCAGAACTGCCATGGTGTTATTTTTGTGCAGAAATAAAAGTTCTCGGAATGACCTGAAACTTCACGGAGATAACTTATGGAATAAATAAAAAACATTAGCGAAAGAATCAACCGAGGGGACCCACACCCTAGCCACAAGGGTGGGGGCGCGCCCTACCCCCCTGGGCGCTCCCCCTATCTTGTGGGCCCCTAGACCTCCATTGACCTCAACTCCAACTCCATATATTCATGTTTGGGGAGAAAAAAATTAGAGAGATGGATTCATCAAGTTTTACGGTACGGAGCCGCCGTCAAGCCCAGTTCTTCCTCGGGAGGGCAGATCTGGAGTCCGTTCGGGGCTCCAGAGAGGGGGAATCCGTCGCCATCGTCATCATCAACCATCCTCCATCACCAATTCCATGATGCTCACCGTTGCTACAGTTCGTCGTGCCAAGACACCACGTGATGATCGGGTGTGATAAGCTCTACGTTCACATACAACGGGTGCAAGCCAGTTTTGCACACGCAGAATACTCGGGTTAAACTTGACGAGCCTAGCATATGCAGATATGTCCTCGGAACACTTAGACCGAAAGTTTGATCATGAATCATATAGTAGGTATGATCAACATAGTGATGTTCACCATTGAAAGCTACTCCATCTCACGTGATGATCGGACATGGTTTAGTTGATTTGGATCACGTTATCATTTAGATGACTAGAGGGATGTCTATCTAAGTGGGAGTTCTTAAGTAATATGATTAATTGTACTTTAATTTATCATGAACTTAGTCCTGATAGTTACTTTGCATGTCTATGTTATTGTAGATCAATGGCCCGTGCTACCCTTCCTTTGAATTTTAATGCGTTCCTAGAGAAAGCTAAGTTGAAAGATGATGGCAGCTGTCGGTGTCAAAACCGGCGGATCTCGGGTAGGGGGTCCCGAACTGTGCGTCTAGGCGGATGGTAACAGGAGACAAGGGACACGATGTTTTTACCCAGGTTCGGGCCCTCTCGATGGGGGTAAAACCCTACTCCTGCTTGATTGATATTGATGATATGGGTAGTACAAGAGTGGATCTACCACGAGATCAAGGAGGCTAAACCCTAGAAGCTAGCCTATGGTATGATTGTTGTAATGGTTGTTCGTCCTACGGACTAAAACACTCCGGTTTATATAGACATCGGAGAGGGCTAGGGTTACACAGAGTCGGTTACAATGGTAGGAGATCTACACATCCGTATCGCCAAGCTTGCCTTCCACGCCAAGGAAAGTCCCATCCGGACACGGGACGAAGTCTTCAATCTTGTATCTTCATAGTCTTGGAGTCTGGCCGATGATGATAGTCCGGCTATCCGGACACCCCCTAGTCTAGGACTCCCTCAGTAGCCCCCGAACCAGGCTTCAATGACGACGAGTCCAGTGCATTTATAGTCTTCGGCGTTGCAAGGAGGGTTCTCCTTCAAATTCCATGTGCTTGCCGAATAGTGTCAGGCTCCCTTACAAATGTTGCACTCCTTGGCTTCCACGCCCAATAATGGCCCTCTTCCACGCGTCGCACGAATGCGAAAAGCCAGGGTATCTTTTATGTTTTACCCCCTAACTGTGCAAATAATCTGCCTATAAGAGAGATAAGAATCCAGATCCAAATCACACCATCCTCCTTCCGCGAGTACTCATCGGAGCGCTTCCGACCGAAAACCCATTCCATCATGGACCGTCGACGCGGCTCCTCCTCTTGTGCTCCCAGCCCTCCGCCAGGAGATTGGAGGAGATGTTTAGTTCCGCACAACGAGCTGGTAAAGCTTCAAGCGGAGGGATATCTCCCTCCGGCCTTTATGGTCCCGGTTCGAGCCGGGTTGGCCACTTACAAAGGTGCGAAGCAGGTGGAGGCCACCCCTAGCCCCTCTAAAGGAGAGCGGGTGTGCTTCGTCCCCTATCTAATAAGGGGGCTTGGATTTCCCGTTCATCCGTTCCTCCGCGGGCTTCTGGAGTTCTATGGACTCCAGCTCCATCACCTCACGCCCGCCTCTATTCTGCACATCGCGGGCTTCGTAGCTCTTTGCAAGCTATTCCTGGGCATCGAGCCCCATTTTGCGCTGTGGAAGAGGTTGTTCTGCCTCGTACCCCGTTCTCACGAGGGGTCAATATATCAAGTGGGCAGTGCCGAAATATGGCGCATCGCCGGGACCGGATATCCATCCGGAACCCCAAAGAAGGCATCTGAAGACTGGCCTTCGGAATGGTTTTATGTAGAAGACGCTCCACTGCCGGACCCAGGTCGGATCGGCCTCCCGGAGTTCAGCAAGGCTCCTCTGAAGAAGCACCTAAGTTGGCGCCCGCGGAGCCCTCAACTGGAGGAAGACAAGGGCATCCATTATTTGATGGGCTGGATAAGGTTGCTGGCCCATTCGGGATTGACCATGATTGGAGTCATGGCCACGTGCATAATGCGGGGGGTGCAGCCGCTGCAATACAGGGGCCACCCCATGTGGGATTTAAACGGGGAAAATGATGCCACCCGTCATGGCCGCAAAGGGCCGGGATCGGCCGAACATCTGGTGAAGATTCTGTCCGGCCTGTACAAGGGGGAGCAGGAGGACTTCCTCCAGACGAGCCCATTGAATGGGTTCTCCATGAATAACCCTCGGCGCTGGGTAAGCGGACATTTTATTTATCCGACCCATGTTTTCGAAGTTAAGTACCTTACTTTACGATTTCGACGCAGGAACTGCGTCGGGATGTGGAGGGCATACATAGTCCGGCTCCACAACCCGAGGATCCAAGAAGATCTCTTGATCCGGCCTCCGAAGAGGATCCGGACATAAAGGTGGAGCTAATCGACGGGGTGTTCCACCAACTCAGCATGGACAACGCTCTAGTCGCCATTACGGCTGACTACCCCGGCTTGTCACCGGCTTCCCAGGTACTTATGACCAAAGTCCTGACACCATTATTTCGTCCTTGCGCATTCCTGACCACCGTATACAACGGTGTCTTGCAGGAGGTGCCTTCAAGGCGGGAAGCCGAACCCGCGGCGGCTGACCAACAAGGGTCAGCCCGACCCCGCAGGCAGAAGAGGGGTGCGGTGCGAATTGAAACATCACCGCAACGGTATAGCTCGCGACCATTATTTAGGAAAAGATTCCTAGGGGGTGTATTAATGCTCATGACTTTTTCAGGAGAAAGAGCGCTCGCCCGACTGTGCCCGGCGAGGTTGCCACCCAAGCCTCCGCCAGCCAGGCTCCAACACCTGGTCCGGAGGGGGAGGCGAGCGCAACGCGCGAGCCGGATACTCCTCCAACGGAGGATGCCGACAGGCTGTCCGCCACCAGGTCTGAGGTGGAGAGCGCCATGAACCATAGGCACCGCCGGACAATTTTTCGTGACGCGTGTTTCTCCCCTGAGGTGTTGAATGCCTTTAACGCGGGAGACGCGCACCTCCGTGCTGCTCAAGATGGTTTGACCAAAGCCACGGAGCAGTACGTAAAAGACATACGGGTAAGGGATTATAATAGCGGTATATGCCAGCCCCCGAGACTTAAAGTAGTTAAAATAACTGATTTAAGGATCTTATAATGTGCAGGATCTTACAGAGAAGAATACCCAATTGTCCCAGGAGTCACAAGAGTGCAAGGCCCAACTTGAGGCCGCACTCGCTGCCGCAGGAGGAGACACAGAGACCCCTCCTAGTAACACATTATTTCAAAAAGATAAGCGGTGTGCGGCGTGCGTGTAAGTCTGACAATGATATTGCAGATGTTGCCGGACTGGACCCGGACAAGCAACACCTACTGCGCCAGCTGAAGGCCGGCGAGAGGGTGCTTATGAAGGTGCAGCAGGAGAGGAACAAACTCCAGGATGCCCATACCCAGCTTGGGGAAGAGCTGAAAGGTGTTCGGGCCGAGCTGTCTGGCTCCGTGAAGGAGAATCAGCGGCTTCGTCGCAGCATCTATGGTAAGTTCTTGAGCGAATTCTTTTGAAAAGAAGAGTTCGGCGAGGAAGCCTATTGACAGAAATATGTCTGTAGGTGCGCTCACAGGTCGCCCTACGGAGGAAATGCCCGGTTCGACGGGTGACCAACTTCCCGAGCTGGTGCAACTGCTCGAACGTGTTCGGCAGGCGATGAGTGGCGTCGTCCAGGCCCTATGGCCATCCGTCTCCTTACCCGAGGGCCTTGGAGAGCTTGCGGAGAAGCTTCAGGGAGCGCGGTAGCGCTTCCGTTTATGGAAGATATCGGCCTGCCGTCAAGGTGCCAGGGAGGCCTGGGCCATGGTGAAGACGCGGTACAAGAAGGCGGATCCAAACCACATGGCCGAGGTCAGACCTGTGGGGCCCGATCGGAAGGAGATCCCTGTGAGCTTAGTGTACGGCCAAGTAGAGTTGGCCGCTAAGTATTCCCAACGGGACTGTAAATTAGACAGCCTGTTAGACGGGATTGAGGAGGAGTACAGTCGGTCAATTTGACGATGTATTTAAAATGACATGTAAAATGCCTTCTAGCCGGATTGTAGATCGTTTGTCTTTGCCAACCTTTTCGCTTCGACCTCGGGACCCTAGAGTCCGGAGTGCGTCCGAATACCTTCTCGGTTATGACAAAACCGGGGCATGCATGGAGACCAGGCGTAGGGGTCATTAGTGCTTTATCAGACAAGTGCCCAACTAGTTATGTTATATTACATGGTTAGTAAGAAACATCTTCCAGGGAGAATAGTTCCGTTAAGGGTTCCTTTCCCTGGGAGGCATGACCTAAAGTGCATGTCCGGACTGCGAAAAAAGCAGGAAAACATCTGGGGGCAGATAGATAAATGTGTAAAAAATCATCTTTCAAGTCACCGACCGAATATTCTCTTAAGAACGCTAGCTTTTGGCTTCACCCAGTCTGAGGTACACATCCGGCTGACCCGGCAGTAACAATCGCAGAGGTGCTCCCTTTACCTCCTAGCCGAACAATCGGGAACGTAGGGGTAAGCACAGGAGCCAGGCAACCCAGCTTGGCCAAAACTTAAGTCATATCGATGCATATAATGGTGAATAAAAGGTACATGTGGAAGTTTGACACATGTGCTGGGCATGAAGCCCATATAAGTAAGCTTCTGTTAGAGAAGCCCCCAGGTATAATGAGTGCGGGTAGCACATCAGGTGTGTGCGAACAATGCACAAATAGGCCCTCAAGGGCTTTTATGAAAAACGTAGGGGAAGAGAGAGAAGCAAAAGATAGCTGAAGTGTGAAAATGTGGAGGAAGGAGACGAACTCTTAGTCCGGCGCTAGGCGTAGAATCTTCGGAGGCGGGCTGCGTTCCATGGGTTCGGCTCGAGTCGGTTGTCCGATGCATTCCGCAGACGGTATGCTCCGCCGGTCAGGACTTGGTCGATGATGAAGGGACCTTCCCATTTGGGCTTGAGTTTGTCCTTTTTCTTGTCCGGCAGGCGTAGAACTAGTTCGCCAACATTGTAAGTTTTAGCCCGTACTTCTCTGCTTTGATATCTTCGAGCCTGCTGCTGATAGAATGCGGAATGGGCCTTTGCCACATCGCGTTCCTCCTCCAATGCGTCCAAGTTGTCCTGCCGATCCAGCTCGGCTTCTCTTTCTTCGTACATGTGCACTCGAGGTGAGTCATGAATTATGTCGCAGGGCAAAACTGCCTCTGCGCCGTATACCATAAAAAATGGTGTGAATCCGGTAGTACGGTTTGGCGTGGTCCGCAGCCCCCAGAGTACGGAGTCGAGATCCTCTACCCAGTGCGTGTTAGATTCCGTAAGGGACCGCACTAGCTTGGGTTTGATGCCGCTCATTATTAGACCATTTGCTCGTTCCACTTGACCGTTGGTTTGAGGGTGGTAAACTGAAGCGTAGTCGAGCTTAATGCCCATATTTTTGCACCAGAGCTTGACCTCGTCGGCCGTGAAGTTCGTGCCGTTATCGGTAATGATGCTGTGGGGGACGCCGTAACGGTGTACTACCCCGGATATGAAGTCTATCACTGGTCCGGACTCTGCCGTTTTAACTGGCTTAGCCTCTATCCATTTGGTGAACTTATCCACCATGACCAGTAGGTATTTTTGCTTGTGGGTTCCCCCTTTAAGGGGTCCAACCATGTCAAGCCCCCAGACCGCGAACGGCCAGGTAATGGGTACAGTTTTGAGGGCGGTGGGTGGCATGTGGCTCTGATTAGCAAAGAGCTAACAACCGACGCATCTTTGGACTAAGTCCTGAGCATCTGCCCGGGTCGTCGGCCAATAAAATCCTGTACGGAAGGCCTTGCCTACAAGGGCCCGGGCTGCAGCGTGGTGTCCGCCTAGTCCGGCATGAATTTCGGCCAGAAGGTTTCGCCCTTCCTCTTCGGAGATACACCTTTGAAGGACTCCGGTTGTGCTTTTCTTATAAAGTTCTCCCTCGTGGACCTTGTAGGCTTTAGATCGCCGAACTATGCGGCGGGCCTCATTTTGGTCTTCGGGAAGTTCCTGCCTAATTAAGTAGGCTAGGAATGGCTCTGTCCACGGGGCAATTACTGCCATTATTTCATGGGCTGAAAGGTGTTATTTCATCGGCTGAGCCGCCAATTATGTTAGATTGTTCTGTGTTGGGTGGTGCGTTTGCTTCCGGGTTGTTATTTTCGGACTCCTCTTCCCATAGTACGGATGGCTTAAAGAGTCGTTGCAGGAAGATGTTTGGAGGGAAAGCGTCGCGTTTCGCGCCGATGCGTGCCAATACGTCGGCTGCTTGGTTATTATCCCGGGCTACGTGGTGGAATTCGAGTCCTTCGAACCAAGCTGACATTTTTAGGACAGCGTTACAATAGGCTGCCATTTTCGGATCCTTGGCGTCAAAGTCTCCATTTACTTGGGATATTGCAAGGTTTGAATCCCCGCGCATCTCTAGGCATTGATTGCCCATGGAGATTGCCATCCGGAGGCCATGTAGGAGGGCCTCATATTCGGCTGCATTGTTAGAGTCGTGTACATTATCTGAAGTACGTATTGGACTGTGTCGCCGGTTGGGGACGTCAATACGACGCTAGCCCCCAAGCCGGCCAACATTTTAGAGCCGTCGAAATGCATAATCCAATTGGAGTATGCGCCGTACTCTTTAGGGAGTTTGGCTTCAGTCCATTCAGCGACATAGTCAGCCAAGACTTGCGACTTTATGGCTCGCGGAGGTTTGTAAGTTATATCGAATGGTAAGAGCTCAATGGCCCATTTTGCAATCCTGCCCGTCGCGTCGCGGTTGTTTACAATGACGGTGAGGGGCACTTCGGAGGCCACTGTTATCGAACACTCTTGAAAGTAGTGTCGAAGCTTCCGGGATGCCATGAACACCGCGTACGCTATCTTTTGATAATGCGGGTACTGGGACTTGCAAGGAGTTAAGACAGTGGATACGTAGTACACTGGTTTTTGAAGAGGGAATTTATGCCCTTCTGTTTCTCGTTCGACGACGACCACCACGCTTACAACTTGATGTGTTGCCGCGATATATAACAACATCGGTTCGCCCAGGTTAGGCGCAGCCAGGACCGGATTTGTTGCCAATATGGCTTTTATTTCTTCGAGTCCGGCAGTGGCAGCATCCGTCCACTCGAAGTGTTCGGTGCGCCTGAGGAGGCGATAGAGGGGCAATGCATTTTCTCCCAAACGGGAGATGAAGCGGCTTAGAGCCGCCACGCATCAAGTCAATTTTTATATTTGTTTGAGGTCTTTTGGAATATCCAGCTGTGACAGAGCTCGGATCTTGGCTGGGTTTGCTTCAATTCCTCTACTGGATACAATGAAGCCCAGGAGCTTTCCGGCTGGTACACCGAAAACGCATTTTTTCGATTCAGCTTAATGTCATATGCTCGGAGGTTGTCGAATGTGAGCCTCAAATCATCTACTAGGGTTTCGACGTGTTTGGTTTTGACGACAACGTCGTCTACGTATGCCTCTACTGTTTTGCCGATCTGGGTAGCCAGACATGTCTGAATCATGCGCTGATATGTTGCGCCGGTGTTTTTGAGTCCGAAGGGCATCGTGTTGAAGCAGAATGGTCCATATGGAGTAATGAATGTCGTTGCGGCTTGGTCCGCCTCCGCCATCTTGACTTGATGGTAGCCGGAGTATGCGTCAAGGAAGCACAATGAATCGTGCCCTGCAGTAGCATCGATTATTTGGTCGATGCGGGGAAGGGGGAAGGGATCCTTTGGGCAGGCCTTGTTGAGGTCTTTAAAATCGACACATAGGCCCCAGGATTTGTCCTTCTTTGGTACCATTACCAGGTTTGCTAGCCAGTCTGGATGTTTGATGTCTCTGATGAATCCGGCTTCCAGTAGTTTGGCTAGCTCTTCTCCCATTGCCTATCTTTTGGGTTCGGAAAATCGCCGAAGAGCCTGTTTGACTGGCTTGAATCCTTTTAGGATGTTTAGGCTGTGTTCTTCCAATCTGCGTGGGATTCCTGGCATATCTGAAGGGTGCCAGGCAAAGATGTCCCAATTTTCCTGAAGGAATTCTTGTAGTGCGGCGTCTACATCAGGGTTTAAATGTGCCCCGATGGAAGCCGTCTTTGTTGGGTCCGTTGGACGGACCTGGAATTTGACTATTTCATCCGCTGGTTTAAAGGAGGTGGACTTGGATCTCTTATCGAGTATCACATCATCCCTATTCACCATAAAGCGCAGCGCAGTGAGTTCCTCCACCGCTAGGGCTTCGGATAGTGCCTCTAGGGCTAATGCGGCTGTCTTGTTTTCGGCGCGGAGTGCTGTGTCCGGATCACTAACGAGAGTGATTATTCCGCCGGGCCCGGGCATCTTAAGCTTCATGTACCCATAATGGGGTCTGGCTTGAAAGATTGTGAATGCCTCTCGTCCTAATATAGCGTGATATCCGCTGCTGAACGGGGCCACTTGGAACGTGACCTCTTCGGACCTGTAATTGTCCGGCGAGCCGAACACCACATCAAGTGTGATTTTTCCTATGCAGCGTGCTTCCCGGCTAGGGATTATTCCTCTAAAGGTTGTGCTGCTTCGCTCAATGCGGCTCCAGTCTATTTCCATTTTTTGAAGAGTTTCCTCGTAGATGAGGTTTAATCCTCTGCCGCCATCCATGAGTACCTTGGTAAGATGAAAGCCGTCCACTATTGGACTGAGGACCAATGCGGTTGGTGCTTTGGTTGTTCGGAATTTAGGTTCGTCGCTGGCGTTGAAGGTGATGGCCGTGTCGCTCCATGGATTTGTTGTTGCTACTTGGTAGACTTCGGCGAGGCTGCGGATTGTTCGTTTCCGCATATTATTTGATGTGAAAGTCTCGAAGACTGTTGACACCGTACTGGTATTGTTGGAGTGGTTCTCCGAGGCTAGAAGCTCTTCGCCACTTTTGGCCACCTGCCGCAGTATCCAACATGCTCAAAGGCTATGTGTTGGAGTGGCGTCTTTTGTACTGTGAATTTTACAGGGTCCGCTGAGCCACCCCTCCAGTACGGTTCCGTGCCCTTTATGGGGTTTTTGCTTTTTGGTTTTTGTACCTGGTGCCTGAGTGTGATGCACCCTTTTGTTTCGGACTAGGGTTGTGTTCGGGGCCGGATTGTCCCAAAACTTAGTTTCGGTTTTCCGGAAACTCTCCATCGCACAGTACTTTCGTACTATGGACGCCAGATCGGCGAAGCGTGTAATTTCACGACGACTGACGGCGTTCAAGATTCCCTTGTCCATGCAATTATTGCAGAAAATTGAAATTGCGTTTTCCTCTCGGCAGTCATTTATCCTGTCCATGACTAGGAGGAATCTGGCCCAGTAATGATGTACTGTTTCAGCGGGCTCTTGCCGGATTTGAGATAGATCGCATATGTCTGGGTGGGTGGGTGGAATTGAGTCCGGAACCCTACCCATCTCGAGGCTCAAGGGCCGAAAAGTTTCCGAATTTGGAAGCTTGGATTGTTGGACGTTGTCCAATGACTCTGGTCCGATGCCTGACTTTAGGTTCAGTGCTTGATCGACGTCCGTCCCTCCGCGGGAATCCGGCATGGAGGGTTCGGGAGTCCGGACATGACTAATTTTCAATACAGAAGAAGAGTCACCGCGTTGTTCCTCTACCACCGCAACGTGGTGGGTAACCTGGGGAGAGTTAATCTCTCTCAGATCGGTTTTAAGCCCAATCTGATTGTAGTCTGTAGCGACTCCTAGGGCGGCGATGCGATCCAAGAGCTCATTTACGGACGAGAGCTCTATTGGATCCAGCTGCTCGGCGAATTCCGAGTTGACGTGAAGATTGCTTTTGATGACCCGAGAGGTCGTCGTCGAAGCGGTGGCCGAATAGGCGGTCATGAGAAAACCACCCAGCCGGATAGTTTGGCCGGCGGCCAAAGCTCCTTTGGTGATGGTTCCGTCTTTAAAGACAGGAAGAGGCATCCTTCCTGATCGCGACGACACAGAGGAACTCTCGATGAAAGCACCAATGTCGGTGTCAGAACCGGTGGATCTCGGGTAGGGGGTCCTGAACTGTGCGTCTGGGCGGATGGTAACAGGAGACAAGGGACACGATGTTTTTACCCAGGTTCGGGCCCTCTCGATGGAGGTAAAATCCTACTCCTACTTGATTGATATTGATGATATGGGTAGTACAAGAGTGGATCTACCACGAGATCAAGGAGGCTAAACCCTAGAAGCTAGCCTATGGTATGATTGTTGTAATGGTTGTTCGTCCTACGGACTAAAACCCACCGGTTTATATAGACACTGGAGAGGGTTAGGGTTACACAGAGTCGGTTACAATGGTAGGAGACCTACATATCCGTATCGGCAAGCTTTCCTTCCACGCCAAGGAAAGTCCCATCCGGACACGGGACGAAGTCTTCAATCTTGTATCTTCATAGTCTTGGAGTCCGGCCGATGATGCTAGTCCGGCTATCCGGACACCCTCTAGTCCAGGACTCCCTCAATGACGATGGCGGTAATTTCCCCCTCCCGGAGGGATGTTTCCCCGGTAGAACAACTCACTAGAGCCCTAGATTGGTCCTGCCCAGGTTCCGCCTCGAGATGGCGGAGCTTCGTCCCGAAAGCTTCTCTATGATTTTTTTTCCAGGGCAAAAGACACCATATAGCAGAAGATGGGCATCGGGGGCCTGCCAGGGAGCCCACAAGACAGGGGGGCGTGCCCTCCACCCTTGTGGCTGGCTGGTGGCCCCCCTTTGGTGCTTTCTTTGCCCAATATTTTTAATTTATTTCAAAACTGGTCTCCTGAAGTTTCAGGACTTTTGGATTTGTGCAGAATAGGTCTCTAATATTTGCTCCTTTTCCAGTCCAGAATTCCAGTTGCCGCCATTCTCTCTCTTCATGTAAACCTTATAAAATAAGAGAGAAAAGGCATAAGTATTGTGATATAACGTGTAATAGCAGTCCATAATGCAATAAATATCGATATAAAAGCATGATGCGAAATGGACGTATCAATCCCCTATACTTGTGGGTTATCAATCTACAATACTAATAATATACCACATGAAAATATATTTCATGATGAATCTAATGGTACTAATATGTATTATAGATGTTGACAATTTTATCTATAAAGTTGATACTTTTGCAGAAAATTGAATTGAAAAAAAATCTAATACTCACTACATTTTTGAATTAATCATTTTTCCATGTAAACTGACCAATGATTAGACTAACATAGTAGAGACACAATATAGATCTGTATAACAACACCATGGTTCAATTATTCGTCACTTAGCAAAAGACCCACAACACAAATTACATTCGTAATCATAGTCATCATTTGTTTTGAGGGCAAACAAAGCAACAATCTTATGTCGTGAGGAGCGGATGCCCCAACCCACAAGCTAGTAAGATTCAATTTGCAGAAATTGTTCACACCGCAAATCAATACAAATATAAACAAACTAGTCTAATCAGTGTAGCCACTAGTCTATCTTAAAATTTCATACAATTTGAATTAAATATTTCTATGATTTTTGTTCCTAGTGGATTAACTCCTATTTTTAATTTGGCATATGAAGATGATTTTTATTTGAGAAAACATGCAGGAGCACTTGTATATATGGTTTATTATTAAAAACCAATGTCATTCTAATACTCAATTGAAGGTAAACACAACTTGTCTGATAGATTAATGAACCGATTAAAACATGTAAAACACATTTGATCCCACCATTAAAGTAGCACGCAAGCCATTAGATGATATCTTCCTCATACAAACTTTATCTAATATAGTCTATTTGTTTCTAGCAAATCATACACTAGAAACCACTAACAAGATATTTGTAGAATCATACGCTTGACATATATGTAACAAGATATTAAAGAATATCAATATATACACAAACACACATGCACCCAACTATATACACTATAATTGATGCATGTGTCATAAATTAAACGGTGGATCTACAAAATTGTGTTGCTTCTCTCACTGTTAAGAGAATCTGTACAAAATATTTGAAGGGATATATTCTCAAAAGAGGAAAATAACTTCTGCTAAAAGATATGGTTTAAATTTATCATGGTGTGCATGTATTTCCAGAACTAGACATTGGAAATGTATAACAAAAACACAATAAGTAAATTTAGTAATACTATTATGTGTTAAGTTAAAATACAATGCTAAAATATGTACATTTACAAAACAAATTATAATGAAGTATGAATGTTTAATACAAATATGATTTATTTCAACTCGACTCAAGCATTCACATTGTTTGGACCGCCACCGGTGCTCACTCCTCATCGCCGTTCTGCTCCTCGCTTTACCTACTTGATGTTTAAAAGATGATATCAAAAGGTTGCACTACCGGGTGAAGTAGGTGACTACAAAATTATGTCAAAAAGTTGCACTTAATGGAGGACGAGCCACAATTGTGTAGGAAAAAAGGGTTGAACGAATCAGATTTTAGTACGAGGGCGAGAAAAATAGCATAGAAGAGCTGGTTGGAGCTGGGACGAAAAAACTCAGACGAAAAATGGATGGCAGTAAGAGGTGAGTCGGAAAAAACCCGCGAAACGGAAGCTACCAAGTCCCACTTTAGAAGTAGAGACGAGAACATATCTGAAGATAGTGACTAAAAAAGGTATTTAATTTCAGTTAATTACAATAGGAACCAGATTATAGTGTTCAGATTTCAAAGTGGCCCATAACGGCGTAAAATCTAGAAAATAATCTTCATAGTTCTTTTGGTTAACTTAAAGGCTTTCTTATTATCACGTACAAAATTTACAGATCAAATTAATATGATATACAAATGATTGGTCGGCTTATGATTTGGACTTTAATCTCATACCCATTTAAGTGCGCACACAAAGGAATGGTTGACTCATGTGAAAGGATCGATATAGTTGACTAGATGGGGGTGAATAGGCAACTAACAATTTTTAGCTTTTCTTTACCAAATTAAACTTTGCATCAAAGTAGGTTGTCTAGATATGCAACTAGGTGAACAACCTATATGATGCAACAACAACAAGCACACAAGCAAGTAAGGGATATAACACAAGTAAGCTTGCAAAAGTAAAGGCACAAGATAACCAAGAGTGGAGCCGGTGAAGACGAGGATGTGTTACTGAAGTTCCTTCCTTTTGAGGGGAAGTACGAATCCGTTAGAGCAGTGTGGAGGCACAATGCTTCCCAAGAAGCCACTAGGGCCATCGTATTCTCCTCACGCCCTCACACAATGCGAGATGCCGTGATTCCACTATTGGTGCCCTTGAAGGCGGCGACCGAACCTTTACAAACAAGGTTGGGGAAATCTCCACAACTTAATTGGAGGCTCCCAACGACACCACGAAGCTTCACCACAATGGACTATGGCTTTGAGGTGACCTCAACCGTCTAGGATGCTCAAACACCTAAGAGTAACAGATCCGCTAGGGATTAGTGGGGGTATCAAATTTCTCTTGGTGGAAGTGTAGATCAGGGCCTTCTCAACCAATCCCGAGCAAATCAACAAGTTTGATTGGCTAGGGAGAGAGATTGGGCGAAAATGGAGCTTGGAGCAACAATGGAGCTTGGGGATGGAAGAGGTGGTCAACTAGAGGAAGAAGACACCCCTTATATAGTGGAGAGACAAATCCAACCGTTATCCACTTACTCAGCCCGCGACCTGCGGTACTACCGCAGGGGCTCACGGTACTACCGCGGTACTACCGCTGCAACGGCAGGAGCTAGTCCAGGCCAGAGCCGCCAAGGCTGAGGGCGGTACTGCCGCTGACGCGGTACTACCGCTCCCCCTTGCGGTACTACCGCAAGGCCAGATTGGACTAGCCTGGGAAGGGCACGGATGAATAAAAATACATCTGTGCCTACTTCCGCTGAAAATCAAACAGTGCAAAAGTCCGACACGGTACTACCGCGCCTGGCATGTGGTACTACCGCACAGGGAGCGGATGTAAAAAATTACATCCGCCCTACTTCCGCTCATGTTGCTGAGCCAGATCAGGACCCATGGTACTACCGCGTGCATGGGGTGGTACTACCGCGTAGAGCGCGGATGTAAAAAATTACATCTGCCCCTACAGCCGCACAGGAGGCTGAGTCTGGTCTGAGGCCACGGTACTACAACTCCTTAGGAGCGGTACTACCGTGTGCGCCTACGGTACTACCGCAAGGGATTGCGGTAGTACCGCTCCTAGGAGCAGTACTACCGCATTCCTCAGAATAGCAACACTAGGAATCCTTCTTTTTGCATAAATATGAAGATAACGGAGGATGCTCCAAAGCGCAAAGGGAAAGGCGGTGCAATGGGAGTAAACGTGTACGTGATGATTCCACCCGAACCTTTCCACCGCGGACCCCCTCTTAATAGTACGGCTATCCTACGACTCAAATCCACCAAAAGAGACTTAGAACACCACCGTCTTCAATAGTCTTCGAGGGGTACCAAACCGTCTTGTGCCTAGCGATGAAGCGACTGAAATACTCAAGGCACACGATTAGTCCGCAAAAGCATTGTCATCAATCACCAAAACACCTTAGGGATAAAAATGCCCTTACAATATCCCCCTTTTTGGTGGATTGATGACAATACGGGATTTGCACATAAGCAAACCCCACATCTCTAGAATATAGACGAGCTCCCCCTAGATGCATGCTAGAGAGTAAAGTGCTTTGGACTGCACGGCACGTACACTAGGATCAACACTCACCCTATATTTTATAGACAATGCATATCTTGCAACAATAAGGTTAACACTAAACAAGATAGTAAAAAGAGCAGGACATAAATAGCACAATATAACATAAGCTCAATAAGGTAATAAGGTACGATAGAGTGCATATGTCTTACACCATATGATAGACCAAGTCTCACGAGCAAACTAAACCAAAGCAAGCAAGGTTCAATGGAACAAACACGAGCAAAGCAAACACAAGCATGACACAAGACTCTCGCAAATCCCTACACTCTCTCCCCTTTGGCATCGAGACACCAAAAAGGCAAGAGGACACCTACAACACAAGTGGTGGCTCAAGCGGAGTAATCATATGCACGGTCCTCGTCAGACTCGGCAACAGGAATGGTCTCCTCGACGTCCTCCTCAGAATCAGTCCACTTGAAGCCTTGTTTCGCCATCCACTCAGCCTCTGGAGTGATGCGATCCTCAGAACCGCCAGAAACTGATACGTCTCCAATGTATCTACTTTTCCAAACACTTTTGCCCTTGTTTTGGACTCTAAGTTGCATGATTTGAATGAAACTAACCCGGACTGACGCTGTTTTCAGCAGAACTGCCATGATGTTGTTTTATGCGTAGAAAAGAAAAGTTCTCGGAATGTCCTGAAAATCTACGGAGGCACTTTTTGTGATTAATAAGAATTTCTGGACGAAAGAAATACACCAGGGGGCCCAGTGCCTGTCCACGAGACTGGGCCCCCCCCCCTGTAGGATGCGCCCCCTATCTCGTGGGCCCCCTAGACCTCCACCGACCTCAACTCCAACTCCATATATTCACGTTCGGGGAGAAAAAATCAGAGAGAAAGTTTCATCGCGTTTTACGACACGGAGCCGCCGCCAAGCCCTAATCTCTCTCGAGAGGGCTGATCTGGAGTCCGTTCGGGGCTCCGGAGAGGGGGATTCATCGCCGTCGTCATCATCAACCATCCTCCATCACTAATTTCATGATGCTCACCGCCGTGCGTGAGTAATTCCATCGTAGGCTTGCTGGACGGTGATGGGTTGGATGAGATTTACCATGTAATCAAGTTAGTTTTGTTAGGATTTGATCCCTAGTATCCACTATGTTCTGAGATTGATGTTGCTATGACTTTGCTATGCTTAATGCTTGTCACTAGGGCCCGAGTGCCATGATTTCAGATCTGAACCTATTATGTTTTCATGAATATATGTGTGTTATTGATCCTATCTTGCAAGTCTATAGTCACCTATTATGTGTTATGATCCGACAACCCCGAAGTGACAATAATTGGGATACTTCTCGGTGATGACCGTAGTTTGAGGAGTTCATGTATTCACTATGTGCTAATGCTTTGTTCCGGTTCTCTATTAAAAGGAGGCCTTAATATCCCTTAGTTTCCGCTAGGACCCCGCTTCCACGGGAGGGTAGGACAAAAGATGTCATGCAAGTTCTTTTCCATAAGCACGTATGACTATTTACGGAATACATGCCTACATTACATTGATGAACTGGAGCTAGTTCTGTGTCACCCTATGTTATGGCTATTACATGAGGAATCGCATCCGGCATAATTATCCATCACTAATCCATTGCCTACGAGCTTTTCACATATTGTTCTTCACTTATTTACTTTTCCGTTGTTACTGTTACAACTACTACAAAAACCCAAAAACAATTATCTTTACTTTTGCTACCGCTACCTTTATTATCATACTACTTTGCTACTAAACACTTTGCTGCAGATACTAAGTTATCAAGGTGTGGTTGAATTTACAACTCAACTGCTAATACTCAAGAATATTTTTTGGCTCCCCTTGTGTCGAATCGGTAAATTTGGGTTGAATACTTTACCCTTGAAAGCTGTTGCGATCCCCTACACTTGTGGGTTATCAGAAACATCCTCTCCAAATAGGCTCATGATCTTCTTGTCAAGGCAGCGACTCTCCTTGGAGGCAACATGAGTCATGTACTGCCCCTTTGCCTGCATGCAAAACAAGGTCTTCATCTTGTTCTTCAGCCTCTTAGCCCAAGATGGCTCGGAGGTGGGAGGGGTGTAACCCTCAGAGCTGACCTCGTCTGCTGACTCCTCCTCATCCTCATTTGCATCCACATCCATGGCAACCACAGCCTCAGCACGAGAAGTGGTGTTAGCCCACTAAGTCTTGACACGGAGCCGGATGGAATCATGCTGAATCCAATCAGGGGCCTCAAAGTCATCCTGAGGGTAGAGCTTCTCCGAAGTTGCTGAGATCAACTGAAACAGATACGGTCCATAGATGGGGACCTTGCGGTTGAAGACGGCAAACCGAAGCTCACACCACATGATATGTGAGACATCAAGTGGTAGCGTCTGGGAGTTGCGCGCTTCTTCACACAGGAGCAGCATGTCCACAAGATAAGCATGCACCTTGTCCTTGTCCCCAATGCGTGGGAAGAGAGAGTTGCGGAAGATCCGGTACATGATGTCAAGGAAGGAGTTGAGCACCCAAGAATACTTGCCACTGGAGAGCTTCTTCTCAACAAGGAAGGGCTGAAGCTTGTTCTTGTTGGCTGACTCGGGATTGGCATGAGGACGAACACCTTGCGGTGTTGCGAGCCACTCATCCGAAACACCAAGCAAAGTCATGAACTCCTTCCATGTAGCCATCAGCTGCCGACCATTGGTCATCCAAGTCATCGTCTGGTCCTCATTAGGATGAAAGTACACCAAGGCAAAGAACTGAGCCACAATCTCCGGATCATAGTCTTTGTGAAAAGAGATGATATGCTCAATGCCAAACTGCTCTAGTAGATCCAGAGCCTCACCAAAATATGCCCGGTGCTTCTCTTCCCTCATATGATGCATGTCGATCCAGTGCACATCCACATAGATATTCCGCTTGGCCTTGATCACATCCAGATAAATGAGATTCTGCTGCTTGGTCCAGAACAACTCATTCCCTCGAAAGTTGGCACGAGGATTCACATAGGGATTGATCTTCCTTCGAGAGATGAACTCAGCAAGCGGTATCTCATCCATACCCATGATGGGTTCCTTGTCCTTTGTGGCGGTGGTCTTGGTCCTGCGTTGGGGGGCACTGGAGACCTTAGGAGCTTCATCTTGATTGCCCAGACGCTTGGAGCCCGTGTCACGGCTTGGATTGGAACGGCGAGCAGGAGCACCTGAGCCACACACCACAAAACAAACACGCAAGAAACGCGAGAAGGATCAGTGCAAAGAACACAGCAAAACAGTGAAACAAGTAGAACTAGCACTTGATAATTGCCACATGATAGATTTGAAAACAATGGTAGCACTGCTTGGTCGCGCGGTACTAAATAATTAGTGCCGCTCCAAGTCACGATACTACCGCGCTTGCGGTAGTACCGCGCTGGAGGTGCCGTAGTACCGCACGGGTGGTAGTACCGCGCTGGAGGTGCGGTAGTACCGCACGGTTTCAGATCCAAAACAGTAAGTGGATCTAGGTACAACCGTGACGACAAATCGGTACTACGGTTGATCAAATCTACCGCAGGGCAACATATCATGTACTATCTCTACGCATTACTACTCTCCTCCATCCTACTCTTGCAAAGATTTAGCCTAAAATCTCAAGAACACTAGCATCTCCCTAAAAACCTAGAAGTAAAGGAACAAACCAAAAAGAGAGGGATTTGGGGAAAGACCTTGTTCCATGGCAAGAGGAAGTGGTGGGGAACGATCCCACCGGTCGGAATCCGAGGAGAGCAGCCGGAGAGGGAGATCCGGCGAGGGTCTCCGGCGCCGTTCGTGGGCAGGAGAGAGAGAGGCGGCGTGGGGAAGAAAGAGTGAATGGGTATGGGGGAGTTGGAACTCCCCCTGCCCGCTCTTAACCCCCACGCGCTCGCTACTCCACGGTAGTACCGCGCATCATTGCGGTAGTACCGCCCGGGTGGAAGTACCGCGCCGTGGGCGGTAGTACTGCTCCACTAGCGGCAGTAAAAAATTACTGCCGTGCTGGTTGCGGTAGTACCGTGGCTGGCCACGGTAGTACCGTGAACCCAAGAAAATGCAATTTTAAGCACAGGAGAACGACTTTGAACGAAACCTTCAGGAGAACACACACACCAACGAGCTAACAAGCGAGACACCGCAAACACAAGCTTGGCACAAAGAGGGAAAAATAAGAGGCAACAAGGACCAAAAACAAGACACAACCTCTCCAAGGAGGGGGCGGTGGCCGGAGCCACCTATGTTTGAGTTGATTGGTATGGCACCGCGAATAATTATCCTTGGGCCCATGACCAAAACTCGTCTTTGAAGCACATGTACCATCAAAAATGGCTAATGTGAAAGAGTTGATCAATTTATGCATAATGGGGGAGGGAGAGTTCATTGAGAGAACAACACTCCCCCTATGTCCATGCCTACACCTAAACTAGAAAACAAGTTGAGTGTGGTGGGGTGTGCAAGGGTTCAAGTCACATTGCTCGAATCAATGATATTTAGCTCATGCCTTAACTCGCGAAATCTTGCTTCATCCAAGGGCTTCATGAAAATATCTGCAAGGTTATCATGAGTATTGACATACTTGAGCTCGATCTCCCCTCGCCTAATATGATCCCGATGAAGTGATACCGAATCTCAATATGCTTTGTCTTGAAGTGTTGCACCGGGTTGAGAGAAATCTTGATGGCACTTTCATTGTCACACCAAAGAAGCACTTTGTCACAAATGACACCGTAATCCTTTAAAGTTTGCCTCATCCATAAGAGTTGTGCACAACAACTACCGGCCGCCACATACTCCGCTTCGGTGGACGAGAGAGACACACAACTTTGCTTCTTGGAAGACCAACTCACCAAAGAGCAACCAAGAAATTGGCACCCTCCGGAAGTCGACTTCCTATCCACTTTGTCTCCCGCCCAATCGGAATCCGTATATCCTTCAAGCTTGAAGGTTTCTCCTCTCGGGTACCATAATCCAAAGTTTGGGGTATGAGCCAAATATCGGAAGATTTTCTTGACCGCCACAAAGTGGCTTTCCTTTGATGTGGCTTGAAATCGTGCACACATTCCCACACTCAACATGATATCTGGTCTAGATGCACAAAGGTAAAGCAAGGAGCCAATCATGGAGAGATATACCTTTTGATCCACTGCTTTACCATTGGGATCAATGTCAAGTTGGCATTTGGTGGGCATTGGAGTAGTAGCCGGCTTGACATCACTTAGCTTGAATCTTTTTAGCATGTCTTGAGTGTATTTGGCTTGGTTGATGAAGGTACCTTCTCTTCTTTTCTTGATATCGAAACCGAGGAAGAACTTCAACTCTCCCATCGAAGACATCTTGAACTTAGAGGTCATGAGAGCGAAAAATTCCTCATTGAAAGTTTTGTTAGGGGAACCAAATATAATATCATCAACATATAGTTGGCACACAAACAACTCCCCTTTGACCTTCTTAGTAAAAAGAGTGGGGTCGATTTTCCCAACTTCAAATCCATGATCTTGCAACAACTCGGTAAGGTGGTCATACCACGCACGTGGGGCTTGCTTAAGGCCATAGAGTGCCTTATCGAGTTGATACACATGATCGGGGAAGTAGGGATCCTCGAACCCGGCGGGTTGCTTGACATAAACCAACTCATTAATAGGACCATTAAGAAAAGCACTCTTCACATCCATTTGTTGTAACTTAAAGTTGTGATGGGAAGCATAAGCAATCAACAAAAGAATGGATTCAAGGCGAGCAACGGGAGCAAAGGTTTCACCGTAGTCGATACCCTCGACTTGGGAGTAGCCTTGTGCTACCAATCTTGCCTTGTTGCGAATGATGGTCCCATGAGCATCTTGCTTGTTCTTGAATATCCACTTGGTTCCAATGACATTGTAGTTCCCCAATGGCCTTGGCACCAATCTCCACACCTTGTTGTACTCGAAGTTGTTGAGTTCTTCATGCATGGCATTGAGCCAATCCGGATCTTCGAGCGCCTCATAGACCTTTTGGGGTTCAACACAAGAGACAAACGCGTGATGTTCACATTAGTTTGCTAATTGTCTACGAGTGCTTACCCCTTTTCTTAGGCTTCCAACCACATTTTCCATGAGATGACCTTAGGTGGTGAGCTTGGAAGCAATCTTCGCGGCACGACGCTCTAACTCCGCCTCGGATGTGGAAAGAGGGGTAACTTGAACATCTTGAGCGTCGTCTTGAGCTTGTTCTTGATCTTGAGCTTGCTCTTGATCTTGAACTTGCTCGAGGGGGAGAACTTGACCTTGGGCATCATTTGGTGGTTCCACCATCTTGAGGTTGATCTTGCCCTTGGTCTTGTTCAAGAGGTTGAGGGCCTTCACTTTGTTCTTCGGAAGCGTGTGGGTCTTGGGGTGGTGATGGCTCCACTTGAGTGGAGCATTGTCCTTCTCCTTCGGCCACAAGGGGTTCCTCAATGGGTAGGATATGACCAACACCCATTCTTCTTATGGCTTGGGGAGGAATTTCATCACCTACATCACAAGTACCACTTTGCTCCACTTGGGAGCCGTTATTCTCGTCAAACTCTACGTTACATGTCTCCTCAATGAGTCCGGTGGACTTGTTGAGGACACGGTAAGCATGAGAGTTTGTAGCATAACCAACAAATATGCCCTCATAGGCTCTAGCCTCAAATTTAGACAAACGAACACCTTTCTTGAGAATGAAACACTTACACCCGAATACCCGGAAATACTTGAGGTTGGGCTTGTTACCGGTAAGAATTTCGTAAGGAGTCTTGTTCAAGCCTTTGCGGAGATAGAGCCGATTGGATGCATGACATGCTGTGTTGATGGCTTCGACCCAAAAGTTGTATGGAGACTTGAACTCTGCCATCATGGTCCTTGCCGCATCCATCAACATCCGGTTCTTCCTCTCCGCGACACCATTTTGTTGAGGGGTATATGGTGTAGCATATTGATGCTTGATCCCCTCATCACGAAGAAACTCATCCAAGGTGTAGTTCTTGAACTTGGTGTCGTTGTCACTTCTTATTGTCAAGATCTTTGCATCACGTTGACATTGAGCTTCATTTGCAAAGTCGATGACGGTTTGTTGAGTCTCACTCTTCCTCTTGAAGAAGTATACCCAAGTGTATCTTGAATAATCATCCACAATCACTAAGCAGTACTTTCTACCTCCAAGACTGTCAAAGGATGGAGGCCCGAAGAGATCCATGTGAAGGAGCTCCAAGGGTCTCTTCGAGTAGATGATAGTCGTGGGAGAGTGAGCCTTCTCATGAAGCTTTCCTTCGATACAAGCACTACAAGCACGATCTTTGGCAAAACTAACATTTGTTAGTCCACGGAGATGGTCCCCTTGAGAAGACTTTGCAAAGATCTCATATTAACGTGGGCTAAACGGCGATGCCAAAGCCATCCCACATCAACTTTAGCCATTAGGCATGTCGCGGTCTTAGTGGGTCGCTCCGAAAAGTTAATCACATAAAGACCGTTCTCGACATGCCCAACAAAGGCTACTTTAAGAGTCTTGCTCCACAAGAGGGCCACGGTATCAATATTAAAGAAAGTGGCAAAACCCATGAGTGCAAGTTGACGAACGGAAAGTAGATTGAAAGCAAGGGACTCAACAAGCATGACTTTCTCGATCATTAGATCATGAGAAATGACAACCTTGCCAAGACCCAATACCTTAGAAGACGAGGCATCACCCCACTTGACGTTGGTGGGCATAGAAGGAATCTTGTGCACGTCCACCACCAAGTCCTTGCTTCCGGTCATATGATTCGTTGCTCCACTATTGAGCAACCATGATCCCCCACCGGAAGCGAACACCTACAAGAGATCAATGCTTGGTTTTATGTACCCATTTTGTAATGGGTCCTTTGATGTTAGTAACAAGGGTCTTAGTAACCCAAATAGACCATTCAATGTACTCATAAGGAGAACCAACAAATTTAGCATAAACATGCCCATCACTAGCACGGCACAACACATAAGAAGGGTTAAAGTCGTCGGCTTTGTTGGAAGGGGTGGCATTGCCATTTTTGACATCACCACCCTTCACATTGTTCTTCTTCTCCTTAGGAGCACCCTCTCCCTCCTTCACAAAAGTTTGCTTGAGAGGAGGAGGTCGTTTGGCCTTGTTGTTCTTCTTCTTGTTCTTGGACTTGGGTGTGGACCCAACTCCCTCCTTGGCCACAACTTCCTTTTGATTGCTCAAAAGGTCATTGAGGTTCTTCTCACCTTGTATGCACGTAACAAGGCCTTTCTCAAGTTGCTCCTTCAACTTGCCATTCTCCTCCACAAGATGCACATGCTCACAACATGGGTTAGTGGCATTTGCATTATCAATTAATACCATATGAGGAAAGGTGGCTTTTTCTTTAGTTAGCTTCACTTGGAGTTGATCATGAGACTCCTTGAGGCTAGCATGAGCACTCTTCAAGACCTTGTGGGCCTTGTCGAGTATATCAAACTCCTCTTTGAGTCTAGCATGGTCAACACCAAGTTTAGCCTTCTCGGAAGTTAGCACACGAGATACAACAAGAGCATGATCAAGATCTTTCTTTAACTTAGCATGGTCATCGTTGTGTGACTCCTCAAGAGCCAAACGATGCCCACACTCTTCCTCGAGAGCATTAGAGAGATCCGATATCTCATCGGCACAGTCATGACTATGACCTTCCATCTTAGAGATGGCTTCTTCATGAGCCTCAATCATGTCATTGGCTTCACCAAGTTGTTCCAAGAGAGCAATGAAGTGCTTCTTGGATTTGCCCTTGAGCTTACTCATAAAAGACTCAATTTCGTTTACTTCCTCATTAGACCCCTCACTTTCATCAATGCCATCCATCAAGGAAGGATTAGTAATGATGGTGGTTTTGATGTTGGGGGTTACCTTGTTGGTCGCTTTAGCCATGAGACACTTGGTGGTGATGTTCTCATTGGGTGAGTCGAAGAGGGACACCCGCGGAGTTGTGGCCATGGCAACGGAGGCCATGGCCATGGCTTCACTATCTTCATCATCATCGTCATCCTCATGGTATTCTTCTTGGACCACCAACCCTCGAGTAGGAGTCTTTTTGGTGAAGTTGTTCTTGTTTGGGAAGGACTTGTGAGGGAGTCTCGGATTAGGGGGTGTCCGGATAGTCGGACTATGACCATTGGCCGGACTCCTGGACTATGAAGATACAAGATTGAAGACTTCAACCCATGTCCAGATGGGACTTTCCTTGGCGTGGAAGGAAAGCTTGGCGATACGGATATGTAGATCTCCTACCATTGTAGCTGACTCTGTGTAACCCTAACCCTCTTCGGTGTCTATATAAGCCGGAGGGTTTTAGTCCGTAGGACGAACAACAATCATACCATAGGCTAGCTTCTAGGGTTTAGCCTATCTGATCTTGTGGTAGATCTACTCTTGTACTACCCATATCATCAATATCAATCAAGCAGGAGTAGGGTTTTACCTCCATCGAGAGGGCCCGAACCTGGGTAAAAACATCGTGTCCCTTGTCTCCTGTTACCATCCGCCTAGACGCACAGTTCGGGACCCCCTACCCGAGATCCGCCGGTTTTGACACCGACATTGGTGCTTTCATTGAGAGTTCCTCTATGCCGTCGCCATCAGGAAGGATGCCTCATCCCGTCTTTAAAGACGGCACTGTTGCTAAAGGAGCTTTGGCTATCGGCCAAACTCTCCGGCTAGGCGGTTTCCTTATGACCGCCTGTCCAGCCGCCGCGCCAATGATGACTTCTCGGGTCATCGAAAGCAATCTTCACGTTAGCTCAGAACTCGCCGAGTAGTTAGATCCGATGGAGCTCTCTTCCTTAAACGAGCTCTTGGATCACATCGCCGCCCTGGGAGTCGCTACAGACTACGATCAGATTGGGCCTAAACCCGATCTGAGAGGGATTAACTCTCCCTAGGTTACCCACCACGTTGTTGTGGTAGAGGAACAATATGGCGACCCTTCTTCTATCTGAAGGACTAGGTATGTCCGGATTCCCGATCCCTCCATGCCGGATTCCCGCGGAGGGGAGGATGTTACTCAAGCCCTGAACCTAAAGTCAGGCAGCGGGCTAGATCCATTGGACAACATCCAAGAACCCAAGCTTCCAAGTTCGGAAACTACTTGGCCCCTTTGTCGGGTAGCTCTTTGAATTTCTTCGTCGTCCGCATCCCAACCTTCCTGACCATAGTCTGGCCAGGGCTCTCCTGACAAAGAGAGAGAGACTTTAGTGAATTCAGGATGTCGCCAAAGGGCGAGTGCTGAAAGATGTCCGCGGCGGTGAATTCTATGATCGGCGCCCAATCGGATTCGATTGGCATGGGCGCGGAAGGCTCGGAGTCCGGAGAGGAGTCCGGCACCTTGGAGTTACGAGCCTTGCAAAGGACAGGGATGGTGTTCGGCTCAATCGCCATAGAGATAGCAGCCCCCGAGGCGGTGTCCAGCCGCCCATCCTCGATCGGCGCAGTCGGCTCCGAGCTAAGGGTCGGAGTGGACACTTGTGCGGCCTCCAGGGCACTGTCCAGTGGCAGAGCTAGATCATGCCCATCGTGACAGTGCGGCGCGCTTGGCAGTGGCTCGAACCTGTCGAAGATCAAGTCTCCGCGGACGTCTGCTGTATAGTTCAAACTTCCAAATCTGACCTGATGGCCAGGGGCGTAGCTTTCAATTTGCTCCAGATGGCCAAGCGAATTGGCCCGCAGTGGAAAGCCGCCGAATATGAAGATTTGTCCGGGGAGAAAAGTATCACCCTGGACAGCATCATTGTTGATGATCGGAGGAGCCATCGGGCCTAAAGATGACGACACAGAGGAACTCTCAATGAAAGCACCAATGTCGGTGTCAAAACCGGCGGATCTCGGGTAGGGGGTCCCGAACTGTGCGTCTAGGTGGATGGTAACAAGAGACAAGGGACATGATGTTTTTACCCAGGTTTGGGCCCTCTCGATGGAGGTAAAACCCTACTCCTGCTTGATTGACATTGATGATATGGGTAGTACAAGAGTAGATCTACCACGAGATCAGAGAGGCTAAACCCTAGAAGCTAGCCTATGGTATGATTGTTGTTCGTCCTACGAACTAAAACCCTCCGGTTTATATAGGCACCAAAGAGGGTTAGGGTTACACAGAGTCGGTTACAATGGTAGGAGATCTACATATCCGTATCGCTAAGCTTGCCTTCCACGCCAAGGAAAGTCCCATCCGGACACGGGACGATGTCTTCAATCTTGTATTTTCATAGTCCAGGAGTCCGGCCAAAGGCTATAGTCCGGCCATCCGGACACCCCCTAATCCAGGACTCCCTCAGTAGCCCCTGAACCAGGCTTCAATGACGACGAGTCCGGTGCGCATATTGTCTTCGGCATTGCAAAGCGTGTTCCTCCTCCGAATATTCCATAGAAGATTTTAAACACAAGGATAGTGTCCGGCTCTACAAAATAAGTTCCACATACCACCGTAGAGAGAATAATATTTACACAAATTCAATCTGCTGACGTATTCCGTGGCGTGACATCACACCACGGCCAAGCCTCTATTCGAATCGTTTTCACTGTCCCACCTCAGCGCGTTTAGCGAGGCGATTTTCTTGGCACGTCTTGTCAAAGCAGAGATCGTGTCCCCTTATTCCGGGATTCTCATCAATACGGGTGTGGGTAACCCAACCGTGTCATTGATTACGGCGCTTGGGGGATAAGCGAGTTCTACCAGGCTGGTGGGGACGCATAGTTTCGCCCGTCCATATAAGGGGATAAGGATCCACCTTTTTACCCACGCCTTCTTCCTCCTTTGCTTGTCCATTTCCGCGCACTCGAGCTCCAGCGCCCAAGTCCGCACATCTCGCCTCAACCTTCCCCAGCCATGTCCGGAGCGGGAGGCAAGTGGATGGCCTCCTCCGTCACGGAGGGGCACATCAAGAGGCTGCGGAAGGCCAGATACTTGTCCAACGACATCGCGCATCGGCTCCCCGACAAGGGGCAGCTCATCCCCACCCCCGGGCCCCATGAGAGGGTGGTGTTCCTCACCCACTTCCTCCGCGGGGCTCATGTTCTACTACGGCCTGGATTTCCATGATCTGGCCCCGAATTTCATCCTCAACATCTCGGTGTTCATCATCGTGTGCGAGGCCTTCCTCTGCATCCAACCCCACTTCGGCTTATGGCTAAAGACCTTCAATGTCAAGCCGAAGGTAGTGGGCGGCCGCCGAGCGGAGTGCGGAGGTGCCATGGTGGGCAAGATGCCCAACGTCCTATGGCTCGAGGGCTCTGGAGACCATAAAGGGGTGGCAATCGGGGTGGTTCTACATCACCGAGCCGCGTGATCCTAAATGGGCAGCGGCCCCCGAATTCCGATCTGGCTTCCCTACACGACTCACCTCTTGGAAAGAGACGGGCCTAACATGGGGTAGTTCGGAAGAGCTGACCGGACTCCAATCCTGCGTCAAAAATCTGGTGAGCAAGAAGCTCAAGCTCGTCAACGTAGTCCAGGTCATGCTCATCCGCCGGATCCTCCCGTGCCAACAACGGGCCTTCAGCTTGTGGGAGTTTGATCCAGCACAGCACCAAACCTTGAGCAGGCTCTTTGACACTACGTACGAAGATGCCTGGAAGGTGCTGTTCAAGGGCGCCGAGGCTCCCGCATCCGCTGTCGAAGATCGCGGATTCAGCTCGCAGCGTCAAGCCGGCGAGGTAAGCTATTTTACCCTTTACAGGACACTTGTTTTCCATAGTTTGACTCTATGCGGGATCTAAACTCCCCTACCTTTGACAGGCCTGGCAAAAGATGTCCAGGCAGATTGAATGTCCGACTCCCTTGCCAGAAGACCCAGCGGACACCCGATTGACGGGGTTGCTGGTTCCGGTACCTTATGTGGTGCCGGAGAAGAAGGCCAAGAAGAAGGCCACGGGAACCCGAAAGAGTTCTCGGCGCCAGGTGTTATCGGACTCATCGTCCGATGACTCCGAGGAGGACTCCTCCCGTGAAGATGAGGAGGAGGAAAAAGAGGCCTCTCCCCCAGCGGGGGAAGAGAAGAAAAAGAAGGCCGCCCCAACTGGGGAGGCCGGAGTGTAGGATCGGAAGTATGTCTAGAGGGGGGGTGATTAGACTTCTTGACAATCTAAAAGTTTAGCCTTTTGATTAGGACAAGTTTTTAGCAAGTTCACAATGATGACCAAGTCAAGTATCACCCTACACATGCAATTCTAGAGTTATGGCAGCGGAAAGTAAATTGCACATGTAGTAAATAGAGGTGGAGAAGAGCAAACGCAGTTTGGAGACACGGAGATTTTTTTCTCGTGGTTCCGATAGGTGGTGCTATCGTCAATCCACGTTGATGGAGACTTCAACCCACGGAGGGTAACGGCTGCGAGAGTCCACGGAGGGCTCCACCCACGAAGGGTCCACGAAGAAGCAACCTTGTCTATGCCATCATGGCTTACGCCCACGGAGGACTAGCCTTACTCGGGGTAGATCTTCACGAAGTAGGCGATCTCCTTGCCCTTACAAACTTCTTGGTTCAACTCCACATCTTGACGGAGGCTCCCAAGCGACACCTAACCAATCTAGGAGGCACCACCCTCCAAAAGGTAATAGATGGTGTTGGTGATGATGAACTCCTTGCTCTTGTGCTTCAAATGATAATCTCCCCAACACTCAACTCTCCTCACTGATTTGGCTGTGGTGGAAGAAAGGATTGAGTGGAAAGCAACTTGGGAAGGCTAGAGATCAAGTTTCATATGGTGGGAGTGGAGCAACTTGATCTCAACACAAGGGTAGGTAGTTTCCTTCTCAGAAATGTAAGGTAGGAGTGGTAGTTCTTTCTGATGGCTCTCTCCACGAATGAAGAGGAGGTGGAGGGGTATTTATAGCCTCCACACAAAATCCAACCGTTACACACATTTGACCAATCTCGGTCAGACCGAAGTTGACAACTCGGTGAGACCGAAAGTTCAAATCTTGTGAACGTTGGGATTTTTGGGGGGACCGAAAATACAATCTCGGTTAGTCCGATTCTTCCAAAGACTAGGGTTTGCCATTCTCGGTGGGACCGACTTTATCATCTCGGTGACACCGATATGATTACAGAAGGTTACAGAAGGTTGGCAACACTAGTTTCGGTGAGACCGAGTTTGGAATCGGAAAATCCGAAATTACTAGGGTTTGGCTATATGACTGAGGTGGTTCATCTCGGTGTGACTGAGTTTATGGAATCGGTGGGACCGAGATTACTTATGAGTATATGTTGGAATGAAAGATTGCTGATAGTTTGGGAGATAAATCACTAAGCATTTTGAGCAACCAGATCATCATCATAACCTCATCCCCTTTTAATAGTATTGGCTTTCCTATGGACTCAATGTGATCATGGATCACTAAACCAAAAATGGAGTCTTGAGCTTTTGCCAATGCTTTCCTTAGCATTTTGAGGGGTCCACATCAACAGTCATTGCCATACCCATATCACTGAACTTTCTGAAATATACTCAAGAAACAATTAGTTCAATGATATATATGTTGTTATTAATTACCAAAACCACCCGGGGATTAGTTGCACTTTCAATCTCCCCCTTTTTGGTAATTGATGACAACATATAGATCAAAGCTTCGACAAATGATATAATCAATGAATGATATCGTCGCTTTGAGAAGTATGTGATAAGCAAGAGCTCCCCCTAAATTTGTGCATTATTTAAGATTTGCGTTTGAATGCAAATGCACAATCGATTAGGATCATGGGTCACTCTTCCATGTCACATACATCTTGGTGGAGCGCACAAAATGATAAGAATGAGTAGCATGCACCCAATCACCAAGACATGAGTAAATGATCATACAAGATATGAAATAGCATATGATAAGTATTAAGCACACATTAAGCATAGTATGATCAAGCACTCATCAAAGTAGAGCAAACGTAGTATCAAACACACGAAATGTCTCGGAAAACTCAAAAGTATCTCAAAGAAAACCGCAAACGAACGAGCAAAAGCGAGCACTCTCTCTCTCGAAGTCCTATGATCTATACAATTTCTCCCCCTTTGGCAACAAGTTACCAAAAAGTTCGAAAGGTATAGAGCTAAGCGTCACTAGGGACTCTGCTGGCGGCTCCTGTCTGGGTTGATGGAGTGGAGATAGCTGCATCTGCAAAGGCTTCGGCTGAAGTCTGTGGAGCTGGAGGAGTGGACACTGGAACTGGAGCTGGAACTGATGGAGCTGTGGGAGGTGCTGATGTAGTAGCCCTGGGGTCTGTCACTGGAACAGCAACTGATCTGGGTCTTGTGGGAACCTGAGCAGGCTGCTCATAGTCATCCTGGACCAAATCACCTTCCATCTCCTTCATGAGCTCTGCCTTCTCCCTTTTGGCTTCCTCAATATCTGCCTCAAGCTTGTTGACAGTGACTTGCACTTCAGTCAGCTTGACATCCAGAGCATGGAACTTGTCTTCAACTATCCTCTCAAGACTCTCCTGAGACTGCACTATGCTGGCCAGGCGTAGTTCAATCCTCTGGGTAGCTTCAAGAAGTTGTTCTCCAACGCTCTTGGGTTTTGCTGCTGCTGCTGCTGCTTCCTTCTCAGCTTTGGCTTGTTTGGCAGCTTCAGACTTAGCTTGACCTTCAACAGATGTGGGATCATCCTCTGTCATCACAACTTCATTATCCTCATGTTCTGGCTGCAGTGGCAAGTGGGGTCTATCCAACAAGTAGGTGCCCGTGCCAAACTTGGCATTGATGAGCATCTGAATGTGCGGAGCAAACCCACATGACCTCTTCTGGTCTGCTGCTGTCCTCTTGATAGTCTCTACTATTAGGTCCATCACCTTGAAAGGTGCCTTCTGATCTAGAATATGCAGCATGTTGATAGAATAGCCTCTTATCATGCGATGGTCTCCTAACTTGGGCATCAAAGTATGCCTCAGAATAGTGTTAGTGGTTGGGAGACCTGCCTGAAGATGATACACTGAGCCGAGCTTCCATATCTCTACATCCTTGGCTGGTACCTCATTGTACATATTTTTCATAGACTCATGATTTTTCTTTGGAATTCCATAGACATCAACATCATCATCTCTTGATACTGGAGCATTTAGCAGTGCTCTCCACTCTTCAATTGTTGAAGAGAATCTCTGGCCTTCAGTCATCCATACAATTCTGCCATCTGGATAGAAGTGTGCTGTGGAATAGAACTGCATGATCATCTCATCATTCCAATCTGTCAACTTTTGACCAACAAACTCTGCAACTCCACATGCAGTGAAGCTCTCATGCACATGTGGGAAGTAGTCTCTGTGCTCTTCACTGTCAATATATGCCCAGTCAACATAGCGAGTGTCTGCAACAATGGGCTTCTTGTCCATGAGCACTGTCTCATAGAAATCTTGTTGCTCTCTGGTGTGGAATCTTGAGTCAACAGCTGTCCTTCTCCTGGTGGCGTATGGATCAACTTGCCTCCATAGCCTGAGGCCTTTGTCTTTCCTTTCCTTCATATTTTCTGCTCGAGGATGAGCATCATTGTGGACTGGCAGTTTCTGTCTGAGTTTCAGCAACACATGTGCCTCTTCATCTGACTCAGCTGGTGGCACATTGTCCTTCTTCTTCTCTGAAGCAGGAATATTTCTCACTGTTTTCTTGGGCTTGGCAGCAGGCTTGGCTTGAGCTGCCTTTGCTGGAGCTGATGGCTTAGATTTGGTAGGTGCTCCTGCCCTGATGGCATCTCCCATCAACTTAGACTTCTGAGGAGGGGGCTGGGGTGCTTCCTCATCAGAATCATCATCAGCTGCTTCATCATGTACTATCCTCTTCCTCTTGGAAGTTTTCTTTATCTTGCTGGAGGTTTCCTCTTCCATGCTCAACTTCTTGGCAACTGTGGACATCTTCACTTTGCTGGTGCCTTTCTTGGTATGTTGCCCTTGATAGTCTTTGGCAACCACTTTCCTCTTAGGTTTAGAAGTGATCTCTTCCTCAGCAACAAAGTCAGAATCCTCTTCATCAGAATTTCTCTTCTCCCTGGCCCTGGTGGCAGCAGGAGGCAAACCACTTGGGGTGCTCCTCTCACTATCATCAGAAAAGCTGCTGGCTTCAGGACTAGTGCCTGCCTCTGGAATCTCAACTGGTGATTCAGACCTGTTCTGGCTGTCACTTGCATCAGACATGACTGACAACCTGTGAATGGAATAGGTATAGGCAGAATAGAAGAGTTATCACAAACTGCAGAAGATTTTGCTAAAAGAATGAGTGCAAATTTCAGTTTTAAGTTTTCACAGAATGCATTTCGGTCTGACCGAGTCTAAAATTCGGTGAATCCGAAGTGTCTAAACAGAACCATTCACACCACTTTCGGTTGGACCGAAATGGGTTTCGGTCTAGCCGAGAACACTAGGGTTTCACTAAATCCTCATTTCGGTCTTACCGATTTGCACAACTCGGTTGGACCGAAAGGTGCAGTGCAATGGCCAGAGGCCAGATCGGTCAGTCCGAGAATGTAGAATCGGTCACACCGAGATGTGTTCGGCGGAAACCTAACCCTAAAATGTTTACTCGAATTTCGTTCTAAGAACTAATCTGCTGGATAGGAAGATTTCAAACATGGCAAGAAGCTAGGCAAACCTATCGTGCATTGAATCAGAGGTTGAAGCACGAGAGGGATCGAAACTCACCCTAACTTGGTAGAGTTTCTCTACGGCGGCAACGGCGCGATGAGATTGACCGTTGACGGCGACGGAGACCCGCGGCGAGGGCGCACAGGCGACGGCGGAGACGATCTGGAGACCACGGCGACGGCAGCTAAGGGTTTGGGGGCGAGACGTTTTGAAGGAATAATCAACGCGCGCTGCCCTCAGGTATATATACCCTTCAGCTGTCGGTGGGACCGAGTTGGAAAACTCGGTGGCACCGAGATGGTTAACTGCAAGCAGTTACTCACATCGGTCATGCCGAAATTTGCAACTCGGTTTCACCGAGGTGAAAACCTAGATCAATCTAAGTGATTTTGGTCTGTCCGATTTGAGTAGATTGGTTTGACCGAAAGTACTTAGAAGGTTTTGGAGTTTAAGCTTTTTAACGGATCGGTGGCTCCGAGTGCTCCTCACTCGGTCTGTCCGAAAAAGACTTGATCAAAGTTTGTGATATAAGCACGAATAGAGTTTGAGTCAAGAAAGCATAGATAGCTAGGGGAGGAACTTAGGCATTCTTGTCCATCCATTTGGTCAAAAAGAGAAAAACCCAAAAGACCAAAGCAACAAATGGATGTCCTTGAATGGATAAAATTATGCATCCAACATGCTCACACAATAAGATAGCAAATGAAATATGTGTCAAACATGCACAAACAAACTCTAGCAACTAGCACACAATTTGGCGATGACTAGGTCATCTATATATGAGTATATTGACTTAGGAGTCAAATGAGAACATTTGATCATAGGTCATACTCATCGTTTAAGCACAAGTGGGGTTACCACTTTTACATAAAGCATTAATGTGTTCACATCATTTGAAGTTGCTTTAGCTCATATCTTTAGAGCAAAGCTCCCCCTTGATGTGAGAACCCCTTTTAAAGGGTCAAACTAACCTTGGGTTGTCGTAGAAGACTTCGTGTAGATGTTGAAGATGTGGATGCTCAATATTGATGAAGATCATCAAGAGTTGGGAGCAATCCTTTGGATTCGGGCACTTTCAATACCTACATGGGTTAGTCCCACAAGGAACAAACAAGGATATCCATGGACATAGATTGGAGTACATAATGGATGATGTCCATGAAAGCAATGATTACCTTGTCCCTTGACTTACCAACAAGAGGGTTTGTGACTCCATGAACTAGTGCAAGATGTGGAAGTTGATTGCACAAGTTCTTGCCAAAATGAATGTGAGTGAAGTATGTTGGCGGAGTCACCCTCAAGAACTCTCTAGTTCTTCTTCTTCGGGATCCACATCATCTTGATGGGAATCCTTGGGGTAGTAGTTGAGCTTGACGAAGTAGAACTTGAAGTTTCCTTGGGAACCCACTTGACCATGGCCTTGGGTGCTTCAATGAATGCATCAATCTCCTCTTGAAGCTTGTCCTTGCCTTTTAGCTTGTGGTCTTGTGGTGGAAGGTCATCTTGAGCTTGTTCCACATTGGAAGAAGTAGGATCATACTTCTCCTTTTGAGAAACAAACTTTGGAGTGGGATATTGACCTTCTTCCCATTCAACACCCTCGGCGTTGAACTTTCGCTCAAAACCAATTCCTTGATTCTTCCGGTGCCTCCCTTGCTTGCGAACAATTTCCTCAAAGTTCTTGCTTCCGGCAAGGCTCTTGTAGACACCTTTCTCTATAATCCCTTTCAATAAACTATTTTCTTGCTCAAGTGAAACTTGGCTTGAAACATTGTTAGTGGAATCAAGAGAATTACTAGAAGCAACAATATTGGATTTTGCATGGTTATTGTTACTACTAGATGAAGAATTTTTCTTATGCTTGTCATGCTTAGTTTTGATAGGTGGCAAGAAATTAGACAAGAGAAGTCGTTTGGCAAGATATGAAGAACTCTTCTTTCGAAGATCGTCATTGATAGCTTTTAGAAACTCATGTTCTTGCTCTAGATTGAGCTTCTCGAAGCGTAGCTTCTCATGAGACCTTAGGAGCTCTCTATGATCTTCTTGAGTTGTTTCATGAGCTAACTTAAGAGTGTTTAGTTCTTTAGTTAGACGCTCAATCTCCTTCATAGCATCGTCATTCGACTCTTCTCGACTATAAAGACTACTAGCATGTTCATCATTACTAAGCTCACTAGATTTGTCATGTAAAAGCTCATCTTCACCAAGCAAGTCATCCTCATCACTATCAAAGTCAATGAATTCAGGGTGTGATACCTTGGGGCCTTTTGCCATGAAGCATCTTCCAATTCCCTCATTTGGTGAATCAAATATGTCATAGGAGTTGAAGTTGGAGGATACGAGAGCAAGACCGGCAACACCTTCATCTTGACTGTATTCGGAGTTGGAGTGATAGCTTCTTTCGGAGTGATTGTCGGAGTCGGAGCCGGAGACCCATTCACCAACATGAGCTTGATGTTTTCTTCTTGTGTAGCTCCTTGATGACTTGTCTTTCCTTTCCGAATCCTTGCTTAGAGGATCTTCGTTCATAACGATCATCTCTACTCCTTCTCTCTTTCCGAGGTGACTCTTCTCTTGAGCTTCTTCTTCTTGGAGATTCTTCTCTTCTTTTGTGGGGAGTCGAACACTCATTTGAGTAGTGTCCGGGTCTTCCACAATTGTAGCAGTTTCGATCACGACTTGAGGATCTCTTTTCATCATATGATCTAGACTTTGAGCTTCTTTCCTTGCTTCTACTCTTGTAGAATTTGTTGAAGTTCTTCACCATTAGGCTTATCTCTTCATTGGAAACTAGCTTGTCACTTGAGGTTGTGGGAGCTTCAACTGTAGCTTTGTAAGCACCACTCGACTTGTTGTGAAGCTCTTCCTTGTCTTTAAGTGTCATCTCATGAGCAACAATCCTTCCAATGACTTCGGTAGGCTTGAGATTCTTGTAGTTTGGCATCATTTGGATCAAAGTGCACACGGTGTCATACTTTCCATCCAAAGCTCTGAGAATCTTCTTGATGATGAATCGGTCGGTCATTTCTTCGCTTCCTAAGCCGGCAATCTCATTTGTGATGAGAGCAAGCCTAGAGTACATTTCAGCGACCCCTTCACCTTCCTTCATCTTGAACTTGTCAAGTTGACCTTGAAGAACATCTAGCTTTGATTCCTTCACGGACTCGGTACCTTCGTGCATTTCGACCAAAGTATCCCAAATCTCTTTTGCATTCTCAAGACGGCTGATCTTGTTGAACTCCTCTGGACACAAAGCATTGAAGAGAATGTCACAAGCTTGAGCATTGTTCTGTAACATCCGCAACTCATCAGCTGTAGCTTCGCGATCCGGAACTTTTCCTTCCTCGAAGAACTCACCTTGCAAGCTAACACAAATAATGCCCCATGCGGCAGGGTTATGTCCAAGAATATGCATTTTCATTTTGTGCTTCCAACTAGCAAAATTTGAACCATCAAAGTAAGGACCTCTACGAAAATTACCCTCACTAGACGCCATACTCTCCTAGGTTGTGATTGTTGTTCGTCCTACGAACTAAAACCCTCCGGTTTATATAGGCACCAAAGAGGGTTAGGGTTACACAGAGTCGGTTACAATGGTAGGAGATCTACATATCCGTATCGCTAAGCTTGCCTTCCACGCCAAGGAAAGTCCCATCCGGACACGGGACGATGTCTTCAATCTTGTATTTTCATAGTCCAGGAGTCCGGCCAAAGGCTATAGTCCGGCCATCCGGACACCCCCTAATCCAGGACTCCCTCAGTAGCCCCTGAACCAGGCTTCAATGACGACGAGTCCGGTGCGCATATTGTCTTCGGCATTGCAAAGCGTGTTCCTCCTCCGAATATTCCATAGAAGATTTTAAACACAAGGATAGTGTCCGGCTCTACAAAATAAGTTCCACATACCACCGTAGAGAGAATAATATTTACACAAATTCAATCTGCTGACGTATTCCGTGGCGTGACATCACACCACGGCCAAGCCTCTATTCGAATCGTTTTCACTGTCCCACCTCAGCGCGTTTAGCGAGGCGATTTTCTTGGCACGTCTTGTCAAAGCAGAGATCGTGTCCCCTTATTCCGGGATTCTCATCAATACGGGTGTGGGTAACCCAACCGTGTCATTGATTACGGCGCTTGGGGGATAAGCGAGTTCTACCAGGCTGGTGGGGACGCATAGTTTCGCCCGTCCATATAAGGGGATAAGGATCCACCTTTTTACCCACGCCTTCTTCCTCCTTTGCTTGTCCATTTCCGCGCACTCGAGCTCCAGTGCCCAAGTCCGCACATCTCGCCTCAACCTTCCCCAGCCATGTCCGGAGCGGGAGGCAAGTGGATGGCCTCCTCCGTCACGGAGGGGCACATCAAGAGGCTGCGGAAGGCCAGATACTTGTCCAACGACATCGCGCATCGGCTCCCCGACAAGGGGCAGCTCATCCCCACCCCCGGGCCCCATGAGAGGGTGGTGTTCCTCACCCACTTCCTCCGCGGGGCTCATGTTCTACTACGGCCTGGATTTCCATGATCTGGCCCCGAATTTCATCCTCAACATCTCGGTGTTCATCATCGTGTGCGAGGCCTTCCTCTGCATCCAACCCCACTTCGGCTTATGGCTAAAGACCTTCAATGTCAAGCCGAAGGTAGTGGGCGGCCGCCGAGCGGAGTGCGGAGGTGCCATGGTGGGCAAGATGCCCAACGTCCTATGGCTCGAGGGCTCTGGAGACCATAAAGGGGTGGCAATCGGGGTGGTTCTACATCACCGAGCCGCGTGATCCTAAATGGGCAGCGGCCCCCGAATTCCGATCTGGCTTCCCTACACGACTCACCTCTTGGAAAGAGACGGGCCTAACATGGGGTAGTTCGGAAGAGCTGACCGGACTCCAATCCTGCGTCAAAAATCTGGTGAGCAAGAAGCTCAAGCTCGTCAACGTAGTCCAGGTCATGCTCATCCGCCGGATCCTCCCGTGCCAACAACGGGCCTTCAGCTTGTGGGAGTTTGATCCAGCACAGCACCAAACCTTGAGCAGGCTCTTTGACACTACGTACGAAGATGCCTGGAAGGTGCTGTTCAAGGGCGCCGAGGCTCCCGCATCCGCTGTCGAAGATCGCGGATTCAGCTCGCAGCGTCAAGCCGGCGAGGTAAGCTATTTTACCCTTTACAGGACACTTGTTTTCCATAGTTTGACTCTATGCGGGATCTAAACTCCCCTACCTTTGACAGGCCTGGCAAAAGATGTCCAGGCAGATTGAATGTCCGACTCCCTTGCCAGAAGACCCAGCGGACACCCGATTGACGGGGTTGCTGGTTCCGGTACCTTATGTGGTGCCGGAGAAGAAGGCCAAGAAGAAGGCCACGGGAACCCGAAAGAGTTCTCGGCGCCAGGTGTTATCGGACTCATCGTCCGATGACTCCGAGGAGGACTCCTCCCGTGAAGATGAGGAGGAGGAAAAAGAGGCCTCTCCCCCAGCGGGGGAAGAGAAGAAAAAGAAGGCCGCCCCAACTGGGGAGGCCGGAGTGTAGGATCGGAAGTATGTCTAGAGGGGGGGTGATTAGACTTCTTGACAATCTAAAAGTTTAGCCTTTTGATTAGGACAAGTTTTTAGCAAGTTCACAATGATGACCAAGTCAAGTATCACCCTACACATGCAATTCTAGAGTTATGGCAGCGGAAAGTAAATTGCACATGTAGTAAATAGAGGTGGAGAAGAGCAAACGCAGTTTGGAGACACGGAGATTTTTTTCTCGTGGTTCCGATAGGTGGTGCTATCGTCAATCCACGTTGATGGAGACTTCAACCCACGGAGGGTAACGGCTGCGAGAGTCCACGGAGGGCTCCACCCACGAAGGGTCCACGAAGAAGCAACCTTGTCTATGCCATCATGGCTTACGCCCACGGAGGACTAGCCTTACTCGGGGTAGATCTTCACGAAGTAGGCGATCTCCTTGCCCTTACAAACTTCTTGGTTCAACTCCACATCTTGACGGAGGCTCCCAAGCGACACCTAACCAATCTAGGAGGCACCACCCTCCAAAAGGTAATAGATGGTGTTGGTGATGATGAACTCATTGCTCTTGTGCTTCAAATGATAATCTCCCCAACACTCAACTCTCCTCACTGATTTGGCTGTGGTGGAAGAAAGGATTGAGTGGAAAGCAACTTGGGAAGGCTAGAGATCAAGTTTCATATGGTGGGAGTGGAGCAACTTGATCTCAACACAAGGGTAGGTAGTTTCCTTCTCAGAAATGTAAGGTAGGAGTGGTAGTTCTTTCTGATGGCTCTCTCCACGAATGAAGAGGAGGTGGAGGGGTATTTATAGCCTCCACACAAAATCCAACCGTTACACACATTTGACCAATCTCGGTCAGACCGAAGTTGACAACTCGGTGAGACCGAAAGTTCAAATCTTGTGAACGTTGGGATTTTTGGGGGGACCGAAAATACAATCTCGGTTAGTCCGATTCTTCCAAAGACTAGGGTTTGCCATTCTCGGTGGGACCGACTTTATCATCTCGGTGACACCGATATGATTACAGAAGGTTACAGAAGGTTGGCAACACTAGTTTCGGTGAGACCGAGTTTGGAATCGGAAAATCCGAAATTACTAGGGTTTGGCTATATGACTGAGGTGGTTCATCTCGGTGTGACTGAGTTTATGGAATCGGTGGGACCGAGATTACTTATGAGTATATGTTGGAATGAAAGATTGCTGATAGTTTGGGAGATAAATCACTAAGCATTTTGAGCAACCAGATCATCATCATAACCTCATCCCCTTTTAATAGTATTGGCTTTCCTATGGACTCAATGTGATCATGGATCACTAAACCAAAAATGGAGTCTTGAGCTTTTGCCAATGCTTTCCTTAGCATTTTGAGGGGTCCACATCAACAGTCATTGCCATACCCATATCACTGAACTTTCTGAAATATACTCAAGAAACAATTAGTTCAATGATATATATGTTGTTATTAATTACCAAAACCACCCGGGGATTAGTTGCACTTTCACGGAGGGTCCAAGAAGGGAAGGACCCTTCCTCCGGACTACTCCACCAACGCCGACGACGGCGAAGAGGAGTGGCCACCGAGGGCTAAGCCCCCGGCGACATCGTAAGTGTCCGGATACCAGAATAACTCATGGCGTTTCGTTTGTCGCATAGAATCTCCTAACACCGGATATAACCCTGTAGCCCGCCCAAGGACGGGCTCGACACTTCAATGAGCGGCTCCCTGGCTTCGTCGGACGTGAATAGCACTTCACTTCCGGCTGTCTCCTCTCCTCGCGATGCGGATGACGCTGAGGTGGGGTCCCAAAAGGGGCCCAGCCAGGAGGAGGAGGTCCCGGAGGTGCCGCAAAGGCAACCTCCCGGACTTCGGGTACAAGGGGGATCAAACCCCGAAGGGTTCTGAGTCCGGCCCTGGGCCAGACTCCGCACCGGAACCTTCAGTGGTTCCGGAGTCCGGCAGGCGGCCCCTTCGTTCAAGCACTTACTAAAAATGTCGCGTCGAAGCCGCCGATTCTCCTTAATGGAGTCAGACAGCTGGGCACGAACATCCTTTAGTTCCTCACCCAGCTGGGTGTTGGCATCTTGGAGGTTATTTTTCTCTTGCCTCACCCTTGTAAGCACATTCTCGCCAGCCTTTAACCGGTGCATGAGCTGTTTCTTGTCCGGATCTATCCCGGTGCCATCTGCAATATTATTGTCAGACTTATACACACGCCGCACTTCATAAATTACTCATCTTTTGAAGCATATATTACCGGAGGGGGTCTCTTTGGCTTCCCCCGCTGCGGCTAGTGCGGCCTCAAGTTGGGCTTTGCACTCCTCCAGCTCCTGGGACAGTTGAGTATTCTTTTCCGTAAGATCCTGCACAATAAATGATCCTTAAATCAGTTATTCTAACTATTTCAAGTCTTGGGGGCTACTGGTATATATAACTGTCAAATTTTCTCACCCGTATGTCCTTTACATACTGCTCCGTGGCTCTGGCTAGACCATTTTGAGCGGCACGGAGGTGCGCATCTCCCAAATTGAAGGCATCCAATGCCTCTGGGGAGAAACATGCGTCACAAAGAACTGTCCGGCGACGCCTGTGATTCATGGCACTCTCCAACTCTGAATTGGTGGCAGATAACCTATCGGCATCCTCTGTCGGAGAAGCTTCCAATGCACGCCTCGTGTTCGCCTCCGCTTCTGGACCTGGCTTTGGAGCCTGGCGAGCGGAGCATTGATTGGCAAACTCTCCGGATATAGTCCGGCGAGCGCTCTTCTTCCTGAAAAAGCACGAGCGTTAGTACGTCTCCCGGGAATAAAGCTCGGGAGTAAGGTGGCACGCCATACCGTTGTGCCGGAGTTTCGATCCGGACCGCACTTCTTTTTAGCTTGCTGGGCCGTGCCGCCCCTTGTTGGCTAGCCGCCGCGGGCTCGGCCTTCCGCCTCAAGGGCGCCCCCTGCGAAACGCCATCGGTATACGGTGGTCAAAAATAAGCACGGGTGGGTCATTTTCAAAGTATTGGGACTTCGGTCTCAGTTACCTGCGAGGCGGGAAGTATTCCGGGGTAATCGGCCGTAATGGCAACCAAGGCATTATCAATGCTCAGTTGGTGAAATACCCCGTCAATCAGCTCCACCAATATGTCTGGATCCTCTTGGGAGGTCGGATCAAGGAACCGTTCCTGATCCTCGGGTTGTGGAGGTGGGCTGTTCATATCCTTTATGGCCCGGCGCAGTTCTTGCGCCGAAATCACAAAATGAGATACTTGACTATGGGAGTGTGGATCGGATAGGCAAAAATAAATGTCTGCTTACCCAGCTTGGAGGATTGTTCATAGAAAATCCGCCCTGCGGATTGACATGGAGAAATTCCTCCTCTTCTCCCTTGTACAATGCGGACAAGATCTTCATCAGATTGGCGACCGATCCCGGCCCCTTACGGCCGCAGCGGGTGGCATCATCATCCTCGTTGAAATCCCACATGGGGTGGCCTCTATACTGGAGTGGCTGCACCCCCTGCATAATGCATGTGGCCATGACCCCGACCATGGTCAGTCCAGAATGAGCTAACAACCTAATTCGGCTCATCAGGTAAAGGACATCCCTGTCATTTTCCTTCTGAGGGCTCCGTGGACGCCAGCTTAGGCGTTTCTTCAAAGGAGCGTTATTGAACTCAGGGCGGTCGACCCGAACTGGGTCCGGCAGGGGGACATCTTCTATATAAAACCATTCCGAAGGCCAGTCTTCGGACGCCTTCTTCGGGGTTCCGGATAGATATCCGGTCCCGGCGATGCGCCATAGTCCGGCTCCGCCCACTTGATATATTGACCCCTCTTGAGAACGGGGCACAAGGCAGAACAGCTTCTTCCACAGCGCAAAATGAGCCTCGATGCCCAAAAACAGCTCGCAAAGGGCCACGAAGCCCGCGATATGCAAAATGGAGGCAGGCGTAAGGTTGTGCGACTGGAGGCCGTAGAACTCCAGGAGCCCCCGGAGAAACGGATGAATTGGAAATTCGAGCCCTCTTATCAAATAAGAGACAAGGCATACCCGCTCTCCTTTGGAGGGGCTGGGGACGCTCTCCGCTTGCTTTCCGCCCTTATAGGTGGCGAGTCCGACTCGAACCGGAACCATCAAGGTTGGGAGAAGAAATCCCTTGGTTTGGAGTGTCACTAACTCGCTGTACGGGACGGAGCATCTCTCCCAATCTCCAGGCCGAGGGCTGGGAGGGCGAGAGGAGGAGCCGCGTCGACCGTCCATGGTGGAATGGATTTCTGTCAGATGCGCTCTGATGAATGCTCGCGAAGGGAGGATGATGTGATTCGGATCAAGATCCTCGTCTCTTTTATAGGCAGCTCATTTGCGCAGTTAGGGGGGTAATGTAAAAATACCCTGGCTTTTCGCATTCGTTAAACACGTGGAAGATGGCCATTATTGGGCGTGGAAGCCGAGGAGCGCAATATTCACAGGAAGCCGGACGCTATTCAACAGGTACACAGGATTTGGAGAAGAACCCGCCTTGCAATGCCGAAGACAATCTACGCGCCGGACTCATCACCATTGAAGCCTGGTTCGGGGGCTACTGAGGGAGTCCCGGATTAGGGGGTGTCCGGATAGTCGGACTATGACCATTGGCCGGACTCCTGGACTATGAAGATACAAGATTGAAGACTTCGACCCGTGTCCGGATGGGACTTTCCTTGGCGTGGAAGGCAAGCTTGGCGATACAGATATGTAGATCTCCTACCATTGTAACCGACTCTATGTAACCCTAACCCTCTTCGGTGTCTATATAAGCCGGAGGGTTTTAGTCCGTAGGACGAACAACAATCATACCATAGGCTAGCTTCTAGGGTTTAGCCTCTCTGATCTCGTGGTAGATCTACTCTTGTACTACCCATATCATCAATATCAATCAAGCAGGAGTAGGGTTTTACCTCCATCGAGAGGGCCCGAACCTGGGTAAAAACATCGTGTCCCTTGTCTCTTGTTACCATCCGCCTAGACGCACAATTCGGGACCCCCTACCCGAGATCCGCTGGTTTTGACACCGACAACTTGGCTTTGTCTTTTCGGATGAGCTTGCCACCATTGTCTCCCCGTTTCTCGTAAGGGCAATCCGCAACAAAGTGGCTCACATTGCCACAATTGTAACATGTTCTCACACGTTGCTTGCCCTTGAACCCACTTGAGTTGTTTTTGTTGAAGTTGGGCCTTGTATTCTTCTTGCTCCAAAATTGCCTTGAAGCAAGAGCCATGTGCTCATGATAATCATATTTTGTATCTTCGGGGTTGCTCTCCTCATCTTCCTCTTCTTCCTCTTCTTCCACAATAACCTTGGCCTTCAAAGCAAGGTTGGGCTTCTTTGCTCTTTGAGAATGCAACACCGCATTGTCGGCGGTCTTGTCCAAGATCCTCATTGCCACAAACTCATCCAACACTTCATTTGAGGTCAAGGAGTGAAAGTCCGATCTTTGACGGATGACGAAGGACAAGGCCTTGTGGTAAGGCATCATTGCTTTGAGGAACTTGCGCTTGATCCAATTGCCATCCGTGTCCTTGCTCCCATGATCTCGGAGTGAGATCACAAGTTTAGTTACTCTCCGAAAGAGCTCATGAGGTTCTTCATCTTCTTTCATTGCAAACTCATCGGCTTCATCTTGCACCACTTCATAGTTGGAGCGTTGAATGCTTGCGCTTCCCTTATAGAGGGAAACAACACAATGCCATGCATCTTTGGCCATGGCGAAGGGTCGAAGATGAGGGAGATCTTCGGGTAGAACTGCATCTTGAATGATGAAGAGAGCATTCTCATTGAATTGATTGTCCACGGCTTCTCTAGGGGTGAAGTTGCTTCGGTCATGTGGATGGAAACCTTCTTCAATGATTCTCCAAAGGTTAGTATTCACATGATTTAAATGACGCTTGAAGCGATAAACCCAAGAATCAAAATCCTCATTTTTCACAATCTTAGGAGGAGGGCCGGCATGATTTAAATGAGTAGAAGGAATCGGTCCTCCATAAATTGGAGGTGCCACATGGGCAAAAATGTCGGTGCCATTTCTACCACTAGTAGAAGGATCATTTTCACTAGTAGCTTCCCCCTTGTCGGAGTTAGCATCCATTACCGTGTCAGTGGGATCACCTATTTTCAACGGCGAGGTAGATAGTTTAAGTCCTTCTAAGAATTTATTAAACATGCTTTCAACCTCGGTTGTCATGGAGGTTTTCAATGTGTCCAAAGCCACATTGAATTCCTCACGAGACACCGCGGTTCCCCCATCACCCATAGACGAGATCGGATTCACACCGGAGTGCTCCTCCCTACCGTCTACGGTGTCAACCATACTCTTCGGATGGCAAAGTCCTTAATAAAGAGATGAGGCTCTGATACCAATTGAAAGGATCGATATAGTTGACTAGAGGGGGGTGAATAGGCAACTAACAATTTTTAGCTTTTCTTTACCAAATTAAACTTTGCATCAAAGTAGGTTGTCTAGATATGCAACTAGGTGAACAACCTATATGATGCAGCAACAACAAGCACACAAGCAAGCAAGGGATATAACACAAGTAAGCTTGCAAAAGTAAAGGCATGAGATAACCAAGAGTGGAGCCGGTGAAGACAAGGATGTGTTACCGAACTTCATTCCTTTTGAGGGGAAGTACGTCTCCGTTAGAGCGGTGTGGAGGCACAATGCTCCCCAAGAAGCCACTAGGGCCACCGTATTCTCCTCACGCCCTCACACAATGCGAGATGCCGTGATTCCACTGCCCTTGAAGGTGGTGACCGAACCTTTACAAACAAGGTTGGGGCAATCTCCACAACTTAATTGGAGGCTCCCAACGACACCACAAAGCTTCACCACAATGGACTATGGCTCTGAGGTGACCTCAACTGTCTAGGGTGCTCAAACACCCAAGAGTAACAAGATCCGCTAGGGATTAGTGGGGGAATCAAATTTCTCTTGGTGGAAGTGTAGATCGGGGCCTTCTCAACCAATCCCGAGCAAATCAACAAGTTTGATTGGCAAAGGAGAGAGATCGGGCGAAAGTGGAGCTTGGAGCAACAATGGAGCTTGGGGATGGAAGAGGTGGTCAACTAGAGGAAGAAGACACCCCTTATATAGTGGAGAGACAAATCCAACCGTTATCCACTTACTCAGCCCGCGACCTGCGGTACTACCGCTCCAGACAAGTGGTACTACCGCAGGGGCTCACGGTACTACCGCTGTGGACCGCGGTACTACCGCTGCAACGACAGGAGCTAGTCCAGGCCACAGCCACCAAGGCTGAGGGCGGTACTGCCGCTGACGCGGTACTACCGCTCCCTTTGCGGTACTACCGCAAGGCCAGATTGGACTAGCCTGGGAAGGGCACGGATGAATAAAAATACATCCGTGCCTACTTCCACTGAAAATCAAACAGTGCAAAAGTATGACAGGGTACTACCACGCCTGGCATGCAGTACTACCGTGCAGGGAGCGGATGTAAAAAATTAGATCTGCCCCTACTTTCGCTCATGTTGCTGAGCCAGACCAGGACTCACGGTACTACCGCGCGCATGGGGCGGTACTACCGCGTAGAGCGCGGATGTAAAAAATTACATCCGCCCCTGCAGCCGCACGAGAGGCTGAGTCTGGTCTGAGGCCACGGTACCACAGCTCCTTAGGAGCGGTAATACCGTGTGCGCCTATGGTACTACCGCAAGGGATTGCGGTACTACCGCAGGGGCCTGCGGTACTACCGCTCCTAGGAGCAGTACTACCGCATGCCTCGGAATAGCAACACTAGGAATTCTTATTTTTGCATAAATATGAAGATAACGGAGGATGCTCCAAAGCGCAAAGGGAAAGGCGGTGCAAAGGGAGTGAACGTGTACGTGATGATTCCACCCGAACCTTTCCACCGCGGACCCCCTCTTAATAGTACGGCTATCCTACGACTCAAATCCACCAAAAGAGACGTAGAACACCGCCGTCTTCAATAGTCTTCGAGGGGTACCAAACCGTCTTGTGCCTAGCGACAAAGCGGCTGAAATACTCAAGGCACACGATTAGTCCGCAAAAGCATTGTCATCAATCATCAAAACACCTTAGGCCTTGTTCGGTTAGGCAGGGAATGGAGAGGTTTGAAAGGGATTCAATCCCTTGCAAGTCAAAATTCCCCTAAAACCTCCCCGATCCCCTTCTATCCCTGTGGTGAGGGGATTAACCGAACATGGCCTTAGGGATAAAAATGCCCTTACATGCTTATCCATTCAAGATGTGGTGTACTAGATAGAATGTGTAAGGTCTGATGATGATCAAAATAGAATGCGTACTATACATTTTCCTAATCGTTAATCTAAGATGTCATCAATATCTTAACTTTATGAAAGACATATGTATATGTCATATTTATGAACCAAAACCAATCATTAACATACATAATTTAATTTTCCAGAAATTTCAAGGTTATTATTATTTAAAAAATACATAGAAAAGATTATCCTGAAAAAAATGGTTGTTTTAAAGTTAGACAAACAGTGGAAGTCTAATTCTAACAAAAATAGAAATGAAAAAATGGTTAAGATAAAATGAAATTAATATCAACCAAACTTTAAGAACCATTGATGTAACAGTTTGACGTGCACTTGAAGTATAAAGAAATCGAGAGATTGACATCGTAAATGTCTCTTTTGATATCGAACCGTATAATCTCCCCTAATAATAAAGCATCTATTGCTTTTGGTGGTACGTCACCTAATTTGCCCCTAAAGTTGCTAAATATTACCCACCAATGCCACCTATAAGTGAGGAAAAATGATTCAGTTTTTTTCGCGGCGCTAGACCATGGTTTATGTAAAAGCGGTGTCCCTAGGGTACAGAATGATTTAAGTAGTGCGTTGGCTGGAGCATCGGTCTTGCATCTGCGAGACGCAGGTGTGAGACCTGGCTCCCTCATCTTTTTTCATCTTTTTCTGTTTCTTTCTCCTGATAGACTTTTTTTGTTTCTATTTCTTGACAGATTAAAATGGTCTTCAAAATATTTATGTTTCAAACACTAACTCAAAATGTAACATGTTATATATGAAATGGTCTTCAAAATATTTATCTTTCAAACACTAACTCAAAATATAACATGTTATATATGAAAAAAAAACTGAGAAAAAACACAAACTCAAAATATAACATGTTACTCCTATATATGAAAAAAAACTAAGAAAATGTGTATCTCTACCTAATGTTAAAAGGAGGATTGTTTCTCCACTTTGTTTCATCATCAAAGTGTTTCGTATGTGTTATTTTGTTTTCTTTTCGTACGTTGTTCTGTTTTGTCGGTCGTTTGCGTTGCACATAAATGAAACTAGGTTCAAAGAGAAATTATGTTGGAAGGAGGAATCGAACCTCCCCTTCGTACGTAGGACGCTGGCCTCGACCGTTGATCTACACTTTTTTGTGAGTAGCACTATCCTTCTCTTATGGCCTTCTCTTATGGGCTATGATCGAGCTAATCTTTTGGATTTTCTGGGAATCAGGGCATTTTATCACCTCAGTAAAAAGAGAGAGCGCGTTTAGAAGAATATATAAATGATTCTATAAAAAGAAAATACAAATTATATATAGTCTCACTGTTGGTGTCAAAACCGGCGGATCTCGGGTAGGGGGTCCCGAACTGTGCGTCTAGGCGGATGGTAACAGGAGACGAGGGACACGATGTTTTACCCAGGTTCGGGCCCTCTCGATGGAGGTAAAACCCTACGTCATGCTTGATTAATATTGATGATATGGGTAGTACAAGAGTGGATCTACCACGAGATCAAGGAGGCTAAACCCTAAAGCTAGCCTATGGTATGATTGTTGTAATGTATGTTGTGTCCTACAAACTAAAGCCCTACGGTTTATATAGACACCGGAGGAGGCTAGGGTTACACAGAGTCGGTTACAATGGTAGGAGATCTACATATCCTTATTGCCAAGCTTGCCTTCCACGCCAAGGAAAGTCCCATCCGGACACGGGACGGAGTCTTCAATCTTGTATCTTCGTAGTCTTGGAGTCCGGCGGACGATGATAGTCCGGCTGTCCGGACACCCCTTAGTCCAGGACTCCCTCAGTAGCCCCTGAACCAGGCTTCAATGACGATAAATCCGGCGCGCATAACGTTCGGCATTGCAAGGCGGGTTCCTCCCTTGAATAATCCAGAGAAGATCATGAACACCAGGATAGTGTCCGGCTCTGCAAAATAAATTCCACATTCCACCATAGAGAGAATAAAATGCACACAAGTCCAATCTGCTGACGTATTATGCGGCATGACATCACGCCGCTACCAGGCTTTTACTTGAATCATTTTTTATTATACCACCTCCGCACGTTTAGCGAAGCGGTTTCCTTGGCACGTCTTGTCAAGGCAGAGATCGTGTTCCCCTTATTCTGGGATTCTCATCAATACGGACGTGGGTAACCCAACCGCGCCATTGATGGTGGCGCTTGGGAGATAAGCGAGTTTTACCAGGCCGGTGGGGGACGCATAGTTTCCTTCCGCCTATATATAAGGGATAAGGATTTACCTTCTCACCTACGCCTTCTTCCTCCTTTGCTTATCCATCTCCGCGCACTCAAGCTCCAACGCCCAAGCTCGCGCATCTCGCCTCGACCTTCTCCGAATATGTCCGGAGCGGGAGGCAAATGGCTGGCCTCCACCGTTAAGGAGGAGCACATCACCAAGCTGCGCAGCGCCGGATACCTCTCCGGCGATATTGCGCATCGGCTGCCCGACGAGGGGCAGCTCATCCCTACCCCTGGGCCCCATGAGAGGGTCGTCTTCCTTCCCCACTTCCTCCGCGGACTGGGCTTTCCACTCCACCCATTCGTCCGGGGGCTCATGTTTTACTACGGCCTGGATTTCCATGATTTGGCGCCGAACTTCATCCTCAACATCTCGGCGTTTATCGTCGTGTGCGAGGCATTCCTCTGCATCCGGCCTCACTTTGGCCTGTGGCTCAAGACCTTCAACGTCAAGCCGAAGGTTGTGAAGGGCACGCAAGCGGAATGTGGAGGCGCCATGTTGGGTAAGTTGCCCAACGTCCTTTGGCTCGAAGGGGCCTTCGTGGACTCCGTCAAGGGGTGGCAATCGGGGTGGTTCTATATCACCGAGCCGCGCGAGCCCACATGGGCGGCGGCCCCCGAGTTTAGATCTGGCATCCCCACGCAGCTCACCTCCTGGAAAGAGAAGGGCTTGCTGTGGGGCAATCCGAAGGAGCTGACGGGACTCCGAGCCTGCATCCAGAAGTTGGTGAGCAATAAGCTTAGGCTCGTCAACGTGGTCCAAGTCATGCTCATCCGCCAGATCCTCCCATGCCAAGAACGGGCATTCAATCTGTGGGAGTTCAATCCGGAACAGCACCAGGCGCTAAGCGGGCTCTTCGATACGACATACGAAGGCGCCTGGAGGGTGTTGTTTAAGGGCGCCGAAGCCCCCGCATCCACGACGGAAGATCGCGGATTTCGCTCGCAGCATCCGGCTGACGAGGTAAGTGATTCAACCCCCTTATGGGACACTTGTGGTAATCAAATTGATTCTAAGAGGGTTTCAATTTCTCTCTTTTTCTTTTACAGGAATGGATGGAGAAGGCCGAACAGCTCATCAGCCCGGCTCCCCTGCCAGAAGACCCAGTGAACGCCCGTCTAGCAGGGCTGCTAGTTCCGGCACCGCACATGGTGCCGGAGAAGAAGGCCAAGAAGGTGGCCGTGGGGACTCGAAAGAGTTCCCGTAATCAGGCGTCCGACGACGAGGCGGACTCCTCCCCCGAAGACGAGGAGGAGGAAGAGGACTCTCTCCCGGAGGAGGGAGAGAAGAAGAGGAAGGCTTCCCCGATAGGGGAGGCTGAAGGGTCCAAGAGGGGGAGAACTATTCCCCCGGACAGTTTCGCCAACACCATCGTTGGCGAGGAGGAGCGGCCTTTAAGGGCCAGGCGTCCGGCAAGATCGTAAGTATCCGGATCCCTGATATGCAATTTCTTTCATGTCGCGTAGTGTCCTTCTAATGCCGCGTTCTGTCCGTAGTCCGGCCGATGATGATCTCCCCGCTTCATCGAGCGGGTCGTTGGCCCCGTCGGATGTGGATTCACTTCTGACTGCCTCTACCCCCCACGCCGACGAGGACGCCGAGGTGGGATCCCAGAGAGGGACCCATCAGGAGGAGGCTCCGGAGGCGCCGTCAGGCAGCCTCCCGGACTTTGCGCCGGACTCTACATCGGAACCCGCAGTGGTTCCAAAGTCCGGCAGGCGGCCCCTTCGAAAGAAGGGCAAGACCGTGACACCGGCGGCCTCCGTCCAACCGGAGGCGCCGGATAACTTGTTGGAAGCGCTTAAAGGCACTTCCATCGAGGAAGAACACCGCACTATCATGAGTGCGGTGATTCAGAAGGTTCAGCTCGCCAAGAGCGGGCTGACCGAAGCCTGCAGCAGCCTTCTAACAGGCTTTGAGGTAAGAAGTTAAAATTATGTAATGTAATACCGCATAGACAGTAGCCCCTGATGCTCAGTTCGGTGTTCGAAAAGAAAAGCCGGACTAAGGATCTAACAAGATATACGCAGGGTTGCTTAAAATATGTCAATATTGGTTTGCAGGCTGCGCTGCTGACCTCTGCCACACTAACTGCGAAGGTCAGTGTGCTGAAGTAGGATCTCGAGCGGTCCGAGCAAGAGCTCGGCCATGCCAAGAAGCAGCTCGAGGACAAAGAAGGTGAGTAACACCACTTTGAATAGTTACCTTATAGAAAAGGATTTTGGTTGCAATAAAATTAACAAGGATAATATGGGTATTGCAGGGGCCACGAACGAGGTGGCAGCCCTGAAGGAGGTTGTGTCCGCGGCCGAACGTAGTGCGGCCGTGGAGCGGGCAGAGCGAGAAAAGCAGGAGGCACGGGTGGCGGAAGTACGGCAAGAGCTCCAGGCTCTCATGTAGAAGCATGAGAGTTTGGAGCGTGACTCCAAGACTCGAGAGTCCGAGCTTGCCTCGGCTCTCAAAAGTCCAAGTCCGCCAAGGCCGAGGCCCGTAAGGCCCTTCAGGAGGTTGAAGATGTAAAGAAGATAGCGGCGGGTAAGGCATTTTTCATGCAAAGCAGGCATGTCAATGTAAACTACCTGACACTTACCCGCATTCGGAGCTCTCCAGGGGCGTTTGTAGATCTGCCGCGTAGTGCGTCCGATGCCGCCGCATTCTATCGTGGCGAGGAGGGGAGCTCGACGGAGAAGGTCTTCTGGTCTCAGTACGCAGAGGCCGGCCATCCGGTGCCCTCGAGCGACCAGCTGAAGCAGCTGGTCGAACTCCACAAGGTAGCTGAGGAGGCCATGAAGGGCCTTATAGTCCGACTGTGGCCTGGACAGGCCATGCCTGGGAGCTACTTCGGCCTCGTGCGACAGCTGGTGGATGCGTGCCCCTGGGTGGAGGTCGTCAAGCGCTCCGCCTGTATTGAAGGTGCACGTCGGGCCCTTGCCCGCACAAAGGTGCATTGGGGCAGGTTGGATGCGGAGAAGCTCACGGACCCACCGCCATCGGGCAAGGAGTATCGCACGCCCAAAATGTATTATAAAACTGTCCTGAAGGGAGCCCGCGATATTGCGGATGAGTGCCCCAGAAATATAATCTTTGAGTAAACTCGCTATGTGTTATCCTGTGCGCTGAAAACTTCGTTCATATGCGCCTTGAGCAACGCTTGTTTTAATTTAAAATATTACCTTCTGCGCGGCCGTTTATAAAATCTGAGAGATGGCAAGTCGTTGGCTTCAGCCCCCGAGCCACGAGTGCTGGGGTGTTCGGGATAAACTTGAGCACTCTTGTTCCCATTTTTGGGTCCATCTAGGGAGGCGCTCAACACAACGAACAAGGCAACCGGACTTATAGTGCTTGAACACTCTCACTTAGCCATAGAATTCTATAATTTTAAATTTCGGCGAAGCCTCTGGTATTCGGAAGGCTGAATCCGGGGCGCTATCCACGCCTTCGTCGGACATTGTCCAGAACTTCGCTCGAAGCGGCGTGAGTCTTTAAGGACCCGAAAAAACCTCTCGAACAGCGACCAGTCTCTCGCCTTATCATGTCGGTCAGTTTTAGCTTTCTCCACTGAGGCGCTCGCCCGGCTCAACCGGGGCGCAATCGCAGTGGTTCTCCCAGTGCCACCTTAGCCGACAGAACGGAACGTAAGGCACCAAAACGTGGGAGCCGGGCAAACCCAACTATTGACCCAAGACATGATTCGGAGCCGATTCATATAATGCTATAAGTTCGGGGTGCCGCACTTATGAAAGTGTTCGAACTTATCACACCATAGTGTGGGGAACATAAGCCCCTGGTGTATTAGGCCATACCAAAATATACGGGTGCAAGATGTCATGTAATGAACATATATATAAAAGATAATGTAATTGCAGTCAAAAAGGTGCTGCATTATTTTTTAAAGAAAGTCTGCTATGAGTGCGGACCGATACAAATAGTGCGGTAAGCAAGGGATTTGGACTAATTAAACATGTCCCCCTCCAGGGGTGAGCTGCGGACTTGGTGTATATAATCGAATTTAATGCTCGTAATTGAGACCACCTGAGTGTTCGTCGCAGCCTTCTTTCTTCCCTGGTTGTTGCATCATGAGTTCGGCAGGTTCACCGCCGGACAGGGCCTCTGGTTAACGGAGTCCTGTGTACACAAAGAAGGAAAATAATAATAATAAAAAGAAAGGGGGCACACTTGCGAGCCCCTGGTGTGGTCGAGCCGCACTCTGGGTCCATTGCGATCGTGCCCCTTCCCCTGCGCCCATGGTATCTCCAAAGTGTAATGATGTACGCGGAGAGTTGTTATTGCAATTATGCGCGGGCGGGGGTTGGGGCCGCATTGCTACGCGTGCTCTGATCGCGCCAGGTGGTCTTGGTTGGTATTGCTTCAGGCGCGTTTTGCTGTATCCGGCCGTTTAACGGCCGGACTCGAGAATTGCCTTAAAAGGCTGCTCTGTACTTCTGCCGCGAGAGCCGCTGTATGTTCCTCCGTTCGGAGGGAGCGTTCCGTATTCCCGTTGACCGTGATGACTCCACAAGGGCCTGGCATCTTGAGCTTGAGGTATGCATAATGCGGTCTCGGAGGTTGAATTTTGCAAACGCGGTTCGTCCGAGCAGAGCGTGATAGCCGCTGCGAAACGGGACTATGTCGAAGATTAACTCCTCGCTCCGGAAATTGTCCGGGGATCCGAAGACCACTTCCAGTGTGACCGAGCCTGTACAGTTGGCTTCCACACCTGGTATGACACCTTTAAAGGTTGTCTTTGTAGGTTTAATCCTTGAGGGGTCTATGCCCATCTTGCGCACTGTATCCTGATAAAGCAGGTTCAGGCTACTACCGCCGTCCATCAGGACTCTCGTGAGGTGAAATCCATCGACGATTGGGTCTAAAACCAATGCGGCGAATCCGCCATGGCGTATGCTGGTCGGATGATCTCTTCGATCGAAAGTGATCGGACAAGAGGACCATGGATTGAACTTCGGGGCGACTGGCTCCATCGCATAGACGCCCCTTAGTGCGCGCTTCCTCTCCCTCTTGGGTATATGGGTTGCGTAGATCATGTTCACTGTCCGCACTTGTGGGGGAAAACCCTTCTGTCCTCTATTGTTCGGCGGTCGGGTCTCTTCCTCGTCGTCGCTGTTCAGCCCCTTGTCATTGTTTTCGGCAATTAACTTACATGCCTGCTTGAACACCCAGCAATCTCTATTAGTGTGATTAGCTGGCTTTTCAGGGGTGCCATGTATCTGGCATAAGCGGTCGAGTATTCGGTCCAAATTGGACGGACCCGGAGTGGTTCTTTTGAATGGCTTCTTCCGCTGACCGGGTTTAGAGCCTCGAAATCCGGCGTTGACTGCCGTATCCTCCTTATCGTCGCCGTTGATGCGGCGTTTGTTTTTGTTTCGGCGTGACCTGCCGTTGTTGTCCTTAGTATCCGGACTGCCAGAATTTTTACGGAGATTGTTGCTGCGAGCTAGCCAGCTATCCTCTCCCGCGCAGAAGCGGGTCATTAATGATGTGAGGGCTGCCATGGATTTCGGCTTTTCCTGTCCCAGGTGCCGGGCTAGCCATTCGTCGCGGATGTTATGTTTGAAGGCTGCAAGGGCCTCTGCATCCGGACAGTCGACGATTTGGTTTTTCTTTGTCAAGAACCGTGTCCAGAATTGTCTGGCCGATTCGTCTGGCTGCTGAATGATGTGGCTTAGATCATCGGCGTCTGGTGGTCGCACATACGTGCCCTGGAAGTTATCGAGGAATGCGGCTTCCAGGTCTTCCCAACACCCAATTGACTCTGCGGGCAAGCTGTTGAGCCAATGCCGAGCTGGTCCCTTAAGCTTGAGTGGGAGATACTTGATGGCGTGGAGATCGTCGCCGCGGGCCATATGGATGTGGAGAAGATAATCTTCGATCCAAACCGCGGGGTCTGTTGTGCCATCGTAGGATTCTATATTTACGGGTTTAAACCCTTCAGGGATTTGATGATCCATCACTTCGTCAGTGAAGCATAGCGGGTGTGCGGCGCCTCTGTATTGAGCAATATCACGACGCAGCTCGAGAGAGCGTTGTCTGCTGTGTTTGGCCCGGCCGGGGTTATTGTATCCGACGCGACGGTATTCGTCATGGGTCGTGGGGCGCCCACGTGATCCGTAGATGGATCTGGATTGCCTTGCTTTGTCCTCCAATATATCTCGCAAGTCCGGCGCGTTCCCTCTTGGCTTCGTACTTTTGGAGCGATGCTGGGGGACGGTCTTGGTTGGGGGCCTGGATGCCTCTTTGTCACGACCATGGGGTGGTCGGTCAGCCGTATCGTGCGCTGGTGATGGAGGTATGTATGCTTCCTCCTCTAATCGGGGGAGCAGCTTGCGTCTTGGGTAGCTTTTGGAGGGGCGTTCGAGTTTATACTCTTCGGCCGCGAGGACCTCGGTCCATCGATCGGCCAGCAGGTCCTGATCAGCTTGAAGCTGCTGCTGCTGTTTCTTTAGGCTATTTGCCGTGGCGATAAGCCTGCGTTTAAAACGCTCTTGTTCGACGGGATCCTCAGGCACGACGAATTCGTCGTCGTTGAGGTTTGCCTCGTCTTCGGAGGGAGGCATATAGTTATAATCCTCAACCTCTTCGTCTGCCGCCCTCTCGTGAGGGCTTGCTTCTGCATCCTCCTGCGCTGAGTCCTGCTGGAGGGGGTTGCCTTCGGCACTTTCTGGGGTATTATTATCTCCCGTGCCGGAATCTCCATTCTTGCTGTGGCGGGATTTAGAGCGGCGCCGCTGACGCCGGCGCTTGGGCTGTTCTTTAAAGAATCTGCCTCCGTTGTTTCTTCTCCGTCCCCGTCTTTTGGGGTGTCCACCATGTATATGTCGTATGACGAGGTGGTCTTCCAGTGCCCTGTAGGCGCTGGTTCCTGTTCGTCTCCGGCATCATCATCCATAGCGTCGATGTCTTCGGAGTCGTAGTCTAGCATGTCGGTTAGATCGTCGACAGTGGCTACAAAGTGGGTGGTGGGTGGGCTTTGAATTTCTTCGTCGTCCGTATCCCAACCATCCTGGCCATAGTCCGGCCAGGACTCTCCCGATAACGAGAGATGCTTTAGCGAATTGAGGATGTCGCCAAAGGGCGAGTATTGGAAGTGTTGGGGAACGTAGTAATTTCAAAAAAATTTCCTACGCACACGCAAGATCATGGTGATGACATAGCAACGAGGGGAGAGTGTTGTCTACGTACCCTCGTAGACCGAAGCGGAAGCGTTGACGCAACGTAGAGGAAGTAGTCGTACGTCCTCCCGGTCCGACCGATCCAAGCACCGTTACTCCGGCACCTCCGAGTTCTTGACACACGTACAGCTCGATGACGCACCCTCGATCTCCAATCCAGTAGAGGCTCCGAGGGGGAGTTCCGTCAGCACGACGGCGTGGTGACTATCTTGATGTTCTCCTGTCGCAGGGCTTCGCCTAAGCACCGCTACAATATGACCGAGGTGTAATATCGTGGAGGGGGGCACCGCACACGGCTAAGGAACGATCAATGATCAACTTGTGTGTTCTAGGGTGCCCCCCTACCCCCGTATATAAAGGAGGGAGGGAGGAGGTGGCCGGCCCAAGGGGGGGGCGCGCCATAGGGAGGGGGAAACCTACTCCAAGTAGGTTTCCCTCTCTTTTCCTTATCTTATTTGGAGGGGGAAGGAAGGAGTACTAGTATTAGGAAGTAGTACTAGTAGTAGGAAAGGAAGAGGGGGAAGGAGAAAGGAAAGGGGGGGGCCGGGCCCCCTCCCCAATTCGGATTGGGCTTGGGGGGGCGCCCCCCTCCCTTGCTCCTTCTCCCTTCCTCCTACATGGGCCCAATAAGGCCCATATACCTCCCGGGGGGTTCCGGTAACCTCCCGGAGCTCCAAACTCTTCCGGAACATTTCCGGTGTCCAAATATATCCGTCCAATATATCAATCTTTATGTCTCGACCATTTCGAGACTCCTCGTCATGTCCGTAATCACATCCAGGACTCCGAACAAACTTTGGTACATCAAAATACATAAACTCATAATATAACTGTCATCGAAACCTTAAGCGTGCGGACCCTACGGTTCGAGAACGATGTAGACATGACCGAGACATGTCTCTGGTCAATAACCAATAGCGGGACCTGGATGCCCATATTGGTTCCTACATATTCTACGAAGATCTTTATCGGTCAAACCGCATAACAGCATACGTTGTCCCTTTGTCATCGGTATGTTACTTGTCCGAGATTTGATCGTCGGTATCCAATACCTAGTTCAATCTCGTTACCGACAAGTCTATTTACTCGTTCCATAATACGTCATCTCATAACTAACTCATTAGTTACATGCTTGCAAGGCTTAGGTGATGAGTATTACCGAGAGGGCCCAGAGATACCTCTTCGACAATCGGAGTGACAAAACCTAATCTCGAATTATGCTAACTCAACATGTACCTTCGGAAACACCTGTAGTACTCCTTTATAATCACCCAGTTACGTTGTGACGTTTGGTAGTACCCAAAGTGTTCTTCCGGTAAACGGGAGTTACACAATTCTCATAGTTACAGGAACATGTATAAGTCATGAAGGAAGCAATAGCAGAATACTAAACGATCAAGTGCTAAGCTAACGGGATGGGTCATGTCAATCACATCATTCTCCTAATGATGTGATCTCATTAATCAAATGACAACACATGTCTATGGTTAGGAAACATAACCATCTTTGATTAATGAGCTAGTCAAGTAGAGGCATACTAGTGACTATATGTTTGTCTATGTATTCACACATGTATCATGTTTCCGGTTAATACAATTCTAGCATGAATAATAAACATTTATCATGATATGAGGAAATAAATAATAACTTTATTATTGCCTCTAGGTCATATTTCCTTCAGGAAGATGTCCGCGGCGGTGAATTCCATAACCGGCGCCCAATCCGATTCGATTGGTAGGGACGTGGGAGGTCCGGAGTCCGGCAAGGAGTCCGGCACCTCGGAATCATGAGTTTCGCGAGGGACAAGATTAGCGTTCGGCTCCATCGTCGTGGAAGTTGAAGCCCCCGAGGTGGTGTCCACCCACCGATCCTCGATCTGGGCGATCGGCTCCGGACTAAGGGTCGAAGCGGGTTCGTGTGCGAACACCAAGGCACTGTTCGGCGGCAGAGCTAGATCGTGCCCATCGTAACAGTGCGGCGCGCTTGGTTGTGGCTCGAGCCCGTCAAAGATTAAGTCTCCGTGAACGTCGGCCGTGAAGTTTAGACTTCCGAATCTGACCTGACGGCCAGGGGCGTAGCTTTCGATCTGCTCCAGATGGCCAAGCGAATTAGCACGCAGTGCGAAGCCGCCGAATACGAAGATCTGTCCGGGGAGAAACGTCTCACCCTGGACAGCGTTGTTGGTCGAAGATGCCATCGAGCCAATCGGTAACGACACAGAGGAACTCTCAATGAAAGCACCAATGTCGGTGTCAAAACCGGAGGATCTCGGGTAGGGGGTCCCGAACTGTGCGTCTAGGCGGATGGTAACAGGAGACGAGGGACACGATGTTTTACCCAGGTTCGGGCCCTCTCGATGGAGGTAAAACCCTACGTCCTGCTTGATTAATATTGATGATATGGGTAGTACAAGAGTGGATCTACCACGAGATCAAGGAGGCTAAACCCTAAAGCTAGCCTATGGTATGATTGCTGTAATGTATGTTGTGTCCTATGGACTAAAGCCCTCCGGTTTATATAGACACCGGAGGAGGCTAGGGTTACACAGAGTCGGTTACAATGGTAGGAGATCTACATATCCGTATTGCCAAGCTTGCCTTCCACGCCAAGGAAAGTCCCATCCGGACACGGGACAGAGTCTTCAATCTTGTATCTTCGTAGTCTTGGAGTCCGGCGGACGATGATAGTCCGGCTGTCCGGACACCCCCTAGTCCAGGACTCCCTCACTCACCTTGCTATCTCATACCAATTTTCACCAATTTATATATGTTGATAAGTTACTTGGAATATCGACAAGTGGCTTCCGGAATAAACAAACATATCATGAAAACGGAAGAGAGGCCTTCCAATGAATTAGCAAGCACGGAAGAGACCACTCAAAAAAAGAAGCACCAGAGAGACACAAAATATTAGTTCATGTAGTCAATAGTCCTGTATATTTCATCATCAGGGAAGAACCAGGACCGAAACGTCCAATTGCACCGGTAAATTGCACTCGAGCACCTAAGTGTGATGCTTCGCCGCTCACAGGTTGATGAGCTTGTAGATGCGACGAGCGGGCATTGAACCCACAACCATCAACTGCATGTAGGATCACATGGCAACTTTCTTAAAATAGATAGAAGGTGTTACTATCATCTTCTCCGTGTAGAGAATTGTTCGAGCACATGGCAATGGGATGTCTGACATGAATTTTGCATAAACCAGCCTCCTTTTCCATAAAAGGTCTTTAGCCGAGTTTAAGCGGCAATCCTTTTTTAGTATCCATAGATCATAGAAAACACAGATGTCGTGAGTTAGCATATTTTGCCAGGGGCATGTGATTTTTTTTCTCCCGTTGCAACGCACGGGCCTTTTTGTTAGTACCATTAAATTTTAGTAAATATTATTTAAAGTAGGCTGCAATTGCTATATTTGCATTAAATATTCATTCACTCTTTGAGATAAGATTTTCTTTTACTAATAGTTATGTCATAAAAATAATAAATAATCCGAATGTATTTTAAAATTTATGTAATCTCACTTTAGATACAAAGTTCCAAAAAAAATATGACGCATGATTAATAGACTCTGCGTGTGCATTTGCTCGGACCACTTTGCTAGTTTGATAAAAAAAAGACGAAAAAGGACAAGCTGCGTTAACAAACCACACAGTTCAGCTCAGTCTTTTTACAGCTTACCTTGTAAGAAAAGGTTGTCTTCTTCCTCGCCGCTTCAGGGCCTGAGCTAACCTCTTGGAGCTTTTACTCCCCGAGCTGCCCTCCCCCGTTCCAAGAGCAAATCAGACGCCGAGGGGAGCGGCCGCAGAGCGAGTCAACCAGGTGAGCTGCTCCGCGATTCCCCTGAGAGAATATTTTACTACTTGTAGTTGATTTGCTCTGCCCGGCCCGGCTGGGTTGGACCCCCATGTTCATCCTGCATCTACCGAGCGAGGCTCGATTCGAGTAGCATCCACTGCACGTTTTTGGATCTCGTCGGGCCTTGTTCTGGTGTGGGGACGGAAGCTTGTTCTGGTGGTGCCACAAGAACGAGTCTAGCTGAATCTGGTGCTCATTGACTTTCTAGGAATTGGGGTTAGCAAGAGGGATTTTTCGTTCATTCTAGCCTTCTGATGCACACCTTCATAGCTGTTGGGACATCTCCCTGCTTGGTTCTGATTCTCCAAATTAACTGCCCCTCAAACTTGTGAGCAGGAATGGCGATGGCGAGCTCGACGACGAGGCTTGCGTTTTTGCTACTCGTGTTGGCCTTTTCGGGCGCGCTCGCAGAGAGCAGAGATGCATATATGGGGAGCACAGATCGATATGCCTGCATACTGAGTAAGTTGTTAGTTCATTGCAAGATTGAATGCTCGTATTGGTTGTTCTTGTCTGTTATCCAAGAGTTTCTCTTCATGTCTCAGTGGTATCCATGCTGATAGTGCTAGGTAGATCGACCCAGTGCAGCAATTGTATGCCACCAATCCACTTTCCTGGAAAATACTTGCTAGAAAACCATCTGAAAGATGTGATGCTTGCTACTGTATAATATATGTATGAAGAACTGCTACTTAATTTTTGACCAAAATACTAATGGAGTACCACTATCTTTCGATTTGGTTTTGTTCTGATTCCAGAAATAATTCTGCGTATATTTTTCTGTTTCATCTGAGTTGCACAGACACATACAAGTATGAATCGTGTTGTTGATGCCTGTGTTGTACAAACTATGAATTGTGTACCCACTGCTTATTAGATATCTTTAGCTAGTACTCCCTCCATAAAGTAATATAAGAGCGTTTTGATCACTACTTTAGTGATCTAAACGCTCTTATATTACTTTGCAGAGGGAGTGACTGTAGGAGTCACAATTAGGCATGTTATTCTGCTTCCATTCACTGATTCTGAAAGTCTGAATTCTCACTTATGGTTTATCATGAAGAAAACTCAGATCCAGATGTGATAAATTATGCTCACCACATCTTCAGCTGAACACCCCTCTCCTTGCAAAAATTAAAGTTCCACTGCTTTTGGGTGTTCACCTTATGATAACTGCAACTTAATTTTTGACCAGAAGACTGTCCCAAAATAATCCTGCATCTACTTACCAGAAGACTGTCCATAAATAATCCTGCATCTACTTTTCTGCTTTGATCTAAATTGCAAGGACACATGGTAGTATGAATCACGTTGCTGATGCATGTATTGTAAGAAACTAAGAATTGCTTTACTTGCTGCCTGTTGGATATATTTAGCTGGAATTGGTCACAATTAGGGCATGTAAATTCTGCTTCCATTTACTGATTCTGTAAGTCTGAACTTTCACTTATAGTTACTCATAAAGGTAACTGTGAGTGATCCTGCTGTGACAAATTATGCTCACCACATCTTCAGCTAAACACCCCTCTCCTTATAAAAATTCAAGTTCCACAGTGTTGAGTGCTGACCCTATGAGTTATGCTCAAACTGCTCTGCTGTATCCATTTCAGCCCAGGAAAGCTTCCCTCCTGCAAGCAAAGGGGCAGGATTAACTTCGGCAAACGGAAAGCTGTGTGTACTATGTGAGCAATACTCAACCGAGGCTCTCGTCTACCTGCAACAAAACGAAACTCAAACCGAGATTCTCAGTGTCCTCCACCACACGTGTGCAAGTCTTGGTCCTCTAAGACAGCAGGTGTGGATAAGTGGAAATGCCTGCCATGCATAGCACAGTTCTAAGTTCAGTAAACTTGACTGGCTTTCATCTTTTCACAGTGCATCACGCTGGTCGACTACTACATTCCGGCTTTCTTCTTGGAGGTTTCTGTGGTTAAACCTGAAGAGCTCTGTGAGTCAGCGCACCTCTGCCCAAAGGGGGCGGCAACTCGGTCGTCCACACGAGGGGAGGCCTGTGGTCTATGCCATCATGTTCTTGTTGAAGTTCTTACCATGCTTAAGGATCCCAACACCAAGGTAACTGTCATCTTCTCGATCTCCGTCCTCGATCTTTTGTGCAATGGTTGGCTTGTACTTTGCACATGGCTAATGCGTTTTTGTGCGTGTCGCGACTTTCTGCAGCTGGAGATAGTCGGGCTTCTTTTCAAAACATGCAGCAAGGTGAAGACCTATGAACCGCAGGTGAGTTAAGTTCAGAAACAGTGGTAAATACCGGAACACAGACGAATCTGCCTGTAATTAAATGATACTAGCATATGACAGGATCACCTAGTTCTCATGGTCTTCCGTACAACAGAAATAACTGAGAAACGCTGACCTGAGAAAGTTAGTGGTTCAATACTACAGAACTTTTCTCCAACATGCCAGTTCCAGTGATATATGTACCAGTTCAGGATCATTATAACTTTAGATGTTGCTAACTATTTCTGTAATTGGCTAACTTTGTAACAACTGAATGGTATGTATAAACCTTTTGGCGTTTTTGACGCTTTGCAATGTATCTCGTTTCTTGTTAAAAAAGGGTATCTAGTTTTGTTCTGCTCACGAGTCTGCTTTTGTCTTTATTTCTCAGTGCAAGAGGCTTGTCCTTGACTACATCCCGCTGATTCTGGTGAAGACCCAGGAGTTCCTTGAGACGACGGACGTCTGCTTTGCGACACATGCCTGTAAAACAGGCATGCAAGCAACCACTCCTCTATCTGCCGCTTTGTGAAGAACAAATATGTAGGAATCATACAAGGCAAAGAAGCCTGTAAATGTTCTTCCTATGTTTAGCTCAAGCACTACCAAGCTATGAAACTTCGGGTCATGTGATGTTTTGTCTGTACAATTTGAGCTCTGCCCTCTGAAGTTTATGCAGCAAGCCTGCAGCTGTACTATCATTCATTTGCTCAGCACACAATCGTCTCAGAGAATTGTGAAAGTTAACATATGTATTCATCACATTGTATCTACTGCTATGTATCAATCATGATGGTATTATTATTCAGTGTTCACATCTTGCTTTGGCATTAGCAAGTGAAGCGATTTTTATGGGAAGGTAATCCTGAATTTTGATATGAAAAGATTGATGAGACTGGATTGTTAACATACTTCTTGGTACCAGAAATACACATTTCAATTCACATTAAATCCTCCAGAGTTAGAAGTGAACTGAAGAAACTACAAGTGTTAGATTTAGTAGTCATTCAAGGGTAGAATAGCACCAAATCACCTTAATTGTCCAGAGTAACTACGAATGTTAGATTTAGTTGTACATTCAAAGCCAGACAGAATGTAGTTACCAGAGCACATTTCACAAAAACACAGGCTTAACTTGATAATTGAGTTGTCAAATGACACCCACAGGAAGGATCACAAACAATGGTGCAGATCCAAGTCTTGATGATTTAGACCCTAGTAGAAGGAAATATACACATCACAGCAGGCCATTACTACAGCTAGAGTTTCACACATCCATGTGCTGATGACACTGTCTTCTCATTGCATCCTCTCCTTTCTAAGCCTCTCAAGCTCCTTCACCATCTGCCAGTGCTCCAGGGAAAGGCTCTTCTCACCAAAGCTTGAGGCTGTTATCTGTGCCATTGTCAGCCATCTGCACATCAGCGCAAAAAAAGTTAGTCGGATTGAGGTTCATAAACTTCCATGTTATCGCAAACACAACATGTTAGACGCCCAAGATTACCTGCTAAGTTCAGTGCAACCCAAGCTCCTGTCGTTGCGCATGGCACTGACCATTTCATCTTGGATCGTCTACAGTTAAGATGCAAACATTGAGCAAACTCAGTACAGTGTAAACCATGCCACGCAAACAACATAATCTGAAAGCTCTGGATCTGCTAGATAAGAAGTGGAACAAGGGATTGTTGTTACCTGGTAAATCTCAGGTTCAGATGACTGAGGAAGAGACCTCACTGTGGCCAAGTACCACCTCCAGCTCTCAAGCTCCTCAGAAGTTGCATTCACCGCAGAAACTGTGGATGGACGAAAGGGCACTACCAAGTCTGAAGGCAGGATGTTTGATTTCCCCTCAGAGAGAGTAAGTAGCTGCACATCGGTCGCCATCTCCAGCTTGTAGTACTCAAAATCATACTCAACCTGTAAGTACAACAGACAAAATTTATAAATGAAAACTACCCAGCAATGATATTTTGGAGGTTCATGCTTTAGGTATCATGCCATCACTAATTCACTTTAGATGTGCGCAGTTGGTTACACCTAAGTGCTTGTGAATTTTGATTCAAATTTTCATTCACTGTTGGATCTTGTATGTATCATGTCTTAAATACAAATTCAGGGAGAATTATTACCATCTGTGACTCCATCAAGTTCGTAAGCAGCACCGTATTCTCAACACCTTTAGATGCCAAAGATCCAGATTGCAAGAGAGTTTCATCAAATGTCAAGTGAGAGCCTTGAGGTAGCTGCAGAACTCCTGTAACCAACCTGCACCAAATTTTATGAAGAGCGCAACTTATAGGTTAGCTCCCAATAAAGACAAGGAGTTGACATACTTATGGAATTTGATTGGACAAACAAAGGGAAACTGAACATGACTTACCTTCCTGACTTGTTGTCCTTTCTAGGTTGAAGTGTGGCTGTGTTGAGATACTCAATTGACAGAGGGATAGCTTGCGAATATGGCATTAGTCCCTGGATCAAAGTATTTAGCTGTTTTCCAAAAATGGAAACACTTTCTCTGTTAAATCCAGTGAAATTCAAGGAGAGCCTGCCAACGGTGACCACATCCACCCTAGTTCGTAGCTGTAGAGATATTGAAAAGACAATGAAATCATTAAACCAACATACAAAATATCTGACAAAAAGCACAAAAAGAAAGCAATGTGCAGTGATAAGACATACTCTGGATAGAAGATGCAGCAGTAAACAGTTAGCTGCCAGGTCATCTTTCCCTAATACCAGAGTGAGATGTGAGAGCAAAGATTGCCGGATGCCTTTAAGTAGACTTGGTGAAGGCTGCATGATAAAAAAAAACAGTGGTTAAGAGTTCTGCATGTTACTAGGAGGAAATGAATACATTGATTAAACCAGCAGGCAGCAGGCTCATTTTTCAGTTCAAGGTCATAAATTCACCTCAACAGCAGGATTCTTTGCTAGAAAATCAACAGATGATAATTTCCGCCACACCAAACAGTGAAGACGGGGCACCTGTACAAACAGTTTCATGGCTAGAGGTTAGGGCAAATATTAAAATGTGCATAGAAATTCGAGTTTCTGTGTCACACATGAAATCAAGCACTATGCACCCTATAATAGGCATACCTTGCTGGGAGGCAACTGAGCTGTTACATCTTCTATGAGATCAAACATTACATCATCCGAATTATCATTGGGAGCAGCAAGTTCTGGGTCAAATGTATATACCCCTATGAACTCAGCAACATCATTTAGTTTCACTTGACTTTCAGGCATATCATAGATCTGCAGTGCATGAAAGTCTGTAAGCAATAGGACTTCCAAGAACAGGAAGCACGGCAAATAAATTAGCTAATGTACATTTCATACAAAAAAAGTTCAGGTGCCCCACCTTCACTAGACATGAAAAGGAGCTTCCAGGAATATGATGATCATTCCCATTCATCTGTGGCACATTTTCACTTGCTGGCATTTCTGCTGAACTAGATGGGATCTGGATGTCATCTTCCTTCTGAGAAAAAGCAAATGCACGTTATGTCAGATAACCAAACCCTTCATTCCATATGACTCCAGATGAGCATGAAATGGAGCATCTTAATTAACTAAAACATGCAGTTGATATGCTTACTCATTCTATTTTATGATTATGCTAATCTATATCCAGACAAGTAATTTAGGCAATCAAAAGCTAGATGAACTTCAAACCAGAAACAGATAAGCACTAGATTATGGGACCATTTCATATGGGGAAATGACGAAGCTATATGATAGAAAACTAAGTCCGGTTCTTACTGGTTTCTTGCTGCATGAAGAACTCTCGCCATTTCCATTTTCTGAGACCTGAAGCAAGCAATGCATCAGATGCCAATGCTGGTTACTGGACACTGAAATTGTTAAGAGAGTGCATTATTGTAACAAACATGACAAGAGCTTACATCCATGGCATCATCATCTCCGTCCCTCTTCCTTTTCTCCCTTTGTTCAGGTGACAAGCAGTTTGCCATTTGGCGCAGGTCAGGCCCAGGGGAAGACTCCAGTGTCCAAGAATTCTGTCCAGGCACCTGAAAGAAGCCAATCAAACTATTCATCTGAACTCCACTAACCAACCCTTTGTACAAATAATTTCTAGAACTGATGATCAGAAAATGGGAAACAAGTGCTCTGGGATATAGTGACATACCGGCACGCAATGGAAGAGATGGCGCTCCCAGAGATGCGAGTCACACGGGTGCGGCATCGCAAATGGAGAGAAATCTGTGAACTTGTTCGTCCTCCAGGTAGACCCATCCTTCACAAACAGTGTTCATACAGGTAAGCATAAGAGGCACTAGCCGAAGCTTGACGGCGGCATATCAGCAGTCATGTCAGTAGTACCTTGAAAGCCCCGGCATAGAACTCGTTCCCGAGCATGTCCTGAACCATCCCCCGGAACCGGACGAGGGTGTTGGGCTTGATCAATCCGAGATTTGATGCATCCAACAATGGAACCTGGAAAGGAGAAACACAGTGTAAGAAATCTCGTTTCACCTGGTGAAAGACAATTTGAAATCTCCTAACAGTGCGGTAGGATCTACTAATACATACAAAAATAAATCCCTTTTCCCCGCCATAAATCCGTAAACGCATTTACTCTCAAGCATTCTTCTACCTTCTATTCATTTTGATACTAATCATTTCCCCCTTTTACAGTGCAGAGTGCGGAGTGCGTACATAAGATTATCAAAATTTGATGATTTATTTATCTATGATGAGGCCGATTAATCTATAACATGCCTGATACAATAGGAAACCGGCAGACGCCGGCCAGATCGCGATTGGATAACCTAATCTCGTGCGGCGTACTGGCACGCGACGGGGAAACAAAGCCAAGAACAGAGACGGCGAGGGGTCGATACCTTGTCGAGGCCGCCCTGCTCGAAGAGGAAGGAGCGGAACACCTCGCTGGCGCCCCAGTCCTTGGACCGGAACGCCGCCACCGGGTCGCGGCCCCCGGACTCCGCCGCCGCCGCCCTCTCGAAGGTGGCGCGCACCGCGCCCAAGGGGTTGCCGACGAGGTCGTACTGCGGGCCAACCATCCTCTCTTCCTTTCTCCGGCGGTGGATCTCGCTCTCTTCTTGGGGAGTTGGGAGACTGGGAGACAAGGAGGCAGGAGCAATGGCGGGGAGGTGGTGCGGCGGGGAGGGAGGCGGGAGGGGTTATAAGTGGTTAGGGGTTTCCCGCCACTGGCGGCGGCGCTTCCCGCCGTTTCTCCCTCCAGTTCCCGCCAATTTCCGTGGGCTGGGTGCGTGTACTGGGCCGACCCAGGCCCAATTTTGCCATTGATGCGACCCCTCAAAAAAACAAGCGAGCGATTGGTGGGCCTGCATCAGGACTGCGAAATGGGGAAATGCAACATGCCAACAAGGTCCAGAGGCCCATTTGGTTCATGTGCCAAGTTTTTTTACTACTAACACTTCGGTTACCCCTAAAAAAATGTAACATTTTGGTTACCCCTAAAAAAACTAACACTTCGGTTTTGTGAGAGAGAAGAAACAAGATGCCAGTAGTATAGTTCACATTTGTCTTATATTCTCTTGAAAAGAACATATTTGTTTGTTTAGATAATGAGAAAGAAAGCTTCCCACCATCCAAGGATAAGAAGCATAATCATATTTACTCCCTCTGTCCCGTAATATAAGAACGTTTTTTATACTAAACATTCTTATATTATGGGACGGAGGGAGTATTATTTTATGTCAGACATCATGAATCATGATCGAACAAAATTGGCTCGCAAAGTTTGTGCGTATCATTTTGATACAAAAACTGGCATGCATTTCTTCAACAATGACTAGCCTAAAGAAGTCTCGTCTTTAGCAACTGGCATATGGGACCCAAGAGAGAGAAAATTGCATCTTATATCACAAACTGAAAGCTCCAAAGAACACCACAGATCATGCAGTGAACACTTGTACAAACAAAGAATGTAAACTACGTGTTGATATTTATGTCTTGCCACCAAAGTTACAACCGCGGATCCGAAGCTGAACGTGCGGAAAATAATACAAGAGATCCCCTGCCCAGAATTTGCAATTTTGTATCTTAGCTTCAACAAAGGTAGATCTGCCATTTGGAGTCATTTGGAGTGAGATCCACTTTTACAACAGCACCACAGGCATGCATGGTAAGCCAAAACAGAAGGAAAAAAAGGGGGGGAAAGAAAAAAGGCCCAAAAATGGAACAAGGAACGTTCATTACACTCAGGGCTGGCCTGGCTTCCTTCCAGCCCCACTATCTGCCTACTAAACTGAATAATTATGTATATAATACCATGAACCAAGGTCCGAAGCGGCGTTCATGCCCGCGAGCGCTTGGAGCTCCACATGGGCACCTTCAGAGGTCGGAGCAGCAGCGTTCATGCCCGCGCGTACTTGGAGCTCCACATGGGGACCTTCAGAGGCTCATCGGTGGCTGCAGCGGCTCCGTTCTCGGCGGCGTTCAAGGAGTCTGCGATCAAAGGGTCTGATTCGCCTTCCTTCACCTGCCATGCAGATGACATGCCAGGTAAATAACAAGAAAATTGAAGCAGTGACCCAGGTAAGAGGGGCGGAGAACCACCATCCAGCTACATATGAAGCACATCAAAATTAATTGATAGGGCTTATAAAGTGGACTACCCAGTGAAACTCATGCTAGGTGGCTTATGCTTACTCCTTAATCACGTCGCTCAGCAGATCAGGATTTCAAAATACAGAAAATATCAAGAGCTCAAAGCACAATGAAATTACCCAGGGAATGTACCTGAGTGACTTGTGGAGAGGCTTCAGTGGGCTTTGGAGCTTCACGGGTGCAGAAGTATGAATATAGTCCCATCCCAACCACTGCAATCAGGATTCCAAGTATATTTCTCCAGCTAAACGGATCGTGCAGCAAGACATAGCCGAAGGCAAGAACCAAGCATGTCTTTAGATGGCCAAGGACTTGGTAAGTTACAGGAGACGTCTTCCCGATCACAAGGAAAGTGCTGAAGTTCACCGAGACTGATATCAGACAGGACAGCATGATGAAGAACTGCAGAAATGAGGACAAACTATGAATCACATGAAGCTGTGTCAAAAATCAAGGTAAGCTTTCACAGCCTAGTTCAATACTTACCAGAACTTGAGGTGTGTATGCAAAAGCAAAGACATTTTTGTTAGTCAGAAATCCATCGAGGAATGGACCAACAATGAACAGGGTCAATGCTTGGTATGGGCATGATTGGTACAGCAGCTGAGTTGAAGATACTTTGAACTTCTTTTGAATTGTATTGGTCATCTGATGGCTGGTGAAGGACTCAAATCGCACACCATAAAGCAAACATAATACTCAATCGTGAAGTTGTTTCAGCATTGTAACCAAGAGGCATATATTCAACAGGAAAGTATTAGAAATGAAGTGGCTGTTAAGAAAACACAGCAGCTGTAGGGAGTCACTTCTATCCATTATTTCATTAGCTAATACTGACAAACTACATGATGTGTAGCTAGTTACATGCAACATTTATTATATGCAGATGATTTGGCAAGCACAGAAAGTTTTACGGTAGAAGAAAACAACTACGTATTGTCAAAAGGATACAATTTGAGCAATACAGGTTGTGACGATTGCCAATAAAGACAGCACAGATCCCATAGCATTGAGCTGCAGATCAGTCACAGTTGCAACTCCAACACCAAAAAGGAGCACACTAAGGGAGAGCTGGATGTAGCGACTGCACAGTAAAGATAGAAAATCAGTCAGATGATAAATTATTACACAGCATGGTGGACATAGTGTATCAAAATACCAACCTAAACTTCTTCCTGAAGAAAAGAGTCTCCAATATAACAGTGCAGGGAATAATGGCCAGCTTTGTCATCTGGACATAAACAGCATTTTTAGCATGAGCTTGGTGTAGTGTAAGGTCAGACAACGCACTCATGCAACATGTAATAACTTAACTGAAACCCTTCTCCTAAGATGTCGTTTGCCATGAGAATATAGTAGGGACACTACTGCATGCGTCAAAGTCACACTAATTTTATGCACACTCAACGTCCCATCCAAAGCAACTATTGCCATTCTAGATAAGGAACTGAATTGACTATGAAACCTTGAAAAGTTCTAACACGGTGGAAGCAAGGAACAAACGCTTAAGTCGCTTACCTGATAGAAACCAACAGAATTGAAGCCCAGACTCAGATTGAGAAGCCCAATCGAGATGCCGTTGAGCACTCCGAACCCCATGACGGTCCTTGCGTCAAAAGGTTTGTGCTCAAAGAGCTTCATGCATAATGCCACATGAAGCGAACAGAATGTAACCAGGAGATGCCAGCTTGTCAACGTGGTGGCTGCACAATAAAGAACAAAGGTTGAGTTAAACTTCGGGGCAATCTACCTGCTTTTGTTTTACTAATATGTTCAGATGAACCACTATTTTCTTCTCAGCATATCGTTTGGCACTATGTAAGCTCACTCTAGCTCCCTTCTCCTCGGCATATTCATTCCAGTAAGTCACCCTAAGCATTAATAGCTGTAATTCATTCAAGCTGAGCACAGGACAAATTTATTTTGTTTTAATCTGATGTGTCGACCCGCGGCACGCCATGCTCGAGGAACTCCACCGACGGTGATTCCCCTCATCCACACAAAAAGGTAGCAACTGATTTTGCAGTTCACGCTAATAAACAAAATTCTCACAAGCCCAAGATTTCCACTAGCCACTGCCCACGGCCTTAAACGAATCTCGGCCTCGCGCGTCTACGAGCGCTACGCGGGCGAAGCATGGAGCGCAAGCATCCAGGGAGGCGAAGCGCCAGCGAGGGCAAGGAGCGGAGCACATCTGGGGAGGCGAGATTGGATCTCATACCGAAGATGAAGCCGAGGGCGCTCATGAGCGCCTTGTTGCAGATGACAATGGAGACCGAGGAGACCACGGAGAGGCTGAGCGCCCCCACCGTCCCCAGCTGGAACTTCTCCCCCGCCAGCCCCATCTCCGCCGGCCGCCTTCGCTACGGAGCACGGGAAGCAAGAAGCGGCAGCAGCAGCAGCAGCAGCCGACGAGCTTCCGGACGCGGACCACCGCCGGCAGGACCTGCGCAACAGGAAGAAGATCACATTCCGATCGAGCAGCCGCGGCAAGAGACGGGCTTCCCGCCGGCCGGTCAAAGCAACCGAGCAGCAGCACCACCAACCTCTTCGGAAATCCAAGCGCTCGGAGCTGGATCTGGGAGGGGCGCGCGCGGGGAGATCTGAGGGGGCGAGCGGCGAGGGATCTGATCGGGTCGGGGGGTCAGCTCCGCCCGCGGTCGGTCGGCAGCTGGTGCTGTGCAGTCGTGCTGCGTTCTTGGCCTCCACCCGTCCTCTCTCTCCTGCTAACCGGAGACGGAGACAGGGGCTTTTATATAAAAACGAGACATTTCCGCCCGGTGGTTCCGGGTTTGGTGGTGGGCGCTCGCCAGGGACCTGACCGTGATTATTAATCATAGCAAGGGGTGACTGGCGATTTGCTCCGGGGACATGTTTGATTAGAAGTAGTAGTACGCAGTAGGTGCTGGTGGCCACGTGTGTGAATGAGAGGGATTTTGTGATCGTTGGCGTTTGGTCGATCATCATTCGCCCCCTGCTGGACTCAACTCATTGAAATTGCTTTGGTGATTAGTTTATATTTATGCTCTCATTGGTATTAGGTAGTGCAAAAGTGAGCTTTTTTCCAATTCATTCAACTTTGAGCCGTCATGGTGTTTATAAATGTTTATGTATTTTTTCGAACTGAATAGCCGAATGTGTGATTGTGTGAATGATGGGCTTAGGGTGCGACATAAGCACGGGTGAAGGAGATGAGGGGAAGCGGGCGGATTGGTGGGGATGGGTGACGATGACTGGGATTAGCAACGATAAGAGGAGGTGAAGGCGATGAGGTTGCGACACAGCAGCAACGACGACATTTGTAGCGGTGGGTAATGGTTTTTCTAGGACTTGAAGATAGGTTGGTCGAGATGTGGGTGGTGCTCACGCCGCCCATGGCATCGATCAAAGTAGGGGTGGGACAACAGAAAGAGAGAGACGCGACAAGGGAAAGGGCGAAGGCCAGGATTGTGCAAGTGGGCGTTGGCGTGGTGGGGGGGAGCGTCACGCCGTTGGAGACGGTACCATCGGAGAAAGAATTCGCTATAATGTTGGTGTCCTTTTTGCGAAGTTACATGACCTTATTTGCAGAGGGAATACATAAGCAATATATCGTGTAACGCAAGCAAAAATAGAAGCAAATGACGCCTTTCAACGGAGCAACAACGGAAACAACAATTCTGCTTCGTTAATACGGAGCTTTCGGTGTTTTATCATTGCTGCTGCGTGGCATAGTGCAGCATGCAATGCAGCCCATGGTGTGGCCCAACAAGCAGAACGATAATACTTATCTGATCCCCTTTTATGCGTCACCGTTCCTAATCGAACAGCCAGGCACACGAGCACGTCATCGTTGCTACAATATTACATGCCATACACAACCGCCCAGTCCACACCCCACCGCCCCACCCCATCCTCTTTGTAGTGCCCAAACGTCCACACGCCGGTGTGCCCCGTTTAAGAGGTAGGCCACGGGTTTAGGGGATCGTCGAAAGACGTTGTAGTCATATCAATTGAAAAAGTTTGTTGGTTTATTTGTATTTTTCTCCATGGGTTTATGCGGTCTTTTAGTTTCGATGAACGCACCGCTTATGTATCCGCATTATATTCACACCGTGTTTGTTTTTTGTAGTACTATTTGTTTACTGAGTTCTTTTATGTGCTCATGTCCATGAAAATGATATAATATGAAAACAAATTTAGTAGCGAGCAGTTCCTTCTATTTCCGTCCCATTTCAAACATAAATAATACTCCCGTCATTCCAAAACATAGTGCATGTTTTTTTTCAAAAGTCAAACATGCACTATTAGGGAAAACCCTAGTAGTAGCGCGGGGTAATGGCCTAGCGCGCTACACTAATTGTTAGTAGTAGTAAGGGGTCTGACCCCGCTCTACTACTACTTGTGTTAGCAGCAGCGTGTGATAGGACCCCCGCTACTACTAAATAGCAGCAGCACCGGTTGTTGCCCCGCGCCACTACTATTCCTATGTATTTCATTTATTTATATTTATAGTTTATTTATACACTGTTATACATTTTTTTATACAATATCAATGAGCTTGTGGAAGAAATATGAATTAGATTAAAGTTGATGGATCAAAGTGACCAAGTTGAATTGGTAGGAAGATATGATGTGGGGACGGCACAAGTGTTGAATGAAGGCAATGCCTATCAATTCCAATTTGCATTGGGGTGCATATACGGAGGTTGTTGCATCCTGGAAAGTCAAATCACTTGAAGTGTCCAACCAAGGTATATCACGAGAAGAAGAGGGAAACGACCCTCGCGGCAACAGTCGGAGTCATTCCTTCAAGAACAGTCTAGAAGTCACACAAGGACCCCGACAAACTGAAAATCAACCTAAGCATCGGTCAATTAACATTACATATATCGAGTAACGACATAACAAATGGCCTATGTTTTGCCGGAATATCGTTTAATTCCCGCTCTGGCAAATCCCGGGCACTCGATATGTCCTACTTTCTAGCACAAATCATGCTGAAATTCATAGAAAATTTCGGCATGAGCTTTGCTAAAAATGGAACATATCAAGCGCCTGAAATTTGCCGGAACGGAAATGAATCAACATTTCGGTAAAACATAGGCCACACAGATTTGTTCCTCGGAAAATGCATCCGTGCATCCATTTTTTTGGCTTTTTTCAAAATGAAATAAAAGTGCATCAAACAATAATGCATCCATCCATGTAACAAACATACATACATCTACATATATATTAAAAAAACTAAACCTAAAACTAAATAGAGAGGAGAGGGAGGTGCTCACAGTGGGCGGGGTGGGGCCGAGCGGAGAGGGAGACGCGCCATGAGAAAGCATGCATATTCCATTGAGTGAAAAAATAGATAATCAAATATCTTATAACAACACTAAAAAAAATCAAATCTCTTATAACATTCTTTGATGACAAAGTAATAATGACATAACAATAATTCACAATATAATTGGCAACAACATATTTATATTTTATTCGATACCTAAAATATTTAAAGGTATTTGGTTAATGTAAATACCTAAAAAATTACTCCCTCTGTCCCGTAATATAAGAACTAGTGTCAAAAACGTTCTTATATTTTGGGACGGAGGGAGTATATTTTACTCAATACCTACAACATTTCTATATTCAAAAAACTATTCGATACCTAAAATTTTATATTCTATTATTATTTTTTACTAAAAATTTCTGTTCTATTACTATTTTTTTACTGAAAAAATTCTGTTATATCATTAGTTTTTATATTCTATTCTATTAGTAATTTTTATATTTTCTATTAGATTCTATTACTAGTTTTTATATTTTCTATTCTACTACTAATTTTTCTTTGCTGAAAATTTATATACCTAAGATATTACTAAATTAGGTTGGAGAGAGGAGGAGAAAGGAGGGAGGAGAGAGGAGGAGGGAGAAGGGCGCTGAGAGGCGGGAGGAGGGCAGTGGGAGGAGGAGGGAGGGCGACGACTTACCGAGGAAGGATGAGGGAGGAGGACGGCGGCAATGCGGCGACGACGGGATGAGGAAGAGGCAGTGGGTAGAGGAAGTGAGAGGGTCGACGGACGGGAGAGGGATAAGGGTGCCTTAGTAGTAGCGTGAGGCACGGGCCCACGCTACTGCTAAGCCCATTAGTTGTAGTGCGGGCCACATACCCCACGCTGCTACTAAGCGGGGCCGGAGAGCTGGGCCCGTGTATCTACAGTAGCAGTGCGGGTGAAGAGCTCGCGCTACTTATAATGGGCTTAGCAGTAGCGCGGGCCTGTGTCCCGACGCTACTACTGTTGCCAGCCCCTGTGGCACGGTGTGGACCACTTGGTAGTAGCGTCGGTAGTGCCAGTGTGGTGGGCCCGCGCTACTGCTAATGTCCATCTGCAGCGTTGGGCTTCAACTCGCGCTACAGTAGCGCGACACATTTACCCGCACCACTGCTACATGTCTATCTATATAGGTTTTTCCTTATTAGTGATGTCTATGTTTGACAAAGTTCATACAATAAACTATCAACATCTAAAATAAATACAAAGAAAAGTATAAAAATACACTTCAATGATGAAATATAGTGATACTAAAGATGTGTTGTGTATGTTGATATTTCTTTCATACAAACTTGGTCAATCATAAACATGTATGACTTTCAGAGAACTAAATATGCACCGCGTTCTGAAACAGAGGGAGTGGCAGTACGTAGTGATTTTCCATTGTCCATTTTTAGTCGGTGCGGCGGTGAGTGCCACTCTGTTTTGCTGTTTTAGTGCTCTCTCCCTGCAGTTTCACGTAAATGACAGTCAGCCCCAGGAAGAGGAAGCTGCTGCTGTGGCTGTGGCGCTGATTTCCATGGGAGTTTGGCAGTGGAGGACAGTGGTGCGTGGAAAGCCACAGCCAGTAGGGAACCAGGCCGTTCATACTAACTGGAGCACACCTCTCCAAATGGCAGGCCGAGTATATGAAAGGGGATCGCCGATAGGAACGTCAGCCACTTCTGAGAAATATTATCACCGGCGTGGCGGCGTGTGTGGGAGATAAAGAGAATGGACGTCGTCTTTTGGCGGCGTCCATATCTCTCTCTATTTGCCTGCCGTGGGTGCCTTGGAGGTACGTGTGCATGGATTTGTGGCGTTGCTCCGTTCGAATCTCCTGATTGTTCACCGTCACTGGTCTAGAAGACTACTCCCTCCGTTCTGATTTACTCGTCGTGGTTTTAGTTCAAATTGATTGCACCGGGATCTCCTTGCTAGATGGGGAATCTTGTGGCAGCGATTACTTGATGCGGTCAAATGCTGCAGCGATGGTCCGCATCTACAGCCCAGAGCACTCTTTTTTGTACTGGCTCCGCACTGCTTACTTATTACTAGTACTCTAGAATCCATGGACGTAAAAAAAGAATCTATTTGCATTTCTCTCCTTGGCAACGAGATGTGATCGTCGTCTTCTCACCGTCTCTCCGTGTGCTGTGGCCTCGCTTCCAAAACAATTCTTCTGCTACATTTTCTTCTTGGTTGGTTAGGCCGTGTGGATAAGGAGGAGGAGGGGAGGAAAGCGAGAGGCGCATGGCTAGCTTTTAGAGGGTTCGGTGGCGCGCCACTTTCTCCGCAATAAACATGGCGGAAATTCCCCATTGGCGTGGATATTAGTTGCTTAAGGCTGGTCACAGTGGGGAGGAACTTAGGAGTAACATCACACACTCCAATACAACTTTGCTTATGTGTCATATATTTAATGAAGAGAGAGGTGCTTGTGGTAACTAGCTAAGTTACCGGAACATCACACACTCCAAAAAACAATGAGTCTATAACCTAATAAATACATTGTTGCATGACACTACATAGATGTTCCTACCCACTGTGGAGGTAGTAACATAGTCTAAAAAAGTGTGTAAGTTACTAGACTATGTTCTTACCCATTGTGACCAGTCTAAGGGGCGTAACGGCGAGCTGTTGCGCTGGTTGGTTGGTTGGCTGGGTTCGCTCCCATGGGCACGGCCTCCACCTGAGCCAGACATCCGGTGCTTCTACGGGCTCCATTCTTCTCAGGCAGGGCCTTCTTCCCATGCACGGCGTCCCCATTGCATATTTCCACGCGCCACCGACACTCCCCCCCCCCCCCCCCCCCCCCCCCCCCTCCTCTGCTCCAAAGTCTAAATAAAGCCTACTCAGCGCCCCTCCTCTGCTCCAAAGTCTAAATAAAGCCTACTCAGCGCTCACTCACTCTTCTGTTCCAAGGCTGATCACTGCGCTGATATGGTTAATTAACAATGCCGTCCCATGCCAGAGCCGGTTTGGATGGATTTGTAGTATGCTCTTTGACTGGATTTTTGCATCTAGTAGTTCTTTTCTGAATGGAAGGTCATTTTCAGGATCAGTTCGGCCATTTTTGGTTCAGAGTTGAATTAAGTATCGGTGCTCTTAGAGAAATATACGCCTTGGGGAGACTGGCAATCCCCTTTGACCTTTCCTTGTTCGATGCAGTCGTTTGATGTTGCGGTACTGCTACCAACGACTACAGTAGATAGATGGCGATTGTTGTATCAAGAGTAAAGTGTTCTGCTAGAAAAGTATGCATGGTATTTGATTTTTTTTCCTTTATTGATAAAGTACGACACCTTCTGGTGCCAGCCCCTCTGGAGATATACGTAGGATCTGTAGGGTTGGGGGTTTGGGTGGCGCTAATTAAATTAGGAACAAATCTTTGACATGGATACGCCCGTGTATGGTTGTTGCCTAGGGCTAAACAGTGGGAGAATACCTCCGTCCCCATCCTGCATGCATATCCCTTCCCCAAAAACGTTAAACCCCTCAAAATAATTTTGTTTGCGGAGTTTTTTTTTAAGTTAAGGGCATCTCCAACGGCAACCCGTAAAAATCCTTCTGCATCCATCCGCGCGCAGGAGGATTGTTTCACGGACGCGGATGCGGGATAACGCCATTTCAACGCTAGGCGCATACATTTCAATTTTTTTTCATCAAACCGGATGAAATTCATACAAACACAGCCGGATTTCATACAAACAAGGCGAATTTAATTATATTCCGAACGTTTAGAACAAAAAAGACCCGCCACTAAACCTATCCTATGGCGGCGGTGCCCGTCATCCAAGCCCGTGTCATCCTCCTTCCGCCGTCTCCATGAGCACCGGCGATAAGACCGATGAAGTGAAGATGCCATCTTCGACGAGGAAGAGTAGAACACGGGAGATAGACCGACCCACATGGGACACCAGGCCATGCCGCCTCCCGTGGCTCATCCTCGAAGGAGTCTGCGCCTTATCCGTCGCCGGTGGACGTGAGGTCCACGGGGGAAATGGTGGCACCGGCATTGTCGTCGTCCCACCAGGCCGGCTGATAGTTCGTCCACGACGCATAGGAGGCGCAACTGGCGTTGTTCTCCTTCGTGATCGCCTGCAGCTGCGCCTCCACGACTGCCGCTTCCTAGCGAGCGGCGGCTTGAGCATGGACGACATCGTAGATGGCACACAGCTCTGCGACAAAATTTGGGTTCGTCGCGGCCATGGCCTCCTCGCTCGCGCGCTCGCTGTTGATATGGCCCTCCACCAGCCGGTGATGCTGCAGGAGGAACATGTTGTACTGGTGTACCTCCTGCGCCTGCTGGAATGCCGAGAAAGGCGCCGGCGGCTGTACCTCCGCCATGGCGGCGTTGAAGTGTGTTTGCACTTGCTCCATGGTGAAGTCGGCGTGCACAGGAGGCGCGGGAGCCGGGGCAGATTCGTCAGAGCCGGTCTCCATTATGGTGTCGCCCTCGTCGCCGGAGAGCCCGGGCGAGCTGGCCGGCAAGCCGGCCTCGATCCGCCTGGCACAACGGCTATGCCATGCGGCGGCAAGGGCGGCCACCGCTTGCTTCATATCTGGCAATAGACTGTCCCAAAGTGCTTTCCCGCTAGCGGTCATGGCGGATGCAGTGCAAGGGAGGAGGATGTGTTGGGGCTTGTGTTGTGCTGTGGAGTTAGTCAGATGTGGCTGCCTTTATATAGCGGATTCCGGTGAGGTGAGGCGTCCGAGTGCGTCAATGCGCAACGCCGGAGTGGCTTTCTCGGGCGGCGAGCCTGCTTAATGGCGGCATACCGACGAACAACGACATTTGAATGGGTGTGGTAGGTATTCGTCCCGTCCCGTCTAGTCACGCGTCTCCGGCATTGAACAGGCACGGACACCGGAGACGCGTCTCCGCCCTGAGCCGTCTTCAATATTGAGCGGCACGCTCTACAGCGTCATGAATGCAGGCAGCTGATGCCAGACGGGAACGCACGCGGGCGAGGGAGGAGGGATTTTGGTGGGCCTGAGCGGTCAGAAGCGGGCGTGGGATCGGTCCAGACTTCCACGAACCTCCCCACGTTTGTATACGGTTTGCGGGAGAATTCGCGTTCGGACCACCCTGCAAACCGATACAGGACTGCGTTGGAGGGTTTCCGCTGTCCGGACAGCGCAGTCCAAATGGTTGCGGGAGGTTTGCGGGTCTGTCTTGGAGATGCCCTAACACCGTCTAGTCCTTATTTCAAAATACTTTATCTCCTCAAATTTGAGCAGTGACCCCTCAAGCCGAGCCCATCATTTGAGCTACCAAATAAATGTTTCCTCATTTGCCCTCTCCCACAACGACTCCCATTGCCGATGTTGGTGCCCGCCGATGCGGAGTTATCGCCGCTTCGATATCAGAGACGGCTTGATCTTGTTGATGAAAGTCGGAAAGTCTTCGTGCACGTGCCCCTAAAGATCAACACCCTGGAGCCGCAATTGTCGTCATTGACCCTTGAATCAATCCAAAGTGTGTGACACCAAATTTCATTATTTGTGCACATGTGGTGATAAATCCTAACATCGCCGCTCCAGGGAGACTATAGGGATCTATGTCAGAGCACCGTCAAATCCGTATTGGCGGACGAATTTGACAAGGATTGAAGCACGAAAGATCAACTCAAAGATAAAGCATCGCCATTTACCCAAGCACCGTGCGAGGACAAAAAAACATAACCTAAATTGCTAGCCCGATCCAAGGCACCGAGATTTTCCCCTCCCTGCCGGCAGCCACGAAAACGATAGGCAGAGGGGAGGAGAATCCACAGAATGGCCGGTGAAGCTTTGGACGGGAGGAGATCTTTGCCCTAGCGCTTACGCGTGAGGGAAAGGACACGATATGTTTGCTACCGATTTTCCTCCTCTCATTAAATAAAAAATATATACCAGCAATATGTATCTTCTATTTCTAAATAGCTATAACCCGCTATCTATTTTTACTAGCCATGCAACAATGCCACATAAGCAAGTCGTGCATCCAAGTCATAAATCCTATTTTTTGCATTACACTATGCATGCAATTTAGCCACATCATATATTCATGCATGTTAATTATTCACAATTTTTTTTTGCACTAGATTTTGTATTGATGATATATGTGCTGGTCGATTTGTAGCATATCTACGCCGTTGACCTTTTACATTTTTGTTGTAAACGGTATTATTTTAATTGAAATTCAAATTTTTATACACTTCGTATGTTTTTCTGATTGCATTGTCCTTCCATTAGTTTTAGCTGTTTTTTTTGCAAGTATTTATGCATTCATTTTTGCAAGATTTCCCGCGGCAACGCGCGGGGCATCATCTAGTTAGCCAAGATTCAAGGGCCTGCATTCTGTGCAACAAATTGATCTTGCATAGATTAAGATGTGCGCCTCTCTCTTCCTTGATTTGATTAGGTTGGCGCATCAACTTTTATTTTTCTTTTGACAAAAAGGTTGGCACATCAACTAGCATGTAGCTGTGCAAGGAATTCAGCCGGGTACAAATCGAGCCAAATAATTGAGGAACGACCAGCACGCCGGCCCCAGTGTCCCATCCTTGAGTCATCGAAGCAACGTACCAGCAGGCAGGCAGCACGCCGGTTGCCGTCCCCTCCAAACTCTGCTTACAAAATACTCGTATTTCTCTTCCTTTTTTTGAGATCGAAATTAATGTATACTTTATCTTCCAAATGTAGATGTAGTGAAGAGCACGTTGGATTGTTCGAAATGCAGAGAGACTAGCAAACACGTAGTACGTACCACGTACGGCAATACTCGTACCGATGGATTCCCGCGTTATAAACGAGACCCCTCCCCGGCGTTGAACTGAAGTCAGAGGGTGCACACGCACTCTTTCAACGTCGATCGGCCGTTAGGAGAGGAGGGACCCCGATGGATGGATGCGTGGATCTCATGGTCCTAAACGCCACAAAGATTTCATACTTAAGGAGAGCCTTCCTTCACGTACAACTCCATGAATGCCTCGTTAAGGACAGGCGGTGCCCACAAGTCAATTAATTAAGCTCTTATTAGTACTAGCAGTTTTCTTCTCCAAAAGTATAATAAGTCAATCGCATATACTACTATTCCTATTTGCTTAGACATGCATATGTCAACATGTCATTCTGATTCTAACCGTGGAGAAAGAAGAAATGTGAAGGCATGGAGTGGGAACGAGCAAAGCTATGGGCGGGGGACATGAGTTGACTGCGGCCAACCGTGGAGTACCATGCATGTCGGTGACTTCGGACATGGATCTCACTCACTCATCCAACGTTGGAGTCAAGCGTCTTGCATTTCCTGCCGCCGACATTTTCCGTCCTTTTCTTTTCTTGAGTGTTGCATTTCCCGTCCTCGATGCATGTGATTTCTACGTTATCGGTGCTCGTCGTACTCGTACGTGCATGTCCTTTTTTTTTTTCAGTTTCCTGTTGAATTGGATGTCAGGACAACCAGGAGTAAATCAGCTACCGTCCCATCGCCATGAAGTTTCAGTGGCACATTATTTGGCCTTTCATATACTAGCCGGTGTCCATGTTCTCCTACCGTCGTACTGGTCCAGTCAGGCAGAGTCAATAGGGACGGTGCATGGCGTTCATCAATCGATGATCCTAGTTCCTAGGCTACTAGCTACGTTGGGGTCAAGCGTGTACCTCTGCATTTCATGCTGCCGACATTTCTCGTCCTTGACACATGCATGATCTATACGTGACCCATCGGTTGGTCGTCTTCTCTTTTCTTTTCCGGTTGGATTGATGGACGTTAGGACAACGAGGGGGTTGATCGGCTTCAGTCGCATCGCCATCAAGTTTCAGTTGCTTGCTTGGCATTATTGCAAAGCAAATTAAGTACCATCAAGTAGCTAGATATCCGTTTGATCGACGTCCATGTTCTCCGACCATCGTCCTGGACTCCTGGTCCAGCTAGTTAGAAAAACACCTACTGGATGTTTTCTTTTGTTGATGTAAAAATGAGTTTATGTACATAGGCTCAAAGTTACCGAAGAAGAGGACGCATCGCGATGTCCTCTGCCCAACAACCGGGGGTGAGGACCTTGGCGTGTGCATCACAATGAGTTTATGTACGTGTGCATCACAATGACGATGGCGTGGTGGCCCTTGGCCTTTTTCGCCAAGTTCTCCCAGTAAGGTCTTGTACAATGGGAGGTGCTTAGGGGAGGTGCTTATGTACGTTAGGACAACCAGCTTCAGTCGCATCGCCATCAAGTTTCAGTTGCTTGCTTGGCATTATTGCAAAGCAAATTAAGTACCATCAAGTAGCTAGATATCCGATTGATCGATGTCCATGTTCTCCGACCATCGTCCTGGACTCCAGGTCCAGCTAGCTAGAAAAAAACACCTACTAGATGTTTTTTGTGTTGATGTAAAGATGAGTTTATGTAACACCCAACCCCCGGCAAATCGATGTGCCGGGGAGAAGGCCCGATGCAGATGATGGTGCTGCCGGCGCCGCCTGACGGTGATGGTGATGGTGCGACCGGCGCTCAGTCCAACTCGCCGTCGTCGTCCTCCCCACCGGTGTCCACCTCGCCGCGGTTGCTTGAGGAGGAGCTTTCGTCGTTGGTCGAGCTCTCCGCGCAACACCCTAAATGAACACCCGAGCTCCTGAAGACCTTGATGGAGAGGAGATCGGCCTCCATCAGCTTGAAGTGAAGAACATGCCCCTCCGCCAAGCTGTGGGCACGTGCGAAAGTTTTCCAGCCACGCCGGAGGAGCATAACATAAGGTGCGGGAAGCTCAGTGTTCACCCACATGCTGCCATTACAACAGCCTCTCATGTGCAACCTCAACCCCGGCGGCCGGTCAACCTCCAATACCCTTGCGAATGGCCCAGGAAGCCGAAGACAGCCGCGTGGGGGCTCACGCAGCTTGGCGATGAATTCCAGCATTGTACCCTGACGTGGCCCTCCATCGGAGCGGACACAGTTGGGGAAGGAGTAACTGCGCCACCGTCGTGTCCTCCTCGGCCGCGAGCGCTGCGGCGGCCACGACCGCGTCCTATGGCTCCGCCCTACGCACTGGACTCTGCCCCTGCGTCGCCAGCGGTAGCAGGGAGGCGGTGCCTGGAGGAGGCCCTCGTCACCACTACTGGGGGACACTACAAAAAAAATACACTTCCGTGATGATACGTGTTTGTCACAGTAGGTCACGTTTTCTGTCATGCTTATACATCCATGACGATTTTATGACAGAATCAAGATAGTCATACCTATGGTGTCGTAGAAGTGTTCCATGACATTACCAAAATTATCATCATGGAAGTGTCCACTTCCATGACGATAAATCACGCGTCATATAAGTGCTTTCGTCAAGGGTGAACGACACGTGGCATCCACCGTAACGGGACGCCGTTAAGCTATCGGGTCCGATTTTGGATCCGATAACCCGCTAACAGCCACGACCAATGCCGATTTTCCACGTGTAAAATTCTCATTGGCCGACGGAACCACATGTCAGCTTCGCATTGGCACAGGTTTCACTTATCCAATGGGCGAGATGCACCTATGATAGGTTGACACGTGGACCGACCCAAAAGTGGCCCATAAAGATCAAATGGGCCGGCCCAACTAAAGACCCACAAGATTTTGCGGACCATAATGGGCCGGCCCAGCTAAAGGCCCACGAGATTTTGCGAACCATAATGGGACGGCCCAGCTAAAGGCCCACAAGATTTTGCAGACCATAATGGGCTGGCCCAGCTAAAGGCCCACGAGATTTCGCCACTCATAATGGGCCGGCCCAGCTAAAGGCCCACGAGATTTTGAGGACACTAGTGGGCCGGCCCATTAACAGGCTGCCATGTTTTGGGCCAAATGTCGGCCCATATTTGATCCAGTCCATTAACAGCCCGCCACATTCCGGGCCTAATAAAGGCCCATATGAGATCCGGCCTGTTAAAAGCCTACCACGTTCTGGGCCAAATTACGGCCCAGATCAGATCCGACCCATTAAGAGGCTTTGGGCTAAATTATGGCCGATATCAGATTCGGCCCGTCAACTGGACGCTATGCTTTTGGGCCCACTTGCTAAAGGCCCATTTAGTAATTCGACCTGATATTAGTTTCGGCCTGTTAAAGGCCCGTTTAACATTTTGGCCCTATATTTATTTCGGACTGTTAAAAGCCCGTCATATAGTTGAGCCTAACTACGGCCCGGTTTGCATCCGGCCTGCTCACAACCGATAATCTGATTGGGCCAAACAAGGACCGAGACAGTTTTGGCCTGGTGACGGCCCGTGATGTGATTGGCACAATCATGGGCCGGGGTCTATTTCGGCCTGCTGCCGGCCCGTGAGCTGTTCGGCACGTTTCAGGCCCAACCTACTTTTCAGCCTCCTAAAAGCCCATTGAGTTTTCTTGCGAAAATAGGGTCAGCGGTTTACTCGGCCTATTAAAGGCCCGAATGTACTAGTGGGCCAATTTACATTTAGGCCTGTTAACGGACCAAATGACGGGGTCCATGCTGCGGATCATACATAGTGATTTGCATGACGGCCCGATTATGTACCGTAATTTTATGGTTTGACCAGTTTACTGTGAAGACATGATATATATACATTAAAATAACTGCAGCATCATGAATAAGAAAAAACCTAGACTATACAATAAAGAAATTACGACATATTACATCCACTGGGCATCAAAGTTCGCCACTTTGATAATAAAGCACAAGCAGACAGCAGATTACATACATTTAGGGCTGCAAACGAGTCGAGTTCGAGCGAGTTGGATTAGGCTCAACTCAACTTATACTAAAATTCGAGCGAGCTCAAACTGAGTGAAGCTCAAGGTCGAGCGCTAGAAAGTGGCTCATGCTCAGCTTGTAACGATCTCGAGTCGATCTCGAGATAAATAAGATGATATTTTTAGCAATCTAAGGCAATTTTTCGAACAAGATCTGCCACAGCACAACATCAGAAACTATTATAGAATATTATTTTAATCAAAACGGTGATAATATATCTTTTTCAAGGTAGTGTATTCTCTCAATGAAGACAAGTAACTAATAGCAAGAGATCCTTGATGAATTGCCAAGAGAAGAAAACAAAGTTGGATCTACTCACAAACGTTGAAAAAATAGCAGGATATTTAACACGCAGCTGACCATGTACCAAATTAAGGCCTAATTTTTCTCCGTGCTTAATTAAGCTTCCTAGTTTGCTAGTAGATAAAATGAAGAGAAACCATACACCACATATATGATAGTAAATCATCATATTTCCTTTTAATTTATATCAGGATTATGTAATACAATTGTATTATATCGAGCTATCGAGTTGAAATCGAGCGAGCCATGGTTGGCTCAAGATCAACTTGTTTCTCGATCAAGCTACAAAAAGGTGCTCATACTCGACTCATTTCTTATTGAGCCGATCTCGAGTCGAGCCAAAAAACGAATCGATCTCGAGCGGCTCATGAGCATCGAGCTTTTCTTGCAGCCCTACATACATTGGGAATCAAAGATCACCACCAGTGCAAATAAACACGCCGACAAAATAATATACAAAACCGACAACACTCCAATAGAGTTCAAGAAAGGTTAGCCCTGCTCGGGAGGTGCAGCGCAAGCAGCTGAGCAAGCTGATGAGACTGCGCTTGTTTGACACTTATATCCTCCTCACTCTGAAAGATAAACAAGCAGACAGATGACAAGTTTTGCACATATAAGTATCATTGTTGACAATTCATCACCTTTCTTACTGACAAATAAAGTGACACAGTTTAAAATAGCATTAACACAATATGGTATTGTTCAGGTCAAGACATGATAGGAAATGACATTGTGAAGGAGTTGGCAGCTTCACGACACCATTGGATTACAGATCAAGAACTCATAAGTATCAATGGTTAGTGTGTTATCAATTTATCCATTTCAGATTGGCAAATAATGGTTTAAATAATAGTAGAATGATATGACATTGTTCATAGTTAAGACATTGCAGAATATGACATTGTGCTGTAGTGGGTAGGTTCACCACACCACTGGATTACGGATCAAGAACAGAAGCATACATGCAGTGCAAAAGAAGATCACTTGCTTTGTATAGTTTAATTTACATGGTATGAAGAAGGAACTTGGTTGTACAACTGAAAACTTAAATTGAGAAGGACAAACTTTTGTTTATGAACTACTCCCTCTGTCCCATAATATAAGAACGTTTTTGACACTAGTGTAGTGTTGAAAACGTTCTTATATTTTGGGACAGAGGGAGTACACAATAAACTTTAAACATGCAATTTGATGCAAACACCAAAAATAAACAGTTATTGCAGTCATGCCTAACCAAATATACACAACAAAGTTTGAAGGCTTGAGAAGGACAAACTTATATTATTGGTGAAGACAGGCTCTATAAAGCCCTTGTCCATGCTGATGGGGGGGGGGGGGGGGATTCAAGAAGTTTACCATAGAATCTTCTTCATAAGCATTGCCTTTATTCTACATTTTGTTAAGAGTAAATATAGATGTGATAATATAAGAAAAATGGAGAATATTTAAGATAAGATGAAGAGTGATGCTACATAACCAAGTAGCTATAAATGTAAGTACAATGATATAGGCAAAAGGTACAACCAAGAGCAATGCAGAGAACTTCTTCAGTACCATCGGTGTTATCCAACCTTATGGTAAGAGTAAATATAGATCTGATGTGTAGAAAATGGAGGGCAAAGGAAAATAAGCTGCAGAGTGATGGTACATGAACAACTACCTGTCAATATAAGTACACTTATAAAGGACAGCAGGTACTTACAAGAACAATGCAAAGCTAAAAAATTTCATTGGCATTGGATATATTCTACACTAATGTAACCATTCATATAGATCAGATAATTTGGAGCGAACAATTGATAAGCAAGCTATCATGCATACTGCTGTCACATAATGAACCAGGTATGTATGCAAGTACTGTGATACAGGACAACAGGTACTAACAAGAGCAAAGCAATGGGCAACATATTTGCGATATCCTGTCGTTCTTTTCAAACCGGAATTCTTCTTCGAGCAGATTTCCTGCAAAAAAGATCCGTAAGGCACATGCGGAAAAGTAGAAGTTCAAATTGTCATGCGATATCATAGACAATACCTCATCCTGGGAACGGGACCAGTGCATAAAAAGGTTTTTCCGTTCAATATCTTCTAAATTTAGCACAGGAGAATTCAACGGAAATTCATTTATAGACTTGCCATCAAAGTGTGATTTCCTCAGGTAACACCGATACTGCTGCAATGCTTCCTTGAAAAGTGCAAGCAAGCTTTGCTCATCATGACTATCCAGATTGACCCTCGCCTACTTACAACAATGTAGTGTAAATCATTGATGTTTTCAATCAGCAGAAAACAGGAAAATAATCACCATGAATAATAGCACTTACACGTAAGTGGGACAGGAAGATGTGAAAATGGTGTTTGTCTTCACTATAATCCTCCCATGATGGGAATATATGCACATAGTCCCTAAAAACATTGAAAGCATTGTCTTTTAAACTGGGAATAACTGGAATGGGGTTCCAATCTGCAGGAATTGGCCGTCTCTGCAGTTGGGATAGGTCTTCGGCCGGTGGACTTGCTGTACTTTTTGTTGGAGTGGGATTTTTCTGTGGTACAGCTGGTGCTATGGCAACTGAAATCGGCATACCTTTTGCTGGAGTGTAGGTCCTGTGTGGTGGGGCTAGTGGTGTGGCCAGTGAAGTATGGGTACAGTCTGCTGGAGTTGGTCCTATGTTTTGTGTCACTGGTTGTACAACCAATATAAGTGGGGTGCTGTCTGATTTCTCCGGCACCACCCCGTTTTTCAAGGACTTTGCTGGTGCTCCTTCAGGTTCGGCAATCACCCTCTTCCTTTTTGATGTCTGATGCACAAGAACAACATTTGAGTGGAAAAACATGGTATGATGACAGATGGAATATGTATTGATAATGGATGGGCATAGCATCTCGACATATATGATGAGTAAACTAAGCAGATGGCGGTGCAACAAAGTAGAAGAAATGAAAGACAACATATGTAAGATACGAGCAATCAATAAAACCTTGCCAAATTAGAATAGGCACCTTGATGGGTGAACAGGACATGCCATCTGCCTTTGACTCCTCAGGGTTAGAATAGTCATTAGGATCATATTCTGAACAAGAGTCAACATGTGGGGAGCGTATGAGTTTCATTGCATCCAAAATGGCACTCAATGCCTTGGTGCCAATTTTGTAAGTCATTGCAGTGTTTAGCTTCAAGAGTGGACTGCTGCTAGTGCGACACAAAACAGCTACACAGATCATAGTGTAGATATAACGGGAAAACCTTAAGATCAGAGTAAAATCAGCAAAGTGGAACTTGCTGGAATATATGTGCTAGTATTGCCGGTACAGCTAGAAAGGCTTCGGATACCAGCTCTCTTCAACTGAAGGTGCGGTACTGTTAATATCAGTGTAACTCTCAAAGGCGACACAATTCCCCGCATTTCCTTGCTATTCTTATAGGATTCAAGTGGGCAGGCCACTACAAATCCTATTCCTATGTTTACAAAATCCTATGAATCAAAGAGGCCCAAAGAGTTTAAAATGTCCATCACAACTGACCGTATAGACCTCTACACTGCAAATGTCCCTGCTCATCTTCACTACAAGGAACATACTGTACTACTATCATACTCCCTCCGTTCCAAAATATAAGTCTTTGTAGAGATTTCCACTATGGATCACATACAGATGTATCCAGATACATTTTAGAGTGTAGATTCACTCATTTTGCTCCATATGTAGTCCATGGTGGAATCTATACAAAGACTTGTATTTTGGAACGGAGAGAGTACTTATTAAAGAAGAACGGAAGAGGAACATGCTAAACAAGAGCAAGCAAATTTTGGATAATAAAATGTTTGTTGCACAGTGCACACACATGATGAACCAGAGCGCATTAAGAATGCAGCTCCCTGCTATCTCTCTATATGTGGTGCACGTGCTTTTCGAAAGTAAAGTAGGAACATCAGCTGACCAATTAAACGTTATCTGTTTTAGTAATGTCAGCATCATATCAGATTTGTATTTGAGCAACAAGTTTGGAATTAAGAGTGGCATGTTGTTTAGCTTGATGGATTCAAGAGCAGTGCTAAGTAGGTACGATGATAGTACTGAATATAAAGGCATGTCTGCATGCAAGTCGCATGACTTTTGTCATTTGGGTCAGTCGACCATTTCAGGCGGTTGGATGAAGATCCTACGTCTCCTAACCCTTCTTCTCCACTGTCTCTGATTCTTCCCATACAGAACATCGCACGGGCTGCCGGCCGGACCACCGGCCCCCACCGCCTGTGTTCCTCCGCCACCCCCACCCCCACCCCCGCCCCCACCCGTGTCGAGTTTTATTTGTTCGGCGAGGCCCCACCACCGCCCCCCACAACCACCGTCCCCACCCGAGCCCCTTCCTTCGCACCGGCAAACTCCGGCGAGCTCTGAAAAATCGACTGACCCAATTTTAAAATTTAGTCTACTGTGATTTAACTAGTGTGGAATATAAAAGGGGAAAACCATAAGCATTGCGAGAATAGTGTTGAGTGTGCCATGGTGGATCTGAAGGTGCAAACCGGACAAAGGCAACTTCGCAACCAATGTTTGCTTTCAACTAGCAAGTAAGTGATGGACAAGAAATCAGAGTAAAGCAGTGGCGATCTATTTTCTTGCTGTGATAAATAAGTTGAGCAGATACGAAAGAGTACCGCCTCTGGTGCAGCGCCGTGTATGCATCTGCTGAGAATTTGACGGTGCTGCGGTAGCGATGGCTGTCGGCGGCATGGAAGCAGATCTAGGAGGGTAGACGGTGGCGGCAGGGCGCGGTGGACGAGAGGTCACAGGAGCGGCGCCGGCAAGGTGGATGACGGCGGGGATGAAGCGAGAGGACGGGATGCAAGGATCCCGGTCCGAAGCCATGGATGAGAGAGGTCGATCTCTTGTAATGGACGACGACGTTGGGGTATCAGCTCCGGCATGGTGGAAGAGGCCGGCGGTGGATAGGGTGGCGAACATAGGAGGCTAGGGTGGAGAGGGTGTTTTGGCGCCCACAAAGTACGAATGGGGAAATTGAGGGAGAGAGGAAGGGGGAAATCATGTCCTCAGGGCGCGCTTATCTCAAATGCGAGGAAATTTACAAACTTAGCCCCCGTTTCAAATTTCCTACATCACAACAATATTAGTCAGTTGGGGATAGGACGGTAATCTCTGATACACCAAATATTTGCCGACGAGAGTTTGTTTTTGGCGCCCACCGTGTATGAATCGGGGAGGGAGTCGATTTCGGCCGAGGAGACAAAGTGTTTTGGTGCCCGCCGTGTATGAATCCGGGTGAGAGGTAGTTATGTCACGTTTGAGTGAAATTACAAACCTACCCCTATCAAAACCTCTAGAAATCGAGCCGATAGGCTTTGCGTGGCAGGGATAGGCAGTAATTTCCATCTCGCAGATTTTGATTTCGGGCGGTTACTGTGACTTTCCCCGCTTCGTTCAAATTTTGCAGAGTGCACGTTTACCGTGCCAACTCAATTTGAATCCCATTTGTATTCTATTCTTTCCGGGCAGGATCTATTTTAAATTGGAATAAAATTCTATATACATCATTTTTTGTATATACTTTCAAAAGCACAACAAAGAATCCTGCTACTTTATATGTATAATATGATTTACAAATACAATGATCTCAAAATCATAAGGTTGAATTCAAAAAATTTAAACCAAATTATGTTCTACTAAAATGTATGCATCAGTAATATCTACATATTAAATAACATAGATGCGCGTGAATTCATATGCATATGCATGTTTGATAGATCAATTTTGGTTTCGGGCGGTTAATGCGACTTTCCCCGCTTCGTTCAAATTTTGCAGAGTGCACGTTTACCGTGCGAACTCAATTCGAATCCCGTTTGTATTCTATTTTTGTTTGAGCAGGATCCATTTTCGATTGGAATAAAATTCTATATACATCATTTTTTTATATATACTTTCAAAAGCACAACACCCTTTATACATAAATATGGTTTACAAATGGCATGATCTCAGATTCATAAGGCTGCATCCATCAATTTGGATTTTCAAATATTTGAAATTATGTTGAAATCCAATGTATGCACTCCTCGCTAACTGTCTCCAATTTATGTGTGTTTCATGCGGGCTTTTTACTTCTCAAACATGTATATGTGTTTCACACACGCAACATATAGTTTAATCCCGTTTAGACATTAATTGCATATAAACCATGCATTGTTTCTAATTAAAGAATCTATGGATCACCAATATTAATAAACTATATAACATTACACATGTCCCCAAATTCAAATGAATATGCATGTTTGATACACCAATTTGCGTTATGATATTATCGATGTCATGATCTCCAGTTTAAATATTTGAATCCCCTTTAATCCAGATATTCATCTCATATAGCTATCACTCATGCTTATATAGGAGTATCTCTCTACACCTATACGCGTTCATCGTCTCTTGGGTATCTCTCGTGCTACCTGTATGTCGACAATGATCTTTTATCTTCGTAACACTGACGGTACTCTCTCCCTCGTGTTGGGGAACGTAGTAATTTTAAAAAATTTCCTACGCACATGCAAGATCATGGTGATGATATAGCAACGAGGGGAGAGTGTTGTCTACGTACCCTCGTAGACCGAAGCGGAAGCGTTGACGCAACGTAGAGGAAGTAGTCGTACGTCCTCCCGGTCCGACCGATCCAAGCACCGTTACTCCGGCACCTCTGAGTTCTTGACACGCGTACAGCTTGATGACGCACCCTCGATCTCCAATCCAGTAGAGGCGCCGAGGGGGAGTTCTGTCAGCACGACGGCATGGTGACGATCTTGATGTTCTCCTGTCGCAGGGCTTCGCCTAAGCACCGCTACAATATGACCAAGGTGTAATATCGTGGAGGGGGGCACCGCACACGGCTAAGGAACGATCAATGATCAACTTGTGTGTCTAGGGTGCCCCCCTACCCCCGTATATAAAGGAGGGAGGGAGGAGGTGGCCGGCCCAAGGGGGGGCGCACCATAGGGAGGGGGAAACCTACTCCAAGTAGGTTTCCCCTCCTTTTCCTAATCCAACATGGAGGGGGAAGGAAGGAGTAGTACTAGTAGGAAGGAGAAGGGGGAAGGAGAAAAGGAAAGGGGGCTGGCCCCCCACCCAATTCGGATTGGGCTTGGGGGGGGGCGCCCCCTCTCTTGCTCCTTCTCCCTCCCTTCTACTAGGGCCCAATAAGGCCCATATACTTACCGGGGGGTTCCGGTAACCTCCCGGAGCTCCGGTATATTCCCAAACTCTCCCGGAACCTTTCCGGTGTCCAAATATATCCGTCCAATATATCAATCTTTATGTCTCGACCATTTCGAGACTCCTCGTCATGTCCGTGATCACATCCGGGACTCCGAACAACCTTCGGTACATCAAAATACATAAACTCATAATATAACTGTCATCGAAACCTTAAGCGTGCGGACCCTACGGTTCGAGAACAATGTAGACATGACCGAGACACGTCTCTGGTCAATAACCAATAGCGGGACCTGGATGCCCATATTGGTTCCTACATATTCTACGAAGATCTTTATCGGTCAAACCGCATAACAACATACTTTGTTCCCTTTGTCATCGGTATGTTACTTGCCCGAGATTTGATCATCGGTATTCAATACCTAGTTCAATCTCGTTACCGGCAAGTCTCTTTACTCGTTCTGTAATACGTCATCTCATAACTAACTCATTAGTTACATGCTTGCAAGGCTTAGGTGATGAGTATTACCGAGAGGGCCCAGAGATACCTCTCCGACAATCGGAGTGACAAATCCTAATCTCGAATTATGCCAACTCAACATGTACCTTCGGAAACACCTGTAGTACTCCTTTATAATCACCCAGTTACGTTGTGACGTTTGGTAGTACCCAAAGTGTTCCTCCGGTAAACGGGAGTTACACAATTCTCATAGTTACAGGAACATGTATAAGTCATGAAGGAAGCAATAGCAGAATACTAAACGATCAAGTGCTAAGCTAACGGGATGGGTCATGTCAATCACATCATTCTCCTAATGATGTGATCCCATTTAATCAAATGACAACACATGTCTATGGTTAGGAAACATAACCATCTTTGATTAATGAGCTAGTCAAGTAGAGGCATACTAGTGACTATATGTTTGTCTATGTATTCACACATGTATCATGTTTCCGGTTAATACAATTCTAGCATGAATAATAAACATTTATCATGATATGAGGAAATAAATAATAACTTTATTATTGCCTCTAGGGCATATTTCCTTCAGTCTCCCACTTGCACTAGAGTCAATATTCTAGATTACATAGTAATGATTCTAACACCCATGGAGTCTTGGTGCTGATCATGTTTTGCTCGTGAGAGAGGCTTAGTCAACGGGTCTGCAACATTCAGATCCGTATGTATCTTGCAAATCTCTATGTCTCCCACTTGGACTTGGTCCCGAATGGAATTGAAGCATCTCTTGATGTGCTTGGTCCTCTTGTGAAATCTGGATTCCTTTGCCAAGGCAATTGCACCAGTATTGTCACAGAAGATCTTCATTGGTCCCGATGCACTAGGTATGACACCTAGATCGGAAATGAACTCCTTCATCCAGACTCCTTCATTTGCTGCTTCAGAAGCAGCTATGTACTCCGGTTCACATGTAGATCCCGCTACGACGCTTTGTTTAGAACTGCACCAACTCACAGCTCCACCGTTTAATATAAACACGTATCCGGTTTGCGATTTAGAATCGTCCGGATCAGTGTCAAAGCTTGCATCGACGTAACCATTTACGACTAGCTCTTTGTCACCTCCATATACGAGAAACATATCCTTAGTCCTTTTCAGGTATTTCAGGATGTTCTTGACCGTTGTCCAGTGATCCACCCCTGGATTACTTTGGTACCTACCTGCCAAGCTTATTGCTAAGCATACGTCAGGTCTGGTACACAGCATTGCATACATGATAGAGCCTATGGCTGAAGCATAGGGAACACCTTTCATTTTCTCTCTATCTTCTGCTGTGGTCGGGCATTGAGTTTGACTCAACTTCACACCTTGTAGCACAGGCAAGAATCCTTTCTTTGCCTGATCCATTTTGAACTTTTTCAAAATTTTGTCAAGGTATGTGCTTTGTGAAAGTCCTATTAAGCGTCTTGATCTATCTCTATAGATCTTGATGCCCAATATGTAAGCAGCTTCACCGAGGTCTTTCATTGAAAAACTTTTATTCAAGTATCCCTTTATGCTATCCAGAAATTCTATATCATTTCCAATTAATAATATGTCATCAACATATAAAACTAGAAATGCTACAGAGCTCCCACTCACTTTCTTGTAAATACAGGCTTCTCCAAAAGTCTGTATAAAACCATATGCTTTGATCACACTGTCAAAGTGTTTATTCCAACTTCGAGATGCTTGCACCAGTCCATAAATGGAACGCTGGAGCTTGCACACTTTGTTAGCACCTTTTGGATCAACAAAACCTTCAGGCTGCATCATATACAACTCTTCTTCTAGAAATCCATTCAAGAACGCAGTCTTGACATCCATTTGCCAAATGTCATAATCATGAAATGCAGCAATAGCTAACATGATTCGGACAGACTTAAGCATCGCTATGGGTGAGAAAGTCTCATCGTAGTCAACCCCTTGAACTTGTCGAAAACCTTTCGCAACAAGTCGAGCTTTGTAGATAGTAACATTACCATCAGCGTCAGTATTCTTCTTAAAGATCCATTTATTCTCAATGGCTTGTCGATCATCGGTCAAGTCAACCAAAGTCCATACTTTGTTTTCATACATGGATCCCATCTCAGATTTCATGGCCTCTTAGCCATTTTGCGGAATCTGGGCTCATCATCGCTTCCTCATAGTTCGTAGGTTCATCATGGTCAAGTAACATGACTTCCAGAATAGGATTACCGTACCACTCTGGTGCGGATCTTACTCTGGTAGACCTACGAGGTTCAGTAGAAACTTGATCTGAAGTTTCATGATCAATATCATTAGCTTCCTCACTAATTGGTGTAGTTGTCACAGGAACCAGTTCTTGTGATGAACTACCTTCCAATAAGGGAGTAGATACAGTTATCTCATCAAGTTCTACTTTCCTCCCACTCACTTCTTTCGAGAGAAACTCCTTCTCTAGAAAGGATCCGAATTTAGCAACGAAAATCTTGCCCTCAGATCTGTGATAGAAGGTGTACCCAATAGTCTCCTTTGGGTATCCTATGAAGACACATTTCTCCGATTTGGGTTCGAGCTTATCTGGTTGAAGTTTTTTCACATAAGCATCGCAGCCCCAAACTTTAAGAAATGACAACTTTGGTTTCTTGCCAAACCATAGTTCATAAGGCGTCGTCTCAACGGATTTTGATGGTGCCCTATTTAACGTGAATGCGGCCGTCTCTAAAGCATAACCCCAAAACGATAGCGGTAAATCGGTAAGAGACATCATAGATCGTACCATATCAAGTAAAGTACGATTACGACGTTCGGACACACCATTTCGTTGTGGTGTTCCAGGTGGCGTGAGTTGCGAAACTATTCCGCATTGTTTCAAATGTAAACCAAACTCGTAACTCAAATATTCTCCTCCACGATCAGATCGTAGAAACTTTATTTTCTTGTTACGATGATTTTCTACTTCACTCTGAAATTCTTTGAACTTTTCAAATGTTTCAGACTTGTGCTTCATCAAGTAGATATACCCATATCTGCTCAAATCATCTGTGAAGGTGAGAAAATAACGATATCCGCCACGAGCCTCAACATTCATCGGGCCACATACATCTGTATGTATGATTTCCAACAAATCTGTTGCTCTCTCCATAGATCCGGAGAACGGTGTTTTGGTCATCTTGCCCATGAGGCACGGTTCGCAAGTACCAAGTGATTCATAATCAAGTGATTCCAGAAGTCCATCAGTATGGAGTTTCTTCATGCGTTTTACACCGATATGACCTAAACGGCAGTGCCACAAATATGTTGCACTATCATTATCAACTCTGCATCTTTTGGCTTCAACATTATGAATATGTGTATCACTACTATCGAGATTCAATAAAAATAGACCACTCTTCAAGGGTGCATGACCATAAAAGATATTACTCATATAAATAGAACAACCATTATTCTCTGATTTAAATGAATAACCGTCTCGCATCAAACAAGATCCAGATATAATGTTCATGCTCAACGTAGGCACCAAATAACAATTATTCAGGTCTAAAACTAATCCCGATGGTAGATGTAGAGGTAGCGTGCCGACCGCGATCACATCGACTTTGGAACCATTTCCCACGTGCATCGTCACCTCGTCCTTAGCTAATCTTCGCTTAATCCGTAGTCCCTGTTTCGAGTTGCAAATGTTAGCAACAGAACTAGTATCAAATACCCAGGTGCTACTGCGAGCATTAGTAAGGTACACATCAATAACATGTATATCACATATACCTTTGTTCACTTTGCCATCCTTCTTATCCGCCAAATACTTGGGGCAGTTCCGCTTCCAGTGTCCAGTCTGCTTGTAGTAGAGTTTCAGGCTTAGGTGCAGACTTGGGTTTCTTCTCTTGAGCAGCAACTTGTTTGCTGTTCTTTTTGAAGTTCCCCTTCTTCTTCCCTTTGCCCTTCTTCTTGAAACTAGTGGTCTTGTTGACCATCAACACTTGATGCTCCTTCTTGATTTCTACCTCCGCGGCTTTCAGCATCGCGAAGAGCTCGGGAATAGTCTTGTTCATCCCTTGCATATTATAGTTCATCACAAAGCTCTTGTAGCTTGGTGGCAGTGATTGGATAATTCTGTCAATGACGCTATCATCCGGAAGATTAACTCCCAGTTGAATCAAGTGATTATTATACCCAGACATTTTGAGTATATGCTCACTGACAGAACTGTTCTCCTCCATCTTGCAGCTGTAGAACTTATTGGAGACTTCATATCTCTCAATCCGGGCATTTGCTTGAAATATTAAATTCAACTCCTGGAACATCTCATATGCTCCATGACGTTCAAAACGTCGTTGAAGACCCGGTTCTAAGCCGTAAAGCATGGCACACTGAACTATAGAGTAGTCATCAGCTTTGCTCTGCCAGACGTTCTTAACGTCGTCAGTTGCATCAGCAGCAGGCCTGGCACCCAGTGGTGCTTCCAGGACGTAACTCTTCTGTGCAGCAATGAGGATAATCCTCAGGTTACGGACCCAGTCCGTGTAATTGCTACCATCATCTTTCAACTTTGCTTTCTCAAGGAACGCATTAAAATTCAACGGAACAACAGCACGAGCCATCTATCTACAAACAAACATAGACAAGCAAAATACTATCAGGTACTAAGTTCATGATAAATTTAAGTTCAATTAATCATATTACTAAAGAACCCCCACTTAGACAGACATCTCTCTAGTCATCTAAGTGATCACGTGATCCAAATCAACTAAATCATGTCCGATCATCACGTGAGATGGAGTAGTTTCAATGGTGAACATCTCTATGTTGATCATATCTACTATATGATCCACGCTCGACCTTTTGGTCTCCGTGTTCCGAGGCCATATCTGTATATGCTAGGCTCGTCAAGTATAACCTGAGTATTCCGCGTGTGCAACTGTTTTGCACCCGTTGTATTTGAACGTAGAGCCTATCACACCCGATCATCACGTGGTGTCTCAGCACGAAGAACTTTCGCAACGGTGCATACTCAGGGAGAACACTTCTTGATAATTAGTGAGAGATCATCTTAAAATGCTACCGTCAATCAAAGCAAGATAAGATGCATAAAGGATAAACATCACATGCAATCAATATAAGTGATATGATATGGCCATCATCATCTTGTGCTTGTGATCTCCATCTCTGAAGCACCGTCGTGATCACCATCATCACCGGCGCGACACATTGATCTCCATCGTAGCATCGTTGTCGTTTACGCCATCTATTTCTTCTACGACTATCGCTACCGCTTAGTGATAAAGTAAAGCAATTACAGGGCGTTTGCATTTCATACAATAAAGCGACAACCATATGGCTCCAGCCAGTTGCCGATAACTTCGGTTACAAAACATGATCATCTCATACAATAAAATATAGCATCACGTCTTGACCATATCACATCACAACATGCCCTGCAAAAACAAGTTAGACGTCCTCTACTTTGTTGTTGCAAATTTTACGTGGCTGCTACGGGCTTAGCAAGAACCGTTCTTACCTACGCATCAAAACCACAACGATAGTTTGTCAAATAGACTACGTTTTAACCTTCACAAGGACCGGGCGTAGCCACACTCGGTTCAACTAAAGTTGGAGAAACTGACACCCGCTAGTCACCTGTGTGCAAAGCACGGCGGTAAAACCAGTCTCGCGTAAGCGTACGCGTAATGTCGGTCCGGGCCGCTTCATCCAACAATACCGCTGAACCAAAGTATGACATGCTGGTAGGCAGTATGACTTATATCGTCCACAACTCATTTGTGTTCTACTCGTGCATATAACATCAACGCATAAAACCTAGGCTCGGATGCCACTGTTGGGGAACGTAGTAATTTTAAAAATTTTCCTACGCACACGCAAGATCATGGTGATGATATAGCAACGAGGTGAGAGTGTTGTCTACGTACCCTCGTAGACCGAAGCGGAAGCGTTGACGCAACGTAGAGGAAGTAGTCGTACGTCCTCCCGGTCCGACCGATCCAAGCACCGTTACTCCGGCACCTCCGAGTTCTTGACACGCGTACAGCTCGATGACGCACCCTCGATCTCCAATCCAGTAGAGGCGCCGAGGGGGAGTTCCGTCAGCACGACGGCATGGTGACGATCTTGATGTTCTCCTGTCGCAGGGCTTCGCCTAAGCACCACTACAATATGACCAAGGTGTAATATCGTGGAGGGGGGCACCGCACACGGCTAAGGAACGATCAATGATCAACTTGTGTGTCTAGGGTGCCCCCCTACCCCCGTATATAAAGGAGGGAGGGAGGGGGTGGCCGGCCCAAGGGGGGCGCGCCATAGGGAGGGGGAAACCTACTCCAAGTAGGTTTCCCCTCCTTTTCCTAATCCAACATGGAGGGGGAAGGAAGGAGTAGTACTAGTAGGAAGGAGAAGGGGGAAGGAGAAAAGGAAAGGGGGGCCGGACCCCACCCAATTCGGATTGGGCTTGGGGGGGGGGCGCCCCCTCTCTTGCTCCTTCTCCCTCCCTTCTACTAGGGCCCAATAAGGCCCATATACTTACCGGGGGGTTCCGGTAACCTCCCGGAGCTCCGGTATATTCCCAAACTCTCCCGGAACCTTTCTGGTGTCCAAATATATCCGTCCAATATATCAAACTTTATGTCTCGACCATTTCGAGACTCTTCGTCATGTCCGTGATCACATCCGGGACTTCGAACAACCTTCGGTACATCAAAATACATAAACTCATAATATAACTGTCATCGAAACCTTAAGCGTGCGGACCCTACGGTTCGAGAACAATGTAGACATGACCGAGACACGTCTCTGGTCAATAACCAATAGCGGGACCTGGATGCCCATATTGGTTCCTACATATTCTACGAAGATCTTTATCGGTCAAACCGCATAACAACATACTTTGTTCCCTTTGTCATCGGTATGTTACTTGCCCGAGATTTGATCGTCGGTATCCAATACCTAGTTCAATCTCGTTACCGGCAAGTCTCTTTACTCGTTCTGTAATACGTCATCTCATAAGTAACTCATTAGTTACATGCTTGCAAGGCTTAGGTGATGAGTATTACCGAGAGGGCCCAGAGATACCTCTCCGACAATCGGAGTGACAAATCCTAATCTCGAATTATGCCAACTCAACATGTACCTTCGGAAACACCTGTAGTACTCCTTTATAATCACCCAGTTACGTTGTGACGTTTGGTAGTACCCAAAGTGTTCCTCCGGTAAACGGGAGTTACACAATTCTCATAGTTACAGGAACATGTATAAGTCATGAAGGAAGTAATAGCAGAATACTAAACGATCAAGTGCTAAGCTAACGGGATGGGTCATGTCAATCACATCATTCTCCTAATGATGTGATCCCATTTAATCAAATGACAACACATGTCTATGGTTAGGAAACATAACCATCTTTGATTAATGAGCTAGTCAAGTAGAGGCATACTAGTGACTATATGTTTGTCTATGTATTCACACATGTATCATGTTTCCGGTTAATACAATTCTAGCATGAATAATAAAAATTTATCATGATATGAGGAAATAAATAATAACTTTATTATTGCCTCTAGGGCATATTTCCTTCACCTCGACCTTCATCACTCTATCTCTCTTTAAGTATATCTCGCTCGCTGCTATCACTACAAAAAAAGACACATCCGTGACATTTTGGGCCGAACGAATTTTTTTCTGTCATACATATGACACTTCTATGACGATAATTGTGACAAAATCCGGTATCATCATAGATGTGGTGGGATCCTACTTCTATGACAAAAAATCATGACAGAAAATGGGCTTTTCGTCCTGGCGGGCCGGAGACGCAGCTGCATGACATTCTTTGGGCCGTCCATGACGGAAAAAACCGTGGTAGAAGCAAGGGGGAGAAAAATTTCGGGGAGTTGTCGGTTACCGTGGGAGGTCGGGGGCAGAGCGATGCGCGTTTCTCTCGTACGTACGCGCGTGTGTGCGAGGCGTTGGGCTCTAACTTGTAACACCCCGGACCCGACGCGCCAGGTGTCCGCCAGTTATTCGCCTTCGTTGCCATGTCATTTGCTCGCGTGTTGCATTTGCCATGTCATCATATGCATTTCATATCATGTCATCATGTGCATTTCATTTTGCATACGTGTTCGTCTCATGCATCCGAGCATTTTCCCCGTTGTCCGTTTTGCAATCCGGCACTCCTATGTCCTCCGGCGTCCCCTTCTTCTCTCCTGTTGTGTGCGGGTATTAAACTTTCTCGGAATGGCCCGAGGTTTGCCAAGCGGCCTTGGTATAGCACCGGTAGACCGCCTGTCAAGTTTCGTGCCATTTGGAGGTCGTTTGATACTCCAACGGTTAACCGGGTAACCGTAAAGGCCTCTTTTGTTGCAGCCCAACACCCCTTCCAAAGTGGCCAAAAACCCACCAAACTCCCCTCCATGCTCTCGGTCGTTCGATCACGATCGCGTGGCCGAAAACCGCACCTCATTTGGACTCTCCTAGCTCCCTCTACCTATAAATAAGTCCTCCCCTCCGAATTTTCGCGCAGTCAAACCCTAGCAATCTCCTCCCCGCGCCGCCGGACGCGTCCACGCCGCGTCGGACATGTCCGCCGGCCACGTCGCTGCAGCCAATCATATCGCGCCACGTCAGCGCCGCCGCCTCCGCGCCCAATCCCGCATCGCCACCTGTGTTCGCCGCGCCCACTTCGCCACCGTGGCCCGCCCAGCCCCGGGCCAGGCCCGCGAAGCCCATCGGGTCCGCGCCCGAGCGAGCGTCCCTGCCGTCCGGCGCCCGCCGCCGCTCGTCCCCGCCTCCTCCTCCGCGCCGCCGCTCGTCCCCGCCTCCTCCTCCGCGCCGCCGCTGTCTCCTGTCCCCGCCGTCGGAGCTCCATCGCCGCCGTCGCTCGCATCGCCGCTCCCGCGCCGCGACGCTCGCGCCCCCGCGCCTCCGGCCCTCCGCAGCGCCGGCCCTCCGCCGCCGTCGGTCCGCCTCCGCCCGGATCGGGAGGGAGGCCGCCCCCCGCGCTCCGTTCCTGGCCATCCCCGGCCTCCTCCCTTCGCCGGAGGAGCTCCCCGTCGTCGGAGAGCTCTAGCGCCGCTGCCGTCCAGTTCGTTCGGGAGATGGCCGACGCCCTCGTTGCCGGCCATGTGGGCCCGTCGCCCAGGCCCAGCTTCGCCAGCATCCTCCAGATCCGGCCCAGCGCACCCCAACCAGCCTCCTCCACCCACCGGCCCAACTCCAGATTCGGCCCGCTGGGTGAGCCTCCAGTGCCCTCTCCTGTACACATTCGGGCCAGCCAGATTCGGCCCGTGTACCTTTTTTTTTCAGTTATGTGAATTTCCTATTTATCCAGAGTGTTGCTGTTTTACAGAAAAACCCCTCATACTTCATGCATTTAATAACTAAATAACCATGCATCATATGTAAAAACTTTATAGATGTAAAATGCTTAGTTTTTCATCTAGTTTCATAATATGCCACTTTCATCTCATGTTAATATGTTTAAAATGTTGTTTACATTAATTTGCTTAAATGCCATGTTAAATGATTTATTTCATAACTAATTAACCGTAGCTCCATTTTAAATGTTCTTTATATGCAAATGGGGTGGAAAAATGCCTAGATTAACATGGTCCACTTTATTTTCTTGTTTAACAACATTAAAATGGTGTTTAGGGCAGAACAGTACCGAATCTAAAATATGCACATGAGGATTTTCCGGAATTGTTGTTTGTTCTTCCGGCCTCATTTAAACTTGCCTAGTTAGGTAGTTTTGTTATGCTTCACCCCTTGCCATGTTAATCAACATTTAATATTGTTGGGTAGCTTAAACGAGATCAAACTAAATAATTGCATGTGGTGTTTTGTCAATATGCAACTCGTTGCATATTGAGCTCCACTTAATTTGTAGTGTTGTTTGTGCATATTGCCATGCCATGCCTCATTAAACCGGACATGCATCATACTCGGTTGTGCATCATGCCATGTTTATGTGATGGTTGTTTACTATATTGTTTGCTTCTTTCCGGATTGCTTCTCTTGTTAGCTTCGGTTTCGTTCCGGAGTTGTGAGGATTCGTTCGACTTCGTCCGTTTGTCTTCTTCATGGACTCGTTCTTCTTCCTTGCGGGATTTCAGGCAAGATGACCGCTACCCTGGATCTCACTACTATCATTGCTATGCTAGTTGCCTCGTTCTTTCGCTATGCTGCGCTACCTATTACCTGTTTGTCCAGCCATCCCATATTGCCATGAACCTCTAACCTTTGACACCATTCCTAGCAAACCGTTGTTTGGCTATGTTCCCGCTTTGCTCAGCCCCTCTTATAGCGTTGCTAGTTGCAGGTGAAGTTGAAGATTTCTCCATGGTGGACAGGATTTTGGTTGGGATATCACAATATCTCTTATATTATTAATGCATCTATATACTTGGTAAAGGGTGGAAGGCTCGGCCTTATGCCTGGTGTTTTGTTCCACTCTTGCCGCCCTAGTTTCCGTCATACCGGTGTTATGTTCCCGGATTTTGCGTCCCTAACGCGGTCGGGTGATTTATGGGACCCCCTTGACAGTTCGCTTTGAATAAAACTTGTCCAGCAAGGCCCAACATTGACTTTTACCATTTGCCTCACCACCACCTACTTTTCCCTTGGGAGTAATTAACCCAAGGGTCATCTTTATTATAGCCCCCCCGTGCCAGTGCTTGTCTAAGCGTTGGTCCAAACTAGAGCACCGTGCGGGACCATCCCTTGGCAACTTGGGTTACATCGGTACCTGTACGCTTAGCTCATCCGGTCATGGCCCGAGACGAGATACGCGCGGCTACTATCAGGATGTCGGCACGCCGGGAGGCTTTGCTGGTCTTGTTTTACCATTGTCGAAATGTCTTGATGTACCGGGATACCGAGTCTGATCGGAGTGTCTCGGGTGAAGGTCTATTCCTTCGATGATCGCGAGAGCTTGTCATGGGCTAAGTTGGGACACCCCTGCAGGGTTTAAACTTTCGAGAGCCGTGCCCGCGGTTATGTGGCAGATGGGAATTTGTTAATGTCCGGTTGTAGATAACTTGACACCAGATCCGAATTAAAATGCATCAACCGCGTGTGTAGCCGTGATGGTCTCTTCTCGGCGGAGTCCGGGAAGTGAACACGGTTTCTGTGTTATGTTTGACAAGTAGGTGTTCAGGATCACCTCTTGATCATTGCTAGCTTCACGACCGTTCCGCTTGTTCTCTTCTCGCTCTTCTTTGCGTATGTTAGCCACCATATTATGCTTAGTCGCTGCTGCAACCTCACCACTTTACCCCTTCCTTTCCCATTAAGCTTTGCTAGTCTTGATACCCATGGTAATGGGATTGCTGAGTCCTCGTGGCTCACCAGATACTTCCAAAACCAGTTTGCAGGTGCCTATGTTACCGAGCAGGTGACGCAACCAAGCTCAAGGAGGAGCTCGATGAAGATCTTGCCCTTTGTGTTGTTCCGTTCTAGTTGATCGGTAGTGGAGCCCAGTTGGGGTCGATCGGGGACCTTTTTGTCACATTTGGGGTTCTTCTTTTATTTTGGTTCCGTAGTCGGACCTTGATTGTATCTGGATGATGTAATGCTTTATTCTTGTAATTGTGTGAAGTGGCGATTGTAAGCCAACTATGTATCTCTTTCCCTTATGTAATACATGGGTTGTGTGAAGATTACCTCACTTGCGACATTGCTTTCAATGCGGTTATGCCTCTAAGTCGTGCTTCGACACGTGGGAGATATAGCCGCATCGAGGGCGTTTCATAACTGAACCCGAGCGATTGCACTACAGGCTATGTGTTACTGAACCCGAGCGATCGATCGATGGCTGTTAACTGAACTCGATGGAGCGATTCCTTCGCTACTGCTGCTAACTGAAGCCGATCGATGCTGCCTCTGGGATGAACAGTGAGCGTTGCGGGGGGGGGGGGGGGGTTGGATGAATAGTGAGCGGTGGCGTTGCCTCTGGATGAACAGGAACCCGTGGTGTGGAGGGCTGGATGAACAGTAGATGGTGGAGGGGTGACCGTGGAGGGGTGGTTGAACAGGACCCCATGGTGTGGAGGGCTGGATGAATAGTAGACGATGGAGGGGTGCCCGTGGAGGGGTGGTTGAACAGTAGCCGGTGGTGTAGCGCATGGTGGAGGCTGGATGAACAGGAGCCCGTGGAGGCTGGAGGAGGTCGATGGTAGCCCATGGAGGTTGGAGGAGGTCGACAGTGGAGATGAACAGTATCCCGTGGAGTCCCGTTTTGCGGTACGCCACACCCCTCCCCCCCGTTTCGACCGTAGCGCTCCAACACAAGTCCGTTTCGTCCGTTTTGCGGTACCACACCCCTCCCGATCAACAGGACCCCCGTTTCGACCGTAGGAGGTCCGTTTCGTCCGTTTTGCGGTACGCCACACCCCTCCCGATCAACAGGACCCCCTTTTCGACCGTAGGAGGTCCGTTTCCTCCGTTTTGCGGTACGCCAGGCCCCTCCCGATCAACAGGACCCCGTTTGGAACGTGGCCGGTCGAACACAAGGCCGTTTCCTCCATTGTGCGGTACGCCAGGCCTCGTTTCCATTGCCTGTTCTGTCCAAGCCCTCCCGATGAACACGACCATGCATTCCGTTCCGACCCAGCCGGTTGGCTCCCCATGAACACGACGACGACGACGCTATTTCTCCGTTTCGACCCAGCCATGTACGTATGCGCGATAGGCGTTAGAGACCCTGCCCGTATGTACGTACGTGGCCGTATTTTCTTTCTTGCACCCTCGTCGCTGTACGTACGTGTACATGCTACGTGCGCGCCTCTATTACGACACGTGCGCGCCTCTACATCTACGACACGTGCGCGCCTCTACATCGACCAGTATGTACGTACACGTTCGCGACCAGAATGACAATGCTACGTACGCTTCGACCAGGTGGGTCCCGACTGTCAGGCGCTTCCTTGCGTGCGAAGATGTAGCTGGTGGGTCCCAGCAGTCAGGGGGGCGAATCATTTTTTTTGCCCAGACGCACTTCCTTGCGTGCGAAGATGTAGCTGGTGGGTCCCAGCAGTCAGGGGGGTGAATCGTTTTTTTCATGAAATACGGTGGCCTGTCCGGTGGGTCCCCGCTGTCAGGTGGAGGAATCATTATTTTGCGCGTAATAAGGAAGCACTTCCTTGCGGTGGCCGTGGACCCAGCTGTCAACCTCTCCATGTACAGTCCACGTCCGATGGAAGTCGTTCCTTGACCATGTTGACCACGCCGCGTCGAGAGCACCACGGCGGTGGACAACAGCGAGGCCTAGGAAGGGGACGACTCGGAGCCGGGGAATACGCAATAGTGGATGCCCACGCGAAGAGGAGTACGAGGATTCACTGGTTCGGCTGCGGTGTGAGGCTGCTGTCGCCACAGAATAACAGGGGGTGTGGGTGAGTAGAGGGATGGCCTGGACAGTGGTGGGAGTAGTAGGGGCGGTGAGGCCTCCGCGGCATCACAGCCGGCCACGGGAGGCAGGAGCACGCGGCACGACCGGCGCTGGTTTGGGCGGCTGGAGCAAGAAGACCAGAGGTTGAAGAAGCACTACGGCCGTTGGATGAACATCGTACGGTAACAGGAGCTAGAATCATTCATATTGACTAAGTTGACAAAGCCCTCCGTCCCCGTCAACTTGGTAGGCCCACAAGTCAGCCTCCCACTATGCTGGGTTCCAGCTGGCAGGGGGAGTATTCATTTTTTTGTGTGTAATAAGGAGGCACTTCCTTGAGTGTGGAGATAGCTGGTGGGTCCGACATGTCAGCTGGGGGCACATTTTTTGTGTGAAATACAGAGGCCCTTCCGGTGGGTCCCAGATGTCAGGTGGAGGAATAACTATTTTGCGCGTAATAACGAGGCACTTCCTTGCTGCGGCCGTGGACCTAGCTGTCAGCCTCTCCACGTACAGTCCACGTCCGATGAAAGCCGTTCCTTGACCATGTTGACCACGCCGCGCCGAGAGCACTAGGGCGGTGGACGACGGCAAGGCCTAGGAAGGGAACGACACGGAGGCAGGGAAGACTTGTCAGTTGTTTCCCACACGGAGGGGAGTACGACTGTACGAGGGTTTACTGGTTCGTCTGCCCTCGCCGGAGAATAACAACATGTGTGGCCGTGTGGGTGAGTAGAGGGATGGCTAGGCCAGCGATGGGAGTACGATGGGGCGGTGAGGCCTGCACGGCAGCACAGCCGGCCGCGGGGAGGAGGGAGCAGGCAGTCCCGCTGGTGCTTGTTTAAGTGGCTGGAGCAGGAAGAGCAGAGATTGAAGAAGCACGACGACCGTTGGATGGACATCGTACGGTCAATGGAGCTAGAATCGTTCATATTGACTAACTTGACAAAGCCCTCTGTCGCCGTCAACTTAGTAGGCCCACAAGTCAGCCTCCCACCATGGTGGGTCCCAGCTAGCAGGGGGAGTATTCATTTTTTTGTGCGTAATAAGGAGGCACTTCTGGGTCCGAGCTGATAGCGTGGGAAACGTTTTTTTCGTGAAATACGGTGGTCCGTCCAGTGGGTCCCAGCAGTCAGGGGCAAACGTTTTTTCACGAAATACGGTGGCCCGTCCGGTGGGTCACAACAGTCAGGGGGGAAACGTTTTTTCCGCGAAATACTGGTGGCCCGTCCGGTGGGTCCCTGCTGTCAGGTGGAGGAATAATTATTTTGCGCGTAATAAGGAGGCACTTCCTTGCAGCTGCCGTGGACCGAGCTGTCAGCCTCTCCACGTACAGTACTCTTCCGATGGAAGTCGGTCGTTGACCACATTGACCACGCCGCGCCGAGAGCACCAGGGTGGTGGACGACGGCGAGGCATAGGAAGGGGACGACGCGGAGCCGGGGAAGACGCGGCAGTGGATGCCCACACGGAGTGGAGTACGAGGGTTCACTGGTTTGGCTCGGTGTGAGGCTGCCGTCGCCGCAGAATAACATGGGGAGTGGGTGAGTGGAGGGATGGCCTGGCCAGCGATGGGATTAGTATGGGGACGGTGAGGCCTCCGCGGCAGCACAGCCGGCCACGGGAGGCAGGAGCATGCAGCATGACCGGCGCTGCTTTGGGCGTCTGGGGCAAGAAGACCAGAGGTTGAAGAAGCACTACGGCCATTGGATGGACATCGTTGACCACGCCGCACCGAGAGCACCAGGGCGGACAGCGATGCCTACGAAGGGAACGACAGCGAGCCGGCGTAAACACGAAAGTGGCTGCCCACACAGTGGAGAGTACGAGGGTTGACTGGTTCGGCTACCGTCGCCGGAAAATAACAGGAGGTGTGGGTGAGTAGAGGGATAGACAGGCCAGGGATGCGAGTATGATGGGGCCGTGAGGCCTGCCCGGCAGCACTGCCGGCCACGGGAGGCGGGAGCAGGCGGTTCCGATGGCGCTGGTTTGGGCGGCTGGGGCAGGAAGATCAGAGTCCGAAGAAGCACGATTGCCGTTAGATAGACATCTAACGGTCTGACGCTGGTAGAGTCGATTGTTGACTAAGTTTCTTTTTTAAGAAACCTTGTGTACGCATGAACTTAGTAGGCCCACAAGTCAGCCTCCAAATCTGTGGCAGACAACATAAAGCCCATCTGCTATTTTTTACAATTTGCAGCCCATTTGCTATTTTTTATAATTTGCAAGCCATTTGCTAATTCTTAAGTAATTTATTACAACCCATTTTCTGCCCAGGACCACGGTCAAAAAGTTCAACCTTATTTTGCATGTTTCGATGGAGTCCAAACTGTTGTAATCCCAAAATGATAAACATTTTTTAAGAACTTATTGATTTGCCAAAAAAATCGTTTTGTTTTTGTAAGCAAATAAGACGTGGGACAATTGAGTTGGTTTAAGGGAAAACCAGTGGTAAAAAAATCAGCGCTGGGTGGGAAAAAACAAGAAAAATAAGGATGTAAATATGAAAAGGGAATTTTATGTGTTTTCAATATAATGATACGTGTATATGAACTAGTAAAACTATAGGTAGAGATTAGAAAACGGATGTAGGACATGCGTTTCAAGAGGAAAATAGAACTGGGCTGTGTGTTTGATTCAGTAACAAAACTGCCTGCGGATGTTGTAAGACAAAATATAACTAACGCTGGAGGGCCAGAGGCCAGTAGATACCTGCTGGATCTTTGTGCCCCGTTCTCGTCATGGGCTGGGCCTGTTAAAAATAAAACCAACCCTGGTCAGTCTACAACCCAGTTGAAACTTGCTCGACCTGAAAAAATAATATACGTGCTCAATAAACGAGAGAATTCTGCAAGCACAGACTGATAACTGGGACGCAACATGGATATTGTTTTTTATCGTGATAATAAGTGCATGCACTTGTTTCGAAAAAACTGCAGAACTGGGAATTCGAACGGCGGGTGCTTATGCTACCCATCAAATAAAAATCAGGTGCCTGAGAATTCGTTTGGAAACAAATGATTCAGCTTTATATCCACGTCGACCCTGGGCATGATGGTTGGAAGCAAATGCAAGTTCATACCAAAAGATCGTTAACAACGATACCAACTTGCGGACGACAAGGTAGTACAACTACCAATACCAAACTACTCCTGGCCCTAGTGTTCGTCTGGTAGAAAATCTTGCAGAGGACCAGCTCCCGCTCCTTCTCTTGCTCCAGGTCCCCGATGTGGTACTGGTGCATCACCCAGTTGGTCCTCTGCTGGTCAAAGTTCTTGTTGGTGTGCAGCACCAGAACCTTTTTTGCTGCCCGTCTGCCGGCCGTTGACCATCACAGGCAAGGTATTGCCGGTCTTGTGCCACATCGCGTGCATGCGGCACTCCGACTGTATCTTGCGACGCGTCCACGTGCCCCTTTTAAAGCCCTAGAATTGCACTGGAAGAAATGCTTCATTAGGCCACTCAGTGTGATACCTGCAGTATTGTGGAATACAGGTTTTAGTGTACCTAGTTGGCATTTTCATAACATCTTTGGCATGTTGCAGTCACTTGTTTCACTTTTTATTAACTGTCAAATTATAATTGTTTCACCAGGTCTGCGTCTAAAAAGAAAAATAGAGTTATAAACAAAGGAATATGTTTGTGCAAGTAGACGGCCGATCGGTGTCTTACCTGGAAGTTTCTCAGGTTGGGTGCAGCACATGCCGTGCTCGCTGCCGATGGTTGGTATGAACAAATCGATGAGAGACTGAAATCTCGCATTGTCAACACTCACTTTGGCCTCAAGGTGCTCGATCAGCTCCTGATCCGTGGGATCGAACTTGACGCTAGCCGGTAGCACCGGCCAATCCTTCTTCAACTTGCATCGGTAATTCCAGTTATATGGTACTCAATGTATGACCAATCGACTGTTTTAAGTGAATGATGAAAGATTTCGACAGACTAAAAACTCGCGCTTCTTTGACAGTTGTATGAGAGTAATTTCCATGCCGTTTTGCAAGGGCGCTTGTAAAAACTCTAAACTCTATTCTCCTCTTATTTAATGGATGAGGCAAATCTTTTGCCTTCGTTTAAAAAAAAAGATTTCGACAGATAAGTGGTACTCCAAATCTGAAGTCCGGAATACCCGAACACGCCGTCGGGATTCTTGTGTCACCTCACGCGCAGCGTGTTGTCACGTCAATTCAATGTGTGGACATGATGAATAATTTGACTGACGTATACTAGTACTGCTACTGTACTACTTACTAGTCGTATTTAGTGTCACAATTTATACATAGGTTTAACTAACAAGTACGCACTTGAAGCCTAACTGATATATATGTATATATATGGCTTCTGCACAGCATCTCCATCATCATTATCAGTATATCCTACCCAGGTGAGTTAGGATGCACTTGATGCCAGGAAGGTATCTATCCTTCAAACCAGAGGAGTGCTTCAAACTAACAACAGTACATAATATCCAACAAAAGAGGGTCGTGCTACAGCAGCAGAATACATGGCTCAGTCTAGATATCAGCACGAATCAAGTTGTGCATATTTGCTGTTGGCATGAACCACATCGCCGCATGTCGGGTTTGCAAAAGCCATCCATCGCATGGAAGCTTGATGCCTTTCACACACTGAAGATTACCTGGCAACAAGCTATGTCGACGAATCTCTGGATATGGTGATTCATGAAACCCATGATATGATGTGTAAACACAGCCCCCCTCGCGAATGGAAGTTGCATAGCACAGTAATCATCGTCAGTGATATGATCGATGATTGGTTGGATGATCGGATAATTAAGCCCGAGGAACAAGGAGTGGTTGCCGAGGCTGTAAACCCGCCTCCAGTTGAATACGCCTGGCCCAACGGAGCTGGGATCTTTCTCGAACACGAAGCAGCCATAGCCATCAATGTCACGAACGCCCCACACATTGTACTGCATGTGGTTTGATGTAATGGTTTGGTCAATTTGGTATGTGCGAATGAGCATCAAATGACCGCCGTCAGCTGAACGAGCGATAAACCAGCACCCATCAGCTGGTATGATTCCAGGTCCTGGAATCATGAAGGCCAGCGCATTTGCGTCTGCTGCAACAATTAAAATTGGAGAACAAAAGGACAAAAATAAACAATCATGTTCAGAGTATGTGTGGAATTAAGATTATTATAACAGTGACACATATCATAGACAGAGAATTGCAATGCCGTGGTCATAATCATACCCCAAGTTAAAAAAATAAGCCAATGGCTTTCATATTCTAGCAACATGTCATGGTTCAAACATCATGTAACAATGAGAGGAAAACAGCTATGACAACGCCTACTCATATTCTACCATAGCACTTACTACTACTATTCTCATATCAACTCTAAGCAATAACATGCGTTGTTATAAAAATCTAGTAAACGAGCGTAACATATAGCAATCATGATGTTATGCTCATAATATGTATTCTAACAATCATTAGATGCCAATTGTTCTCATATCAACTCTAACACTAACATGTGTGATCATAAAAATCTAGGAAATGAGAGGAACATATAGCAATGATGTGGTTATAGACATGCTATGCATTCTAAATTTGTAACAAATGAACAGGCAGTCGTATTCATAAGGTAAAGATGAGATGAGATAGAACAATTACACGACGATAGATTCCACCAGTATAGGCAGCCAATCTGTGCGTCGACCGCGTAAATGATGCCATCGTGCACTATAGCATCAGATAGAAATGTTGCCTCAACAAGATTGATGATGATCCATAACCATGTATGGCGACCGGATTCCAGATAGACTAATCCCATGTTGAACAAGGCAACGAGCTTGTAATCCATGTAGTCTTCTGATGGTGTGGGCACTTCGCAGATTACAACTTTCTGCAAACAGAGGTCGAGCCAAAAGCTTGACGCGTCTCGTGCATAGTAGGCAGGAGTGTCCGGCGGGCCGCGAGGCTCGATGTCGGCGGTATCCAACGATGGAAGGGTGATCTCTCGCTGGGTGTAGATATCCACGAGACGCCACGGACTACCGGTGTGGTGGATGAGGACGATCTAGTTGGCCTTCATGCCCACCCAGTAGTGGCCGTGCATGAAGGACAGGTGGACGGGTAGTGGTAGCATGTCGAGGGGTACCACGGCAACCTCCGTAGGATCGTCAAGTCGGTGTCTGGGCCACCTGCAAGGATCGGGCATCAGCAAGCAGGGTGTCTTGAAAAGAGCCGTCCGGTTGCAGACGAGTAGACAGTACAAAGACACCGAGCATGCGACCAGATGGACGGTGCTGAGTAGGTCCATACGACTACATATCTGCTCCAAGAGAACATCGGGGAGGGAATTCCAATCGCGGCTCTGCGTGTCAGTCGGTTCTGCCATTGGGGTTTTCGGTGCCTGCGAGCCAGCGGGGAAGTGGATTCGGGCGGGCGAGCGAAGAAGCTTCTCCTCGTGTGGCCGAGTAGTGAGTGGGGGGATATGGTACGCGCGAGCTACCAAGGAAGATGGCGCGGGCGGGCGAGCAGTGAGCGGGGGTAAATGGTGTGCAGCCGACGATGGGGAAGAGAGGAGGAAGAAGAGTGGAAGACGGGGAAGAAAGTGCATTAAATCTCAATTCTACTAGTACTACTACCAGGATATAGGCACCGTCCTCCGGAGTGTAAATAGTTACACTGATGACATGTGGGTCTACCACAAGAGGGCCCATATGTCAGTTAATGGAGTACACAGGTGCGTAGGCATATTTGCGGAAGCGTGCTCTACTGGCAAACATGATGGCAGTACTGGGTAAGGCTGATTTAGTAACACCAACACGCTGGTTCAGCTTATTAATTACGTGTCCCATCTGCTGCAGCGTGTATTGTCACTTCACTATGAAGACTAGTTGAATAGTTCTCTCTGACCAAGATGGGGAATGATGGATCGCGAGGATTAGCTTTCTACAGTATCCCTATGGCTCTACGCTCACTTCACTCATTCTGCTCTGTACCTAGTCACTTGTTGAAATCTGTAGAAAGACAAATACTCCGTATTTGGGAACAGAGGGAGGCTTTTACTCCGTACTGGAATATTTGGGAACAGAGGGAGTATCACCATATGGAGGGAACGGAGGAAGTTTGAAATATGAACATGTCAATGGGAGGGAGTAAGCCTCATGCATGCATGCATGCATGCATGCAACATGCAACACTCACACGTACTCCACATGGACGCACGCAACACTCACGCACCCATGCGGCACACAGCACATGACGCAACATACACGCTCACGCTCAAGTGCTCAACCTACTCCCTACGTTCGTGAAAGACTGTACATTTAGAGATTTACACATTGACTAGGGTATAATTAACGCCCAAAAGTAGCAGACTTATGTGTGCATGCGACCATTGAGATAAGAAAATTAAATGAAGGCCATTGCATGATGTAATTAAGGATAGACATGTAGCCTATACCTACAGCACAAGTTGGTGCATTAGTCAATCAATATCGATTTAGATTAAAGGCTAAATGCATTGAAAGTGTAGATGTACATCATGTACTACTACACTCTTTGTTTTATAGCCGATGTACACTATTTGTTGGAAGGCCGAGGGAGGACACATGCATGCACTCACATACACAACTAGGGCGGTTCGGCCGCAAGGGTTGGACTCGTGTGGCGCCTGCGTAAAGTTTTGTTTAACTGATTTCTTTGCTCCGCCAACTGACAGGTGGGACCCAGAAACCAGGTGACAATTTAACTAGTCAACAAAGTGCCACGTCGACTATGTGGCCGGTCAGTAGGGTGCAATACGGTGCTCTACGATGAGCTAGTGATCGTATAATCGACACAAAACTATATATAGTGACCGTAAAAAGCGTATTGTTACATACGTTGACTGCCAGTGTATTTTTGTCGTTTCAAATTAAGCCATATTAATCGGAAAGGACGCAGTATGGACTACTACTAGTACTAGTACTGCTTTGATGTGTCCCGTCAACTCGCCGAACGAGGAGAAGCTTTCTTACTACGTCTCTCCCTCGCCCACGCGCGCGGTGGTTCGCAGGACGAGGAGAGGGTTTTGACTACAGCGCCCTCTCCCTCTTCCTCTCCCTCGCCCTCGCCCTCGCGGTGGACGTGCAGCAGTTCAATCGGTGTCAGATTGCCAGACGCATATTGTACTGTAGTATCATCATTGTTGGACCTTCCGAAGAGGCGAAGAGGCAAGTGCAAGGTTCACACGAGTACGAACTGTTGAACCTCCCGAAGAGGCAAAGAGCCAAGCGCAAGGTTTTATAGGAGTTGTCGTCCTAGTAGGAGTGTACTACAACTATGCGAACGATGCTACTGTATGATGCCGCCACGTCACATCTATCCAAAGCTGTGCCACCTTTTTTTTTCTCAAAGAGCGTGTTGGAGCCCGTGCAACAACCACACAAGTTGCACGTACACATAACACATTTACTAGTAATAAATTCTAAAGGACAAATGCCAGTATGCCACACAAGTTCATCTCCAATTCATGTGATAAATTTGTGCACGACTAGTCTACATATATTCACAGCGCTACCGTTCACAATTACCGTACTCCACTTACACGTTACAGATGAGCTACATGCATGTCCTCCTCCAGGTTCCAGTCCCAGGTGTTCTTCATGGATGGCACGATCCATAGCGGTGGGCAACGAGAATCATTGTCGCAGCTTTCTAGTCCGGTTCCACACGATGAAGACTCATCCAAGCTGAAGCGGCATAAATCAGGGATAGCGTGTCCCAGCATGTCGTTCATCTGGCGGTGCGCAATGAAGACACAACCATGCTTCATGAACGGCAGACCTTCCGTGTCGTGCACGGAAGGTAGCATCCGCTTCACAATGGGGTAGCTGTCCCCGATGAAAAGCAAGTACTCTCCAAGAGTGTTCCTCGGCACCCACGTAGCATCACGGGGGTCGAACTCGGCGCCGTTCATCTGGTACACGCGGCATCCTAGATCTGGACACATGGTGACGTACATAGTCAAGGTCCATGCATAATAATGTTGTGCTCAAATATGGCGGTCAGTAATACTGTGCAGCAAATAGTACTACTCTGGTATAGAGGAAGTAAAATAACCGGCTTATTATATATAGCCACTCTTGGCTACATGGATGAGATAGTAAGACATGGAAAAACAAAAATGGTGGCAGCTAGTGGGTTCAAGTCTTCAAGGGGCCAACTAGCTATACGCGTCCTCCAAGGTAAAAAGTACTCCTACTAGTAGTACTAAGTATACTACTAGTACAACAATGAAAGAGAAGGCGAGAGGGTTAAAAACTAGAATACCTGGGTAGATGGTGACGGTCCGATTGTGGTAGATTGTGTGACCATGTTGCACATCAGTGGTACCATGGGTAACGACTGCTAAGATAGTTGATCCCAATATGCCAAAGTCAGCTACAAGGTTTCAGGTTAGACCGAATCGCGGATGCAAATGCACATCCAGGATCGGCGATCTTATTTTGATCGGGGGATGACTAGTCCCTGCAAAATAATGGAGTACCGTTAGGGATGCAAATGATGGTTTGTGCATTCCGTTTGTAATCTCCCGTACCGTAGGATGGCAACCAGATGAAACAAGTCCCCTGGCTTGTCACCGCGAAGATGCGGCCTAGATGGCACACGACGTCTTCGAACGTGTAGGGGTACAAATCTGCCGCCGCCAACATGCGCCAGCCTCTGCCATTACTGCGTCTTGCATTGATGGCAATCCTTATGTCGAACACTGCGATGAGATAGTAATCATCGTAACCGCGTCACTTTGTCGGCGGGTCCGCAATTGCTATATTCTTCAATCTCATGTAGGCATCATCATACGTATTCAAGCCCAGCCAGTCCGGAAGGCCGATCCCAATGGTGGAGAAGGGGTCTACCGGAATGGCCGCACTGCTGTGGATGTTGTGCAAAATGATGGTGGTATCCGGCCGGAGGTATACAAGCCAATCTTCGTTGGCACCGACCCAGACCTATATATAAGACGGTGGGCAGTGGAGAAATTACGAGATGGAAATGGAATAACTAAGTACTACATGATCAAACTCCATTACTGACCTGCTCATCGGATAAAATCCGACTACCTCTCAACGTCGGCAACTCTATCGGAGTCAACGTGCAACCATGGCCAGGGAGCGGTGGACTGTTCGAAGGATTGTCCCATAGAAGAACCTTCTCCTCGAGGATGCATGGAAGACCAACAAGCATGGCCTTTTCCCAAACCTGTTTAAGCAGTGTCTTGAAAAAGTTGGTGCAGGAAGCACCGAGTCTTGCGGCGGTGAAGATGTTGGAGCGGCGTGCGATTTCTCCCAGAGGATCATCGTCCAAGGTCTCCCAGCCCCGACGAGGAGGAGAACCGCCTGGCGAATCCATGGGAGCAGCAACGAACTGCCTTCTCTTCGGGGGGAGGGGAACTGGCGAGAAGGAGATAAGAGCGTAGTAACCGTAGGGCCTCGTCCTTTCCAACTGTAGATCGTTCCTCAGCGAAGGGGTGAGGCTATTATTTACTACTAGTACTAGCATTATGGAACATTATGGGATTGCATTATACTGTAAATAATAGCACTAGTAAGAAATTTTTGGCACTAGGTAGTAGTTTTTGGCGTGGATTAAGAAATTTTGGGTATGTTTGTGCCATTTTTTGTACACGCCAACTAGTGTCAAAAAACGTCTTACATTATGTGACGGAGGAGTATGTACTCGTACTGTAGCAGTACCAGTACTACTTTTCTCAACTACGAGTATTAATGCGATGTACTGTACTTCTAGTCTAGTCTAGTCTAGTATAGTGCACCAGTTTTGAACTCTTGAATCTCAGGGCCAAGGAGCTACAGTTGGAAGTGGAGGGTACTACTGTTCTCTAGAACCATCGCTGTACTATCAATGCAGGGGAAGTACACATGCGTAGTGGCCTAGTGGGTACTCTCGGTGCTATATTCAGCCGCTCCTCTCACGTAGGAGTAGCTGGCCTACTCAGCCGCTCCTCTCACGCACACACTAGCAGCCTATTTATCAGCGACGGTTACTGCGATCTGCGGGGGCAGAACATTTGAGTTATTTGATACAGCAAGACTAGGCTTTTCGCTTCCATTTGTGGAGGTGTAATGGATCTCGTCGGACTTTGTTAGTAGTTCCTTCTTTATGAATGAGACGAAGCAAAGCTTTTGCCTCCGTTTAAAAAAAACACGTCAAGAGGAATTTCTTTTATAGTAGAGCCGATAATGGAGTGAAGTCCATGCGTGCAACGCCACAAGCTACAGAGTACTAGTAGTACAACACTTTACATAGAGTACAGAGCCATATTACACAGTTCCCAATGCCCCGCCAGGCTTTTCCGGCTCCTCCGCTAGTTTAAATATGCTACTACTAGCTGATGAGGAAGTTGCAAGCCAGGTGCGGCTAGGGCGAGCACGCGAGCCACGTGATGCTGGGAAGGAAAACCCGTTCACGTGGCTAAGCTGTCCAGTGCACCCAGATTGTGGGGCCGGACGTCCGTTTGACTTCAAAACTCAAACTACCCGTGTAAAATATTGGCTCGCAGCGAAGTGTAGTACTAGTACTATTTTAAAAAAACGGCCGCCGTGCGTTCGGCCGGGATCGAACCCACAAATTGAGGTATACACTCCCGCGACCACTAGTAGTACTCGTTGGAGTACAACGCAACCTAGAGTCGCCTTTTGTCGCTAGTAGTACGTACATTGTTCCTTACAAGAAACCCCTAATAATGCAAGAAACCACTAAAATGCCAGGAAACTACTACCGCTTGCATACATGGCAGACTTAAGATAAGACTACCTTATCAACCATTGTACATGCTCTTACCAACCAAAATCCTCGAGTGTCCTCCTACCTCCGGCCCGTCCACCTAGTCATCCTCGGCCATGGGACGCAGCTACCGCCGCCGGCAGAAGGCGAGGTCAAAACCGCCGGCGGTGCCGAGCCCATGTTGCGGCAGCCCGGATGCCAGCTCCGTCCGGCCCTCGCGGCCGCTAGCTAGCCAAGATAGCTCCGTCCAGCTGCTTGTCTGCAAGGTTTGCTAGCTAGATTGGCACGGCAGCGCGGTGGCTTGCTCGCGCGCGCCGCGCTCAGGCCTGCCATCTGGCTCGAGCGAAGGCTAGCGCGGTGGCTTGCTCGCTCGTGAGTCACGCTCGGGCCAGCCTGCCAACCCGTGCGGAGGCCAGCGCGGCGTCCGGCCCATCCGGCGGAGCGGCGGCCAACTCGCTCATCACCGGCACCACCGACGAACACACATCGGTACTGTTTGAAATAATGTTCAAGAAAAATAATGATTTGAGGGGGAATAACAGGATAGAAGGTCAGATGTGGGTCCCTTGTGTCAACGGTCAAACAAAATGTGTTGGTTTAAGCTGCCTCGTCAGCACGGACGTGTGGGCCAACCCAGTCATAAATGGGTTTAAACGAACCTAATCGGTAGGAGTACTAGGTAGTACTACCTCTCTCTCAGTTTACACGGCGTGCGCGTACCCCTAGGTCGTCAATTTGACCAACCTAATACAAGTCATATATTACAAAAAATATACCAACATAAACTATGGAGTTTCTACTTTCAAAAGGTATAATTTTTGTGCTATATAGTTTATATTAGGGTGATAAAATTGACAACCTAGGTATACGCGCAAGACTTGTAAACTGAAATTTTGGGTATGTTCTTGCTATTTTTTGTACAATAGATTCTTCCTAGGGCTGGTTGAAAGTGGTAGTTTTTTGTTAAATACTCTACATATTGTAAGTAGGAGCAAAAGTTAAGCTTTGGAAGCCAATAAGCAAGGCTAGTTACATAGTGCATATGTGTACATGATTGAAAGTAAATATCAACCATGAGTGACTATTATCTTGATGGAAAACTCAAAACTATGGAATACTAGAAAAAAATACATGGTTGGAAATACTAGCAATGTTCATGTCCGTTGCAACGAATCATAATTAGAATAACTAGTCAACAACCCGTGCATCTGCACGGGCTAGCACATATAATATTAAAATACGTCCAAGAGGGTGCCTATTATATTGGTAGACAACATGGTTGTAAATTCAAAAGTTGTTGCATGAATCATGCATTTGTTACATATAGGTTTCTAATAGGAATGTAATCAAATTTCCTATTGTAGCATATATGTTTATTTCATTTTGCTACCTGAAGAACATACATTTTCGTTTTTGCCTCAGAATTACTGTAGATTTTTATCTTAAAACCTCTTTGTGGATGGCACCTAGTATAGTTTGAAAGAATTTTTTTCTATAGACGACAATGAAACAATGGACATACACGGTTTTCTATCAGCATATGTGAAACTGTAGCAGGAAATACACATAAAAGATTCTATTTTCTCATACCTTTATGAGCCATACATTATTAAGATTTTAAGTTGTCGTCTTAACCAATAAATTCTTCCAAAATTTCTTTTATGATGAATAGAGTGGTGGAACTGTGTGATAGATTATTCGGATTTAAGTTGTGCATACTCAAAAAATCTGAAAGAATTTCTTTTATCATTTTTCATGCTTTTTTAATACTTACTATTCCTACTACACATACATATCACCTACATAATCATGTGTTTATTGAGATATTTGTGCCGAATGATGCATCATGTTTTTTTGGTTACTGTAGTAACTGCAGAGTTCTAAAGATGTTTTAGCAGGTATATTTTCTCTTATTGATAAGGCCAAAAATAAATACATGCATAGACGTACTATATATACGTAAGAAATAGGTATTAGCAATCCGCACCAGACGAAGAATACCATGTGAATCCATATAATTCATGCTCAAAAAAAAATCCATATAATTCATCAATCGGAAGTATGCCATTCGAAGTAATATGCCTGTCAAAAGAATAGTATTTTGTGCATGCATAATAATAATAATCAATGCTAGAGCTTATTTAGCATCTAGAGGCGTACAGGAGGAGCTCCTCAACCCAATCGGTACACGCCACCACTTCATGATATGAGCCAGCAGGAGGCGGCGGCCATGTAGAGGACTCCATAGTATTTTTTTTCATGGCAGCATATATTTTTTGAACCGGCATGATATCTTATTGATAGAGGCTTTTATGGATAATCAGCAAGGTGGTGTGGATTTATATCCTTTTTTCATTGGACTTTTTATGGACGGGGGCTTTTCACTTTTTTTGGACGTGGGTTCCCTGTTTATTTGATTCAGGGAACGGATGGATGTTTATTTTTTATATACCACTAATGAAGTTGGTCGTGTTGCATGCCTTTTTTGTAGGACGGGATCATCAAGTTTTTCCTTTTAGATAGACTGCACAATCCAGCGGTGTAATTAATTTCCATATTTTGGATTAATAAGAGAACTTAAAATAGACTGCACAATCCAGCGGTGTAATTAATTTCCATATTTTGGATTAATAAGAGAACTTAAAAGATGCGGGGGTCACTTGGATTTATTTCACTTTTTTATGTTGGACTTTTTCTCTACGGAGAAAACTTGAAAGGTGCTGGTCGGACAGAAGATTTCCTTTATTTTACGTGAGACTGTCCTTTTTATTTTTATGAACGATAGAGGAGTATGAGAACTTTCAAAGGTGTGCGTAATTGGCGGTGTCATTTGTATTTCTTTCCGTTTTTTACATTGGACCTTTTATGAAGAGGCTTTCCTAAAAAAAATTATGTGAGGCCGCCCCCTTTTTTTTTTTGAGGCGGGTAATCAGCTGGGCCTTATGGATTTGTTTCTCTTTTTTAGGTTGTCCTTTTTCTGCACGTAGAGAATTTGAAAGGTGCGGGTTAGATGGAAGTTTTTTTTTGACGTGGGGTTGTCGATTTTTTTATTTTAATAAACATATGAGAACTTTAAAGGTGCGCCTAATCAGCGGTTCATTTGGATTTCTTTCCTTTTTTACGTTGTTCTTTCTATATGAAAGGTTTTCCTTCATTTATGACGTGAGACAGTCCTTTTTTTATGCGGGTAATCAGCTGGGCTGTTTGGAGTTGTTTCTCTTTTGTACGTTGTACTTTCCTTTGCACGGAGGCTTTGTTTTTTCTTTGACGTGAGGCTATTCTTTTTTTATGAGCATATGGGAGGCTTTATTTATTTTGTATACTACTACGTTGGACGTGTCAGATGCCTATTTTTTGGGGTATGGGACTATCTCCGTTACGCAAGTTTTCTTTCTATCTTGAACGTAAATTCTACAATCCAACGGTTAATTAATTTTTGATGATGTGGATTAATGAGAGTTCTTGAAAGGTGCCTCCAATTAGTAAATATAAGATATAAGATTCTAAATAATTAGAAATTCCAGAAAATGTTTAAAACTTGTAAAAATCATAGAAATTCAACCGTAACTCCAAATGAAATAATTTATATATGAAAAATGATCAGAAAAATCCAATCTATCCACCTGTACTGGTATCATGCATGTTTAAACAAATTAACCTTGCTGTTTAGCTCAAAACATGTTAATGCACTTTATAAACCTATAACTTGAGTTTGCATTTGAATCTTTGATTCAAATGAGCTCAAACCACCCTGGTTATAGTTGCATTAGCTCAATCAACAACATATTGCCATGTCACATTCATGCATCATATTGTTGCATTATATTGATTGTGATCCTTCTCTGTTTGCCGGTGTTGTTCCCTCTCGATAGACGTGTTCCGACGATGAGTTCAATGACACCAATGAAGAGCTATACTATCTTCAGAAGTGCCAGGCAAGCAAAACCCCCTTGTTCATTCCGATACAATCCCACTCTCTCGCTCCTGCTCAATTTTACTGCATTAGGACAACAACGATACAACTGTTACTTGCTGCGGTAGTTGAACCCCTTTATCCTCTGCATGACCTGTCATTAACACAGTAAATAGATGAAAGGTGTCTACAATCCAACGGTTTAATTAATTTTTGATGATGTGGATTAATGAGAGTTCTTGAAAGGTGCCTCCAATTAATAAATATAAGATACTTATTCACAAACTTGGTACAGAACACTCTAATTTTGATATACATATGTATATTATGTTTCAATTATAATATATTCCTTGGGCTGTTTTGGTGAGGTCAGGGAGGGATGTGGTTGGTTTTAAGATACTAATCATGGGTTTTTTCTGCAAATTGGTAGACAAGTGGGATGTTGGTGAGAAAAGGCAACAACTTACCTCACAATCGTTAGATGTAGATCTAATGGTTAGAAACGACGGATGGCAGACACACCAGCATCACCAACTTAGTCTTGTGTAGGAGTACTAGCAAGATCCGTGCATTAACGGAACATCAAGATGCATTTTTTATAAAAACACTTGTTGTGATTGACCCTTGCGGGAGTAATCCCATGTGTAAAAACTAACAATATCTCGAGAAATATGAGATAAGGTGAAGAGGAGTTGGGTGTGGTGGTGGTTGGTGGTCGGACTGAGCGGAGGCATGGGGATTGACGACGCCGGCAGCGGCCACTAGGCCAGTTTGTTCCAGAGGCTTCCTTTCTTAATTGCTCAACAATGAGGTTTGTTGGAGATAAGGATGAACGAGGGAAGGCCGTGTCTGCAAATGTGGAGAGGGGTGCGGGTATCTTTTAGTTTAATTTCCATCCATTAGATATAGATCAGACGGTCTATATTGCAAGATGGCACACGTACCATCATCACCAACTCAGTTTTTTATAAAATAAGAAATATAAGTATGGAGATACAAACGTTTTATCGATACTTGCTTCCGTAAACTAGCATCTATATTCTATTCAACGCCTCGGCATGTGGGGCCTTAGCACAATGACTTCTCGACTGTGTAAAACAAAGATTTTCCCGTCGCCGACAAGGAGGGGGTGACGGCGGCGTGCTTTTTGGCTTGATCTAGTTCTAGTAGTCATACTAGGTGGTCTAAGCACATGTAGATTTATTCTTTTTCACGTCTCGTGTTCGCCGTATGGCCACGACTGTTGATGAGTAGACGGTAAGTTATTCACGGGGAAACCCTTGTTGAGCGTGTTTGCGAGAGAGAGAGAGATAGTGTGCGTGTGCGATATGTTAGAGAATGAGGCAATGATAACAGATTCTTTGTGTCTATGTGTGTGGAGGATAGAGAGAGACATGTACATGGGGCTTTGTGTTGTGTAACGTGGAGACACATATACATAATTAGAGAGTGAGTGTGTGAGATACACATGCGGACATGGGGAGAGATGAGGATCCAAATAAATGGGTGTTTGTGCGTGTTTGTGTGTGTTTGTGCACACGTTTGTGTGTGACAGGGAGAGAGTGTATGTGGAGTAGAGAGACCACTGATGATGTAAACCTAGTATAAGTGAAGGGGGAATGGTGTGACATGTGTAGTAGCGAGATAGCACGGGTGCGGGCAGGGGGAGCAGACTATTTGGAAGAGATATCGAGTGTGTGTGTGGGAGAGGGGTGTGTGTGTGTGTGTGTGTGTGTGTGTGTGTGTGAGAGAGAGAGAGAGAGAGAGAGAGAGAGAGAGGTCGTTTGTGTCCATAAATGGCGTATAGATAGGGAGACAATGTTGATGTTGTCTGAAATTGGCCTATGAACGGAGACGCAGGGGAAGCGAGTCATCGTGTGTGTGATAGGGACTTCATGAGAGATCTAGAATAGATGGTGTAGAGAACAATGTGCGAAATCTAGAACGATTATACATTAGGGAGCTATGCAAAGAGTCACGACATATATGTATACAGGGAAGGAGCTGGGGCGGGTCCGCATGTGGGAGAGATAGAAAGAGGAGAGTGGTGCACAAGGAGACAAAGTGTGCTTGTTTGCAGTGGGGGTGGTGTGTGAGGTGAGTGCGCGAGAACCACATAACTAGGGAGATAGACGTTTGGGGGCGACGTTTTGTGTGTATGGGAAATATACACTCTACATAGTGCGTGTGCTTGGGTAAGAGAGCTAGCGGGAGACCTAGAGAGTGAGGGAAGAGATGTGTGCATGCCCGGGAGACAAAGTGATAGAGACCTATGTTGGTGTCCGGACTTTACAAGAGAGAGGGGTGTTAATGTGCTCGTGTGTTGGTGTCTGGGGGAGAGAACGACTTCTCTATGTGTGTGTGTGTGTGTGTGTGTGGTGGTGGGGGGGGGGGGGGGTGACTTCAGATAAAGAGTGAGGTGTCTATATTTGAGGGACTTTAGCGTAATTGAGATATTGTGCACTCATGGTTGATCATTTTGTTTCACAATTTGTACTATGAGATAACGATACTTTTGAACATGCGTGATATACCTTGATGTACCAGAATTACAAACCTAAGATTGGAATTTTGGAATTCGACTCCATCATTATCTTTTGTAATTCATTTAAACGGAGGTATATTTTTAAGCCGGACTTTCGTGATTTCAAATTCATATATCAAACCTAGAGATATACACATACGGGCATGTTCAAACTTTATAATCATTCACTTTATTCATACACATACACATTTTTGCTTTTGTCATCATATTTAGGATAAACACATTTGGAATGTCATTTGAATTGGACCATATGATGGTATTTTCTTGTAGTAGCTCAATGATCCATATTTGAATTGAATGGACAATCTAAGTTTTGAGTTGGAGACATTGAGTTTCAAAACTTGCACATTTTTTTGCGTGCAAAACAAACAAATTGTCGGCCATGATATCATAGTCGGCCGTACAAGAGCAGAATACTTATAATTTTAGGCGCCAAAAGCTTTCAAACTTCCCGCTCACATCGAAATATCACGTGCCCGAAAGTTTAGCCCTGCGATATTCCTGTTTTACCCCTACCACATGAACGGAAAAGGGCTGCTTTGGTAACTCCATTGTTTTCCCCTCTTTGCCCCCAACATTCTTCCCCAAAGCCCCTCCCCTTCCCCTCCCCGACCCCCCAACCACGGCAAGCCGCCGAATCTAGTCCTCCGCCGCAGCGGTGGACCTCACACCCCGCCAGATCTACCTTCCACACCTTGGAACCCCCAACTGCCAACTCACCACTTCACCGGAGCCGCTTCAGCGACTGGCTTGTCCACCGCTCCAGATCTCCTTGACCGCCATCATGGTCCACCGCACCGGATCTGCTTAATCGGCGCCCTCGTCCACCACAGCGTAGGCCCTTCACTGACTCCCTCGTTCGCCCCTTCGCTAGCCCTTCATACAAGTCCTCGTCCTCGGCAACAGATCTGCCTCACCGAAAGCACTGTACAACGTGCCCGCCGAAGCCTTCGTCCACTGCACCGGACCCGCTCCACGGACGCCATATTCAACTCCACTGGCCCTGCTTTACCGACGCCGCAGCCTCATCAGGTTATTTCGATTTGTACTCCTTTGGTTTTTCTCTTTATCGTGCAACTGTTCACTTACCACAGATGAGCTTTCTTGTATGTCGACAGGTGCCGCAACCGTAGCACAGGAGCCGCTTTAGCGACGGCGACAGCCGGCCCAAACTCAACCGCAACACGAGCACCATCGACGATCCTTAGCTATCAAGTATGACAACGATACCCATACGCCACCGAGAATCAGGTACTATCATCCAACGGCCGGCGCCTACGTTCACTTTCCTAGCATAAGCACCGCACCTTTGAATTTCTTCAGGGCATCATTCAGTTTTTCATGAGACGCGTTATTCTGCTTGCACCTGTAGGGCCATAATTCTGGCAGTGAACATGTTACATGTGCTAAATTACATACCAGTGCACATATAGTTAATATGCTTTAGTTTTGTTTTGATGCCACCTGTTGGTTCCATCAGACTGGTTAATGTTCTCTATGCTTAATTACACATCAGCAAACTAGCATGTGGTTCCGCTGCTTTTTGTTCGTTTTACCCTACATTTTCTGATGCTAGCTATTACATCACTGCTCCGAGCCTCTGTTCATTACTTGTTTGTGTGTTCTTGATCTTCCCAAGTTGCATGACTAATTTGATGCTTCTATTAATTATGGAGCTGCCAACCCCATCAAGCAAAATATTTGTTCTTTTGGGGCCGGCACCTTGAACAAGCATAAAAATAGAGGGAAGCAGATATATTGTCGTGTATGCACACACCCTTCTTTTATTAGTTTAGATGAACCATTGATGATCAATTCGGACCAGTGCATGCGATTAAAATTAATTTTACCTAAATAGATGGTGCAGGATAAACTACAACAACTAGATTTACAACCACAGGATACTGACGATATTTTCAAAGAACATTGCAACAGCAGCTTGGCTTCACAGCAACATATGGTAAGCCAATGTGTTTAAGTACATGTGAAATTAATGCGAGTGGGCTGCTTTCTTGGCTTGTGACCTCAACGTGTAATCCTACCGAATTACAAATAGTTCAGTTGTCTGCTTTGCTGTATTGCTTGATTCGAATGCTTGTTTGTTGTTACGCTATACCTGAGTTGGCCAATATGTCAGCAGTGCCTGCTGTACTATCGTAAAGAAATGCATGCCTATTTCATTTGAGTCCTTAACTTTTCCTCTCAACTTCATCACAAGACTGTCTTCGTAGTTTATATGAGGCCACACTGTTAAGTGCTTTCTCAGATTATTTCAACTGCTTAGATGCCTTGGCAACTTAAATATAGCGGTTGTACACTCCCTTTCAACTAGGGATTTCAATTGGGTCCCGTTTAATCCCGATTAAAGTCCACTAGTGGTATGATAGTTCAGAAGAGTTTTTGTTTTTTGAGGAAAATGAACTAGGGAGGTAGCAAAAACTAACTAGATGGGACTGGCGAATGTCGTTTATTTGCCACGTACATCCCTAGTTTCATCTTACCATTTTAATTTTTTTTCGGCTGATGCTGCTTCGAACCATTCAAATATAGTTTGCCATGCTCGGCAATAATTCGTCCGTCGTTTACCATGTAAGCTTACTGCCTGGATCATACGATAACTATCTCTTACTTATGTCCAGCGGAAACCTTTCAGGATGCCGTTCACACTAGGACACAATGTACAACCCCAGAATCTATTTGTGGAAGCAGTGCGCCATCCATGTTACCAGATGGTAGCAGTTCAGAGGCAACACCGCCGGAGAGCAGTCTGAGCAGAGATATTATAGTGCTTGAGGCTCTACTAGAGGCAGAAAGAGATGGTGTGGCTGCCATGAATGAGGTAATCTTTATCTTGAGGCTGGAAATTACGGAATTAGCGGCACGCATTATGCAAGCAACCCAAGAATTGGAGGAAGTAAGAATGTTGCATTTGAAGACGGAGGAGGTCCTGCTGTTTCTACCATCTGAAGCCCAAGGTAATCCCGGTTCTTCTTTAGATACCAGTTGAAATTGTCATTAGATTATTGTACTTGCATGTTGTGTCATGTCTCTGAATGGATTATGTTGCAAGACCCCTTATGTTGTCTGGAATTCCATGTTTTCCATGTGTTGTAATGATCCGAATTTTTTAGGCGAGGTAATCCTCAGTACTTGTATGATTGACATAAGGTGAACTGTTTTTCGTGTGAGCATATTGTATTGGATGAAATAACTGTTTGAATCAGAGTGTATCCAACCTACTGAATTCGAAGATCACGACATTTCTAAATCATAATCATATATAAAGGTGGAATAAATCTTTGTTGTGGTGTTGAAGAAATAAATAACAAAATGTATAATTATCTATGAATATTTGTAATCGAATACAAATTGGATTTGAATTTAGTTTGCCAGGTCCCAGGGCAAATGTGAATGCTAATTCTCCCAAGTTTTGAACGAAGCGGCTAAACACCCACTATAATTTGTGGGCTGCCCGAAGCAAGTGTTTGCGAGATGGAAATTACTGTCTACCCCTGACACTGAGTACATCCTTATCGACCGGATTTACACTGCTGTCGATAGGGGTAGACTAGTAACTTCAATCAGACGTGACACGACGGCCTCTGAGCCCATTCAGACACGGTGGGCGCCAAACGTGGGCAGCAAAACACATTTGATTCAAGCTCGTCCGAAAGACATGTGTCTCTTCCTCCATTTCCCCATTCATACACGGTGGGCGGCAAAACAAACTCTCCTCGTCCAAAATCGATGTAGGCTAATATTTTAAATAGGGGCAGATGTGTAACTTCCATCAGACGTGACACAACCGCCCTACCTGTCAGCCCCGTTCATACACCATGGGCGCCAACCGTGGGCGGCAAAACACCCGCTCCTCGCCCGAAATAGTTACCGGCAGATATTTGGGAGATGCGAGATTACCGTCCTATCCCCAACCGACGCGATGTCCGAAATTTTAAACGGAGGATAAGTTCGTAACTTTCCCGCATTTCAGAGAAGCGCGGCCCAAAGTTTGAGATCCCCCTCTCCTCCATTTCCCCATTCATACACCATCGGCAGCACGACAACCTCCGCACTGCGGCCAGCCTCCTCCGTCCGCCACCCCATCCTCCACCTTGCCAGAGCCACTACCCCTACCCCGTCGTCCACTGCAAGAGATGGACGTCTCTCATCCACGGCGCTGGACCAGGATCCTCTCATCGCCTCCTATCGCTTCATCGGCGCCGTCGTCCACCTTGCCGTTGCCGCTCCTACGACCGCCTCGTCCACGGCAACAGGATATATCCCCCAACCCGGCCGTCTAAAGTCTTCTTCCCCGCTGCCGACAACCATCGCACCCACAGCACCCTCAACGTATCAGCATAGGCCTACACGACGTCGCAAGAGAGGTGGTACTCTTCCATATGTGCTTAAGTTATTGATCTCACCCGGAAAATAGATCGTAATTTGTTTTCTGTACTTTTCTTGTCCGTACCAAATCGTAGTGGCTAGTTGAAAGCAAACATTGGTTGCGAAGTAGCTTTGTCCGGTTTGCACCTTCAGATCCGCCATGGCACGGGCACTATACTCGTAAAGCTTATGGTTTCCCCCCTTTATATTCACTACCATCATCGTAGGTGCTTCGTGTTGTGCTAGCACTGCTCATCAAGACCTCAACCCAAAGCTTACGTGTTGAAATACGAATCTGATATGATGCTCATATCACTAAAACAGAGAACGTTTAATTGGTCACCTAATGTTCCTATATTCGTTTCGAAAAGCATGTGCGCCACCCACTGGTCCAGCTAGTTTCACTTTCCTGATTTTTCTCTTGATGCTTAGGGTTTTCCCCTTTTATCTACTCTACTATGATCTGCGTAGGTGCTTTCTGTCGTACTGGCATTACTCCACCCTTCAAGCTAAACAACACAACACTCAGAATTCGAAAGCTTAGTTGTTCAAATATGATTGTGATATGATACTGATATTAGTTAACCGACACATTTAATTGGTTAGCTAAAGGTCCCACTTGAGTTTCCAAATGCATGTCACGACATATAGAGAGACAGCATAATTGCATTTCTTTGTCACTTGTTGACCGTACTTTCTTGTCCATACCAAATCTTAGTTGTTATTTCAAAGCAAACATCGGTTGCTAACTACCCTTTGCGCGGTTTGCAGCTTCAGATCTGCCATCCCACTGCCACGGTCAACACTGTACTCATCATGCTTATGTTTTCCCCATTTTATGATGACCACAATAAGCCTACGTGGTTCGTGTCGTAATAGCACTGCTCCACCCATCGAGCTAAACAAGGTTAGTTGTACAAATTCATATATGATATTATTGGTGATATTAGTAAAACTGAGAGATGTTTAATTGGTGAGCTAAATGTTCCTACTTTAGTTTCGAAATGCATGTGAGCCACATATGGAGAGACCGGAAAGAATAGTATTTCTCTGTGCGCTCTGGTTCATCATGGGTGGCCAACCGACATTGTATTGAAAGACTTGTAATATCTTCAATCTGCTTGCTCTTCTGCTCTTCTTTAAGATGATACTCTTCTCTTGCGGTCGACTGGTCAGGTCGAGTTGTTCTCCCTTAGTATATTTTGAATCAGTCAGGTCAGGTCGACTTGTTCTTCTTTACTATATGTTGAAGCTATCATCTGCAAAGTGTCATCACTTCTGGAGCTCTCATATTTTGAGTAGTAGGCCACATTATATTAATGCACACAACAAATTACAGCATGCATGGCATCTTTTAAAAGAATTACAGAGATAGTACAAAGGGGTTTACAGGGAGGCAGTATTGGATTAGAATCACTTCTGCATTACAAAGAAAATCTCACTTGTTTTTATGTTTTCATGCATGTCAGATATTGAACATTATCAAAATGAATATGAGAATGGGCGCACGAGAGGAATATTGCGGAACGATCCACTGGCTAACAAACTTGGCATGGTGGAGGATGGCCTATCTTATTTACCCATCAAGGTGCTTGCTCTAGCTTTGCAAAGTTGTATTGGTTGCACATATTTTGCATCTGACCTCTTGCATTACTTCTACTTTGTTACACCATCTGCTTAGTTTAAGCATCATATATGATTATATGCCATACCTATCCATTTTCTGTACCTATTCCATGTGTCGTCACACTATGTTTTTCCAGTCAAATGTTGTTCTTTCGTAATAGATGTCCAAAAGGAAGAGGGTGAGTGCAGATCCTCAAGGAGTACAAACTATGTATTTGGAGAAGGTAGTGATTCCTGTTAAATCAGATAGATTAGCAGCCATAGAAAACACAGGCCCAACTGTACCACACTTTACCCCTACTCCAGTGGCCAAACCCCTATTAGAACTGCTGGGAGCCCAGCGTCAGGTACTGTCTATGATATCAATTCAAAATTTGAACTCCTAAATTTCTGCTTGTGCCTTACCTTCTCTCTTGTATGAAAACTAATTTCAGATGAATCTCCTTGCTCAAAGGATCATACGATCTCAAAACAATAATGGGCTCTGCATTGCTCTCGTCAGTACCTCTCTCCCTTTTGCCTTGTAACGCTGTACTTAATTAATTGCTATTTGATTATGTATCATCAGTCTGCACCTGAGCTTCATTATCCTCTGTTTCTTCCAATATTATTTGATCTATATTAACTCTTTGCAAAATGTAGAATAATGGCAACGCTTATAAAGAATTTTCTTTGGGGAATTTATTGAATTATCCTTCCATCAGCATGGAGAAGGGCTTTGTCCAGCCCGTGTTAACATGTAATGTAAGTTCATCCTTCTCAAGCCTTCAAACTTTGTTCTAGTATAGATTTGGATAGGCATCATTTCCTCCACTGCTGTTTGCTTTGCTGTTTACATCTGATTGGATGTTTGCAACAACTACCAGCTTCAAATTGTAGTTGTAAAAACATGTTCCTTATGCAAAACAGATCCATTTATTTGCTTATATAATTGTGAAACCTGTTACGTGTCTCCTTGTTTCTCTTTCAGAGTCGTATCTCTTACGCCAGGCAGAACTTTAGGGAAGATAGTGAGCCAAACCATCTTGTGGACAGCGAGATGACCCCAAGGTCCTGTCTTGATGAAGACAGTGAGTTGAAGCTACTCACCAGCAGGTGTGAGACAACCTCTGTGCAGTCGTTGCCTCAATCAGTTCGACTTCTTCAGTCTCAACTTAAAGCGGAAAGGCTTGCTTCAGCTCAGCTCCGACTTGAAGTCAAAGATGCAATGAAGATGTCAGAGGACTGCTGTGCGCACTATCAAGCCTTAAATCTAGTGTTGATGCATCTATCGTTGACACAACTGAGGTCTACTCAGCTTCTTCATCTGTTTGGGGGGCCCTTCCTGGCCAGGCCCAGTGCCTTCTGAAGTGCTCTCAGTTTTGTATATTCTTTTGTCGGCGCGTTTATTTGCACTGGTGGTGAACTTTGATGCCCAGTGGATGTAATATGTGATAGCCGTGATAGCCTAGCGTAAGTTGGTTGCTTATTTATTTCCTTGTTGTCTTGTTTATTTGTTTTCTTGTAGTCATTACAGTTCTTTTTCCGTGGTTTGCTAGTGGCTGCAATAACCTATTTTTTAAAACTAGGCTATAACCATAGGCTAATATTTACTGTAGTGACACTGGGCCTCCTACGGGCCGTAGAAACAGTGGGCCTTCTACGGGCCATAGAAACAATGGGCCTTCTAAGGGCCGTAGAAACAATGGGCTTTCTACGGGCCGTATCATCAATGGGCCTTATATGGGCAGTATGATAACATGGGCCAATAACAGGCCGCATTATGGCCGTAACCGGGCTAGAGTTGGAATCGTCCGTTCATGGGCTGACCATAACGGGCCATCAATAGGCCATATTTCATGACGCTATGAAAACGGCCCAACGTATTAACGGACCACAAACGGGCCGACTGTAACCATGGGCTGAATTTGGCCCACAAGCAGAAAATGACAGTAATGGGCCGTAAGTAAACGAATGCTGGAAATGAGCCCAAGAATAAATGGGCTCCGAGAAGGCCGAAAGATAACATGCGCTGGAAACGGCCCAACGGAATAACGGGCCGTTAATGGGTATAAAGTGATACACTGTTCAGTATGGGCCAGTTTCACCACGGGCCGTTAATGGGTGTAAAGTGATACACTGTTCATTATGGGCCAGTTTCACCACAGGCCGTTAATAGGCCAAGAGTTACATAGGGCCTCATATGGGCCGAAAGACGTCATGGGCTGTACATGGGCCTGAAGTGAAAACGGGCTGGAATCATATTGGGTGGCCCAGATGATGCTACTGGGCCTAATTCGGATAGGGCGTAATGGGCCTTGGGTTAGCGGGCTGTAAATGGGCTATATGCGAACATGCCGTTAATAGGCTTTCCATGGGCCGGCCCACCACATTTTGACCAAGTCAAACGGGCCGGCCTTTTCACAGGAATGGGCCTCTGTTGGGCCATGCCACGTGTCGACGTATCATAGGTGCCTTCCGTCCAATGAGTGGATGACATCTGTCCCAACGATGAGCAGACACATGTTTCCTCCAGCCAATGATGATTTTACACGTGGAAAATCCCCATTGGTCGGGGCTGTTAACGGGTTATCGGATCCAAAACCCGACCCGATAGCTTAACGGCGTTCCGTTACGGTGGATGCCACGTGTCGGTCACCCTTGACGAAAGCACTTCTGTGACGCGCGATTTATCGTCATGGAAGTGGACACTTCCGTGATGATAATTTTGGTAATGTCATGGAACACTTCTACGACAGCACAGGTATGACTATCTTGATTCTGTCATAAATTTGTCATGGATGTACATGCATGACAAAAAACGCGACCTACTGTGACAAACACGTATCATCACGGAAGTGTATTTTTTTGTAGTGTATGTGTCTCTAACTATGATTCTCCATGTGGAATCTCTTTCTCTCACACAAACACAAAACTTTGTCTCCCGGGGTCTCATTTCTTTCTACTATTCCCCTGTGTGCCACTCGCACCCCCCCTCTCACACAGAGATATCTTTCGCTCCTTAGGTATGAGAAGCTACGACTCTTCCTCTTAAATATCTCTTTCTCACACACAAACACAAACTCTGTCTCCCAGGGTCTCATATTTCTCCATCGTTCTCTTGTATGTCGCTCACACACTCTCTCTCTCCCTAGAGATAGCTTGTGTTCCCTCATATGTCTCTCTAGCTATCACTCTCGTTGTGAAATATCTTTCTCTCTCGCAGACACAAAACTCTGTCTCTCGGGATCTCATTTCTCTCTGATATTTTTTTGTATGTGACTCACATGCACCCTCTCTCTATCTCTCTCACACCCACACACATAACTCAGCCTTCTGACCCACTTGACTCCTATCTCTAACGCACACTAGCTAGCATCTTTATCTTTATATTTATTTGTTTCTCCATCAACCTTCTTTCTCGCCCTCACTCTTGCTTCCTATCACACACACTACATATGTTTCTCTCTACATGCAGTCAAGTGCCCTCCTTTTATCTTTCTCTCACACACACATAACTTCACCCTCTGAACCACCCGGCGGTCATCTACAACACTCAAACTAGCGGATGTCCCTCTAGCTAGCATCTCCATCTCTGTATCTATCTGTAGTTTCTCCGTCGACATTTCTTTCTCGCATGTAGTCTTGCTTCCTATCGCCCACACTATATATGTCTCTCCATACATGCATTTATAGGTTGATCTCTTTTACACAATCGTTGTGTCTCACTCCCTCTGCTCGCCATACATGCATGCTCCATCCCACGCCACTATCTCTTAAAGACAAAAACACATGCTCAATTGTCGGACCTTCTTCCCTGCACTCTCACATGCATGCATATTTTCATTCCGATCCGTCTCTCCCATGTCGTTGATCTTATGACTTATGTCTTCTTTCTTTTATCTCGATCATGCACGCTCCCACACACACACACATCCCACGTATACATGTATACCTCTTGCACATGCATGTTCAAGGTCTCTGTGTCTCCATACGTAGTTAATTACCCTCAACCCTGACGCCACATCGAATCGTTCTCTTCTTGTGTGCACATAACTTCCGCCTGGATGGGTAAAACACACACTCACACTTAACAATCTCCTTCTAGCTACCCCCTTCTCACTCTTCCCCTATATCCCCGAAACCAATAAGACCATCCCTTCGTTTATTTCCCGCCTATATGCACCATTGATATATAGTAGTCTTCCTCGGTATCTCTCGAACAAACACGTTCCCTCGATGTCGACTCCTCTCACGCGCACACACCTTCTCTTCCCTCTCTACGGGCCTTTTCTCTCTCGCACCCCATCGTTGGTGGCCTATGCCATACACATCACCTCTCTATGATGAAGCCACACACACTTAAATTACATCCGCCACTGAGGACCCCGCGTCACACACACACACACACACACACACACACACCCCTCACACACACACACACACGCACGCACCCCCCCACACAAACACACACACACACACACACACACACAGTAAGACTCCATCACACACACAAACACACTAAGACTCCATCACACACACACACACACACTTAGACTCCATCTCTCTATCTCTCTCTCTCTCTCACACACACACACGCACGCACCCACCCCCACCCCCCCCACACACTAAGACTCCATCTGACACACACATGCTCTAGGTGGAGTATTTGTTCCTACCACCCTTCATCCAACCTTACCCGTATGATAAACAATCGCCTTAATTTACTTGTATAACATGGTCAAATTCCACTTTACTTTAGTAGTTAGCAAACTTATCATCTCTACCCTTACAAAAAACCAAGTTGGTGATCATGGTGTGCCTGCCATCTTATAATATAGACCGTCCGATCTATATCTGACGGATAGAAAGCAAACTATGATAATTTTACAAAAGATACCCGCACCTCTCTCCACATCCTTATCTCCCACAACCTCATTGATGAGCAATTAAAAATGGAAGTCTCTGGAACAATCTAGCATGGTGGCCGCTGCCGCCTGCCGGCGCCGTCCATCCCCGTGCCTCCGCCCAGTCCGACCACCAGTCACCACCACGCTCCACTCCTCCTCACCTTATCTCTCATCTTTCATTTTTTTGATGACATTCTCGAGATATCATTAGTTTTTACACATGGGATTACTCCTGCATGGGTCAATCACAACAGGTGTTTTGTAAAAAAATGCATATTGATGTTCCGTGCAATGCACGAGCATCTTGCTTGTAATTATATAACACAAATCACGACCAGGAAGTGACATTTTTTTACACAACCACGTTAACATGGCCATGTAAATCACTAGCTAAAGTATAATACCATTATACTTATATCGCGATGCAAAAGGTTGTGTACATGTCCAAAGAGTAGAGTCGCACACACGCACTCTGTCTCTCAAAATCTCTCTCTCTCTCACACACACACCAGTTACGTGATGCCCACTTAAGCAGACACGTATGTTAAAATTTTTGCACCCGTAGGTACACATGATGGTGTGCATTTATTTAAGCCGGACGGCGAACCCAAACAGTAGCTGCATTCATTCCCCTCCCACTACCTCTTCTCTGTTCGCCGTCGCCCGGTAGCCATGGCCCGACCGAAGGTAACAACATACGCCATACTCCCGCCGGAGCGGCGCTTTAATCTGGAAATCTTAGTGGTCATGCATGCATCTTTTTGTGCTAGCACTCCTATATAAGGGTTGACCGGTCGCTTCCCGTGGACGTGCGCGGGCGGTGGAAGAGGAAGGAGAAGGGAAGCGGGTTGTGGAGTAACGTTTTTTACCACAATTTCTTAGGAAACTGAGTGCAATAATTGAGTAGTTTTGCAAACTACCAGTACTACATCTCAAACGGTTCAAAACCAATACTCCATTGCCAGCGCGCACTTCCCGCATGAAACGGTCAGCGTCGCCCTGTAGCGTCAGTGCCGCATTAATGCCCGGTCAGAGCGAAGGTGACCTCTCATGGCACTGGCTTCGAAGCAGCGCGATGGCCGAGAGAGCGCCGGTTCCCGGTGCACGCGACTGCTCCGCGTCGTGGTTGGCCATAGGCCCTGTTTGGATCCATGGGTTAGAGTTAGTTTGAGCTTGTTGGGGCTCAAATAGCCCTAAAGTATCCAAGCATGAGGGTTAAATTGGAGCAAGTTGCACCGAACCCACCAAAAAAAACTATCCCACCCAAGAGGTGCTAATTGGAGATAGTTCTCATTGGGCCCACTGAAAAATCACTTTTCTCTCTGCATCAAGTGCATTTATTGTCAATCTAACCCTGTCACCCAAACACCTCTTTGGCTACAGTTAGTTCAGGATTAGTCATGAGTTAGTCTGACCTCTAGCTAAGTTAGAGTATCCAAACAGGAGCAGTATAGGACATGCAAGTTGCTCAAAGCATACAGTCAAATTCATACATGAAAGGATTTTTTTTAAAACAGAACGTGAAAGGATCTTCGAATGATATAATTTTCAAATGATATAAAATCTTATCAATATTCAAAGACATCCTCAAAGAATACATTAGGCCCTATATAAAATCTTATCAATAGTCAAAACCAAGTGTTCTAGACGAGGTCAAAACGAGAAACTAGACCCACTCACGGCACGACACGCCTGTCTCATTTGGTCAGTTGGTCAAAGCGCTTCCTCTTCTTGGCATAACAATAGAGTACGGTACTAATTTTTTTAGAACGCTCTTGGCATGTCGCTAACATGTGATGAGTTAACCGACCTCAATAGACGGCAAAAACACCAGCCCGCCGCACTTTGAGAGAGACGAGGAGAAAGAAGCGATACGGGCTGTTGGATTACTAGAGCTAGATGTTGCACGGAAGCCAAGAAATATGGTGGTAGCGTGGGTTAGCCATGTACTAGTATGATGTAAGACTAGCCACAATGGAGAGTAACATACACTAGTAACTTACACATATCCATAGACTATGTTACTACCTTCATCGTGGGTAGTAACATAAGTGTGGTAACATGCAAAGCTTCATTTATTAGGTTATAGACTCATATTGCATTGGGACATGTGATGTTACAGTAACTAGCTAAGTTACTCAAACTACCTCTCTCCTCATTAACTCATTGTCACATAATCAAATTTGCTGAGTTGGACTCAATGTTATTGCTGAAGTTACTCCCACTGTGGCTAGTTTAACTACACTGGGTTGTCGTGTTTCGTACTCTTCCAGTCCACTGTGGAGATGATTGGTTGATTTTATATTGCCGAATAATATAAAATATTATGAGTGCAGACGCTCCACCACGAGGTTCCTTGCTCCTTCTCGGTCGTTGGGAATCTATGTTCTTCCACTCTCTTTTTTTTGACATGAGCTTTGTTCATCCTTTTGCCAACACGCGAGACATCTAGCATCAAGTGCACGTGTCATGCAAGAAAATGGAGATAATCAGATAAGCAGTGCGTAAGTGAGTCATGCACTTCGATGGCACCTAGTACTACGCAATATTTTTTCTCCTTGATGGCACGTGAATAGTGCATGTACACAACGACGGAGCACAGGATGGTAGCCATGACATGGTCAACCCTTTTTTGGAGAGAGTATGTACTACTAAATAACTTTGATGTGTCCCGTCAACTCGCAGAATGACGAGAAGCTGGCTTACTATGCCTTCTCCCTCATCAACGCGTGCGCGGTGGCTCGCAACACGAGGAGAAACTTTTGCTTACAAGCCGCCTGCCCACCTATAGAACCGCCTTGCGCTGGCCAATTCCTCTCCAAACACCTAAGTAGGTGGTTGAACCGAACAAGTCTAACTTGCTCCAATTTAACCCTCATGTTTGGATACTTTAGGGCTATTTGATCCCCAACTAGCTCAAACTAACTCTAACCCATGGATCCAAAACGGGCCATAGTTTGGGTGAGTCTCCATCATGGGGAGCCACACTAACTGCGATGGATATGGATCGTTCCATCTATAAGAAGAACACGTGGGACTGGAACTACGAGACGGACATGTACCCAGGAGTGGACGTACGTACCTGAGTAATGTAGCGTAGTAAGTGAAGTAGAAAGGCACAAATAGTATGAACATGCGTGGCATATAGGCATTTGTCTCTTACTACGTACCACTAAATATTATACGTGCAATGCACGGTGATGTTATGGAGTACGTGCCTAAGTACTCTACTGCTACTATATTAATTGGAGGCACATATTAGCTTTTATATTTGTTTACCTGTATGCCCCGATACCTTCCAACTAGACGTGTCTTTCTCTCCGGGTCACACTTTGTATCGTTCATACCACTAGTACTACTACATGTGGTCTCCGACCTAGAAGTGGAAGAAGTGGAGACTCTCTACCACGTTGTTCATGTCCCACTCCTTTCGCTGACGTGTGGGACATCCAGCACGTGCCGTATTTGGCACTCTTTGTCGTAAGTGTTGAAACACTAGCATTCATTAGAAATAAAAAATAAATATAAATCAGAAGTGATACTATACCACGCGGTTTCCTTGCTCCTCGATATCTGATACGTCTCCAACGTATCTATAATTTTTGATTGTTCCATGCTATTATATTACCCCTTTTGGATGTTTATGGGCTTTATTTTACACATTTATATCATTTTTGGGACTAATCTACTAACCGGAGGCCCAAATCGTATTGCTGTTTTTTTTGCCTATTTCAGTATTTCGAAGAAAAGGAATATCAAACGGAGTCCAAACGGAATGATACCTTCGGGAGCGTGATTTTTGGAACGAACGTGATCCAGAGGACTTGGAGTGCAAGCCAAGAAGCAGCCGAGGCGGCTAGGAGATAGGAGGGCTCGCCCACCCCCTCTAGGTGCCCCCTGTCTCATGGGCCCCTCGGGCGGCCACCGACCTACTTCTTCCTCCTATATATACCCACGTACCCCGAAAACATCCAGGGAGCCAACGAAAAACAATTTCCACCGCGTAACCTTCTGTATCCGCGAGATCCCATCTTGGAGCCTTCGCCGGCGCTCCGCCGGAGGGGGAATCGACCATGGAGGGCTTCTACATCAACACCATAGCCCTTCCGATGGGTTGTGAGTAGTTTAACACAGACGTTCGGGTCCATAGTTATTAGCTAGATGACTTCTTCTCTCTTTTTGGATCTCAATACCATGTTCTCCCCCTCTCTTGTGGAGATGTATTTGATGTAACTCTTTTTGCGGTGTGTTTGTCGAGATCTGATGAATTATGGGTTTATGATCAAGTTTATCTATGAGAAATATTTGAATCTCCAATGCATTCTTTTATGTATGATTGAGTTATCTTTGCAAGTCTCTTTGAATTATCAGTTTGGTTTGGCCTACTAGATTGATCTTTCTTGCCATGGGAGAAGTGCTTAGCTTTGGGTTCAACCTTGCGGTGTCCTTTCCCAGTGACAACAGGGGAAGCAAGGCACGTATTGTATTGTTGCCATCGAGGATAAAAAGATGGGGTTTATATCATATTGCTTGAGTTTATCCCTCTACATCATGTCATCTTTCTTAATGCGTTACTCTGTTCTTATGAACTTAATACTCTAGATGCATGTTGGATAGCGGTCTATGTGTGGAGTAATAGTGTGTAACGCCCCGGATTCGATGCGCCAGGTGTCCGCCAGTTATTCGCCGTCGTTGCCATGTCATTTGCTTGCGTGTTGCACTTTGCCATGTCATCATATGCATTTCATATCATGTCATCATGTGCATTTCTTTTTGCATACATGTTCGTCTCATGCATCCGAGCATTTTCCCCGTTGTCCGTTTTGCAATCCGGCAATCCTATGTCCTCCGGCGTTCCCCTTTTGCCTCTTTTCACGTGCGGGTGTTAAACTTTCTCGGAATGGCCTGAGGTTTGCCAAGCGGCCTTGGTATACCACCGGTAGACCGCCTGTCAAGTTTCGTGCCATTTGGAGGTCGTTTGATACTCCAACGGTTAACCGGGTAACCGTAAAGCCCTCTTTTGTTGCAGCCCAACACCCCTTCTAAACTGGCCCAAAACCCATCTAACTCCCCTTCATGCTCTCGGTCGTTCGATCACGATCGCGTGGCCGAAAACCGCTCCTCATTTGGACTCTCCTAGCTCTCTCTACCTATAAATATGTGGCCTCCCCCCGAAATTCCCGGTCCAAACCCTAGCCCCTTCTTCCTCCGCGCGCCGGACACGTCCGCTCGGCGCCGGACATGTCCAGCCGCCGCCCGCCGGCCAACCACGACCCGCCACGCCGCCCCGCCGCCGCCGCGCCGCTGCGGGCCCGGGAGGCCTAGATCCGGCCCCCGCCGGGCCCGAACCGGGCCGCGCCCTGCCGCCCGCACCTCTGCCCCGGCCGTCGCCGCCGGCGAGCGCCGCCGCCGCCTCGCCCTGGCGCCACCTCGTCCCGGCGCCGCCGGCGACCCCGCGCCCTTCCGCCGGACGCCACCCGGCGCCGCTCCCGCGCCTCCCTGCCGGCGCCTCCCCAGGCCGCCCGAAGCCCTGGCCTCGCCGCCCCTCGTCCCCGAGCACCGCCGCCACCGGCGACGTGCTCCGCCAGCCGCTGCCCGGCGCGCCTCGCCGCCCCGGCGTCCCTCCGGTCGCCGCCCTCCGCCGCGTGTCTTCCCGGCCCGGATCCGGCGAGATCCGGCCGAGGGAGCCCCAGATCCGGCCTCTTCCGCAGCTCCGGCCACCGTCTCCATTCTCTCCGGCGAAGCTCCGGCCGTGCATCGAAATCCGTGCAGCCCCGAAGGTTGACCCCGAAACGCCCAAGTCCTGCAATTTTTGCACATAATCATGTCATGTTTGACCTATTGTATCTCTGCATCCATAGCTCCGTTTCGTGCGTGTAATATGTCAAATTGTTCGTCTCAAAGAGTACTTCATTTCATTCCATTGCATCATTTTCATTTGAGCTCATCTTGATGCCCGAAATGCTGTTGGAAGAGTGCATGTTGATGTTAATCTGCTGAAACTGTTATAACATACTCATTTGTCATTTTTGCCATGATTGATGTGTGCATCCTATGAGGTTGATGTCTTCATGTGTTTTGATCTATGCCATGCCATCTTTCCAGGGGTGTATGCCATGTATTTTTGTGATCAATGTGGTGACTAGCACAAGCATGCAAACTAGGCTTCGTGATATTGCTGATTTTAGTCCCTGTTCTGCTGTTATTTTGATGCCATGTAAACTTGATGCTACAGAGAGATCCATGCATATTTTGAGATACTTCAGTAAGGGTGAGTGAATCCTTGCATGCTATGGACTTGTTCTTGACTTGGTTTGTTTCAAAAACATGCCTTCTTGATGATGCTATGCTTATCTTGTCATGCAATGACTTGTGGTGAGTGAATCAAGCTTATTAAGGAGGGTAGTTGCTGTTGCTGTTTTCCTGACAGATTCTGCTATATTTTGTTGCTATGTAAATATGTTGCTACTAATCATTCTATGCATAATCTGGAGATGTCCTATAAACATGTTTTGATCTACATGTCTTGCTCTATCCATTAATGCCACTGGTTGAAATTATAGCCTGCTGGAACATGTTGTAATCTTGCTCCAAAGTTGCTTGAAAATGTTGCTGTCAGCCTGTTAACATTAAGTTCAATGTTTCCATGATTGTTTCCTAGTGATCCATGCACCCTATGACCTTGCTATTGCCATGCTTAGCTTCACAAACATGTCTTCTTACTGTTGGTTGCCTTGCCATGCCATGTATTGCTCTGTAGTGAGTGGTTCAAGCTCACCAACATGCCTACTTATTGTTGTTCCTGCCATGTTTAAATCTGTAATATAACTTGCCATGTTTACATGGTGCCAGCATATTTTCTGTGCCCTTTTGGCTCATGGTCAGTAAGGGACTTTTGATCTATGCTTTTAGTAGATTCATGCCATGCATTTGTTTGCCATAATATGTTCCTGTAACATGTTGTTTGATAGCTCTAAACATTGCAACCTGATGTTATTTCTGCCAAGTCTGAAACTGTTATTATTTGCAATCTTACCATGTGTTTTGGAGCATGTTCTAGTGATTTCTGGAGATAGCTCAGTGTTCATGTTTTGTTGTGCTCAACCTGTACTTCATGATCATGCCTTTTGTTCTTATGTTGGGGTGATGTAGCTTGTTGTTTTGGTGCTTGTAAGATGCCTAGTTGCTGTTATGGACAGATTGTTGTTATGACTTGTATAGAGTGTATGTGTTACCCCGTTGCTCCGTTTTGGGTGTGCTTTATATGAAACTTGCTTGATTTTGCATGTAGCTTCATATTATCTTGTTGCATCCTTATTTTGAGGTGTTTGCTTGATGTTTGGGTGCATTTTGCATCGATGCCATGCTTAACTTGTTTTGCTCATATCTTCTAGGCCGTAGCTCCGAATCTAATGAACTTTATATGTAACTTGACTAGAATTTCGTGTAGATCCTCTTGGTGCATCTTTAACTTGCTGTTTAACAACTTGAACATAAGGTTTATTCAGATCTGGACCAATTTCGAAATTTGCATATGAGGACTTACCGGAATTGTTATATGTTGTTCCCGGCCTCATTTAAACTTGCCTTGAGGTGTTCTTGTTTGCATCGTCTCTTGCCATGAGTAGCTTCATGTAGATTGGTCATGCATCATGCTTGTTGTGCATCATGCCTTGTTCATGTGTGGTGTGTTTACCTATGTTGTGTGCTTCTTCTCGATAGTTCCCGTTTCGTTGCGATCGTGAGGATTCGTTCATCTACGTGTGGTTCGTCTTCGTGGCTTCATCTTCTTCATGGACTCGTTCTTCTTCCTTGCGGGATTTCAGGCAAGATGACCGCTACCCTGGATCTCACTACTATCATTGCTATGCTAGTTGCTTCGTTCTATCGCTATGCCGCGCTACCTATTACCTGTTTATCAAGCCATCCCATATTGCCATGAACCTCTAACCTTTGACACCATTCCTAGCAAACCATTGATTGGCTATGTTACCGCTTTGCTCAGCCCCTCTTATAGCGTTGCTAGCTGCAGGTGAAGTTGAAGATTTCTCCATGGTGGACAGGATTTTGGTTGGGATATCACAATATCTCTTATATTATTAATGCATCTATATATTTGGTAAAGGGTGGAAGGCTCGGCCTTATGCCTGGTGTTTTGTTCCACTCTTGCCGCCCTAGTTTCCGTCATACCGGTGTTATGTTCCCGGATTTTGCGTTCCTAACGCGGTCGGGTGATTTATGGGACCCCCTTGACAGTTCGCTTTGAATAAAACTTGTCCAGCAAGGCCCAACCTTGGTTTTACCATTTGCCTCACCACCACCTACTTTTCCCTTGGGAGTCGCTCTCTCGAGGGTCATCTTTATTATAGCCCCCCGGGCCAATGCTTGTCTAAGTGTTGGTCCAAACTAGAGCACCGTGCGGGACCATCCCTTGGCAACTTGGGTTACGTCGGCACATGTACGCTTCGCTTATCCGGTGTTGCCCTGAGAACGAGATATGTGCAGCTCCTATCGGGATTGTCGGCGCATCGGGCGGCTTTGCTGGTCTTGTTTTACCATTGTCGAAATGTCTTGTAAACCGGGATTCCGAGACTGATCGGGTCTTCCTGGGAGAAGGTCTATTCCTTCGTTGATCGCGAGAGCTTGTCATGGGCTAAGTTGGGACACCCCTGCAGGGTTTAAACTTTCGAGAGCCGTGCCCGCGGTTATGTGGCAGATGGGAATTTGTTAATGTCCGGTTGTAGATAACTTGACACCAGATCCGAATTAAAACGCATCAACCGCGTGTGTAGCCGTGATGGTCTCTTCTCGGCGGAGTCCGGGAAGTGAACACGGTTTCTGTGTTATGATTGACGTAAGTAGGTGTTCAGGATCACCTCTTGATCATTGCTAGCTTCACGACCGTTCCTTTGTTTCTCTTCTCGCTCTCATTTGCATATGTTAGCCACCATATATGCTTAGTCGCTGCTGCAACCTCACCACTTTACCCCTTCCTTTCCCATTAAGCTTTGCTAGTCTTGATACCCATGGTAATGGGATTGATGAGTCTTCGTGGCTCATAGTTTACTACAACAACAGTTGCAGGTACAGGTTATGCGATGATCCTGACGTGAGAGCGATGCTTGCTTGCTTGAGTTCTTCTGCTTCTTCTTCGATCAGGGGATAGGTTCCAGGTTGGCAGCCTGGGCTAGCAGGGTGGATATTGTTTGAGTTTCTGTTTATGTATCATCCGTAGTCGGATGTTGATCTCTTGTATGATGATATTGTATTCGTGTGGCATTGTATGCCTTTTGTATGTATTCCCATATATTATGTAATGTTGATGTAATGATATCCACCTTGCAAAAGCGTTTCAATATGCGGGTCTATCCTTGGTGGGACCTTCGAGTTCCTTTTGGATAGGGTCGCATATTGGGCGTGACATAGTGGTAGATGCAGGCAGGAGTCGGTCTACTTGTCGTGGACGTGATGCCTATATACATGATCATGCCTAGATAATCTCATAGTTATTCGCTTTTCTATCAATTGCTCGACAGTAATTTGTTCACCCACCGTAATACTTATGCTATCTTGAGAGAAGCCACTAGTGAAACCTATGCCCCCCGGGTCTATCTTTTATCATATAAGCTTTCAATCTACTTTTATTTGCATCTTTACTTTTCCAATCTATATTATAAAATACCAAAAATATATTTATCTTATCATACTATCTCTATCATATCTCAATTTCGCAAGTGGCCGTGAAGGGATTGACAACCCCTTTATTGCGTTGGTTGCGAGTTCTTTGTTTGTTTGTGTAGGTGCGTGGGACTTTTGAGGAGCCTCCTACTGGATTGATACCTTGGTTCTCAAAAACTGAGGGAAATACTTACGCTACTATTGCTGCATCAGCCTTTCCTCTTCAAGGAAAACCAACGCAAGCTCAAGACGTAGCAAGAAGGATTTTGGCGCCGTTGCCGGGGAGGTCTTCGCTCAAGTCAAGACATACCAAGTACCCATCACAAACTCATCTCCCTCGCATTTACATTATTTGCCATTTGCCTCTCGTTTTCCTCTCCCCCACTTTACCCTTGCCGTTTTATTTGCCCTCTCTTTCCCAATCTTCTCCTCTCTTTTTTGCTTGCCTTTTTCTGTTTGCTCGTGTGTTAGATCATTTACCTTGTCATTATGGCTAGTCCTCCTATCCTTGTTATTACCCCCGAACATGAAATTTTCAATTTTAAGCAAAGGGAGGAAGAAAATTTAAAAGATGCTTGGCATAGAATTTGCAATGCTCAAAATAAATCTACTAGGAAGCTTTCTACTTCCGTACTTCTTCGCAATTTTTATGTAGGCATTACTCCTTGGAATAGATGTGTTCTTGATACCATTACCGGAGGGGATTTCTTGAGTAGCCATACGTTTGATGCTTATAATGCTATGTTAGATTTGTTTGGCCCACCACCTCTTTTGGTTAATGGAACTGTTTTAACTTTAGAACATGTGATGCAACGGCTTGAAATTATTGAAAATAAAGTTGCCACTGTTGAATTGGTTGAGAATTTGTATAAAAAGATTCATAATCAGATTACCCAATATGGATCTAAGGTTGGAGTTACTTTGAAAAATCTTAAAGAGAAAGAACCTATAGTTAATGAAAAAATAGATCTAGATTCTGCAAGAATTGGTGAACTTGAGGATATTATTTCCAACTTAGGTTTGGCGTTTTCTTCCATGAAAAACACTCCAAATCCTCCTACAAAAATTGCCAAATTTATCTATGTTCCTAAAAATAAGGGTGAATCTTCTAGTAAGGGAATGCGGACCTCAAATCAATGAGTGTTCACCCCAATTGTCTCTCTATCGTTAAGGAACCTTTTGCTACAAACAAATTTCTTGAATTTTTCCCTAAATGTTTAATCATTGCTAAAAAGGGAGAAACCCCTAAAGATTATAAGTGCTCTATTGAGGAATTGAGTGCCAAAGATGGCACTACTTAGTTCTATCTTCGCTTTTATGCCTAGCTAGGGGCGTTAAACGATAGCGCTAGTTGGGAGGCAACCCAATTTTATTTGTGTTTTTTGTTTTTGTTTCTGTTTAGTAATAAATTTTGCATCTACCTTCTGTTTAGATGTGTTTTTATGTTTTAATTAGTGTTTGTGCCAAGTAGAACCTATAGGATAACCTATGGTGATAGTTAATTTGATTCTGCTGAAAAACAGAAACTTTGCTCGCACGAATTTAGTTTTGTTAAATCACAGAAACGTGGTTTTGCGTTGATTCTTTTTTGATGCTGATCAATAGACAAATTTTCCAGGACTTCCTATTTTGGTAGTATTTTTAGAATTCTAGAAGTTCGCGTTAGTTACAGATTGCTATAGACTGTTCTGTTTTTGACAGATTCTGCCTTTCGTGTTTTGTTTGTTTATTTTGATGCATCTATGGCTAGTAAAATAGTTTATAAACCATAGAGAAGTTGGAATACAGTAGGTTTAACACCAAAATAAATAAAGAATGAGTTCATTACAGTACCTTATGTGGTGGTTTTCTTTTCTTTCACTAACGGAGCTTATGAGATTTACTGTTGAGTTTTGTGTTGTGAAGTTTTCAAGTTTTGGATAAAGATTTGATGGACTATGGAATAAGGAGTGGCAAAAGCCTAAGCTTGGGGATGCCCATGGCACCCCAAGATATTCAAGAATAGCCAAAAGCCTAAGCTTGGGGATGCCCCGGGAAGGCATCCCCTCTTTCGTCTTCTTTCATTGGTAACTTTACTTGGAGCTATATTTTTATTCGCCACATGATATGTGTTTTGCTTGGAGTGTCTTGTATGATATTAGTATTTGCATTTTAGTTTTCCACAATCATCCTCGCTGTACACACCTTTTGGTAGAAGCCTATATGATTGAAATTTATTAGAATACTCTATGTGCTTCACTTATATCTTTTGAGCTAGATAGTTTCTGCTCTAGTGCTTCACTTATATCTTTTAGAGCACGGCGGTGGCTTAATTTTGTAGAAATTGCTAGTCTCTTATGCTTCACTTATATTATTTTGAGAGTCTTTTAGAACATCATGGTATTTTCTATGGTTATAAAATTGGTCCTAGAATGGTAGGTGTCCAAGTTGGGTATAATAAAACTATCATAGGAAGTGAATTGGATGCTATGATCAATTTGATACTTGATAATGTTTTTGAGATATGGAGGTAGTGATGTTAGAGTCATGCTAGTTGGGTGATTATGAATTTAAAGAATGCTTGTGTTGAAGTTTGTGATTCCCGTAGCATGCACGTATGGTGAACCGCTTTGTGATGAAGTTGGAGCACAATTTTATTTATTGATTGTCTTCCTTATGAGTGGCGGTCGGGGACGAGCGATGGTCTTTTCCTACCAATCTATCCCCCTAGGAGCATGTGCATAATACTTTGTTTTTGATGACTTATAGATTTTTTCAAAAAGTATATGAGTTCTTTTGACTAATGTTGAGTCCATGGATTATACGCACTCTCACTCTTCCACCATTGCTAGCCTCTCTTGTGCCGCGCAACTTTCGCCGGTACCATACACCCACCATATACCTTCCTCAAAACAGCCACCATACCTACCTATTATGGCATTTCCATAGCCATTCCGAGATATATTGCCATGCAACTTTCCACCGTTCCGTTTATATGACATGCATCACCATTGTCATATTGCTCTTTGCATGATCATGTAGTTGACATTGTATTTGTGGCAAGGCCACCTTCATAATTTTCATACATGTCACTCTTGATTCATTGCATATCCCGGTACACCGCCGGAGGCATTCATATAGAGTCATATCTTGTTCTAGTTTTGAGTTGTAATCTTGAGTTGTAAGTAAATAAAAGTGTGATGCCCTTCATTATTAGAGCATTGTCCCAGTGAGGAAAGGATGATGGAGACTATGATTCCCCAACATGTCGGGATGAGACTTCGGACTTTACCAAAAAAGGAAAAAAAAGAGAAAGGCCAAAGAAAAGAAAAGAAAAGAAAAAGATAAATAAAGAAAAAAAATTAGAGAAAAAGAGAGAAGGGACAATGCTATTATCTCTTTACCACACTTGTGCTTGAAAGTAGCACCATGATCTTCACGATAGAGAGTCTCCTATGTTGTCACTTTCATATACTAGTGGGAATTTTTCATTATCGAACTTGGCTTGTATATTCCAATGATGGGCTTCGTCAAAATGCCCTAGGTCTTCGTGAGCAAGCGAGTTGGATGCACACCCACTTAGTTTCTTTTGTTGAGCTTTCATACATTTATAGCTCTAGTGCATCCGTTGCATGGCAATCCCTACTCACTCACATTGATATCTATTAATGGGCATCTCCATAGCCCGTTGATACACCTAGTTGATGTGAGACTATCTTCCTCCTTTTTGTCTTCTCCACAACCACCATTCTATTCCACATATAGTGCTATGTCCATGGCTCACGCTCATGTATTGCGTGAAAGTTGAAAAAGTTTGAGATTACTAAAGTATGAAACAATTGCTTGGCTTGTCATCGGGGTTGTGGATGATTAAATAATTTGTGTGATGAAGATAGAGCAACAGCCAGACTATATGATTTTGTAGGGATAACTTTCTTTAGCCATGTTATTTTGAGAAGACATGATTGCTTGATTAGTATGCTTGAAGTATTACTATTTCTTATGTCAATATGAACTTTTATTTTGAATCATTTGGATCTGAACATTCATGCCACAATAAAGAAAATTACATTGAGAATTATGCTGGGTAGCATTCCACATCAAAAATTCTGTTTTTATCATTTAGCTACTCGAGGACGAGCAGGAATTAAGCTTGGGGATGCTTGATACGTCTCCAACGTATCTATAATTTTTGATTGTTCCATGCTAATATATTACCCCTTTTGGATGTTTATGGGCTTTATTTTACACATTTATATCATTTTTGGGACTAACCTACTAACCAGAGGCCCACCCCGTATTGTTTTTTTTGCCTATTTCAGTATTTCGAAGAAAAGGAATATCAAACGGAGTCCAAACGGAATGAAACCTTCCGGAGCGTGATTTTTGGAACGAACGTGATCCAGAGGACTTGGAGTGCAAGCCAAGAAGCAGCCGAGGTGGCCAGGAGATAGGATGGCGCGCCCACCCCCTCTAGGCGCGCCCCCTGTCTCGTGGGCCCCTCGGGTGGCCACGGACCTACTTCTTCCTCCTATATATACCCACGTACCCCGAAAACATCCAGGGAGACAACGAAAAACAATTTCCGCCGCCGTAACCTTCTGTATCCGCGAGATCCCATCTTGGAGCCTTCGCCGGCGCTCCGCCGGAGGGGGAATCGACCATGGAGGGCTTCTACATCAGCACCATAGCCCTTCCGATGAGTTGTGAGTAGTTTACCACAGACCTTCGGGTCCATAGTTATTAGCTAGATGGCTTCTTCTCTCTTTTTGGATCTCAATACCATGTTCTCCCCTCTCTTGTGGAGATCTATTCGATGTAACTCTTTTTGCGGTGTGTTTGTCGAGATCCGATGAATTGTGGGTTTATGATCAAGTTTATCTATGAGAAATAATTGAATCTCCTCTGAATTGTTTTATGTATGATTGAGTTATCTTTGCAAGTCTCTTTGAATTATCAGTTTGGTTTGGCCTACTAGATTGATCTTTCTTGCCATGGGAGAAGTGCTTAGCTTTGGGTTCAATCTTGCGGTGTCCTTTCCCAGTGACAACAGGGGCAGCAAGGGACGTATTGTATTGTTGCCACCGAGGATAAAAAGATGGGGTTTATATCATATTGCATGATTTTATCGCTCTACATCATGTCATCTTTCTTAATGCGTTACTCTATTCTTATGAACTTAATACTCTAGATGCATGCTGGATAGTGGTCGATGTGTGGAGTAATAGTAGTAGATGCAGGCTGGAGTCGGTCTACTTTCGCGGACGTGATGCCTATATACATGATCATGCCTAGATAATCTCATAGTTATTCGCTTTTCTATCAATTGCTCGACAGTAATTTGTTCACCCACCGTAATACTTATGCTATCTTGAGAGAAGCCACTAGTGAAACTGATGCGGAGCATGCCACGTTCATCCCCATGTACACTCCGACTACTCTCCAAGCCCCAAGGATACATAAGATGAGACCTCAACTATGCGCCATTGGACACAAGGTGAATTCTTCGAACCGTCACTTTCCACATGTGAGACATGGCTACTACCTCATGCGTGGACCTTGCATACACTCAGGTACAACCAAGATGACCATGGAGAATCCAAGGACCAAGGCCAATCATGGAAGAGGAGAAGGAAGAAGAAGAATGGAGCAAGACTGGAGTTGCCCGGATCATCCGGACACCCAGCCGGACGATCCAGACCGAGCCCGGACGATCCGGACGACCACCCGGACGATCCGGCTAACGTGCCCGAAGACAACAGAAGCTGCTCGACAAAGCCGGATCATCCGGACGGTCGCCCGGATCATCCGGACCCCCGACACCCGGATCATCCGGGCCACCATCCGGATCATCCGGACCCCGCCTGCATGCGTGACTTGGGCCGAAGCCCGTGTACCCCTTCGCCCCTTACTTACCCCTTCGTGGCTTAGCACTATAAATAGACCTCCCCCTCCCCATTTTGAGGGTTAGCATTGGATTAGCTCATATTTGTGTGAGAGCCTTTGCTCATCCACTTGGTTACTTCTCCACGGAGATCAGGACCTCTTTGGAGAAGATCCCTCAAGCGGATTCAAGACCCCTATCTAGGGAAGAACATCAAGGCCTCGTCTTGGAGATGAACGGTTCCTTTGTATCCTTACCTTTGTTGACTTTGTATCTTGTGGATCTCTTATGTGTGTGGTGATCTAGCACTTGTGTGATCGATTCCTTGTTGGTTGAGTGATTCTCTCTCGTTTTCCCCGTGTTTCCCCATGTGCTTCCGTGTGTTCTTCGTGATTCTCCCCGTAGGATCCACTCCAAACGTGAAAGATCGACGCTATAGGGTTCCACCCTGCATCATATGGTATCATGAGCCACGTTGATCACGTTTTTGGAGCCCCTACCCCTCTTTTTCTAGCTTGATTTTGTTGTTTTCGTCCTAAATCCGAAAATCCCCACCAAAAATAGCCCCAAATTTTTTTGTGATTTGTTGGTTTGATGATGTTTTGTTGATTTTGATCCGTGGATTTGCTTGGTTTCAAGTGGATCTAGCATTTCCCCAAGTTTCCCCACATTCCATCCACGAAATCTCGTCAATTTTGACCCCAAAATCCCCAAATTCCGCCCAAAAATTCGTCTCCACGAGCAAATCCCGAGCGGATTGACTTGCCCAGATCATCCGGACCTTCTCCCGGATCATCCGGACATCCCCCGGATCAGCTGGACGCCCCCCCGGACGTCCGGATAACCCACGCGTCCAAATTCCCGAACCGGAGCTGATGAACCCGGATCATCCGGAAGGACTCCTGGATCATCCGGACCTAGCCCGGATCATCCGGACCTTCTCCCGGATGTCCGGTTAACCCTGAAACTGACATGGCTGAAATTTTGTTTTGGTCATAACTAATTCATGCGGAGTCCGATTTTGATGTTCTTTAGCTCGTTTTGAAGCTATTGACATCCCCCATCCCACAAAAATACCACCAACATCATTTGACTCCATCAAATTTTTGAAAATTTGGCAAGTTTGCCTAGGCCATCCACCATATCATCCGCATTACCACCACCGACTTCCGCAACCTAACCCATTTTGTTCCGCATTGCATATGTTGTTGTTTGAGTTGTGACTAGAGTCTCCTAAGGTGTTTAGGCTACTTAGGGACAATTGCTTCTTCATCAACCACCACCACCACTTCCGCATAGACGTGCCCACCATACACTTCCGCCACCCAAACTTAACCCAATTGTTGTTTGAGCTTGTTTGAGTTGTGGCTTGTGTCTCCTAAGGTGTTTCGGCTACTTAGGGACGACAACTTCAACTCCGACTCGTGTTTAGCCCATCATTCCACTTCCGCATTGTGCAACACCACCACCGCTTTCCGCTACCACCATTTGACATTTGTCACTTGAGATTTTGAGTTTGCGGTTTTTCCGTTTCCTAAGGTGTTTCGGCTACTTAGGGACGAGTCTCCATCATCTTGGTATCTACACCAAGAACACCGCCACTCATCATCTCCAAGGACGGTAACCTCGACGACACCATTGTATATTCCCTTGCAATTGCATTGTTAACCCCTAGCCCATTTTGCGTTACTTGCCTATCGAGACTAGCCATTTGAGTATTGCCGGCAACGTTACTTGTGCACATTAGTGATCCACCATCCATTGCATACATACCATATCATCTTGGTATCATATCATCCATTGTGCCTCAAGTTTGTTCCCGCATATACACAATTGCTATCTTGGTTTGTGCATTGTGCAAAAGTGGCCATTGAAAAAAAAGCTTTTAAGCAAAAAGAGAGCAAAGAGCTCTTGAGCAAGTGACATAGCATCATACCCCATTGCACATAAGAGCCATAACAAAATCTACATCATATGATATCATGCTTGAGAGAAACACCGGGAACCATACATACATAGCATACTTGGGATAGAAAGAATATCCATTTTGCATCTTATAGGTTGTGCACAAGTGTCGTATCCGCCTATTGAGCAATCGTGCTAGCGTCTCTCTTGAGTTGTGCAACATGAGCGTTTTCCGTGGATTCCACATTTTGTGCTCATCCCTTGGTTGCACGACCCCATTTATCTATCCGTGTGTGTGTGTTTTCGTGTACCATTATTTGCTATTGGTCCATTTGTTTCACTTACGAATTTGTGAATCTCTTTCAACATTATTGACTCTTGCTAACATTTTGCATTAAATTTTTGTGCCACTATCTTCACCGAGCTCCACCATAAGCTTTACTTGTGTAGGTGTGAGAACCGACAAGGATTGGTACCAATAGTGCTATTTCATTGTCCGCATTTGAGTGAACTTGATTCATTGTCAACATCGGTCAAGGTACATTGGTATAAGTTCTTCTCTTTCTCCCACTCATATTTGCTCGAGTCTTGTGATGGATAGGCAAGGCATTTCCTCTCCAGTCTACGACAACAACGACGGCGTGAACAACTACATCACCAAAAGGTCCATCTTCGGACTACAACGACAAATGCAAGGCGCACAATCAAGATTGCAAGAGCGCATTGAGAACCTCTCCATCGACATTTTCCACTCCGAAGCAAGGAAAAGGGACTACATCGACAACAAGCTTGCCGCACAAAAGGAGGAGCAAGATGCGAGGATGGAAGAGATTCAGGCCTTGATCAAGTCTTCTTCCACTTCATCATCCTCAAGACGACGACGGTCAAGCCACAAGTCTTCGGAGCGCGAAAAAGATGCAAGTGCAAATCGTCCTCGTCCACATCTACATGGCGATCACCATCACGTTCATGATCATCACCGCCATGAAGGGCAAGTCACCTCCAAGCATCATGTGCACGACGACGACGAACGACATCTACTACGAGCTCAAGCACGACAACGACATCATCATCATGAAGATGCTCCACAAGCGCAAATGCACAAGTCCCAACAAGTCCTACTTCACGCCAAGTCCAAGCTTCAGGAGCACAAAAGAAGACCGCGAGACGACCACCACCAAGACGGCGCTACGGCTACACCAACCACTTTGGCATCTTCGCCAAGTGCTATCAAGGCATCTTCGCCTTTGGATGTACGACATCTTCGCCTACTTCCCACGAGTACGCCTACATCGACTTCATCAAGTCCAAGGCGACCAACTACGAGTGAGGGCGACACTTCCATCTTCGGAAGCCCCCCAAGGAAGATGGCCGAGCATGGGAAACTCCCTTCGGTCATGGAGACGAGCTACGAGGTGCCACATCATATGGGCCTCCTACACCAAGACAGTGACAAGAAGGTCGATCAAGGGCCATCCCCTTCGACCACGGCGATAGGAGTTGAGCATGGAGACATTTGCACCAACATCTCTCCGACACCCACATATGTCGAGATGCCCCATTTGTCATGTGAGGAGAGCCACCACCACATGAGTGACATGAGTGATTCCACCATATGTGACATTGAGAGCATTTCCTATGAGAGGATGAGTGTGACCACCACTAGCCCCACACATGAGAGCATGCCACACATCCTATGTGAGGTTGAGCGCCATTTGAGTGACTCCACCAAACATATGAGTGAGAGCATCCTTGAGGGAGTGGGTGAGCCACAACACATAGAGAGTGAGGTAGTTGACATGGCACGTGAGGCCACTTTGATTTCTAACGACTTACCCTCTACTCCTTGTGTGTTTTGTCCTTTGGTGCTAGGTCTCCTACATGACGACACGCCTACCATTGATGAGTCCATACCTCCTATGGAGACGATGATGGCCATGATGGACGATGATGCACCCCCCACATGGTTCCATCAAGATGAAGATGACAACGAGACGATCTTCAACACCTCACCTACAACACATGAGCGACGCTCCAAAGGTAACATAGGTGATGGTGCTTCTCTTGTCCCACTAGTGGACTCTCTTGACGATGATTGCTCCCATGATGATGACCCACCTATTACCATGCTTCATGCTAGTGAGACTTCTTCATGCCTAGACTTACCTACTTATGATGAATATGATGATGAGCATGTTGAGTTGCCTAGTTGTGATGCTATGCTTCATAGGATATCATGTGAAAATTCTATTGGTCACTTCATGTTTGATAATCCATTGAACTTGTCATATGCTATGAGTGAGATCTCCCATATTGCATCAATAAAATCTCAACATAGTAACTATGCATGCCCCATTAAAATCAATCCCATTTGCACTTATGGCATAGATGACGAGATGATGGTCATTGGCTTTTGTTTTTCATGTGATGATATTGCCATGCTTGCTTTACATGATTTGCGCAATTCATCCAATATGTCATGCCATGATCACATTGTTCCAAATATGCATTGTTTTGGATGTTGTCAATATTCTCCACGTGATGTTGCTACTCATGCTCATGAGGGGACCCCCATAGTTTCCTCATACATATTAGGAGATCTTGATGCATTTCATACATTGCATGATTCCCATAATTGCTTGCACCATATGCATTCCATGAATAACAATGTTCTCGATATTTCCCATGATGCATTACATCCTTTGAGTCTCTATTATGACATACATCATAACAAACCTCTCATGATGGATGACATGTTTCTATATCACGCATCTCATTTATTTGTGCATTGGCTATTTTGTTCTAACCGACACATGCATGTGCGCATCATGATGGATGATGTGTACATATACCACGCACACACAATTTTTCCTTTGTCTTTGTTTTGTGTAGGTACTCACGTATACTCGTCAACCTCTCAATCCCAAGAGTTGACGAAACGAGCTCTTGAGAGCAATGATGACTTGGGATCCCGTGGACTATCCTTACCACCGTTCCCTTCGCGCAAGGACTACGCGCATCTCTTCTACTTGGATCTCACACGGCTATGGGCCATTTACCACTTGTCATGTTATGCCCATACTATTGTGTTCACTTTGCATGTTATGCTTGCTCCTATACCTTTGCCATGCAATTGTGACCCTTGTTTGCATCTACCCATGATTCATCATTATGCTACTTCTATGTGTATTTGCATGCTTGGTGGAGATCCTTGTTGCTTTTGCCATGTTTATCATGTGCCCCATGCTACCGATGCTTGTTGTGTTGGGAGAGTCATGATGCCCCATTGCTATTTACATATGGTCTCTCGCCAATACATTGATGACATTTTACTCATATCTTGCTTTCATGCTTCTGCTATGACATGTGAATTATTCATGCCCACTATTTGCACACATGACATGCTTGCCATGATTCCTTCTAGTATGTTGCATCTTCGCACTACTAGCTTGCTTGACTTATTCGCTATGATTGCTTGCTTGGTTGCATCACCCATGTTCCACTATTACTTGCTTTCTTGGGTTGATGACATAGATGATGATGCCTCTCACTTGATTGGTCATGATCATTGCCTCTTGTCTCCATTAGTTGCATCTCTCATATCACCTTGTATTGAGTGCCAACTTGCTATGCTTATTGATCTTGGAGACTTGGACACTTTACTTGTGATGCATGTTTGTTTGATTGAGCCTATTGCATTTGGTTGTTCTCGCATCATATGCCTCCATACTATGCAATACTCCCTTGTCATTTCTTATGATGAGCATGACATACACTTGTTGGGTATCTTACCACACGAATGATCGGTTTTGCCATTTTGCTACCCTCATTTGTTTTTCCAAGTGTTTGTCATGTTCTTTCATTTTGAAGGATTTACAAGGTGGGACCACCACAAGACATATTGGTTATGTGAAGGCATACAAGATGTGCGACTCCATCATCCTTGAGAAACTCCTAAAGGTGACCTCCTTCTCTTTGAGCCATCCGCAAATACGCATATTGGATGGGTCACTCTTTCATTGTTGTTTCCTTCTTGTTGTCTACATGATACATCTCGTGAACGGAGGACCGACATTGGAGATTGTCTACATGGACCTTCACATTGAGGAGCGCTCACACTTATTGGATGCTCCTTCGGAACTCCACTCATGCCTCGACATCGAGCTTTGGTACACCAACACCTCCATATTTGTTGATTGTGCTCATACATGTCATGCTCGATGGACATATCATACTCACCGCAAGTTTGCACCCTATACATGGATTGACTCACATTATGATTTCCTTGTTGCATCTTGTATTACCATGTCATCCATGATATATGAGCTTGCGCATTTCCTTAGCAAATTTGTTGTGATCTACCTTGAAGGCATATTCATACATCATGATCATATTGTCCATCATCAATTGCAAGATAACATATACATATTGAGCATCCATTGCCATATTCATGCTATTGATAAACCGTCTCACTATGACATCATTTTGCACCGTGGTTGCATTAATCATATTTACAACACATTTGTGTGCACAATGATTGCATTTCCTCCCATGAACGCTTTGCATCTCATTCTAGATCATCTTGATAAGCTTCATGCGCTTTGTCACAACCAATCTTGTCGCACGGACTCATTCTTACATGATGGACACTTTGCGTGCGCTAACCATTGTATTTCCGAGTGTTGCTTGTGTTTGCTCTTTTTGCATGTCTATCACTCCGACGACACCTTGAACTACGCGGATTGCACCATGTCTTTAACTTCGTCCAACTACAAGTCCGTCTACGACAACCGTTTCCATGGTGATGAGGATCACGATCCGAGGTCGGATCTTTCCCAAGGGGTGGGGATATGATGCGGAGCATCCCACGTTCATCCCCATGTACACTCCGACTACTCTCCAAGCCCCAAGGATACATAAGATGAGACCTCGACTATGCGCCATTGGACACAAGGTGAATTCACTCCTCTTCGAACCGTCACTTTCCACATGTGAGACATGGCTACTACCTCATGCGTGGACCTTGCATACACTCAGGTACAACCAAGATGACCATGGAGAATCCAAGGACCAAGGCCAAGCATGGAAGAGGAGAAGGAAGAAGAAGAATGGAGCAAGATTGGAGTTGCCCGGATCATCCGGACACCCAGTCGGACGATCCGGACCGAGCCCGGACTATCCGGACGACCACCCGGACGATCCGGCTAACGTGCCCGAAGACAACAGAAGCTGCTCGACGAAGCCGGATCATCCAGACGGTCGCCCGGATCATCCGGACCCCCGACACCCGGATCATCCGGGCCACCATCCGGATCATCCGGACCCCGCCTGCGTGCGTGACTTGGGCCGAAGCCCGTGTACCCCTTCGCCCCTCACTTACCCCTTCGTGGCTTAGCACTATAAATAGACCTCCCCCTCCCCATTTTGAGATTTAGCATTGGATTAGCTCATATTTGTGTGAGAGCCTTTGCTCATCCACTTGGTTACTTCTCCACGGAGATCAGGACCTCTTCGGAGAAGATCCCTCAAGCGGATTCAAGACCCCTATCTAGGGAAGAACATCAAGGCTTCCTCTTGGAGATGAAGGGTTCCTTTGTATCCTTACCTTTGTTGACTTTGTATCTTGTGGATCTCTTATGTGTGTGGTGATCTAGCACTTGTGTGATCGATTCCTTGTTGGTTGAGTGATTCTCTCTCGTTTTCCCCGTGTTTCCCCTTGTGCTTCCGCGTGTTCTTCGTGATTCTCCCCGTAGGATCCACTCCAAACGTTAAAGATCGACGCTATAGGGTTCCACCCTACATCAGAAACCTAGATAATCTCATAGTTATTCGCTTTTCTATCAATTGCTCGACAGTAATTTGTTCACCCACCGTAATACTTATGCTATCTTGAGAGAAGCCACTAGTGAAACCTATGGCCCCCGGGTCTATCTTTTATCATATAAGCTTTCAATCTACTTTTATTTGTATCTTTACTTTTCCAATCTATATTATAAAATACCAAAAATATATTTATCTTATCATACTATCTCTATCAGATCTCACTTTCGCAAGTGGCCGTGAAGGGATTGACAACCCCTTTATTGCGTTGGTTGCGAGTTCTTTGTTTGTTTGTGTAGGTGCATGGGACTTTTGAGGAGCCTCCTACTGGATTGATACCTTGGTTCAAAAACTGAGGGAAATACTTACGCTACTATTGCTACATCACCCTTTCCTCTTCAAGAAAAACTAACACAAGCTCAAGATGTAGCAATATCGGAAAACATACTTCCATTCGCCAACATGTGGGACGTCGACCATCTTGGTCCACTTGCGATGCACGCAGAACTCCAAGGGAGAGTCACCTCGGTCGCCGTGCCGCAGTAATAATGACTAATGAGCCGTAAAATCACATGCCCAACCTTTCCCACTGTGAAGTTGCTCGGACGAAGGAATCATCATGACTTCGTTGAATTCCGCTTCTTGAAGAAAACTACTGTACCAGCAGTACTGCTAGCTACAATAGTTACTCCAACATAGGCCTCCTTTCTTTCATAGGATAGGAATTTTATAGGAATATGAAAATCATAGGAAGTGAGATGACATGCTTCTCAAATCCTATAAAGAAAGAGATGCCATTTGATGCATAGGATAGGAAGTTTTCCATTGAGTCTAGGCTAATGTACTGGTAATTTGCTATAAAAACTACAGTAGTAACTAGTAGTACTGGTACATGCTCGTACTCAGACACAGACACACACTAACTACTAGTACTACTACTTCTCACATGCTGGCCAGATGCTGTCGTTCTCCTTCCCAGCTTTGTCGGCGACACCCCACCTTGCTTGGATCTCCGCCGACCTCTCCGCAGCAGCGCGTGCGTCCTCTTCTTTCTTGCGGCGGAGGGCCTCTCTTTTCTTGAGTTCTTTCTGACTTTTCCGCTCCCTCTGTGCGGATATGGCCGCCTCTTGCTCTACCGCCCATTTGGTCTTGGCAGGTTCAAATTCCGCCCACATAGGTGTCGGCGTTCTGGGAACGGGGGTCCCTTGACTTGCCTGCCTGCGGCCTGCGGCGTGGCTCAAAGGAGGCCCAACACAGCCCATCTTCATCAGCACAAGCTCAAGACCCTCGCGAGGGGCCAAGCCTCGCGGGGCGGACGACAAGGAGCTTCCTCAGGCACGGCCTCGTCAGGCTGGCTCATGAGGAGGCGGAGAGCTCAAGGCGGGGTACCTCGCGAGGTGCCCATGACGCAAGCCATGACGACCAAGGGCGCCAGTCGGGCGCCAGCCCGCGCAGTGTCCTCCTTTCCTCTTTGGTGCAAAGGGAGCAAGCGCAGGCGAGAGCATCAAGCAAAGGCATCCATTTCGGTGCAACAAGACCAAGACCAGCCCAACGGCCAGAAGGAAGTCATTGTGGAGCCCAAGTAGGCGTCACCACCAGAGCCTTTGACAGGCGAGGACCAACTTTAGTCAGGATAAGTGTACCCGCTGTTCCCCTTCAAAATGGCCAATTGTTGGCGCCCTTCCCGCTCAATATTTGGGAACAGGCCCAGGGCCTTTGCCTATAAATAGGACTAGCCACCCCCAGGGTAGAGGCATCTGGACCTGACCTAGCAATCGGGATCCTCACCAAGAAACCAGTAGATAGAGCGATTGAACTCCTCCCAGCAGTTCGTCGCACCAGCCAAGAACAGACCCTCGCGAGGCTGTTCTGCCTTGTATTTTTCATCATCAAGCCCAAGAGGCAATCCACCATACCACACACTGGAGTAGGGTATTACACCACAATGGTGGCCTGAACCAGTATAAATCTTGTGTCTCTTGTGCTGTTCAGTTTGGTAGTTTAGGTCCTAGCGATTCAGCGAGGAGCGAGCCGGTAGAGGGTTGAATCTCCGCGCGCACCCCAGTGTTCGAACCTCAAGGGTATGTCGGAACCCGAAATCCGACATTTAGCGCGCCAGGTAGGGGTGTGCCGGGATCGGCCTTCTGCCGCTTCGCACCCCATTGCGTCGTCATCACCATGTCCGGCGACCAGGCGGGCAACCCTGATCCTTGGGCGGCTTGGCCCGCCCGCGCAAAGCCGCTCGCCCCAGGCGACCCCATGCCCTAGGCAGCTCGCGGTCCGCAGGGTGCTGCGGGCCGTGGGCGACGCGGACAGGCCTCGACGGTTCTAACACCGCGGCAGACGCGGTCGACAGCAAGGGCCTCCAACCACACCGCGGCCACGACGCCGTACACCCGCCGGGAGCAGGCGAACTCAAGGGCCGCGCTCACGGTGGCCCGAGAGTTGCTGCAGTGCAGACTGATGGAAGGCGGCCGTGACGTGCTGCTAGGGCGGGTGGCGGAGCTCCTGGGCTTCGACACCTTGGGGGCTCACCCCTTCTGCACTCCGCTCTCGCCTCAGGCCCAGGGCGGCCCGTGCGGGGGCCCCGCGTGCAACCGCAGGCTCCAAAGCTACTCCAACACCAGCGAAGCCGTCAGCACAGGGCCGGTGGCAGCGCCGACTCCGCTCCCCGCCAGCGAAGAAGGACTCGTCGCGACCCACGGCCCCCGTGGGCCACCGCGCTATCATCACCAGGCTGGCACGTCAAGCAGAGCTGCATGGCACGCGGAGCCCTACAGCGCAGCCTTCAGGGTAACGGCCACGGAAGAGTACGTGCCCCACATGATGGATCAAGGGCACCCGCGCGAGGGCAAACAAGGCTCGCTCCTCAGCCCAAGCTGGGTGGATGAGGCGCCAGAAGCTGAGCTCTTCCAGGAACCCCGGGACGGCCCCGCCGGCCACGCTTGGAGCGACGATTATCGGGTACCACTAATCCCTCGGGAGCAGGCATACACTAATCATGGGTCGCAGGAGGTGCAGGTCGCCACAGGGAGCAGCTGCCCCGCTCCAGTAGTCTCTTACCCCTCAGGAGGAGGGCGTCGGGGGCTGCAGGAGAGGGGCCAAGATCCGACATCACCACCGCGGCGTTCAGAGCAAGGCGTTCTCAGGAGGTAGGCCCTCCGCTGGGGAGGTGCCTTAGGGCCTGCCCCTGGCGGAGGACCCGTGGTCATCGGGGGAACCGCTGGTGACCGCTCTACCCCATCGGCGGCGTCCTGGTTTCCGGTCGTCGTTGATGGCACTAGAGTGTGGTGCAAGGCGGGGCCCTTGTCTGGCGATATGAAGCAAGGCCGGTACCTGTGAAGAAGGCCCAGTGCCTGTGAAGCTCGCCGCCCCGTGACACTCTCACGTAATAATGAGTGGGGCTGTACACGCCCCGGAGTCTCAGGGGTGCCGGCCTCAGGCCCTGGGGCTTCCTCCCACGCCCAGTGGCAGCACTTAGCTCCGCGCTGGTGAGAAGACGTCCAAGACTAGACTAGGTGCCAGATGCGGCCTTTTGTTTGCTTTCATTGCTTTTCCCTTGGTTGCTGCTTTCCCCCGCTGGATTTAAGTTGAACTCGAATTTGAGATTTGCGTGTGTTGGGGAAGGGGTGCTTAGTCTGGTTCGAGCAATCTCTCGCGTTTCGGTTAAAATCTCACCTCAGCTGCCTCCCCTCGTGAGCCCCTCGCGAGCCGGGTCTGGCCTAGCTTGCGTGCAGCCCAGGCTGCCGCCGTCATACCCCCTCAGGAGGTTTTTTCACTGCAGATCCTACGGATTCGATCAGGAGGCGTTCGAGGCACCACAGCCTCCCACAAATTATCTCAGGACCCGCGTAGGACGTAGGTAAACTAACCAGCCGGCTCGTCACCTAGCCATCCACTTGGCACGGGCCTATGAGCAATGTAGCATTGACTAGTGCGCTAAAACATTGGTTTTACATGAGGGGCACCCCCTCCCAAAATGCTCTCACAAACATCGGGACAAAAGCCTGAGTTCTATTCATGCAGGATAAGGAAACATGAACAACGTGCTATCAGTCAGATAAATCCCCCAATGCATCCTCAGGAGCGCCGCCCGAGCTGTCGCTGGCGTCGCTGGCCTCGCCATCGCCCTCCGCGTTGCCGCCAGTGACGTCAGGGCCGTTCACCACGCCGCCCTCGTCGGCAGCCACAATCACGCCGTCGTTGTCTGAAGCGAAGGCCCTGACAAGGTCGTCCATGTTTTCTTCCACCCAATATGCCAGGTCATCTCGGACGGCCTGGGGGACTGGGGCGATGGCAGCGTCAAAGTCAAAATGGGGATCCATATTCCGGAGATGGCTGAAGACACGAGAAAAGGCACGCCCGAGCAAGGCTCGGCTCCTCTCCTCCACCAACCTGTTGGCACAAACCGACCGTGCCTCCAGCTGCGTCACGATGTTGGTGAAGAACTGAAGGTTGCCGGCGTAGTTAATGGCACGCGGCTCGCCGACGGCCGCCTCGCAGATGTTACCTAAGGCCGTGTTGGCCCTCTCCCGAAGCGTGGTGAGCATGGGGGCGTGCTCGTGTTCCAAGAGCCGCCGCTGACGCATCTCGTCCGCATTTTGACGGGCGACGGCCTCAGCCTCAACCACCTGTTAGCGAAGAAGAAGCACCTCGGCGCGGGAAGTAGTTGACTCCCCCTGCGCCGCCTCGAGTGCGGCCTGTAAGGCATCAACCCGCCGCGTCGCTTCCTCCAGCTTGGTCCTCAGGACAGTGGTCCTACCTTCGGCCTCGGTCCGGACCAACTCCAGCCTCTCCGAGAACTCGCGCTCGAGATTCAGACACGTCGTCGCCACCCGATGTCCGACCTCCTCCGAGACACGGGCTTCCCGCACAACGACGTCGTCCTCCGCCCGTGTCACCCGGCGCTCCCTCATCTCCAGGCGCTCGTGCTCGCGCGCACGTTCGGCGGCTTCCAGCGTTAACGCCTCCTCACGCTTCTGGAGCTCCACTGGGTCGCCGGAGGCCACCTTCATCGACGCGAGGGCCGCCTCGCGCAGCTCCACCTGCTCCTCCAGTGAGCGGCACCGGGCCAAGAGTTCCTGTGCCCGCTCCTCTGTGGCCTCTCGCCGCCGGTCAGCTTCCCGGGCTTCTTCGACGGCTTGGGAATGGGCCTCCCGAGAGGCCGCCAGCGACGCCTTGGCCTCCTCATCATCAAGATCGCGCCGACGGTGCGCGAGGGCGGCAGCCGCCTCCAGCTCGCGCCTCTCCGCAACCAGCCGAAGGCCCTTAGCCTCAAGGCGCGCGTCCTCATCAGCGAGCTCCTCACCAAGCAGGCTCACCGCGTCAGCCGCCCTCCGGAGGAACCCTTGGCGAAGAGCGCGACACTCCCGGGCGCGCTCAAGTACGTCCTCCACACCATCATCTGCCCCAAGCAAGCGCAGTGGGGCTCGGATCAGCACTCCCCTCTCGGGCAGGGGGCTGGGGGCTGGCGCCCTCGAGATGACCGGGCTCACCCTGCCGAAGGCCCGACCTAAAGCCAGTCCATCCCCAAGTGAAGAGCGCCGGGAGTATCCCAGCCAATCACGGTCCACGGCCAGACGAGAAGCCCACAGCAGGCTAGCTATGCCACGAGGAGGCCCGCAAAGGAAGGCTGCAGGGAGCGCAGGGCCGCGCTGCGCCTCGGGAAGGTTCTCCTCACCAACCGGCCTCACCACAAGGGCTCTGCTGCTCGGAATGATCGAAGATGGCGGAAAGGGCGGAGGCAAGGGGGATGGCCCCTCGTCCACCTCCATGAGCTCGGAAGGAAGGGCCCTGCAAAGCAAGGATCAGGAAAGGCAATAGAAGAATCAGGAGCTAGGAAGGGAGAAGGCTAACTCATCGATGGCGAAGTACTTCCTACGCTTCAGCAGGCGACAATGGTAAGCATCGCCTAGGGCCTCCCTTCTCTTCTGGAGGGCCTCAAAGTCCACGCGGAAGCGACCCAAGAGTTGAGCGCAGAGGTTAGCTTGCGACGAGGAGGAAGCATCGAGGCGACTCGCGTCGGGGGCGTCCGCCTGATGCGCGCTGCCAGTCGCCTCACCAAGAAGAGCGGCTGGGGCCTCGGGAGCCTCTGCCACAGGCTCTGTGAGCGGCCGCTCGCCACCCTCAACTGCGGCAGCACGGGCCTCGGGAGCCGCTGCCTCATGAGCGCTACCCAGTGCTGTCGCCTCGGCGAGGGCACCCTCGGCCTCCGGAGGCTCATGCCTCCCTGTCCCGCCACCTGAGGAAGAACCGCCCTGGACGGCTACGAGGGCGACCACCGCCACTGGGTTCTCGCGAGGCCCCTGGAGGTCAGCAGGTCGCGGCCCCCATTCGTCGAAGATGGGCATCTGCCTCACGAAGTCACCCCTGTTCGAGCAAAGGTACAGCAAGGGCCCCCCCTTGACGAATGCCGCCGGGAGAAGGACCCCCAGTCAAGACCAAGAGCACCTTCCTCAGTGCTTCAGGCGTCAGGTCCTCTTCCTGGAGCTGCATACGGTCCCCACGGCCGCTGAAGGCCAACATTCGGTGAGAATGGCGCTGGAGAGGGGCGACGCGGCGTAGCAAGAACTCCTTCACCACCTTGGGTGCTGTCACGCCAAGCCCCCTCAGGAACTCGAAGCGACGCCAGACGAAGGCGAGCCGGGGGCTCGTGAGCGTCTCCTGGCTCCAGCCTGAGTTGGGGACAGCAGGCAAAGATGGCTCCGTCAGCAGGGGGCTGGGCACCCCTACGTCCACATACAGCCACCGCTCGCGAAACCCAGGCGCGGGCGGAGGAAACTGAAGTCAATTCCAGAAGCCGTTGTCGCAGGTGCGGCAATGAAGCTCACGCACCCCGAGCATTGGGTGGGGTCGACAAGGCGCAGAGAGAAGAAGTGGTGCAGCAAGGCAACCGAAGGAAGGATGCCCGTCATTGCCTCGCAAACGAAGGCAAATACCGCGAGAAGGGTGATGGACTCAGGACCCAGGTGCATCATATGGATCTGATAATGGGAAAGCACAGCGTTGAAGAAATCAGAGAAGGGGGGAACCAGTCCCGCCCACAGGGCGTCGGCAAAATACCGGACCTCGGTGGGAATCCTGTCAACAGAGAAGCGAGATGCGGGCCAGGCCATCGTCCTCCCGCACTCATTGAAGATGGTGGCCAGGGCTGGGCCGACCTTGCCCAGGCCTTCTTGATTGACTATGACCGGCCAATCGACGGCGGGGGCCGCCGTCGACAACGAGCGAGGCGGCGGCGCGGGCTTCTTCCCTTTTCCCTTCCTCGGCGGAGCCATGACGGCAGGAAGGGGAGGGGGAAGGTCCGATATTGGATTGGATGTGAAAGCTGGAGTTCGAGAGAAGAAAGGACAGGGAGCGCTCAAGCAGCAGAAAGGGGAGCGGCAGCGTGCGGCAGCGAGTCCGCCTAGCAAGGCACAAAATAAGGAGGCGTGGGGGAACAGTGCCGCCCACGTCCAATCAACCGCCACGCGGCACCCAAGGCCGCAGGCTGTTAGGGCCCGCGACGCTTCACACTTGCCCTTTCGCATCTCTGCTCGGCCAAGTTCGGGCGCGCCGTGGGCCCGGGGCTACTGTCGGCGTTCTGGGAACGGGGGTCCCCAGACTTGCTTGCCTGCGGCCTGCGGCGTGGCTCAAAGGAGGCCCAGCACAGCCCATCTTCATCAGCACAAGCTCAAGACCCTCGCGAGGGGCCAAGCCTCGCGGGGCGGACGACAAGGAGCTTCCTCATGCACGGCCTCGTCAGGCTGGCTCATGAGGAGGCGGAGAGTTCAATGCGGGGTACCTCGCGAGGTGCCCATGACGCAAGCCATGACGACCAAGGGCGCCAATCGGGCGCCAGCCCGCGCAGTGTCCTCCTTTCCTCTTTGGTGCAAAGGGAGCAAGCGTAGGCGAGAGCATCAAGCAAAGGCATCCATTTCAGTGCAAGAAGACTGTCGGTGTCAAAACCGGCGGATCTCGGGTAGGGGGTCCCGAACTGTGCGTCTAGGTGGATGGTAACAGGAGACGTGGGACACAATGTTTTTACCCAGGTTCAGGCCCTCTCGATGGAGGTAATACCCTACGTCCTGCTTGATTAATATTGATGATATGGGTAGTACAAGAGTAGATCTACCACGAGATCAAGGAGGCTAAACCCTAGAAGCTAGCCTATGTTATGATTGTTGAGATGTAATGTTGTGTCCTACGGACTAAAGCCCTCCGGTTTATATAGACACCGGAGAGGCTAGGGTTACACAGAGTCGGTTACAATGGTAGGAGATCTACATATCCGTATTGCCAAGCTTGCCTTCCACGCCAAGTAAAGTACCTTCCGGACACGAGCCGGAGTCTTCAATCTTCTATCTTCGTAGGCTGGGAGTCCGGCGGATATCGATAGTCCGGCTATCCGGACACCCCCTAGTCCAGGACTCCCTCAGTAGCCCCTGAACCAGTCTTCAATGACGATAAGTCCGTCCTGCATAATGTTCGGCATTGCAAGGTGGGTTCCTCCCTTGAATAATCCGGAGAAGATAATGAACACCAGGATAGTGTCCGGCTCTGCAAAATAATTTCCACATTCCAACGTAGAGAGAATAAAGTACACACTTAGTTCAATCTGCTGACGTATTACGCAGCGTGATATCACACCGCAGCCAAGTCCTCGTTTGAATCGTTTTTATTATTCCGCCTCAGCACGTTTAGCGAAGCGGTTTCCTTGGCACGTCCCATCGAAGCAGAGATCGTGTTCCCTTTTATTCCGGGATCCTCATCAATACGTGCGTGGGTAACCCAACCGTTCCCGTCGCCACGCCTCCTCTATCGAAGGGGAATCTCAAACGGTCACGGAGACGGACCTTGGTATTATTTCCCCTTTATAAGAGGACCAAGGCATGTCCTTGTCTTTCAACCTCGCATCGAATCTTTCCTCTGCTCCCAGTTCCAACACCAAGAGCTTCAGACTCGAGCGCTTCGGATCTACAGCAATGTCCGGCTCCGACCTCCAAGGCCGGTGGGTGCCCTCCTCCGTCACGGAGGAGGACATATTGAAGTTGCGTGAGGCCAAGTACCTGGCCTACGAAGTTTCGCACAGGTTGCCTGCCCCTGGGCAGGCCGTGCCAGCCCCCGAGCCCGGCGAATACGTCGTTTTCGCATCTCACCTCCGTCGGGGATTAGGCTTCCCGATGGATCCTTTCGTGAGGGGGCTCCAGTTCTTCTACGGGCTGGACTTCCACGACTTGGCTCCGGAGTCCATCCTCCATATCTCCGCATTTATCATTGTCTGCGAAGCCTTCCTCCGCGTCATCCCCCACTTCGGCCTGTGGCTGAAAACATTCAAGGTGGAGCCGAAGATGATCGGGGGGCGTCAAGCGGAGTGTGGCGGGGCGACCATAACCAAGAAGGTCGATGCCCCGTGGCTCGAAGGTTCCTTCCAAGAGGAACAGGGATTGTGGCAGCAGGAGTGGTTCTACATCACCGCTCCAAGGGGCAGCAAGCAGAAGCCGCCGCCCTCCTTCCGCCCGGGACCTCCACGGCAACTAATGTCATGGGTCAACCATGGGCTCAACTGGGGGCCGTCCGAGGACGTGCCCGCACTGCAGGGCCGGATTAGAGACCTCCAAACAAGGGAGATCGGCCTGGTCAAGGTGATGCAAGTCATGCTAGTCAGGCACCTCCTACCCAGCAAACGTCGTCCTCTCCATCTATGGGAGTTCAATCCAGAGGGACCTCGTATTCTCCAGCATTTTATGGGCGCGACACCCATGGAGATGTACAAGCTGTTCTTCGGACCGCAGGTAGCGTGTCCGGATTCGGCCGAGGACGCAGGCTTAAGCCGCGATCGCCCGGATACTCAGGTAAATAGCTCAGAGCTCAGACGTTCTATCTGTATGCCTTTCAAAAGATCATCTCCTAACCCTTTTATTCTTTACAGGAATGGATGGCGCGATCAAGGCTGATAAGGTGTCCGGCCCCCCTCCCAGAGACCGCACTGGAGCCCGTGCTGGTCAGAATGTTGGAGGTTGCGCCCACAGAAGGGGGCGACGGGGGAGATAAATGAGCTAATACTTCGTCCAAAGGGGCGACTGAAGAGGAGGGAACCAAGGATTCCTCCCTTCAGAGGGAGAAGAGGACCGCCTCCGAAGATCCGGAGGTCAGAGCCCCTAAGCGTGGGAAAAAATCCCCACCGGGGGGTCCGGCGTCCGGAGAGAATCCGGACGCGCAATCATCGCCCAAGGACCAGCCCTCCAACGAGCCGTGAGTATGAAAGAGGAAGTTTAATAAGGAAGTACCTTCGCTTATGCTTCTGTAGGTAACCGAAATATTTATATCGCAGTTTGGATCTGCAGCCGTCTCAGATGAGTTCGTCCTCGGGGGATCTTCTTCCGGAGATGATGGAGAGCGATACGCCTCCGTCTGCCGCGCCGCCAGATGAGGCAGGCGAGCCCGAAGTGTCGTCACGGAGGGCGTCCCCGAGTCCGGAGGGGCCAAAGAGTTCAACACCCACCAAAGTCCGGCCGGGAGAACTGAAGAGTTTGCTTGAGAGGGCGTCCATTTCAGAAGATCACCGCGCGTTAATGCGTACGGTGGTTGGAAGGATTTTGTCCGCTGAAAGCGGACTGCGCAATGCCGCCCTGAGCTTACTGGCGGGTTTTGAGGTATGCGAAAATGATGCACCCCTTTATCTTTTAACAGTTCTGCATATAAAAAATGCGCCCTGTATAGATAGTAGCCCCTGAGACTCGGTAGGTTGTCGAGGACGACAGCGTGCCGAGGATCGAAAATCGAAACATCTCAGGTAGTGAATACTGCCGTTCTGATGCAGGTGGCGGATAGTCCGGGGGCCAGCCGGACTGATCAGTTTGCCGAACTGAGTCGACAGCTAGACATGGCAGATGCTGACATCGCACTTGTCAATCAGCGATTTGACGAGTCGCAAGGTAAATAAATTCCCCGCAGCCGGTTTATTGAGTGGGTTAATGCCCTCCTCTGATAAGTTATATGTTGTTTACACAGACAGTGCGGCTGCTGTGGAGAGCCTTCGGGCCGAGCTTGCACAAGCTAAGGAGCAAGCCCGAAGGAGTGATGCGGCTGCCGCGAGGGCGGCCGAGGAGTTGAAGGCCGAAAAGGCTGCGCACTGCCTAAGCAGGGCGGAGGTGGCCGAATTGGCCAAGAATTTAAAGGATGCTACCGACCGTAGCGAGGCTCTTGAAAAGGAGCACCTATCGGAGCGGGAAGACCTGAAGAAGGCCACCGCCGAAGCCAAGGATGCCCGTTCTGCAATGCGGGCTATGAAGGAGGAGCTGCGCCAAGCCGGAGAAATCTCGGCTGGCAAGCCGTTTCTTATGCGTCGCCGGTTCATGGATGCCAAGTACGCTAAATTTGAGCGGCAGTGGAGTTCGGAGGATCCTTATATGGACTTGGCTGCGAGTGCGGCTGGCGCCGTTAAGCACTTCCGGAGCCAGGGGGATCACGAGGTGGAAGAGTTTTACTGGACTCAATTCCACAGTCCGGATCGCCCTCTTCCGCTGTCGGACAGGTTGGCCGAATGGGCCGAACTGAATAGACTGTCCGGGCTGGCTATGACTGACATCGTGGCCCATGTGTGGCCAGAGAGGTCCAAGGCGACGAGCTATTTCGGCCTACTGCAGCAGTTCCTTGGGGCGGTGCCGCATATCAAGGAGATGAAGCGGTCGGCCTGCATCGAGGGCGCGCGGATGGCTCTGGCCCGTGTAAAGGCGCAGTGTCCGGAGATGGATGCCACCGCGGTTGCTGCCTAGTATTCGGATGGGAACCGGCTTCCTGCCGAGCATTATTTCGGGGAAGTTATGCGTGGCGCTCGTATAATAGAGTCGCAGTGCTCAAAGAATGTAATGTTCAATTGAACGCATTAACTTGTATATCAATGATTATAGTATGAATGCTTTTTATACTTGTGCTTCCAAATAGTAAAACTTCTCCTATGCGGCCGTTTGCGTATACTTGTGTATAACCTGAAAGATGCAGTCTTCGGCTTCAGCCCCCTTGCACAAGGTGCTGGGGTGTTCGCAAAATAGCGCTTTTTCACACTTAATCCGACGTCTCGGTCCTGTTATGAGGAGGTGGTAGCGTAGCGAACGAGGCAATCCGGACTATAGTGCTTTATTTCTTTCACTTAGCCAATGGAGCTCGAGAGTGGGGCTACGATATAGCCCCTAATGACACCGCACATCTCCGGACTCGGGGTGCGTATGTGCCTGACCGGAAAGCGGCCCTTCGTCAAAGCGGGGAATTCTAAACATTCCGGTAGTCGATCAAGTGGCTGACCAGACTCTCGCTATATCATGACAGTCAGTTTTCGGCTTTCTCTACTGAGGTGCTCGCCCAGCCGAACTGGGGCACAATCACAGTAGTTCTCCTGGTGCTGCGTTAGCCGGGTGATACGGAACGTAAGGCAGCAAAACACAGGAGCCGGGCAAACCCAACATTTGACCAAAGACATTATTCGGAGCTGATGCATATAATGCCCAACTTGAGACGCCGAACACTCCCGAAGGTGTTCGGACTTTATGATAACGGGCAGAATTATGCCCTAAACCCCTTGTGTCCAGGTACGGGCATTGTCTTCCGACGCGGCCAATGCCAAAGCGTCGGGCTCCGCTTTGGCTATAGGAGGAAGCCAAGGGAGATTAACAACAAGAGACAGTAAAAAAAGGTCTACGTAGGGTCTTAATCTAAAAAGAATCCTTGCGACAGGTCCCTACTGCACGTCTGCGCCTGTGTCTCCGTTGCGCCGTTATCCTGGACGGGTACGCACGTTGGTTCATCTGTAGAAAAAGAGGAACATGTTAGTTTTAGAAACAGTTCGTGCAAAAATAATGAAAAAGAATAAGTGCAAATAATTAAGGCTAGGTTTATATGAAACCGCGGTTAGTTGTGCGCGCAGCCCCTTATGAAAGGGTATGCGGCTAGGGAGCCCCTAGCCTGCTGAGTCCGGATTCGTCTATCCGAATCCGGGGTCTTTAAGTGACCCTCGCACTGAAATGGTGCCATGTGGACCGGGCATCTTAAGTGTAAGAGACGCGTAATGCGGTATGGCGTTGAAGCGGACGAAAGCCTTTCGTCCCAATAGTGCTTGATGTTCACTTTTAAATGGGACGATATGGAAAATTAACTTTTCTCGTCGAAAATTGTTCGGTGATCCGAGCACGACTTCGAGTAATATCGAGCCTGTGCACTTGGCGTAAGGGCCTGGCGTAACTCCTTTGAAGGAAGTGCGGCTGTGTCGAATTTTGGTAGGGTCTATCCCCATCCAACGGATTGTGTTTGAATATAGCAGGTTTAAGTCACTGCCTCCGTCCATTAGGACGTTTGTGAATTGTAGTCTGTCTATTATCGGATTCAATATTAGGGGAGTCCGTCCCGCTGTTCGAACACTTCTGGAATAATCCCGGTGGTCGAAAGTGATTGGTTTTGATACCCAATCTCTATGGTTTGCTGGGCTGGACCGTGCGAAGCTCTTTTTAGAAAGTGCCGCACTGTTTTTCCGTATCCTCACGTGAAGTGAGTTTACTGCTTTGACCCCTTGTGGGAAAGTCTTTTGTTTTCCGGTTCCCTGCTGGCGGGGTTTATCTTCTTCGCTTGTCGCGTCGAGCCCCTTGTGTTCGGCGTTTAGTCGGCCGGACTGTTTGAAAACCCAACAATCCCTGTGGGTGTGATTTGCAGGCCTTCCGGGGGTACTGTGGATTTGACATATCCGACCCAGAATTTTGTGTAGGTTAGACAGTTCGTCGCTGTCGTCCTTGATGGGTTGAGCTTTATTATTCGGCCGTGAGCTTTTAAATCCGGCGTTGACTGCCGTGCTCTTTGGGCTTTTCTCTTTATTCCGGCGCTGCTCTTTTCTGCGCCGTGATTTCCCATTTCCATCTCTTATCTCGGATGTACTTGGGTCGCTGGTGCTGCTTCTTGCCAACCAGCTGTCCTCTCCTGCGCAAAGCGGGTCATGAGGCTTGTTAATGCGGTCATTGTCCTCGGTTTTTCTTGACCGAGGTGTCTGGCGAGCCATTCGTCTCGGACATTGTGCTTAAAAGCTGCTAAGGCTTCGGCGTCCGGACAGTCGACTATTTGGTTCTTTTTGGTAAGGAACCTGTTTCAGAATTTCCGCGCTGACTCTCCGGGCTGTTGAGTTATGTGACTTAGGTCATCTGCATCCGGAGGCCGGACATAAGTCCCTTGAAAATTTGCTCTAAACGCTTCCTCGAGCTCTTCCCAACTTCCAACAGTGTTTTCTGGGAGGCTTTTGAGCCAATGACGGGCTGGCCCTTTGAGCTTGAGGGGTAGATATTTTATGGCGTGGAGATCGTCTCCTCTGGCCATATGTATATGCAGTATATAGTCTTCTATCCAGACTCCAGGGTCTGTTGTTCCATCGTAGGCTTCTATGTTTATGGGTTTAAACCCTGCTGGGAATTCATGATCCAGCACCTCGTCTGTGAAGCATAGTGGGTGTGCGGCGCCCCTGTACTTGTACGTGCCGCTATCGTCGGACACTTGACGTGTTCCTTTGCTTATTGGGGCTTTCCTTTTGGGTTCGTAGATGGACCTGGCTGGGCCATTTGACGGTGGGGGCTTTATGGCCTCTTCGTCGAATTCTGGGAGCAGCTTGCGCTTCGGGTAGCTCTTCGATTGGTGGTTGTTGCCGTGTTTGTCTGCGGTTTTGAGTACTTTGCTCCATCCTATCCGGAGCGCGTCTTCCGCTGTGTTGAGCTTCCGTTTTTCCTTCTTCAGGCTTCTTGCTGTAGCGATGAGCCTGCGTTTGCAAAGATCTTGTTCGACGGGCTCTTCGAGTTCGTCGTCATTGGGGCTTGTTTCGTCTTCGGAGGGAGGTACATAGTTGTGATCCTCAACCTTTTCTTCTGCCGCCCTTTCGTGAGGGCTTGCTTCTGCATCCTCCTTCGCTGCGTCTTGCTGGAGGGGTTTGTCTTCGGCACTCTCCGGAGTGTTATTGTCTCCCGTGCCGGATTCTCCATTCTTGTTGTGGCGGGATTTAGAGCGGCGCCGCTGACGCCGGCGTTTAGGCTGCTTCTTCAAAGAATCTTCCTCCGCTGCTTTTTCGCCATCTCCTTCCTTTGGGGTATCCACCATGTAGACGTCGTATGACGAGGTGGCCTTCCAGTGTCCCGTGGGCGCTGGGTCCTGATCGTCTCCGGCATCATCGTCCATAGCGTCGATGTCCTCGGAGTCGTAGTCTAGCATGTCGGTTAGATCCTCGACAGTGGCTACAAAGTGGGTGGTGGGTGGGCTCTGAATTTCTTCGCGTCCGAACTCCAACCGTCCTGGCCATAGTCCGGCCAGGATTCTCCTGATAGCGAGAGATGCTTCAGACAATTCAGGATATCGCCAAAAGGCGAGTGTTGAAAGATGTCCGCGGCGGTGAATTCCATAACCGGCGCCCAATCTGGCTTAATTGCCGGGGGCGCGGGAGGCTCGGAGTCCGGCGAGGAGTCCGGCGCCTCGGGATCATGAGTTTCGCAAGGGACAAAATCGTTATTCGGCACCATCGCCGTAGATGTTGAAGCCCCCGGGGCGGCGTCTATCCACCGACCCTCGTCATGGGCAATCGGCTCCGGGCAAGTAGCCGGGGCGGATTCAAGTGCGGCCACCAAAGCACTGTCCGGCGGCAGAGCCAGATCATGCCCATCGTCGCAGTGCGGCGCGCTTGGCTGTGGCTCGAGTCCGTCGAAGATCAAGTCTCCGCGGTCATCGGCCGTGAAGTTTAGGCTTCCGAATCTGACCTGACGGCCAGGGGCGTAGCTTTCGATCTGCTCCAGATGGCCAAGAGAGTTGGCCCGCAGTGCAAAGCCGCCGAATACGAAGATCTGTCCGGGGAGAAAAGTCTCACCCTGGACAGCGTTGAAGGTTGAAGAAGCCATCGAGCCTATCGGTATAGAGGAACTCTCAATGAAAGCACCAATGTCGGTGTCAAAACCGGCGGATCTCGGGTAGGGGGTCCCGAACTGTGCGTCTAGGCGGATGGTAACAGGAGACGAGGGACACAATGTTTTTACCCAGGTTCAGGCCCTCTCGATGGAGGTAATACCCTACGTCCTGCTTGATTAATATTGATGATATGGGTAGTACAAGAGTAGATCTACCACGAGATCAAGGAGGCTAAACCCTAGAAGCTAGCCTATGGTATGATTGTTGAGATGTAATGTTGTGTCCTACGGACTAAAGCCCTCCGGTTTATATAGACACCGGAGAGGCTAGGGTTACACAGAGTCGGTTACAATGGTAGGAGATCTACATATCCGTATTGCCAAGCTTGCCTTCCACGCCAAGTAAAGTACCTTCCGGACACGAGCCGGAGTCTTCAATCTTCTATCTTCGTAGTCTGGGAGTCCGGCGGATATCGATAGTCCGGCTATCCGGACACCCACTAGTCCAGGACTCCCTCAAAGACCCAGACCAGCCCAACGGCCGGAAGGAAGTCATTGTGGAGCCCAAGCAGGCGTCACCACCAGATCCTTTGACAGGCGAGGACCAACTTTAGTCAGGATAAGTGTACCCGTTGTTCCCTTTCAAAATGGCCAATTGTTGGCGCCCTTCCCGCTCAATATTTGGGAAGAGGCCCAGGGCCTTTGCCCATAAATAGGACTAGCCACCCCCAGGGTAGAGGCATCTGGACCTGACCTAGCAATCGGGATCCTCACCAAGAAACCAGTAGATAGAGCGATTGAACTCCTCCCTGCAGTTCGTCGCACCAGCCAAGAACAGACCCTCGCGAGGCTGTTCTGCCTTGTATTGTTCATCATCAAGCCCGAGAGGCAATCCACCACACCACACACTGGAGTAGGGTATTACACCACAATGGTGGCCTGAACCAGTATAAATCTTGTGTCTCTTGTGCTGTTCAGTTTGGTAGTTTAGGCCCTAGCGATTCAGCAAGGAGCGAGCCGGTAGAGGGTTGAATCTCCGCGCGCACCCCAGTGTTCGAATCTCAAGGGTCTGCAGGAACCCGAAATCCGACAATAGGTGTGAGGTCTCGAGTGGCAATGAACTCGACACGGCGGGATGCCATCGCTTCCCTACCATTTTGTGTGCGGTCGTGGGCTGCAAGGAACTCGGCGCGGTGGGATGCCATCGCTTCCTTACCGGTTAGTGTGCGGTGTGATGGCATGAACGACGCTTGGTGAGAGCTCTGAGGTGGAGTGGCTGGACAACCATATAGTGCATTGGTTTGTCAAGAGCTCAAGGACAGAAGACGAAGGAAATTTGGATTCCCCTTCAATCTTGGTCATTTATTATGGAGTAAAATGCATTGGCAGTCGTCGAACTTGTCTTGATAGCTCACTTTGATCATTGTATACGAGATATGGTGATTATACGGTCACTGGCTCAGCGTATAGCTCCGTATTTGTCTGATTGACTAGTCAAACAGTCGGCATGCGCCTCATCAGCTCGTGTTCTTTATCTATCTATGCGGGCCTACCTGTCAGTGGAGAAAGAAATAAAAACCAAAATTATGCGTATGTGGGGAATCAAATCACGGACTCGTCGCTGCAACGCACACTCGTCAGCGAAATGAACATGAAATACTTTGCGTTAGACACTCACGCTCACGCTGTCAAACAATGCTAATGCATGCACGTCGCCCTCTCAATCAAAGTCCTGCTCATGGCGCAACACAAATGGCGAGCTCATCACCTATGCGCCCAGGAGGTGCCTGACATTACTGTTTAGACGTTTGATGGAGGCCTACGCGAACGCCGAGCATGTATTCACCTGGCTCAACACCAACGGTCATACTTGGGAGCACCTTGCTCATGTATATCGTCCATCACAATGACAATCTATAAAATAACCTAGCTAGAGAGGGTACTATGGTACGGAGTATGTACTATCGTGAGTGACCGATCATAGTGCCATAGCACACGAGTGTGTGTCTGATCGATTCGTCCATTATTCCTAAGTTATGCATGGTTGTGTGGTGTATAATGGTGGTCGTCGAAGGTTAGCTGGCGACAAGAGCGGTTGCATGGACGCCTGGTTGTCAATACATGCCGCATACGCTTCAAAGGCTTGTCATCCATGAGTTCACATTTTACCACCACGCCAGCGTCTGACCGCCCTGGCCTACCGAAACCCCTTCCATCGCTAGCGCGCGCTTCCCGCCTGAAATGGTCATTGTCTCTCCTGAACGTCAATGCCGCATTCATCAGACTTAACTGCAGGTGCAGTTGGTGTGTCACTAACATGCGGGCCAGATTCCCGTTGGGCTCACATGTCAGTAACCCAACGTACCTGCAGTTAAGTCACTGAAGCAGCGTCCGCATTCACGCCCGACAAACCTACTCTAGCGCCAGCCATCCATCCGTCTGCCGCGGCTCATTGCCATTTGCCCGCTATATTAACTTGAGCCCCAGCTCCCAGCCATAGCAAAAGACCCACACTCATTCTCCTCCGGTCCCTTCCTTCTGTCGGCACCACTCCAACCATGGCCTCCTGGTGCTCCAAGCTCTCTTGGACGTACTGTCGCAGGAGCAGACGAAGGACATCAACGGCTCTGCTCTGGGCGCGCTCCAATCTCTCTTCGACGTACTGTCGCAGGAGCAGACGAAGGAGATCGCCGACACCCCCCCCCCGGCCGCCCTCTGCCGCCACGACCACGAAGCCGGCGCGCATGCGCGGGCGCAGCCGGCAGCAAGGAAGTGTAGTACACGGTAGATCGCCGCTGCTCTGTTCCCAGGAAGGCCACCACTACTCCACTCAGTCGACGCCAAGCTTGGTGGGGTAAACATCGGTGGCCGATTAGCCGCTTGACGGCTATGTGGAGGTGGAAATCTTCAGAACCTTATACTCCGGAGGAGGAGGTTATCGAGGCGGATGAGGTGGAGGCAAAGGCAATGGTCGGCTTTCTCGGGTTCATGGCCAGACATGGTGGTCGGGCGCCAGCGATCATTTAGATTAGGTTTACAGTAGGTTTTAGTACGGTTTGTGCGAAATATGTAATGAATTTTGTCCAGTTTGTACGAAAAGTTTTCGAAATGTAATGAATTTCATCCGGTTAATTTGAAATTTGCTTTGTTTGCACAAATTTCATCTGGTTAGTTCATATAGTTGTCGAAAGGTATGCGGGCAGCATCGGATGGCATCCATCAGTGTCCTCGGACAGATGCTGGTGTAAATTTGTGGGCCAGCGTTGGAGATGCCCTAACTTTCATGCTATGATCGCTAGCAGTGCTCCATTATTTGGCAGGGAACATTTATCCCTCGATCAAAATCAGATCCGCCGTTTTTCGCACTCATCCCACGTAAGAGTGTAAACTCTTGCTTACATAAAAATGGAGCAAGTGGATGACACCGTAGCACGTCATATCACTCAAACTAGCCCACCTAACACGCGGGAAAGCACCGCCCTCATCATTTTGTTCTGGATTTCTATCGATCGATCACACGAAAATGTTACGCTTTGCAAGTTCAAAAGGAAAAGGCGACACACTTACGACTCGTACGCGTCGCACCCCCGACAGTCCGACTCACACGCCGCTCACCAGAGGGGACACTCGTTGTATTGCAATTTCACTGACATGTGGGACTGCAATTGAATAAACCGTCGATAGCCAAAATCTAATCGCTCGGTGGGCGTCGGCTGAGAACAGAGAGACGGGGGAGGGAGAAGAGATCTCCCGCCCGCCGCGCATGGACTCCAAGAAATATATGGTGATAATGTGAGGTGGGCCATGCGGGAGTCCGGACCGCTTCCAAGCCCGCTTCTAACTGCCTTGGCCCACCAGAAAGCCCCCCACCCACCTCCCCGCGCGCTCACCCCTCAGACACCAGCTGCCCGCTGCATGCATGCATAGAAAGTAGTACCAGTAAAATTCTGGGCTATAAGCCCGCTTATGTGGAGGATAGAGAGGAATTGACAAAGTCAAGGAGTGGGTTCTGCAAGAGCCCGTCTCTACACGTGCTCCTAGGTATAAAAAACTAATTCTAAAAAAAGAGGCCTAAAAAACAATTGTGTCTAAAAAAAGAAAGGTAAAAAACATTTTTAGAGGAAATAGATATAGAGAAAGTGAGAAAAAGTTGTAACCTTATAGCCAACCTTATAGTCAACGCTATGGTAGTATTACATGAGGAAGGAGGGAGTGGTGCACATGCCAAGTTCACTGGGCTGCCGTGTTTCACACTCCTCCGTCGTAACAGTGGAGACAATAGCTTTCATCAAAAATAAACAATGAATACTCGTTGCTCGTCCTCTATATCGGAAAGAATACTTTCATTCGCCGACATTTGGGCGTCGAGCAATTGATAGAGAAGTGCATAATTATCCTGGTCCACCTGCCATGCACAAAATTATCTTGGTCCACCCCGGTCGTAGCGCAGGCCCAACCTTTCCTACTGTAAGTTGGTCGGACAAAGGAACCATCATGACTTTGTTGAATTCCGCTTCTTCAAGAAAACTTGCTGTACATGCAATACTGCTACCGCACGCGAAGACTGGACGACACTGTACCACATCATATCACTGAAACCCACTAGGCCAAACTAGCCCGCCTAGGTCATCTATTTTGGAACGGAGGGAGTACATCTCTGTACTGCTATGATTTTGTGTTGTACGTCTTTGTAATTTTGTTATGATTTTCCTACCCTATGAACCAAATGAGGCCTGAATGTATCCATGTCGACTATTGTCTGATCGATCACTAAGCCTTCAATTTTAGGAGCTTGGGCTATTGGTCGATCGACAACGGATAAGTATAAGCGTACCACGAGCGCATCAGCCCCAACGTTATCTTCGGTGAGTGTTTTGCAAGTACTATAGATTGCATAGTAGCTAGCCTACTAACACCAAGAATCATCAAACAAGCCTTGCTGATATGATAAACAGTTCAAACTTACATCTAAGCATGCCATATATTACATCAACGGTAATGATAACTCCCGAACGTTCGGGAGTTAATCATGGCAACCCGAATGCTTTTAGATGGTAACTTTAGTTTGCGTGAGATTAGGGAAACATGAAAAAACAAAAAAAGGACAAAGTTGCCATCCCCTATGAACTAAAGTTGCCATCCCTACGAACTAAACTTGCCATGTCAAAACGTTCGGGACGAACTGCTCAAATACCGAACGTTCGGGAGTTATTGGATTCCTACATCCAAAGCTGGTGAGGATACATCTGTTTCCATAACTCTGAGAGGGTTCGCATGATTCACTATCAAACAAAAGTAGCAAGTACCGCCCACACAAGACAGTGCACTAGCCCTAAGATGGTTTGATAACACACATCATTTTGGTAATTAAACACAGGGCAATGCAAACTACCCTGAAGGATTAGCGCGACCAACTATTTCTTGTCATCGATCTCTTGGGCAATGACCACAGCACGGATAGCGGCATGGGAATCGATCTCTGGGGTGATGTCCACAGGACTGACCGCGACATCCGAATCAATCTCTGGGGCGATGTCCATAGGATGGACAACGGCATCGGAATTGATCTTCAGGGCGATGTCAACAGGACGGACCGCGACATCGAAAACGATCTCTGGGGCGTTGTCCATAGGACGGGCTGCGACATCGAAATCATCAAGGATGTCCACCGACACCTGCACAACCCAATATTAGCAAACACATTGCAAATAATCAAAAACCACAACTATGGTAAGACATTATTTTTTACCTTGTGCAGCTCGCCGGGGGATCCCATCCCTCTGGGGGCCATCTCCTCGTCCTCGATGGGGGCCATCACCTTGCCAGCGGAATACTGCTTCTCAACGGCGACTATCTCCTCAAACTTGGCCTTGAGCCTCGCATAGGAGGCCATTAGAGTTTCTGGGGTAGGCACAGTGGGGCCCTTGTTGGTCTTCCAACTTTCTTTGAGGAGTTTGTCCGCCAACGTCGTCAACTCTTTGGACAGTGCTTGTTTCTTGGAGTTCTTCGTCTCCATGGGTTGGCCTGCCAACATGGTCAACTCGTTGGTCAGTGCACACTTCCTAGAGATCGCTGTCTCCAATGGGTTGTCTGCCGACAACTCTTTGCCTAGTGCTCTGGGATCCATCAATGAACTGACAAACAAAAAGCAATCGAAAGGAAACCACAATCGCAATGAAAATGGGAAAAGAATAGGCTTTGAAAATCGGTCAATGCTTCGCAAAAAGAAGATTCTTGGAATGAAAATATAGCAGCATCACTGATTCGCCCACCTTTCCTTCGTCGGTACACAAGAAAATTGGCAGAAGTGAGTAGCCTGGAGTGAGGTTTTCCTCAAGAAAGGGGAGAAAGGGCTTCAATGAGCGTTCCAGTGAAATGATGGTTGCTTCGTCCAGTCCAACTTCGAGGCCATGATACGTCTCCAACGTATCTATAATTTTTGATTGTTCCACGCTATTATATTATCTGTTTTGGATGTTTAATGGGCTTTATTATACACTTTTATATTATTTTTGGGACTAACCTATTAACCGAAGGCCCAACCCAAATTGTTGTTTTTTTTGCCTATTTTAGTGTTTCGCAGAAAAGGAATATCAAACGGAGTCCAAACGGAATGAAACCTTCAGGAGAGTTATTTTTGGAACAAACGCAATCCAAGAGACTTGGAGTGGACGTCAAGAAAGAAACGAGGCGGCCACGAGGCAGGGAGGCGCGCCCAGGGGGGGTAGGCGCGCCCCCACCCTCGTGGCTCCCCTGATCGACTCCTTTCGCCTATTTATATACTCATACACCCTGAAAACATCCAGGAGCACCACAAAACCCTATTTCCACCGCCGCAACCTTCTGTACCCGTGAGATCCCATCTTGGGGCTTTTTATCGCGCTCCGCCGGAGGGGGAATCGATCACGGAGGGCTTCTCCATCAACACCATAGCCTCTCCAATGAAGTGTGAGTAGTTTACCATAGACCTTCGGGTCCATAGTTATTAGCTAGATGGCTTCTTCTCTCTCTTTGGATCTCAATACAAAGTTCTCCTCGATCCTCTTGGAGATCTATTCGATGTAAATCTTTTTGCGGCGTGTTTGTCGAGATCCGATGAATTGTGGGTTAATGATCAAGATTATCTATGAACAATATTTGAATCTCCTATGAATTCTTTTATGTATGATTTGTTATCTTTGCAAGTCTCTTCGAATTATCAGTTTGGTTTGGCCTACTAGATTGATCTTTCTTGCAATGGGAGAAGTGCTTAGCTTTGGGTTCAATCTTGCGGCGTCCTTTCCCAGTGACAGCAGGGCCAGTAAGGCACGTATTGTATTGTTGCCATCTGTTAGGACCCCGACTCAATGCCACATCGATCTAGCATGTAACACCTCATATCACTTTGCGGCCTCACGCACGGTATCCCCACGGGTGTCGCCTTACCTTTGCCCGGGACCGTTTGCGCCTTTTGGTACACGTATATGATAGTGTCACTAGCATCCATATGATAAGGAGCCCGGGCTGACATGGCTAGTCGTAAACCCAAAGTGGCACAAACTTACAGGGGCAGGCATCCATGACCCAGCATCGAATGTGTCGGTCATCAGCAAGTGAATCCAGGCTGTAGCACTGGGCTAGCAGGACTCCGGTGAACCTGGCTGTAGCGGGCTAACAGGACTCCGGTATTCATCACGTGACATTTCCCCGAAGGGACAGACACAGGAATGAAGAAGGACACATGCCGGCCAGCCTAAGTGTTCCGGAGCAGTAGCAAGCTACCATGGCTCAGTGGAAGCACTAGGAGACATTTCCCGGTAAGAGAGGCTACTAAGGATAAACAACTAGATAGTCAGATCCCACACATACCAAGCATTTCAATAACATACACACAATATGCTCGATATGTGCAAATACAACATGGCATCACAACATGACTCTACAACTCAAGTATTTTCTCATTAGGCTCCGAGGAGCGAGATATTACAAACATGGGTCTCATGACCCAACATTCAGAGCATACAAGTCAAAGTACAAACGGAAGCTTAACATGTCTGAGTACAGACATCTACAAATGAAAAAGGCTGGAAAGCCTGACTATCTACTAGATCCTGCCGAGGGCACAAGATCGTAGCTGAGGTAACAGGCTAAACGTCGAAGTCCAAGCGGAACTACTTGCGAGACTGAAGTCTCTCTGCAAAAACATAAAATAGGCAAACGTGAGTACAAATGTACCCAGCAAGACTTACATCAGAACTATCTACATATGCATCATTATCAACAAAGGGGATGGTGGGATTTAACTGCAGCAAGCCAGCTTTGACTCGGTGGCTATCCTGAACTACGACTGCAAGTAACTCTTTTGAGGTGGCGCACACGAGTCCACATATTCACCATATCAATACACCACTATGGATTTGCTCCCGTCTCCCTACGGGAACGCCATCCATAGCACTCACGCTTATCTTGCGTATTTTAGAGTATCCACTTTCAATTGTCTAGGAACTGTACAGGCAACCCAGAAGTCCATTACCACGGACACGGCTATTCAAATAGATAATGTTAACCCTGCAGGGGTGTACTTCTTCACACACGCTCTCACCACTTATCGCCGTTTACACGACATGTACTCGGCAACCTTCAAGCGGAAGCCCAGTGAGGGTGTCGGCCACGACCTAACTAACCACACAAGTCTCTCGTCCAGGTTTATCGCCTATTCGGGTTCCATCCGCAAGGAGATCCGGCCGGGGTGTCGCTCACGGCCCCAAACGATGCGTGCAGGGTTCCCAAGCCCACCTCGACGGGTGGATCTATGCTTTGTACACCGTGCCACGGTGCCTAGTCTGTCCCAAGCCCACCTGTACCGGGTGCCACTTGGTAGACTACCAAACACTACCTACAAACACCAGAAACTAGTTGCAACTCCTGGACAGAGATCATGTTGATTAATAATTCGAGAGGGATCGAGTTACCGGAACCCAATGTGTGGTAGTAACTGTTCATGGATCACAAACACAAAACTCAGTTTCTGAGGACGGTTCCAATGAGACAATCCACCATGTACTCCTACATGGCCTCTCACCGCTACCTTTACCAAATCGTGTTCACACACTTAGCTCACACACAGTAGGACATGTTCACACACCTCCAATTCATCCCCGATGAATCAGACCTGACACAACTCTAAGCAATAGCAGGCATGACAAACAAGCATGAATGAGTAGGCACATCGTGGCTCAAACAACTCCTACTCATGCTAGTGGGTTTCATCTATTTACTGTGATAATGACAGGTCATGGAGAGGATAAAGGGGTTCAACTATCGCAGCAAGTAACAGTTGTATCGTTGTTGTCCTAATGCAGTAAAATAGAGTAGGAGCGAGAGAGTGGGATTGTATCGGAATGAACAAGGGGGTTTTGCTTGCCTGGCACTTCTGAAGATAGTATAGCTCTTCATTGGTGTCATTGAACTCATCGTCGGAACACGTCTATCGAGAGGGAACAACACCGGCAAACAGAGAAGGATCACAATCAATGCAATGCAACAATATGATGCATGAATGTGACATGGCAATATGCTGCTGATTGAGCTAATGCAACTATAACCAGGGTGGTTTGAGCTCATTTGAATCAAAGATTCAAAGGCAAACTCAAGTTATAGGTTTATAAAGTGCATTAACATGTTTTGAGCTAAACAGCAAGGTTAAGTTGTTTAAACATGCATGAAACCAGTACAGGTGGATAGATTGGATTTTTCTAATCATTTTTCATATATAAATTATTTCATTTGGAGTTACGGTTGAATTTCTATGATTTTTACAAGTTTTAAAAATTTTCTGGAATTTCTAATTATTTAGAATTAAACTAATTCCAGAAAATGAATTACTGCATCAGCACTACATCAGCATGACGTAAGCGAGTCAATGGGGCAGCCCAGGTCAAACTGACCAGTGGGTCCCGTGTGTTAGTGATTAGACTAACGAACCTAATTAAAATTAACCCTAACTAACTTGGTTAGCCGGGCGGGGCCAGCACGTTAGTGGGTGTGGGTTCAATTAGTGGCGCCATTAGTTGCTAATGACGCTGCCATGTAGGCACGGCCGGAGTTAAGCCGTCGGCGACCAACCGAGCGGCGGTGGCTCACCGGAGTGGCGCTAGGGCAGCGGCTGGGGCGCGCTAAGGGCACCAGGAGGTAGCCCGTGATCCCGCGCATCCAGTGGAGGCAGCAGCAGGTCGCGGGGTGGTCTGTAGCGGTGTCGGCGGTGAACGAGGCGGCGGCCGAAGTGCGGTGGTGATGCGAGTTAGAGCAAGCGGGTGAGCAAAATGAGCAGCGGAGCAGAAACTACGGTGCTCCAGGAGCACGAAGGTGCAATGCGTTCGAGCAGAGAAGCTCGAGAGCGTCGAGCTCGTCGGCAATGGCAAACGGCGGCTTCGGGTGCTCCCAAGGCGGTGCTACGGCGTGCAAGCGAGGAAATTGAGAGGGGTAATCGAGGCGTAGCTCACATCGGTTGAAGTGGCCGTCGAAGAGGGCTCGGGGAAGGAAGGACGGCGAAGAATTCGCCGGCGGCGATCCACGAGACCGAGGAGGAAGATGACGAGGCAGCCGGCGATGCAGGGCGTCCGATCTCGTGGGGCTCGGTTGGGGCGACGTAGGCGACTACAACAAAGCTCTGGAACACGACGGCGAGGCGAGGCGATGGCTCTGGGCGCGGCAACGGCGAGCGGCGCGATGGGCATGTTCGGTGGCTTTATAGGGAGAGGGCAGAGGAGGGAGAGAGGTCCAGGGAGAGAGAAGAGGGGTGCAAGGGGTCCAGAGCGGCGCCGAGGAGGGGCTTCGAGGCGCCTCGGTGAGGCAGGCGAGCAGGGAGGAGGCGTGGTGCCTCGCGCGCGCGTGCGCTGTCTGCCTCTGCCTACTGGCAGAGGTTAGGGATGACTGGCACCGAGCTAGGTGGGCTGGGCTAGCACAGGTGAGGCCCAGGTAAGTGGGCTGCAGGTGAGTTTTTCTGCTCTGTTTTAACTTTCGTTTTGTTTTCTTTTTATCCAGTTATTTTGCCACTGCTTGTGAATTCAAACAATGACAAAACACTCTGAATAATTTTATGGTGCTAGATGGACTTTTCCAACAGCACATAAAAAATTTCAAAGTTATTTGAAAATATATCCCATATATTATGAATATAATTCCAAATTCAAATACAATAATGATTTAAATTCAGTGCCCAAAATATTCCTTACAATTGTTCATTATTTTTGGTTTGGTGCAAAAGCCTTGCCAAAAATATTAAACAGTTAATAAGAACATTTTGAGAAACAATGAATGCAATTTTCCAGGGTACTTTGCCCTTCTTGAATTAAATCTTGAGGCTTCCAAATTTCCTCAATTCAGGTTTCAAAAATTTAAACACGATGCAAGCAAGATGCAAACACTAGGCAGCACCAAAAGCTATGAATGTGACAACTCGCCCCCGCTAAACAAGAATCTCGTCCCGAGATTCAAGCGTAGGGTAGGATGAAGGGGGAACACAAACTAACATAATCTTCACGATCCAGGTGGCACTTCATCAGAACGTTGAATCGATCACCATCTTTGACCCGATGTCTTCCTCTGAGAACTCCAACTAACATGACAAGAAGAGGAAAGGAAAACTCTAGAAGAATCGATCTTCTCGAAGACCGAACAACTCAGGATCAACTCATGGGATGAGACATTGGCACATCTCTCGAGCTGAGACACGAAGCATACATCTGAAGAAATGGAGTGAGACAGATGACGAGGGCTCGCTAGGTAGACAACAATTCCAGGCTTAAGAATGTGGTGATCGGTTGTCAACGTAGCGAGGAGTTGAATTGCCATGATACCATGACAGGGCACCCTAGGGAAGGTGACTCGTAGGAATATCCCTTAAGTGGCAAAAAGAATTACCTTTGATTCAGAGATCATCGAAACTCTTTATACTAGCCTAAGGCAATTCTCGAGCAATCGTTTGGAGGGGTTTGGTAGAATGGCATACCCGGATTAGAATGGATGATGTGGATTACCTTGTTGAAAACAACACAAGGGATGATTTTGCTTGCGCGTGCTCTCAAGAACTTGAGCATCTCCATATTCATCAAGGTTTTACCAATATCCGTGTCAAGGATCCTGGCAACACAACGTACTACCATGATGAATACCGATGGAAGATGCAGATGCAAAGGAAGATAACACCTTCTCAGATTTCACCTTGGCGGGGCCAAGGGAACAAAATCTGGATGATCGACCGAGAGACATTTAGCACTCCGCTTCTAATGTTCTCCTTGATGTGCTAGTGTAACCCATTCATAGATATGGTTTGATATCTAGAACATCACGTAAAAGGTCGGACTTCGGGAACACAAAAATCCATAAGGAATGACTAGGGAGTAAATCCTACGAAATCCTTATGCGGAGGTGACCAACTTCTTCAACCAAGATACTACAATAATAGGCCTTCCGGCTAGGTGTGTTGGCCACAACATCCACGTTACCGGGTTACCGAGAGACCAATAATATAATTCTTGGGACACGTTCCAACCATCATATCTGCCTGAGATTCAGAGTTGGTTGGTGTCAGGATATTCCAGACTCATCAAGTCTAGAAGGAAAAAATGAAAGTTCGCAACACAAATCGACGAGATGGCGTTGCGAGATTCTCAGGAAATGGACTATGGTAGTAAGCTCCAAAACATGAGCGGGTTCTGCTACACACATGTGAACACGTTGTCCGAGACAAGCATGACCACATAGTAGTCTTATAATAAAACACTACCGAGTCCTGATCGGAAACCATCATTAAAATAAGAAGTCTTGTGCATGTCCGTCTGGGCCCTTCAGGATTAGCACATGAACTTCTTATCCTTGAACAAATCAATCAGTGGCTTAGTGTGCTAGGGATACATATAGAATGAAGGTAGCTAGTCTCACAAACCAATGTACACTTCGCACATGCATGACTGACTTGGAAGGATTCCAGATGAAGCAACATTGACTTCTCGAGTTCACGGCGGCAACTTGCATCAAATGCACATGAACTGGAGAAAGTCACTTCTTACATCCGAACATATGCTTCATTAGCTAGCATGAAGTGATGCTTTCAAAAGTTCCCAACACTAGCTTAATGTGCAACAAAATCATGGAGGAGATAAGGATGTTGTCGATGGGATCAACAACAATTCATCCAGGTTTCCATATAAAAGGAATTCCATAGTTAAGTGAACACGGTGATAGCATTGGTCAGACCAAAGGATATGATGGTGTATGCTCGAGGAAAAACCACGAGTAAGACAACATTACGAATATCGTTGGTTCTGATTTGATCCGAGAATAGCCCACACTCAAATCAAAGATTGGATAAGATGATAGGTCCATTAACTGATCACAGGACCAATCAATGAAGATATCATCTTTCTTCAACACACACACTCAAAGATATCCCTTTGGAATGAATTGAGTCGGACAAGCTTTTATCTTCCAACTCTCCAAGTTGTTGTTCAGCTTAACCAACTAGCTCACGGTTATCCAACACAGATTCTTGGAGAAGGGGTGGTTTATAAAAAAACCAACTTGATCACGAACTCAACATAGCGGTCAGGTGACAACCTGGTGATACTTCCGAGAAGATATTCAGAGAATCACGAACCACCGATATGTTAGTAAGCTCAAGAGCAATCTTGCTTTTCAGGGCAAGACGATATGATAAAATAAGCAAAGATTGACACATTCTGTCGTGGTGCGCTGCGGAGCACGATCACCTATGGGGCAGGGGGCCCCTTCTAGTCCGGCGAGGGAGCGGAGGGCGCACGCAGAGCGGATCGAGGCGACGGCACGCGGGGGCTTTTTACCCAGCTTCGGAGCTCTCCGGAGAGATAAAACTCCTACTGCTGCTTTGTGTTTGCATTTTGTTCTTGCTCGAGAGCGCGAGCGTGTAGTGGTATTGGATGTGTCGAATGGACCGAACCCCTTCTACGTGCGCATGGGCCTCCCTTTTATAGCCTAAGGGGGTCACCGACAGGTGGCGGCGTAGAAAGAGGGGGTAAAAGAGTAAAAACGCAGGTTGGTACAACAGTGTCCAACAGTGTCCCCTACCTAACTCTGACGGCAGGGGACAATGGCATTTAATGCCCGTCTGGTCGCCCCAACAGTGCGAGGAAACGACCGTTAGGGGTGCCACCGATCGCCACGATGGCCTCCTTGTCAGCTCCGCTTGCCACCTCGCTCCGCATGGCTGCACAGCGCCTCGCCACGTGCTCCTGGGATGGCCCTAGGGCGACACGTCGTTGGATGCGCTGGAGCTTGGGTGAAGGGTGGCAGCCTAGCTGCGGCAAGCGCCTTGCCGCGGCCCTTCTCTTGTCGTGCCGGCAAGCTTGCCGGTCGCCGGGCCTTGCCGGGACGCGTGGGGCGTCGCGGCAGGTTCTCTGGAGCGCCTTGGTTGGCCTTCCCGGCAAGCTCCTCTTGCCGGGGTCTTTGTCCTTCCCGGCAAGCTCCTCTTGCCGGGGCCTTGTCTACTTGGTTGACACTTTGTTCTTGAATGGCAGTAAATGGAAATGACGGAGGGTCTTGGCGGACGCCCGGCGAGCCTTGCCGCGGGGTGCTGCAACCGCCCGTGCACAAGTTCGGGGTACTAAGGTACCCCTACTTTAGTACACCGACAGGAGCCCCTGGGCCTGGGCCATACACGGTGCCGAGCGCTGTTGGGCCAGGCCCAAAACAGTGCACGGGCACGCGCGGCCTGGGTCCAAAACCGAATCCACTCCGTATCCCCCGCGCCCTCTCGCAACGGCACGCGTCAATTGCGGCGTTGTGGGAGAGAACGTGGTCAATACTTAACTCCAGGAAATGCGTAACGTTCGCATCCCCTGTTTATAAGCAGAGGAAGCGGGGCCGTTCCCCCACTTTCGCCACTTGCAGTTCCTTCCTCCGAAAGCTCCGTCGCTCCCCTCCACTTCCCGAGTCGAAAAAGAGCAGCGCTCCGCCGCCCATCGTCGCACCCATTGTGGACAAGATCAACGAAGTTAGGAGGGTCGACGGCGAGCATGTGGATTAGGCTGCCCTTCTTCTCCCTTTTTCCTGCCGCTGCATTTTCAGTTATGAGAACAGTCTAGTCCGTGCCACAATAAGTCATTCTTGTAATATAACTTTATTCTGGGTACTGCTTGCTACGTTATTTCCTTTACTCTGCTACATCCCTTGTATGCTTTTACCCTACGCTTTGAGGGAACTTGCCGGCGCGAGCACACTTGCTGAGTGCGGAAGATTAGCAGCCCGCTGGCGGTGCTGCCTCCGGCAAGAAATCTTGTCGGGACTAGTTGCAGCTCGCTTGTATTGTTGAGCGGACTCGAAAACAAATCAAGGGCGCAACCTAGCCGCGAGTCGATTCCTCCGCGCACAGGTTTTCCATACAAGGTACGAACGTTCAAGGAATATAACTTAAAAATTTAAAATTGACTAAGCTCAAACTTTGGCAACTTAGCTTTTCTGTCGTCTGCGTCCCGGCAAGGTTGGATTCCTCTGAACGGCGCCTGGTCCAAACCTTTATCTTCCCTCCCCCCCCAGTGAACTTGTGGGCGGAGGAGTCTCCTTTTTGAGAAGAAAGAAGAGAAAATAATGACATGGAACTTTAAGGTTCGCTATTGCTTACCGGGGGCAAGTGCTGCACAAAGTGTCAGATATAGATGCAAAAAAGAAAGATGCATTAAATTTGACAAGATGTGCGGGGCACATAAACTTTATTTATGAATGGGAGCTGCGCCCGGCTTTGTACAAAGGGTTACATGCAACAGCGGCAAGGCTTGTACAAAATGTGGTTGCCAGGACGGGGCCGGCAACCGCGCCTTATGGGCAAAACTTGCGAAGATGCTCTATGTTCCAGGAGTTGCTCACCGGAATGCCATCTTCGGTCTCAAGGCGGACAGCGCCAGGCCTAGTGACTCGTTTCACCCGATAAGGGCCTTCCCACTTCGGCGTCAACTTGTTTGAATTCTTGGCGGATTGAACACGCCGAAGAACAAGGTCGCCTTCCTCGAAGCTTCTGGCATTAACCTTGCGGCTATGATAGCGGCGCAAGGCTTGCTGGTAGCGAGCAGCTCGCACAGCAGCCTGAAGACGATTCTCCTCGAGGAGCAGCGCGTCATCTTGCCGCAGCTGCTCTTGCTCAAGCTCATCATAAGCGAGCACTCGAGGCGATCCGTATACGAGTTTCGTGGGGAGAACTGCCTCTGCTCCGTAGACAAGAGCAAAGGGTGTCTGGCCAGTGGCTCGATTCGGTGTCGTTCTGATTGACCAAAGAACCACTGGCAGCTGCTCGATCCAATTTCTTCCGCACTTGCGTAGCCTATCGAAAGTTCTGGTCTTGAGCCCGCGCAGCACTTCAGCGTTTGCCCTCTCCGCTTGACCGTTGCTTCTCGGGTGAGCAACAGAAGCGAAGCAGATCTTGGTGCCAAGATCTTGGACGTACTGCATGAAGGTGTGGCTTGTGAACTGTGTGCCATTGTCGGTAATGATCCTGTTAGGGATTCCGAAACGGCAAACAATTGACCTGAAGAACTTGACTGCTGACTGTGCTGTCACCTTCCTCACCGGTTCCACTTAAGGCCACTTTGTGAACTTGTCGATCGCAACGTACAAGTACTCAAAGCCCCCGACAGCTCGGGGGAAGAGGCCGAGGATATCGAGCCCCCAGACTGAAAATGGCCAGGATAAAGGGATTGTTTGGAGAGCTTGAGCTGGTTGATGAATCTGCTTGGAGTGGAACTGGCACGCTTCACACTTGGTTACTTGTGCAGTTGCATCCTGGAGGGCTGTCGGCCAGAAGAAACCTTGCCGGAAAGCTTTGCCGGCAAGTGCTCTTGCGCCAATGTGGTGACCACATATGCCTCAGTGTATCTCCGCCAACAGCCCCTGTCCATCTTCCCGGGAGAGGCACTTCAATTTCACTCCGTTGAATCTTCTTCTGCACAGTATGTCATCGACAAACTGGTACATACTTGATTGCCGGGCTACTTTCTCCGCTGCTTCTTGCTCCTCGGGAAGTTCTCCTGTCTGAAGGAAACGGACGATCTGCTGTGCCCATGCCGGAGCCTGCGGCTCGACAGCAAGGACTAAAGGCGCAAATGCCGCTGCAGGAACATCTGCTTCGACGGCAAGGATCAGGGATCCTGCCGGAGCGTGATGCTCCCCGGCAAGCGTGTCGGGACACAACTTGTCGGGAGCGTCTGCTTCAACGAAGCAAGCCCTGGGGCTTGTCGGAGCAGACTGCTCCTCAGCACTTTCTGTGTTGATCCTGGGGACTTTCTTGACGGCGGCTCCGGGGAGCTCTGCCGGAAAGTAGCCGCCAGTAACCAACTTTCTCTTCTTGCTCTGTCCAGTCGACGGTGTTACAGATGGTTGAGTCAGCCTGAGCACGAAGATCCCTGGTTCCACAGGTAACTTGAGTGCGGTGCATTTTGACAGGCCATCTGCAATGTCATTCTGAGCTCTTGGAACATGTTCCATTTGCAGGCCGTCGAAATGCTCCTCTAGCTTCCTCACTTCATCAATGTATGCTTCCATCAACGGACTCTGGTAATCTTTGTTGACTTGGCGGACGACAAGCTGTGAGTCACCCCTGAATATGAGCTTCCTGATCCCAAGTTCAGCTGCGATCCTGAGTCCGGCAAGCAAGCCTTCATACTCTGCAGTATTGTTTGTTGCTTGCTCCTTGGGAAAGTGCATCTGGATCACGTACTTGAGGTGCTCTCCGGTGGGGGCGACGAGTAGTACGCCCGCACCGGCGCCTTGCAGCGAGAAGGCACCATCAAAGTACATGATCCATTCTTTGCTTGCTTCCTTGACGGGGATGCTCCTCTCCGGAGTTTCTTCATCAGGAGTTGGCGTCCACTCTGCTATGAACTCCGCCAATGCTCGGCTTTGAATAGTTGAGGTACTCTCAAACTTGAGGCCAAAGCTTGACAGTTCCAGTGCCCACTCGACAATCCTGCCTGTTGCTTCTGGATTCTGCAGTATCCTCTTCAGCGGAAAGCGAGTGACAACTGTGATCTCATGTGCTTGAAAGTAATGGCGCAACTTCCTTGAGGCCATGAGAAGGCCGAAAAGCAACTTCTGCACACCAGAGTACCTTGATCTAGCCCCCTGCAGAAGGGAACTGACAAAGTAAACTGGGCGCTGCACCATCTTCTTCTGTTTTTCTCCCGGCAACTGCGCAGATCCATCCTTGGCGGAGCCAGAGCTTGTCGGACCAGGGCTTGCCGGGCCAGAGCTTGTCGGAGAAGCCCCCTGCTTGTCGCTGGACGCTTGCCGCGGCCGCTGGCTCATCATCTGCCTCCCTCTCCGCCACTAACGCAGCACTAACCACTTGATTGGTTGCCGCCAGATAAAGCAGCAACTTCTCTTGTGGCTTAGGTGCGACAAGTGTTGGAGTAGAGGACAGGTATCTCTTCAAGTCCTGTAGTGCAGCCTCCGCTTCCGGAGTCCATTTCATTGGACCTGCCTTTTTCAAAATCTTGAAAAATGGCAAGGCGCGCTCAGCAGACTTAGAAATGAATCTACTAAGAGCAGCAACGCAGCCGGCAAGCCTTCGCACATCCTTGACGTGCTTTGGTGCTTCGATTTGCTCAATGGCCTTGATCTTGTCGGGATTGGCTTCAATCCCCCTCTGAGACACAAAGAACCCGAGAAGCTTGCCGGAAGGAACTCCGAACACACACTTCTCGGGGTTCAGCTTGAGATTGACCTTGCGCAGATTTGCAAAAGTCTCATCCAAATCTTGGATCAGAGTCTCTCTATCCTTGCTCTTGACCACTATGTCATCCATGTAGGCTTCTACATTTCTGTGCAGCTGTGGTTCAAAAGCATGGCTGACTACTCTTGCAAATGTTGAACCAGCATTCTTTAGTCCGAAAGGCATCCGTACGAAGCAGTACGTGCCACATGGAGTAATGAATGCGGTTTTCTCTTCATCCTCTTCTGCCATGAAGACCTGATGATATCCTGAGTATGCATCAAGGAATGAAAGCAGATCACATCCTGCTGTGGAGTCGACAATCTGGTCAATGCGCGGCAAGGGAAATGGATCCTTGGGACAGGCTTTATTAACATCAGTGAAGTCAATACAAAGCCTCCACTTCCCGTTCGCCTTGCGCACGACTACTGGATTGGCTAGCCACGTTGGATGAAGTACTCCTCGGACCAGGCCTGCTGCTTCCAATTTCTTGATCTCCTCTGCAATGAACTCTTGACGCTCCATTGCTTGTTTCCTGACTCTCTGCTTGACGGGCCGCGCGTGAGGACAGACGGCAAGGTGGTGCTCAATTACTTCCCTGGGAACACCGGGGATGTCAGATGGTTGCCATGCAAACACATCGACATTCGCCCGCAGGAAAGCAACGAGCGCGCTTTCCTATTTAGGATCAAGCGTGGCACTGATGGTGAAAGTACCACCAGTGCCGTCCTCCTTGGCGGCCACTTTCTTTGTCTCTGGTGAAGCTGTCTTCGCCTTTTTGCACTTGCCGGTGGAGCTCGATGGTGCGTCCTCGACGGTAGCGCAGCACTCCGAAGAGGTGCGCTTGCCGGAGTAGGCATCAGAGCTACTCTTGCCGGACTTGGCCTTCTTCTTCCCCCGGGGAGCTTCAGCGGCAAGTGGTTTGTGCTCTGCTGCGGTTGCCGCTTCCCGGTAGATCTTGTCGGTACAGATAAGTGCATCTTTCTTGTCGCCGTGGACAGAAATAACACTTATCGGACCAGGCATCTTGAGCACGTTGTAGGCGTAATGAGAGGCTGCCATGAACTTGGCAAGCGCTGGACGGCCGAGTATCCCATTGTATGGCAATGGTAAATCAGCAACATCGAACGTGATTCTCTCTGTCCTGAAATTCAGCTCACTGCCAAATGTCACTGGCAGTGTTATCTTCCCCTTCGGCTTGCTCCTTCCTGGATTTATTCCTTGAAAGGTACCAGTCTCTTCGAGCTCGCTGTCGGGGATCTGGAGCTTGTTTAGCACTGCGGAGGAGATGAGATTCAGGCCGGCCCCGCCGTCAACCAACATCTTTGTGACTTTGAGGTTGCGGATAGTTGGTGAGACCAACATCGGCAAGCACCCGACCGCAGTGATGCGGTCAGGGTGGTCCTCAACATCAAAGATGATGGGCGTGCTGGACCACTTCAGGGGCTTGCGCGATTCGACTGATGGCTCTGCTGCGTTCACCTCCCGCACCCATTGTTTGAGTTGACGGTGCGAGGTGTGCAGAGAAGAACCGCCGTCAACGCACAAAACCTCCGTCGCCTTCTGGAACTCTTGATCATCAGTCTCATCTTCATCCATCTCATCATCCTCATCTTCTTCTTCGTCCTTGTCGCAGCCCCGGGGAGGTCTGTCACCTTGCCGCTGCTTGGGTTTGCTGTGGCGCCCTCCCCGGGCGGGAAGCTTCTTGCCGGATCCCCCGCCACCTTTCTGGGCCTTCTCCTTGTCGCGGCGCTCGTACTCAGCTTTCTGTAGCTCCGCCATCTGCTCAACTTTCTTGCAGGCTTGGAGGTCATGGCCCTTGGTGCGATGGATCTTGCAATATTGCTTGCCGGAGCCATCCTGCTTGTCGGCGGCCACCACAGCCTCGCCGGAGTCGCTGGCTTTGGCCTTGCCGGAGCCGCCTTCATTGCCGGATTGCTCAACAACTAGTACATCCTTGGCCTTTCTCTTTCTGTTATTCCGCCTCCGGTTCCTTCTTGCCAGAGGGGCATCCTCACTGTCAGATCCTTCTGCTCCTACATTCTCTCCGGGAAGTTTCCTCCCCTCTTCAGCACGTGCACACTTGTCGGCTAGAGCATACAGCTCGCTGACATCTCTGATCTTGCACATCGCCATCTCCTCCCTCATCCTGCGGTTACGCACGTTCTGATGGAACGCGCTGATAACCGCGGCAGGGTGGACGTCTGGGATGTTGCGCTGCACCTGGCTGAACCTCTGTATGTACTTGCGCAGGGGTTCTCCTTCCTTCTGGGCGAGCAGATGAAGATCGCTTTCCTGGCCATGTGGTTTGTGGCCGCCCGTGAAGGCACCGACAAACTGATGGCACAGGTCCGCCCATGAGGAGATGGAGCCGTCCGGCAAGTGCATGAGCCAAGATCTGACGTTGGGCTTAAGCACCAGCGGGAAGTAGTTGGCGAGGATCTTCTCGTCTCGCCCCCAGCAGCCTGTACCGCGATGGTGTAGATGCTGAGGAACTCCGACGGATGTATCCTGCCATCGTACTTCTCGGGCACGTCTGGCTTGAAGTTCTTGATACTGGGCCACTGGACTCGCCGCAGCTCACGGGTGAACGCAGGGCAACCTGCCGCGTACGGCAAGTCGCCTGGTTCCCCTGGCGCATGCATGTCGACAGTGGGCCCAGCGCGCTGGTCAGACTGACATCGCGCTTCTCTTCGACGCTCAATGCGAGTTCGGGCGTCTTCGTGTTGTCGTTCTTGGATGACTTGGCGTTGATCGCGGCGAGTTCGCGGGTCCGACGACGCAGTGGAGTCGGCGTCGGGGTTGGCCCAGCAAGCCGGCGACCTCGGCCTTCGGGGCGGGGAGTGCGTGGTAGTGGCACCCCCAGCGGTCTTGTCGGCGTCGGCTTGCGCTTGGGCGCCTTGCCGGGGCTTCGATGCGCTCGGTTGCCGGGGCTTGTCGCCGTTGGCGAAGCCGATGAGGCTATAAATGGTCATCCTCCAGTCGTCAATCTTGAGTGGCGCCGGAGGGTAATCTAGAAGCAGCTGGGCTCGGGCCAGCGCTTCCTCTGCAGTCTTGGGTGGCGGTGGCGACGAGCGGCGCGAGGAGCAGGATGTGCTCGGACTCCCAACATGATTGGTAGGAGCAACACCCCGTCCGGGCGACCGTACCTCACTCGCGCCAGCATGCTGGCGTGCATGCTGGTCTCGAGCGTCCCGCGACCCACCAGCTTGGCCTTGCTCCAACGCGAGCACGGTGCTAGGAGCAACGGGGCGTTGTCGACCTTGCACCTCCTGGGAAGGGCGTGGCGTCTGCACGGTTGCCGACGCTTGCGGGGCCTTGATTTTGGACCTGGTGACGACGTGAGTCCCACCGTCGGCGCCCGCTCCTCCGCCGGCGTCCACTCCACCGCCCGTTTGCTCCTGCGGCGGTGGTAGAATCGATGTAGACGGAGCGGCCACCTCCGAAGGCTTCTTCTTTGGTGGCATGTTGATGAAGACGTTGATGTAGCGTGTGCGGAGACCGGATCAGATACTCACGACCTCGACGCCCCCCTACCTGGCGCGCCAAAGATGTCGTGGTGTGCTGCGGAGCACGATCACCTATGGGGCAGGGGGCCCCTTCTAGTCCGGCGAGGGAGCGGAGGGCGCACGCAGAGCGGATCGAGGCGACGGCACGCGGGGGCTTTTTACCCAGCTTCGGAGCTCTCCGGAGAGATAAAACTCCTACTGCTGCTTTGTGTTTGTATTTTGTTCTTGCTCGAGAGCGCGAGCGTGTAGTGGTATTGGATGTGTCGAATGGACCGAACCCCTTCTACGTGCGCATGGGCCTCCCTTTTATAGCCTAAGGGGGTCACCGACAGGTGGCGGCGTAGAAAGAGGGGGTAAAAGAGTAAAAACGCAGGTTGGTACAACAGTGTCCAACAGTGTCCCCTACCTAACTCTGATGGCAGGGGACAAGGGCATTTAATGCCCATCCGGTCGCCCCAACAGTGCGAGGAAACGACCGTTAGGGGTGCCACCGATCGCCACGATGGCCTCCTAGTCAGCTCCGCTTGCCACCTCGCTCCACATGGCTGCACAGCGCCTCGCCACGTGCTCCTGGGATGGCCCTAGGGCGACACGTCGTTGGATGTGCTGGATCTTGGGTGCAGGGTGGCAGCCTTGCCGCGGCAAGCGCCTCGCCGCAGTCCTTCTCTTGTCGTGCCGGCAAGCTTGCCGGCTGCCGGGCCTTGCCGGGACGCGCGGGCTGTCGCGGCAGGTTTTCTGGAACGCCTTGGTTGGCCTTCCCGGCAAGCTCCTCTTGCCGGGGTCTTTGTCCTTCCTGGCAAGCTCCTCTTGCCGGGGCCTTGTCTACTTGGTTGACACTTTGTTCTTGAATGGCAGTAAATGGAAATGATGGAGGGTCTTGGCGGACGCCCGGCGAGCCTTGCCGCGGGGTGCTGCAACCGCCCGTGCACAAGTTCGGGGTACTAAGGTACCCCTACTTTAGTACACCGACGCATTCCTAACTCATTGATCGAAGAGTGCACCAGGAAATAAGGACTAGGTGGCACGATCAATCATAGAATGATAATTCAATACCAACACGCTAAGAATGAGATTATTGTCCATTAACTACCAAGCAACGGGGTTACTAGCAGTATTGATTTCACACATCATAGTTCACCTGTCGGCATTCCGGTTGCATCAACACGGGAACCGAGGAATGAAAATGATGGCGAGAAGTATCACTGCGTCAAGAATTCATAAGAGGTGGTGCAATTCTCATGACAATCCTGACATAAAGAAGGTAATACTTCAAGGTAGATCAGACCAGAAGCTGGATTGGCATTTTGATCTATGGAATACAACTTCTTTGACCCAATCCTAGATATGGATGAGGTACTGGAGTTTGTTTCTCCTAGTCATTCCAGAATAGAATGGCTTGACAGACCACAAGAGTAATAGGAATCGATGAACGAATGCACGCATACTCTTGACTATCAATTGATAGACGAGGACCAGAAAACAACTAAAGAGGGACAACTCAAAGAACATATAACTTTCTGAGTTGTGGACGCATAGATTAGTATGTCGAACCAAGTTCAACAGGTTTCTTCCGGATAATCCAGGTAGAGAAGGTAGAACTGGCAGAGTAACAACATAGAATCGAGAACTCCTCAAGAGCACTCTGGTTGTGATCTTTCGGTTCGGTGGGGAACTTCTGCCATAAGCAGTTCATGGTATTTGGAAGAAGGATACACCACGAACCTCAAGGACTATCGCAAAGGTTACTAATATCTTAAAGGAACTAGCAAATACTAACAACATGAAATAGGGTGAATCTCGGGTTCAAAACCCAGGAGTAGAATACCTACTAACTAAATGGCATCACGGGATGCTGTTGAGAATGATGGCCAAAATTATCACACTAGGACCACAAAACATGGCTAGATTACTAGGTGATACTCTAAGACACCTAGGGTCATAATAACAACTCCAACATATATGTCGAGGCAATAGAGTACCTCAACTCAGCATTTAGTGTGATTAACCTAGCCTAAAAGCACATCAAAACCAGAGGGAAAGGATTTTGCAAATGCATCAGACTATTTAGAAACCTGGGATGACTCGGACAGCATAACGGTTGTAAATGCTGAAGATAATTTGAGACATCCTACAAAATGATGGCATAACCGCTCAATATCACAATATCAAGGTTCTGAGGCCAGCTATGAACACACGGAAATAGTAGGAGCTTAACTGAGGCTTGAAACCAACAATCCTATAGGTCTCTACGGGTTAGTAGCACGTGATCCTGATAAAAAGAAGAGGAAGCCTAGTTTCTTAACCCCGTAGGAAAGATAAGATGACTAGGATCAGAAGGCATAAGGTATAAGGAGTAAAAAGAGCCTTACGTTCCATCCCACAATCAATTCCCTTATATAACTAAAGAATTTCTAGACTCAACTGCGACCAGTTTGGCTTGGTAATCCTACAGGCAGTCAAGCTCTGATACCAAAACTGTCAGGACCCCGACTCAATGCCACATCAATCTAGCATGTAACACCTCATATCACTTTGCAGCCTCACGCACGGTATCTCCACGGGTGTCGCCTTACCTTTGCCCGGGACCATTTGCGCCTTTTGGCACACGTATATGATAGTGTCGCTAGCATCCATATGATAAGGAGCCCGGGCTGACATGGCTAGTCGTAAACCCAAAGTGGCACAAACTTACAAGGACAGGCATCCATGACCCAGCATCGAACGTGTCGGTCATCAGCGAGTGAATCCAGGCTGTAGCACTGGGCTAGCAGGACTCCGGTGAACCGGGCTGTAGGCTAACAGGACTCTGGTATTCATCGCGTGACATTTGCCCGAAGGGACAGACACAGGAACGAAGAAGGACACATGCCGGCCAGCCTAAGTGTTCCGTAGTAGTAGCAAGCTACCATGGCTCAGTGGAAGCACTAGGAGACATTTCCCGGTAAAAGAGGCTACTAAGGATAAACAACTAGATAGTCAGATCCCACACATACCAAGCATTTCAATAACATACACACAATATGCTCGATATGTGCAAATACAACACGGGATCACAACATGACTCTACAACTCAAGTATTTACTCATTAGGCTCTGAGGAGCGAGATATTACAAACATGGGTCTCATGACCCAACATTCAGAGCATACAAGTCAAAGCACAAACGGAAGCTTAACATGTCTGAGTACAGACATCTACAAATGAAAAAGGCTGGAAAGCCTGACTATCTACTAGATCCTGCTGAGGGCACAAGATCGTAGCTGAGGTAACAAGCTAAACGTCGAAGTCCAAGCGGAACTACTAGCGAGACTGAAGTCTCTCGGCAAAAACATAAAATAGGCAAACTTGAGTACAAATGTACCCAGCAAGACTTACATCAGAACTATCTACATATGCATCATTATCAACAAAGGGGATGGTGGGATTTAACTGCAGCAAGCCAGCTTTGACTCGGTGGCTATCCTGCACTACGACTGCAAGTAACTCTTTTGAGGTGGCGCACACGAGTCCACATATTCACCATATCAATACACCACTATGGGTTCGCTCCCGTCTCCCTACGGGAACGCCATCCATAGCACTCACGCTTATCTTGCGTATTTTAGAGTATCCACTTTCACTTGTCTATGAACTGTACAGGCAACCCAGAAGTCCTTTACCACGGACACAACTATTCGAATAGATAATGTTAACCCTGCAGGGGTGTACTTCTTCACACACGCTCTCACCACTTATCGCCGTTTACACGACATGTACTCGGCAACCTTCAAGCGGAAGCCCAGCGAGGGTGTCGGCCACGACCTGACTAACCACACAAGTCTCTCGTCCAGGTTTATCGCCTATTCGGGTTCCATCCGCAAGGAGATCCGGCCGGGGTGTCGCTCACAGCCCCAAACGATGTGTGCAGGGTTCCCAAGCCCACCTCGACGGGTGGATCTACGCTTGGTACACCGTGCCACGGTGCCTAGTCTGTCCCAAGCCCACCTATACCGGGTGCCACTTGGTAGACTACTAACACTACCTACAAACACCAGAAACTAGTTGCAATTCCTGGACAGAGATCATGTTGATTAATAAGTCGAGAGGGGTCGAGTTACCGGATTCCAATGTGTGGTAGTAACTGTTCATGGATCACAAACACAGAACTCAATTTCTGAGGACGGTTCCAATGAGACAACCCACCATGTACTCCTACATGGCCTCTCACCGCTACCTTTACCAAATCGTGTTCACACACTTAGCTCACACACAGTAGGACATGTTCACACACCTCCAATTCATCCCGGATGAATCAGACCTGACACAACTCTAAGCAATAGCAGGCATGACAAACAAGCATGAATGAGTAGGCACATCATGGCTCAAACAACTCCTACTCATGCTAGTGGGTTTCATCTATTTACTGTGTTAATGACAGGTCATGCAGAGGATAAAGGGGTTCAACTACCGCAGCAAGTAACAGTTGTATCGTTGTTGTCCTAATGCAGTAAAATTGAGCATGAGCGAGAGAGTGGGATTGTATCGGAATGAACAAGGGGGTTTTGCTTGCCTGGCACTTCTGAAGATAGTATAGCTCTTCATTGGTGTCATTGAACTCATCGTCGGAACACGTCTATCGAGAGGGAACAACACCGGCAAACAGAGAAGGATCACAATCAATGCAATGCAACAATATGATGCATGAATGTGACATGGCAATATGCTGTTGATTGAGCTAATGCAACTATAACCAGGGTGGTTTGAGCTCATTTGAATCAAAGATTCAAATGCAAACTCAAGTTATAGGTTTATAAAGTGCATTAACATGTTTTGAGCTAAACAGCAAGGTTAAGTTGTTTAAACATGCATGATACCAGTACAGGTGGATAGATTGGATTTTTCTGATCATTTTTCATATATAAATTATTTCATTTGGAGTTACGGTTGAATTTCTATGATTTTTACAAGTTTTAAACATTTTCTGGAATTTCTAATTATTTAGAATCTTATATCTTATATTTACTAATTGGAGGCACCTTTCAAGAACTCTCTTTAATCCACATCATCAAAAATTAATTAACCGTTGGATTGTAGAATTTACGTTCAAAATAGAAAGAAAACTTGCGTAACGGAGATAGTCCCATACCCCAAAAAATAGGCATCTGACACGTCCAACGTAGTAGTATACAAAACAAATAAAGCCTCCCATATGCTCATAAAAAAAGAATAGCCTCACGTCAAAGAAAAAACAAAGCCTCCGTGCAAAGGAAAGTACAACGTACAAAAGAGAAACAACTCCAAACAGCCCAGCTGATTACCCGCATAAAAAAAGGACTGTCTCACGTCATAAATGAAGGAAAACCTTTCATATAGAAAGAACAACGTAAAAAAGGAAAGAAATCCAAACGAACCGCTGATTAGGCGCACCTTTAAAGTTCTCATATGTTTATTAAAATAAAAAAATCGACAACCCCACGACAAACAAAAAAACTTCTATCTAACCCGCACCTTTCAAATTCTCTACGTGCAGAAAAAGGACAACCTAAAAAAGAGAAACAAATCCATAAGGCCCAGCTGATTACCCGCCTCAAAAAAAAAGGGGGCGGCCTCACGTAATTTTTTTTAGGAAAGCCTCTTCATAAAAGGTCCAATGTAAAAAACGGAAAGAAATACAAATGACACCGCTAATTACGCACACCTTTGAAAGTTCTCATACTCCTCTATCGTTCATAAAAATAAAAAGGACAGTCTCACGTAAAATAAAGGAAATCTTCTGTCCGACCCGCACCTTTCAAGTTTTCTCCGTAGAGAAAAAGTCCAACATAAAAAAGTGAAATAAATCCAAGTGACCCCCGCATCTTTTAAGTTCTCTTATTAATCCAAAATATGGAAATTAATTACACCGCTGGATTGTGCAGTCTATTTTAAGTTCTCTTATTAATCCAAAATATGGAAATTAATTACACCGCTGGATTGTGCAGTCTATCTAAAAGGAAAAACTTGATGATCCCGTCCTACAAAAAAGGCATGCAACACGACCAACTTCATTAGTGGTATATAAAAAATAAACATCCATCCGTTCCCTGAATCAAATAAACAGGGAACCCACGTCCAAAAAAAGTGAAAAGCCCCCGTCCATAAAAAGTCCAATGAAAAAAGGATATAAATCCACACCACCTTGCTGATTATCCATAAAAGCCTCTATCAATAAGATATCATGCCGGTTCAAAAAATATATGCTGCCATGAAAAAAAATACTATGGAGTCCTCTACATGGCCGCCGCCTCCTGCTGGCTCACATCATGAAGTGGTGGCGTGTACCGATTGGGTTGAGGAGCTCCTCCTGTACGCCTCTAGATGCTAAATAAGCTCTAGCATTGATTATTATTATTATGCATGCACAAAATACTATTCTTTTGACAGGCATATTACTTCGAATGGCATACTTCCGATTGATGAATTATATGGATTCTTTTTTTTTGAGCATGAATTATATGGATTCACATGGTATTCTTCGTCTGGTGCGGATTGCTAATACCTATTTCTTACGTATATATAGTACGTCTATGCATGTATTTATTTTTGGCCTTATCAATAAGAGAAAATATACCTGCTAAAACATCTTTAGAACTCTGCAGTTACTACAGTAACCAAAAAAACATGATGCATCATTCGGCACAAATATCTCAATAAACACATGATTATGTAGGTGATATATATGTGTAGTAGGAATAGTAAGTATTAAAAAAGCATGAAAAATGATAAAAGAAATTCTTTCAGATTTTTTGAGTATGCACAACTTAAATCCGAATAATCTATCACACAGTTCCACCACTCTATTCATCATAAAAGAAATTTTGGAAGAATTTATTGGTTAAGACGACAACTTAAAATCTTAATAATGTATGGCTCATAAAGGTATGAGAAAATAGAATCTTTTATGTGTATTTCCTGCTACAGTTTCACATATGCTGATAGAAAACCGTGTATGTCCATTGTTTCATTGTCGTCTATAGAAAAAAATTCTTTCAAACTATACTAGGTGCCATCCAATGTTCCCGAGGGAGGACTTCTGCTTAAACGTTGTACACATATAAAATCTAATCCACAAAGAGGTTTTGAGATAAAAATCTACAGTAATTCTGAGGCAAAAACGAAAATGTATGTTCTTCAGGTAGCAAAATGAAATAAACATATATGCTACAATAGGAAATTTGATTACATTCCTATTAGAAACCTATATGTAACAAATGCATGATTCATGCAACAACTTTTGAATTTACAACCATGTTGTCTACCAATATAATAGGCACCCTCTTGGACGTATTTTAATATTATATGTGCTAGCCCGTGCAGATGCACGGGTTGTTGACTAGTTAAACTAATTCCAGAAAATGAATTACTGCATCAGCACTACATCAGCATGACGTAAGCGAGTCAATGGGGTAGCCCAGGTCAAACTGACCTGTGGGTCCCGCGTGTTAGTGATTAGACTAACGAACCTAATTAAAATTAACCCTAACTAACTTGGTTAGCCGGGCGGGGCCCGCGCGTCAGTGGGTGTGGGTTCAATTAGTGGCGCCATTAGCTGCTAATGACGCTGCCACGTCGGCACGGCCGGAGTTAAGCCGCCGGTGACCAACCGAGCGGCGGTGGCTCGCCGGAGTGGCGCTAGGGCAGCGGCTGGGGCGCGCTAAGGGAACCAGGAGGGAGCCCGTGATCCCGCGCATCCAGTGGAGGCAGCAGCAGGTCGCGGGGTGGTCTGTAGCGGCGTCGGCAGCGAACGAGGCAGCGGCCGAAGTGCGGTGGTGACGCGAGTTAGATCAAGCGGGCGAGCAAAACGAGCAGCGGAGCAGAAACCACAGTGCTCTAGGAGCATGAAGGTGCAACGCGTTCGAGCAGAAAAGCTCGAGAGCGTCGAGCTCGTCGGCAATGACGGACGGCGGCTTCGGGTGCTTGCGGGGTGGTGCTACGGCGTGCAAGCGAGGAAATTGAGAGGGGTAATCGAGGCGTAGCTCACATCGGTTGAAGTGGCCATCGAAGCGGGCTCGGGGAAGGAAAGACGGTGAAGAATTCGCCGGTGGCGATCCACGGGACCGAGGAGGAAGATGACGAGGCAGCCGGCGATGCAGGGCGCCCGATCTCGCGGGGCTCAGTTGGGGCGACGTAGGCGACTACAGCGAAGCTCTGGAACACGACGGCGAGGCGAGGCGATGGCTCTGGGCGCGGCAACGGCGAGCGGCATGACGGGCGTGTTCGGTGGCGTCGTAGGGAGAGAGCAGAGGAGGGAGAGAGGTCCAGGGAGAGAGGAGAGGGGTGCAGGGGGTCCAGAGCGGCACCGAGGAGGGGCTTCGAGGCGCCTCGGTGAGGCAGGCGAGCAGGGAGGAGGCGTGGCGCCTCGTGCGCGCGTGCGCTGTCCTGCCTCTACCTACTGGCAGAGGTTAGGGATGACTGGCACCGAGCCAGGTGGGCTGGGCCAGCACAGGTGAGGCCCAAGTAAGTGGGCTGCCAGGTGAGTTTTTCTGCTCTGTTTTAATTTTTGTTCTGTTTTCTTTTTATCCAGTTATTTTGCCACTGCTTGTGAACTCAAAATGAATTCAAACAATGACAAAACACTCTGAATAATTTTATGGTGCTAGATGGACTTTTCCAACAGCACATAAAACATTTCAAAGTTATTTGAAAATATATCCCATATATTATGAATATAATTCCAAATTCAAATACAATAATGATTTAAATTCAGTGCCCAAAATATTCCTTACAAATGTTCATTATTTTTGGCTTGGTGCAAAAGCCTTGCGAAAAATATTAAATAGTTAATAAGAACATTTTGAGAAACAATGAATGCAATTTTCCACGGTTCTTTGCCCTTCTTGAATTAAATCTTGAGGCTTCCAAATTTCCTCAATTCAGGTTTCAAAAATTTAAACATGATGCAAGCAAGATGCAAACACTAGGCAGCACCAGAAGCTGGGGATGTGACACCATCGAGGACAAAAAGATGGGGTTTATATCATATTGCTTGAGTTTATCCCTCTACATCATGTCATCTTGCCTAATGCGTTACTCTGTTCTTATGAACTTAATACTCTAGATGCATGCTGGATAGCGGTCGATGTGTGGAGTAATAGTAGTAGATCTAGAATCGTTTCGATCTACTTGTCGCGGACGTGATGCCTATATACATGATCATGCCTAGGTATTCTCATAATTATGCACTTTTCTATCAATTGCTCGACAGTAATTTGTTCACCCACTATAATACTTATGCTATCTTGAGAGAAGCCACTAGTGAAACCTATGGCCCCCGGGTCTATTTTCCATCATATAAGTTTCCGATCTATTTTATTGTGCAATCTTTACTTTCCAATCTATATCATAAAAATACCAAAAATATTTATCTTATTATTATCTCTATCAGATCTCACTTTTGCAAGTGGCTGTGAAGGGATTGACAACCCCTTTATCCCGTTGGTTGCAAGGTTCTTATTTGTTTGTGCAGGTACAAGGGATTTGCGTTTAGCCTCCTACTGGATTGATACCTTGTTCTCAAAAACTAAGGGAAATACTTACACTAGTTTGCTACATCACCCTTTCCTCTTCAAGGGAAAACCAACGGATGCTCAAGAGGTAGCAAGAAGGATTTCTGGCACCGTTGCCAGGGAGTCTACGCACAAGTCAAGACATACCAAGTACCCATCACAAACTCTTATCCCTCGCATTACATTATTTGCCATTTGCCTCTCGTTTTTCTCTCCCCCACTTCTAAAATGATTTTCGAACACCTTTGCCTTTTCTTCGCATTCTTCTCGTATGTCTTTTTGTTTGTGTTTCCATGTGCCTTCTATTTGCTTGCATCTTTGCTTGCTAAAAATCTATTGATATCGATCCACTTAAAGTGTTCTACTTGGATCATCTTCGATCTATTTGTGCTCGTGCTAAAACCCCAACTAGTTTAGTTGAGGGAAGATCTTTAGATGAGCATGCTCATTTTGTGCTTCATCGTTTGTCTGAAAAGGGGAAGCTCTTATGGTATCAAATAAATAGTTTGCAATGCTATGCTTGGTATCTTTGTGAAATTCATGATTTTACTTGTTGCTCTAAGAAACCTACAAAACACCTTCCCTACATATGTGAGTTTAATGATAATGAAATCTTATCTTCTTATGGAAAGGGTGTTATAGTTACTATGATATCGAACAAATTGAATAATTTGTCGTTTTTAAGGGTGCTCATGAAGTTGCTTCTTTGATTGAAAAGTATGATACTACTCTCTACAAATCTGAAAATTCCGACATACTTAAATATTGCTATGAAAACTATGCTCATAATGCCTATGTTAAGGAATTTATTGAGAGAATGACCGTTGCTTTGGAAGAAAATAATGATATGCATGAATCTATAGATAATTATGATTCCGATGATTTGATTGAAATATCCCTTGATGAACATGATGCTTGCTATTCTTGTGGCCATGATGCCAATATTTATGAAGATGAATTTGCTATAGTTCCTTATGTTAAAACATGAGATCGTTGCTATTGCACCCATACTTGATAGTAGTCCTGGCCATCTGTGGCCCGACCCTGTCGGCCCACCCAAGCCCGACCCTAAAATCTAGGGCCTAGGCCTGATGGGCTTGCCCATGGGCTGGGCTTGGGCCTGAGTTTTGAACCCACCAGCAGGGCCTGGACGGGCTTGGGCTTGGCATATTGGCATTTTAAGGGAGAGGCCCAGCCCACGGTCCTAAGCCCTAAGTGCTTTTCAGGGCTTTTTACCAGATGGACCGGGCTTGGGCTTGAAAAGTAGGTCCGACGGTAGGGCTTGGGAGGGCCTGGGCCTCAGTTTTCTGCCGTGGGATTTTTAAGGCCCGAACCAAGCCCGTCCCGACCCGGCCCATGGCCAGGTATACTTGATAGTTCCTTCGATGAAAAGCATGATTTCAATGATGTTATTATAAATTCTCTTGATGTCAATTGTGCTAATAATATGCAAAACCCTAAGCTTGGGGATGCTAGTTTTTCTATGTCTACTACTTGTTGCAATGATCATGATTGGGGTGATTCTTCTTATGATCTTGAAAATTTATTTAAGCTCCATGATGAATATGAGATTGATAATAGTGTTTGCAATAATATTGAAAGTGGGTTTGGAAGAGTGTCAACTTTAGATCCCACATATTTAGAGAATGTTCAATCTTATGGTATTTTTGATAAAAGTGGGTTTGGAGAGGTCATGACGTTAGTTAATGTTAATCCCACTATTTTGGAAGAGTGTCAACTTTGCATACATGTGGATCGTGTTAAGAATATGTTTTTTGATAGCTATATTGTTGAATTTGCTTATGATCCTACATGTAATTATTATGAGAGAGGAAAATATGGTTGTAGAAATTTTCATGTTACTAAATTACCTCTTCTTATGTTGAGATTGCTATTGTTTCTCTCTTCTTCCTTGCATATGGTAGTTTTTGCTTGCCTTGATAATTTGTTTGCTTATAAAATGCCTGCGCATAGGAAGTATGTTAGACTTAAATGTGTTTGTCACATGTTTCATGATGCTCTCTTTGTGTTTCAATTATTATCTTTCGTGTGAGCATCGTTGAAATTTTATGCCTAGCTAGGGGCGTTAAACAATAGCGCTTGTTGGGAGGCAACCCAATTTTATTTTTGTTCTTTACTTTTTGTTCCTGTTTAGTAATAAATAATTCATATATACTCTGGTTATATGTGGTTTTATGTTTTAGTTAGTGTTTGTGCCAAGTAAAACCTTTAGGATAACCTACGGTGAAAGTTAATTTGATCTTGCTGAAAAATAGAAACTTTTGCGCGCACGAGAATAATTTTAGTAAATCACATAAATGTGATTTTCAGCTGATTATTTTTGCCGAAGATTAATAGATAAATTTCCTAGAACTTCCTAATTTGGTAGGATTTTGGGGGTTCCAGAAGTATTCGAAAGTTACATATTACTACAGACTGTTCTGTTTTTGACATATTCTGTTTTTCGTGTGTTGTTTGCTTATTTTGATGAATCTATGGCTAGTTCGGGGGGTATGAACCATAGATAAGTTGGATACAGTGGGTTTAACACCAATATAAATGAAGAATGAGTTCATTACAGTACCTTAAAGTGGTGGTTTGTTTTCTTGCACTAACGGAGCTCATGAGATTTTCTCTTGAGTTTTGTGTTGTGAAGTTTTCAAGTTTTGGGTAAAGATTTGATGGATTATGGAATAAGGAGTGGAAAGAGCCTAAGCTTGGGGATTCCCAAGGCACCTTAAGGTAAAATTCAAGGACAACCAAAAGATTAAGCTTGGGGATGCCCCGGAAGGCATCCCTCTTTCGTCTTCGTCTATCAGTAACTTTACTTGAGGCTATATTTTTATTCACCGCATGATATGTGTTTTGCTTGGAGCGTCTTGTATGATCTGAGTCTTTGCCTTTTAGTTTACCACAATCATCCTTGCTGTACACACCTTTTGGGAGAGACACACATGAATCGGAATTTATTAGAATACTCTATGTGCTTCACTTGTATCTTTTGAGCTAGACAATTTTGCTCTAGTGCTTCACTTATATCTTTTTAGAGCACAATGGTGGTTTTATTTTATAGAAATTATTGATCTCTCATGCTTCACTTATATTATTTTGAGAGTCTTTTAGAACAGCATGGTATTTGCTTTGGTTATAAAATTAGTCCTGATATGATGGGCATCCAAGTTAGGTATAATAAAAAATATCATATAGAGTGCATTAAATACTATGATAAAATTGATACTCGATAATTGTTTTGAGATATAAGGGTGGTAATGTTAGAGTCATTCTAGTTGGGTAATTATGAAATTGAGAAATACTTGTGTTAAAGTTGGCAAGTCCCATAGCATGCACGTATGGTGAACGTTGTGTGACAAATTTGAAGCATGGGGTGTTCTTTGATTGCCTTCCTTATGAGTGGAGGTCGGGATCGCGCGATGGTTAACTCCTACCAACCCTTCCCCTAGGAGCATGCGTAGTAGTAATTTGCTTCGAGGTCTAATAAACTTTCGCAATAAGTATATGAGTTCTTTATGACTAATGTGAGTCCATGGATTATACACACTCTTACCCTTCCGCAATTTGCTAGCCTCTACGGTACTGTGCATGGCCCTTTCTCACCTTGAGAGTTGGTGCAAACTTCGCCGGTGCATCCAAACCCCGTGATACGGTACGCTCTATCACACATAAACCTCCTTATATCTTCCTCAAAACATCCGCCATACATATCTATTATGGCATTTCCATAGCCATTCCGAGATATATTGCCATGCAATTTTCCACCGTTTCGTTTATTATGACACGCTCCATCATTGTCATATTGCTTTTGCATGATCATGTAGTTGACATCGCATTTGTGGGAAAGCCACCTTTATAATTCTTTCATACATATTGCTCTTGATTCATTGCATATCCCGGTACACCGCCAGAGGCATTCACATAGAGTCATATTTTGTCCTAAGTATTGAGTTGTAATTCTTGAGTTGTAAATAAATAGAAGTGTGATGATCTTCATTATTAGAGCATTGTACCATGTGAGATAAGGATGATGGAGACTATGATTCCCCCACAAGTCGGGATGAGACTCCGGACTTTATGAAAAATAAAAGAGGCCAAAGAAGCCCAAATAAAAAGAAAAGAGGCCAAAGAAGCCAAAATAAAAAAATGAGAGAAAAAGAGAGAAGGGACAATGTTACTATCCTGTTACCACACTTGTGCTTCAAAGTAGCACCATGATCTTCATGATAGAGAGTCTCTTATGTTGTCACTTTCATATACTAGTGGGAATTTTTCATTATAGAACTTGGCTTGTATATTCCAATGATGGGCTTCCTCAAAATGCCCTACGTCTTCGTGAGCAAGCAAGTTGGATGCACACCCACTTAGTTTATTTTTGATGAGCTTTCATACATTTATAGCTCTAGTGCATCCATTGCATGGCAATCCCTACTCCTCGTATTGACATCAATTGATGGGCATCTCCATAGCCCGTTGATTAGCCGCGTCAATATGAAACTTTCTCCTTTTTGTCTTCTCACATAATCCCTATCATCATACTCTACTCCACCCATAGTGCTATATCCATGGCTTACGCTCATGTATTGCGTGAGGGTTGTAAAGGCTGAAGCACGTTAAAAAGTATGAACCAATTGCTTGGCTGAAACCGGGGTTGTGCATGATGGGACCATTTTGTGTGACAAAAATGAAGCATGGCAAAACTATATGATTTTGTAGGGATAAGCTTTCTTTGGCTATGTTATTTTGATAAGACATGATTACTTTGTTAGTATGCTTGAAGTATTACAATTTTTATGCCAATACTAAACTTTTATCTTGAATCTTTTGGATCTGAACATTCATGCCACAATAAAGAAAATTACATCAAGAGATTATGCTAGGTAGCATTCCACATCAAAAATTCTGTTTTATCATTTACCTACTTGAGGACAAGTAGGAATTAAGCTTGGGGGTGCTTGATACGTCTCCAACGTATCTATAATTTTTGATTGTTCCATGCTATTATATTATCTGTTTTGGATGTTTAATGGGCTTTATTATACACTTTTATATTATTTTTGGGACTAACCTATTAACCAGAGGCCCAACCCAAATTGCTATATTTTTTGCCTATTTCAGTGTTTCGCAGAAAAGGAATATCAAACGGAGTCCAAACGGAATGAAACCTTCGGGAGAGTTATTTTTGGAACAAACGCAATACAGGAGACTTAGAGATGATGTCAAGAAAGAAACGAGGCGACCACGAGGCAGGGAGGCGCGCCCCGGGGGGTGTAGGCGGGCCCCCCACCCTCGTGGGCCCCTCGTGGCTCCACTGACCGACTTCCTTCGCCTATATATACTCATACATCCTGAAAACATCCAGGAGCACCACGAAACGCTATTTCCACCGCCACAACCTTCTGTACCTGTAAGATCCCATCTTGGGGCCTTTTCCGGCGCTCCGTCGGAGGGGGAATCGATCACGGAGGGCTTCTACATCAACACCATAGCCTCTCTGATGAAGTGTGAGTAGTTTACCACAGACCTTCGGGTCCATGGTTATTAGCTAGATGGATTCTTCTCTCTCTTTGGATCTCAATACAAAGTTCTCCTCAATCTTCTTGGAGATCTATTTGATGTAATTCTTTTTGCGGTGTGTTTGTTGAGATCCGATGAATTGTGGGTTTATGATCAAGATTATTTATGAACAATATTTGAATCTCCTCCGAATTCTTTTATATATGATTTGTTATCTTTGCAAGTCTCTTCGAATTATCAGTTTGGTTAGGCCAACTAGATTGATCTTTCTTGCAATGGGAGAAGTGCTTAGCTTTGGGTTCAATCTTGCGGTGTCCTTTCCCAGTGACAGTAGGGGCAGCAAGGCACGTATTGTATTGTTGCCATTGAGGATAAAAAGATGGGGTTTATATCATATTGCTTGAGTTTATCCCTCTACATCATGTCATCTTGCCTAATGCGTTACTATGTTCTTATGAACTTAATACTCTAGATGCATGCTGGATAGCGGTCGATGTGTGGAGTAATAGTAGTAGATGTAGAATTGTTTCGATCTACTTGTCAAGGACATGATGCCTATATACATAATCATGCCTAGATATTCTCATAATTATGCACTTTTCTATCAATTGCTCGACAGTAATTTGTTCACCCACCGTAATACTTATGCTATCTTGAGAGAAGCCACTAGTGAAACCTATGGCCCCCGGGTCTATTTACCATCATATAAGTTTTCAATCTATTTTATTTTGCAATCTTTACTTTCCAATCTATATCATAAAAAATACCAAAATATTTATCTTATTATTATCTCTATCAGATCTCACTCTTGCAAATGGCCGTGAAGGAATTGACAACCCCTTTATTGCGTTGGTTGTAAGGTTCTTATTTGTTTGGGCAGGTACGAGGAATTTGCGTGCAGCCTCCTACTGGATTGATACCTTGGTTCTCAAAAACTGAGGGAAATACTTACGCTACTTTGCTGCATCACCCTTTCCTCTTCAAGGGAAAACCAACGCATGCTGAAGATGTAGCAGACCACTTGGTGTGGGTTTTGTGATATGACGGGTCATGACGGCCACACCGGTGAGTCTCGACTGTAGCACCTTGCTGTTATTTGGTGGATGGCACATGGGCCCGGATGCTTTGATTCCAGCATGTAGATAGAGTGGCTAGTCATATAGGAGTGCTCAATATTGTGCACCGCGACCAAGGCAGAGAGGAAAATGAGAGAACTACGTATTTAATGGACTGGTTTAATTAGGGTAGTTTTGTAAAGTACGAGATACATTCCTCCAATCACAAAATGCCTTGGTTGATGAGATTTGAGATTTGAGCCCTATAAACAGGAAGAGAGGAAGTACTACACGCGGTGTAGTCTAGTCACTTGTTGAAATCTCTAGAAAGGCAAATACTCCTTTCTGGTTTACAGGGCTATACTAGCAAGTACTAGTACTACAATAGTGGGCTCAAATAGCAATTTTGTCTCATGCAAGAGCCTGGCTATATGCGTGCTCTAACGCACCGCACCACACCCCACCCCTACACAAAGACTGCAACACAAGCGTTCACAACTGCCACGTTCAGGTTGCGCTTGGCTCTTCGCCTCTTCGAGAAGACGAGCAATGATGTTACTACTACTTCTACAATATTGAATCCACTGCTGCATGTCCGTCCACCGCGTGCGGGAGGGATAGTGTGTAGCGAAAGCTTCTCCTTGTCCTGCCAGCCACCACGCTCATGCGCGAGGGAGGGATGCAGCTTCATTGACTTATTGCTCCTGCCTTTGCGTCTATGACAGGTGGGCCCAACAGGTGGGTGGCCCACCTGTCATGCAGCAAAAGGCAGGTGCAGTTAAGGCATCAGAGCTCAGTCCGCGAGGGAGAGAGCGCTCTAGTTATCAAACTTCTCAGTCTTGTACGAGTTGACGCGGCACATCAAAGCACTGCACTTGATATATTTCAATAATTTGCGTTTACCGATCCATTAATTACATGACACATCAAGGCGCTACACTCGATATAAGTCTTTTTAGACATTTCAAATGACCTACAACAAACGAATGTATGTAGACATATTTTAGAGTGTAGATTCACTCATTTTTATTCGTATGTAGTCACTTGTTGCAATCTCTAAAAAGACTTATATTTGGAAACAGAGGGAGTACAACGCATGCATGCATGTCGTGACTTTCCTTTTGATACTTGCATGTGTTGATTTGATGCACCTTGCCAAATTTTGACTACCAATTTAACTAACCAAATGTTCATGCATGTGATAAAAAATTACGGGGCTGTTTGGATTGTGACTATGTTTGTCTTATGTTGCCACATTATTTTTCCCACACTTGCCACACTTGCCTAACTTGAGTTGCTCAAATTGTTAGACACACTTTAGCTTGCTTAAGGGAATCTTGCCACACTTTTTGTGTCTATGACATTTGGGGTTCACTGCTAATAAAAAAAATCTTGTCTTAGGTGTGGCTAATAAAAAAGACTTATACTTAGGAATGGAGGGAGTAGAAAATATAAATAATAATGCATGTTGGGGCAGCCCACGTTTTCGATAATTTTAGCCATGGGCTTGTTCACAATTTTTACGAGGGGGTGGTTGTTCATTTAATGGAGGGACATGTACCAGACTTGAACGATACAAAGTGCGACCTGACACACTGTAACACCACATGGAATAAGCGGGTAGCTATCTCAAAAAACAATCAACAACTAAAAAAATGGCGACCTGGCACGTAGTACACAATTTTAAACGATTGTTTTGATGGAGTGAAAAAGGAAAACTACCCCACTACGTATACATAGGTCAGGGCCTCTGCGCTTGCTTGCTAGGGTTGCTCTATTCAGATACTCTCATCCTCTCCGGATCTAAACAAGATAGCGGTAGTAACACTATCTTTCTCCCTTTAAAAAACATTGTCTTTCTATCCTCACTGCTGGTTACCGATCCGGATGTATCCCCCTCCGTCGGTGAAGGGGAGGAGGGGCAGCGTTTAGGCCATCGTCGACAGCGAGGGAGGAGACCCACTGCCGGCCGCACCGTTATCTCTGGCCGAGCGCCGACGTGGGATGTCCTCCGATCCCTTCATCGTTGCCCTAGTGTGGGTGGATTCGGCCTCCTGCCGCCCACCTATCCACATCCCGACGACCTTCAGGTATATCTTCCTTCGAAACCGCCTTAGCTCTACTTCCCCAGCTCGCTACGTTGCTGCATATGCATCATTTTCTACCTCTCAGCCCCTCTCGATCGGATGGTCCAACGTCAGCTATATTTTTCTTCTATTGTTAGAGGTAAAGCTACTTCATGGAGTCGAATCTTGTACTTGGTTCAAACAAGAAATAAAGTGGGGGTGGGGGAATTTAGTATGTACATCAGACTTGGTACAAACAGGAAGGAAAGGGGGTGAAAGTAGTATAGAATGGTCATCTAACCGGTCTCTTGGTCGAAAAGGGTAATATAGGGGTAACGCTGTACACAGTGGTATGACCAGGACTAGATTTGCTATCAACACATAGGAGTAGGTGGCTAGAGTGAACAAAAATAGGACCAACCCAGATATGTTTCTTGGATGTTTGTTTCTTGGGGCAACAGACTATGAATCACCACTTTATGCCCCTGTTTAGGTACATGGTGCTGGACTGCTGGTGCACCCACTGTCCCATGCCCTTATACCAAATATTTAGCTGTTCTTAATCTAATGCCCCTGGTAAAATGAAGCCATGCCACTGTTATAAGCCATGACAAGTTTAGCCAAATGTTTTTGCCTGTAATTGTTTGAGACTCTGACTGTTTCCTCTGTAGCTTTTTGTGCAAACAGGGATATCCATTTCACCTGGTTGTTGTTGTGACCTTTTGGTGCACTGCACAAAACACTTCTTAAAAGAAGTAACTTTTGTTTTGTTTAACTGGAATGTCAGAATGGAACAGTTGGTTCATTTCGGTGGAACTGCACAAAGGGAGATCTGTGTTCCAATCCTCATCATCCATATTGGCACCATAACCTTACTTTAGGTAAGAATGATATTTAATGCATGTGTTCATCTCTATTTTGCGACTGCCATGAGAAAATAATGCTATTTTTTACTAGTACACTTGTACTCCCTCACTGACAAAACCAATTCTGAAATAGAAGGCCAATCATGTACTTGGTTTCACCAACTGGTGAGGAGAAAGAGAAACAAAGCATGAAGGGGAAGAAGAAGAAGAATAAACAGTGCCAAGGTGATTTTGCTGAAGCCAGAGGCCTCAGTCGTGGCCATTCAAGGGCTCCGACAACGACTACCTTACATGTGAGACGATCCTCCAGGGAGCCCTTCCACTTCTACTGTCTCACTTAATTAATTAGGAGTACTTAAGTACCACTAATTTATTGCTGCCTAATTTTCCTGTCGGAGTTAAACAAATCTTTAGTAGCACCCTATGCTGAATCATGTACGTGTATTTGTTTGTACACGGAGGTGAATCATGTGGTGGAGCAGGGAGGGAATATTATTAGTGTCATGACATAATAGTTCTATTGTTTTGCATGTCAATTTATTGCCATTGGTTCAATGAGGCAATGTTTTGCGTATTGTCCATCATGAATTTGATGCTAATGTTAGAGTAATATGCTAATGTCTTTCTATCCTTTCTCACTAAGCTAATGAAGGTTTCACCTTGTCCCTACTTGTGCAAACAGGGATCTTGTTGTGCCAATCATACATTTTAGTGGAACTACACAAGACAATACAATGAACTATATCCCAGCCAGTGCTTTAACTCTATTGGAAGTTCTTGATAATCTTTCGATATAATCTCAGCACTGGTAAACAAGAGTGATTTCAACCATACATTTGAAGTGCACAAAAATATATACTATTGAGTGATTCCAGTGAGTGCTTTATCATCTCTTACGGGACTACATGAATAAGCTTTTTTCCTCAGGTTGGTACGAGCCCAAGGCCTTCATCCATATTAGTTTGATGTCATCTCTATTTGTATCGTGCTACTGTCATGAGAAACTCCTTTATCTTTGCACGTTAAAGTTTTGCAACCTATGATATATACATGGCAATGCTTTGAGTGTTGAGCTAATTGGCACTGATTAAATAAACTAATACCTCTCTTTAAGCAAGACTACTATGTTGCTAACTTTACCCATTAAGATAATGAGGGTGCTTCTATTTGTTAGTGTATGTTTCATCAACTAGTCCCACTATTACAGTAATCTCACTCTCTCAATATATGTGCCAACAGGGATGCTCGATTTTGGTGGAACTGCACAAAAACTTTGGGTGCTTCATTGCCTCGACAGCTTCTGTCCTTTCCTATCAGTCGCTAATCTAGGCTTGCTTCCTTCCTTTGCTGTCAGTCGCTTCGCTTATCTCGGCTTCTAGTCAAAGGAAATAATAACTGATATGCTACCTCACACAGGTTGGTATTGGTCTTTATCCTGATTAGTTTGCTTGTCATGTATTGGTAATTTGGTATTGTGCTACTGTTTGCCGATTTTATAAGGGAGTAACTTGGAGCCTGAACTCGCAGGCAAATCATTGCATTGGGTGATTTCATTAGAACTGCACAAAAATATTAGATGGACAGATACTTATGCTGCTGCTATGTACTCCGAAGTTCACTCAGACAAGCATCGATGTTGACAAGAAGAAGTGCCTATATTCATTTGAGTATCAACCGGCATCAACCAGTTGTCAAACTCCAAGTATTAGGAGAGTGAACGCCAAAAATATTGCTTGGCGCATAGCCCAGAAAAACACAGTCCAGTCTTTGGTCCCAACTTGTGCCTTTTAGTTATCGGCAGATATGTTAGCGAACTGTATGGCATGGAGTCTAAAGATTCCAGACAATTTGGTTGACGCGTATATTCATCTGGCACTTAGTCAGTCTGCATGCCAGGGATGCTCCATTTCAGTTGAAACTGCACAAAAAATTTGGGTGGTTCATTTTCTCAACCGCCTCATTTCTTGTCTACAATGTAGAATTTTGGCGAGCTACATGACCAAGATGAGCCAGTAAATTAGTTGGATGAAAGTGGTGGCCAAGTTGCTCAAACCTCCCTTGGCACGAGGCCACTATTTGAGGATAAACCTACAAGCAAAGTTTGGATGTCTGTGTTGCCTCTTATGTACTCGAAAGTTTACTCGTACAAGCATTAATTTTAGCAAAAAGTACCTTCGACTGAACACCATTTACCAGTCTATACCCTAGGTAATTAAATTTCATACATGGATCATATTGGCTGTGATCTCAATCATATGGATGCATAAACATGCTGAACATGTGTATATCTAATCTTTTTGTGAATTATCTATGAATATTGTCGTGTGATCTATCAATCATTTGGATGCATAGACATGCTGAACTTGTGTATATATGAATCTTTTGAGTTGTTGATTGTGAATGTTGGCTATGAATATGAACGTGTCCTATGAACCCGAGTTTGATACGAATGTTTACCTTTTCTGTTGTACTTGTGTGTGAACTTGTTAGTATGCCTACTGTGGGATATGTGACGTGTGGGTGTCAACGACACACCTTCTTTCCGAGAATAATTGCACCTGCTTTGTTAGGGTAGCAATGAGGCATCGACTCTTTTTAATCTTTTTGCTCTGTCTTCCCCCCTCCCCTGCTCAACCCCTGCCGTAATGTTTCCGGCCTCAAAACAAACATAGTACTGTGTTATTTTGGGGGCTTGATGAAAAATCGAGTGCTGGTTTCTGTAGGTTGGCCCACCCAAAATATGGGCTGCTGGTCCACCACGAACTGCGAGGCTAAAAATAGAAGTTGTATGGCGCAGAGGCAAGTAAAACAACGCCATTGAGAGACATCCACTAAAGAAAAAAAATCGCTCCTGATGTACTTCTTCATTCGTGCTGCCGGCCCCCTCTTTAATCACGTTCGCTTGGGGATCTAGCTGGTATCATTTTTTTCCAGAGGGCGAACAAGTATCAGCTAGGCCTAGGTTTTGTTTTTTAACATGCGTAGCCCACGACGTACGGAGACAGTGGTTTCAACTTATTTTTTCAGGTCCGTACCGGCCTATGGGCTTTTTGTTAAAGATCGACCGCCCACTGTATTTTTTTTTAATAAAACGCAGGCCTCTGTTCTATTTATCTATATAAGAATAATAATGTTGTGTCCAATATATGTTTTCCCTTCTAACCACATTATATATAATTATATTATTACTATTATCGTATATTTTAAAGTGACTTATATATACATTATAAAAACATCCCATGTGTTATTAACTTATAAAAGTAAATGTTTAAAAGAAGTTGGCAAGGAAAATCCTGGTTGTTTTTGACTCACAAGCAAGGAAAATCCTAGTGATTGCGTACAAAAGCTTGGGAAGATTTTAAGGACCAATGTAATAATAACGCGCTCATTTTTATTCTGAGCAATAACTCGCTAATTTGTTAATTTCGTATATAAAAAATGTACCTCTCCGGTTTATTTTTTGATATTAATTGCTCCTTCTAACATAACATTATATATAGAACGAGCCCAGCTAATTCATGTATTTCAAGGAAGTGCAAATGGGCTGGGATTTCCTAGAAAATATAAATGGGCCGCATTGACACGAAATTATTTGTTCACCCAACCCAACAAATGGATTGTACATTCTAGAAAACATGGGTTAAATATATGCCACATTTTTGCAGGCTGACATGCGGGCCAATAGGTCGAAGCCTACACAGGGCGTTGTCAACTTGGTCAACAAATGATTATGATATCCACAGCCATTGGATTAATATCCAACGGCCGGCATGCACCTTCAATCTCTCGTCTTCTTCCTCCAGCGTCGCTGGGACCGCCTGGTCCGGCCTCCGGCGGCTAGCGGATCTTCTTAGCACGCATCGCTGCGAAGCTCTACCCCACCGCCGGTCAGGTTATCTCTCCACCCCTCCACACCTCCTATATTCTCCACTAACTGCAACCCCACGCCGCACCAGAACCAGTTATAGCCCTTCTCCTCCTCTCAATCTATGACTCCACTGCCGCGTCTTCCCATCTCCGAGCGTTCCCGTCCGGGGCCTCACCGTCGTCCACTGCCTCGTTGCGCTTGGTGCGGCGTGGTCAACAAATGAGAGTCATCGGAAGAGGACTGTACATGGAGAGTCTGACGGCTGGAACCCACGAGGTCCATGGTCGCTCGCAAGGAAAGTTCCTCCTAATTAAGCTGAAAAAATGTTTCCTCCCCCTGACAGCTGGGACCCACCGGCTGTATCTTCGCACGGAAGGAAGTGCCTCCTTGTTATGCGAAAAAAATTATTCCTCCCATTGACAGCTGGGACCCGTCAGATTTGGTGGCTGACTTGTGGGCCTACTAAGCGAACGTGTACGCAGGGCTTTGTCAACTTAATCAACAAATGATTCTTGCAGCTGGATCGTTGGATGTTAATCCAATAGCCGTGCTCCTTCTTCAACCTCTGTTCTTGCTCCTGTCTCCCATGGGCGGCACCGCGGCAGTGCTGCCGCGCACCCGAACCAGTCAAGTTTCCCACTCCTCTCCATCTTTGACTCCACTACCGCATCTTCCCCATCTCTGGGTCGTTCCAGTCTGGGGCCTTGCTGTCGTCCACCGGCCTTGGTGCACTCGGCACGGTGTGGTCAATGTGGTCAACAACCGTGAGTCATCGGAAGATGACTGTACGTGAGAGGCTGATAGTGGGGTCGCACCACGCCCATGGACGCATGCATGCAACGGAACGTGGCGTGGACAACATGGTCAAGGAACGACTTCCATCGGAAGAGTACTGTACGTGGAGAGGCTAACAGCTGGGTCCGCGGCCGCAGCAAGGAAGTGCCTCCTTATTACACAGAAAATAATGATTCCTCCACCTGACAGCAGGGACCTACCGGACAGGCCACCGTATTTTGTGAAAAAAACGTTTCCCCTGACTGCTTGGACCCACCAGCTACATCTTCGTAGGCAAGGAAGTGCGTCCATATTGCGGGCAAAAAAAATGATTCGCCCCCCTGACTGCTGGGACCCACCAGCTACATCTTCGCACGGAAGGAAGTGCGTGACAGTCGGGACCCACCTGGTCGAAGCGTACGTAGCATTGTCATTCTGGTCGCAAACGTGTACGTACATACTAGTCGATGTGGGGCGTGCATGTGTCATAGTAGAGGCGCGCACGTAGCATGTACACATACGTACTGCGGCCAGGGTGCAAGAAAGAAAATACGGCCACGTACGTACATACGGGCGGGGTCTAGAACGCCTACTCGCGCATACGTACGGCTAGGGCTCATGTACATGGCTGGGGCGGAACGGAGAAACTGCATCGTCATGTTCACGGGGAGCCAACCGGCTGGGTCGGAATGGAATGCGCCGTCATGTTCATCGGGAGGGCTTGGACGCAACAGACGATGGAAACGAGGCCTGGCGTACCGCAGAACGGAGGAAACGGCCTTGTGTTCGACCAGCCACAGTCGAAACGGGATCCTGTTCATCGGGTGGGGTCTGGCATACCGCAAAACGGAGGAAACGGACTTCTGTTGGACCTCCTACGGCCGAAACGGGGTCCTGTTGATCGGGAGGGGTGTGGCATACCGCAAAACGGAGGAAACGGACTTGTGTTGGAGCGCTACGGTCAAAACGGGGGTCCTATTCACCGTGAAGGGTGTGGCGTACCGCAAAACGGGACTCCACAGGATACTGTTCATCTCCACCGTCGACCTCCTCCAGCCTCCACGGGCTACTGTTCATCCACCGTCGACCTCCTCCAGCCTCCACCTGCAACTGTTCATCCACGGGCTCCTGTTCATCCAGCCTCCACCGCGCGCTCCTCCACCGTCTACTATTCAACCAGCCCTCTCCATGGGGTCCTATTCAACCACCCCTCCACGAGCTACTGTTCATCCAACCCTCCACCTGCTACTATTCAACCAGCCCTCCATCGGCTACTGTTCAACCTTCCCTCCACGTGGTCCTGTTCATCCAACCCTCCACGGGGTCCTGTTCATCCACGCCCAACCGGCTCGATCGATCGGGGTCCTGTTCATCCAGCGGCCACACCACTGGGTCCTGTTTATCCAGCCCCCACTGGGAACTGTTCATCCAAACCCCCAGCAATGCTCACTGTTCATCTAGAGGCAGCATCGATCGGCTTCAGTTAGCAGTAGTAGCGAAGGAACCGCTCGATCGCTCGGGTTCAGTAACGCGTAGCCTGCAGTGCAATCGCTCGGGTTCAGTAACGCGTAGCCTGCAGTGCAATCGCTCGGGTTCAGTTAGGTGACGCCTCGCTCGGGTTCAATTAGAGCCCAACGCCTCACACCCACGCGCGTACGTGTACGAGAGAAACACGCATCGCTCGGTCCCCGACCACCTACCGTAACCTGGAACTCCCTGAAAATTTCCTCGCCCCTGCTTCTACCACGGTTTTTTCTGTCATGGATGGCCCAAAGGATGTCATGCAGCTGCCTCTCCGGCCCGCCCAGGACGTAAAGCCCATTTTTTGTCATGATTTTTTGTCATAGAAGTAGGAGCTCACCACATCTATGATGATACCGGGTTTTTTCACAATTATTGTCATAGAAGTGTCATAAGTATGACAAAAAAAATTCGTTCGGCCCAACATGTCACGGATGTGTCTTTTTTTTGTAGTGGGACGACCGCGCCCTCTCCCCCTTGCCATGATTGAAGAAGAATGGTAGAAGGAGAAGAAGGAGGTTTGTGTGGGTAAGCCCTCGCCCGCACATCCTTTTATAAGGGAGTATGGACGAGGGCTGGCTCATCACCATCCAGGAGGCAACTGCCCCACAACACCAATCCAGCTCCTTTGCATCGCCGACGATGTAAAAAATCAAGACCGCCCTCATGCGCCTACCCAGGGCACCTAGCTTTCTGCCATGGCACTCATTCCCGCACCCTACGCGTTCGCCACCAACCTTGCGCAATGCATGCATCGTACGTGGCAGAAACGATAGGAGTAGTGGGATGAGTAAATTGGCAGTTACCTCCCCATGAACATGGGCAACCCACAGGTCACGACGTGGATTTCCCACGTCGTTCCACATGACTCACGGAGAAATAAGAAATTGATTCAATCACATGTTAATGAAGAAGCAAGGAGAAATGTCAAAAGAGACTTGAACCCATAGTGGGATGGCTCAGGTGCTCGCCTGTGTAGTTGTTGGGGCCTACCCCAATGATGCCCGGAAGCACGTGTGGGCTAGGCCCGGGGGCTCCTGTCGGTGCAACGGACGTTCATGATCGTTACCCAACCTTACACACAAGGCTTGCTGGCGCCGCATGTCCAGCACCAACATATAAAACAAGACGAAGCCAGAGAAACTACTCTTCGTGAGATCAAGGAGCGAACCAAGAAGACCAAGCCAACATACAAGACAGAAGAATGCCACCTTGGGAGGACCTCCCTTGCCGGGCAAGAGAGCCTAGCCAGGTCGAGGCCACCCCTAGGACAAGCTCGAGATTTCTCCGGCATGCTTGTCGGGTCCGCCAAGAGCAAGGAATCCAGCCAAGGCACCACCGCTCCATGATGACCCACAAGTGTAGGGGATCTATTGCAGTCCTTTCGATAAGTAAGAGTGTCGAACCCAACGAGGAGTAGAAGGAAATGATAAGCGGTTTTCAGTAAGGATTTCTCTGCAAGCACTGAAATTATAGGTAAAAGATAGTTTTGTGATAAGATAAATTGTAACAAGTAACAAGCAATGAAAGTAAATAAAGTGCAGCAAGGTGGCCCAATCCTTAATGTAGCAAAGGATAAGCTTGGACAATTTCTTATAATGGGAAAGGAGCTCCCGAGGACACATGGGAATTATCGTCAAGCTAGTTTTCATCATGCTCATATGATTCACGTTCGGTACTTTGATAATTTGATATGTGGGTGGACCGGTGCTTGGGTACTGCCCTTACTTGGACAAGCATCCCACTTATGATTAACCCCTATTGCAAGCGTCTGCAACTACAAAAGAAGTATTAAGGTAAACCTAACCACAGCACTAAACATATGTATCCAAATCAGCCCCTAACGAAGCAACGCATAAACTAGGGTTTAAGCTTCTGTCACTCTAGCAACCCATCATCTACTTATTACTTCCCAATGCCTTCCTCTAGGCCCAAATAATGGTGAAGTGTCATGTAGTCGATGTTCACATAACACCACTAGAGGAAAAGACAACATACATCTCATCAAAATATCGAACGAATACCAAATTCACATGACTACTAATAGCAAGACTTCACCCATGTCCTCAGGAACAAACGTAACTACTCACAAAGCATATTCATGTTCATAATCAGAGGAGTAATAATATGCATTAAGGATCTAAACATATGATCTTCCACCAAGTAAATCAATTAGCATCAACTACAAGGAGTAATCAACACTACTAGCAATCCACAGGTACCAATTTGTGGTTTTTATACAAGATTGGATACAAGAGATGAACTAGGGTTTTGAGAGGAGATGGTGCTGGTGAAGATGTTGATGGAGATTGACCCCCTCCCGATGATAGGATCGTTGGTGATGATTTCCCCCTCCCGGAGGGAAGTGTCCCCGGCAAAACAGCTCTGCCGGAGCTCTAGATTGGTTCAGCCAAGGTTCCGCCTCGTGGCGGCGGAGTTTCGTCCCGTAAGCTTGCCCACGATTTTTTCCAGGGTAAAAGCCTTCATATAGCAGAAGATGGACACCGAGGGGCCACCAGGGGGCCCAGGAGACAGGGGCGCGCCCAGTAGGGGTGGGCGTGCCCCCCACCCTCCTGGCCAGGGTGTGGGCCCCCTGAAGTATTTCTTCCGCTCAATAATTCTTATTAATTCCAAAAATAAGTTTCGTGGAGTTTCAGGATTTTTGGAGGAGTGCAGAATAGGTTTCCAATGTTTGCTCCTTTTCCATCCAGAATTCCAGCTGCCGGCATTCCCCCTCTTCATGGTAAACCTTGTAAAATAAGAGAGAATAGCCATAAGTATTGAGATATAATGTGTAATAACAGCCCATAATGCAATAAATATTGATATAAAAGCATGATGCAAAATGGACGTATCACTCCACCACATAGCGACACAAGTCACTTATCGGTGTGGTGTCGAGCCCACGAATGATTAGGTGGCCTCCACTAAGCACGTGGCGGCCTATCGGAATACAGATTACCCTCGTATGACACCTGTCTAGAGGCGTGTCGAACAGATAAGCAGGAGATGATTAAGCGGCACGGCAGGCTTGCCGGGTTTTGCCCTCAGCATGACACCTAGCAGTGCATTTAATGCACTTTGTCCTAACTGCCAGAGTTAGTATGATAGCACTGTTAGCTATCTAATCAATAGATAAAGACTGTTTTGCCATTGTGGTCACCCCTTGAACTATAAAAGGAGGTCCAAGGCGACCTAGCAAAAGATTCGGACCCTTACACACTTGTACGCACGTAGCAGCTCTCCTTGAGGCCACCTTGCCGGGCTTGAGCGTTGTGTGTCCATCGTATTCCTCCATCCAATCCACCAAAGCAGGAGTAGGGTTTTACGCTTCGTAGTGGCCCGAACATGGGTAAGATGACAAGTGTCACCATCGTTGTGTTGCATCACGGTGATACGTCTCCAACGTATCTATGATTTTTGATTGTTCCATGCTATTATATTACCCCTTTTGGATGTTTATGGGCTTTATTTTACACATTTATATCATTTTTGGGACTAACCTACTAACCGGAGGCCCAGCCCATATTGCTGTTTTTTTGCCTATTTCAATATTTCGAAGAAAAGGAATATCAAACGGAGTCCAAATGGAATGAAACCTTCAGGAGCGTGATTTTTGGAACGAACGTGATCCAGAGGACTTGGAGTGCAAGCCAAGAAGCAGCCGAGGCGGCCAGGAGATAGGAGGGTGCGCCCACCCCCTCTGGGCATGCCCCCTGTCTCGTGGGCCCCTCGGGCGGCCACCGACCTACTTCTTCCTCCTATATATACCCACGTACCCAAAAACATCCAGGGAGCCAACGAAAAACAATTTCCACCGCCGTAACCTTTTGAATCCGCGAGATCCCATCTTGGAGCCTTCACCGGCGCTCCGCTGGAGGGGGAATCGACCACGGAGGGCTTCTACATCAACACCATAGCCCTTCCGATGAGTTGTGAGTAGTTTACCACAGACCTTCGGGTCCATAGTTATTAGCTAGATGGCTTCTTCTCTCTTTTTGGATCTCAATACCATGTTCTCCCCCTCTCTTGTGGAGATCTATTCGATGTAACTCTTTTTGCAGTGTGTTTGTCGAGATCCGATGAATTGTGGGTTTATGATCAAGTTTATCTATGAGAAATATTTGAATCTCCTCTGAATTCTTTTATGTATGATTGAGTTATCTTTGCAAGTCTCTTTGAATTATCAGTTTGGTTTGGCCTACTAGATTGATCTTTTTTGCCATGGGAGAAGTGCTTAGCTTTGGGTTCAATCTTGTGGTGTCCTTTCCCAGTGACAGCAGGGGCATCAAGGCACGTATTGTATTGTTGCCATCGAGGATAAAAATATGGGGTTTATATCATATTGCTTGAGTTTATCCCTCTACATCATGTCATCTTTCTTAATGCGTTACTCTGTTCTTATGAACTTAATACTCTAGATGCATGCTGGATAGCGGTCGATGTGTGGAGTAATAGTAGTAGATGCAGGCAGGAGTCGGTCTACTTGTCGCGGACGTGATGCCTATATACATGATCATGCCTAGATAATCTCATAGTTATTCGCTTTTCTATCAATTGCTCGACAGTAATTTGTTCACCCACCGTAATACTTATGCTAACTTGAGAGAAGCCACTAGTGAAACCTATGGCCCCCGGGTCTATCTTTTATCATATAAGCTTTCAACATACTTTTATTTGCATCTTTAATTTTCCAATCTCTATTATAAAATACGAAAAATATATTTATCTTATCATACTATCTCTATCAGATCGCACTTTCGCAAGTGGCCGTGAAGGGATTGACAAGCCCTTTATTGCGTTGGCTGAGAGTTCTTTGTTTGTTTGTGTAGGTGCGTGGGACTTTTGAGGAGCCTCCTACTGGATAGATACCTTGGTTCTTAAAAACTGAGGGAAATACTTACGCTACTATTGCTGCATCAGCCTTTCCTCTTCAAGGAAAACCAATGCAAGCTCAAGACGTAGCAAGAAGGATGTCTGGCGCCGTTGCCGGGGAGGTCTTTGCTCAAGTAAAGACATAGCAAGTACCCATCACAAACTCATCTCCCTCGCATTTACATTATTTGCCATTTGCCTCTCGTTTTCCTCTCCCCCACTTCACCCTTGCCGTTTTATTCGCCCTCCCTTTCCCAATCTTCTCCTCTCTTTTTTGCTTGCCTTTTTCTATTTACTTGTGTGTTGGATTACTTGTTGCCATGGCGCAAGATAATACCAAATTGTGTGATTTCTCCAATACCAATAGTAATGATTTCCTTAGTACTCCGATTGCTCCCCTTAATGATGTTGAGTCTTGTGAAATCAATACTGCTTTGCTGAATCTTGTTATGAAAGATCAATTCGTCGACCTTCCTACTGAAGATGCCGCTACTCATCTAAACAACTTTGTTGATTTGTGTGATATGCAAAAAACAAAGATACGGATAATGATATTGTTAAATTGAAGTTATTTCCGTTTTCACTTAGAGATCGTGCTAAAGAGTAGTTTTCGTCTTTGCCTAAAGATAGTATTGATTCTTGGAGCAAGTGCAAAGATGCTTTTATCTGTAAGTATATTCCTCCCGCTAAGATCATTACTCTTAGGAACGATATTATGAATTTTAAACAACTTGATCATGAGCATGTTGCCCAATCTTGGGAAAGAATTAAATTGATGATTCGTAATTGCCCTACTCATGGTTTGAATTTTTGGATGATCATACAAAATTTTTATGCCGATTTGAAATTTGCTTCTAGAAATCTTTTAGATTCGGCCGCGGGAGGCACATTTATGGAAATCACGTTAGGAGATGCCACAAAACTTCTTGATAATATTATGGCTAATTATTCTCGATGGCACACCAAAAGATCTTCTACTCCCTCCATCACGGTTTAGAAGGCATAGTTAAATTTGCGTGTGTTTCCACAATAGACAAGGTTTAGGGCGCATTGCATTTATTTCTAGTAGCTAATTAGTACTCTGATATACTATTTCTATATGCATGCGTAGTGTGAATGCTATCTTTTAGCCCATCTCACAACCAATAGATAACCACCTAGGTCCCAGAAAGTTTCCAAGCGCGCCTTCTAAACCGTGACGGAGGAAGTAGTAAAAAAGTGCATGCTATAGAAGAAATCAATGTTTTGAGTGGAAAGATGGATGAACTTATGAAATTATTTGCTACTAAAAATACTCCTCTTGATTCCAATGATATGCCTTTGTCTACTTTGATTGAGAATAATAATGAATCTATGGATGAGAATTTTGTTGGTAGGAATAGTTTTGGAAACAATGCTTATAGAGGAAACTTTAATCCTAGACCGTTCCCTAGTAATTCCTCTAATAATTATGGAAATTCCGACAATAATTCTTATGGTAATTTTAATAATATGCCCTCTGATTTCTCAAAAGAATTTTAATAAGTGTGAAATAATTTATGATTTCTCAAAAGAATTTTAATGCCTTGCTTGAAGAAAAATTGCTCAAAGCTGATGATTTGGCTAGGAACATTGATAGAATTTTGCTTGTTGTTGATTCTCTTAAACTTAGATCTAGTCCTCCTAAGCATGATATCAATGAGTCTCTCAAAGCCATAATAATTTTCATTGATGAGTGCAAGGAAAGAACCGCTAGATTGCGTGCTAAGAAAGATTGCTTTGTAAAGGCGTGTTCTTCTAGTTTCCATGAAAATAATGATGAAGATCTTAAAGTTAATGATGTGCCCCCTATTAGATCTTTGTTTTGCAATATGAATCTTGATAATAATGGGACTGGAGATGAGTCAACTTTAGTTAGAAGGTGTCCCAATAATTCGGAGTTTTTAGATCTTGATGCTAATTTTGGTAAAAGTGGGATTGGAGAGGTCTTCAAATAGCATTGAACCCACTATCTCGGATTTCAAGGAATTTGATTATGATAATTGTTCTTTAGAAGGTTGTATTTCCTTGTTGCAATACGTTGTCAATTCTCCTCATGATTATAGTCAAAATAAAGCTTTTACAAAACATATCGTTGATGCCTTGATGCAATCTTATGATGAAAAACTTAATTTGGAAGTTTCTATACCTAGAAAACTTAATGATGAGTGGGAGCCTACTATAAAGATTAAAATTAAAAATCATGAGTGTTTTGCTTTGTTTGATTTGGGTGCTAGTGTTTCCACAATTCCAAAAACTTTATGTGATATTCTAGGTTTCCATGATCTTGATGATTGCTCTTTAAATTTGCACCTTGCCGATTCCACCATTAAAAAGCCAATGGGAAGGATCAATGATGTTCTCATTGTTGCAAATAGAAATTTGGTGCCCGTAGATTTTATCGTTCTTGATATAGATTGCAATCTTTCTTGCCCTATTATTCTTGGTAGACCTTTCCTTAGAACGATTGGCGCAATTATTGATATGAAGGAAGGGAATATTAGATTCCAATTTCCATTAAGGAAAGGCATGGAGCACTTTCCAAGAAAGAAAGTCAAATTACCTTATGAATCTATCATGGGAGCTACTTATGAATTGAGAGCCAAAGATGGCACTACTTAGATTTATCTTCGCTTTTATGCCTAACTAGGGGCGTTAAACGATAGCGCTAGTTGGGAGGCAACCCAATTTTTTTCTGCTTAGTAATAAATTTTGCATCTACCTTCTGTTTAGATGCATTTTTATGTTTTAATTGGTGTTGTGCCAAGTAGAACCTGTAGGATAACCTATGGTGATAGTTAATTTGATTCTGCTGAAAAACAGAAACTTTGCGCGCACTAATTTAGTTTTTTTAAATCACAGAAACATGCTTTTGCATTGATTCTTTTTGCTGATGATCAATAGACAAATTGTCCAGGACTTATATTTGGTAGGAATTTTAGAGTTCCACAAGTTTGCGTTAGTTACAGATTGCTACAGACTGTTCTGTTTTTGATAGATTCTGCCTTTTGTGTGTTGTTTGCTTATTTTGATGCATCTATGGCTAGTAAAATAGTTTATAAACCATAGAGAAGTCGGAATAAAGTAGGTTTAACACCAATATAAATAAAGAATGAGTTCACTACAGTACCTTATGTGGTAGTTTTGTTTTCTTTCACTAATGGAGCTTATGAGATTTCCTGTTTTGTTTTGTGTTGTGAAGTTTTCAAGTTTTGGTTAAAGATTTGATGGACTATGGAATAAGGAGTGGAAAAAGCCTAAGCTTGGGGATGACCATGGCACCCCAAGATATTCAAGAATAGCCAAAAGCCTAAGCTTGGGGATGCCCCGGGAAGGCATCCCCTCTTTCATCTTCGTTTATTGGTAACTTTACTTGGAGCTATATTTTTATTCGCCACGTGATATGTGTTTTGCTAGGAGCGTTTTGTATGATATTAGTATTTGCTTTTTAGTTTTCCAAAATCATCCTTGCTGTACACACCTTTTGGGAGAAGCCTACTTGATTGAAATTTATTAGAATACTCTATGTGCTTCAGTTATATCTTTTAAGCTAGATAGTTTTTGCTGTAGTGCTTCACTTATATCTTTTAGAGTACGGCGGTGGCTTAATTTTGTAGAAATTGCTAGTCTCTTATGCTTCACTTATATTATTTTGAGAGTCTTCTAGAACAGCATGGTATTTGCTATGGTTATAAAATTGGTCCTAGAATGGTAGGCATCCAAGTTGGGTATAATAAAAACTATCATAGGAAGTGAATTGGATGCTATGATCAATTTGATACTTGATAATTGTTTTGAGATATGGAGGTAGTGATGTTAGAGTCATGCTAGTTGGGTGATTATGAATTTAAAGAATGCTTGTGTTGAAGTTTGTGATTCCCGTAGCATGTACGTATGGTGAACCGCTTTGTGATGAAGTTGGAGCACAATTTTATTTATTGATTTTCTTCCTTATGAGTGGCGGTTGGGGACGAGCGATGGTATTTTCCTACCAATCTATCCCTTAGGAGCATGCGCGTAATACTTTGTTTTTGATGACTTGTAGATTTTTGCAAAAAGTATATGAGTTCTTTTGACTAATGTTGAGTCCATGGATTATACACACTCTCACCCTTCCACCATTGCTAGCCTCTCTTGTGCCGCACAACTTTCGCCAGTACCATACACCCACCATATACCTTCCTCAAAACAGCCACCATACCTACCTATTATCGCATTTCCATAGCCATTCCGAGATATATTTCCATGCAACTTTCCACCCTTCCGTTTATATGACACGCATCATCATTGTCATATTGCTCTTTGCATGATCATGTAGTTGAAATCGTATTTGTGGCAAGGCCACCTTCATAATTTTGATACATGTCACTCTTGATTCATTGCATATCCCGGTACACCGCCGGAGGCATTCATATGGAGTCATATCTTTCTCTAGTTTTGAGTTGTAATCTTGAGTTGTAAGTACATAAAAGTGTGATGACCTTCATTATTAGAGTATTGTCCTAGTGAGGAAAGGATGATGGAGACTATGATTCCCCCACAAGTCGGGATGATACTTCGGACTTTACAAAAAAAAGGGAAAAAAAGAGAAAGGCCAAAAAAAAAGAAAAAGGCCAAAGAAAAAAAAGAGAAAAAAGAAAAGAAAAGAAAAGATAAAGAAAGAAAAAAATGAGAGAAAAAGAGAGAAGGGACAATGCTACTATCCTTTTGCCACACTTGTGCTTCAAAGTAGCACCATGATCTTCATGATAGAGAGTCTCCTATGTTGTCACTTTCATATACTAGTGGGAATTTTTCATTATAGAACTTGGCTTGTATATTCCAATGATGGGCTTCCTCAAAATGCCCTAGGTCTTCGTGAGCAAGCAAGTTGGATGCACACCTACTTAGTTTCTTTTGTTGAGATTTCATACATTTATAGCTCTAGTGCATCCGTTGCATTGCAATCCCTACTCACTCACATTGATATCTATTAATGGGCATCTCCATAGCCCGTTGATACGCCTAGTTGATGTGAGACTATCTTCCTCCTTTTTGTCTTCTCCACAATCACCATTCTATTCCACATATAGTGCTATGTCCATGGCTCACGCTCATGTATTGCGTGAAAGTTGAAAAAGTTTGAGATTACTAAAGTATGAAACAATTTCTTGGCTTGTCATCGGGGTTGTGCATGATTAAATACTTTGCGTGATGAAGATAGAGCAATAGCCAGACTATATGATTTTGTAGGGATAACCTTCTTTAGCCATATTATTTTGAGAAGACATGATTGCTTGATTAGTATGCTTGAAGTATTACTATTTCTTATGTCAATATGAACTTTTATTTTGAATCATTTGGATCTGAACATTCATGCCACAATAAATAAAAATTACATTGAGAATTATGCTGGGTAGCATTCCACATCAAAAATTCTGTTTTTATCATTTACCTACTCGAGGACGAGCATGAATTATGCTTGGGGATGCTGATACATCTCCAACGTTTCTATAATTTTTGATTGTTCCATGCTATTATATTACCCCTTTTGGATGTTTATGGGCTTTATTTTACACATTTATATCATTTTTGGGACTAACCTACTAACCGGAGGCCCAACCCGTATTGTTGTTTTTTCGCCTATTTCAGTATTTCGAAGAAAAGGAATATCAAACGGAGTCCAAACAGAATGAAACCTTCGGGAGCTTGATTTTTGCAACGAACGTGATCCAGAGGACTTGGAGTGCAAGCCAAGAAGAAGCCAAGGTGGCCAGGTGATAGGAGGGCGCGCCCACCCCCTCTGGGTGCGCCCCGTGTCTCGTGGGCCCCTCGGGCGGCCACCGACCTACTTCTTCCTCCTATATATACCCACGTACCCCGAAAACATCCAGGGGGCCAACGAAAAACAATTTCCACCGCCGTAACCTTCTGTATCCGCGAGATCCCATCTTGGAGCCTTCGCCGGCGCTCCGCTGGAGGGGGAACCGACCATGGAGGGCTTCTACATCAACACCATAGCCCTTCCGATGAGCTATGAGTAGTTTACCACGGACCTTCGGGTCTATAGTTATTAGCTAGATGGATTCTTCTCTCTTTTTGGATCTCAATACCATGTTCTCCCCCTCTCTTGTGGAGATTTATTCGATGTAACTCTTTTTGCGGTGTGTTTGTCGAGATCCAATAAATTGTGGGTTTATGATCAAGTTTATCTATGAGAAATATTTGAATCTCCTCTGAATTCTTTTATGTATGATTGAGTTATCTTTGCAAGTCTCTTCGAATTATCAGTTTGGTTTGGCCTACTAGATTGATCTTTCTTGCCATGGGAGAAGTTCTTAGCTTTGGGTTCAATCTTGCGGTGTCCTTTCCCAGTGACAGAAGGGGCAACAAGGCACGTATTGTATTGTTGCCATAGAGGATAAAAAGATGGGGTTTATATCATATTGCTTGAGTTTATCCCTCTACATCATGTCATCTTTCTTAATGCATTACTCTATTCTTGTGAACTTAATACTCTAGGTGCATGCTGGATAGCGGTCGATGTGTGGAGTAATAGTAGAAGATGTAGGCAGGACTCGGTCTACTTGTCGCGTACGTGATGCCTATATACATAATCATGCCTAGATAATCTCATAATTATTTGCTTTTCTATCAATTGCTCGACCGTAATTTGTTCACCCACCGTAATACTTATGCTATCTCGAGAGAAGCCACTAGTGAAACCTATGGCCCCCGGGTCTATCTTTTATCATACAAGCTTTCAATCTACTTTTATTTGCATCTTTACTTTTCCAATCTATATTATAAAATACCAAAAATATATTTATCTTATCATACTATCTCTATCATATCTCACTTTCGCACGTGGCCGTGAAGGGATTGACAACCCCTTCATTGCGTTGGTTGCGAGTTCTTTATTTGTTTGTGTAGGTGCGTGGGACTTTTGAGGAGCCTCCTAGTGGATTGATACCTTGGTTCTCAAAAACTGAGGGAAATACTTATGCTTCTATTGCTGCATCACCCTTTCCTCTTCAAGGAAAACCAACGCAAGCTCAAGACGTAGCACGGGGCTTCTGCTCTTTGTGCAACGTGATCTCCTCCTTGACGAACCACAATAGGGGCTGATGGCCGCATAGGTGATCGTGTTCTCCCATGACAGTGATGGTGATATAGTCATGTTCTTCTTCTCCAGCTTGCGTCGGAGGCTGAAATTATGCTCCCTAAGATCCTAATTCCCTAATTCAAGCTTTAATATCTTCTTGCATAGTGCGGCCTTGCTATCTTGCAGAGGAGAAGGGATAGATTGAGTTTTAGTTTTACTTGGGAGGCTTGACTTCTTGAACCCCACGTGTGTATCTCCAGGTTGAGGCAGTGGAACTTCATCTTCACTTGAGGATGCATCCTCTGGATCAGTGTCCTCCTACTCATCTGTGAACCAAAAGTATGAGAAGGTCTTCTTAAAGACATTTGGATCGAGGGGTTGGTAAGAAACATGGCTCTCTCCCTCTAAATCTTGAGACGACATATTTTCAGATCTGTACGGAAAATAGTATGAAACAAGAATAGAGGTTTTTCTGCGATGCGGTGGTCAGATCATTCTGGAATATATATAGAGATTTTTTTATCTTGAGAAACAAGAATATGGAAGGAAAGCGGAGTCGGGAAGGTTCCCAAGGTATCTATCTAGCCTTTCTGAGAGCGCAAAACATAAATGCATAGCACCTCTGAAGACCAAGGACTAACTGGACATTGTAATTCATGGCAAAATAGATCCAGTGACACTCATATTCAACATCAATTAATAACAAAGCATATAAATGACAGTGGTGCTCTCTAACTGGTGCTTTTTATAAGAAGATGATGACTCAACAATAAATGTAAATAGATAGGCCCTTCACAGAGGGAAGCAGGGATTTGCAGAGGTGCGAGAGCTCGAATCTTTTGAAATAGAGATGAATATAATTTTGAGTGGTATGCTTTCATTGTCAACATAACAACCAAGAGATCTCACTATCTTCCATGCTAGATACATTATAGGCGGTTCCCAAACAGAATGGTAAATTTTTTACTCCCCTTCCACCACCAATCACACACCACGTGTAGCCGAATCCACGGGTACCGCCCAAACCAACAACAGTCCTGGGGGAGTCTTGTTTCATTATTATATTTTGATTTTGATTTTGATCATGGAACTGGGCATCCCAATTACCAGCCACTTTCTCGTGAATGACAAGTGAGTAAACACTCATCGTGAGAATAACCCACCTAGCATGGAAGATACTGATAGCCCCCAGTCGCTACATGAGCGATTCGGGCATAAAAAATAGATTATTATTTGAAGGTTTAGAGTTTGGCACATGCAAATTTACTTGGAACGGAAGGTAAATACCGCATATAGGTAGGTAATGGTGGACTCATATGGAACAACTTTGGGTTTAAGGAAGTGGATGCGCAAGCAGTATTCCCGCTTAGTACAAGTGAAGGCTACCAAAAGATTGAGGAGCCACTGGTACGCGTCGATGCTATACAAATGGTTTTTAACCCCTTTCCGCGATGACATTTGGAACCGTTGCCAAGTGAGTGTGGGTGAAGGGGGGGTTGTCGTGGATTTGTCACGGCAGATGTCCTTAGTGTCAGGACTTAGTCGCGAGGCCAACGCATCTATGTGGTAGCTTGAGAGGGGTTGAGCGGAATCGAGAGACGCAACACACAAGACGAGGATTTAGACAGCTTCGGGCCCCGGGAAACTGTTGGGGAACGTAGTAATTTCAAAATTTTCCTACGCACACGCATGATCATGGTGATGCATAGCAACGAGAGGGGAGAGTGTTGTCTACGTACCCTCGTAGACCGAAGCGGAAGCGATCACAACGTAGAGGAAGTAGTCGTACGTTCTCCTCGCGATCCAACCGATCCCAGCGCCGTTACTCCGGCGCCTCCAAGTTCTTGACACACGTACAGCTCGGTGACGCTCCTCGGGCTCCGATCCAGCAAAGCTCCGGGGAGAGAGAGTTCCGTCAGCACGACAGCGTGGTGACGATCTTGATGTTCTACCGACGCAGGGCTTCGCCTAAGCACCGCAACGATATGACCGAGGTGGATTATGGTGGAGGGGGGCACCGCACACGGCTAAGGAACGATCTCAAGGATCAACTTGTGTGTCTATGGGGTGCCCCCTGCCCCCGTATATAAAGGAGCAAGGGAGGAGGAGGCCGGCCCTAGGATGAGGGCGCGCCAAGGGAGTCCTACTCCCACCAGGAGTAGGATTCCTTCTTTCCTAGTCCAACTAGGTCAAGGGGGGAAAGAAGGGAAGTGGAGAAGGAAGGGAGAGGGGGGCCGCGCCCCAAAACCTTTGTCCAATTCGGACTGGGCTTGGGAGGGGCGCGCGCCTCCTCCTGGCTCTTCCCACTAAAGCCCATTAAGGCCCAATACTCTTCCCCGTATTCCCGTAACTCCCTGGTACTCCGAAAAATACCCGAATCACTCGGAACCTTTCCGAACTCCGAATATAGTCGTCCAATATATCGATCTTTACGTCTCGACCATTTCGAGACTCCTCGTCATGTCCCCGATCTCATCCGGGACTCCGAACTCCTTCGGTACATCAAAACTCATAAACTCATAATATAACTGTCATCGAAACCTTAAGCGTGCGGACCCTACGGTTCGAGAACAATGTAGACATGACCGAGACACGTCTCCGGTCAATAACCAATAGCGGGACCTGGATGCCCATATTGGTTCCTACATATTCTACGAAGATCTTTATCGGTCAAACCGCATAACAACATACGTTTGTTCCCTTTGTCATCGGTATGTTACTTGGCCGAGATTCGATCATCGGTATCCAATACCTAGTTCAATCTCGTTACCGGCAAGTCTCTTTGCTCGTCCCGTAATACATCATCCCGCAACTAACTCATTAGTTGTGATGCTTGCAAGGCTTAAATGATGTGCATTACCGAGAGGGCCCAGAGATACCTCTCCGACATTCGGAGTGACAAATCCTAATCTCGAAATACGCCAACCCAACAAGTACCTTTGGAGACACCTGTAGAGCACCTTTATAATCACCCAGTTACGTTGTGACGTTTGGTAGCACACAAAGTGTTCCTCCGGTAAACGGGAGTTGCATAATCTCATAGTCATAGGAACATGTATAAGTCATGAAGAAAGCAATAGCAACATACTAAACGATCGTGTGCTAAGCTAACGGAATGTGTCATGTCAATCAGATCATTCAACTAATGATGTGACCTTGTTAATCAAATAACAACTCCTTGTTCATGGTTAGGAAACATAACCATCTTTGATTAACAAGCTAGTCAAGTAGAGGCATACTAGTGACACTCTGTTTGTCTATATATTCACACATGTATTGTGTTTCCGGTTAATACAATTCTAGCATGAATAATAAACATTTATCATGATATGAGGAAATATATAATAACTTTATTATTGCCTCTAGGGCATATTTCCTTCAGTCTCCCACTTGCACTAGAGTCAATAATCTAGATAACATCACCATGTGATTAACATCGATAGTTCACATCATCATGTGATTAACACCCATAGTTCACATCGCCATGTGACCAACACCCAAAGGGTTTACTAGATTCAGTAATCTAGTTCACATCGCTATGTGATTAACACCCAAAGAGTACTAAGGTGTGATCATGTTTTGCTTGTGAGAGAATCTTAGTCAACGGGTCTTTCACATTCAGATCCGTTATGTATTTTGCAATTTTCTATGTCTACAATGCTCTGCACGGAGCTACTCTAGCTAATTGCTCCCACTTTCAATATGTATCTAGATCGAGACTTAGAGTCATCCAGATCGGTGTCAAAACTTGCATCGACGTAACCCTTTACGACGAACCCTTTTTCTCACCTCCATAATCGAGAAACATATCCTTATTCCACTAAGGATAATTTTGACCGCTGTCCAGTGATCTACTCCTAGATCACTATTGTACTTCCTTGCCAAACTCAGTGTAGGGTATACAATAGATCTGGTACACAGCATGGCATACTTTATAGAACCTATGGCCAAGGCATAGGAAATGACTTTCATTCTCTTTCCATCTTCTGCCGTGGTCGGGTTTTGAGTCTTACTCAATTTCACACCTTGTAACACAGGCAAGAACTCTTTCTTTGACTGTTCCATTTTGAACTACTTCAAAATCTTGTCAAGGTATGTACTCATTGAAAAACTTATCAAGCGTCTTGATCTATCTCTATAGATCTTGATGCTCAATATGTAAGTAGCTTTACTGAGGTCTTTCTTTGAAAAACTCCTTTCAAACACTCCTTTATGCTTTGCAGAATAATTCTACATTATTTCCAATCTACAATATGTCATTCACATATACTTATCAGAAATGTTGTAGTGCTCCCACTCACTTTTTAGTAAATACAGGCTTCACCGTAAGTCTGTATAAAACTATATGCTTTGATCAACTCATCAAAGCGTATATTCCAACTCCGAGATGCTTGCACCAGTCCATAGATGGATCGCTGGAGCTTGCACACTTTGTTAGCTCCCTTTGGATCGATAAAACCTTCTGGTTGCATCATATACAACTCTTCCTCCAGAAAACCATTCAGGAATGTAGTTTTTACATCCATTTGCCAAATTTCATAAATTGTGGCAATTGCTAACATGATTCGGACAGACTTAAGCATCGCTACAGTTGAGAAAATCTCATTGTAGTCAACACCTTGAACTTGTCAAAAACCTTTTTGCGACAAGTCGAGCTTTGTAGATAGTAACACTACTATCAACGTCCGTCTTCCTCTTGAAGATCCATTTATACAATATGGCTTGCCGATCATCGGGCAACTCCACCAAAGTCCACACTTTGTTCTCATACATGGATCCCATCTCAGATTTTATGGCCTCAAGCCATTTCGCGGAATCTGGGCTCATCATTGCTTCCTCATAGTTCGTAGGTTCATCATGGTCTAGTAACATGACTTCCAGAATAGGATTACCGTACCACTCTGGTGCGGATCTTACTCTGGTTGATCTACGAAGTTCAGTAACAACTTGATCTGAAGTTTTATGATTATCATCATTAACTTCCTCACTAATTGGTGTAGGTGTCACAGGAACAGATTTCTGTGATGAACTACTTTCCAATAAGGGAGAAGGTACAATTATCTTATCAAGTTTTCTACTTTCCTCCCACTCACTTCTTTCGAGAGAAACTCCTTCTCTAGAAAGGATCCATTCTTAGCAACGAATGTCTTGCCTTCGGATCTGTGATAGAAGGTGTACCCAACTGTCTCCTTTGGGTATCCTATGAAGACACATTTCTTCGATTTGGGTTTGAGCTTATCAGGATGAAACTTTTTCACATAAGCATCGCAGCCCCAAACTTTAAGAAACGACAACTTTGGTTTCTTGCTAAACCACAGTTCATATAGTGTCGTCTCAACGGATTTAGATGGTGCCCTATTTAACGTGAATGCAGTTGTCTCTAATGCATGATCCCAAAACGACATTGGTAAATCGGTAAGAAACATCATAGATTGTACTATATCCAATAAAGTACGGTTATGACGTTCGGACACACCATTATGATCTGGTGTTCCAGGTGGCATGAATTTGTGAAACTATTCCACATTGTATTAATTGAAGACCAAACTCGTAACTTAAATATTTGTCCCCGCGATCAAATCGTAGAAACCTTATTTTCTTGTCACGATGATTTTTCCACTTCACTCTGAAATTCTTTGAATCCTTTCAACTATTTCAGACTTATGTTTCATCAAGTAGATATACCCATATCTGCTCAAATCATCTGTGAAGGTCAGAAAATAACGATACCCGCTGCGAGCCTTAACACTCATTGGATCGCATACATCAGTATGTATTATTTCCAATAAGTCAGTTGCTCGCTCCACTGTTCCGGAGAACGGAGTCTTAGTCATCTTGCCCATGAGGCATGGTTCGCAAGCATCAAGTGATTCATAATCAAGTGATTCCAAAATCCCATCAGCATGGAGTTTCTTCATGCGCTTTACACCAATATGACATAAACGGCAGTGCCACAAATAAGTTGCCCTATCATTATTAACTTTGCATCTTTTGGTTTCAATATTATGAATCTGTGTATCACTACGATCGAGATCCAATGAACCATTTTCATTGGGTGTGTAACCATATAAGGTTTTATTCATGTAAACAGAACAACAGTTTATTCTCTTACTTAAATGAATAACCGTATTGCAATAAACACGATCAAATCATATTCATGCTCAACGCAAACACCAAATAACATTTATTTAGGTTCAACACTAATCCCGAAAGTATAGGGAGTGTGCGATGATGATCATATCAATCTTGAAACTACTTTCAACACACATCGTCACTTCACCCTTAACTAGTTTCTGTTTATTCTGCAACTCCCGTTTCGAGTTACTACTCTTAGCAACTGAACCAGTACCAAATACCCAAGGGTTGCTATAAATACTAGTAAAGTACACATCAATAACATGTATATCAAATATACCTTTGTTCACTTTGCCATCCTGCTTATCCACCAAATATTCAGGGCATTTCCGCTTCCAGTGACCATTTCCTTTGCAGTGTAAGCACTCAGTTTCAGGCTTTGGAGCTTCTTCGCGGGAGTGACAACTTGCTTGTCTTTCCACTTGAAGTTCCCTTTCTTTCCCTTTGCCCTTTTCTTGAAACTAGTGGTCTTGTCAATCATCAACACTTGATGCTCTTTCTTGATTTCTACATTCGTCGATTTCAACATCATGAAGAACTCGGGAATCATTTTCATCATCCCTTGCATACTATAGTTCATCACGAAGTTCTACTAACTTGGTGATGGTGACTAGAGAATTCTGTCAATCACTATCTTATCTGGAAGATTAACTCCCACTTGATTCAAGCGATTGTAGTACCCAGACAATCTGTGCACATGCTCACTAGTTGAGCGATTCTCCTCCATCTTTTAGCTATAGAACTTGTTGAAGACTTCATATCTCTCAACTCGGGTATTTGCTTGAAATATTAACTTCAACTCCTGGAACATCTCATATGGTCCATGACGTTCAAAACGTCTTTGAAGTCCCGATTCTAAGCTGTTAAGCATGGTGCACTTAAACTATCAAGTAGTCATCATATTGAGCTAGCCAAACGTTCATAACGTTTGCATCTGCTCCTGCAATAGGTCTGTCACCTAGCGGTGCATTAAGGACATAATTCTTCTGTGCAGCAATGAGGATAAACCTCCGATCACGGATCGAATCCGCATCATTGCTACTAACATTTTTCAACACAATTTTCTCTAGGAACATATCAAAAAACAAACATATGAAAGCAGCAACGCGAGCTATTGATCTACAACATAATTTGCAAAATACTACCAGGACTAAGTTCATGATAAATTTAAGTTCAATTAATCATATTACTTAAGAACTCCCACTTAGACAAACATCTCTCTAGTCATCTAAGTGATCACGCGATCCAAATCAACTAAACCATAACCGATCATCACGTGAGATGGAGTAGTTTTCAATGGTGAACATCTTATGTTGATCATATCTACTATATGATTCACGCTCGACCTTTCGGTCTCCGTGTTCCGAGGCCATATCTGCATATGCTAGGCTCGTCAAGTATAACCTGAGTATTCTGCGTGTGCAAAACTGGCTTGCACCCGTTGTAGATGGACGTAGAGCTTATCACACCCGATCATCACGTGGTGTCTGGGCACGACGAACTTTGGCAACGGTGCATACTCAGGGAGAACACTACTTGATAATTTTTAGTGAGAGATCATCTTAAAATGCTACCGTCAATCAAAGCAAGATAAGATGCATAAAAGATAAACATCACATGCAATCAATATAAGTGATATGATATGGCCATCATCTTCTTGTGCTTGTGATCTCCATCTCCGAAGCACCATCATGATCACCATCGTCACCGGCGCGACACCTTGATCTCCATCGTAGCATCGTTGTCGTTTACGCCATCTATTGCTTCTACGACTATCGCTACCGCTTAGTGATAAAGTAAAGAAATTACAGGGCGTTTGCATTTCATACAATAAAGCGACAACCATATGGCTCCTGCCAGTTGTCGATAACTTAGGTTACAAAACATGATCATCTCATACAATAAAATATAGCATCACGTCTTGGCCATATCACATCACAACATGCCCTGCAAAAACAAGTTAGACGTCCTCTACTTTGTTGTTGCAAATTTTACGTGGCTGCTACGGGCTTTAGCAAGAACCGTTCTTACCTACGCATCAAAACCACAATGATAGTTTGTCAAATAGACTCCGTTTTAACCTTCACAAGGACCGGGTGTAGCCACACTCGGTTCAACTAAAGTGAGAGAGACAGACACCCGCCAGTCACCTTTAAGCAACAAGTGCTCGTAGCGGTGAAACCAGTCTCGCGTAAGCGTACGCGTAATGTCGGTCCGGGCCGCTTCATCTCACAATACCGCTGAACCAAAGTATGACATGCTGGTAGGCAGTATGACTTATATCGTCCACAACTCACTTGTGTTCTACTCGTGCATATAACATCAACGCATAAAACCTAGGCTCTGATACCACTGTTGGGGAACGTAGTAATTTCAAAATTTTCCTACGCACACGCAAGATCATGGTGATTCATAGCAACGAGAGGGGAGAGTGTTGTCTACGTACCCTCGTAGACCGAAGCGGAAGCGATCACAACATAGAGGAAGTAGTCGTACGTTCTCCTTGCGATCCAACCGATCCCAGCGCCGTTACTCCGGCGCCTCCGAGTTCTTGACACACGTACAGCTCAGTGACGCTCCTCGGGCTCCGATCCAGCAAAGCTCTGGGGAGACAGAGTTCCGTTAGCACGACAGCGTGGTGACGATCTTGATGTTCTACCGACGCAGGGCTTCGCCTAAGCACCGCAACGATATGACCGAGGTGGATTATGGTGGAGGGGGGCACCGCACACGGCTAAGGAACGATCTCAAGGATCAACTTGTGTGTCTATGGGGTGCCCCCTGCCCCCGTATATAAAGGAGCAAGGGAGGAGGAGGCCGGCCCTAGGAGGAGGGCGCGCCAAGGGAGTCCTACTCCCACCGGGAGTAGGATTCCTTCTTTCCTAGTCCAACTAGGTCAAGGGGGGAAAGAAGGGAAGTGGAGAAGGAAGGGAGAGGGGGGCCGCGCCCCAAACCCTTTGTCCAATTCGGACTGGGCTTGGGAGGGGCGCGCGCCTCCTCCTGGCTCCTTCCCACTAAAGCCCATTAAGGCCCAATACTCTTCACCGTATTCCCGTAACTCCCCGGTACTCCGAAAAATACCCGAATCACTCGGAACCTTTCCGAACTCCGAATATAGTCGTCCAATATATCGATCTTTATGTGTCGACCATTTCGAGACTCCTCTTCATGTCCCCGATCTCATCCGGGACTCCGAACTCCTTCGGTACATCAAAACTCATAAACTCATAATATAACTATCATCGAAACCTTAAGCGTGCGGACCCTACGGTTCGAGAACAATGTAGACATGACCGAGACACGTCTCCGGTCAATAACCAATAGCGGGACCTGGATGCCCATATTGGTTCCTACATATTCTACGAAGATCTTTATCGGTCAAACCGCATAACAACATACGTTTGTTCCCTTTGTCATCGGTATGTTACTTGCCCGAGATTCGATCGTCGGTATCCACTACCTAGTTCAATCTCGTTACCGGCAAGTCTCTTTACTCGTTCGGTAATACATCATCCCGCAACTAACTCATTAGTTGTAATGCTTGCAAGGCTTAAATGATGTGCATTACCGAGAGGGCCCAGAGATACCTCTCCGACATTCGGAGTGACAAATCCTAATCTCGAAATACGCCAACCCAACAAGTACCTTTGGAGACACCTGTAGAGCACCTTTATAATCACCCAGTTACGTTGTGACGTTTGGTAGCACACAAAGTGTTCCTCCGGTAAACGGGAGTTGCATAATCTCATAGTCATAGGAACATGTATAAGTCATGAAGAAAGCAATAGCAACATACTAAACGATCGTGTGCTAAGCTAACGGAATGGGTCATGTCAATCAGATCATTCAACTAATGATGTGACCTTGTTAATCAAATAACAACTCCTTGTTCATGGTTAGGAAACATAACCATCTTTGATTAACAAGCTAGTCAAGTAGAGGCATACTAGTGACACTCTGTTTGTCTATATATTCACACATGTATTATGGTTCCGGTTAATACAATTCTAGCATGAATAATAAACATTTATCATGATATGAGGAAATATATAATAACTTTATTATTGCCTCTAGGGCATATTTCCTTCAGAAACATCATCCGGTAAAAACCCTACATGCTGTTTGAGGCTAGGTCTCATTATCATCATGAGAGAGTCGCCGTAAACCGGCTCTCCTCTAATTGTGTCTAGCCCTAGGGATTGTTTCTTCTTGCTTGTAACTTGTCCCTCTTTGGGGAGCCCTGCCCCTCCTTATATATGTTGAAGGGGCGGTTTACATGTGGAGTCCTATTAGGATTAGGACTATTCTATCTCTAATACAAACCGGATACAAGTCCTGGTCTTAACTCCTTGTAAGGCAAATATTCCTTTCCTCTTGAACCGGCCCACCATAGTTGAACCGGCCTTCATGAACCGCCCGTTGGGCCACCGGGTCTTGTTGCTCCGCTGGCCCGCCTGCCGGATTACCAATGAGCTGTAAACCGTCTGGTCTGTGTAGGTCGCCGGTGAATCGCCAAGTCCAGCCGGTTTATCCTTCCGGCCGGTTTACGCCGCGGGGCATATCCCCGACATTAGCCCCCAAGTTTAGCTTGGATTTATCCATGGTAAACTTATGCTGCAAAATAAACACTAGAACAATTTTGACAGGTTGTGCTCCGGGTTAAGAATTCTTGTAGACCGACACTGATCATCCTTAAGTCCTTGTTATTTCCTCCTTCTAGAAAATCCGGGTCAATAACCAGCTTCATACTCAAATTGCTGACGTTGGTTTCTCATAGAAAAATATTGTGAAGAATAATCCACTTGAGTCGGCCTCCAAAGCACCGGTTTAAGAAATATTGGTCTTGAAATATTCATCTGATATTTAGCCGATTTGAAGATGTAAAAACTTGCCGGTTTAACATTACCAAAATGGCCGGGTTATAAAAACTGATAATTCAGGGTCATGATTGTTGCCAACGCCGGTTCATGATTATTGATGACGCCGGGTTGCAGACACAGGGTCGTAATGATTGGTGACGCCGGGTAAATCCGGTTTGCTCAAAACAGAGAATTTGAAAATAGTTCTTCGATAATAATATAATACCTGTAGCCCCCAAGTCTTGAGCAGAACAAAGTGATGGCTTAAGACTTGCTTCAATATAAATACTGCCACTTATGAAGAAATACATGTTGTTCATCCCAGTCACTTAGTAAAAACTGAATAGTCCATATTATGTAGCCCCCAAGTGTTGGGTTGTCCTGCTTGCAGCAACCTGGGACTTGTAATTGTCTTATACTCATAAAAACTTCAACCAGTGTAGCCCCCAAGGGCCGGGTCATTATGCAATAATGAGTAGGGACTTTGTAAATATAATCATGTAAACTTTGAACAGCCATGGTGTAGCCCCCAAGGGTCGGCTCAGTAACATAATATTGAGCTGGGACTTGATATATACTTCAATGAAAATAACATCATATGATGTAACCCCCATCATGGGGCTTGAATCCATGTCCACAAGGTTAAGAGCCTTTTGCTTTACCAACTGAGTAGTGGACCCTTCAATGATAAATGAAAATTTGTGTACCTTGAATTGTTGACGGGAGCAATTGGTAGCTTCCAAGGGCCAGCTCATTACGATGTGATGAATCGGATCTTCAATAAGGTGAGCAAACAATGACTTTGCATTAGCCCCCAAGGGCCGTGGTGCATGCTGGCAGTGACATGAGACTTGATATAATCTCAACTTTGAATAATGTAGCCCCCAAGTGCCGGGTCGTAAGCCTGCAGCGACTCGGGACTATTCCTTCCATTGCAGAATAAATCATATTCATTGATGAAATAATATCCATTGCGCTAAAGCGACTTTGAAAACCTCAATCATAATATTAATAACCATAATAAAAATCCAGCCATGTTGGCTATTCAAGATAATATAATCCGGTATGAAAACCTTATTCATCCAATATCATAATGAATATTCAGCCAAGTTTGGCTATTTGAATAATATAACCCAATCATTTATAAGCGCATGATTCCAATGGCGCAATCCAAATATATACTGGCGATGTATAGCCCACAGCCAGGCCGGTTTAACAAACACCGGAATTTATCATCATACTGGCGACTTATCGTTTTAAAGCCAGACCGGTTTAACAAATACCGGAATTTATCATCATACTTTATTCAACCTGTTTCTGCATACAACAAGTTTAAAGTGTCCTGGCGGTTTACCGCCGGACGGGTCATAATGCCCAACATATAACCCGGGTTTATAACCAAGGCTGCACTTAAAAATATAAAATATATCATACCTGTGACATTGAATCACATCGTTGGTTTACCAACTTTTTGTAGTAAGAGTGATAACCCCAATCTTTGAGTAATGATAACTCCTTTCAAATTGTGCCGGTTTATGATAAAACTGTACCGGGTTTGTGATAAACACCGGATTAACCATATATAATACTGGTGACTTGTAGTCAACCCAGACCAGGCTAATAGTCTCCGGATTATAACTCGATCGTGTACTGACAACATGTAGTTGAAAGCCGAGCCGGGTTGATAAACACCGGTTCACTCCATAATAAGATGGTAACATAAAATCAAAAAATCAAACCGGGCAAATAGTCTCCGGATAAAGAATTGACTGTGTTCCGTCAATTGACAGTCGAACCGGTCTGCGAATTTTATCGGTTTAAGAACGCAACAAAGAAGAAATATTTATTAAAGAAAATTTCAAGCAAAGGCAATGATAAAACCATTTGCAAAAAACATGCTATACTGAGCTGATCAGATGGTGTTACCATGGTCGGACAGGACCAAGCCCCCAATTGGAGTGACAATGGTTCAAGTCAGCCAGGTCCCCAAATGAAACCGTGGCATATATGCCAATCAAAAGGCGTGGCAATGGTTCGGGTTCGACCAAGCCCCCAAGTGATTTTGTGGCCTTAGGCCGATCAAGAGGCGTGACTGGTTCAGACTTGACCATGTCCCCAAGTGATCTGGTGGTTTTCGCCTATCAAAAGGCGTCGCGTTGGTTCGGATACGACCAAGGCCCCAAGTGATATGAAAAGCAAATTTCAAGGGGTAAACAGGAGGCCGCTTTAAGACAGAACCTCCGTGTAACCACGCATGATGTAAAAAAGAACAGAGACCCTGCTTTATGAAGCAGAAGACCCCATGTGATCAATAATATGTTAGGCCAATAAGGCATGATACCCATGTTTGAACCGCGCATCATGGCAGCAGGTCCTCTTCGGTAATTTTTAACTTTTTTGCAAGAGATAAATTTTTCTTGAACCGGGATCTTGAACCGGATATTGAGAGCTTCAAACCTTTGTGGGAGACATCTTTCCCTTGACCCGGATTTTAAACCGGAATCTTCATTTTCAGCCGGAAATTTTCTAACGGTCTTTAAACTCGAACTTGCGAGAAGTTAATTCCTTTTTGAACCGGAAATTCTTACACCGGGTTTGAGAGCTTCAGTGAGACTGGCTTCCCTTGAGCCGGATTTTAAACCGGAATCTTTTTTGATGACCCGGAACTTCTTCATTGAGCCGAGATTTTGTAATTTTCATATACTTTCTAAGCCGGAAATTTCCTGACGGCCTTCAAATAACAGTAGCCTCCGGGACCGGGTTATCTTTCGCTCCATTGTCCTGGGGTTTTTAAATTTGTTGAAACTGGCAGGACTTGTTGCGTCATATCATCGTAGCCGCCGAGTCTCAAGGTGACTTGAAGAGTTGGCTTGAGATTCTCCATATTTGACCGTCATATAAACCGGCATAACTTGTATATCATTGGTGTTGATAGCATGATGTGAATCCACAGAAGGTTGAGGTGACTGCAGCGGGTTATAAATGATCCCGTATGAGCCGTGTCAGCAACTCGGCCAATGGTTCCTTCCAACTGGCGATTTGAATTTAACCAAAACTGTAGTGGCGGTGACTTGTGCGCCTGCCCATTGAGCCACCCAGTGCAGACGGCGGTTGATAGTATATGATAATTTGCCTCCAATTTGAAAGAAAGTCGGGCTACCCAAGCTGTGACTTGCTCATGCAGACATGTGCGGCCTGGTATGTTAATGTAGACCAGGCCGTGAGAGACGGATGGCAAGGACGACCGCATCATCAGAAGCGGTTTAGACAGATGAACCGGACACGGCGTTGTAAGCCGGCGCGGACGGGAGAGTATGTGAACTTGTGTTTTGGTAACGAACAAAGTCCATTTTTTCACAAATTCTGGCCTGATAGCCCCCGAGGCTTGAGGCGAATCGAGGAGTCGTCTTCAAGCTCTTTGTTCCTGAAATAAAACACATGAATGCATTACACCGTTCGAGATATATACAACAAAATTAAATAATAATTTTGATGACTTTGTCAACTTGTGTTCAAGTTGTTAATCGTTTGACTCGACTAAGTAGGCTCACGCGTGGAATTTTTTCGTGGAATATGACATGTTCAAGGTCGACAAGGTCCATGATAAGCATCAGAGTCGATTGACAATACCATACCCACTACTTGGTCGGTTACGAGTTGCATCTGACTTAGTAAAGAACGAACATAAAATTATTTCGCTGATACGTAGGGCACCCATGTTTGAACTGTGCATCGTGGTAAATAGTCCTCTTTGGTAACCTTACGACTCAACTTTATGAGAAGAAATGATAGCCCCCAAGATTAACTCAAAGGTGCCGGATATATTTAATTGGCTGGAAAAAATGAAATTTAAATGTAAAAGTGACAGCTTGTTTTTATGATGTGGCATAAGCCGGCGAAGTCGGAGATGGTCCAGCGGGAGTCGTAAGCCGGTGCGAACGGGCAAGTTGTCCTCCTCATTGTAAACCGGCGCGGACGCGTGAACCGGTCGCGAGAGCAGACGGGCGAGTCGTCCGTGGCGTTGTAAGCCGGTGCGGACGCGCGAGTCAATCACAGGCGCAGTCCTGGCTAGTTTACGTAGACCGGGCCGTACGGGCGGCAGCTTGTGCCCACCTGTTGACTAGTAAGCGGTCGCAGATGCCGTTGCATGATGATGATGCTGCACACTCCATGGATACGGCATTACACCATCTTTATGATGAATCATTGTCCTGCACATAAAAGTGTACATACCAAAGTGATTGTTTTTTTTTGACAAAAAACAATATGCGCTTAATAAAATAATCTTAGATGGATATCACCTGATATTGTTTTAGACGATAGCCGAGCCGTTCCATGAATAATTTCCAATACATGCAACGATAATTCAGCCAATCTCTTCTGTGCTTGAAAAAAAATGTCCGGCGACTCAATATGGCCCTGGCGGCTCAGCACGGCCGTGGCGGGTTCTGCGCGGGTAGGCTCAGAAACTGCAGCGGCAGCGCATTTGAGGCGGCGGCGGCGGCTTGCAATGGCGCGCGGTGGTTTACCAATACCTCGGACTTGGTGACAGCGGGACGGACCCACCCAGGGGCGAGGAGAGGCCACGGTTACTCAGCAGGGTGACGGCTCATGATGCAGTAGCGGAAGGCCGGGTTGTGACAGGCAGGCGGATCACAGCAGCTGCAGAAGTGACATATCCGCGCTGGTCGATCAGCTTTGGCGATTGGAAATAGCGAACCAGCCTAGTCCTTTACGTGAGATGAATTTTTAGGCAATAAGGCCAGACGGTTCAGAGGCCGATGGCGACTTGAATCAGGCACAAAGCCGGACGGTGATGGCGACTTGAGGCGGAGCCAGGCGAGGCCAGCTTGGCCCAGCAGCCACGGCATTTTAACGAGGCAGCTTGGAGGTGAAGGCGAGGCCGGCTTGGTGTAGCTGCGGCTGACGAGGCAAAACGGGACAGCAGCGGCAGCTTGCAGCCGCGAGGCGCAGGCCAAGACCCAGCTTGGTATCGCCACCAGCAGCTTGCAGCAGAGGCAGGGGTGAGTCAACGACGGAGCCCGAGTTTGCGGAGACGTCCGTTTTCGGGTTGTAGCTGGATTCATTGGCTTACGTCTGTGTCCTCTTCCCAGTCGCGGTCTTCTTTCCTCTTCTTATTTTGGTAATTGAAAAATCAATGCTACCAAGAACTCCACGTACTAGTACTATTTGCTTGTTGGACAGATTACTCTTCCTCAAAATCCGAGCTTTTACGTGGATAATACTCAAATACTCAGCGAATCTTTTTACACAACGGAAATGTTAACGCCCACACGTGTGGGCATTTGCACATCGCCCACACGCCTCCATCACCACTCATTTCGCCACGTATGAATAGATGACATCAACATAATTTTTGTTGGTTTTCGGCTTAAAAATGTTGTATCTCCTAAATAAAAAAGCGAACTAAAAATCCGTTTTCACCATTAAATCCGTCTCGATGAGATCTTCAAAACTAGACCCCATGTTGATATGTTTCGACGAAATTTTTTTTTGCCAGAGTTGCCACGATGTTTACACTGCAGTTGCCATAGGGCTTAAACTAAAGTTGCCATGTGGCAATTTTAGTTTGTAGATCATGGCAATTTTAGTATTTTGATGATGGCAACTCCAGTACTTTGACCATGAAAATTATTTTTTGTATGAACCATGGCAATTTTACGTGCATGTATCATGGCAATTTTAGTTTATGGTTCATGGCAAGTCTAGTTTCTTAATTCCCCATTTTATAAATGTCAAAATTTACTTTTAAATGTAGAAGAAAATAGCTGAAACATATCATGGCAACTTCAGTGTAAACATCATGGCAATTCATATGCAATAGACATGGCAACTTTTAATCCAATTTTTTTTCATCAAAACATATTAACATGGGATCTAGTTTAGAAGATCTCATCGCGAGGGATTTAATGGTGAAAACGGATTTTCAATCGGATTTTTCGTTTAAGAGATAAAATATTTTAAAAACTGAAAATCCAGAAAGATTCTTGCATGCATGTATGCGATGACGTGGCAATCTGTTTACATTAGAGACGTGTGGTGCGTCTCCCTTCCTGCCACACGTGTGGCAGTTAGCGCGACCCTTACACAAACTGTAGCCGCAGAGCAGCATTGCAATCACATTGCCTCAGGGTTTGTCCTGGGTCTTTAATACGCGCGTGTTGATGCAGATTGATCTGTCATGGCGTATGGCGTCTACAGTCTGATTCCTGTCGGCCTCGGCGACCGGCAATTATAGCAGCGAAAAATTAACCTTCTACGGATTCGACGGATCCCCTTGGACTCAAAACTTGTTCACGTCGGCCTTGGTTGCCACCGAAGTTATTTCTTTGACCTTTCAATTTGATTGACGAACTCGTAGTCGATGTACTTTCACGCCGGTTCTTCCAGATCTGGCCGATCGCGAATTTCTCGATCCTTTAAGAGATCCCTCCAAGAACTCATCACCACCGTGCGCAGGCCCCACGGTGGGCGCCAACTGTCGTGGATTTGTCACGGCAGATGTCCTTAGTGTCAGGACTTAGTCGCGAGGCCAACGCATCTATGTGGTAGCTTGAGAGGGGTTGAGCGGAATCGAGAGACGCAACACACAAGATGAGGATTTAGACAGCTTCGGGCCCCGGGAAACATCATCCGGTAAAAACCCTACATGCTGTTTGAGGCTAGGTCTCATTATCATCATGAGAGAGTCGCCGTAAACCGGCTCTCCTCTAATTGTGTCTAGCCCTAGGGTTGTTTCTTCTTGCTTGTAACTTGTCCCTCTTTGGGGAGCCCTGCCCCTCCTTATATATGTTGAAGGAGCGGTTTACATGTGGAGTCCTATTAGGATTAGGACTATTCTATCTCTAATACAAACCGGATACAAGTCCCGGTCTTAACTCCTTGTAAGGCAAATATTCCTTTCCTCTTAAACCGGCCCACCATAGTTGAACCGGCCTTCATGAACCGCCCGTTGGGCCACCGGGTCTTGTTGCTCCTCTGGCCCGCCTGCCGGAATACCAATGAGCTGTAAACCGTCTGGTCTGTGCAGGTCGCCGGTGAATCGCCAAGTCCAACCGGTTTATCCTTCCGGCCGGTTTACGCCGCGGGGCATATCCCCGACAGGGGTCCTTCCCACACGACCCATAAACCGTCAGGGAAACGGAGCGTTAATGCATACAGTTGTCCCTATATAACCTTTTCCGATATCTCGAATATCCCAAACGCTTCATCTTTGCTACTCGTTTGTGCTCGCATTCCCATCACAGTCGGAGTTTTGCGATTTTACATAAAAGGAAGCAGATTCCATGCACGGGGGTTTTCTAGGCACGTACCAAACTGGCTCTACGTTTATGATGCCTGGCACGTCACAAACAGTTCATGATTATAAACTGTGTACAATAGGTAGACAATCATACCCATTTAGTTTTCCCGCACCGTATGTGATAGTGTCTGACATCACACATGCTTTCCAAACGGCAACTGTGTGCATTATTACACAGGTTTCCTCTCCGTGAACCGTGTCAGATTAGGATGTATATCGCACACGCTGTGCTTTATTAATCATGTGCGCCATAATGACCCGCACACCGTAATTTCGCCCTAATTTAATTGCTGCTATTTAAAATTGTACCTAATTTAAACTTGAAAGTAGACTATAGCTTTATTCATATCCATCAGGTTCAAACAACCAATGCATTATTCGATTCACAGGTACATATGTTTAAGAATTACATAAGCACCAAATAAAGAATGATGAACTAGGATTCTATACTTGCACTATTACAGATGGTAAAGAAAGAGGCGACAGACAGTTTGGTTGCTGAACAAGGTGAAGCGGAATGGCCCTATTGTGCTCTCCTAGATGCAGAAGGCACGCACGACTCTAGTCCAACCCCTTGTGATGGCCGGCCGCCAATCATGTAGTTTGAGAGGTAATCTTGAGTAAAGAGCTTCAGGATCCACTACAAAGGAAAAAAGATTCAGAAATTGTCATCTAACATAACTCATTACAAGCAGTAAAAAGAAGGCTACATGGTTCTTACTTACCATCCTGTAGTTCACTGTTGTCTTGCAAAAAGTGTAAACAAATAGTTCGATTGACATCTTTTGACCCATTTTAATAACAATCTTTATCAGTTTCCTCACTTGATGCTGGTTCATGAATATCTCATTGCCCCATACGCAGAAAGGGGCGAAGTGTGGATCTTTGGCAATGACATATGTACCTAAAAGCACCAAGTTGTTATTAGAAGCTAAACAACAATTGCAAAATGATGTAGTACAACACTCCCTCCATCCCATTATATAAGATTTTATTGCATGTATATCTAGACATCATCAGAACATTAAGGTAACACTCTTCCTTGTTGCTATGTAGCCTGGGATTGCATATTTAGTCATTCAGTACAATGCATGTCGCTATGTAGCCTAAGATATATTAAATATGGCCCTAGTTAACCTACTGATAAATGGGTTACAGATATATTCAGTGAAATGTCTGATTAGGCGATTAATCCCTTATCAGCCCCCAGGCTATATGGTACCATCTACCGATATCCTGAACAGTGTGTACGTATAAGCAATGCGATGAAACTAACCATGATGGAAAACAACATTGTTCTCAATATTGTCCTGTATGAGTACATATAAAGGCATGTTAAGCACAACAGGCTAAACATCAACCAAATATATCCATGGTAGACAACATAATCTACAAATCATAGCTTCTGTGTGCAGGCTTAAGCATGCTAGTTAAGCAAAACAAGAAGTGGAAAGGTGTGTTAACTGCATTAGGCTTAACATTTAAAAAACAAGCAAATAGTCATTCAAACTGGTATTGTGCAGGTCTAAAGTACACTAGTTATTGTTGAAAAAATGAAAAGGCATGTTAACTGCAATATCCTTAACAACAACCAAATATCATAATTCATAGTGGTATTGTTGATACTGTTATTGATGAAATTGAACTGGACGGCAAATAGTTGCACATATAGAGTATCACATTATGAAGAACTGAAATAAACAAGGCATAAGGCCATCTCTAGCCGATCCTTTAGAAGTTAAAGGACTTAAACCCTTAGTGGATATATATATATATATATATATATATATATATATATATATATATATATATATAGGACAAATTTTTCCTACTACCGGGTGTAGTTACACCCATTTTTATTTTGTACGTTTTAGGTAGTATCTACCATACCGAAGTGTATGTATGCGTAGTATATAGTATGTAAGAATATTTAGGTAGTATATATACTATTTTTTAGGTAATATGTAGTATATTTTTAGCATACTTCTTTTTACGTACAAATATGTATGTATTTTCACAAATAAGATAAAAACATGGGCTCACATGCAATTTTTTCACATAGCTCGATTTGGAGTATCTTAGATATAGTATATAAACATATTAAAAATGATAAAGTAGTATATATACTACCACATAGTACTATATGAGAAATGGGTGTAGCTACACCCGGTAGTAGGATGCATTTTCCCTATATATATATATATATATATATATATATATATATATATATATATATATATATATATATATATATATAAACACTATTCTGATCACGGGATCAGAATAATATTCTGATCACAATCTGAACTGCCTGAGTAACGCGCTTGAACTTCCCGCTGTACTGGGTTGAACTTCAGCTAAAAAGTGTCCAAATGGGGCTTGCAATATACCGTTGGAAAGCTATGGACACCAATATCATGATCCAAGTTAAATTTTTGGCAAAATGTAAGCGGTTTAAGAGCAGTTTTGAAAACCGTTTTTTCTTCATACAAAAAACGTGAATCGTATTTTTGATCGCATTTCTAAACCGTTTATCGGAATGAGGTAAATAATATAGCGTTGGAAAGCTGATGCAAAACCGCTCCTTCAACATGTTGAAAGTTTTTTCTAATTCCCTATGGATAAAGAGTAATTTTGAAAATCATAAAATTTCACAAACCGAACAGCCGAGTTCGTATTTTCATTGTAATTTCTAAACGGCTAATCCATTTGAGGCAAATGATATGGCATTGGAAAGCTTGTGAAAATGCGCTACTTTTTCATGTTAAAAGTTTTTTCTAATTTGGAACGGTTTAAAAGTAATTAAGAAAACGGTACAAGTTCCACCGAGTTTGTATTTTTGAGATAATGTTTTAACCGTATGGCCGACTGCAACAAATAATACGGCGTTGGAAAGCTTGAGGAAATGCGAAACTGTTTTGAATATATTGTTTCTCCTAATTCCTTATAGTTTTAAATCAAATTGGAAAACGGCTAAAAATGTATTTTTGGTATAATTTCTACATACTTTATCAAAATGGGGCAAATAATATACCGCTGAAAAGCTACGGAAAATGCGAAACTTTTTCATGTTGATGATTTTCTCTGATTCCTAGCCGTTTTCAAGTAATTGCGAAAATGGCGAGATCATTCGTTCTGCCTTTATCGCGAAACTTATTCTTCGAACATGCGTCACGTGAAGAACCTAAACTTCTCGGCACGTGTACTTGAACTTCACTCTGTTTTTCACGTGCTTTTTTTGCTCGTATATCTCTATCCACTGCTCCTAGCTCTCCATCCACTCACCGGAATTGAGCAAGTGATATACCGATGGAAAGCTGTTGTAAACACACAACTTTCCCGTGTTGATCATTTTTTCATACTCGCGATGATTTTAAAGTTTTTCATCTGAAATTCATTCAGCGTAGTAGTTGAACTTCATGCTGTTTTCATGTTGAACTTCTGTGACGTATTTTTGTTTGTACACGCGCCTGAACTTCTCTCTGTACGAACCCAACCTTCGGGCTATCTTCGCAACCGTGCCTTCTACCGCGAGTTTTTCTGGTTAGTCGTGTTCCATGTGATGTAAGTGTAATATTCAAACGATTTTTAGCAACTAAATACTCGTTTTAGATAGGAATCTCGCTCATAGGCGGATTTTGCACTCGGGTCGTGAAGAACTCGCGTTTTTTGCGATTTTACTGCCTGAGTTGTTCGACCTGAACTTTCCCCTGTGCTAGGTTGAACTTCCCACAACATTGCCCAAATAGGGCTTGCTATATACCGTTGGAAAGCTATGGACACGAGTATCATGACCTAAGTTAAATTTTTCGCAAAATGTAAGCGGTTTAAGAGCAGTTTTGAAAACCGTTTTTTCTTCACACAAAAAACGTGAATCATAATTTCGATCGCATTTCTAAACCGTGTATCGGAATGAGGCAAGTAATATGGCTTTGGAAAGCTGCTGCAAAACCGCTCCTTCCACATGTTGAAAGTTTTCTCTAATTCCCTACGGTTAAAGAGTAATTTAGAAAATCATAAAATTTCACAAACCGAACAGCCGAGTTCGTATTTGCGATGTCATTTCTAAATGGTTAAACCAATTGAGGCACATGATATGGCGTTGGAAAGCTTATGAAAATGCGCTACTTTTTCATGTAGAAAGTTTTTTCTAATTTTGAACGGTTTAAAAGTGATTTAGAAAATAGTACAAGTTTCACCGAGTTCGTATTTTCAATCTATTTTTTTAACCCTATGTCCGAATGCAACAAATGATATGGAGTTGGAAAGCTTGAGGAAATGCAAAACTTTTTGGTATATATTATTTCTCCCAATTCCTTACTGTTTTATGTCAGTTTTCAAAATGGCTAAAAATGTATTTTCGCTGTAATTTCCACAAACTTTATCGGGATGGGGCAAATAATATACCATTGAAATGCTAAAGAAAATGCGAAACTTTTTCATGTTGATGGTTTTCAGTGATTCCCTGCTGTTTTCAAGTAATTTGGAAAATGTCGAGATCATTTGTTCTGCCTTTATCGCGAAACAGATTCGTGAAAAATGCATCGCGTGAAGTACCTGAACTTCTCGGTATGAAACCTTGAACTTCACTCTGTTTTTTCACGTGTTTTTTTGCCCGTGGCTCTCCATCCACGCAACGGAACACTCACCGGAATTGAGCAAGTGATATACCGATGGAAAGCTGCTGTAGACACGCAACTTTCCCGTGTTGATCACGTTTTCATACTCGCAACGGTTTTAAAAGTATTTCATTTGAAATTCATTCCGTGTAGTAGTTGAACTTCCAGCAGTTTTCACGTTGAACTTCCGTGACGTATTTTCGTTTTGTAATTTTCTCATACATTCGTCAATGTCACACAAATGATATTCCTTTTGTACAAATCTCTCGCACAATATTTTTTTGAACTTTCTCCGATGAAGGACTTGAACTTACACAAATGATTTCCTACCGTTTTGAAGTAATTAGAAAATGACGAGATCATGATTTCTGCCTTCATCGCGAATGGAAATACACTGTGTGAAGTAGTTAAACTTCTCGTGCATGTCTGTTCGAACTTCACACTGGTTTTAACATGTTGTTTTTTGCTTTGCGTGAAGTAGTTGAACTTCTAGGACGGTCTGTTCGAACTTCACTTTGTTTTTGACGTGCTGATTTTTTACGTCGTGTTTTTTGCACTACGTGAAGTAATTGATCTTCTGGGGCATCTCTGTTTGAACTTCACCCTGTTTCACTTTTTTTGTATTCTTTCTTATATGAATACACACCATGTAGGATGTGTACTTCCGGTTGTTATCACTTTGAACTTCTCTCTGGTTTGAGAGAATTATTTTAAAACACAAAAAATAACATATTTTTTATGTATTTTGGACATCTAAACACACGGTGAACCTCTCTCAGAAGAATTTTTCAACTTTTCCTCGCTGAGCACTTGAACTTCTAGCAACCATTTTTTCGTTTATGAGTTGTTTTTAAAAGTGTAAAAAATGGTGTTGTGTTTTTTATTTTTTGAGACAGGTAAATCCTATGTTTTAATAAACTCCGAACTTCTCTGTTATTTCAATTTGAACTTCACCTTTTTATATTTTAGTAAAGAATTGTATTCTATTTTTATATGGAAAAAGTCGAACATGGAAATACGAGTTGAACCTCTCTCGCAAGAATTTTTGAACTTCCCCGGAAAGAGCACTTGAACTTCTTTCAGCAAACCTTTTAAGCTTTTAATTTTCTATATTTTTAGTCTCACCTGAAATGCACTCTCTGCAGTACTTGGACTTCTCGTCGTTTTCACTATGAACTTATGTCACATTTTTGTGTGTATGTCGAATTACATGGAACTAGCTGGGTGGCCCGCGCATTTGCGCAGCTAGATTTACTATATTTTTGTCCTTGCTTCTCTACAGGTTTGATGTAAATCGACTGTCAACTTATATTCAATTTTTTTCTTGACCAAATTAGCATTGTTATATCCTTTAAAATTTAAAAACATATCATGGTTAAGACTTTATCGCCTTTGTGTTTCAAATCAATCTTTGTCCACCAAAATTTAGGCATTTTTCTCCAAGAAATAAATATAAACCCTTCCTCCACCTGAAGCTAGCCATATATTGTAATGAAGCTTTTGAATTAGTCTAATGCTTTGCTTATAAATGCTTCCAAGCATTCCCGTCTTTCGGTTATTCATCTGAAGTAATGTAACCTCCGGCTTATACCATCTAAAGTTACATAAACGTTTTCTCCCACTCACTACCGTGATAGGTTCGCATCTTTGATGGTGCCAACGTCATGTTGTTGAGACTCATTTTACACATCATGATCTTTATTCGGTGTCGCCAAAAACTTTTTATCTTTCTAACTGAGCCCATCATGACTTTCGTTGACATATATGAGTATTTGTTCGTGCTTCAAAATGATTTAGTAAAAATACTCTGTTGTCACCCACTCTGAGCATAGCTTGTTATTTGTAGCATGCAATGTTCCTTCCGTTGACTTCCTTTATAGGAAAACTAAAGCAACTTAATTATTGACCGTTTTGGTGATCCTATTCTTTAGGTGTGAAGTTTTAGTCATAGATTTATTATCTCTTTGTGAAGGACACAGAATGAGATTGTCTCAGCGTCGAACCCTCTCGAAGTAGGGGATATTGGTTGACTATTAGGCACACACAAAAAATGTATAGAGTGAAGAAACTGCAGGCGAAATACATTATTCGAGAACCCATTTAACATTCTTTGTGGGCACATAAATTATAATTTTATTTCATTCATTGCGATTTTTTGTAGGGACTAAAACATCAGGATTTTGCATTAAAAACATTCGAAATAGGAAATGGTTCTAGAGATGAGGTGCATCCTGAGGAAACATTGTCTAGTTTGTTGGAAATCACTCGTTCAAATTTATTAGTTCATTACAAAAGAATTTGTATATGTGATATGAATAGACTGTTTTTTAGTATTCCCTTTCTCTTGGGCTATACTCATCACTCGCACACATAGAGGATTGGCCTCGCTATGCCCGTTCCGTTTGGTGTCATTCATTGAGTGGTACAGCAAACATGGTTATACTATTCCCATGCAACCGTGGGTATATATTGCGCATTCATGAATATATCTGCTTTTTGGTTAGTTTGTACTTCTTTTTCCCTATAGTCTAATCCGGCCATGCATGCATGTTAATTTATCCTTTGTCTAGCATACATCCTGCGTATAGAGACGATCCTACTAATATGCGTATACCTGGCCGCTTGGTGTACGCTGCTGCTTCAATGGGGCATGCCGATTCATCACTGCTGTAAGCCTCCGGCGACCGGCCATGATGTGCTGATGTATCTTCGTGTAATATAGTGCAGTTTTGGATGGCCAGCTGAAAGTACGTAGAGAAGAATATATGTTTCATTAGATGGATCGATGCCTGAGTAGCACCTATATAAGTCAATTCACGGCTGATGTTGCGTCCTAATCGGATTAAAATATATTGCGCCATGTGAGTCCACCATGCAATTTATGGCTGTGTTTTTTTTGTGAGGGGCAATTCATGGCTGGAATTTATGGCTGTTTTTTTTTTGTGAGGGGCAATTCATGGCTGGCGTGCTGCCCGTTCTGAAGGAGTCCAATAGAGTTACGTTTGTGTACTAATTGGATTAGAATAATGCTTGTGCCATGAGGTCTGTCACGATTTTCTAAAATTCATTTTTCTCTTGTGTTTTTTTCTTTCCAAAGACATGTTAGAACTTTTTGGACGTAACACGTGACATGTCTAGTTATTTGTACATGGTAATATTTGTATGTAACGCTATATTTTTAAATCTTAACCGTTAATTTTTAATATAGACGGTCAAGATAATTTAATCTGTGTGGACGAACATGATGGCTTGTTTGACTTCTGTATTATGTATATAATAGATTGAAAGTCGGACATCATTTTCTAGCCATTTTAAAACATGTAATTGGAGGTCGGACGTCCCGCAACATAAAATCTGAACCGTGCACGAACGTGCACGTGAACTTCTTGCAACAAATCTGATGAGTTTATAGACATTGAACGATCTATCTTTTTTATTTGAACTTCATTGTGTATTTTAGAAATGTAGAAATTGGAGGTTTTTTAGAAACATCAAACATCTTCCTTATTTGAAATTGAACTTATTGATTTTATTCTTTAGTAACTAGAAAAGTCCAAATTTTCAAATATAATATCAAACTGCTCCCCTTTTTCCAATTGAACTTCTTGGTTTTATTCATTAACTAACGAGAAGACCTGAGTTTTTTATATACATTGATCTGCTCCGTTTTTTAAATTGAACTTCTTGGTTATAATCTTTAGTATTGGGGAAAATCTAAGATTTATATAAATATCAAACAACTTCATTTTTTAATTAGGACTTCTTGGTGTTATTTTCATTAGTAAGGGGAAAGTCCTAGTTATGTAATAAACATTGAACCTCTCACTTCTTTAAATCAAACTTCCGGATCTTAAAAAAACACGGACAAATGGCTCTTGGTTTTTTGATTTGATATTCTTGGTTTTGGAATAAACATTTTGAACTTCGATATTATTTAAATTTGAATTTCTCCAATTTTTTAGTAAAATGTAGAAACACCATTTTTTATAAACTTTTTGAACTTCTCCATTTTTTATTTTTGAACTTCTTGGTTTATTCTATAGTAATGGGGAAAATTACATGTTTGTAAGAAACACTATACCACCCTATTATTTGAATTTGAATTTCAAGGTATTTTCTAGAAATGGTTAAACTTACAAAACAAAATTATGGTTTTTTCCACCTGTCTACGAACTTATGTTATATCTTGTGTTGTTTCTGTCTCGTGACTTTTTTAGGGATTTTTTGCTGTCGGTGAAATGGCCTATGCGGTCCTTTTTTTCATTGATGAATTTCTTCAGTATGTGGTACACGTGAACTTATGAATTTCTGAAACATGAACTTCGCATGCTATTGAAATTCAAGAAATTACACACAACAATACACATACACTTCGGGTGCTACATGGACAAAGTTGTATTAAAATCATACACATCAGATCACACACCGAGCAAACACACGGGGGGGGGGGGGGGGGGGGGGGGTACCACACAGCAAGTACGCGTGCTACAATGCACACACACGCGCGCGCACATTCAAGCAGTCATACAACACCAAGAACGCACGCACCAAAAGACACTAACGCAAGCCCGTAAGTGGCATTTGGGTTGGCCCATAATCCTCCATCACGCTGATGCGCATGGTCCTTCGGCTCTCTGCTCCATAGTTGAACTTCAGCTGCGCACGCGCATACATGGATCCATCAAGAGTCAACGCAATCTTCAGTTAATTTCTTCAAATGTTTGTTCTCCAGCGCATGGCCTCCATCAATTTTGATCATTAATTTGGCATGGAACCACAAAGCCACAACTTTTCTTTTGTTCTGCAAAACGCAAGTGCAAAAGCTTGCCAACATTGATGTCCAGAGAGTGTCGGTGTTCCAGAAAATACACTTTAACATACTTTTGACCTTCTCGAACATTTCTTTTAACCTTCAGCTATTTTTCTTTATTCCAATATAAGTGAGCCAACTTGACAATAACGTATAATGCTCATTTCTTGTAGCTGAACCAACGCATCTGGCAAAGCCCACCTGCAACAATTGCCAATTTTTAAGAGGATAAACACAAACAAATGTGATGCAACTGGAGTTTTTGCCGTAGAGAGTTGAGTTCTGCTGTAGACACTGTAGACACAAAGACACATCAGCTGGGCATTGGTGGTTTCAAGGAGTTGAGTGTGCTTTGCACTAAAATACAAAACTACACAAAACAGTTTCTGTTGAGGCATTAACAAAGACACTTTGAAGTGCATCTTACAGTGCCATTGCTCCTCGCTGGCTGCCGCCTCACCACTGCTACACCACCCACCTTTTGGTCCCTAGAAATGTTCAGAGAGAAGCACACTTGTAGCCTGAAAATGAGCAAGCGCACAAAAATATTCAGAGAGAAAAATGTTCGGAGACAATGAACAGCCATAGTCTGAACACATTTAGATGAATGTTCATAGAAAAATACCATCGCCGGTCTTCTTCTCTATCGGCAGCAGTAGAATGCACAAATTAAATAAAGCATAAGTGAAAAACTAGTTGTTCCCGTAGCCTCCATGGCCCGTCCATGGAGCTCCTGCGCACGCATTCCAGTAGTTGGTAGTGGGAGGAGCCGCGAGCCAAGCGAGGCGACAGACTTCTTGTGTGGAGGGAGAAAGCTATGATGGTAGTTTCCCGGGCGAGTGGCAGGGCACGGTGGCGTAGCGGACGGCGCACTGGCCGCACAGTGGCATTGGACTGCCGAGAAACTTCACCACTGCCTCCCGACTCTGGTCTAACAGCGCCGGCGACCTTGGATTGCAAGGATGGCGTGCCTCAAAATCACGTACCGGTGACATCGGGGGATCCACCGGGTCACGCGCCAGAGCTTGATTGCAGCAGGCGACGCCAGGATGAGTCTTGGGGGCGCGGCGACCGGATCTGAGGGCCGGAGGCAGCGCAGCAGCCGGACCCAGAGGCGGGGGTGGTGTGGCAGGGGTGCGGGATCCTGGTGGTGGGTGGCGGCGCACGTCGTTGGGGCTGGAGGATCCAGCAGAGGGAGGGGCGCCACCGCGCTCGCCGAGGCTATTGAGAAGATGGTCGGTGGTGGCCGGTGTGGTGGTGGCGGAGGCGAGGTCCTGGCGGAGGCGGGGTGCAGCCGCAGCGGTGGTAGCTAGGTCGTGACGGCGCGCGACGGTGGGAGGTCTGGGAGATAGCGCGGTGGCAGGGATTCCGGGAGGCCGCACTATGGCGGGTGTCCCGACGGGTCGCGCGGCGGCGGGGTGGTCCGGGCGGCGATGGGATCAGGGGATCAGGAAAGGTGGTGTGGTGGATCGAACAATTCCTGGTTGTGGTGTTTTCTTTTTCTTTTCTTTTCTTTTCTTCGCTGTCGGTTCTGGGAGTTCAGGAAAGTCTCCGTGTCTCCTTATATGGGCGAACTGTCATCAGAATAACTATTCAGAATAGTGTTGTCCTATATATATATACTCCAGCAATTTTTGGCTGTTTCTAGTCGAACCCCTAAACTTAATGTTGTAAACTTCAATTTGATCAAGTTCAAAGCAGGTTCAACCGAAAGTAGCATACATTCAAACATAAACATATTAAGTTTTTATAACCGAACATAAAACATAAATTTAACCTAAGCTAAACTACTTTCTGTCGAAGTGGAGGTTGAGCCAATCCTTCCTCGTCAGGTACGGTGTGCCGCGAGCCGGGTTCGGGCCGGTTGTCGGTGTCAAAACCGGCGAATCTCGGGTAGGGGGTCCCGAACTGTGCGTCTAAGGCTAATGGTAACAGGAGGCGAGGGACACATTGTTTACCCAGGTTCGGGCCCTCTCTATGGAGGTAATACCCTACTTCCTGCTGGATCGATCTTGATGATATGAGTATTACAAGAGTTGATCTACCACGAGATTATAAAGGCTAAACCCTAGAAGCTAGCCTATGATTATGATTGTTGCTGTCCTACGGACCAAACCCTCCGGTTTATATAGACACCGGAGGGGCTAGGGTTACAATAGAGGCGGTTGCAGAGAGGGAAATCTACATATCCGATTTGCCAAGCTTGCCTTCCACGCAAAGGAGAGTCCCACTCGGACACGGGACGAAGTCTTCAGTCTTGTATCTTCATAGTCCAACAGTCCGGCATAAGCATATAGTCCGGCTGTCCGAGGACCCCCTATTCCTGGACTCCCTCATTAGCCCCTGAACCAGGATTCAATGACGACGAGTCCAGCGCGCATATTGTCTTCGGCATTGCAAGGCGGGTTCCTTCTTCGAATACTCCAAAGAAGATCTTGAACACACGAATCGTGTCCGGCTCTGCAAAACTAATTCCACATACCACCGTAGAGAGCACAATATTCTACGAATCTAATCTGCTGACAACTTTTCCATAGTGTGACATCACGCCATGGTCCGGTATTTATTCAAACCGTTTTTCCCAACCTGGCATTGCACGTCTTGCGAGGCGGTTTTATTGGCACGTCATGTCGAAGCAGAGATCGTGTTCCCCTTATCACGGAATTCTCATCAATACGGGCGTGGGTAACGCAACCGTGCCGTTAGTATGACTCCTTTGTTTAGGCAAGTTCCAAACGGCCGCGTGGAGGACACTTGATATTCTTCCTCTATATAAAGAGGTCAAGACCTGCCCTTTTCTTTCCACGCCTGATCCTTCCCTTCTCCTACCTCGTGTTCCAAGACCCAAGGTTCAGTCCACTCTCTCCGGACCTACAACCATGTCCGGATCCAACCCTCAAGGCCGGTGGATGGCCTCTTCTATCACAGAGGAGGACATCGAGAAGCTTAGGGAGGCTAGGTATCTGACCGCCAAAATCCTTCACAGGCTTCCTGCTCAAGGGCAGGTTATCCCTACTCCCGAACCCAATGAGAGCGTCGTATTCATCAACCACTTCCTCCGAGGGCTAGGGTTCGGTCTTCATCCCTTCGTTAGAGGGCTCGTGTTCTATTACGGGCTAGATTTTCATGATCTAGCTCCGGATTCCTTCCTTCGCATCTCGTCGTTTATTGTCGTGTGTGAGACCTTCCTCCGCATTACCCCACACTTCGGCTTATGGCTCAAGACCTTCAATGTGAAGCCGAAGATGATCGACGGGCGACACGTGGAGTGCGGAGGTGCTATAATAAGCAAAGGTGCTGACTCCTTGTGGCCAAAGGGTTCCTTCCCGGATGTGTCTGACCTATGGCAACAGGAGTGGTTTTACATCACAGCACCCCGAGGTACAAAGTGGGCAGCCGCCCCGGCCTTCCACTCTGCCCCTCCGCCACAGCTTGCATCATGGGTCAACAAGGGGCTGGACTGGGGACCGGTTAATGACGTGCTGACATTGCAAAGCCGCATCCAAGATCTCCTCAAGAGGGATATCAGTCTCACCAGAGTAATTCAAGTAATGTTAGTTCGTTGGGTCCTGCCATGCCAACGTTGATCTCTCCGTATGTGGGAGTTCAACCCGGAAGGATCGCGAAGCATTCAACATTTCTTCGGCATGACGCTCGAAGGGATGTATCGATTATTCTTCGGATCACGAATAAAGTGTCCGGACACAACAGAGGATGCGGGTCTCAACTGCAGCCGTCCAGATAGCCAAGTAAGTAACTCTGCGACCGAACATGTTGTTATTATATTTGCACAACATTATCCTGAAAAACCACCCTTGGCTAGGAGTGGATAAGAAAGGCGGAGAGTATCAGGTGTTCGGCCCCTCTTCCTGAAGGCTCGCCGAATCCTGTACTAACCAGGATGCTGGCTCACGCACCTTATCAAGTGCCACCAGGGGAGGACGAGGGGAGGAATAGGGAAGCCAAAAGCGGGCTTCATACTGGAGGTACATTACGCATCCTAACCGGGGGAATTAGTGCCCCCGTGTTGGAGGATGATCGGGGAGGAGAACCTAGAATCCCCTCTCCCCACGGGAAGAAAAGTACCACCCCTGAAGACTTGGAAACGGAGGTTTCCAAGCGAGAGAAGAAACCTTCACCAGGGGGCCCTGCCCCAGAGGGCATCCTTTCCGCACAGCGCCCACAAGGGGGCCAGCCGTCGACCGAGCCGTAAGTGAACAAAGGCACTTTAGTAAGCATGCGCCGCTCTTTTCCTGAGAACAACAACCGAGACATATGTTTTCCAGTCCGGCTCATAGCCCTTCCCCACAATGTTCATCTTCGGGGGATCTTCTTCCGAAGATGATGGAAAGCGAAACGCCTCCTCCTGCTTCCCCGCCTCATGAGGCAGACGACCTTGAGGTGTTGTCTCGGAGGATCTCTCCTGATCCGCAAAGGCCAGAAGGTAACTCTTCGGCCGCCCAAAGTCCGGAGTTCTCGGCTCCTAAGGAGACCAACAGAAAAAGCCCGGGATTGTCCGGTGTACGACCGGACACATTGATGGGTCTTCAAGAGCAAGCGGCTATCTCAGAGGCATATCGTACCTTAATGGGTACGGTGGTTGAGAGGATTTCACCCGCAAAAAGCGGGTTGAATGAAGCTTTTACTAGCCTGCTAAGAGGCTTTGAGGTACGCAAAGTGATATATATATATATATATGTATGTTTTTGACTCTACCGCACACGCAAGGTGTACTTTGTATAGATAGTAGCCCCTGAGACTCTGGTTGCCATCCAGACGAGGCGAGCAGAGGATCATAGTCTCAATAAATAATAGCGCTGCTTTTGTGCGCAGGCGGCTGCAGATCCGGCGGCTGACCGGACTGCTGAATTTGCCAAACTGAGGCGGCAACTTGATGTGGCAGATGCAGACATCACGCTTGTGAACAAGCGGCTTGACGAGGCATAGGGTATGTATATTTGGGTGGTCAGCAAATATTAATAAGAGCATGATGCTTAGGGCCTGTTTGGCGGCCCTCCGCGGAGTGGAGCCGGCGGAGTGGTCTTTTAGCAGCTCCGTGATTTATAACTGGATTGCCACTCCGCTCCGGCGCGGAGCCGCGAAGCGGAGGGAATCCGAATGCGCCCTTAGTATTTATAATATGCTTTAACTGCAGATGGAGCTGCCGCCGTGGAGACCCTTCGGGTGGAACTTGCCCGGGCCAAGGAGCAAGCCAGGAGAAGTGATGCGGCCGCCCTGAAGGCAGCCGAAGAATTAAAAGCAGAACAGGCTGCTCATCGCTAGAGCGAAGATAAAATAGCCAACATGGCTCTTGAGCTGCAAAATACTGCCAGCCAATATGAGCTCCTCGAAAGGGAAAGCCAAACGAAAACGGCTGATCTAAAGAAGGCCCTGGAAGCAGCAAAGGAAACTTGCTCTAAAATCAGAGTGGCGCGGGAGGAGCTTTGTGAAGCCGGTGATATCGCGGCTGGGAAGCCCTTTTTATTGCGAACGAAGTTCGGTGATCCGAAGTATGCCCCTCTTGATCAACTGTGGAGTTCTGCAGACGCATACTTGGATTTAGCAAAGAGTGCTGCTGATGCGACTGAGTATTTCAAAGATCAAAAAGATCATGTGGTGGAAAGATTGTTCTGGTCACAGTTCAGTAATCCAAGGCGTTCGCTGCTGTTGAATGAGCAAATGGCCGAGTGGGTCAAGCTCCATAGGTTGTCCGGGCTTGCCATGAAGGCTGTCGTGGATCATCTGTGGCCGAAGGAACCAAGTCCGGATAGTTATTTTGGTTTGGTGCAACGATTTATTCGTGTTGTGCCACATATCGACGCTGTCAAGAGGTCGGCGTGCATAGAGGGTGCACGGATGGCCCTTGCCCATGTTAAGACGTATTGGGCGAAGTTGGAGGCCACCGATATTGCAACCGGGGGTCCGCCCGGGGGCCAGAACTCGTCCGAGCACTATTTTGAAGAAGTCTTAGAGGGTGCCCGTTTAATAGAGGCTCAGTGCTCAAAGAATACCATGTTGCAGTGACATGTATCTTGATTGTAAAAACAATGGTTTTGATAATAAAGGCTATATTTATACTTTTGCCCGTAAAGTATTGTAGTGCCTCCTGTGCGGCCGCTTATGTATATATGTATATAACCTGAAAGTTTGCAGTCGCCGGCTTCAGCCCCCTCGCATATAATGCGGGGGTGTTCGGCAAAGCGCGTAATCACACTTGATCCAACGTCTTGGTCCGTTAAGGAGGTGGTAGCGCGGCGAACGAGGCAATCGGACTATATAGCTTTAACACTTTCACTTAGCCATAGGAGTTTGACGGTGGGGCTACTATATAGCCCCTGGTATGTCCGCGTTCATCCGAATACGGTGTGTGTACACACGTGACTGGGAAACCGGTCCTTCGTTAATGCAGAGGAATCGTGAGTCATTGAGTGGTTGACCAGTCTCTCGCTTTATGATGACAGTCAGTTTTCAGCTTTGTCTACTGAGGTGCTCATCCGGATGAACCAGGGCACAATCGCAGTAGTTCTCCCGGTGCCACCTTAGCCGATGGAGCGGAACATAAGGTAGCAAAACACGGGAGCCGGGCAAACCCAACTATTGACCAAAGACATGATTCGGAGCTGATGCATATAAGGCCAAACTCGCGACGCCGAACACTTCTGAAGGTATTCGGACTTTACAACATATATTGGGTTGAATACCGCCCTCGATAATGAGACCTGAATTTCCAGGTACATGCATTAATCTAGCATGACGAAAGAGCTTGCCAATAACGCCAATATCTCTCTTGGCTGTTTTAAGTGCTCGGAGGGTGTGAGGCAACTAGAGACAATAAAAAAAGGTTTACACAGGGTCTTAATCTAAAAAGAAGCCTTTGAACGGGGCCTTGCTGCATGTCTGCGTCTTTGTCTCCGTTGTGCCGTATCCTGGAATGGTGTAGCATGATGGTCATCTATAAAGAAAGGAAAAACCCAGGTGAATGAATCTGGTGTGACCATGCCAAAAGTTGGTTATTCTTAATGAACCATGATAATTCCATCTATTGTGTATTAATAGGTTCGAGCCGAACTATGGACCTTTTTACATGCGAGCAGCCCCTAGCACCACATATGGGGGGCATATCCGTTGACCAAGCTTAGGTTTATCTGGGTTGCTACAACTAGTGGTGCGCCGGACACGTCTAGCCATGTCCGTGGTCTCGAAGACCGATCTTTTATTCGGGTTGGAGAGGCTATCCAGTGGTTCGGCTGCTGGAGCCACCAAATATTCTTCCGCACGCAAGGAACGCTCTGTATTTCCGCTGATTGTGATGATGCCACGTGGACCGGGCATCTTAAGTTTAAGATAAGCGTAATGCGGTACTGCATTGAAACGAGCGAAGGCCGTTCTTCCGAGTAGTGCATGATAGCCGCTTCGGAATGGAGCGATGTCGAAGATTAGTTCTTCGCTTCAAAAGTTGTTGGGAGAACTGAATACAACCTCTAATGATAGAGAGCCCGTACAGTGGGCCTCTACGCCTGGTATTACTCCTTTAAAGGTAGTACTGCTTTGGCTGATTCTTGACGGGTCTATCGCCATCTTGTGGTCAGTGTCCTAATATATCAGATTAAGACTACTGCCGCCGTCCACGAGGACTCGGGTGAGATGGTATCCGTCAATTATTGGGTCGAGCACCAAGGTAGCTGAACCTCCATGCCGGATACTAGTCGGATGATCCCTACGATCGAAAGTGATCGGGCAGGCCAACCATGGGTTGAATTTGGGGGTGACGGGCTCTACATCGTATATGTCTCGGAGTGCATGTTTGCGCTTCCTCTTTGGTATGTGGGTGACGTAGATCATGTTCACTGTTTTAACCTCCGGTGGAATTTTTTTCTGTCCCCCTGTGTTCGGCTGGCGAGCTTCGTCCTCGTCTTCACTTGGCGGCTCCCTCCACTTGTGTTCGGCGTTTAGCTTGCCGGCCTGCTTAAAGACCCAACATTCTCTGTTGGTGTGATTTGCAGGTTTCTGGGGGGTGCCATGAATCTGACACGATCTGTCTAGAATTTTATTTAGGCTGGATGGTCCATCTCTGCTGCCTTTGAATGGCTTTTTCCGTTGACCGAGTCGAGAGCCCCTGAATCCGGCGTTTACCGCCGTGTTGTCTGGGTTGTCTTCATTATTTCGATGCTTGTTCTTATTGTGTCGCGGCTTCCCATTGAAATCCCTGATTTCGGATGTACCTGGGTCGCTGGAGCTGCTACGGGCCAACCACCTGTCCTCGCCCATGCAAAAGCGTCATGAGAGTTGTTAGGGCTGCCATTGTCCTTGGCTTTTCCTGGCCAAGGTGTCTGGCGAGCCATTCGTCCCGAACACTGTGTTTGAAAGCTGCTAAGGCTTCGGCATCCGGACAGTCGACAATTTGGTTCTTCTTGGTGAGAAATCTGTTCCAAAGCTTACGGGCTGACTCTCCGGGCTGTTGGATTATGTGACTTAAATCGTCTGCATCCGGAAAATTAGCCCTAAAAGTGTCATCGAGTTCCTCCCAACTTCCAATTGAGTTTTCGGGGAGGCTTTTCAACCAGTGCCGAGCTGGTCCTTTCAACTTGAGGGGCAAGTATTTGATGGCGTGGAGATCATCTCCGCGAGCCATATGGATGTGAAGAATAAAGTCCTCAATCCAGACTACAGGGTCTGTGGTTCCGTCGTATGCCTCGATGTTTACGGGTTTAAACCCCTCTGTAAATTCAAGATCCAGCATCTCATCGGTGAAGCACAGGGGGTGTGCGGCACCCTTGTATTTGGATGTGTCGTAGCTTGCGTCTGACGCATGTAGTGTTCGGTGGTGATTCTGAGCTGGTATTCAATCAGTATAATCGGTTTAGTGGCCGTGATCCTGCGTAGGAGCACGCTTCCTAGATCCATAGATGGACCTGTCCATACCGGCTCTTTTGTCCAGGTGCTCACGTAGATCATGTGCTGACTTGTGTGCGGCGTCATTAGCCACTCTGTCTCGGCCACGGGGTGGTCGGTCCGACAGATCGACCGTATTGTTCTTCGGCGGAATGGGCGCGATGGCCTCGTTGTCGAATTCGGGCAGCAGTTTGCGTTTTGGATAGCTCTTTGTGTGGCGATCACTGCTGTATATTTCGTCAGTGTCGAGCACTTTGTTCCATCTATGGTTGAGCGTATCCTCCGCAGCTTTAAGCCGTTGCTTCTGCTTCTTAAAGCTCCTCGCGGTGGCAATAAGCCTTATTTGGAGGTGCTCTTGTTCCAAATGCTTTTCCGTGATGATGTGTGCATCGTTGTCCGGACTGTTCTCCTCTCCGGAGACAGGTTTGTAAGTTTTGTCTTCGACATCGTTGTCATCGGACAGCGGCCCCGGTTTGTGTTTGCCGTCCCCTAGCTCGTCCTGCTCCATCTCTAGGTCTACGGGGTCGTCGTTACCTATAACGTCGTCCGAGGTATTACTCTTTCTTGTGCCGGTGCGGCTGTTTTTGCTATGGCGGGCTTTAGAGTGGCGCCGCTGACGTCGGTGCTTTGTTTGCTTCTCAAGGGGATTATCCTCCGTTGCGTCATCGCCATTGCCTTCTTTGGGTGTGTCCACCATGTATATATCATATGATGAGGTGGCTGTCCAGCGCCCTTGGGGCAGTGGTTCCCATTCTTCTCCGGCATCGTCGTCCATACCGTCGACGTCTTCGGAGTCAAAATCAAGCATGTCAGTTAAGTTGTCGACAGTGGCTATTAAGTGGGTGGTGGGTGGGTAACGAATTTCTTCGTCGTCCGCTTCCCACTCAAGCCGGACATAGTTCGGCCAAGAGTCTCCTGATAGGGAGAGAGATTTAAATGAGTTTAGCACGTCACCCAAGGGCGAGTGCTGAAAGATATCTGCGGAGCTAAACTCCATGATCGGTGCCCAGTCAGGTTTGGTGGGCATGGATGCGCATGGTTCGGAGCCCTTGGCAGGAAACGAGTCCGAGGGTCCGAAGACACAGACCCCTTGGAGGTGAGATCTGTGTTCGACTCTATCGCCGCTGAGTGTGCGACCTCCATGGCGGAGTCCATCCACCCGTCCTCGGATGGCATGATCTGCTCCGGAATTAAAGCTAGGACAGCTGCAGGTGCAATCTCTTGAACACCGTCCGATGACAAATCTAAGTCATGCTCATCGCGGCTGTAGGACGCACCTGTCGGGGGCTCGAATCCGTCGAAGATCAAGTCTCCGCGGATGTCAGCAGTGTAGTTCAAGCTTCCAAACCTGACCTGATGGCCAGGGGCGTAGCTATCGATCCGCTCCAGATGGCCAAGTGAGTTGTCCCGCAGTGCGAACCCGCCGAATACGAAGATCTGTCCAGGGAGGAAAACCTCACCCTGGATCACATCGCTGTAGGCGATTGAAGGGGGCCATCAAGCCTTATGGTGACGACACAGTGGAGCTCTTTATGAAAGCACCAATGTCGGTGTCAAAACTGGCGGATCTCGGGTAGGGGGTCCCGAACTGTGCGTCTAAGGCTAATGGTAACAGGAGGCGGGGGACACAATGTTTACCCAGGTTCGGGCCCTCTCTATGGAGGTAATACCCTACTTCCTGTTGGATTGATCTTGATGATATGAGTATTACAAGAGTTGATCTACCACAAGATCGTAAAGGCTAAACCCTAGAAGCTAGCCTATGATTATGATTGTTGATGTCCTACGGACCAAACCCTCCGGTTTATATAGACACCGGAGGGCTAGGGTTAAAACAGAGGCAGTTACAGAGAGGGAAATCTACATATCCAATTTGCCAAGCTTGCCTTCCATGCAAAGGAGAGTCCCACCCGGACACGGGACAAAGTCTTCAGTCTTGTATCTTCATAGTCCAATAGTCCGGCTGTCCGAGGACCCCCTAATCCTGGACTCCCTCACTGGTGCCGTCATCGGGGTTGTTGGGGAATACACTCCTCCACTCATCAACGTCGATCTCCATGTCCTCGCCGCCCACCTCAACGCCCTCCACACCACTGTCCTCGCCGCCTTCGACCTCGGCATCGAAGTAGAGCGTGATAACCTCGCCGCCCTCCCCGCTGCCGTCCTCGCCATCTTCGACCTCATCATCAGAAGAGAGCGTGATAACCTCACCGCCCTCCAAGCCGGTAAAGATCGCCCGCTCCGCCTCCACGAGCTCCGGGTGGTGCCGGTAGAGCTCTTGCATGCACTACTAGGAAAAAGGGCTATAAATGGAATTGACACTAATGGCGCACCAGACATTTGGTGCGCCATTACTACATACTAATGGCGCACCATGTGTTGGTACGCCATTAGTGTCCAAATACTAATGGCGCACCACATCCACGGTGCGCCATTAGTAAAAATATATATTTTTTAAATTTTTTTCAAAACTACTAATGGCGCACCGTGGCATGGTGCGCCATTACTAGTTCAACTAGTAATGGCGCACCATGCCACAGTGCACCATTAGTAACTCGGCCACCACTTCCACCGAATGCACCCCCCCCCCTTGTGGATCGCCTTTTCAGTTTTTAAAAAAATAAAAGAAAATGATGAAAATGTCAAAAAAAATAAAAGAAAATAAGTTTCCCATGTGATATGTGGTCTAGTTGTTGGGAAAATTTGCAAATATGAATTTCGACTTCATTTGCAAAATCTCGCGAGAATTTGTAAAAATGGGCATAACTTTTGCATACTAACTCGGATGAAAAAGTTTTATATATGAAAAATCATCTACTCGAAAAGTTACATCCAAATTTAACTGGGGAACCCCGTTAAAATTTTTCAAAATCCTCAAAAACCTAACAGAAAAAAAGATACGGGGCTTTTAAGATCTGGAGAGGCAAAAAAATTCAAAAAATTCAAACTTACTAATGGCGCACCTACCCATGGTGCGCCATTACTATCTTCCTGCCTTCAAAATTCAAAATAAGTCAAAAAAATAAAAAGAAAAGTTACTAATGGCGCACCTGCCCATGGTGCGCCATTAGTATCTTCCCTCCTTCAAAATTCAAAATAAGTCAAAAAAATAAAAAAAAATTACTAATGGCGCACCTGATCATGGTGCGCCATTAGTATCTTCCCGCCTTCAAAATTCAAAATAAATCAAAAAAATAAAAATAAAGTTACTAATGGCGCACCTGCCCTCGGTGCGCCATTAGTATGCCGTATATATGGCTGGTCGTGGTTCCTCCTTATCTCTTCATTCCACCTCTCCTACACTCCATCTCCTCCTCTCCTCCACTCCATCTTCCCTTCTCTCCTCCACCATACTACCCTCCTCTCCGGCGACCTCCTCCTCCTCTCCGGCGACCTTCTCCTCCTCTCCGGCGACCTCCTCCTCCCTCCTCTCCTCTCCTCCCCTCCCCTCCCCTCACGGTTTCTTCTCCCTCCTCTCCGGTGAGCTCCTCCTCCCTCCTCTCCGGTGAGCTCCTCCTCCCTTCTCTCCGGTGAGCTCCTCCTCCCTCCGCTCCGGTGAGCTCCTCCTCCCTCCTCTCCTCCCATCCCCTCATGGTTTCTCCTTCCTCCTCTCCGGTGCTTCGGTGAACTCCTCTCCAGCGACCTCCTCCTCCTCCTCTCTGGCGATGTAGGCGAGCGCCTCTCCAGTGACCTCCTCCTCCTCTCCGGCGAACTCCTCTCCGGCAAAAGAACGTACAAGATCCAAAAACAGGAACAAAATTTGAAATAATGTCGTGCCAAAAAACGAGCAAAAAAACGAGCAAAAAATGGGCAAAAAATCACGATCCAGATCCAGATTCAAAATTCAAAAATACTAATGGCGCACCGGTGGCCTATACTAATGGCGCACCGGTGGCCTATACTAATGGCGCACCGTGGCCTATACTAATGGCGCACTGCCTGGTGCGCCATTAGTATACCAGATACTAATGGCGCACCTTAGGTGCGCCATTAGTAATAAATACTAATGGCGTGCTACTAATGGCGCACCGGTGGTGCGCCATTAGTAGGCAAAACCGGTGCGCCATTAGTAGGCCTTTTTCTAGTAGTGATGTAGGCCTTGTCGGCAGCCTCAGCATCGAGGCGCTCCCACGCCTCCTGGTCCTCCCATGCCATAGATGAGCTCACCACCCCTAGCTCTGGCAGAACGAGGTGGACCGGCATGTGCTGAAGGGGAAATTCAGCCTAGCCGCCGCGCCGTGCTAGCAGACCTGCCAGCGGTCATACTCCAAGGCCGCAAGCTGGGCTGTGTGGAAGCTACCGAGCCATCGGCGGGTGTGAGTCTCCCGATCTGTAATCTCGGCGACCCACATCCTCCACCGCTACTGCCGGACCCCGAGGTAGGACCTTGTCGGCTGCCGGGTCCGAGGGAGGACGGGGAAGTCCTCGAACCGGCGTAGGGGCGCAACGGCGAGCGAATCGGGGGACCAGCAACGACAGATCGATAAAGAGCCCGCAGAGGACAACGGGGACACCTCGGCGGCCACCTCACCGACGTCGGGCGAAGAGCCCGCGATAAACCTCTCTTTGGCCATTGGCTCCTCGAGCTCCTCGGCACATAGGCAGAGGTTGAGGATGGAGGCGGCGGCGATGGCAGCGACCTACCAATGGTTTAGGGGGTGGTGTGTGTATGTGTGAGCAGAGGTTTTGGGGAGTGTGTGGTGTGTGTGGAGGGGGGGTTAAGGTGGTGTTTGAGGAAATACCGCGGCAACTGAAAATTTTACTAGACGAAAGTAACAAGGCGGGGCTACTGAAAATTTGGATCAAGGGCGAGCAGATATTTTTGAGATTGAGAGGGATGAAGAGGCGGGAGTATTTGGGGAGCGAGCTAGTGTGCTTGACACGCCGGTTGTGGACCGTAGCCGATGCACGTTCGCGCGTAAGCCATAGACGTACTATACACCGACAGTGCTCCAGGATATTTTGTACTGCATCTCACATGATTGGTGATAATAAACTGTGTGCGATCTATTTGATTTTTCGTCTTGATTTTAATTACATAATGGGGTCACAGCTGCAATGGATGGTGTTTGAATTGCTAGAACTTTTATCTGCAGTGAACATGCAACTATAGGTGTGTCGTCAAAAAAATTGGAATAATTCAGGATTCGTTTGGACATTTGTTTACATTAACTTGGTTTTCTAGGCATTTCAGGTGCACAATTCAAAATTAAATTACATGCACATGCTCGGGTGCACCAACATGGGTTGTAAAATCATATATGTCTCCATGGGTTTATATGCTTATGTCCCATGCAAAAAATGGGGATGAATATCGAACACCACGTCACCGTGGCTCTCCGACAAATGTTGAGGTGTTTGCTTTTATAATTCTAGTAAAGCCAAAACCCGTCTGAAATTCACGAACCTTGGCATGCTATCACGGAACGGCATCAACAATTTGGCGTAAAAAGATATTGTCCCATTTGGGGTAGGTTATGGTATAAGCTTCTCGCAAACCAGAGCTCCTCTCACAACAAGCCTGATGCTTTCGGTAGGGAACGTGCCACCTTGGGGGACGAAACGATATCGGTTGCCTCTTCTTACTTTCAAATTTTTTCTCGTGTCAACATAGAACAACACGAGTGTTGTGCAATTTTTGGATTTTTTTTCGGGGATCGTTTGGACATTTTTATACGTTAACTGAGATTTCTAGGCATTTATGTGCATAATTCAAAATTGAACTACATGCACATGCTCCTGTCCATAAAAACGGGTTGAAAAATCAAAAGGTTGTCCTTGGTTGCAAGCTTTGATCACATGCAAGAAATGAGAATGAATGTCAAACACCTTGACACTGTCGCTCGGCTGCTAACATTGAGATACATGGTTTTGAAATTCTAGTAAATCGAAAACTCAGCTTAAATTCATGAAACTTGACATGATATCATGGAATGGCATCGACATGACACTGTAAAAATATTGTCCCATTTGGGGCAGGTTTGGGTATAAGCTTCTCACAAACCAGAGCTTCTCTCACAACAAGCCTGATGGTTTCGATAGGGAACGTGCCACCTTGGGGGACGAAACGATATTTGTTGCCTCTTCTTACTTGCAAACTTTTTTCTCATGTCAACATAGAACAACACGAGTGTTGTGTCAATTTTTGGGATTTTTCGGGGTTCGCTTGGACATTTTTATACATTAACTGAGTTGTCTATGCATTCATGTGCATAATTCAAATTTGAACTACATGCACATGCTCGAGTGCATATAAATTGGTTCAAAATTGGAATGTGTGTCCTTGGTTAAATGCTTAAGTCCCATGCAAGAAATGAGAATGAATGTCAAACACCTTGCCACCGTCGCTCGGCCGCTAACATTGAGATACATGGCTTTTAAATTCTAGTAAACCAAAAAAGCGTCTGAAATTTATGAAACTTGACACGCTAGCAAGGAGCGGCATCAACATGCAGTGGTAAAAATATTGTCCCAATTGGGGCAGGTTGGGGTATATAAGCTTCTCACAAACCAGAGTTTCTTACAACAAGCCTCATGGTTACGGTAGGGAACGTTTCATCTTTCTACACAAAACGATATCCGTTGCCTCTTCTTGATTTCAATTTTTTTCTAGTGTCAACATAGATCAACATGAGTGTTGTGTTAATTTTAGGAATTTTTCGGGGCTCGTTTGGACATTTTTATACATTTGCATTTATGTGCATAATTCAAATTTGAACTACAGTCACATGCTCTAATGCATATAAATTGGTAGAAATTTCAAATATGTGTCCTAGGTTGCATGCTTAGGTCCCATGCAAGAAATGGGAACGAATGTCAAACACCCTGCCACCGTCACTCGGCCGCAAACATTGAGATACCTGGTTTTTAAATTCTAGTAAATTCAAAACTCGTCTGAAATTCATGAAACTTGGCATGCTATCATGGAGAGGCATCAACATGTCGTGGTAAAATTTTTGTCCCATTTGGGGTAGGTTTGGGTATAAGCTTCTCATAGACCAGGGCTTCTCACAACAAGCCCGATGGTAGGGAACGTGCCACCTTTTGGGACGAAACAATATTTGGTGCCTGTTTTTGCTTTCAATTTTTTCTGTAGTGACAACATAGAACAATAGGAGTGTTGTCTTAAAATTTGGAATTTTTCGGGGTTCGTTTGCACATTTTTATACATTAATTGAGTTTTCAATGCATTTATGTGCAAAATTCAAATTAGAGCTGCAGACACATGCTCTAATGCATATAAATTGGTTGAAAATCCAAATTTGTGTCCTTGGTTGCATGCTTAGGTCCCATGCAAGAAATGGAATGAATGTCAAACACCCTGCCACCGTCACTCGGCCGCAAACATTGAGATACCTGGTCTTTAAATTCTTGTAAATCCAAAACTCATCTGAAATTCATGAAACTTGGCATGCTATCATGGAGCAGGCTGACCGAGAGGCATGCTAGTTGTCCTCCAATGCGCAGGCTCACCAGGAAGCGTGTGAACTGTTCAACGCGGGATTTGTGCATCTCTTCAACACAAACGGTTTAGATTGCATATCGTATGCAAAGCCAGACTTTGGCGCTAAGCCAAAGAGAAAATGTGTCGAGCAGGATTTGTATATCCCTTCAACGCAAACGGTTGTTTTGGATGACCCGTGTGCAACCACGTATAAACAATTTGGTAAGATTTGCATCTGTCATAGTGGGTATGTTTCCATTTGTCAAACTGGAAGGATTGACATTTGTTGATCTAGTAACATTGCCATTTGTCAACCTTGTAACACTGCGATTTGTCAAAATATGCAGCTAAAAATCACTAGCACTATTTCATTCATAGATTAAGTAGTCGTTCTCACTGGGAAGCAAGACAGCCTTTGACCGCCGCCCGCCTCGCTCCCACTGGTCTGTATTAATGGTGCGCCCGAGCGGCCGCAACCCCCATCCTCGCCACACACACAATCCTCTCTCTCTGCCCGCACCGAAGCACAACGTGAATATGGAGACAGAGGTTTCCATCGCCACCGACAAGGTGGAGAACGAGGCTGCCAACTAGCGGAGGCGGGTCGAAAAAGAACCGCAAGCGACTCTAGCAGGCCTAGACTTCATCAGCAACCTCCCTGATGATATGTTGACAGTCATCATATCCCTCCTCCCAATCAAATATGGGGCGAGGACAACCGCCCTTTCCCGGCGGTGGCGCCACCTATGGCTCCTCAACACTGTCGACCTCCTCGATTCCCATGAGCTCTGCCATGGCTATCGCAAAAGCTTGGATGCATTCTCCCAGATCCTCGACAGTCACCATGGCCCAATCAGAGGCCTTATCACGGGCAAGTTCTGTTCCAATGGCAAGGACTGAGGCAAGCTTGACGAGTGTTTCCGATCCCCTACCATATATCAGCTCGAGGAGCTCAGTTTTAATGACGGGCATATGCGCTCACTGCCAACGTCCGCGCTCCGCTTTGTGCCCACGCTGCGCCTCGCCAAGTTCAAACTGCCATCCCCCCTTAATGACACGCCCGCTCTTTTTCTACCATGACTGAAGCACCTCGAGCTTGTCGCCGTCTGCATCCCAAAAGATGGCATGGAGCACCTGCTCCGCGGCTGTATTGCACTCGGGTTCCTTCGTCTTCAGGCGATGAATTGGTCGAGTACCTTCCACATCACCTCCAGGACTCTCCGGACTATTTATGTGTGTTGCTGGTGCTGCAACGAGAGATCACAAAAGGTGGACCACAATATGGTCATTGAGGACTCACCTTCACTTGAGAGATTACTTGTAGTTGATCAACAAGGTCCAACAAGAATCAATGTCATTTCTGCACCAAAACTGACAGCGGTGTGCTACTCGTCTGTCAAACACTACTGCTTTTAGGTACAACAGTCGCCTTATACCTATCCTTCTTGATATCAACATTATTTCTAGTTTTGAAGATGTATGTTCATTTGTCATCCAGCAAAGCTTCACCCAAATTCTGGGCACATTGAAGGTCTTGGCACTAGAATCTGTCAGCCCCAACCTGGACCAAGTTGTCAGTTGCCTGAGATGCTTTCCGTGCCTGAAGAAGCTGTATATCGAGGTGATGTTCCTTTCTTGATAAATGTTAACCATAAGGGAATTCAATTTTTTGCACATTTTCCCAAGTTTACAATGACAATGTACTACGATTTCTTTCAGGACATACACCACCACCCCATATTGGTTGCTTGATTCATATGGTTACAATCCATAAGCATTTCTCCACTGTATTCATCTGTACTAGCTTTCTTAGGGATTTTTTCATCCAATCAACCCTCTTGTGAAAAAGGCTACATTTTTCTAGATTGTAATCAAATGCCCATGTTAATCATGTCAGATTGAAGATGGCACGTTGGTGCATTTTACAAATCCTACAGACCAAATAGGCGTGTAGTAGTGTTCAAAACTGCATGTAGGCACTAACACGTTCTCTTCTTTTACAGATAATAATAGGCCCGGAGGTGATAATGTTTATAACGACAATCACATCAAAAGCCTGGATCTGCATCTCTCAAATATTACTTTGAACTCCTACGAGGGACCTTACCAGAGATTACAGTCGCTAGGTTCTTTCTTGCCAGAGCAAGGGTGCTAAGGGTACTGAGGTTGAACACGCATTTAATTAGGAAAGATGAATGGTACTGCAGAATGGAAGAGACTCCAAAAAAGCTAAACTTCGTATTGGAAGAGCATATGATAGAGTAATTGGAAGTGATTGTGTCAAACCCATACATGACTTGTTAGCGGCTGATCCCTTTGCAGAAATGACGAGGTTTGCAATGTTTGAATTTGGGCATTATAATCTTTGAATTTTAACCTTGCAATATTTACGGTATTTGTTATATAACGTAATTGGATATTTAATTTGGTATTGCAATCATGTCATGTTACAACTATATATATGTTGTTCTTCTGTACATAGAGCATAGATGTTCTGCAGACAGAGCATATCACATCGCACACAGACCACACTAGGTAACCCATCAGTAATGAATTCATCAATCGCAAATAGTTATATACCAGCAAGCGTTTGGCCACAACACACATGGCTTATTCCATCACAAATAGCTCACATGGATCAATTATATGCCATGTATCACACACACAACTCTAATTTGATTCATGCTTTATGTCTCCGACATCGCTCGCACAGTTCATCTTATTTGCCACGTGTCGGCCTCTGCTCGCGTCCCTCGGCAAGCTCTGCTAAGGCGCTACAGTGCACTGTGCTAGCCGTTAGGCTCCGCGGCACGCTCTGCTCGTGTCCGTCGGTGCACTTAGCTTGTGGATAGCTTTTCCTTGCGTGTTCAACTGCTATATGGATATATATGGTTTCTCGCCGTTGAGGCGACCGCGGAGTGCTCTGCCAGCGGTTGGGACTGCGCATGATCATGTCGGGGGCCCCATATGCATGCGGTTGCGCCGTGCGCGTTGCCATGCGATGCAGTTACGTGCAGCACGATGGAGTTACGCGCTACAAATTAGAACTGCCATTAGGGCATGCCGATAATCTAGGCCGTCCGGCTTCCCCTTTAATTCCCGCTGGCATTATAATCTTTGTCTCTTCAACCTTTCGATCGCGCCCCATAACACAACAAGCTCACCCACGACGATACATAGAGAGAAGATGTCTAGTGGCACTCCAATGGAGTTCGGCGAGCATAAAGTGGAGACCCACGCAAGGGAGACGGATCTCTCAGTGGTGTACACCATTGACCCGGCCGTGGTGGACAACTACATCAACACCGTTGAGCAGTTGCTTGCTCGAGACAAGTACAAGGTGGTCAGCATCAACCTCCAGTACACCGCCGGTCATCCCAACATAGATCAGAAGGTTGTCGCCACCCAGTTGTGCGTGCGCCATCATGTCCTCATCTATCACTACTGCATGGCCACAGAGCCTTGCGAGCGTTTCACCAGGTTTGTCAACAGCATCGACTACAGGTTCGCTATGGTGGAAACCACCAACGATGTAAAAGTGCTCTGGGTTACGGGCTTGGCCTGCAAGAACCTTGTCAAAATCCATGAGCACTACAGGGTCTGGGGCAGCACGAAGAAGGACTCCCTGGTTGAACTCGCTTCGGCCATCATCGACCCATACTACAAAAAGATGTAGCAGGATGCCAACAGAACACGTCCCGTATCTTGGCACGGGGCCTGGACGCGGTAAATTGATGAACCTCACCTCAGGTTCGCGGCCAAGAGCATGTACACATGCTACCAGATGCACAAGAGGATCGTTGACATGGGGAAGTGCCTCATTACCCAAATCGACGAGGCCGGATCGAGCCACAGGCAGATCAAGCGTCACAAGAAGTAGATGATGATCAGATGATCGTTTATCCTAGTTAATCATTCATGTAACATATAGTTTACTTTGGTGTGTGGAAATGTCATGTGTGTAGTAGCCACCTATGTAATTATGCAGGTAATAGTTTACTTTGGTGTGTGCAAATGTCATGTGTGTAGTAGCCACCTATGTAATTATGCAACCATGTCCTTATAAGTGTGTGTGTATATATATTTTGTTGTTCTGTATGCAATCCCAACGCACAACACACACGTCTTATTAGCAACAATCGTCTGTGTTATTATCCGTCTTCACACACATTTCTGATTACAGACCTGTTTGACGCGTATCACACACATTTTGTTACGTTGAACCATTTCTGTTCTCTTGGCTCAATGCAAATAGTTCATCTGAGTGAACTATATGCCATATATCTCACACATCTTGATCTGGCCGACCGTTTCTTTTGTGTTGCCTCATCACAAACAGTTCATCCAAGTGAACCGTATGCTGTATATCGCACACACCTTCATTTGGCTACCCGTTTCTGTTCTTTTGCCTCATCGCAAACAGTTAATTGAACTGAACCGTATGCCTTGCATCACACACACAACCAAAATCTGAACCGTGTTTGATGCATCCGTCATCTCAAATGTTTTGCACCTTTTTTGACGGGTTTTTTACACCATCGTTTGCGATTATTGCATCGCACACAGTTTCGTCGAAGGGTCTCTGATCGTAGTGTCGCGTTAGCAGCATCCTGCAGTAGTGAGCAACCAACTAGAGAGCGACAACGGTCATAAACATGCATTGAGATTAACCAACATTGAATCCAAGCATCAGTAGGATATAAATCACCATGAACACAAATATCATGGAGGCTATGTTGTTTTTGATCCAACTACATGTGTGAACATGTGCCAAGTCAAGCCATTTGAATCATTCAAAGGAGGATACCATTCTATCATACCACATCATAACCATTTTAAAATGCATGTTGGCACACAAGACAAACCATTGTCCACTCCTAGCTAATTAAGCATGGCATGAGTAACTATAATCTCTAATTGTCATTGCAAACATGTTTCATTCATAATAGGCTGAATCAGGAACGATGAGCTAATCATATTTACAAAAACAAAATAGGTCGAGTTCGTGCCAGCTTTTTCCATCTCAATCATTTCATCAAATTTCGTCATTATTGCCTTCCACTTGCATGACCAAACGGTGTGAATAATAATAAGAGTGCACGTGCATTGGACTAAGATGGAATCTGCAACATTTATTCAAAGGAGACGACAAGGTAATATGGGCTCTTTGTCAGATCATCAATAATGCATATGAGAGCCACTCAAGATTTTCATCATGGTCTTCTCCTTACGACCCAAAGAAAAGAATTTCAAAGAAACACCCTGAAATATATTTGGAGTTTTTGTTTTTCTGAAGAAAGTAAAATGAAAACGAGAAAAACTATTTACACGGGAAAACTCCCAACAAGCAAAAGAAGAACGAGAAATCTTTTTGGGTTTTATTTTAATACTACTACTAATTAAACTAGAAAGAAAAATAGAAAAGTAACGAGAACTAACTTTTTTTGGTTTTTATCAAAGTTTTTCAAACACACAAGAAGCAAGCAATAAAAATAAACTAACATGGATTATACAATGAAAAAAGATGAACACCGACAACTGGAATGAATACTTGATGCATAAATGTAATATCAGTGAGAAATATGTACTCCCTCAAGCTTAGACTTTTGGCCTAAGTTGGCCTAGGGCCACGGCTGGCCTCGCGGATATCCAAAGTCAGTTGGGGTTGTACTGAGTTGCGGCTGCTACTGCTTGGAGGGATGCCTCTTGGAGGCGAGCGGTCTCCCTTGGTCTCTCATATTCGTCCGCCTCCTCTCTGGTTATGAAGTATGTTCGTTTTACCTGAAAGTGAAAGTGCAACTATACCTAGGTGGTTTTGGTAATTCATAACAACATATAGCTCATTGAGCTAATGCTATTCCAAGACTATTATTTCAGGAAAGCTCAATGAATGGCATGGCATGGATGATGAATGTGGATCCCTCAAAATACTAAGGACAAAGGATTATCTCAAGCTCAAAAGCTCAAGACTCTTCATTTTATATTTTAGTGATCCAAGAACACATTGAGTCTATAGGAAAAGCCAATACTATCAAGGAGGGACGAGGTGTTGCTTAATGAGCCTCTTGCTTCATGTGCTTAGTGATATGCTCCAAAACCCTCAACTACTTTCCCACATCCACAAATGACCTAAATCCAAATCCAAAATCGGTCACACCGATTCTTCCTATCCCGCGCCACCGATTCCAAAAGTCATAGCCACTGCCACAAACCCTAAGGAAATCGGTCTTACCGATAGGGATCTCGGTCTCACCGAGATGGGATTGTAATCTCTCTGTTTCCCTTTGTAACGTTTCGGTCTAACCGAAGTGAGCGATCGGTCCCACCGAGATTGCAATGTAAACTCTCTATTTCCTTTTTGTAACATTTCGGTCTCACCGAAAAGAGCAAATCGGTCCAACCGAGTTTACCTGACCAACTCTCTGGAAAGCTTATCACCAAATCGGTCTCACCGAGTTTGTGTAATCGGTCTTACCGAGATTACGTTATGCCCTAACCCTAACCGAATCGGTCTCACCGAGATGCATGTCAGTCCCACCAAAAATCACTAACGTTCACTAGGTTTACTAAATCGGTCCGACCGAGTCTGTTGAATCGGTCCCACCGAGTTTGGTAAATTGTGTGTAACGGTTAGATTTTGTGTGGAGGCTATATATACCCCTCCACCTCCTCTTCATTCGTGGAGAGAGCCATCAGAACGAACCTACACATCCAACTTACCATTTCTGAGAGAGAGCCACCTACTCATGTGTTGAGACCAAGATATTCCATTCCTACCATATGAATCTTGATCTCTAGCCTTCCCCAAGTTGCTTTCCACTCAAATCTTCTTTCCACTAGATCCAAAACCTATGAGAGAGAGTTGAGTGTTGGGGAGACTATCATTTGAAGCACAAGAGCAAGGAGTTCATCATCAACGCACCATTTGTTACTTCTTGGAGAGTGGTGTCTCCTAGATTGGCTAGGTGTCACTTGGGAGCCTCCGACAAGGTTGTGGAGTTGAACCAAGGAGTTTGTAAGGGCAAGGAGATCGCCTACTTCGTGAAGATCTACCGCTAGTGAGGCAAGTCCTTCGTGGGCGACGGCCATGGTGGGATAGACAAGGTTGCTTCTTCATGGACCCTTCGTGGGTGGAGCCCTCCCTGGACTCGCGCAACCGTTACCCTTCGTGGGTTGAAGTGTCCATCAACGTGGATGTACAATAGCACCACCTATCGGAACCACGCCAAAAACATCCGTGTCTCCAATTGCGTTTGAATCCTCCAAACCCTTCCCTTTACATTTTTGCAAGTTGCATGCTTTAATTTCCGCTGCCTATATACTCTTTGCATGCTTGCTTGAATAGTGTGATGATTGCTTGACTTGTCCTAAAGTAGCTAAAATCTGCCAAACTCTAAAATTGGGAAAAGGTTAAGTTTTTAACAAGTCAAGTAGTCTAATCCCCCCCTGTAGACATACTTCAAGGTCCTACAAGTGGTATCAGAGCTTTGGTCTCCATTTGCTTTGATTTCCATAGCTTTTGGTGGTCATAGCCTTGGTTTCACAACCTAGGAGAGTATGGCGTCTAGCGAGGGAAATTATCACCATAGAGGTCCTTACTTTGATGGTACTAATTTTGCTAGTTGGAAGCATAAGATGAAAATGCATATTCTTGGACATAACCCCGCCGTTTGGGCTATTGTGTGTATTGGCTTGCAAGGTGAATTCTTTGATGGGAGAGAGCCAAACCGTGAGCTAGCGCGGAAGAATTGAAGATGTTGCAATACAACGCTCAAGCTTGTGATATCCTCTTCAACGGATTGTGCCCCGAAGAATTCAACAAAATCAGCCGTCTTGAGAATGCAAAGGAAATTTGGGATACTTTGATTGATATGCATGAAGGTACCGAATTCATCAAGGAATCCAAGTTGGATGTGCTCCAAAGTCAGCTTGACAAGTTCAAAATGAAGGATGGTGAAGGTGTCGCTGAAATGTACTTTAGGCTTGCTCTTATCACAAATGAGTGAAGAGATGACCGACAAATTCATCATCAAGAAAATCCTAAGAGGATTGGATGGAAAGTATGATACTGTGTGCACATTGATCCAGATGATGCCAAACTACAAAGATCTCAAGCCAACAGAAGTCATTGGAAGAATTGTTGCTCATGAGATGTCACTCAAGGATAAGGAGGAACTTCACAACAGGTCAATTGGTGCTTACAAAGCCTCAAGTGAAGCGCCCACATCATCAAGTGAGAAATAAACCTTCAATGAAGAATTGAGCTTAATGGTGAAGAACTTCAACAAATTCTACAAGAGTAGAAGCAAAGAAAGAAGCTCCAAGTCAAGGTCTTACAATGACAAAAGATCTTCTAGTCGAGAGCGCAATTGCTACAATTGTGGAAGACCCGGACACTATTCCAATGAGTGTACGGCACCCTACAAAAGAAGAGAAGATTCTCCAAGAAGAAGAAGCAAAAGAGAAGAATCACCACCAAGAGAGAGGAGGAGTAGAGATGATCGTTATGAACGAAGACCCTCACGGAGAAGCAAGGATTCGGAAAGGAAGGACAAGTCATCAAGGAGCTACACAAAACGAAGACATCAAGCTCATGTTGGTGAATGGGTTTCCGGCTCCGACTCCGACAATCACTCCGAGAGAAGCTATCACTCCAACTCCGAATATACTCAAGATGAAGGTGTTGCTGGTCTAGCACTTGTGTCAACCAACTCCTACGACATATTAGATTCACAAAATGAAGGAATTGGAAGATGCTTCATGGCCAAAGGTCCAAAGGTAACACATCCTGAGTATGTTGATTTCAATAGTGATGAAGATGACTTGCTTGTGGATGATGATTTACTTGTTGATAACTCTAGTGATGAATACTATGATGAAACGTCAATTAATCATGCTAATCAAGATAAAACGAATGACAATGATAAGGAGAAGATTGAGCTTCTAACTAAAGAACTAAACACTCTTAAGTTGGATCATGAAATTATCTTCGAACATCATCGAGAACTTTTGAGGGCTCATGAGAAGTTATGCTTTGAAAAGGTCAATCTTGAGCAAGAGCATGAGTTCTTAAAAGCAATCAATGATGATCTCCGCAAGAAAAGTTCTTCTTACATTGCCAAGCGTTTACTCTTATCTACTTACATGCCTCAATTCAAGTCTAGTAACAAGTACAAGAAAGATACTTCCTCTAGTAGTAACAATAATAATGTCAAATCTAATAGTGTTGCTTCTAGTAGTTCTCTTGATTCCTCTAATGATTCTCTTAGCCAAGTTACACTTGAGCAAGAAAATAGCTTATTGAAGGGAATTATAGAGAAGGGTGTTTACAAGAGCCTTGCCGAGAGTAAGCAATTCGAGGAAATTGTACGCAAGCAAGGAAGGCACCGGAAGAATCAAGGTGTTGGTTTTGAACGAAAGTTCAATGCCAATGGAGTTGAGTGGGAAGAAGATCAATACCCCAAGACGAAGTTTGTTCCTCAACAAGAGAAGTATGATCCTAATTTCTTCAAGGGAACACAAGCTCAAGATGATCTTCCACCACAAGACCACAAGAACAAAGGCAAGGACAAGCTTCAAGAAGAGATTGATGCATTTGAAGAAGCACCTAAGGCCTCATTCAAGTGGGTTCCCAAGACTACGTCAAGTTCTACTTCATCAAGTACAACTCCAACTCCAAGGATTCCCATCAAGATGATGTGGATCACGAAGAAGAAGAACTAGAGAGTTCTTGAGGGTGACTCCGCCAACATTCTTCACTCATATCATTATGGCAAGAACAAGTGCAATCAACTTCCACATCTTGCACTAGTTCAAGGAGTCACAAACCCTCATGTTGGTAAGCCAAGGGACAAGGTAACCTAATGTTTTCATGGACATCATCTTGTGTATGCATCACTCTATGTCTATGGATATTCTTGTTTGTTACTTGTGGGACTAACCCATGTAGGTAAGTTGAAATTGCAACTCACTACAAAGGATTGCTCCAAATGATCTACAGCAACATTGAGCATCCACATCTTCAACACCTACATGAAGTCATCATCGTCAAAACCCAAGGGTAGTTCATCCCTCTGAGGGGGGATCTCACATCTACGGGGAGCTTAACTCTAAGAATTGAGTCAAAGCAACTCTAATGGTGTGAACACATCAATGCATTATGTAAAAGTGGTAACCCCACTTGAGCTTAAACGATGAGTATGACCTATGATCAAATGTTCTCATTTGACTCCTAAGTCAATATACTCACATATAGATGACCTAGTCATCGCCAATTGTTTGATAGATGCTAGAATTGGTTATGCATGCTTTGCCACATATTTCATTTGCCATCTTATTTGTGTGAGCATGTTGGTGCATATTTTACTCATTCAAGGACATCCACTTGTTGTTTTGATTGTTTGGGTTTTCCTTTTGCCAAGTGGATGGACAAGAATGCCTAAGAACTTTCTCTAGCTATCTATGCTTTTCTCATCTCAAACTCTATTCATGCTACATCACAAAATTTGATCAAGTCAGATTCGAACCACTCTGTGTGAGGAGCACTCGGAGTCCCCGATTCGTCATAGACTTAAACTTCCAAAACCTCTTTGTGATTCTCGGTCTGACCGATTCCTCCATTTCGGTCCTACCGAGATCATTAATTTGATCTGAGTTTTCAATCTCGGTGCAACCGATTTGAACTTTTTGGTCACAGCGATTTGCTGTAACTGTACACAGTTATGCATCTCGGTGCCACCGAGTTGTTCCACTCGGTCACACCGACAGGGTCGGGCTATATATAGTCATGGGCAAAATTTTGGAAATTTCTCCGAACCCCTTCGCCCGCGCAGTAGCTCGCTCTGCCTTCGAAGGTCTCCGGATCGTCTCCTCATTGCCAGCCGCCTCCAGTAGCTGGTCTCCGCCGCTGTCAACGGATTTCGCCCCCGCCGTTGTCGCCGTAGCGAGTTCACTGCCAAGGTAGGGTATGGACTCGATCATTGTGCTATCCTCGTCTGATTCCTAGGACATTGTGTTCTTATTGAATCTTGCCACGATTGAAACAATCCTATCCACTCAATATAGTCTGTAGATTAGATGGGATTCAAATTTTTAGGGTTAGGTTTCCACCGAAACCATCTCGGACCCACCGAGTTGAAAAACTCGGTCTCACCGATTTGGCTTATGCCATTGCACTAGTGACTCTCGATCTGACCGAGAATTGCTAATCGGTGCGATCGATTTTAGGATTCTGTGAAACCATAGTAGTCTCGGTGCCACCGAATTGTGACTCGGTCCAACCGAGATCATCAGTTTAGGTTCCAAAACTGCTTCGGTATCACCGAGTTTGAAAATCGGTTGATCCGAAATGCTTTCTGTGGAAAACTAAAACTGAATTTTTGAATCATTCTTTTGCAAAAATCTCTGCATTTTGTGATGCTCATCCATTCTATCTCATCTATAACTCTTCACAGGGTCAGCAGTCAGCTTTTGCAGCATGTCAGACCAGAGTGATAGCCAGAACATGTCAGAAGAGCAGATGGACTTGAGTGAGGGCACTAGTCCCTCAAGTACAGATGAAGGGAGCAGAAGCACTCCAAGCAACCTGCCTAAGGCTGCTACCAGGAAAAGGAGGAAGAGAACTTCAGACTCAGAGGATGAGGACTACAAAGTTGAAGAAGATGAGGCTACTTCCAAGAAAGTAGTGCTCAAGAAGGAATATGGCTCTGGACATAGCACAAAGCCTGGACTGAAAAAGAAAGTTCCTGCCAAGAGGACTCCAATGCCCAAAGCCAGAAAGTCCACACAAGTGCTAGAGCAGACTGAACCCAAAGAGGCACCTGAAAAGAAAGTCACATCTTCTAAACCCAAGAAAGTTCCCACTGGAGAGACAATGAAGTTTACCATTGAATCAGAGGATGAAGGTGCTCAGGAAAAGAAACAGAAGAGATCAAGAACTACAACTGCTCAGGTTCTTGGAAAGCCCTCAATGAGAAGAGACTCTAAAGAGGAAGAAGAGGTTGCTACACCAGCACCAAAGGTACCCAAGCTTATGGGTGATGCTATAAGGTGAGGGGCTGCAACATCTAAGCCCAAGGAAGCACCCAAAGATGCCTCCAAGGCCAAGCAAGTACCAAAGAGGAATACTAGGAGTATTCCAGGTGCTGAGAAGAACAAGGCCCAGTGCCAAATGTTGCTGAAGAAGAAGATGAAGAAGGATGGGTCCTAAGGAAGCTCAAGACCAAGATACCAGACCACAATGATGCCCATCCTGTGGTTGAGGACATGAGGATCAGAAAGGACTCAGGCTTGAGGCTATGGAGGATGGAAGATCCATATGCCTCAAGGAGAAGAACTGATGTTGATTACAGGTTCCATACAAAGGAACATCAGGACTTCTATGAGACAATCTTGTTGGATAAGAAGCCCATAGTTTGTTACATGAGGTGGGTCGACTGGACATACATCAAGGACAATGAAGAGCACTATCCTGGAGTGCAAGAAAGCTTTGTTTCTTGTGGAGTTGCTGATTTTGTTGGGCAAAAGCTCACTCACTGGAATGATGAACTAATCATGCAATTCTACTCCACAACACACTTTTATCCAGATGGAAGAATTGTTTGGATGTCTGAAGGTACAAGGTACCAATCCACTGTTGAAGAATGGGCAAGTCTGATAAATGCACCAAAGGAAAATGAGGATGACCTGGACATTTATGCAAAGAAGAAGATGGATCAAAATTCCATGGCTCACATGTACAAGGAAATCCCAGACAAGGCAGTTGAGACACATAAGTTTGGATCAGTTCACTTTCTGCTTTCAGGGCTGCCAACAATCAATTGGATTCTGAGGCACACTCTCTTGCCCAAGTTTGGTGACCATAACATGATCAGAGGGCATGCCATCAACATGTTGCATGTGTTTGATGTGCCACAAAAATTTAAAGTCATGAGCCTTATGATTGAAACCATTAAGAGGACTGCATCAGATTAGAAGAGGAGCTGTGGATATGCCCCTCAGATTCAGGAGTTGATAAACTCAAACATGGGCACAGGGAAATATCAATTGGATAAGAAACATTTTCAACTTTATCCAGACTTTGAGGACAATGAGGTTGTCATGAATGAGAATGATCCAACATCAGTTCAAGCTCAAGAGAAAAAGGAGAAGGCAAAGAAGGAGAAGGCTTCCAAGATGCCAACTCAAGAGGAGGCATCTGAATATTTCTTGAAGAACAAACAGGAGCAGCTTGGTTACTTAATAGCATCAACACTGAGGATTGAGAAGGGTTTGGCCACCCTCACTCAGAATCAGGAGAGCCTGGAAAGAATCATGGAACTCAAATTCCATGACCTTGATGTCAAAGTAACTGAGATTCAGTCATTTGTGGAGCAGCTGCAGGATGATATGCAGGAGAGGTAGGGCAAGACTACCACAAATGTGTTGGCCAGAGTGCCCAGAGCCCAAAGGTCAGTTGAAGTGCCTGTGACAGACACCAGAGCAACAACATCTGCACCAGCTACAGCCCCTTCAGCTCCAGTGCAACCAGCTCCAGCATCAACTCCTGCACCCTCTAGTTCAACTGAAGCCTTCGTCCTTGGACTCATCAGGACACCACCACCAGAAGATCAAGCCTGAGAGTCGATCTAGCACTATGCATTTTCTATGAACTTTTTGGTAACTTGTTGCCAAAGGGGGAGAAAAATGTATAGATCATAGGCTTCGAGAGAGAGAGTGTTGCTTTTGTTCTCTCTTGCTTTGATTTGGTGGTTAAACTTGTTTGCTTTTGATTGCCTGAGATACTATGCTTGTGAGACATTGATGATCATGTGTTTGATCATAAGCTACACTTATGCATGTTTGATGATATTATCTTATCTATCCTATGTGATCATTCACTTTGGTTGGTGATGAATGCATGTATTCAATGTTTGTTATTTTGAGCGCTCCACCAAGATGTATGTGACATGGAAGAGTAACCCATGAGCCTAATTCATTGTGCATTTGCAGTCCAAAGCAAATCTTAAACTATGCACAAATTTAGGGGGAGCTCTTGCTTATCACATACTTCTCAAAGCGACGATGTTATTCAATCTTATTATCATTTGTCGAAGCTTTGATCTATATGTTGTCATCAATTACCAAAAAGAGGGAGATTGAAAGTGCAACTATCCCTAGGTGGTTTTGGTAATTCAGAACAACATATAGCTCATTGAGCTAATGCTACTCCAAGACTATTATTTCAGGAAAGCTCAATGAATGGCATGGCACGAATGATGAAAGTGGATCCCTCAAAATACTAAGGACAAAGGATTGGCTCAAGCTCAAAAGCTCAAGACTCATCATTTTATATTTTAGTGATCCAAGATCACATTGAGTCTATAGGAAAAGCCAATACTATCAAGGAGGGATGAGGTGTTGCTTAATGAGCCTCTTGCTTCATGTGCTTAGTGATATGCTCCAAAATCCTCAACTACTGTCCCACATCCACAAATGACCTAAACCCGAAGCCAAAATCGATCACACCGATTCTTCCTATCTGGCACCACTGATTCCAAAAGTCATAGCCACTGCCACAAACCCTAAGCAAATCGGTCTTACCGATAGGGATCTCGGTCTCATCGAGATGGGATTGTAATCTCTCTGTTTCCCTTCGGAACGTTTCGGTCTAACTTAAGTGAGCGATCGGTCCCACCGAGATTGCAATGTAAACTCTCTGTTTCCTCTTTGTAACATTTCGTTCTCACCGAAAAGAGAAAATCGGTCCCACCGAGTTTACCTGACCAACTCTTTGGAAAGCTTATCACCAAATCGGTCTCACCGAGTTTGTGTAATCGGTCTTACCGAGATTATGTTATGTCCTAACCCTAACTGAATCGGTCTCACCGAGATGCATGTCAGTCCCACCGAAAATCACTAACGGTCACTAGGTTTACTAAATCAGTCCGACCGAGTCTGTTGAATCGGTCCCACCGAGTTTGGTAAATTGTGTGTAACGGTTAGATTTTGTGTGGAGGCTATATATACCCCTCCACCTCCTCTTCATTCGTGGAGGGAGCCATCAGAACGAACCTACACTTCCAACTTACCATTTCTGAGAGAGAGCCACCTACTCATGTGTTGAGACCAAGATATTCCATTCCTACCATATGAATCTTGATCTCTAGCCTTCCCCAAGTTTCTTTCCACTCAATCTTCTTTCCACCAGATCCAAAACCTATGAGAGAGAGTTGAGTGTTGGGGAGACTATCATTTGAAGCACAAGAGCAAGGAGTTCATCATCAACGCACCATTTGTTACTTCTTGGAGAGTGGTGTCTCCTAGATTGGCTAGGTGTCACTTGGGAGCCTCCGACAAGATTGTGGAGTTGAATCAAGGAGTTTGTAAGGGCAAGGAGATCGCCTACTTCGTGAAGATCTACCGCTAGTGTGGCAAGTCCTTCGTGGGCGATGGCCATGGTGGGATAGACAAGGTTGCTTCTTCGTGGACCCTTCGTGGGTGGAGCCCTCTGTGGACTCGCGCAACCATTACCCTTCGTGGGTTGATGTCTCCATCAACGTGGATGTACGATAGCATCACCTATCGGACCACGCCAAAAACATCCATGTCTCCAATTGCGTTTGAATCCTCCAAACCCTTCCCTTTACGTTCTTGGAAGTTGCATGCTTTAATTTCCGCTGCCTATATACTCTTTGCATGCTTGCTTGAATAGTGTGATGATTGCTTGACTTGTCCTAAAGTAGCTAAAATCTGCCAAACTCTAAAATTGGGAAAAGGTTAAGTTTTTAACAAGTCAAGTAGTCTAATCCTCCCTTCTAGACATACTTCAAGGTCCTACAGAAAGTCAAAGAAGGCAGGAACGGGAAGCGTAACATAGACAATGCGCTGCATGTCAAAGATTAGTCTGTACTGAAAAAGCAACTCGCTTCTCTCAAGAAACTGGTAACATTCCATAGCATCATAGTCCAGATAAGTAGGTGGGCAACCAAGCATCATTGTCGTGGGAAACCACGGCCACCTATGGGGCCACGAGCCCCTTTTGGTTCAGCGGGGGGATGGGCATGTTGCACAAAGAGCGGAGAAGCGTCACGCAGCACGCCAGGGATCACATAGGCAATTTTACCCCGGTTCGGGCCGCCGTGAGGCATAAAACCCTACTCCTGCTTTGGTGGATTGATGGTGGAAAAGGTGGTAGTGGACACAGCGCACTTTGCCCAGTAGGGTTGCCTCAAGTGAAGTGGCTATGTGCCTATAGGTACGTGAGGGCTTGATCTTGGCAACCTCGCAGACCGAACCCTTTTTATGTTTGCCATGGGCCTCCTTTTATAGATCAAGGGGTTACCACAGTGGCAAATCAGTCTTTGTGCACTGATTAGATAGCGAACAATGTTATCATTCCTAACTCTGCATGCTGACAGAGCGCATTAAATGCACCATCTAATTTCATGTCACAGTGTGCCCGTCAAGATATTTTGCCACATCCGTGCCTGCTCGCTTGACACGTCCCAAGACGGGTGTCATATGGAGGTGTTTTTGTAGAAAGTGGCTGCCATGTGGTGAAAAACGACCACCTAGTCATCTTGGGGCTTGGCACCGCACTCACATGTGACTTGCATCACTCACGAGGTGGAGCGGTGCTGCAACTTGCCTCCGCAAGTTCTGGCAGGGCCTGCCGGGACGATATGGAAGTATGCTTCCGGGGCAAACCCAGCCTTGCTAGGCTCACCTGCCCGGCAAGGGCGGTTCTTTCCTTGGCGTTATCCTTCTTCTCTTGCTCGTCTTGTCCTTCTTGATCTATACTTGAATCTTCCAAAGGAGTTGATCCTCCTTGATTGGTCTGATCTTGGTGTTGTAATCTTGCCTTTGAGCCTGTGGGCTATGTGGACCGCGCACAAGTCAGGGGGAAACATACACCCCTGTTTGTGTACCCCCGACATAAGCCCCCGGGCCTGAGCCATATGTGTCACTGGGAACGTTGGGTTAGGCCCCAAACAGTGCATGGACACACGGAGAAAAAGCACTGCGGTTACAGCGGTTTTCCTTGATAACCGGCCAACCCAACGTCCACTTCGCACATTTACGGCGGGTCATGGGTTAGTGGGGTAGTAGTAATTAATGCAAAGGGGTAACTTTTCTGAAGGGCCGGGCACTCCCCCACGCCGTTTCCCTTAAGAGGGTAAAACGTGGAAGGACACTGCGCGTTCACTGCTCGCCTTGCTACACCATCATCTTCCTCCGCAAGCCAAACAACTGCTCCTTCTTTTGCCCATGCTCGCAGCCACTCTCTTTCCCAATATCCTTCCCGCTCATCCACTGGAATCAGGGAAGATGGGGAAGAACACCACAACCATAGGAAAGCCGACGGCCGTCGCGAAGGAGGCAGCCGCCGAAGGGAGCAAGAGGGCAACGACGCTGGACACGAAGCGGAGGGGAGATGTCGTCTTCTACCCGTCGCAGCTGGACGGGAATGTGCTGCAGGCGATGTACAAAAATTTGTGGGGGAGAGAGGCCCCGTAGGGGCATGGCGCTCCCAAGGTTCTGGCGGAGGGGGAAGAGGACCTGCCAAATTCATACAAATTCTTATACGCATATTTTATCTGCGGCCTCTGCCCTCCCTTTTCAGATTTCTTCGAGGCGATGATGGCAGTTGTAACGCCCCGGATGTAGCTTTCCATATTCGTAACTCCAACTCCTGCCTTTTCCGGAGATGCGATATATTATTTTCTCCGTGGTTTGGTTTTTGTCTTTTGTTTTGCATTTTGTTCATGTCTTGCATTTCATCTCATGCCATCATTTGCATTGCATCGGCATTCGTTGCCGTCATTGTTTCTAAAACTTGCATCAGCTCGTAGTTGCCGCGCCCCCCTTGCTTTTGTGGACCATTCCGAGACCAACCAGGTTGTTGGGCCCCTCTTGTCTGACCGTTTGACCCTCTCTACATTTTACTCAGATCCCTCGCGTGCGTGTCCGAAACTCCCCTGAACCCGACCCGGGCAGTCATTACCGTTGGGTCCGGATCATCCCCTAACGTCTACAAAACATCTCCGTTTTCCTATATGGACTCCCTACCTACTTATTTCTCTATCGTCCGATTACGATCGGAGGGACCAAATACCTCTAAACCTACCCCACATGATATATAAATAGATCAACCCTAATTTCTAGGAGTCTTGTCCCCATCGCCGCCGCCACCTGGTCTCGATCCACCTCGGGATCCCCTTCTCCTCATTTTCCTCCACCCACCAACAGGAGCCCGAGCTCCTTCTCCCCGACCCTGAGCACACAATCCATCCCCCGCTGGAGCAAGCGCCGGAGCAAGCCAGGCTTTTCTTCCCCGCGCCATTGAGCCCGTTCGGCGCCACACCCGAGCTCCTCCCACTCGATCCGGGGCGTCCCCGCGCTGACAGACCCCCTCTTCCTCGCCTCGTCGCCGACGAGCATCCTCCAGGCCAGGCCGCCCGCTCCTTCTCCCTGTCCTCCTCTTCTCGTTTCTCCCCTTCTCTGACCTCTTCCTCATCTCATCCCTCTCTCGTTCCTCTTCACAGGGAACCGACGCCATGGACGCCCATGCTCTGCTCCGAGTCAACCGTCGCCGCCCTTCCTCGTCAGATCCGGTCGTGGCCCGTCGGATCTCGCCGCCCCGCCATGTTCCTGGAGCCACGGAGCCCGTTCGTCCTCTGCTTCGTCCTGGACCGCGCCAAGTCCCCGCCGGCCTCGCATTGACCTCCTCGCATGCGGGCCGCGCCAGCCACTGTCGGCGACCACCACCAGAACCTTCTTGCCGACCCGCCGCTTCCATCGCCTGCTCGCCGCCGTTCTGCTTCACGCCGCGCCGCCGTCCCCCTCGTCCTTCCACTCGTCGCTGGGAGACGCCAGCGCCAGGTCCACCGCCGCCTGCGTCCTCTTCTTCCAGGACGAGGCGCCCGCTCGCCCGCCCGCTCGCCCCGTTGACCGCGCCCTCGACCACACGCGCCTGGGCCACCTCCCCATTGTCAGATTTGGCCCAACCGCTCCTCTGCTTCAGCCCGGCAGCGCCCTGCCGGCCTGCCTCTTCCACCGAACCGGGCCAAGCCCATGGTGAGCTCCCCAAACAGCCCCTCCTCTCTGTTCAGCCCAACAGTGCTCCAGTTTCAGCCCGTGTGTATTTTTCCTGCTACTGCGATTTTAACATTATCCATTGTATTACAGATTTGCAGAAAAACCCTTGCTGTTCATGCATATAATATCTCACTAACTATGCATCATATGTTAAAACTTAATATATGTAAAATGCTCAGAAATTTGTGTAGTTTAATAATATCCCACTTTCATCCATGTTAAACATGTTTAACTTGCTGTTTGATTTAATTTGCTAAATGCCATGTTAAAATGATTTATTTCATAACTAATTAACCGTAGCTCGGTTTTAAATGTTCTTTATATGTAAATGGGGTGGAAAAATGTCTAGTTTAACATGGTCCACTTTATTTTCCTGTTTAACAACCTTAAAATATGGTTTAGGGCAGAACAGTACCAAATTCATAAATTGCACATGAGGATTTTCCGGAATTATTGTTTGTTGTTCCGGCCTCATTTAAACTTGCCTAGATAGGTAGTTTAATTATGCTTCACCTCTTGCCATGTTTAACAACATTTAACATTGTTGTGTACCTAAACGAGAGCGAACTAAATAACTCGGATGTGGTGTTTCGTCAATATGCAACTCGTTGCATATTGAGCTCCACTTAACTTGTAGTATTGTTTGTTGCACCTTGCCATGCCATGCTTCATTAAACCGGACATGCATCATACTTGATTGTGCATCATGCCATGCTTATGTGATGGTTGTTTACCATGTTGTTTGTTTCTTTCCGGTGTTGCTTCTTAGTTCCGGTAATGTTGCGATTGTGAGGATTCGTTCGACTACTCCCGTTCGTCTTCTTCATGGACTCGTTCTTCTTCCTTGCGGGATTTCAGGCAAGATGACCGCTACCCTGGATCTCACTACTATCATTGCTATGCTAGTTGCTTCGTTCTATCACTATGCTGCGCTACCTATTACCCGTTTATCAAGCCATCCCATATTGCCATGAACCTCTAACCTTTGACACCTTTCCTATGCAAACCGTTGTTTGGCTATGTCACCGCTTTGCTCAGCCCCTCTTATAGCGTTGCTAGTTGCAGGTGAAGTTGAAGATTTCTCCATGGTTGACAGGGTTATGTTGGGATATCACAATATCTCTTATATTATTAATGCATCTATATACGTGGTAAAGGGTGGAAGGCTCGGCCTTATGCCTGGTGTTTTGTTCCACTCTTGTCGCCCTAGTTTCCGTCATACCGGTGTTATGTTCCCGGATTTTGCGTTCCTAACGCGGTCGGGTGATTTATGGGACCCCCCTGACAGTTCGCTTTGAATAAAACTTGCCCAGCAAGGCCCAACCTTGGTTTTACCATTTGCCTCACCACCACCTATCCCTTTCCCTTGGGTCGGCCAACCCGAGGGTCATCTTTATTATAGCCCCCCCCGGGCCAATGCTTGTCTAAGTGTTGGTCCAAACTAGAGCACCGTGCGGGACCATTCCTTGGCAACTTGGATTCGTCGGTACCTGTACGCTTCGCTTATCCGGTGTTGCCCTGAGAACGAGATATGTGCAGCTCCTATCGGGATGTCGGCGCATCGGGCGGTCTTGCTGGTCTTGTTTTACCATTGTCGAAATGTCTTGTAAACCGGGATTCCAAGTCTGATCGGGTCTTCCTGGGAGAAGGTCTATTCCTTCGTTGATCGCGAGAGCTTATCATGGGCTAAGATGGGACACCCCTGCAGGGTATAAACTTTCGAGAGCCATGCCCGCGGTTATGTGGCAGATGGGAATTTGTTAGTGTCCGGTTGTAGATAACTTGACACCTGATTCAAATTAAAACACATCAACTGCGTGTGTAGCCGTGATGGTCTCTTCTTGGCGGAGCCCGGGAAGTGAACACGGTTTCTGGGTTATGTTTGACGTAAGTAGGTGTTCAGGATCACCTCTTGATCATTGCTAGCTTCACGACCATTCCGCTTGCTCTCTTCTCGCTCTTATTTGCGTATGTTAGCCACCATATCATGCTTAGCCGCTGCTGCAACCTCACCACTTTACCCCTTCCTTACCCATTAAGCTTTGCTAGTCTTGATACCCATGGTAATGGGATTGCTGAGTCCTCGTGGCTCACCAGATACTTCCAAAACCAGTTTGCAGGTGCCTATGTTATCGAGCGGGTGACGCAACCAAGCTCAAGGAGGAGCTCGATGAAGATCTTGCCCTTTGTGTTGTTTTGTTCTAGTTGATCAGTAGTGGAGCCCAGTTGGGGTCGATCGGGGACCTTTGTCGCATTTGGGATTCTTCTTTTATTTTGGTTCCGTAGTCGGACCTTGTTTGTATCTGTATGATGTAATGCTTTATTCATGTAATTGTGTGAAGTGGAGATTGTAAGCCAACTATGTATCTCTTTTCCTTATGTATTACATGCGTTGTGTGAAGATTACCTCACTTGCGACATTGCTTTCAATGCAGTTATGCCTCTAAGTCGTGCTTCGACACGTGGGAGATATAGCCGCATCGAGGGCGTTACAGCAGTCTATGGTTCCACCTCTTGGATGCCCAATGCAATGGTTGTACGACGATCTTTCCCCATCTGTGCAAGAACTTCGTCGTGGTAGCCCCCAACATTGATATGTTCAGGCATTACTTCGTCCCGCGGGTGGAGAACAAGAGCCATCGCTCTGGGAATATCAGCTGGATGTCGCGAATCATGCCAAAGGAGAACTGGGATTATAACTTTGGCCAACAACACGGCAGGTGGGAGGAGTGGAGAGCGTATTGGTGTTGGATTCAGGATGAGGGAGCCCTTGGGTTCTGCCAGGCACGAACAGAATGCCTCGAGCGTGACAACATTTGGAACGCATTCAGCCTTACCGAGGATAGGCTCCGCCCGGCAATAAACATGATTACCCGTTTGAAGGCTGCCGGGCTGACAGTCGGGCACGTGGAGGCAGATTTCCTTCTCTGCCGCATAGCTCCTTTACAGAAGAGGGTGATACGTCTCCAATCTATCTATAATTTTTTTATTGTCCCATGCTATTATTTTATCTGTTTTGGATGTTTAATAGGAATTAATATGCTATTTTATGTTATTTTTGGGACTAGCCTATTAACCGAGAGCCAGTGCCAATTTATGTTTTTTTGCCTATTTTAGAGTTTCGCAGAAAAGGAATACCAAAACAGAGTCCAAACGGAATGAAACTTTTGCGATAATCTTTCTTGGACCAGAAGGAAACCAGAAGACCTGGAGATGAAGTCAAAGACGCAACGAGGCGTCCACGAGGCAAGATGGTGCGCCCGAGGGGTAGGGCGTGCCCCCTACCTCGTGGGCCCCTTGTGGGTCTCCTAACCTAGCTCCTTCACCTATATATACTCTTATATCCTGAAAACATCTAGGGGAGCCACGAAACCACTTTTCCACTGCTGCAACCTTCTGTACTCGTGAGATCCCATCTAGGGACCTTTTCCGGCATCCTGCCGGAGGGGGATTCGATCACGGAGGGCTTCTACATCAACACCATTGCCTCTTCGATGAAGTGTGACCAGTTTACCACAGACCTACGGGTCCATAGCTAGTAGCTAGATGGCTTCTTCTCTCTCTTTGATTCTCAATACCATGTTCTCCTCGATGTTCTTAGAGATCTATTCGATGTAATATTCTTTTGCGGTGTGTTTGCCGACATCCAATGAATTGTGGATTTATGATCAGATTATCTATGAATATTATTTGATTCTTCTCTGAATTCTTATATGCATGATTTGATATCTTTGCAAGCCTCTTCGAATTATCGGTTTACCAGTGACAGTAGGGGCAGCAAGGCACGTATTGTATTGTCGCCATCGAGGATAAAAATATGGGTTTTTCATCATATTGCGTGAGTTAATTCTTCTACATCATGTCATCTTACTTAATGCATTACTCTGTTCTTTATGAACTTAATACTCTAGACGCAGGCAGGAGTCGGTCGATGTGTGGAGTAATAGTAGTAGATGCAGAATCGTTTTAGTCTACTTGACACGGACGTGATGCCTATGTTCATGATCATTGCCTTAGATATCATCATAATTATGCCCTCTTCTATCAATTGCTTGGCACTAATTTGTTCACCCACCATAATATTTCCCATCTTGAGCGAAGCAACTAGTGAAACCTATGGCCCCGGGGTCTCTTTTCCATTATTGAATATATTAGTTTCCCGTCAACTTGCCAATTTCTGTCACTGTTCCTTTAAATTGCAATCTTTACTTTCCAATCTATAAACTAAAAATACCAAAGATATTTACTTTACTGTTTATCTATCTCTATCATATCTCACTTTTGCAAGTAACCGTGAAGGGATTGACAACCCCTTTATCGCGTTGGGTGCAAGTTGTTGATTGTTTGTGCAGGTATTTGGTGTCTTTTGCGTTGTCACCTACTGGACTGATACCTTGGTTCTCAAACTGAGGGAAATACTTACTTTACTTTGTTGCATCACCCTTTCCTCTTCAAGGGAAAACCAACACAAGCTCAAGAGGTAGCAGGAAGGATTTCTGGCGCCGTTGCCGGGGAGATCTACGTCAAGTCAAGCCATACCAAGTACCCATCATAAACTCTTCTCTCTTGCAATACATTATTCGACATTCGCCTCTCGTTTTCCTCTCCCCCACTTCTAAAACGAATTTTGAAAACATTTGCCTTTTCTTCAACCTTCTTCCATTCGATCTTTGTTATCATGTGCCTTCTTTTTGCTTGCATCTTCGCTTGCTAAAAGTTTATGGATCCCTATCCACTTAATAATATTTTTGAGAGATCCAATTATGATGAACCAATTTCTAGTGATTTGAGTGCACTAGATTATCTTTATGAGGTTTTGCTTGAAATTCGTGAATCTGAAAATTGTGATGAAGTGCTTTATGAAGTGATTCACGACAGATCTTTGAATAAAAAACATGATAGCAATGATGTTAATGATATGGAAAACCTCAAGCTTGGGGATGCTAGTTTTGCTATGTCCACTACTTGTTGCAATGATCATGATTGGGGTGATTCTTCTTATGATCTTGAAAATTTATTTAAGCCCCATGATGAATATGAGATTGATAATAGTGTTTGTAATAATACTAAAAGTGGGTTTGAAGAGTGTCAACTTTAGATCCTCACATATTTGGAGAATGTTCAATCCTATGAGATTTTTGATAAAAGTGGGTTTGGGGAGGTCGTGACTTTAGTTAATGTTAATCCCACTATTTGGGAAGAGTGTCAACTTCACATGCATGTGGATCGTGTTGAGAATATGTTTTGTTATAGCTATATTGTTGAATTTCCTTATGATCCTACATGTAATTATTATGAGAGAGGAAAATATGGTTATAGAAATTCTCATGTTACTAAATTTCCTCTCATTATGTTGAGATTGCTATTGTTTCTTTCTTCTTCCTTGCATATGCTAGATCTTGCTTGTCTTGTTAATTTGTTTTCCTATAAAATGCCTATGCACAGGAAGTATGTTAGACTTAGATGTGTTTTTCACTTGCTTCATGATGGTCTCTTCATGTTTCAGTTGCTATCTTTCATGTGAGCATCATTAAAATTATCAATGCCTAGCTAAGGGCGCTAAACAATAGCGCTTGTTGGTAGGCAACCCAATTTTATTTTTGTTCTTTGCTTTTTTTCCCTGTTTAGAAATAAAAAATTCATCTAGCCTCTGGTTAGATCTTGTTTCATGTTTTAATTAGTGTTTGTGCCAAGTCGAACCTTTAGTATAGCTTACGGTCAGGGTCGGTCCTAAGATTTTGGGGGCCCGGGGCGGAAACGAAACTCGGGGCCCCTTAACGCAAACATCATGACAATGAAACAAATTAACGTAAACATCATGCCTCCATGTCTGTCATTAGATGTTTAATTATCATATTCTATAAATGTCGATATTTTTTAATATAATATGGACAAACCTTACGAAGTTTGACTCCAGAGGGAGTACTTTTGCTAAATGTTAACGGCGTTGATTTATTTCCCTAGAGGAAAAGGCGAGGTGGCATACGGCACCCAGTGAGACCCTCAGTATAACTAGTGGCGGGGAGTCGAAGATGGATATTTGCGAGTGTCATGGGGTCGCCGATGCCAGAGAAGGGGTCACTAGAGTGATGGTTGCAGAGGTGGCTTCCCAACAGTGGAGGAAGTCACTTGGGCAGGAAGACGCGACAGTGCAACACCGATCCAGGGTAGTGGTGGACGGCGGTCGGCCATTACGAGAGGACATATCGGACTTGGGGGGATGGCGGAAAAAATGACTCATGCCAAGAAAAGGGGTAGCTGAATAATAGGAGGCCAAGAAAATTGCATCAAAGGTTGAACAATCCAAGCCATGCATCATGTACCATGTACATATAAATAAATTAGCAGAACAAGCATAGAGAATGATCATACCGTATACCTCTGTGATTGCCTGATTGGATGCCCGGCAATGACGGTATGACATCTAGAGAGTCTGGACGACGCTGAACAAAAAACACACATCAATTATAGCATGGATATGCATCTAAGGAACAGCAATATGACATACCTTGGTGATGTGCGTTAATATGTGTGGCTACCCATACTATGCCTAGAGAGTCTGGAGATGGAGGAGCAAGCAAACGGCATGACGATGGGGGCCTCGGCAATTGAAATTGGCGGCAGCGGCGGTGAACTAGGATGAAAATTAGCAGGAGGCGGCAGTACGGCACGGCGGCGGTGGCGGCCTAGGGTTGACAATTGTTGCGATAGAAAGGGGTGAGGAGTCGCCGGATTGATGGCCTTCTTATTTTTCTACGTGAAGTAAGGAATTGGTCGCATTTTCTAGCGAAATAAATCGATCACTGGGATCGGCCTGTGCGCGAGTTGCCTGCGCACCCATGTCCTAAGCCTACCTACATACCTGATCGGGGGCCCCTCAAGTTTGGGGCCCTAGGACGGCCGCCCCCTCTGCCCCCCCCTCCGGGCCGGCCCTGCTTACGGTGATAATTGTGTTGATCCTACTAAAAATAAGAAACTTTTGCGCTTAGTAAATCTGTTTTGGAAATTCACGGAAACGTGATTTTGATATGATTCTATTTGCTATGGATTGGCACACAAATTTATTAGATTTTCCTAAATTGTATGGATTTTTGGAGTTACAGAAGTATTCTAGAGTTACAGATTACTACAGACAGTTCTGTTTTTGACAGATTCTGTTTTTCGCGTGTTGTTGCTTATTTTGATGAATCTATGGGTAGTATCGGGGGTATGAACCATGGAAAAGTTGGAATAAAATAGATATTACACCAATATAAATAAAGAATGACTTTTCAACAGTACCTTAAAGTGGTGATTTATTTTCTTACACTAACGGAGCTCATGAGATTTTCTGTTGAGTTTTGTGTTGTGAAGTTTTCAAGTTTTGGGTAAGGATTTGATGGACTATGGAATAAGGAGTGGCAAGAGCCTAAGATTGGGGATGCACAAGGCACCCCAAGGTAATATTCAAGGACAACCAAAAGCCTAAGCTTGGGTATGCCCCGGAAGGCATCCCCTCTTTCGTCTTCTTCTATCGGTAACTTTACTTGAGGCTATATTTTTATTCACCACATGATATGTGTTTTGCTTGGAGCGTCTTGTATGATTTGAGTCTTTGATTTTTAGTTTACCACAATCATCCTTTTTGCACACACCTTTTGGGAGATACACGCATGAATCGTGATTTATTAGAATACTCTATGTGCTTCACTTATATCTTTTGAGCTAGGAAATATTGCTCTAGTACTTCACTTATATCTTTTTAGAGCATGGCAGTGGCTTTATGTTATAGAAATTGTTGAACTCTCATGCTTCACTTATATTATTTTGAGAGTCTTTTAGAACAGCATGGTAATTTTCTTGGTTTATAAAACTAGTCCTATGATGGGCTTCAAGAGGGATATAATAAAAACTTTCATATGAAGTGCATTGAATACTATGAGAAGTTTGATTCTTTATGGTTGTTTTGAGATATGATGATGGTGATATTAGAGTCTTGCTAGTGGAGTAATTGTGAATTTGAGAAATACTTGTGTTGAGGTTTGTGAGTCCCGTAGCATGCACGTATGGTGAACCGTTGTGTAATAAATTTGGAGCATTAAGTATCTCTTTGATTGTCATCCTTTGTGTGGAGGTCGGGATCACGCGATGGTTAACTCCTACCAACCCTTCCCCTAGGAGCATGCACGTAGTGCTTGGTTTTGATGACTTATAAATTTTTGCAATAAGTATGTGAGTTCTTTATGACTAATGTTGAGTCCATGGATTATACACACTCTCACCCTTCCATCATTGCTAGCCTCTCTTGTGTCTCGCAACTTTCGCCGGTACCATACACCCACCATATACCTTCCTCAAAACAGCCACCATACCTACCTATTATGGCATTTCCATAGCCATTCCGAGATATATTGCCATGCAACTTTCAACCGTTCTATTTATTATGACACGCTTCATCATTGTCATATTGCTTTGCATGATCATTTAATTGACATAGTATTTGTGGCAAAGCCACCTTTCATAATTCTTTCATAAATGTCACTCTTTATTCATTTCACATCCCGGTACACCGCCGAAGGGATTCACATAGAGTCATATTTTGTTCTAAGCATTGAGTTGTAATTTTTTGAGTTGTAAGTGTGATGATCATCATTATTAGAGCATTGTCCCATGTGAGGAAAAAAAGAGAAAGGCCAAACAAAAAATGAGAGAAAAAGAGAGAAGGGGCAATGCTACTATCCTTTTTCCACACTTGTGCTTCAAAGTAGCACCATGATCTTCATGATAGAGAGTCTCTTATTTTTTTCACTTTCATATACTAGTGGGAATTTTTCATTATAGAACTTGGCTTGTATATTCCAATGATGGGCTTCCTCAAATTCCCTAGGGAAAGGGGAAGGCTGGAAGTGAGAGCTCTTCCCACGGCAAGGGTGAGACACAAGTCCCGGAAGAGGTTGCCAGGGAAGGGCGTGTCGGGGGAGAGCCTATGGGGGACAGGCCATTCAGGATCGAGGCTCTATATGCCGCAACGATAGAGACCTTAGAGGGATATGTGGCTGACGAGGGGGAGGTACCTGGGGAGGAATGGCTCGCAGCAGGCCCACAAGTCCCCGAGCCAATCTTGGAGCCGCGTCCACATAAACGGGTAGCCCATCGGGGAGCAGGGGTCCCCGGTCCTGCGCCTCCCGCCAGGAGAGCAAAGGATGCTACCGCCATGGTCAGTGTTCCTGAGGCTATGCGTCGGCAATCCCCTCGACTCTCTGGATGGCTTTAGCTATGTACGGGACAATTGACTCCGAGCCATAGTATGATGACATTACCATCATCATCTTTCCTCGCAGAAGTCAAAAAATAGAAACTTGTGTTTCAGGACAAACTAACCACAATGTAGCGAGCAACTTGTTTTATAGAAAACATAAAGAGACACTTATGCATAAGTAGAACAAGACTAGGGTCTTTCTGCTGGGTCATGCCTTTTTTTATCAGAGTTGCATAAAAATTGAACATAGTTGCCTCTGTTCAATGTTCAAGTTATCAGGTTTTTCTGATTAGGGTCACCCATGAATCCTAAGCAGTTTATACCAGGATAAAAAAGAAATCCAAGTACTTGAGGCAGGAATAGGTAACACAAAGGTTTTCTGCTGGGTCATGCTTTTTTTGATTATCAGAGTTGCATAATAAATGAACATAGTTACCGTAGTTAACTATTCAAGTTGTCAGGATTTTCTGATCTGGGCCGCCCGTGAATCCTAAGCAGTTTATACTAGGATAGAAAAGAAATCCAAGTACTTGAGGCAGGAATAAGTAACACTTCTCCAGTAACAAGATGGGGGGAGGTGGTGTGGGCAGTTTTTCTTGTTGTACCTGCTGTCAAGTTGCAGTCGTTAATGTGAGTCAGAAATTTTTCCTCTTCCGGCGGGATGCCTTGGTGAGAATGGAGGTATTTCAAAAGTGATGCCTTGTCAATTAGTGGGTGGTTGTGATCTGAAACAAAAGTGATAACCTCCCATCTGCCATCTGATAACCCACAAGTGTAGGGGATCACAACAGCTTTCGAGGGTAAAGTATTCAACCCAAATTTATTGATTTGACACAAGGGGAGCTACAGAATATTCTTGAGTATTATCAGTTTAGTTGTCAATTCAACCACACCTGGATAACTTAGTATCTGCAGCAAAGTATTTAGTAGCAAAAGTGGTATGATAATAAAGGTAACGGTAGCAAAAGTAATGTTTTTGGGTTTTGTAGTAGTTGTAACAGCAGCAACAGAAAAGTAAATAAGCGAAGAACAATATATGAAAAGCTCGTAGGCAATGGATCAATGATGGATAATTATGTCGGATGTTATTCTCATGTAATAGCTATAACATAGGGTGACATAGAACTAGGTCCAATTCATTAATGTAATGTAGGCATGTATTCCGTAAATAGTCATACGTGCTCATGGAAAACAACTTGCATGACATCTTTTGTCCTACCCTCCCGTGGCAGCGGGGTCCTAGCGGAAACTAAGGGATATTAAGGCCTCCTTTTAATAGAGAACCGGAACAAAGCATTAGCACATAGTGAATACGTGAACTTCTCAAACTACGGTCATCACCGAGAAGTATCCCGATTATTGTCACTTCGGGGTTGTCGGATCATAACACATAATAGGTGACTATAGACTTGCAAGATAGGATCAAGAAAACACATATATTCATGAAAACATAATAGGTTCAGATCTGAAATCATGGCACTCGGGCCCTAGTGAGAAGCATTAAGCATAGCAAAGTCATAGCAACATCAATCTCAGAACATAGTGGATACTAGGGATCAAACCCTAACAAAACTAACTTGATTACATGGTAAATCTCATCCAACCCATCACCGTCCAGCAAGCCTACGATGGAATTACTCACGCACGGCGGTGAGCATCATGAAATTGGTGCTGGAGGATGGCTGATGATGACGACGGCGGCGAATCCCCTTCTTCGGAGCTCCGAACGTACTCCAGATCAGCCCTCCCGAGAGAGATTAGGGCTTGGCGGCGGCTCCATATCGTAAAACGTGATGAAACTTTCTCTCTGATTTTTTTTCTCCCCGAACGTGAATATATGGAGTTGGAGTTGAGCTTAGTGGAGGTCCAGGGGGCCCACGAGACAGGGGCGCGCCCCCACCCTCGTGGACAGGGTGTGGGCCCCCTGGTCCTGATTCTTTTGCCAGTATTTTTTATATTTTCCAAAAAGTCCCTCCGTGGATTTTCAAGACATTCCGAGAACTTTTGTTTTCTACACGTAAAACAACATCATGGCAGTTCTGCTGAAAATAGCGTCAGTCCAGGTTAGTTTCATTCAAATCATGCAAGTTAGAGTCCAAAACAGGGGCCAAAGTATTTGGAAAAGTAGATACGTTGGAGATGTATCAACTCTGAAGGAAATATGCCCTAGAGGCAATAATAAAGTTATTATTTATTTCCTCATATCATGATAAATGTTTATTATTCATGCTAGAATTGTATTAACCGGAAACATGATACATGTGTGAATACATAGACAAACATATAGTCACTAGTATGCCTCTAATTGACTAGCTCATTAATCAAATATGGTTATGTTTCCTATTCATAGACATGTGTTGTCATTTGATTAATGGGATCACATCATTAGGAGAATGATGTGATTGACATGACCCATTCCGTTAGCCTAGCACTTGATCGTTTAGTATACTGCTATTGCTTTCTTCATGACTTATACATGTTCCTGTAACCATGAGAAATATGCAACTCCCGTTTATGGGAGGAACACTTTGGGTACTACCAAACGTCACAACGTAACTGGGTGATTATAAAGGAGTACTACAGGTGTCTCCGAAGGTACATGTTGAGTTGGCGTATTTCGAGATTAGGTGTTGTCACTCCGATTGTCAGAGAGGTATCTCTGGGCCCTCTCGGTAATGCACATCACTATAAGCCTTGCAAGCAATGTGACCAATGAGTTGGTTACGGGATGATGCATTACGTAACGAGTAAAGAGACTTGCCGGTAACGAGGTTGAACTAGGTATTGGATACCGACGATCAAATCTCGGGCAAGTAACATACCGATGACAAAGGGAACAACGTATGTTGTTATGCGGTTTGACCGATAAAGATCTTCGTAGAATATGCAGGAACCAATATGGGCATCCAGGTCCCGCTGTTGGTTATTGACCGAGAATAGTTCTAGGTCATGTCTACATAGTTCTCGAACCTGTAGGGTCCGCACGCTTAACGTTACGATGACAGTTTTATTATGAGTTTATAAGTTTTGATGTACCGAAGTTTGTTCGGAGTCCCGGATGTGATCACGGACATGACGAGGAGTCTCAAAATGGTCGAGACATAAAGATCAATATATTGGAAGCCTATATTTGGACATCGGAATCGTTCCGGGTGAAATCGGCATTTTACCGGAGTACCGGGAGGTTACCAGAACCCCCCGGGGGGTTAATGGGCCTTCATGGGCCTCGAGGGAGAAGAGGGAAGGAGGCAGGAGGGGGCCGCGCGCCCCTCCCCTTCCTAGTCCGAATAGGACAAGGGAAGGGGGGCGGCGCCCCCCTTTCCTTCCCCTCTTCCTCCTCTTTCCCCCCTTCTCCTATTCCAACCAGGAAAGAAGGGAGTCCTACTCCCGGTGGGAGTAGGACTCCCCCCTTGGTGCGCCCTCCTTGGCCGGCCGCCTCCTCCCCCCTGGCTCCTTTATATACGGGGGCGGGGGGCACCCCATAGACACAAGTTGATCTACGGATTACTACAGACAGTTCTGTTTTTGACAGATTCTGTTTTTCGCGTGTTGTTGCTTATTTTGATGAATCTATGGGTAGTATCGGGGGTATGAACCATGGAAAAGTTGGAATAAAATAGATATTACACCAATATAAATAAAGAATGACTTTTCAACAGTACCTTAAAGTGGTGATTTATTTTCTTACACTAACGGAGCTCATGAGATTTTCTGTTGAGTTTTGTGTTGTGAAGTTTTCAAGTTTTGGGTAAGGATTTGATGGACTATGGAATAAGGAGTGGCAAGAGCCTAAGATTGGGGATGCACAAGGCACCCCAAGGTAATATTCAAGGACAACCAAAAGCCTAAGCTTGGGTATGCCCCGGAAGGCATCCCCTCTTTCGTCTTCTTCTATCGGTAACTTTACTTGAGGCTATATTTTTATTCACCACATGATATGTGTTTTGCTTGGAGCGTCTTGTATGATTTGAGTCTTTGATTTTTAGTTTACCACAATCATCCTTTCTGCACACACCTTTTGGGAGATACACACATGAATCGTGATTTATTAGAATACTCTATGTGCTTCACTTATATCTTTTGAGCTAGGAAATATTGCTCTAGTACTTCACTTATATCTTTTTAGAGCATGGCGGTGGCTTTATGTTATAGAAATTGTTGAACTCTCATGCTTCACTTATATTATTTTGAGAGTCTTTTAGAACAGCATGGTAATTTTCTTGGTTTATAAAACTAGTCCTATGATGGGCTTCAAGAGGGATATAATAAAAACTTTCATATGAAGTGCATTGAATACTATGAGAAGTTTGATTCTTTATGGTTGTTTTGAGATATGATGATGGTGATATTAGAGTCTTGCTAGTGGAGTAATTGTGAATTTGAGAAATACTTGTGTTGAGGTTTGTGAGTCCCGTAGCATGCACGTATGGTGAACCGTTGTGTAATAAATTTGGAGCATTAAGTATCTCTTTGATTGTCATCCTTTGTGTGGAGGTCGGGATCACGCGATGGTTAACTCCTACCAACCCTTCCCCTAGGAGCATGCACGTAGTGCTTGGTTTTGATGACTTATAAATTTTTGCAATAAGTATGTGAGTTCTTTATGACTAATGTTGAGTCCATGGATTATACACACTCTCACCCTTCCATCATTGCTAGCCTCTCTTGTGTCTCGCAACTTTCGCCGGTACCATACACCCACCATATACCTTCCTCAAAACAGCCACCATACCTACCTATTATGGCATTTCCATAGCCATTCCGAGATATATTGCCATGCAACTTTCAACCGTTCCATTTATTATGACACGCTTCATCATTGTCATATTGCTTTGCATGATCATTTAATTGACATAGTATTTGTGGCAAAGCCACCTTTCATAATTCTTTCATAAATGTCACTCTTTATTCATTTCACATCCCGGTACACCGCCGAAGGGATTCACATAGAGTCATATTTTGTTCTAAGCATTGAGTTGTAATTTTTTGAGTTGTAAGTGTGATGATCATCATTATTAGAGCATTGTCCCATGTGAGGAAAAAAAGAGAAAGGCCAAACAAAAAATGAGAGAAAAAGAGAGAAGGGGCAATGCTACTATCCTTTTTCCACACTTGTGCTTCAAAGTAGCACCATGATCTTCATGATAGAGAGTCTCTTATTTTTTTCACTTTCATATACTAGTGGGAATTTTTCATTATAGAACTTGGCTTGTATATTCCAATGATGGGCTTCCTCAAATTCCCTAGGGAAAGGGGAAGGCTGGAAGTGAGAGCTCTTCCCACGGCAAGGGTGAGACACAAGTCCCGGAAGAGGTTGCCAGGGAAGGGCGTGTCGGGGGAGAGCCTATGGGGGACAGGCCATTCAGGATCGAGGCTCTATATGCCACAACGATAGAGACCTTAGAGGGATATGTGGCTGACGAGGGGGAGGTACCTGGGGAGGAATGGCTCGCAGCAGGCCCACAAGTCCCCGAGCCAATCTTGGAGCCGCGTCCACATAAACGGGTAGCCCATCGGGGAGCAGGGGTCCCCGGTCCTGCGCCTCCCGCCAGGAGAGCAAAGGATGCTACCGCCATGGTCAGTGTTCCTGAGGCTATGCGTCGGCAATCCCCTCGACTCTCTGGATGGCTTTAGCTATGTACGGGACAATTGACTCCGAGCCATAGTATGATGACATTACCATCATCATCTTTCCTCGCAGAAGTCAAAAAATAGAAACTTGTGTTTCAGGACAAACTAACCACAATGTAGCGAGCAACTTGTTTTATAGAAAACATAAAGAGACACTTATGCATAAGTAGAACAAGACTAGGGTCTTTCTGCTGGGTCATGCCTTTTTTTATCAGAGTTGCATAAAAATTGAACATAGTTGCCTCTGTTCAATGTTCAAGTTATCAGGTTTTTCTGATTAGGGTCGCCCATGAATCCTAAGCAGTTTATACCAGGATAAAAAAGAAATCCAAGTACTTGAGGCAGGAATAGGTAACACAAAGGTTTTCTGCTAGGTCATGCTTTTTTTGATTATCAGAGTTGCAGAATAAATGAACATAGTTACCGTAGTTAACTATTCAAGTTGTCAGGATTTTCTGATCTGGGCCGCCCGTGAATCCTAAGCAGTTTATACTAGGATAGAAAAGAAATCCAAGTACTTGAGGCAGGAATAAGTAACACTTCTCCAGTAACAAGATGGGGGGAGGTGGTGTGGGCAGTTTTTCTTGTTGTACATGCTGTCAAGTTGCAGTCGTTAATGTGAGTCAGAAATTTTTCCTGTTCCGGCGGGATGCCTTGGTGAGAATGGAGGTATTTCAAAAGTGATGCCTTGTCAATTAGTGGGTGGTTGTGATCTGAAACAAAAGTGATAACCTCCCATCTGCCATCTGATAACCCACAAGTGTAGGGGATCACAACAGCTTTCGAGGGTAAAGTATTCAACCCAAATTTATTGATTTGACACAAGGGGAGCTACAGAATATTCTTGAGTATTATCAGTTTAGTTGTCAATTCAACCACACCTGGATAACTTAGTATCTGCAGCAAAGTATTTAGTAGCAAAAGTGGTATGATAATAAAGGTAGCGGTAGCAAAAGTAATGTTTTTGGGTTTTGTAGTAGTTGTAACAGCAGCAACAGAAAAGTAAATAAGCGAAGAACAATATATGAAAAGCTCGTAGGCAATGGATCAATGATGGATAATTATGTCGGATGTTATTCTCATGTAATAGCTATAACATAGGGTGACATAGAACTAGGTCCAATTCATTAATGTAATGTAGGCATGTATTCCGTAAATAGTCATACGTGCTCATGGAAAACAACTTGCATGACATCTTTTGTCCTACCCTCCCGTGGCAGCGGGGTCCTAGCGGAAACTAAGGGATATTAAGGCCTCCTTTTAATAGAGAACCGGAACAAAGCATTAGCACATAGTGAATACGTGAACTTCTCAAACTACGGTCATCACCGAGAAGTATCCCGATTATTGTCACTTCGGGGTTGTCGGATCATAACACATAATAGGTGACTATAGACTTGCAAGATAGGATCAAGAAAACACATATATTCATGAAAACATAATAGGTTCAGATCTGAAATCATGGCACTCGGGCCCTAGTGAGAAGCATTAAGCATAGCAAAGTCATAGCAACATCAATCTCAGAACATAGTGGATACTAGGGATCAAACCCTAACAAAACTAACTTGATTACATGGTAAATCTCATCCAACCCATCACCGTCCAGCAAGCCTACGATGGAATTACTCACGCACGGCGGTGAGCATCATGAAATTGGTGCTGGAGGATGGCTGATGATGACGACGGCGGCGAATCCCCTTCTTCGGAGCTCCGAACGTACTCCAGATCAGCCCTCCCGAGAGAGATTAGGGCTTGGCGGCGGCTCCATATCGTAAAACGTGATGAAACTTTCTCTCTGATTTTTTTTCTCCCCGAACGTGAATATATGGAGTTGGAGTTGAGCTTAGTGGAGGTCCAGGGGGCCCACGAGACAGGGGCGCGCCCCCACCCTCGTGGACAGGGTGTGGGCCCCCTGGTCCTGATTCTTTTGCCAGTATTTTTTATATTTTCCAAAAAGTCCCTCCGTGGATTTTCAAGACATTCCGAGAACTTTTGTTTTCTACACGTAAAACAACATCATGGCAGTTCTGCTGAAAATAGCGTCAGTCCAGGTTAGTTTCATTCAAATCATGCAAGTTAGAGTCCAAAACAGGGGCCAAAGTATTTGGAAAAGTAGATACGTTGGAGATGTATCAACTCTGAAGGAAATATGCCCTAGAGGCAATAATAAAGTTATTATTTATTTCCTCATATCATGATAAATGTTTATTATTCATGCTAGAATTGTATTAACCGGAAACATGATACATGTGTGAATACATAGACAAACATATAGTCACTAGTATGCCTCTAATTGACTAGCTCATTAATCAAAGATGGTTATGTTTCCTATTCATAGACATGTGTTGTCATTTGATTAATGGGATCACATCATTAGGAGAATGATGTGATTGACATGACCCATTCCGTTAGCCTAGCACTTGATCGTTTAGTATACTGCTATTGCTTTCTTCATGACTTATACATGTTCCTGTAACCATGAGAAATATGCAACTCCCGTTTACGGGAGGAACACTTTGGGTACTACCAAACGTCACAACGTAACTGGGTGATTATAAAGGAGTACTACAGGTGTCTCCGAAGGTACATGTTGAGTTGGCGTATTTCGAGATTAGGTGTTGTCACTCCGATTGTCGGAGAGGTATCTCTGGGCCCTCTCGGTAATGCACATCACTATAAGCCTTGCAAGCAATGTGACCAATGAGTTGGTTACGGGATGATGCATTACGTAACGAGTAAAGAGACTTGCCGGTAACGAGGTTGAACTAGGTATTGGATACCGACGATCAAATCTCGGGCAAGTAACATACCGATGACAAAGGGAACAACGTATGTTGTTATGCGGTTTGACCGATAAAGATCTTTGTAGAATATGCAGGAACCAATATGGGCATCCAGGTCCCGCTGTTGGTTATTAACCGAGAATAGTTCTAGGTCATGTCTACATAGTTCTCGAACCTGTAGGGTCCGCACGCTTAACGTTACGATGACAGTTTTATTATGAGTTTATAAGTTTTGATGTACCGAAGTTTGTTCGGAGTCCCGGATGTGATCACGGACATGACGAGGAGTCTCAAAATGGTCGAGACATAAAGATCAATATATTGGAAGCCTATATTTGGACATCGGAATCGTTCCGGGTGAAATCGGCATTTTACCGGAGTACCGGGAGGTTACCGGAACCCCCCGGGGGGTTATTGGGCCTACATGGGCCTCGAGGGAGAAGAGGGAAGGAGGCAGGAGGGGGCCGCGCGCCCCTCCCCTTCCTAGTCCGAATAGGACAAGGGAAGGGGGGCGGCGCCCCCCTTTCCTTCCCCTCTTCCTCCTCTTTCCCCCCTTCTCCTATTCCAACCAGGAAAGAAGGGAGTCCTACTCCCGGTGGGAGTAGGACTCCCCCCTTGGTGCGCCCTCCTTGGCCGGCCGCCTCCTCCCCCCTGGCTCCTTTATATACGGGGGCGGGGGGCACCCCATAGACACAAGTTGATCTACGGATCGTTCCTTAGCCGTGTGCGGTGCCCCCCTCCACCATATTCCACCTCGGTCATATCGTCGCGGAGTTTAGGCGAAGCCCTGCGCCGGTAGAACAGCATCATCGTCACCACGCCGTCGTGCTGACGGAACTCATCCCCGACACTTTGCTGGATCGGAGTCTGGGGATCGTCATCGAGCTGAACGTGTGCTGAACTCGGAGGTGCCGTACGTTCGGTGCTTGGATCGGTCGGATCGTGAAGACGTATGTTCGGTGCTTGGATCGGTCAGACCGCCACTTTGGTTCGGCGGTATTGTGAGATGAAGCGGCCCGGACCGACATTACGCGTATGCTTATGCGAGACTGGTTTCACCATTATGAGCACTCGTTCTTAAAGGTGGCTGGCGGGTGTCTGTCTCTCTCACTTTAGCTGAATCGAGTATGGCTACGCCCGGTCCTTGCAAAGGTTAAAACAACACCAACTTGACGAACTATCGTTGTGGTTTTGATGCGTAGGTAAGAACGGCTCTTGCTAAAGCCCGTAGCAGCCACGTAAAATTTGCAACAACAAAGTAGAGGACGTCTCACTTGTTTTTGCAGGGCATGTTGTGATGTGATATGGTCAAGACATGATGCTATATTTTATTGTATGAGATGATCATGTTTTGTAACCAAAGTTATCGGCAATTGGCAGGAGCCATATGGTTGTCGCTTTATTGTATGAAATGCAAACGCCCTGTAATTGCTTTACTTTATCATTAAGCGGTAGCGATAGTCGTAGAAGCAATAGATGGCGAAACGAGAACGATGCTACGATGGAGATCAAGGTGTCGCGCCGGTGATGATGGTGATCACGATAGTGCTTCGAAGATGGAGATCACAAGCACAAGATGATGATGGCCATATCATATCACTTATATTGATTGCATGTGATGTTTATCCTTTATGCATCTTATCTTGCTTTGATTGACGGTAGCATTTTAAGATGATTTCTCACTAATAATCAAGAAGTGTTCTCCCTGAGTATGCACCGTTGCGAAAGTTCTTCGTGCTGAGACACCACGTGATGATCGGGTGTGATAGGCTCTACGTTCAAATACAACGGGTGCAAAACAGTTGCACATGCGGAATACTCAGGTCATACTTGATGAGCCTAGCATATACAGATATGGCCTCGGAACACGGAGACCGAAAGGTCGAACGTGAATCATATAGTAGATATGATCAACATAGTGATGTTCACCATTGAAACTACTCCATCTCACGTGATGATCGGACATGGTTTAGTTGATTTGGATCACGTGATCACTTAGATGACTAGAGAGATGTCTGTCTAAGTGGGAGTTCTTAAGTAATATGATTAATTGAACTTAATTTATCATGAACTTAGTACCTGATAGTATTTTGCTTGTCTATGTTTGTTTGTAGATAGATGGCTCGTGCTGTTGTTCCATTGAATTTTAATGCATTCCTTGAGAAAGCAAAGTTGAAAGATGATGGTAGCAATTACACGGACTGGGTCCGTAACCTGAGGATTATCCTCATTGCTGCACAGAAAAGTTACGTCCTGGGAGCACCGCTGGGTGCCAGGCCTGCTGCTGATGCAACTGACGACGTTAAGAACGTCTGGCAGAGCAAAGCTGATGACTACTCGATAGTTCAGTGTGCCATGCTTTACGGCTTAGAACCGGGTGTTCGACGACATTTTGAACGTCATGGAGCATATGAGATGTTCCAGGAGTTGAAGTTAATATTTCAAGCAAATGCCCGGTTTGAGAGATATGAAGTCTCCAATAAGTTCTACAGCTGCAAGATGGAGGAGAATAGTTCTGTCAGTGAACACATACTCAAAATGTCTGGGTATAATAATCACTTGATTCAACTGGGAGTTAATCTTCCTGATGATAGTGTCATTGACAGAATTCTCCAATCACTGCCACCAAGCTACAAGAGCTTCGTGATGAACTATAATATGCAAGGGATGAACAAGACTATTCCCGAGCTCTTCGCAATGCAAAAAGCCGCGGAGGTAGAAATCAAGAAGGAGCATCAAGTGTTGATGGTTAACAAGACCACCAGTTTCAAGAAGAAGGACAAAGGGAAGAAGAAGGGGAACTTCAAAAAGAACGGCAACCAAGTTGCTGCTCAAGAGAAGAAACCCAAGTCTGGACCTAAGCCTGAAACTGAGTGCTTCTACTGCAAGCAGACTGGACACTGGAAGCGGAACTGCCCCAAGTATTTGGCGGATAAGAAGGATGGCAAAGTGAACAAAGGTATATGTGATATACATGTTATTGATGTGTACCTTACTAATGCTCGCAGTAGCACCTGGGTATTTGATACTGGTTCTGTTGCTAATATTTGCAACTCGAAACAGGGACTACGGATTAAGCGAAGATTGGCTAAGGACGAGGTGACGATGCGCGTGGGAAATGGTTCCAAAGTCGATGTGATCGCGGTCGGCACGCTACCTCTACATCTACCATCGGGATTAGTTTTAGACCTAAATAATTGTTATTTGGTGCCAGCGTTGAGCATGAACATTATATCTGGATCTTGTTTGATGCGAGATGGTTATTCATTTAAATCAGAGAATAATGGTTGTTCTATTTATATGAGTAATATCTTTTATGGTCATGCACCCTTGAAGAGTGGTCTATTTTTATTGAATCTCGATAGTAGTGATACACATATTCATAGTGTTGAAACCAAAAGATGCAGAGTTGATAATGATAGTGCAACTTATTTGTGGCACTGCCGTTTAGGTCATATCGGTGTAAAGCGCATGAAGAAACTCCATACTAATGGGCTTTTGGAATCACTTGATTATGAATCACTTGGTACTTGCGAACCGTGCCTTATGGGCAAGATGACTAAAACGCCGTTCTTCGGAACTATGGAGCGGGCAACTGATTTGTTGGAAATCATACATACTGATGTTTGTGGTCCAATGAATGTTGAGGCTTGCGGCGGGTATCGTTATTTTCCCACCTTCACAGATGATTTGAGCAGATATGGGTATATCTACTTAATGAAACACAAGTCTGAAACATTTGAAAAGTTCAAAGAATTTTAGAGTGAAGTAGAAAATCATCGTAACAAGAAAAAAAAGTTTCTACGATCTGATCGTGGAGGAGAATATTTGAGTTACGAGTTTGGCCTACACTTGAAACAATGCGGAATAGTTTCGCAACTCACGCCACCCGGAACACCACAACGAAATGGTGTGTCCGAACGTCGTAATCGTACTTTACTAGGGATGGTGCGATCTATGATGTCTCTTACTGATTTACCGCTATCGTTTTGGGGTTATACTTTAGAGACGTCCGCATTCACGTTAAATAGGGCACCATCAAAATCTGTTAAGACAACGCCTTATGAACTATGGTTTGGAAAGAAACCAAAGTTGTCGTTTCTTAAAGTTTGGGGCTGCGATGCTTATGTGAAGAAACTTCAACCAGATAAGCTCGAACCCAAATCGCAGAAATGTGTCTTCATAGGATACCCAAAAGAGACTATTGGGTACACCTTCTATCACAGATCTGAAGGCAAGATTTTTGTTGCTAAAATCGGATCCTTTCTAGAGAAGGAGTTTCTCTCGAAAGAAGTGAGTGGGAGGAAAGTAGAACTTGATGAGATAACTGTATCTACTCCCTTATTGGAAAGTAGTTCATCACAAGAACCGGTTCCTGTGACAACTACACCAATCAGTGAGGAAGCTAATGATATTGATCATGAAACTTCAGATCAAGTTTCTACTGAACCTCGTAGGTCTACCAGAGTAAGATCCGCACCAGAGTGGTATGGTAATCCTATTATGGAAGTCATGTTACTTGACCATGATGAACCTACGAACTATGAGGAAGCGATGATGAGCCCAGATTCCGCAAAATGGCTAGAGGCCATGAAATCTGAGATGGGATCCATGTATGAAAACAAAGTATGGACTTTGGTTGACTTGCCCGATGATCGGCAAGCCATTGAGAATAAATGGATCTTTAAGAAGAAGACTGACGCTGATGGTAATGTAACTGTCTATAAAGCTCAACTTGTTGCGAAAGGTTTTTGACAAGTTCAAGGGGTTGACTACGATGAGACTTTCTCACCCGTAGCGATGCTTAAGTCTGCCCGAATCATGTTAGCTATTGCTGCATTTCATGATTATGAAATTTGGCAAATGGATGTCAAAACTGCATTCTTGAATGGATTTCTGGAAAAAGAGTTGTATATGATGCAGCCAGAAGGTTTTGTTGATCCAAAAGGTGCTAACAAAGTGTGCAAGCTCCAGCGATCTATTTATGGACTGGTGCAAGCATCTCGGAGTTGGAATAAACGTTTTGATAGTGTGATCAAAGCATATGGTTTTATACAGACTTTTGGAGAAGCCTGTATTTACAAGAAAGTGAGTGGGAGCTCTGTAGCATTTCTGATATTATATGGGGATGACATATTATTAATTGGAAATGATATAGAATTTCTGGATAGCATAAAGGGATACTTGAATAAAAGTTTTTCAATGAAAGACCTCGGTGAAGCTGCTTACATATTGGGCATCAAGATCTATAGAGATAGATCAAGACGCTTAATAGGATTTTCACAAAGCACATACCTTGATAAAATTTTGAAAAAGTTCAAAATGGATTAGGCAAGGAAAGGGTTCTTGCCCGTGCTACAAGGTGTGAAGTTGAGTCAAACTCAATGCCCGACCACAGCAGAAGATAGAGAGAAAATGAAAGATGTTCCCTATGCTTCAGCCATAGGCTCTATCATGTATGCAATGCTGTGTACCAGACCTGACGTATGCTTAGCAATAAGCTTGGCGGGAAGGTACCAAAGTAATCCAGGAGTGGATCACTGGACAGCGGGCAAGAACATCCTGAAATACCTGAAAAGGACTAAGGATATGTTTCTCGTATATGGAGGTGACAAAGGGCTAGTCGTAAATGGTTACGTCGATACAAGCTTTGACACTGATCCGGACGATTCTAAATTGCAAACCGGATACGTGTTTTTATTAAACGGTGGAGCTGTAAGTTGGTGCAGTTCTAAACAAAGCGTCGTGGCGGGATCTACATGTGAAGCGGAGTACATAGCTTCTTCGGAAGCAGCAAATGAAGGAGTCTGGATGAAGGAGTTCATTTCCGATCTAGGTGTCATACCTAGTGCATCGGGACCAATGAAGATCTTTTGTGACAATACTGGTGCAATTGCCTTGGCAAAGGAATCCAGATTTCACAAGAGGACCAAGCACATCAAGAGACGCTTCAATTCCATTCGGGACCAAGTCCAAGTGGGAGACATAGAGATTTGCAAGATACATACGGATCTGAATGTTGCAGACCCGTTGACTAAGCCTCTCTCACGAGCAAAACATGATCAGCACCAAGACTCCAAGGGTGTTAGAATCATTACTATGTAATCTAGATTATTGACTCTAGTGCAAGTGGGAGACTGAAGGAAATATGCCCTAGAGGCAATAATAAAGTTATTATTTATTTCCTCATATCATGATAAATGTTTATTATTCATGCTAGAATTGTATTAACCGGAAACATGATACATGTGTGAATACATAGACAAACATATAGTCACTAGTATGCCTCTACTTGACTAGCTCATTAATCAAAGATGGTTATGTTTCCTAACCATAGACATGTGTTGTCATTTGCTTAATGGGATCGCATCATTAGGAGAATGATGTGATTGACATGACCCATTCCGTTAGCCTAGCACTTGATCGTTTAGTATACTGCTATTGCTTTCTTCATGACTTATACATGTTCCTGTAACTATGAGAAATATGCAACTCCCATTTACCGGAGGAACACTTTGGGTACTACCAAACGTCACAACGTAACTGGGTGATTATAAAGGAGTACTATAGGTGTCTCCGAAGGTACATGTTGAGTTGGTGTATTTCGAGATTAGGTTTTGTCACTCCGATTGTCGGAGAGGTATCTCTGGGCCCTCTCGGTAATGCACATCACTATAAGCCTTGCAAGCAATGTGACCAATGAGTTGGTTATGGGATGATGCATTACGTAACGAGTAAAGAGACTTGCCAGTAATGAGGTTGAACTAGGTATTGGATACCGACGATCAAATCTCGGGCAAGTAACATACCAATGACAAAGGGAACAACGTATGTTGTTATGCGGTTTGACCGATAAAGATCTTCGTAGAATTTGTAGGAACCAATATGGGCATCCAGGTCCCGCTGTTGGTTATTGACCGAGAATAGTTATAGGTCATGTCTACATAGTTCTCGAACCCGTAGGGTCCGCACGCTTAACATTATGATGACAGTTTTATTATGAGTTTATAAGTTTTGATGTACTGAAGTTTGTTCGGAGTCCCGGATGTGATCACGGACATGACGAGGAGTCTCGAAATGGTCGAGACATAAAGATAGATATATTGGAAGCCTATATTTGGACATCAGAATCGTTCCGGGTGAAATCGGCATTTTACCGGAGTACCGGGAGGTTACCGGAACCCCCCGGGGGCTTATTGGGCCTACATGGGCCTCGAGGGAGAAGAGGGAAGGAGGCAGGAGGGGGCCGCGCGCCCCTCCCCTTCCTAGTCCGAATAGGACAAGGGAAGGGGGTGGCGCCCCCCCTTTCCTTCCCCTCTTCCCCTCTTCCTCCGCTTACCCCATAGACACAAGTTGATCTACGGATCGTTCCTTAGCCGTGTGCGGTGCCCCCCTCCACCATATTCCACCTCGGTCATATCGTCACGGAGTTTAGGCGAAGCCCTACGCCGGTAGAACATCATCATCGTCACCACATCGTCGTGCTAACGGAACTCATCCCCAACACTTTGCTGGATCGGAGTCCGGGGATCGTCATCGAGCTGAACGTGTGCTGAACTCGGAGGTGCCGTACGTTCGGTGCTTGGATCGGTCAGATCGTGAAGACGTATGACTACATCAACCGCGTTGTCATAACGCTTCTGCTTACGGTCTACGAGGGTACGTGGACAAACACTCTCCCCTCTCGTTGCTATGCCATCACCATGATCTTGCGTGTGCGTAGGAATTTTTTTGAAATTACTACGTTCCGCAACAAACTCCCCAAAGCTTAAACCTTTGCTTGGCCTCAAGCAATTCAGTTGATAAACTGAAAGTGATAAAGAAAAACTTTTACAAACTCAGTTTGCTTGTTGTAAACATGAAAAGTCAGCATTCAGGTTTCAGCAAATATTATGAACTAACACTACTAGGGAAAAGCCTATACACAGAATCTTAGCAGCAGCGCGGTTCAAAATAGAGCGCTGCTGCTAAGTAGTTGTAGTGCGGGTTACGTAAACTCGCTGCTGATAAATATTTAGCAGTAGCGCGCTCGACCAGAAACACGCTGCTACAAATATCGATCGGCGGTGTTCCCCCAACTCTAAGTAGCAGTAGCGCAGTCGCAGTAACAGCGCTACTGCTAAGTACGTAGTAGTAGTGCGGTTTCCTCGAGATCGCTGCTGGTAAGTTTCAAATTGCCACAATTTTTTGTCCCAGTTAGCAGTAGCGCCTTACCGAAAAGCGCGCTGCTGCTAAGTTCTTAGCAGAAGCGCGTTTTCTCTCCCGCGCTACTGCTAACCCCACCAACCCCCAACCCGTCCCTCCCCTCTCCCTTCCTTTTTTCCCTTCCCCCTACCTCCCCCTCTCATCTCTTCCCTCCACCACATGCTCCCACTCTCACTCTTCTTCTTCTCAATACTTCTCCCCCATTACTCTCTCTCTTCTCTATCCACCTTCTCTCTCTTCATTACTCCTACATAACTACACCACCTATTATTGCTAATCCCCCGGAGGAGGGCTCTAAGGACGGATTGCTCATGTACGCATTAGCACATGGCTCCTCGCCCAACCTCGTAACCTATCAGGCATATGATATCAACGGATACACGTTCTACACGGAGGCAAAAGATATGGACAGTGATGATCAGAACTCAGGGGTGACGATGGAATGCATGACCGGCAGCGACAACGGCACAACTGAACGATTTTATGGAAGGGTCGAGGAGATCTGGGAGCTTGACTACTCTGGACTGCACAACACGACGATGTTCCGTGTCATATGGGCTAAGAATGTCGAAAGAGAAAGCCGGATGTTCACTACCATGACTATACCCGACGCCAAGAGCGCTACCGTGAACGCTATCGCAAAAAACGAGCCATGGGTACACGCTAAGCACGTGACACAATGCTTCTTCATAACTGACCCGCGCAATCCCAGCCGTGTTGTCGTGAGGAGAGGCAAAAGGAACATCATTGGAATGGATGGAGTCGCCAACGAGGAAGACTATGATCAGTACGGCAACCCAATGAGGGAAGATGACGATGATGATGAAGTATACGTCAAAAGAAGAATCAATACTACATTACCTAAGAAAAATCGTACTCCATGGAAAAGGCAAAGTCACAATGAGGGGCTCAATTATTATTCGACGAACAAGAAGGGAAAGAAGCTGACTCAAAAACGAAAACGTCAGCACAGAGGAAACGTATGTTATGGGTCCAATGATGTGTAATATATATATGTTCCTATTTTGTATACACACTTAGCCATTATTATGCATGGGTCCAATGATGTGTAATATATATGTTCCTATTTTGCATACATATTTAACCGTCAAATGATGCAATATATATCGCCCTCCCTTCGTTCACTGCCCTCGGGAAATAAAAGTGGGATAAAATAAAGGAAAAGAAAAAGGAAAACTGGCAGTAGCGACGGCAGTAGCAGCGCGTTTTTACAAAACCGATGCAGCTAGACCTTAGTAGTAGCGTGTTTCTCATAAACCGCTGCAGCTATGCATCATAGTAGTAGCGAGTTTCTCATAAACCGCTGCAGCTACGCATCATAGTAGTAGCGCGTTTCTCCGAAACGGCTCCAGCTACAGAATTTAGTAGCAGCGCGTTTTGTCATAACGCTCTACTGCTACGTCCACTTAACCCAAAATTCTCACTCGCCCAGCTTCATCCCACCATTTTCCCCCAAATCCCCACTCTCTCTCCGCCCCCCGTCGCTCCGCCGCGCCCGACCCGGCCCCGGCGCTCGCCCCCGACTCCGCCGGCGCCGGCGCTAGCCCCGGCGCTCGCCCCCGTCCCGGCCCTCGACCCCGACTCCGGCGCGCTCGCCCCCGACCACGCCGCTCGCCCCCAACCCTGCCGCTCGCCCCCGACTCTGGCGCCGGCGCTCGCCCCCGACCACGCCGCTCGCCCCCGACCCAGCCGCTCGCCCCCGACTCCGGCGCCGGCGCTCGCCCCCAACCCCGGCGCGCTCGCCCCCGACCCGTCGGCCCTCGCCTCCCTCCTTGCCCCTGCACTGTAAACCCCCCCTCTCTGCTAGGGTTCTTCATGTTAATTAATTAGGTTATCTATTTAGTTATGAATTTAGTTAGGTTTCAAAATTAGCTGAATTTATATGGAAATTTGAACTGGACATGTGATATGTGCATATGTCATGTTTTGGACATGTCATGTTTGGAAAATGATCCGAGTGGCCTATGTTACGCCGGAATGTTGATTCATTTCCATTTCGGTGAATTTCAGGCGCTCGATATGTCCATTTTTTAGCAAAGGTCATGCCGAAATTTCCCGTGAATAAAGGCATGATTTGTGCTACATAGTTGGCATATCGAGTGCTGGCACATAGATTTCTTTTTATGTCATTTCTCATTTATTCATACTTTTAGAAATAAATGAGGCCACTTAATCATAGGAAACATGTCGAACAACGAAGAAACTGGGCCTTCTGACCAAGATGCAGACGAGATGGATTATGATGGTGAACAAGAGTACCTCGACTATTTGACTGCTAAGCAAGGTTTGCAGGTCGGCCTCGATGATGGTACTGACGCCGACATTGACACCGACGGCGCCGGCACCGGCACCGATGGCGGCGCTGAGACCGGTGGGGAAGGTACCGGCGGGGAAGGTACTGGCGGGGAAGGTACCGGCCCCGATGCCGATACCGAAAAGAGGAAGCATAAGAAGCAGAGGATACGAAAACCTAACAAACTAGGGATTGGACGACTTGTGATCACAAAGATGGCACCTGGCAAGTTTGAGCCGTTAGAGCCGGAAGAACCTTGCAAGTGCTATGGGAACCAAGTAGGATGCATCCTACGGGAATGCGCGAGCATCAACGACGATGACTTAAGGAGTAAAGAACATTTGACGCAGTTGCTCCTAACGAAGTTGCACAAGAGATTCAAGTTCCCCGACCGGGATGATAACATAGAACAACCGTGGGATGATCCAAAGATGAAAAAGATTAACAATCACGCCATGGGCATGTTCAGCAATGATTTGGCCTCCTGGAAAGGGAGGGTGAAACGAGCTATTGAGGCTGATGAACCCCTGTCCAAGATTCTGGAGGAAAATCCGACACTTACGGAAGAGGAGTTCGAAAAGTTCAAGGACACTTGCGCTACCGAGGCAGCCAAGGCTAAGGCTGTGAAATTCAAAAGCCTTCAGCAAAGGAACACGGGGAAGCATCGCCTCGGAAGCAGTGGCTACCTCGGTAAAAGGCCCATATGGGATAAGGAGGACGCGGAACGTGAAGCCGCGGGTCTCCCAGACCCCTTCGCGAAGTTCACCAACCCTTGGAGCATGACTTCATCAGGGCCCGCTACAAGTGGCACAAGGAGAAAAAGGTTTTTTACACGGATAAGATCACGAGGAAATTGATTAGACTACTGGAGAAGCAACACCGGCTTGCAGCCGAAAGCCCTACTTCTCCGATGAGGCCCAAGTGGGACACCCCTCTCAACCGGGCCTTGAACAAACTTAAGGGACTCCCGTTGGACCAGCGGCCGCAATATGGTCGTGTGCACGGCGCTGGAGACGGCGCCACGTGGAAGGTGTTTTACAATGACGGCCTAGAGGCCAAGAAGCAGAAAAAGAAGTTTAGTCAGGCGGACATCGACGCAAAGGTGAAGCTCGCGGTCGAGAAAAAAGCAGCTGAGGACGCGAAAAAAGCAGCCGAGGACAAATATGAGTTGCTACAGCAGGCAGTCAATGCAGCTGTAACTGCCTGCAGAAATGATTTTGCTACTAACTTGGTGCCAGTTATCATCAACTGGGCGAAGGAAAATCCAGACAAGACGGTACATGATTTCCCGATGCCCAGTTTCGTCGCGAGCAACTCCATGAACAACAACACCATCGCACCATCACTTGCTCAAGCAACCGGGCCTCCTCTCGCAGCCGCTCCCGCTCATAGCAGCCCGTCCTCAGTCTCAGGCGCGCTAGGTGGGCCTTCGTCTTTGGCTGAGCTCGACGCCGTCACGGTAATTACATGTCGCACCAACATATATATATATATATATATATATATATAGATAATATTCCATTTTTGTTGCCTTTCGGTTGCTTTACACCACAGATATATGTGTTTGCAGGCGAAAGAAACCCCATGCACCATACTCTACTTGATCAAAGGCCAGAAGGTGGACGTGGGAAAGGGGATGATAATGGACCCCTCTCAACGCACATTCCACAACCACCCGATCCCCGCTGGGCACTTCAGGGTTAGCTTGACCAGTGTGAAATCGGGGCACGAGGATTTGCCTCCTCCAGTACAGCATGTGGGAGCGGACGACGAGACCCCGCCGCGGATTGGACGCTGCAAGGGTTGGGTGCTGCTATGGCCAAAGAATCTTATTCGTCTGGAGCCGGCCGAGAGCACACCAATAACTACCACACATCAACAAGCATGTGCGGAGACCACCACCCCACCTACGCAATTACCAGCTCCTGTAGTAGTGCCGGTGAGAGCGGCGGACGACATGATGAAGGGGGTGCAATAGTACTGGCTGATGTACCTGTAGAACAGAGAATGGATGATGAGACGGAGGTCGACCCTATGGATTACCTCAATACAAACGCGTATGACTGTGACATAGATATGATGAGTCAACCATATGACGAATCGGGCTATCAGCTTGCTAATGAGGATATGGATGATATGCCCGGGCAGGGCCGTACCATGGAATGCGAAAAGTCTCTCTTCATGAAATCCTCACAGGACACGCCTGAAGATGCCGCCTCAACACAGGCTCAACTAGCCGGGCGCGAGGGTCGTACAGTACTTAGCCCGGGAACACTTGGGCAGGGGTTAAGGAAGGGTCTGGAAGGTGTGCCCAAGAAAAAGGAGAGGAAGAGATCGGGGAAGGTAACTGCCTCCAAACAAGCCAGACCACACAGCAGCCAGACGATGCATTCTGAATAGCGTGTACCCGTGAAAGGTGTGGTCATGTTCCATCTCACGGGCGAGCCGATGCTACCGCCGAAACCGCTGGAGGCACTATCAAGGGATCTCAGGAGACTGCACGACCATGTGCTGTCGACTGAGAAAAGCCTACTAGCCTCAAAGGATCCAGGATATCTGACATACGCGGCTCGTGTGCCTGAGGGGAAGTGCTACGTCGACACACGGCCCGCGAAGGTGTTCTTCCTGCGGTTTGACATATCTTTGAGATGTTTCTAACAAGGCGTCTTGATTTTACTATCGTCCGCCTTTTTGCGCTACATATGAGCTCCGTCGTGAAGAGTGAAGAAGTCTTGCAAATCTGTGTGGCGGATCCATACTACATGCACGAGTCTTTCTTGAGTCTCGGCGACTTTGAGCGTGAAACTGCTAGGGAGTACCTCCAAAACTTCATGGTACAGAATAAGGACCAGGAAATTGTCCTCGTGCCTTATCATCCAAAGTAAGTCAGTTCCGGACAACCCTTTCGTACATTTCAATCATTCCTTCTCTCTCATATGGGGAATAATTTGAGGTGTCTTTTCCCCGCAGCAACGGGCGCGCCGTCCTTATCGTTCTTTACCCGCAAGTCTCCCACGCCGTGTATTTTGACCCTTCGAGAGACTACGAGAAAAAGGACTACACCCACATAATGAATATTCTAGATGATGCTCTCCAAGGCTTCAGCTATAGAGGTGGCCACGTGCATATCAGGAAACAAAGGAACAAGAAGATGGGTTTCGCGCATAAAACTAACTTCTCCTGCATCCATGTCCCAAAACAAAGCAAGAAGGATGGATTCTACATCGTCCATCTCATGATTCAGTTCAACACGGATCACCAAAAGCTTCGCATTAACAGCAGAAATGATGATCATATCCACAAGTGGCTAGAATCTCATGGAGAAGCGAATTATAAACTTAGAGATGACTTCTTTCGCATCCAAAGCGACATTGCGACGATCATCATGAAAGAAGTCGTCGATGAGAAGGGGATGTTCCACCACGGCCCTATATCGCGAGCTGACGTCCGAACTCGCATAGGCATGCAACGTCTAGACCTCACACCGTTCAAGCAGCTAGGGTTCGTCCTCGATGATATGGAAGGATGGAACTTCTAGTGATTTATGATGCCGATGATGATGATATGTGTCGGTTGAACTTGTATACTTTTTGTAGCGATGAAACTTTGTGATGTCCACGGTCCCTGCCGAACTTGCGTAACGCTACTTTGTTAGTTTGCGTATGATGACCTGCGTACCTCTAGTTAATTAATTTGTGTACTGTATATGTTGCATCTAGTTGCTAACCTTTCTTTTTTGGTGTTGCTCTAGTATATTTTTTTGCATATATATGATTGTACATCCTCTTCATGAACATGCATCTCTAACAGGTACCTAGTTTCTTGATGGCGAGATGGAAATGCTATGTTGTGTACAAAGGGAAGGTTCCGGGGCTGTACAACGAGGGGCATGAGTGTCAGGCGCAAGTGAATGGGTTCACGGGCGCCAGCCATAAAGGCTTCAAAAGCAGACAAGAAGGAGAAGCTAGTTACTTGAGGTTCACGCTAGCGCGAGAGAGGACTCGTAAACGCCACCTCATCTACTGCATGGTTCCGCTCTCACTCATAGTGATAGCACCTCTTGCGTATGCCTTTGTTTAGATGGATGACGTTGTTGTAGTTGCAAGTATTCGAGACTTGCATGTATTGCTATTTTCGAGATGATAACAAGATATCACTTTGTTTTGGATGATGATTATGAAGGGACTATTTGTATGTACATGCTATGATTACATTTGTGGTCTCGCATGCATTTGTATGTGTATCATGATGAAATTTCTATGTGCTAAAGATTCTTCTACAAAGCCGGTTCAAATACAAAACAAATATGCCAAAAAAAAACTAGTTAAATTAGCAGTAGCGAGTGTACAAAAGTTAGCGGCAGCGCCGCAATAGCAGTAGCGCGTCCTGCCAAAGAGCGCTAGCGCTACTAGCGGTAGCGAGCTTCCCACAACCGCGCTGCTGCTACACTTGTATATCAGTAGCGCGGGTGGGCACGCGCTACTGCTATGAGTTAGCTGTAGCGCCGTATTAGTAGCGCGGGTACCCGCGCTACTGATACATCTAAAACCCGCGCTGCTGCTAGCCTTTTCCCTAGTAGTGTAACCATACTCACAATAACACTTAGGTCTCACAATTACTCATATCAGTAGCATAATCAGCTAGCGAGCGATAATAATAAAACTCGGATGACAACACTTTCTCAAAACAATCATAACATGATATAACAAAATGGTATCTCGCTAGCCCTTTCTGAGACCGCAAAACATAAATGCAGAGCACCTTTAAAGAACAAGGACTGACTAAACATTGTAATTCATGGTAAAAGAGATCCAGTCAAGTCATACCCAATATAAATCAATAGTAATGAATGCAAATGACAGTGTGCTCTCCAGCGGGTGCTTTTTAATAAGAAGGGTGATGACTCAACATAAAAGTAAATAGATAGGCACTTCGCAGAGGGAAGCAGGGATTTGTAGAGGTGCCAGAGCTTGATTTTAAAATAGAGATTGAATAACATTTTGAGCGGCATACTTTTGCTGTCAACGCAACAACTATGAGATGGCTATATCTTCCATACTACATGCATTATAGTCAGTTCCCAAACAGAATGGTAAAGGTTTATACTCCCCCAACCACCAACAAGCATCAATCCATGGCTTGCTCGAAACAATGAGTGCCTCCAACTAACAACAGCCCTGGGGGCGTTTTGTTTAATTATTTTGATTTGCTTTGATCTTTTTGGATCATAGGACTGGGCATTCCGGTTACCGCCCCTTTCTCGTGAATGATGAGTGGAGTCCACTTCTCTTGAGAATAACCCACCTAGCATGGAAGATAAAGGCAGCCCTAGTTGAAACATGAGCTGCTCGAGCATACAAAACAGAATTTCATTTGAAGGTTTGGAGTTTGGCACATACAAATTTACTTGGAACGGCAGGTAAATACTGCATATAGGAAGGTATAGTGGACTCATCTGGAACAACTTTGGGGTTATGGAGTTTGGATGCACAAGCAGTATTCCCGCGTAGTACAGGTGAAGGCTAGCAAAATACTGGGAAGCGACCAACTGAGAGAGTGACAACAGTCATAAACATGCATTAAAATTAATTCACACCGAGTTTTACAAACATGAGTAGGATATAATCTACCATGAACATAAATATCATGAAGGCTATGTTGATTTGTTTCAGCTACATGCGTGAACATGTGCCTAGTCAAGTCACTCAATTCATTCAAAGGAGGATACCATCCCATCATACCACATCATAATCATTCTAATAGCATGTTGGCATGCAAGGTAAACCATTATAACTCATAGCTAATCAAGCATGGCACAAGCAACTATAATCTCTAAATGTCATTGCAAATAGGTTTACCTTATAATAAGCTGAATCAGAAACGATGAACTCATCATATTTACAAAAACAAGAGAGGTCAAGTTCATACCATCTTTTCTCATCTCAATAAGTCCATCATATATCATCATTATTGCCTTTCACTTGCACGACCGAACGATGTGTATAATAATAATAATGCACGTGCATTGGACTAAGCTGGAATCTGCAAGCATTCAACTCAAAAGAGAAGACAAGATAATATGGGCTCTGAATTAAATAAACAATCATGCATATGTGAGCCACTAAACATTTTCAATATGGTCTTCTCGACCCCCAAAGAAAAGAAAAGAAAAGAAAACTATTTACACGGGAAAGCTCCCAACAAGTAAGAAGAAGAACTAGAAATCTTTTTTGGGTTTTCATTTTAATTTCTACTACAAGCATGGAAATTAAACTAACTATTTTTTGGTTTTTCCTAAGATTTATCAAACACACAAGAAGAATGCTAGAAAAAGAAATTTAAACTAGCATGGATAATACAATGAAAGAGTATGAGCACCGACGACATAATGTGTGAACATGAATGTAAAGTCGGTGAGAAATATGTACTCCCCCAAGCTTAGGCTTTTGGCCTAAGTTGGTCTAATACCAAGGACCGATGCTACTCTCCCCGTTGTACTGGGAGGTGTAATCAGGATACCACTGGCTGGTCATCTCCGGATCCCACTGGAAAGATGATGCACGATAAGGGTCCAGTGCAGGTTCCGTCTCAGGTTCAGGTTCTGGAGTGGATGCTTGGGCTCGATGAGTGTACACCGCTTCTGGTGTAATAAGAAAATTATCTGCAGTCAAATCAAACAACAGAGGCGCAGGCAAGATAATAGTCTCATTGTGTTTTTTATTAAATCTAAGGTTATACAAGAGCATCTTCTCTTTGTTGTCAACAATAAACGTGTGTGCTACCATGCTCTTGTAATCTAAAGTGTGAGACAACAATTTTGTCTCCTCTTTCTCATGGTGCCTAATAGGTATCTGAAAATGTCTAGCAAGACGTGAAGCATAGATACCTCCAAATATGGGGCCTTTTGTATGATTTAGGCCTAGCCGTTTAGCAACGACGGCACCCACACTAAAACTATTGTCTCCAAGCAAGGCATGTTGAAGAATGATAATATCAGGAACACTAAAGTTTCCACTATTTCCACGACCAATCAAGCATCTACTAGCAAATATGGCAAAGTAGCATAAAACAGGAAAGTGTATGCTAGAGATTTTCGCCTCGGAACCCTTCTTTGGCTCCTCTACAGCGATAGTGTTAACAAAGCCATCCACATCTTTATGATGGGGTTCCTCTGATTCTCCCTCATAGGGTATCCTACACACCGCGCAAAAATTACGTAGAGACATTTCTCTGAATTCATCATATAAATGAAATGATACTGCAGGTGGTGACTTCTTAGGATAATAATAAAAATTTTGGACGAAAGTATTGGTGAGTAAGACGTACTGATCGATCTGGTCGTGGAGGAAACCGGTGAGGCCTGCGTTCTCGACTAAAGAATAAAAATCTTCATGAATTCTAGCTTCTTTCAAGAAGTCATCGCATGGCCATTCACACGACCGTACTTCCGCTAAGCGAGGAAGATTATACTTGCCTTTTTCCTTCTCTTTGGCTTGTTTTTCCTGAGAGCCTTGGCTACAAGAGCCCCTCAAAAGTTTCCTTAACATTTTCTGAAAATTTCTGAAATTTTAGTAACTTCAAAATAAAAGTGAATAAAACTAAACAAGATTGAGAGCAACTACTCCTACAAGTGCCTAGAGCCTATATCATGCATTGGAATTGCTTGGGACCTCATAAATTCAACATGCAAGCTCAAGAACATGGTCACCTATGCAGCAAAAATTTGCAATGAATAAAGCACTAGAACAAAAACTAATTGGACCAATGGAGGAGTCACATACCAAGCAACAATCTCCCAAAGCAGTTTTGTGAATGGAGCTTTGAGCAAGGAGATCGAAAATCATAGCAAGATGAGCTAGAACTCGTGCTTGAGCTGGATGGGGATTTTTTTGGGTAGAAGATGGAGTGTGTGGGTACTGGCATAAGTGGAGGGGGCCCACCAGGGGCCCACGAGACAGGGGGCGCGTCTAGGGGGTGGGCGCGCCCTCCACTCTCGTGGCCTAGTGCTTGCCCTCCTGCAGTGATTTCAGTGCCTAAAATCCTCAAATATTCCATAAAAAATCATACTAAATTTGCAGGGCATTTGGAGCACTTTTATTTTCGGGATATTTTTTAGTGCACGGATAATTCAGAAAACAGGCGGATAATACTATTTTTGCTTTATTTATTCTAAATAACAAAAAGTAAAAAGAGGGTACAGAAGGTTGTGCCTTCTAGTTTCATCCATCTCATGATCATCCAAATGAATCCACTAACAAGGTTGATCAAGTCTTGTTAACAAACTCATTCCAAATAACACGGATCAGGAGAAATTTCGAATAAAACTAAGTTACCTCAACGGGGATATGAAAATCCCCAACAGTAAGAATATCATACTTTTTCTTGACAGTAGGGAGAGGAAGTTCCAAGCCTCCAATAATAATAGTTGGAACTTTTCCAATAGAATTGATGCTATGAACTTGAGATTGTTTCCTCGGAAAGTGTACTGTATGCTCATTACCATTAACATGAAAAGTGACATTGCCTTTGTTGCAATCAATAACAGTCTCTGCAGTGTTCAAAAAGGGTCTACCAAGGATAATCGACATACTATCGTCCTCAGGAATATCAAGAATAACAAAGTCCGTTAAGATAGTGACATTTGCAAGTACAACAGGCACATCCTCACAAATACCGACAGGTATAGCAGTTGATTTATCAACCATTTGCAAAGATATTTCAGTAGGTGTCAACTTATTCAATTCAAGTCTACGGTATAAAGAGAGAGGCATAACACTAACACCGGCTCCAAGATCACAGAAAGCATTTCTAACATAATTTCTTTTAATGGAGCATGGTATAGTTGGTACACCCGGATCTCCAAGTTTCTTTGGTATTCCACCGTTAAAAGTATAATTAGCAAGCATGGTGGAAATTTCAGCTTCCGGTATCTTTCTTTTGTTTGTGATGATATCCTTCATATACTTGGCATAAGGATTTACTTTGAGCATATCAGTTAAGCGCATACATAAGAAGATAGGTCTAATCATTTCAGTAAAGCGCTCAAAATCCTCATCATCCTTCGACTCGGATGGTTTAGGAGGAAAGGGCATGGGTTTCTGAACCCATGGTTTTCTTTCTCTACCGTGCTTCCTAGCAACAAAATCTCTCTTATCATAATGTTGATTCTTTGATTGTGGGTTATCAATATCAACAGCAGGTTCAATCTCTACATCATTATTTTTGCTAGGTTGAGCATCAACATTAACATTATCATTGACATTATCACTAGGTTCATGTTCATCACCTGATTGTGTTTCAGCATCAGAGATAGAAATATCATTGGGATTCTCAGGTGTGTGTACAGTAGGTTCACTAGAAGCATGCAAAGTCCTATCGTTTTTCTTTTTCTTCTTTTTGGAAGAACTAGGTGCCTCTAAATTGTTTCTCTGAGAATCTTGCTCGATTCTCTTAGGGTGGCCTTCAGGATACAAAGGTTCCTGAGTCAATCTACCAGTTCTGGTAGACACTCTAATAACAAAGTCATTTTTATTATTTAATTCATCAAGCAAATCATTTTGAGCTTTAAGTACTTGCTCAGCTTGAGTAGCAACTATAGAAGTATATTTGCTAATGAGTTTGAGTTCACTTTTAACTCTAGCCATATTATCGCTCACGCGGCCTATCTTGAAAGCACTATTCTTTAACTCTCTACCAACATAAGCATTAAAACTTTCTTGTCTAGCCATAAAGTCATCAAATTCATCTAAGCATGGGCTATGAAATTTAGTAGAGGGGATTTCAACTTTATCATATCTATAGAGAGAATTTACCTTTACTACCTGTGTCGGGTTATCAAGACAATGTGTTTCTTCAACAAGCGGTATATTAAGACCATGTATTTCTTCAATAGGAGGTAAATTCTTAACATCTTCAGCTTTAATACCTTTTTCATTCATTGATTTCTTTGCCTCTTGCATATCTTCAGGACTGAGAAATAGAACACCTCTCTTCTTAGGAGTGGGTTTAGGAATAGGCTCAGGAGTTGGTTCAATTGGTTCAGGGATTGCCTCAGGAATTGGCTCAGTAAGAGTCCAATTATTTTCATTAGTCAACATATTATTCAATAGTAATTCAGCTTCATCGACTGTTCTTTCCCTGAAAACACAACCAGCACAACTATCCAAGTAGTCCTTGGAAGCATCGGTTAGTCCATTATAAAAGATATCAAGTATTTCATTCTTCTTAAGAGGATGGTCAGGCAAAGCATGAAGTAATCAGAGAAGCCTCCCCCAAGCTTGTGGGAGACTCTCTTCTTTGATTTGCACAAAATTATATATTTCCCGCAAGGCAGCTTGTTTCTTATGAGCAGGGAAATATTTAGCAGAGAAGTAATAAATCATATCCTGGGGACTACGCACACAACCAGGAGCAAGAGAATTATACCAAGTCTTAGCATCACCCTTTAACGAGAACGTAAATATCTTAAGGATATAAAAATAGCGAGATTTATCATCATGAGTAAACAGGGTGGCTATATCATTCAACTTGGTAAGATGTGCCACAACAGTTTCAGATTCAAGGCCATAAAAAGGAATAGATTCAACTAAAGTAATAATTTCAGGATCAACAGAGTATTCATAATCCTAATCAGTAACACAGATAGGTGAAGTAGCAAAAGCAGGGTCAGGTTTCATTCTAGCATTAATAGACTGCTGCTTCCATTTAGCTAATAATTTCTTAAGATCATATCTATCATTGCAAGCAAAGATAGCTCTAGCAGCTTCTTCCTTCATAACATAACCCTCAGGAACAACAGGCAATTCATAATCATTGGGAGAATTTTCATCATCACTATCATCAATAATAGCATCTTCAATAATTTCATTCCCCCTAACTCTAGCAAGTTGTTCATCAAGAAATTCACCTAATGGCAAAGTAGTATCACGCACAGAAGTAGTTTCATCACAAGTATCATGCATAGCAGAAGTGGCATCATCAATAACATGCGACATATCAGGATTAATAGTAGAAGCAGGTTTAGGTGTTGCAAGCTTACTCATAACAGAAGGAGAATCAAGTGCAGAGCTAGGTGGCAGTTCCTTACCTCCCCTCGTAGTTGAGGGATAAATCTTAGTTCTGTCGTCTTTCAAGTTCTTCATAGTGACCAACAGATATAAATCCCAAGTGACTCAGAGAATAGAGCAATGCTCCCCGGCAACAGCACAAGAAATTAGTCTTGATAACCCACAAGTGTAGGGGATCGCAACAACTTTCGAGGGTAAAGTATTCAACCCAACTTTATTGATTCAACACAAGGGGAGCCAAAGAATATTCTTGAGTATTAGCAGTTGAGTTGTCAATTCAACCACACCTGGATAACTTAGTATCTGCAGCAAAGTATTTAGTAGCAAAAGTGGTATGATAATAAAGGTAACGGTAGCAAAAGTAATGTTTTGGGGTTTTGTAGTAGTTGTAACAGTAGCAACGAAAAAGTAAATAAGCAAAGAACAATATATGAAAAGCTCGTAGGCAATGGATCAGTGATGGATAATTATGTCGGATGCGATTCCTCATGTAATAGCTATAACATAGGGTGACATAGAACTATCTCCAATTCATCAATGTAATGTAGGCATGTATTCCGTAAATAGTCATATGTGCTTATGGAAAAGAACTTGCATGACATCTTTTGTCCTACCCTCCCGTGGCAGCGGGGTCCTAGCGAAAACTAAGGGATATTAAGGTCTCCTTTTAATAGAGAACCGGAACAAAGCATTAGCACATAGTGAATACATGAACTCCTCAAACTACGATCATCACCGAGAAGTATCCCGATTATTGTCACTTCGGGATTGTCGGATCATAACACATAATAGGTGACTATAGAATTGCAAGATAGGATCAAGAACACAAATATATTCATGAAAACACAATATGTTCAGACCTGAAATCATGGCACTCGGGCCCTAGTGACAAGCATTAAGCATAGCAAAGTCATAGCAACATCAATCTCAGAACATAGTGGATACTAGGGATCAAACCCTAACAAAACTAACTTGATTACATGGTAAATCTCATCCAACCCATCACCGTCCAGCAAGCCAACAATGGAATTACTCACGCACGGCGGTGAGCGTCATGAAATTGGTGACGGAGGATGGTTGATGATGGTGACGGTGACGAATCCCCCTCTCCGGAGCCCTGAACGGCCTCCAGATCAGCCCTACCAAGAGAGATTAGGGCTTGGTGGCGGCTCCGTATCGTAAAACCCGATGAAACTTTCTCTCTGATTTTTTCTCCCCGAACGTGAATATATGGAGTTGGAGTAGAGGTCGGTGGAGGTCCAGGGGGCCCACGAGATAGGGGGGTGCGCCCAGCGGGAGGGGCGCGCCCCCCACCCTCGTGGACAGGGTGTGGGCCCCCTGGTCCTGATTCTTTCGCCAGTATATTTTATATTTTCCAAAAATTCCCTCCGTGGATTTTCAGGATATTCCGAGAACTTTTGTTTTCTACACAAAAAACAACATCATGGCAGTTCTGCAGAAAACAGCGTCAGTCCGGGTTAGTTTCATTCAAATCATGCAAGTTAGAGTCCAAAACAAGGGCAAAAGTGTTTGGAAAAGTAGACACGTTGGAGACGTATCACCATCTATAAGCCTGACCACCATCTTAGCAAGGCATTTTGTTTGCTTTATAGTCTCTCGCGTCCTCTTCTTCATGTAAGTGTGTTCTTCGCCATCCTCTTCAACATGTTGTCCAGGTGAGCTTAGGCATGTAGTGTTTTTCCTCGACGAGACAAGATCCGAGACCCTAACCCTCTCCACCGGCTTGCAGAACTTGTTACAACAGAATTGTTGTTTTTCCAGCATGCTGATGTGGCTTGAACTACATTGGTATTTTCCCAAAGAGGAAGGGATGATGCAGCACAGGTACGGTAGGTATTTCCCTCGGTGATGAGACCAAGGTTATCGAACCAATAAGAAAACCACAAAATACTACGTAAATGGTACCTGCACACAAAGAACAAATACTTGCACCATGACGTAAAAGAGGGGTTGTCAATCCCTCCCGAGTAAAGAGTAGATAAAATTGTAGTCGATTGGATAAATAGAACTCGCGCGAACAAGAGATAAAATAAATAAGAATAAATTGCAGCAAGGTATTTTGTTTTTTGGATTAATAGATCTAAAAATAAAAGCAAATAAAAATAGATCTCAAAGGCAGATATAATAAAGAAGAGACCCGGGGGCGTAGATTTCACTAGTGGCTTCTCTCGAGAAAAATAGCATATGGTGGGTAAACAAATTAATGTTGGGCAATTGATAGAACTTCAAATAATTATGACGATATCCAGGCAATGATCATTATATAGGCATCAAGTCCAAGATTAGTAGGACGGCTCCTGCCTGCAACTACTACTATTACTCCACACATCAACCGCTATCCAGCATGCATCTAGTGTATTAAGTTCATGGAGAAACGGAGTAATGCAATAAGAACGATGACATGATGTAGACAAGATCTATTCATGTAGGAATAGACCCCATCTTGTTATCCTTAATAGCAATGATACAAGTGTCATTTCCCTTTCTATCACTGGGATTGAACACCGTAAGATCGAACCCGTCACAAAGCATGTCGGTGGGAACGACACCTATGGGATCAACGGGATCCCTACTGTGGTCGGTGGGCGCGGGGTTGTGAGAAGAGCAGGTCTAAGAGCCAGCACAAGGTGGTTTACCCAGGTTCGGGCCACAAAGATCGCGTAATACCCTAGTCCTGTTTTGGTGTGTATATGAATGTTCTTGAGCTAGCTACCGAGAGTGACTTGCTCAAAGAGCCGAATCCCTCTCCAGTACGCCTCGGGCCTCCTTCTATAGTTGAAGGAGGCGCCACTGTGGCACACAGGAGGTGGAAAGTGTATAGTAGCTATGTTTATCGCTTGCCATTATGGGATAAGACGCATTAAATGCGCCCCCTGAGGTGTCCCCCTTGCTTTATTGCCGCCTCGCCCTGCTTCGACACGCGCCCAGGCCAGCGAGGCGGTCAGTGCCATGTAGGCTGGCAGGCTACTGAGGTGGCTCAATGGCAGCATCTTCACGAAGATCTGCATGCCACCATGCAGGTGCTTGCTGAGTTGGCCTCGGGACCGCGCGTTGCCAGTCAGGCGCCCGCCTGGCTGGCTAGGCTGGCAGCTGCATGGGAACAGCGGCGAGGTCTTGGCGCGTGCGGGCTTGGCCGCGGCCCCGTTGTTGTCTTCGGCAAGGGTCTTGCCGGGGGCCCCGGCAAGGGTCTTTCTGTGGCACCGCGGTCGTCCCCGGCAAGGAAGTTGCTGGAGGTCTCGTCTTCTGGTCCTCATCTGATGTTGTGTGTGTATGATCTTCACAAAGATCTGCATGCTACCATGGAGGTGCCTGAGGGAGTCTTGGATTAGGGGGTATCCGGACAGCCGGATTGTGTGCAACGTCCGGACTGTTGAAGCCTGAAGATACAGGACTCAAGACTTCGTCCCGTGTACGGATGGGACTCTCCTTGGCATGGAAGGCAAGCTTGGCGATCCAGATATTGTGTTTCAGTTCTTGTAACCGACTCCATGTAAACCCTAGCCCTCTCGGGTGTCTATATAAACCGGAGAGGTTGGTCCTTAGAAGGCCAATCACAATTACATTCATACCATCATAGGCTAGCTCTTAGGGTTTAGCCTCTACGATCTCGTGGTATATCTACTCTTGTACTACCCATATCATCAATATTAATCAAGTAGGAAGTAGGGTTTTACCTCCATCGAGAGGGACCGAACCTGGGTAAACATCTGTGTCACTTACTTTTTGTTACCATCAGCCTTGACGCACAGACCGGGACCCCCTACCCGAGATCCGCTGGTTTTGATGCCGACATTGGTGCTTTCATTGAGAGTTCCTCTGTGCCGTCGCTGTCAGGCTTGATGGCTCCTTCGATCATCACCAACAACGCTGTCCAGGGCGAGACTTTCCTCCCCGGATAGATCTTCGTGTTCGGCGGCTTCGCACTGCGGGCCAATTCACTTGGCCACCTGGAGCAGATCGATAGCTATGCCCCCGGCCACCAGGTCAGGTTCAGGAACTTGAACTACACGTTTCGCGGGGACTTGATCTTTGACAGATTCGGGACGACGCCAGAAGCGCCGAATAGTCACGATGAGCATGGCTTGAACCTGCTGTTAGACGTTGCTCGGGATATCACCCCGGCAGAAGCCTTGGATCTGAATCCGGGGTAGGTCGCGTTGCCTAAGGATGGAGGGCTGGACCCTGCCCGGCAGGCCATACCCTCGTCGGCGATGGAGCCGATACCATGTCTCACCTCCGAGGGAGCCTGTGACTCCGGACCCCCGGATTCATATCCGGATGTAGGTTCCAGTCCGGACGCCCCCGAGCCCGCCGATCCTGGTTGGGCTCCGGTGATGGAGTTCACCGCGGCGGACGTCTTTCAGCACTCGCCCCTTGGCGACATGATGGACTTATTGAAGTGTCTCTCCTTGTCAGGAGACTCCGGGCCGAACTATTTCCGGCTCGAGTGGGAAGCGGATAATGACGGAATTTTTTGCCCACGCACCACCCACTTCATTACCATGGTCGATGATCTAACCGACGTGCTTGACTTCGACTCCGAAGACATCGACGGTATGGACGACGATGTAGGAGAATTACAGGATCCACCGCTCACCGGGCGGTGGACGGTCACCTCCTCATACGATATATACATGGTGGACACTCCGAAGGAAACAAATGGCGATGAGGCAACGGAGGATAACCCCTCGGAAAGAAAAACAAAGCATGGGCGTCGTCGGTGCCGCTCCAAGCCCGGCCACAGCAATACCGGCCCCGGAGACAAAAATAATCGGGATGTGGCCGAAGAAGAATATGACCGTGACCAGCCCGCCGTCGAGCAGGCCGAACAAGAAGATGAGCAGGTCAGACCAGAAGAACAGGCGACAGACGTATACCCGGAGGATGACGACTACATGCCCCCCTTCAAAGACGAGATTAGCCTCGGCGATGGCGAATTCGGCGTGCCTGAGGATCCCGTGGAGCAGGAGCGCTTCAAGCGTAGGCTTATAGCCACTACGAGGAGCCTGAAGAAGAAGAAGCAGCAGCTCCAAGCTGATCAAGATCTGCTCACAGATAGATGGACTGAAGTCCTGGCAGCCGAGGAATAAGGACTCGAACGCCAGACGGCTGACCGGCCACCCCGTGGCCAGAGTAAAACGGGATATCAGCCCAGATACCAGCCCACACCCCCACGCCGATACACTACGGCTCAGGGTAACAGGCAAGAACTGCAATATATTCTGGAAAATAAAGCAGGACACCCAAGATCGATTTACGGATCGCGGGGGCGTGCCCCAGCGCGTGATGATGACCGTCGTGCCGGATACATCATCAACAAGTCCGGCCGGGCCGAACACAGCAACCCAAACCAATCCGACCTGCGTAGCCACATAGCCCGGCACAGAGGCGCCGCACAACCCCTCTGCTTCACTGATGAAGTAATGGATCATGAATTCCCAGAAGGGTTCAAACCAGTAAACATCGAATCGTACGATGGCACAACAAACCCCGCAGTATGGATCGAAGATTTCCTTCTCCACATTCACATGGTGTCGGTGTACTAAAGTAGGGGTACCTTAGTATCCCGAACTTGTGCACGGGCAGTCGCAGCACCCAGCGGAAAGGCTTGCCGGGCGTCCGCCAAGATCCTCCGTAGCTCATATTGATGCCATTCAAGAACAAAGTGTTTTGACTGAGAAGACTAGACTCCGGCAAGAGTAGTTTGCCGGGAGGGACAAGACCCCGACAAGAGGAGCTTGCCGGGAAGGCCAACCAAGACACTGCGAAGAAACTTGCCGCGACGCGCCGCGCGTCCCGGCAAGACCCGGCGAGCGACAAGCTTTCGGGTGCGACAAGACAACGACCGCGGCAAAGCGCTTGCCGCGGCGAAGCCACCACTCTGCGCCCCACGCTCCAGCGCATCCGACGACGTGTCGCCCCAGGATCGTTCCTGGCGCACGTGGCGGGCGGCTGTGCTGCCTAGCGGTGCGAGGTGGCAAGTGGAGATGACGAGAAGGCCATCGTGGCAAGCGGTGGCGCCCCAAACGGTCGTTTTCTGCACTGTTTGGGCGACCGGATGGGCATTAAATGCCCTTGTCCCCTGCTGTCAGAGTTAGGTAGAGTACACTGTAGAGGCAGTTGTACCAACCCCGCTTTTTACATTTGTACCCCCCTCTCTGCGTTGCCACCTGTCGGTGACCCCTTTAGCCTATAAAAGGAGGCCCATGCGCAACGTAGAGGAGGGTCGACTCATTCGAAACTACAGAACGCTCACGCTCTCGAGCAAGAACACAATACAAACACAAAGCAGCAGTAGGAGTTTTATCTCTCCGGAGAGCTCCGAAGCTGGGTAAAATCCCCCGCGTGCCTCGCCTCGATCTGCTCTTTGTGCGCCCTCTGCTCCCTGCCGGACCGAAAAGGGGCCCTTCCCCATAGGTGCTCGTTTCCCACGACATCTTTGGTGCGCCAGGTAGGGGGCGTCGAGGTTGTGCGAAGCTGATCCGGCGTTCGTACGCGCTACATCATCATCTTCATCGACATGCCACCGAAGAAGAAGGCTTCGGAGGTGGTTGGCCCGTCTGCGTCGATTCCACCGCCACCGGAGCAAACGGGCGGTGGAGTGGACGCCGGCGGAGGAACGGGCGCCGACGGAGGAACCCACATTGTCACCAGATCCAAGGACAAGGCCCCGAAAACTTTGGCGTCCGTGCACGCACCGCGCCCCTCTCAAGAGGCGCGGGATCGACAACGCTATGGTGCTCCTAGCACCGTGCTCGTGTTAGAACAAGGCCAAGCTGGCGGATCGCGGGACGCTCCAGGCCAACATGCACGCCAACATGTTTGCACGAGCGTGGCACGGTCGCCTGGACGAGATGCTGCTCCTTCTAACACCGTTAGAAGTTTGAGCATATCCCGCTCCTCGCGTCGTTTGCCCCCGCCGCCAAAAACCCCAGAAGAAGCGTTGGCCCGAGCCCAACTGCTCTAGACTTTCCTCCAGCGCCGGACAAGATCGACGACTGGAGGATCACCATCCAGAGCCTCATCGGCTTCGCCAACGGCGACAAGCCCCGGCAACCGAGCACGTCGAAGCCCCGGCAAGACGCTCAGGCGCAAGCTGATGGCGACAAGACCGGTGGGGGTGCCACCACCGTACACTCCTCGCCCCGAAGGCCAAGATCGCCGACTCGCCGGGCTAACCTCGACACCGACTCCACCGCGTCGTCGGACCCGCGAGCTCGTCGCGATCAGCGCCAAGTTCTCCAAGAACGACGACAAGAGGACGCTCGTACTCGCATCGAGCGTCGAAGAGAAGCGCGACGTCAGTCAGACCAGCGCGCTGGGCCCACTGTTGATATGCATGCGCCAGGGGAACCAGGCGACTTGCCGTATGCGGTAGGTTGCCCTACGTTCACTCGTGAGCTGCGGCAGGTCCAGTGGCCCAGTACCAAGAACTTCAAGCCAGACGTACCCGAGAAGTACGACGGCAGGATACATCCGTCGGAGTTCCTCAGCATCTACACCATCGCGGTGCAGGCTGCCGGGGGGTGCGACGAGAAGATCCTCGCCAACTACTTCCCGCTGGTGCTCAAACCCAACGTCAGATCTTGGCTCATGCACTTGCCGGACAACTCCATCTCCTCATGGGCAGATCTGTGCCATCAGTTTCTCGGCGCCTTCACAGGCGGCCACAAGCCCCATGGCCAGGAAAGTGATCTTCATCTGCTCGCCCAGAAGGAAGGAGAACCCCTGCGCAAGTTCATTCAAAGATTCAGCCAGGTGCAACGCAACATCCCAGACGTCCACCCTGCCGCGGTTATCAGCGTGTTCCATCAGAACGTGCGTAATCGCAGGATGAGGGAGGAGATGGAGATGTGCAAAATCAGAGATGTCAGCGAGCTCTATGCTCTGGCCGACAAATGCGCACGTGCTGAGGAGGGGAGGAAACTCCCCGGAGAGAATGCAGGAGCAGAAGGGTCTGACAGTGAGGATGCCGCCCCGGCAAAGAAGAACCGGAGGCGAAATAACAGAAAGAGGAAAGCCAAGGATGTGCTAGTTGTCGAGCAGTCCGGCAACGGAGGTGGCGCTGAGAAGGCCAAAGCTAGTGACTCCGGCGAGGCTGTGGTGGCCGCCGACAAGCAGGACGGCTCCGGCAAGCAGTACTGCAAGATCCACCGCACCAAGGGCCATGATCTCCAGGCCTGCAAGAAAGTTGAGCAGCTTGTTGAGCTGTAGAAAGCTGAATACGAGCGGCGCGACAAGGAGAAGGCCCAAGAAGGTGGCGGAGGATCCGGCAAGAAGCGTCCCGCCCGGGGAGGGCGCCGCGGCAAGGCTAAGAAGCGGCAAGGAGATAGACATCCCCGCGGCCGCGACAAGGACGAAGATGAAGAGATGGATGAGGATGAGGCCGACGAGCAGGAATTTCAGAAGGTAACAGAGGTTTTATGCGTTGACGGCGGTGCTTCTCTGCATACTTTGCACCGCCAGCTCAAACAGTGGGTGCGTGAAGTTAATGCAGCAGAACCATCAGTTGAGTCGCGCAAGCCTCTGAAGTGGTCCAGCACGCCCATCATCTTTGATGTTGAGGATCACCCTGATCGCATAACTGCGGTCGGGTGCTTGCCGATGTTGGTTTCACCAACTATCCGCAACCTCAAGGTCACAAAGATGCTGGTTGACGGCGGGGCCGGCTTGAATCTGATCTCCTCCGCGGTGCTCAAGAAGCTCCAGATCCCCGACAGCGAGCTCGAAGTGACCGGCACTTTCCAAGGAATCAACCCGGGAAGGAGCAAGCCGAAGGGGAAGATCACACTGCCAGTGACGTTTGGCAGCAAGCTGAACTTCAGGACAGAGAGGGTCACCTTTGACGTCGCTGATTTCCCATTGCCCTACAATGGGATACTCGGCCGTCCAGCGCTCGCCAAGTTCATGGCAGCCTCTCACTACGCTTACAACGTGCTCAAGATGCCCGGTCCGATAAGTGTCATTTCTGTCCCTGGTGACAAGAAAGATGCCCTTATCTGTACCGACAAGATCTACCGGGAAGCAGCAGCTGCAGCAGATCGCAAGACACTTTCCGCTGAAGCTCCCAGGGGGAAGAAGAAGACCAAGTCCGGCAAGAGTAGCTCTGATGCCCACTCCGGCAAGCGCACCTCTTCGGAGTGCTGCGCTACCGTCGAGGACGCACCATCGAGCTCCACCGGCAAGTGCAAGAAGGCAAAGACAGCTTCACCAGAGACCAAGAAAGTGTTCGCCAAGGAGGACGACACTGGTGGTACCTTCACCATCAGTGCCACGCTGGACCCTAAATAGGAAAGCGCGCTCGTTGCTTTCCTGCGGGCGAATGTCGATGTGTTTGCATGGCAACCATCTGACATCCCCGGTGTTCCCAGGGAAGTAATTGAGCACCACCTTGCCGTCTGTTCTCACGCGCGGCCCGTCAAGCAGAGGGTTAGGAAGCAAGCGGTGGAACACCAAGAGTTCATTGCAGAAGAGATCAAGAAATTGGAAGCAGCAGGCCTTGTCAGAGGAGTGCTCCATCCTACGTGGCTGGCCAATCCAGTAGTCGTGCGCAAGGCGAACGGGCAGTGGAGGCTTTGTATTGACTTCACTGATGTTAATAGAGCTTGTCCCAAAGATCCATTTCCCTTGCCGCGCATTGACCAGATTGTCGACTCCACGGCAGGATGTGATTTGCTTTCATTTCTTGATGCATACTCAGGATATCATCAGATCTTCATGGCAGAAGAGGATGAAGAGAAAACCGCATTCATTACCCCATGTGGCACGTACTGCTTTGTACGGATGCCTTTCGGACTAAAGAATGATGGTTCAACATTCGCAAGAGTAGTCAGTCATGCTTTTGAGCCACAGCTGCACAGAAATGTAGAAGCTTACATGGATGACATAGTGGTCAAGAGCAAGGACAAAGCAACTTTGATCCAAGATTTGGACGAGACCTTTACAAATCTGCGCAGGATCAATCTCAAGTTGAACCCCGAGATGTGCGTGTTTGGAGTCCCCTCCGGCAAGCTTCTCGGGTTCTTTGTATCTCAGCGGGGGATTGAAGCCAATCCCGACAAGGTCAAGGCCATCGAGCAGATTGAAGCCCCGAAGCGCGTCAAGGATGTACGAAGGCTTGCCGGCTGCGTTGCTGCTCTCAGCAGGTTCGTCTCTAAGTCTGCTGAGCGCGCCCTGCCATTTTTCAAAATTTTGAAAAAGGCAGGTCCAATGAAATGGACTCCGGAAGCGGAGGCTGCGCTATAGGACTTGAAGAGATACCTGTCCTCCACTCCAATACTTGTCGCACCTAAGCCACAAGAGAAGTTGCTGCTGTACCTAGCGGCAACCAATCAAGTGGTTAGTGCTGCGTTAGTAGCGGAGAGGGAGGCGGATGATGAGCCAGCGACCACGGCAAGTGAGTCCAGCGACAAGCAGGGGGCTTCCCCGACAAGCTCTGGTCCCGACAAGGATAGATCTGCGCAGCCACAGGAAGAGAAGCAGAAGAAAATGGTGCAGCGCCCAGTTTAATTTGTCAGTTCCCTTCTGCAGGGGGCTAGATCAAGGTACTCTAGAGTGCAGAAATTGCTTTTCGGCCTTCTCATGGCCTCGAGAAAGCTGCGCCATTACTTTCAAGCACATGAGATCACAGTTGTCACTCACTTTCCGTTGAAGAGGATATTGCAGAATCCAGAAGCAACAGGCAAGATTGTCGAGTGGGCACTGGAATTGTCAAGCTTTGGCCTCAAGTTTGAAAGTACTTCAACTATCCAGAGCCGAGCATTGGCAGAATTCATAGCAGAGTGGACGCCAACACCTGATGAAGATACTCCGGAGACGAGGATCCCCGTCAAAGAAGCAAGCAAAGAATGGATCATGTACTTTGATGGTGCCTTCTCGCTGCAAGGCGCCGGTGCGGGCGTACTGCTTGTCGCACCCACCGGAGAACACCTCAAGTACGTGGTCCAGATGCACTTTCCCAAGGAGCAGGCAACAAACAATACTGCAGAGTATGAAGGTTTGCTTGCCGGACTCAGGATCGCTGCGGACCTTGGGATCAAGAAGCTCATTGTTAGGGGTGACTCGCAGCTTGTCGTCCGCCAAGTAAACAAAGATTACCAGAGTCCGTTGATGGAAGCCTACATTGATGAAGTGAGGAAGTTGGAAGAGCATTTTGACGGCCTGTCAAAGTGCGCCGCACTCAAGTTACCTGTGGAACCAGGAATTTTTGTGCTCAAGCTGACTCAACCATCTGTAACACCATCAACTGGACAGAGCAGGAAGAGGAAATTGATTTTTGGTGACTATTTTCCGGCAGAGCTCCCCGAAGCCGCCGCCAAGAAGGTCCCCAAAATCAACACAAAGAGCGCTGAGGGGCAGTCTCCTCCGACAAGCCCTAGGGTTTGTTTCGTTGAAGCAGATGCCCCCGACAAGTTTTGCCCCGGCAATCTTGCCGGGGAACATCAAGCTCCGGCTGAGTCACAGATCCTTGCCGTGGAAGCAGATGTTCCCGCAGCAGCATTTGCGCCTTTAGTCCTTTTCGTCGAGCCACAAGCTCCGGCATGGGCACAACAGATCGTCCGTTTCCTTCAAACAGGAGAACTTCCCGAAGAGCAAGAAGCAGAGAAAGTAGCCCGGCAATCAAGTATGTACCAGTTTGTCGATGACATACTGTACAGAAGAAGATTCAATGGAGTGAAATTGAAATGCATTTCCCGGGAAGAAGGACAGGAGCTGTTGGCAGAGATACATGGAGGCATATGTGGTCACCACATTGGCGCAAGAGCACTTGCCGGCAAAGCCTTCCGGCAAGGTTTCTTCTGGCCGACAGCCCTCCAGGATGCAACTGCACAAGTAACCAAGTGTGAAGCGTGCCAGTTCCACTCCAAGCAGATACATCAACCAGCTCAAGCTCTCCAGACGATCCCTTTGTCCTGGCCATTTTCGGTCTGGGGGCTCGACATCCTCGGCCCCTTTCCCCGAGCTGTCGGGGGCTTTGAGTACTTGTACGCGGCGATTGACAAGTTCACAAAGTGGCCGGAAGTGGAAGCAGTGAGGAAGGTGACAGCACAGTCAGCAGTCAAGTTCTTCAGGTCAATTGTTTGCCGTTTCGGAGTCCCTAACAGGATCATCACCGACAATGGCACACAATTCACGAGCCGCACCTTCATGCAGTACATCCAAGATCTTGGCGCCAAGATCTGCTTCGCTTCTGTTGCTCACCCGAGAAGCAACGGTCAAGCGGAGAGGGCAAACGCTGAAGTGCAGCGCGGGCTCAAGACCAGAACTTTCGACAGGCTGCACAAGTGCGGAAGAAATTGGATCGAGGAGTTGCCGGTGGTTCTTTGGTCGATCAGGACGACACCAAATCGAGCCACTGGCCAGACACCTTTTGCTCTAGTCTATGGAGCAGAGGTAGTTCTCCCCATGGAACTCGTATACGGATCGCCTCGAGTGCTCGCTTATGATGAGCTTGAGCAAGAGCAGCTGCGGCAAGATGACGCGCTGCTCCTTGAGGAAGATCGTCTTCAGGCTGCTGTACGAGCTGCTCGCTACCATAGCCGCAAAGTTAATGCCAGAAGCTTCGAGGAAGGCGACCTTGTTCTTCGGCGCGTTCAATCTGCCAAGAATTCCAACAAGTTGACACCGAAGTGGGAAGGCCCTTATCGGGTAAAACGAGTCACTAGGCCCGGCGCTGTCCGCCTTGAGACCGAAGATGGCTTTCCGGTGAGCAACTCCTGGAACATAGAGCATCTTCGTAAGTTTTACCCATGAGGCGCGGTTGCCGGAACCCGCTGTTCCGGCAACCACCTTTTGTACAAGCCTTGCCGCTGTTGCATGTAACCCTTTATACAAAGCCGGGCGCAGATCCCGCGCATAAATAAAGATCTTATGCTCCGCACATCTTCTCAAATTTCATGCCTTTTTCTTTTTTCGCATGTACTATCTGACACTTTGTGCAGCGTTTGCCCCCGGTAAGCAATAGCGAGCCTTAAGGCTCCATATCTTTATTTTCTCCTCTTTCTTTTTCTTAAAAAGAAGGTTCCTCCGCCCACAAGTTCACCGGGGGGAGAGGAGAAGATAATGGTGTGGACCAGGCGTCGTTCAAAGAAGTATAGCCTTGCCGGGACGCTGACGACAAAAAAGCTAAGTTGCCAAAGTTTGAGCACAATCAGTTTTAAATTTCTTAAGTTATATTCCTTGAACGACCGTGCTTTGTATGGAAAACCTGTGCGTGGAGGAACCGGCTCGTGGCTAGTTGCGCCCTTACTTTGTTTGAGTCCGCTCAACAATGTAAGTGTGCTGCGACTAGTTCCGACAAGGTTTCTTGCCGGAGGCGACACCGCCAGCAGGCTGCTGATGTTCCGCACTCAGCGCTCGCGGCAAAGGTGCCCGCGCCGGCAAGTTCCCTAAAATCGTAGGGTAAAAACATGCAAAGGAAGGAACCAAGTAAAGGAAATAACATAGCGAATACTACCCAGAATAAAGTTATATTACAATGATAACTTGCCGCACTCTAATAGATTGTTCCTACGACATGTCTAGCAGCGGCAAGAAAAAGGAGAAAACACTCTACGCAGTCGCCATCAACCCTCCTGACTTCATTGACCTTGTCCACAATGGGTGCGACAAGGGCTTTGAGTTCTGCAAGATCAGCACCCGCCGGCAGCTTCTTAAGAACATTGGTGAGGTTGAGGTTCGGATTGCGGAAGAGCACCTTCACCAACACCTTCTCCAAGACCCTGGCACAGATTGCGCGCGACTCATCAGCTAGCTGCATGGGGATCCTTTCCCGGAGTTGCTGGAGAGCCGTCGCCACGCCTTTGAAGAACAGAGTAAGCTTGGCGCTGGGCTGGAGGTTCTCGTCGGAGAGTACCGGAAGCCCGCCAAGTCCAGTTGCGCCAGCTCATCGTCAATGACTGCAGCGATGTTGACGAGGCCCTCCGTCCAGAGCTCCACCGTAGCCCTGAAGGTGTTTTGAGTTTCGGCGTCCCTCGTCAGTAGCTCCTCGTTGGCCTTGATCTCTTTCTTCAAGTCATCTTCTCGCTTCTTGGCGCCGTCCAGCGTCTCCGTCAGTGTGGCCAGCTTCAGCTCCAGATCAGCATTTGAGTCCTTGGCGGCGTTCAGTTCCTTGCCCTTGTCGGCAAGTTGGACTTGCAGATCACCATGAGCGAGGGCATCCTTCTCGCGTTCGCGCTGGAGCGCGGCAAGCTCCTCATCCTTCCCTTTCAGATCAGCCTCCAGCTGTGTCATCTTCACCTCCAATTCCTTCTTGGCGGCCTCGGCAGCTGCGGCAGCGTCCTTCGCTTCCTTGAGCGCCCCGCCAAGTGATTGCTCGCGTGCGGCGAGCTCCTCCTCGTGGCTGTCCAGATTGACTTTCCGCTGTGTCAATTCACCTTCCCGGGTAGACAGTTCTTCAGCGGCAAGCCTCTGTTGCTCCTCAGCTTCTGCCTTCTCGAGGAGGAAAGCCTTCCGCGCCTCGACAAGCTGCGCCCTCTCCTCCGCAATGGACCGGAGGGCCTCTTGGTTGCGGCTCTGGAGTTCCTCCGCATGTTTCTCTATGTCAACTCCCGCCTACGCGACAAGCGCTTCCCGGGACTCCAGCTTCGCTTGCCGGGCGCGGTAGAGCGACACCAACTTTCGGAGCAGCTGCTCCTCTTCAGACTCGCCGCTGCTGCTGCTTGGCGCGTCAACCACCGTCAGCCCAGCGGAGGCGAGCACCTCTCCGTCAAAAGCCTCTCCCTCGAGCGGCGCCCTGGAGCTCGACGCCCAGGGAAGCTTGATGAAGACACCCTCGCCGGCCTTCAAGTAGGCGCCGGGCTGGGGCTCTTCGGAGCCCAGTGTTGCATCAGCGGCGGAAGGGTCGGCGGTCGGTGTAGCGCCTTGCGCTCCTGCACCCTCCGGGTCATCAGTGCGATCGCCGGACCCCTCGCTAGCTCCTGCACCAGCAGTCTTGGCGGCCTCTTCGCCGACGGGATCGTCGACACCGGCCTCTTCCTCGGTGGCGGCGGCATCATCAGTGTTGCCGCATGCATCCTCCTCGCCGGTGGCCTCAGTTTCCATCGGATCTGCGGAAGGGGGATCTGAAGATAGGAAGAGGAAGGAAAAGTCAAGCAAATATCCAAAAAGAAGACCAAAAGAAGAAGACCAAAAGAAGAAGAACCCAAAAAGAAGCCAAGCAATCATCAGGGTTACCTGTGCTGGGCTCTGTGACCATGGGCTCCACCCCCGAAGGCTCGCTGGTCCCGTCCCTTGCCGGGGACCGCTCCCTTGCCGGAGAGCGCTCCCTTGTCGAGGAATCGCCCCTTGGCGGCGTAGTTGAAGCAGATAGCACCTCTGGAGCGGCTTCTGGTTGCTCCTGGTGGGCCTGCTCTGCTCCTACACAAGCAAGTCAACAGTCAAGATGTCAACAAAGAAAGAGCACCCATGCGCGCCCCACAACAGGAAGTGAACAAGTACTTACGCTGGGGGCTGCGCTGGGGGCTGCTTCGGGGAGAGGTTGCCGGGTCCGTCAAGGTGGTCTCGGATGCGTCCTCTGCTGTTACAGCAGGATCGTCCTTGATGACAACCATGGGGACCTTGGCCCTCTTTGCCGCTCTCTCGGCCAGAGTCCTAAAAAGGAACGAGGTTCAGAGGGAAGCAGATCAGACACAAGACAAGAAACAGCAAGAATCGAAGAAATATAAATACAACAGGAAGAAAGTCTTACTCCTCCTCCTCTTCTTCCTCCTCGTCGGAGCTGAGCGCGGAAAGGTCGAAGTCCGGTACCCTTTCTGCGTGACGAGGCGGAGGAGTGGGCTCCCTTGGACGCTTGGCGGGAGCTGCGGCAGGATCAGGTGTGGCGGCTCGGGAAGACCCCGCTCCAGTTGCCGGCGCAGCGTGAGATGATCCCGCGGCAACGGTGCTTGTCGCGGTGGAGCGTGTCCCGCGGCGTTGCGGCTGTTGGCCTGCCTGCCGCCCTGCTGTGTCTCCTGTTCTACGGAGGCGCCTCCTTGGTTGAGCTGGGGGCTGCGCTGAGGGCCCCGTCTGCGGCAAGCTACTCGAAGATGGTTGGCCACTTGCGCCCCCGGCAGGCTCGCTCGCCTCGGCTTCGGGCTCCCCCTCGCCAACGACCTCCCCGCCAAGGTCCTCTCGGTCGGCAAGGCTTGCCGCCTCGGCTGCCTCTGCCTCCTCCAAGGTAAACCCGAACTCGCCCGCGGCGGCGGCTGCCGCCGCCTCTTCCGCCCTGGTGGCGATGTACCGCATCTCGTCGTCAGTGGTGTCGCGGGTGAGGAGCCTCTGCTCGTCAGCACGGATTGCTACCTCCACCAAGCCGTCGAAGAATTTCCGCACGACATCGTCGGAGGGCTCCCGCCAAGTTGGGATAATCCCGTGCGAGTCGCACTCCGGCATCATTGCGCGGATGCGATCGAGCTGGGAGTTGTTGCACAGTGGGACGACGCCCTGCGGCAGCCTGAACCACTCCGGATGGTTGGAGTCGTGCTTGAATAGCTCCTTGAGCATTCTGTCCAACTCCAAAACGGTGAAGTTGAAATTAAGGCCTGGGCGCAGCCTCATGATATCTGCCGGGCCCCCGAACAACCAGGCGGGCCTCCCCCTCTCCTGCAGAGGGGCGATGCGGCGGCGGAGAAAGTCCGCGCCAACAGCCCCTACAGTGAGCCCGGCAAGCCTGAGCCGCAGGATCCTGGTGGTGGCGATCTTCAACTTAGCATCGTCCGCCGCCAGAGCGCTCCAGTCGCCGCCGCGCACCACTCGGGTTTGGCGCAAGTTGGTGAATGGCTGCGGATTTGAGTCAACAATCCAACACCATTCAGCCCTCCACTCATCCCATTTGCTGCGGAGCTCCCCCTCCAGATACACTTCCTTCTTACCGGCCCTCGAGATCCAGGAGACCCCGCCAGACAAGGGCTCTCCTTTCTCAACCCGGGGCATGAAATAGTGGCAGAAAAGGGCAACGTTGGGGTGGATTCCGACGAAGTTCTCGCAAAGATGCGTGAAAACCGCCATTGTCAGAACGGCATTGGGGGTGAAGTCAAGGAGATGGAGCCCGTATGTGTTTATGATATCGCAGAAGAAATCGGAAAAGGGCGGGCAGAGCCCGCAATAGAAGAACAATGGGAAGAAGTAGTACCCTCTTGGGCACCGCTTGGAAGTAGAAGCTTCGGCGGAGAGCGTCTGCGTGCGCGGATGCGCCCGTGTCTCCGTCGACCAGAAGAGATAGAACTCCTCCCGTAGCGCCTTCGGGGTGAGCTCGGGGGGGGGGGGGGGGGGGGGAAGTGCTCGCTCCTTGCGCAGCGCCTCAAGCCGCAGCGCCTCGGCCGACTTCACACTCTTCCCGGTCTTCGGAGCCATGGCGGAAGCGGTGGAGGAAGGCGGCGGCGACGGGCGGCGGCGACGGGCGGCGGAGCGCTGCTCTCTTTTGGCTTGGGAAGCGGAGGGGAGCGGCGGAGCTTTCTGAGGAAAGAACCGCAAGTGGCGAAGGTGGGGGAACGGCCCCTGTTTCCCCTGCTTATAAAGAGGGGAGGCGAACGTTACGCCTTTCTTGATTAAAGAATTGCCCACGATCTCTCCGATGACGCCGCGTTTGACGCGTGCCGTTACGGGAGGGCGCGGTGGATACGGAGTTAGATTTGGTGTGGACCCAGGCCGCGCGTGCCCGTGCCCTGTTTTGGGCCTGGCCCAACAGCGCTCGGCACCGTGTGTGGCCCAAGCCCGGGGGCTCCTGTCGGTGTACTAAAGTAGGGGTACCTTAGTATCCCGAACTTGTGCACGGGCAGTCGCAGCACCCAGCGGCAAGGCTTGCCGGGCATCCGCCAAGATCCTCCGTAGCTCATATTGATGCCATTCAAGAACAAAGTGTTTTGACTGAGAAGACAAGACTCCGGCAAGAGTAGTTTGCCGGGAGGGACAAGGCCCCGGCAAGAGGAGCTTGCCGGGAAGGCCAACCAAGACAATGTGAAGAAACTTGCCGCGACGCGCCGCGTGTCCCGGCAAGACCCGGCGAGCGACAAGCTTTCGGGTGCGACAAGACAACGACCGCGGCAAGGCGCTTGCCGCGGCGAAGCCACCACTCTGCGCCCCACGCTCCAGCGCATCCGACGACGTGTCGCCCCAGGATCGTTCCTGGCGCACGTGGCGGGCGGCTATGCAGCCAAGCGGTGCGAGGTTCCAAGTGGAGATGACGAGAAGGCCATCGTGACAAGCGTTGGCGCCCCAAACGGTCGTTTTCTGCACTGTTTGGGCGACCGGACGGGCATTAAATGCCCTTGTCCCCTGCTGTCAGAGTTAGGTAGAGTACACTGTAGAGGCAGTTGTACCAACCCTGCTTTTTACATTTGTACCCCCCTCTCTGCGTTGCCACCTGTCGGTGACACCTTTAGCCTATAAAAGGAGGCCCATGGGCCACGTAGAGGAGGGTCGACTCATTCGAAACTACAGAACGCTCGCGCTCTCGAGCAAGAACACAATACAAACACAAAGCAGCAGTAGGAGTTTTATCTCTCCGGAGAGCTCCGAAGCTGGGTAAAATCCCCCGCGTGCCTCGCCTCGATCTGCTCTTTGTGCGCCCTCCGCTCCCTGCCGGACCGAAAAGGGGCCCTGCCCCATAGGTGCTCGTTTCCCACGACACATGGCCCGCGGAGATGATCTACACGCCATCAAGTATCTTCCCCTTAAGCTCAAAGGACTAGCCCGACACTGGTTAAACAGCTTGCCAGCAAATTCCATTGGCAGTTGGGAAAACCTGGAAGATGCATTCCTTGATAACTTCCAGGGCACATATGTGCGACCACCAGATGCCGATGACCTGAGCCACATTACTCAACAGCTCGGAGAGTCAGCCCGGAAATTCTAGACTCGGTTCCTTACTAAAAAGAACCAAATAGTCGGTTGTGCGGGCGCCGAGGCCCTGGCGGCTTTCAAGCATAATATCTGTGACGATTGGCTCGCTCGACACCTCGGCCAAGAAAAGCCCAAGTCTATGGCTGCTCTCACAACCCTAATGACCCGCTTTTGCACGGGTGAGGATAGCTGGTTGGCCCGTAGCGGCACCATGCCACATTTCGGCACTTCAGACAGCCGCGATGCTAACGGCAAGCCACGGCGTAATAGGCATAAGAGACGGAGCAATGGCGACAGCACTGAAGACACGACGGTCAACGCCGGATTCAGCGGATCTAAGTCCGGTCAGCGGAAAAAGCCGTTGAAAGAAATAATCAGGGACTTTCCAGCCTGGACCGCATACTGGAGCGGTCGTGCCAAATTCATGGCACCCCGGACAAGCCAGCCAACCACACTAATAGAGACTGCTGGGTGTTCAAACAGGGCGGTAAGATAAATACCGAAAACAAGGACAAGGGGCTGCACAGCAATGATCATGAAGAGCCCCGGCGTCCAAACACAGGGGGACAAAAGAAATTGCCCCCCCAGGTGAAAACGGTCAACATGATCTACGCCACCCATATCCCCAAGCAGGAACGGAAGCGAGCACTAAGGGACGTCTATGCGATGGAGCCAGTCGCCCCCAAATTCAACCCATGGTCAGCGTGTCCGATCACCTTTGATTGTAGAGATCATCCTACCAGCATCCGCCATGGCGGCTCAGCCGCATTGGTCTTAGACCCAATCATTGACGGATTCCATCCCATGCGAGTCCTTATGGACGGCGGCAGCAGCATGAACCTGCTTTACCAGGACAAGTGCGCAAGATGGGCATTGACCCTTCAAGGATCAAGCCCACCAAAACTACCTTTAAAGGTGTAATTCCTGGGGTAGAGGCCCACTGTACGGGCTCTATAACATTGGAAGTGGTCTTCGGATCCCCGGATAACTTCCGGAGCAAAGAGTTAATCTTCGACATCGTCCCTTTCCGCAGTGGCTACCATGCACTACTCGGAGGAACCGCATTTGCTAGATTCAATGCGGTACAACATTATGCATACCTCAAGCTCAAGATGCCAGGACCACGCGGGGTCATCACTGTCAACGGAAATATGGACCGCTCACTTCGAACAGAAGAGCATACGGCAGCCGTCACGGTAGAAGTACAATGCGGCCTACTCCGACAAACCAATCTGGCGACAACCTCGAGCATAGTCAAGCGAGTCCGGAGTACCCTGCAGCAGGATCATCAGAAACGCCAAGAGCGTGATTAGCAGTCCGGCCTCCGCTCAAGCCCCTTCAAAGCAGCATTCGTGCCACGCGTACACAGTTACACACTCAAGATACCATGGGCATAGGCGGAGGTGTATCAACGACTCAGACGATAGTACGGGTAACGGCCAAATACCTTCATACCCTTTCCCTCTTACATTTCAGGACACCGCGTTAGTGTAGCATCCTCAGAAGAGCCGAATTGCCGGACTCATATGGAAGAGACATCCAAGGAGGCAACAGACGTTGTGCACAGAAGGAAATACCTAGGTGGAATCTATTTATGATCATTATACCTGCTTCATCTATCTGTACAATGCTTGCCCCTGGATAGGACATGTCAAATAGTCCTATTTTTATCTCTGCTTAATGCATCCATTGTAAACATACGCTTAAACGTATTTTTCATCAATGGGAGATTATATATAGCGTCAGCTTATTATCCTTATTTGACTATTTTTCTCTTATAAATGTCTATTTGGTATTGCATCCGTACACCTTGGTACGACCAGTTTGCCAGGGGCTTTTGATGGCGCCCCGAAGTATAGCAGATAAAGTCCGAACACTTTAAACAGTGCGACACCCCAAACTTATAGCATTATATGCATCAGCTCCGAATCATGTCTTGGGTCTACAGTTGGGATAGCCCGGATCCCTTGTTTTGGTGCCTTACGTTCCGTTATATCAGCTAAGGTAGCGCAGGGAGAACTACTGCGATTGTGTCCCGGTTCTTCTGGATGAGCACCTTAGTAGAGAAAGCCGAAAATGACCGGCATGATGTGGCGAGAGCTGGTCGCTATTCGAGAGGTCTTAAAATCCTTAAAGATTTTCCGCTTTAGGCGATATATCGGCCTTGTCCGATCTAGGCGTGTATAGTGCCCCAATTCGGTCTTCCGGATTCCAGGGGCTTTGCCCAAATTTAAAATTGTAGACTTCTATGGCTAAGTGAAAGTTATCAAGCCGCATAGTCCGATTGCCTTGTTCGCTGCGCCGGACACCTCCTTAAAGGACCAAACATTTGGATAAAGAGTGTCCAGGTTTTCCATGAACACCCCAGTACTAGTTACGCGGGGGAGGAAGCCGACGACTGGCCTACTTTCAGAATTTTATAAACAGCCGCATAGAAGGTAATATTTTAAATAACAAAAGTGTTACATAGCGCAAGTAACTTCGTCCTTAAAGTACAAATATGACAAAAGTGAATTCATTGAAAAATTGTGTCCTTGGTACATTCATCAGCGACGAGACAAGCACCCTTCATAACACCATCATAGTATAGCTCGGGATGGCGATGCGCCTTGCCCTCCGGTGGACCGCCCTTGACCAGCTTCTCCGCATCCAGCTTGCCCAATTGCACCTTGACGCGGGCAAGGGCCCAGCGGGCACCCTCGATGCATACGGATCGCTTGATCACTTCAAGCCGAGGGCAGGCATCCACCATCCGCTTGATCAGGCCGAAGTAGCTACTGGGCATGAGCTCACCAGGCCACATCCGGACTATGAAACCTTTCATAGCCAGTTCGGCCGCCCTGTGGAGTTCGACCAACTGCTTCAGATGGTCACTCAGAGGCATCGGGTGTTCGGCCCCAGCATACTGGGACCAGAACAACTTCTCCATTGAGTTCCCCTCCTGTGCACGGTAGAACTCCGCAGCGTCTGATACGCTACGTGGCAGATCTGCGAACGCCAATGGAGAGCTCCGAATTTGAGTAAGTAAAAGAAACGCCTCCTCCACATGTTTGCTTTGCATAAGGAACTTCTTACCCGCTGCTATCTTCTTGGCCTCCTGGATCTCCTACTGTGCTTTCTCGACTTCGGCCTTGGCGTCCTTTAAATTCACAAGGGCCTTCGCAAGCTCGGCCTCTTTCGCCTTCAAATCATGCTCCACGGACTCGCATTTCTTGTCGAGGTCCTGGAGCTCTTGTTGTACCTCACCTACCCTAGCACTTTGCTTTTCGCGCTCCTTACACTCCGAGGCCACCCTTTCTTCGGCCTCGGATAGCGCCTTCTTCAGGGACGCCACTTCGGTGGTGGACCCTGTTACACAGTCACAACTCTTAGGTGTTAGACTCGTCAATACTTAGTATCCTCACATGCATAAGAGAGGGAATCACTTACCCTTGTTCTGTTCGAGTTGCCTCTTCGTGAGGTCTAGTTCTCCCTGTGCCTGCTCCAGGTCCCGTTTCAGTTCAGCAACCTCGGCAGTACGGGCAGCAGCAGCAGCAAGCAGCACAACCTGCTTATTCACAACATTACTTATCATTAAACTCCTGAGGATTATCATTGACCCTCCGTTTGGCTTTTCCTTCCGAACACCAAACAGAGTATCAGGGGCTACTACCTATCGGGTGGTGATTTTGCACATATTTATTACTTACCTCAAAGCCTGTCAGGAGGCTGGTGTCGGCGTTCTGGGAACTGGGGTCCCCAGACTTGCCTGCCTGTGGCCTGCGGCGTGGCTCAAGGGAGGCCCAGCACAGCCCATCTTCATCAACACAAATTCAAGACCCTCGCGAGGGGCCAAGTCTCGCGGGGCGGACGACAAGGAGCTTCCTCAGGCACAGCCTCATCAGGTGGGCTCGCGAGGAGGCGGAGAGTTCAAGGCGGGGTACCTCGCGAGGTGCCCATGATGCAAGCCATGACGACCAGGGGCGCCAGTCGGGCGCCAGCCCGCGTAGTGTCCTCCTTTCCTCTTTGGTGCAAAGGGAGCAAGCGCAGGCGAGGGCATGAAGCAAAGGCATCCATTTCGGTGCAATGAGACCAAGACCAGCCCAACGGCAGGGAAGAAGTCATTGTGGAGCCCAAGCAGGCGTCACCACCAGAGCCTTTGACAGGCGAGGACCAACTTTGGTCAGGATAAGTGTACTCGTTGTTCCCCTTCAAAACGGCAATTGTTGGCGCCCTTCCCGCTCAATATTTGGGAAGAGGCCCAGAGCCTTTGTCTATAAATAGGACTAGCCACCCCCAGGGTAGAGGCAAGCTGGACCTGATCTAGCAATCTGGATCCTCACCAAGAAACCAGTAGATAGAGCGGTTGAACTCCTCCTAGCAGTTCGTCGCACCAGCCAAGAACAAACCCTCGCGAGGCTGTTCTTCCTTGTATTGTTCATCATCAGCCCAAGAGGCAATCCACCACACCACACACTGGAGTAGGGTATTACACCACAATGGTGGCCTGAACCAGTATAAATCATGTGTCTCTTGTGTTGTTCTGTTTGGTAGTTTAGATCCTAGCGATTCGGCGAGGAGCAGGCGGGCAGAGGGTTAAATCTCCACGCGCACCCCAGTGTTCGAACCTCAAGGGTCTGCCGGAACCCGAAATCCGACAGCTGGTGCAAGCTTCGGTTAGTGAGCTTTTGGCAGACAAAACCTTTCGAATCACCGTACTCATGAGAGTATGGTGCTCTTAATCTATGGAAGCACCGCGAAGCGCTTCCAGCAGATAGTTCGGCGCTTCAGGCGCGACGGAATTCCTCGATACAGATGGCTTGCCCTCCCTAACAAGGGGTCGCTCGCCTGAGTTCGAAACCATTGAAAGTTCTAGAATTATGTGCGGCTGAGAACCCGGCTGGCCGTGGCTTTCGTCGACACGATCCGCGGGGATCTTGAACCCCACGTGTCCGACGTCTAGGACCCCGCCTCGGGGCGTCTCCAGAGTCACCTCCCCCCGCTCTGGGAGCCTTTGTGACAGCACCTCTGTGTCATCCGCGGGTTGAGGAGTAGTGGCCGTCGGAAGCAAATTCATCTCTGAATTGCTCAGGGACCCGTAGGAGGATACCTTGGGGTGATCCCTAGCCGGACTGCACATATGTTCGGCATTATAAATACAGAAACTGTGAAGTGAAGTCATGATAGAATGCAGACACTTACGATCACGCTAGGGGCTTCCCCTTGGGCAGCCACCCCTCCTCGCTGAGAGCAGCCGTGGCGGAGTAGTCCGGAAGGGGCCCCTTCCCCTTCTTGGACGCCCCAACCTCCCCTCCTGGGGCGGCTTTTCTTTTCTTCGCCCCCCAGTGGGGGGAGGTAGGATCTCTTCCTGATTCCCCACGCCTCCATGGGAGGAATCCGACTCGTCGTCATCGGACGACAGGGGGATGACAGACCTGCGCCGAGGACCTTTTCCGCCCCCCCGGTCTGCTCCCTCGGGCCCCTCATCCTCTCCGGATGGGGCGTCTTCTTCTTCTTCTTCCTCCCCTTCGTGGGAGGAGTCCGCCTTGTCGTCTTCGGACGAGGCTTCTAGCACGACCTTACGCCGGAGACCCTTTCGGATCCCCGGGGCCTTCTTCTCGGTCTTCTTCTCCGGCACCTTGTACGGTGCCGGGACCAGCATCTCCATTAGGAGAGCATCCACTGGGCCTTCTGGTAGTGGAGCCGGAAAGTAGACCTGCTCCGCTGTCTCCACATAGTCCTAAAGCAAATATACACAGCTACTTAAGGCACTCCCATCAATATATCGGGGAGAACTAGGTCCAGAGTCAGTCCAAGAACTCACCGGCCTAGGAGCCCGTGCGGCGTGAAGCCCGCGGTCCTTGGATGTTGGAGGAGGTTCTTCGGAGGCCTTGAACAGCACCTTCCATGCGCCTTTGTGTGTCATGTCGTAGAGCTTCTGGAGCGTCCGGTGTTCGGTTGGGATGAACTCCCACAGATTGACCGCCCGTCTCTGGCAGGGCAGTATCCGGCGAATGAGCATGACCTGGATCACGTTGACAAGCTTGATGTTCTTGTCCTTCATGCTTTTGATGCATGTCTGGAGTCTGGCTAGATCCGTGGAATCGCCCCAGGACAGGCCCATCTTCTCCCAGGAGGTGAGCTGCATGGGGGCTCCGGATCAGAACTCGGGGCTTGCTGCCCAGTTGGCACCACACGGCTCGGTGATGTAGAACCACCCCGACTGCCATCCTTTTACGGTCTCCGCAAAGGAGCCGTCGAGCCATGTGACATTGGGCATCCTGCCCACCATGGCCCATCCGCACTCTGCTTGTTGACCGCTTACAACCTTCGGCTTCATGCAGAAGGTTTGCAGCCATAGGCCAAAGTGAGGCCGGATGCGAAGGAAGGCCTCGCACACGACGATGAACGCTGAGATATTGAGGATGAAGTTCGGGGCTAGATCATGGAAATCTAGACCGTAGTAGAACATGAGCCCGTGGACGAAGGGGTGGAGTGGAAATCCCAATCCACGGACGAAGTGGGCGATGAATACGACCCTTTCGTGGTGTCCTGGGGTCGAAATGACCTGCCCGGCGTCTGGTAGACGGTGTGCTATATCCGCGGCCAAGTATCTGGCCGCCCGAAGATTTGTGATGTGCTTCTCCTTGACGGTGGAAGCCACCCACTTGCCTCCTGCTCCGGACATGTTTAGCTGTGCGGAGAAGATTTGAGCTTGGGCGCTGGAGCTCGAGGGGGGCAAGAGTGGGCAAAGGAGGAGGAAGGCGTGGGTGAAAATGGGGAAATCCTGTGCCTTTCTAGAGGAGCCGAGAGCGGTGCATCTCCCCACTTGCCCGTCGGGAATCGCTTGTTACCCAAGCGCCACGATTAATGGCGTGGTGAGATTACCCATACCCGTATTGATGAGAATCCCGTGATAAGGGGACACGATCTCTGCTTTGACAAGACGTGTCAAAGAAACCGCCTCGCAATATGCGCTGTAGCTGGTTGTGGGGAAACGGATCGAATAATGATCCGACCGTAATAACATGTCACGTCATCAGAAAAAGCTGTCAGCGGATTGCATTTGTAAAATATCATTCTCTCTTCGGTGGCATATGAAGATTATCTGGCATAATCTGGACACGGTCTAAGTGTTCGATGATTACTTGGAGTATTCCGAGGAGGAACCCGCCTTGCAATGCCGAAGACAATACTGCGCGCCGGACTCATCGTCATTGAAGCCTGGTTCAGGGCCTACTGAGCGAGTCCATGATTAGGGGGTATCCGGACAGCCGGACTGTGTGCAATGTTCGGACTATTGAAGCGTGAAGATACAAGACTCAAGACTTCGGCCCGTGTCCGAATGGGACTCTCCTTGGTGTGGAAGGCAAGCTTGGCAATCCGGATATTGTGTTTCCTTTCTTGTAACCGACTCCATGTAAACCCTAGCCCTCTCTGGTGTCTATATAAACCAGAGAGGTTGGTCCTCAGAAGGCCGATCACAATTACATTCATACCATCATATGCTAGCTCTTAGGGTTTAGCCTCTACGATCTCGTGGTAGATCTACTCTTGTACTACCCATATCATCAATATTAATCAAGCAGGAAGTAGGGTTTTACCTCCATCGAGAGGGCCTGAACCTGGGTAAACATCTGTGTCCCTTGCTTCCTATTACCATCAGCCTTGACGCACAGATCGGCCCCCCTACCCGAGATCCGCCGGTTTTGACGCCGACAGCGCCTCCCGAGCCTTGGTTCCAATGTGGTCAATGATGTTCGAAACCTCAGGCTCAAGGGTGGCACGCACCATTGGTCTTGGGCAAGTTGTCCCGGCAAGGCTCTTGTCGGGGCTGTGGGGGCCGCCCCGACAAGGGTCTTGCCGGGGGAGCCCACCTCGCCCTCTTGCCCTCCGTGTTTCTGTCTTGGCGTTGCTTGATCGTCTAGTGGCTTCGGCCTCCCTCCCTTGCCCTGCTAAGTGTGATCACAGGCGCAGCTCTGACTGCCTATGCACAGGTAAAGGGGTACAAAGTAGAGCCCCTACTTCTGTACACCAACAAAGCACCTCTTCCTATGGCAAGAAAAATCGATATAGTTGGCCTAACTAAACCAAAGATTTTACGAAGAAATACGAGGCTATAAGTAATCATGCATATAAGAGATCAAAAGACTAAAATAACTTTCATGGATAAAAACAACATAGATCCGATCATAAACTCAACATTCATCGGATCCCAACAGACACACCACACATAGATCTCCAAGAGACCATTGTATTGAGAATCAAAAGAGAGAGAGAAGCCATCTAGCTACTAACTATGGACCCGTAGGTCTACAATGAACTACGTACTCACGCATCATCTGAGAGGCACCAATGAGGATGATGAACCCCTCCGTGATGGTGTCTATATTCGATATGTGGTTCCTAGAACTTGCGGCAGCTGGAATTGTGTTTCGTCGACTCCCTAGGGTTTTCAGAATATTGGGGTATTTATAGAGCAAAGAGGCGATGCAGGAGGCCACCGAGGTGGGCACAACCCACCAGGGCACGCTTGGGCCCCCAGGTGCGCCTAGGTGGGTCGTGGCCCCCTTGGGACACCCCTATGGTACTTCTTTGGCCCATCCTGTGTCTTCTGGCCCAGAAAAGTTCTCCAAAAAGTTTTTTTTGCGTTTGGACTCTGTTTGGTATTGATTTTCTGCGAAGTAAAAAAAGAGCAAAAAACAGCAACTGGCACTGGGCACTATGTCAATAGGTTAGTCCCAAAAATGATATAAAGTTGCTATAATATGATTGTAAAACATCCAAGAATGGTAATATAACAGCATGGAACAATCAAAAATTATAGATTCGTTGAAGACGTATCAGCATCCCCAAGCTTAATTCTTGCTCGTCTTTGAGTAGGTAAATGATAAAAACAGAATTTTTGATGTGGAATGCTGCCTAACATGTTCATCACATATTGTTTTCTTTGTAGCATGGACATTTGTACTTTTATATGATTCAAATCAATAGTCTAGTTTTGACATGAAGATTTCAATACTCAAGCATATCAACAAGCAACCATGTCTTTCAAAATATCAACACTAAAGCAAGTTATCATTAGCCCATTATGCTCAATCATTGATCCATTCATGAAACACACTCGCATATTAGCTACACTCAATGCTCAAGTACGATCATAGTGCCCCTTAGTTGGTTCTTAAGAGATGATGGAGACTCAAGTAAAAATAAAAATTTCATAAAGTAAATAGGAAGGCCCTTCGTGGAGGGAAGTAGGGATTTGTAGAGTTGCTAGATCTCAAAGCAAAAAAAGATAGAGATAAAAACATTTTGGGTGGTATGCATTTGTTGTCAACGAAAATGATCGAGTAGTTCCCAATACTTTCCATGCTAGATATATCATAGGTGGTTCCCAAACAGAAAATAAAGTTTATTCCTTTTTCCACCATACTTTCACATTCCACGGCTAATCGAATCCATGGGTGCCGCCCATACCAACACTTTCCAAGGAATTTATTATTTGACAACATAAAGCAAATTCATTTTTCATTTTGAGACTGGGCATCCCTAATACCTTTACTGTACTCTCGTGCAATGACAAGTGTATAAGCACTCATCTTGAGAATAACACATCTAGCATGAAAAAATATCATCCACCCCCTACCGTTTCTTGAGCGGTACGAGCACACAAAAAGGAAATTTATTTTGAAAATTAGAGATGGCACATACAAATTTTCTTAGAACAGCAAAAGAATACCACATATAAGTAGGTATAGTGGACTCATATGGCAAAACTGGTTTAAGGATTTTGGATGCACAAGTAGTGATCATACTTAGTGCAAATGAAGGCTAGAAAAATATTGAGAAGCATCCAACCAAGAAACGAAAAACCTCATAAGCGTGCATTAGGCATAACTAACACCGAATAATGCACCATAAGTAGGATGTAATTTCATTGCATAACTATTGACTTTCGTGCTTGCATAGGGAATCACAAACCTTAACATCAATATTCTTACTAAACCATAATTACCCAACAACATGACTCGCATATTATATCATCATATCGCCAAACTATTGCAAAGAATCAAGTTTATTTTGTCCAATGATCTTCATGAAATCTATCACTTTGGGACTAATTTCATATGTTCCTTTTGATAGCTCAAACACATCTAAGTGAAGAACATGAGCATAAAAATTTTCTTCTCCCAAAATAATTTAAGTGAAGCATGAGAAAAATTCTTAAAAAATTTACTAACTCTCAAATAAATCTAAGTGAAGCATGAGAGCATTTCTTCGAAAATACTAAAGCACACCATGCTCATAAAGATATAAGTGAAGCACTAGAGCAATTCCATAGCTCGAAAAGATTTAAGTGAAACATAGAGAGCAATTCTAACATGGCATAATTTTGGATCTCTCAAATAGGTGTGTCTAGCAAGGATACTTGACTTAAAATAAAAAGTAAAAAAAGAGAAGAAAAGACTCATATCATACTAGACACTCCAAGCAAAACCGTTGATATGTGATGAATAAAAATATAGGTCCAAGTAAAATACTGATGGTCGTTAGAAGAAAGAGGGCATGCCACTCGGGCATCCCAAAGCTTAGTTGATTGCTTCTCTTTTAGATAATAGCTTGGGATGCCATGGGCATCCCCAAGCTTAGGATCTTCTTACTCCTTATTCCTTCACCCAACGTGATCTCATCCAAAACTTGAAAACTTCAATCAAAACTCAACAAAAACCTTCACGAGATCCGTTAGTATAACAAAGCAAATCACTACTCTAAGTACTGTTGCAAACCCATTCATATTTCATTTTTGCATTATATCTACTGTATTCCAACTTTACTATAGCTTATACCCTCTAATACAAACCATAGATTCATCGAAATAAGCACACAACACAAAGAAAACATAATCTATCAAAAACAGAACAGCTTGTAGCAATCTAAAAACTTCGAATACTTCTATAACTCCAAAGATTCTGGAAAATTAGGACAACATAGGCAATTTATATATCAATATTGTGTAAAAAATCAGAATTTTATCACGCTTCTGTGATTTTTAACAATTATATGACTGGCCTTTTGTTTGATTTATAGTCTCTCACTTCCTCTTCTTCTTGTAAGTGTGTTCTTCGCCATCCTCTTCAACATCTTGTTTAGGTGAGTGATGCATCCATTTTGCATCATGTTTACCTATTCTTATTTTTGATGTTTTTATGCATAATAATGCCTTTTGGAGTAATTATAATGTCTTTTCTCTTATAATATGCAAGGTTCACACAAAGAGGGAGAATTCTAGCAGCTAGAAATCTAAACCTGAAAAAGCTACGTCAGGCCACCTATTCTGCACAACTCCAAATGATTTGAAACTTCACGTGGATTTTTTATGGAATAAATAAGAAATAATGGAGCAAATAACTACCGGAGGGGGACCACCTGGTGAGCACAAGACACCAGGGCGCGCCAGGCCCCCCAGGCGCGCCCTGGTGGGTTGTGCTCAGCCTAGCCCACCTCCGGTGCCCATCTTCTGGTAAGTCATTTTGACCTAGAAACAATAAGGAGAGGACTTTCGGGATGGAGCGCCTCTGTCTCGAGGCAGAACTTGGGCAGGAGCACTTTTGCCCTCCGGCGGAGCGATTCCGCCGAGGGAACTTCCCTCCCGGAGGGGAAATCATCGTCGTCATCATCACCAACAACTCTCCCATCTTGGGGAGGGTAATCTCCATCAACATCTTCAACAGCACCATCTCCTGTCATACCCTAGTTCATCTTCTCTTGTGTTCAATCTTTGTACCGAAACTATAGATTGGTGCTTGTGGGTGACTAGTAGTGTTGATTACATCTTGTAGTTGATTACTATATGGTTTATTTGGTGGAAGATTATATGTTCATATCCATTATGCTATTTAATACCCCTATGATCTTGAGCATGATTATCATTTGTGAGTAGTTACTTTTGTTCTTGAGGCCATGGGAGAAATCTTGTTGCGAGTAATCATGTGAATTTTATATGTGTTCGATATTTTGATGGTATGTATGTTGTGATTCCCTTAGTGATGCCATGTGAACGTCGACTACATGACACTTCACCATATTTGGGCCTAAGGCAATGCATTGTGGAGTAGTTATTAGATGATGGCTTGCGAGAGTGACGGAATCTTAAACCCTAGTTTATGCATGTGTTATTCCGTAAGGGACCGATTTGATCCAAAAGTTTAATGCAATGGTTAGAATTTGTTCTTAATACTTTTCTCGTAGTTGCGGATGCTTGCGAGGGGGTTAATCAGAAGTAGGAGGTTTGTTCAAGTAAGAACAACACCTAAGCACGGTGCACCCACATATCAAAATATCAAAGTAGCAAACACAAATCAAACCAACATGATGAAAGTGACTAGATGAAATTCCCGTGCACCCTCAAGAACGCTTTGCTTATCATAAGAGATCGTTTTGGCCTGTCCTTTTCCTCAAAAGGATTGGGCTACCTTGCTGCACTTTTGTTACCATTACCGTTACTTGCTCGTTACAAATTATCTTGCTATCAAACTACTCGTTACTTATAATTTCAGTGCTTGCAGACATTACCTTGCTGAAAACTGCATGTCATTTCCTTCTGCTCCTCGTTGGGTTCAACACTCTTACTTATCGAAAGGACTACAATTGATACCCTATACTTTTGGGTCATCAAGGCTCTTTTCTGGCACCGTTGCCGGGGAGTGTAGCGCTCTTGGTAAGTGGAAATTGGTAAGGAAAAATTATTACTACGTGCTGAGATTTATTGTCACTTCTTACTATGGAGAACAATCCTTTGCAGGGTTTGTTCGAGGTATCTTCACCTCGATCGAAACCACAGTTAGTTTCCCCTCAACCCACTGCACCTAACAAAAATGTTGAATATGAAATTCCTTTAGGTATGATAGAACAACTGCTAGCTAATCTTTATGCAGGAGATGGAACCGAACATCCTGATATGCACTTGATTTATGTGGAAGAAATTTGTGGATTATTTAAGCTTGTAGGTTTACCTGGAGATGAAGCTAAGAAGAAGGTTTTACCTTTATCTTTGAAGTGAAAAGCGTTGACATGGTATAGCCTATGCGATGATATTAGATCTTGGAATTGGAATCGGTTGAAATTGGAATTCCATCAAAAAAATTATCCTATGCGCCTAGTTCATCGGGATCGGAATTACATATATAATTTTTGGCCTCATGAAGGAGAAAGTATCGCTCTAGCTTGGGGGAGGCTTAGGTCAATGTTATATTCATGCCCCAATCATGAGCTCTCAAGAGAAATTATTATTCAGAATTTTTATGCTCAGCTTTCTCATAATGATTGATCCATGCTCGATACTTCTTGTAATGGTTCCTTTATGAAGAAGACTATTGAACTCCGGTGGGATATTTTGGGAAGAATTAAACGCAACTCTGAAGATTGGTAACTCGGCGGAGGTAAAGAGTCTGGTATTGAGCTTAAGTTTGATTGTGTTAAGTCTTTTATGAATATTGATGCTTTTCAAAAGTTTAGCACTAAATATTGACTAGACTCTGAGATAGTAGCCTCCTTTTGTGAATCTTTTGCTACTCATGTTGATCTCCTTAAAGAGAAGTGGTTTAAATATCATCCCCCTATTAAAGAACCGATAGTTACTAATGAAGAAACTATCATTTACGATGTTGATCTAGTTGTTCCTACTGCTTACATCGAGAAACCACCTTTCCCTATTAGGATGAAGGAACATGCTAAGGTTTCAACTGTGGTCAATAAAAGTTATATTAGAACACCTAAACCAGCTGAACAAATCAAGGTAGAACCTAGTTTTGCTATAGTTAAGGATCTCCTGGTTGAAAACATAGATGGGCATATTATTTACTTCTATGATGAAGCTGCTAGAATTGCCAAACCCGATGAAAAATATAAACATAGACCTGTTGTTGGGATGCTTGTTGTCTCAGTTAAGATAGGAGATCAATGTTATCATGTTTTATGTGACACAGGTGCTTGTGTGAGTGTTGTTCCTTTTTCTTTATATCAAGAAATTATGAATGATATAGCACTCGCAGAGATAGAAGACATAGATGTTACTATTAAACTTGCTAATAGAGACACCATCACACCACTCGGGATTGTTAGAGATGTTGAAGTCTTGTGTGGGAAAATAAAATACCCTATTGATTTTCTTGTTCTTGGTTCCCCACAGGATGACTTTTGTCCCATTATCTTTGGTAGACCTTTCTTGAACACCGTTAATACTAAAATAGATTGTGAGAAACAAACTGTCAGTGTAGTTTTGGTGATGAGTCCCATGAGTTTGATTTTTCCATGTTTAGTAGAAAGCATCATAAGAAAGAATTACCTAGTAAGGATGAAATTATTGGACTTGCCTCTATTGCTGTACCCCCTACTGATCCTTTAGAACAATATCTGCTAGACCATGAAAATGATTTGCATATGCACGAAAGAAATGAAATAGATAGAATGTTCTTTGAACAACGTCCTCTCCTTAAACACAATTTGCCTATTGAAACTCTAGGAGGTCCTCCTCCACCTAAAGGTGATCATGTGTTTGAATTAAAAAAATTGCCAGACACTTTGAAATATGCTTATCTTGATTAGAAGAAGATATATCCTGTTATTTTTAGTGCTAACCTTTCATAACATGTAGAAGAAAGGTTGTTGAAAGTTCTAAGGAAGCACAGAGCTGCTATTGGATATACTCTTGATGATCTTAAGGGCATCGGTCTCACTCTATGTCAGCATAAGATTAATATGGAACCTGATGCTAAACCCGTTGTTGATCACCAATGTCGGTTGAATCCGAAGATGAAAGAAGTGGTAAGGGCGGAAATATTAAAACTTCTGGAAGCAGGTATAAACTATCCTATAGCTGATAGTAGATGGGTAAGTCCTGTTCATTGTGTCCCTAAGAAAGGAGGTATTACTGTTGTTCCTGATGATAAGAATGAATTTGTTCCACAAAGAATTGTTCAGGCTATAGAATGGTAATTGATTTTTGAAAATAAAACAAAGCAACTAGAAAAGATCATTATCCTCTGCCTTTTATTGATCAAATGCTAGAAAGATTATCTAAGCGCACGCATTTTTGCTTCCTTGATGGATATTCTGGTTTTTCACAAATACCTGTTTCTCAACCTGATCAAGAAAAGACCACTTTTACTTGTCCTTTTGGAACCTATGCTTATAGACGTATGCCTTTTGGTTTATGCAATGCAGCTGCTACCTTTCAAAGATATATGACTGCTATATTCTCTGGCTTTTGTGAAAAGATTGTTGAGGTTTTCATGGATGATTTTTCTGTTTATGGGAAGTCTTTTGACGATTTTTAAGCAATCTTGATCGAGTTTTGCAGAGATGTGAGCAAATGAATCTTGTCTTGAATTGGGAGAAGTGCCACTTTATGGTTAACGAAGGTATTGTTTTGGGCCATAAAATTTTTGACAGAGGTATTGAGGTGGACAAAGCTAAGGTTGATGCAATTGAGAAAATGCCATGTCCTAAAGATATCAAAGGTATTCGTAGTTTCCTTGGTCATGTTGGTTTCTATAGGAGATTTTTCGAAGACTTTTCTAAAATTTCTAGGACTCTTACAAATCTTTTGCAAAAGGATATTCCTTTTTTATGATGATTGTTTAGAAACCTTCGAAACACTAAAGAAAGCCTTAATTTCTGCACCTATTGTTCAACCACCTGATTGGAACTTGCCTTTTGAAATCATGTGTGATGCTAGTGATTATGGTTTTGGTGTTGTTCTAGGACAAAGAGTTGATAAGAAACTGAATGTTATTCATTATGCAAGTAAAAATCTAGGCAGTGTGCAAAGAAATTATGCTACTACTGAAAAGGAATTTCTAGCAGTGGTGTTTTCTTGTGATAAATTTAGGTCCTATATTGTAGATTCCAAAGTAATTGTTCACACTGATCATGCTACAATAAAGTATCTTATGGAAAAGAAAGATGTCAAGCCTAGGCTTATTCAATGGGTTCTCTTGCTACAAGAATTTGATTTGCATATCACTGATAGAAAAGGAGCGGAAGAACCCCGTAATTGATAACCTGTCTAGGTTGGAGAATGTTCTTGATGACGCACTACCTATTAATGATATTTTTCCTGATGAACAATTAGCTGCAATAAATGTTTCTAATAGTACACCTTGGTATGCTGACTATGCTAATTACATTGTTGCTAAAAATTTACCACATAGCTTCACATACCAACAAAAGAAAAAAAATCTTCTATGATTTAAGACATTACTTTCGGGGTGACCCAAGACGTTGTGAAGGAAATATGCCCTAGAGGCAATAATAAAGTTATTATTTATTTCCTTATTTCATGATAAATGTTTATTATTCATGCTATAATTGTATTAACCGGAAACTTAGTACATGTGTGAATACATAGACAAAACATATAGTCCCTAGTATGCCTCTACTTGACTAGCTCATTAATCAAAGATGGTTATGTTTCCTAACCATAGACATGTGTTGTCATTTGATGAACGGGATCACATCATTAGGAGAATGATGTGATGGACATGACCCATCCGTTAGCTTAGCATTATGATCATGTTAGTTTCATTGCTACTACTTTCTTCATGACTTATACAAGTTCCTCAGACTATGAGATTATGCAACTCCTGAATACCGGAGGAACACTTTGTGTGCTACCAAAAGTCACAACGTAAAAGGGTGATTATAAAGTTTCTCTACAGGTGTCTCCGAAGGTGTTTGTTGGGTTGGCATATATCGAGATTAGGATTTGTCACTCCGTGTATCGGAGAGGTATCTCTGGGCCCTCCCGGTAATGCACATCACTATAAGCCTTGCAAGCAATGTGACTAATGAGTTAGTTGCGGGATGATGCATTAAGGAACAAGTAAAGAGACTTGCCGGTAACGAGATTGAACTAGGTATGATGATACAGACTATCAATCCCGGGCAAGTAACATACCAATGACAATGGGAACAACGTATGTTGTTATGCGGTTTGGCCGATAAAGATCTTCGTAGAATATGTAGGACCCAATATGAGCATCCAGGTTCCGCTATTGGTTATTGACCGGAGATGTGTCTCGGTCATGTCTACATAGTTCTCGAACCCGTAGGGTCCGCACGCTTAACGTTCGATGACGATTTGTAATATGAGTTATGTGATTTGATGTACCAAAGTTTGTTCGGAGTCCCGGATGAGATCACAGACATGACGAGGAGTCTCGAAATGGTCGAGAGGTAAAGATTCATATATTAGAAGGTTGCATTTGTACATCGGAATGGTTCCGAGTGGTTCGGGCATTTTTTCGGAGTACCGGGAGGTTACCGGAACTTCCCGGGAGAAGTATTGGGCCCAGTGGGCCTTATTGGAGGAGAGGAGAAAGGGCCACATGAGAGGGGCGCCCCTCCCCTTGCCCAAACTGAATTGGACTAGGGGAGGGGGCCGGCCCCCTCTTTCCATCCCCCCTCTCTCCCTTACCTTTCCCTCCGGTGGAAGAAAGGAAAAGGGGGGGGGGCGAATCCTACTTGGACTAGGAGTCCAAGTAGGACCCCCCCCCCCCCCGGCGCGCCCAAACCTGGCCGGCCTCCGCTCTCCCTCCCTCCTTTATATACGTGGCCAGGGGGCACCCCAGTAGCACAACAGACAACACAAGTTGATCTTTTAGCCATGTGCGATGCCCCCCTCCACAGTTACACACCTCGGTCATATCATCATAGTGCTTAGGCGAAGCCCTGTGCCGGTAACTTCATCATCACCGTCGCCACGCCGTCATGTTGACGAAACTCTCCCTCGGCCTGAACTGGATCAAGAGTACGAGGGACGTCATTGAGCTGAATGTGTGCTGAACACGGAGGTGCCATACGTTCGGTACTTGATCGGTTGGATCGCGAAGAAGTTCGACTACATCAACCGCGTTATTAAAACGCTTCCACTTTCGGTCTACGAGGGTACGTGGGCACACTCTCCCCTCTTGTTGCTATGCATCACCTAGATAGATCTTGCGTGATCGTAGGAATTTTTCTGAAATTACTGCGTTCCCCAACAGTCGCATCCGAGCTAGGTCTATGCGTAGATGTTATATGCACGAATAGAACACAAAGAGTTGTGGGCGATAATAGTCATACTGCTTACCAGCATGTCATACTTTGATTCGGCGGTATTGTTGGATGAAGCGGCTCAGACCGACATTACGCGTACGCTTACGCGAGACTGGTTCTACCGACGTACTTTGCACATAGGTGGCTGGTGAGTGTCTGTTTCTCCAACTTTAGTTGAATCGGGTGTGGCTATGATACGTCTCCAACGTATCTATAATTTTTGAATTGTTCCATGCTATTATATTACCCCTTTTGGATGTTTATGGGCTTTATTTTACACATTTATATCATTTTTGGGACTAACCCACTAACCGGAGGCCCAGCCCGTATTGTTGTTTTTTTGCCTATTTCAGTATTTCGAAGAAAAGGAATATCAAACGGAGTCAAAACGGAATGAAACCTTCGGGAGCGTGATTTTTGGAACGAACATGATCCAGAGGACTTGGAGTACAAGTCAAGAAGCAGCCGAGGCGGCCACAAGACAGGAGGGCGCGCCCACCCCCTCTGGGCGCGCCCCCTATCTTGTGGGCCCCTCGGGTGGCCACCGACGTACTTCTTCCTCCTATATAAGCCTACGTACCCCGAAAATATCAAGGGAGCCAATGAAACACAATTTCCACCACCGTAACCTTCTGTATCCGCGAGATCCCATCTTGGAGCCTTCGCTGGTGCTCCGCTGAAGGGGGAATCGACCATGGATGGCTTCTACATCAACACTATAGCCCCTCCGGTGAGTTGTGAGTAGTTTACCATAGACCTTCTAGTCCATAGTTATTAGCTAGATGGCTTATTCTCTCTTTTTGGATCTCAATACAATGTTCTCCCCCTCTCTTGTGGAGATCTATTAGATGTAAACTCTTTTTGCGGTGTGTTTGTCGAGATCCGATGAATTGTGGGTTTATGATCACGTTTATCTATGAGAACTATTTGAATCTCCTCTGAATTCTTTTATGTATGATTGAGTTACCTTTTCAAGTCTCTTCGAATTATCAGTTTGGTTTGGCCTACTAGATTGATCTTTCTTGCAATGGCAGAAGTGCTTAGCTTTGGGTTCAATCTTGTGGTGTCCTTTCCAAGTGACAGCAGCGGCAGCAAGGCACATATTGTATTGTTGCCATCGAGGCTAAAAAGATGGGGTTTATATCATATTGCATGAGTTTATCCCTCTACATCATGTCATCTTGCTTAAGGCGTTACTCTGTTCTTTATGAACTTAATACTCTAGATGCAGGCAGGAGTCCGTCAATGTGTGGAGTAATACTAGTAGATGCAGGCAGGAGTCGGTCTACTTGTTGCGGACGTGATGCCTATATACATGATCATGCCTAGATAATCTCATAATTATTCGCTTTTCTATCAATTGCTCGGTAGTAATTTGTTCACCCACCGTAATACTTATGCTATCTTGAGAGAAGCCACTAGTGAAACCTATGGCCCCGGGGTCTATCTTTTATCATATAAGCTCTCAATCTACTTTTATTTGCATCTTTACTTTTCGCATCTATCTTATAAAATACCATAAATATATTTATCTTATCATACTATCTCTATTAGATCTCACTTTCGCAAGTGGCCGTGAAGGGATTGACAACCCCTTTATTGTGTTGGTTGCGAGTTCTTTGTTTGTTGGTGTAGGTGCGTGGGACTTTTGAGGAACCTCCTACTGGATTGATACCTTGGTTCTCAAAAACTGAGGGAAATACTTACGCTACTATTGCTGCATCACCCTTTCCTCTTCAAGGAAAAAAAATGCAAGCTCAAGACATAGCAAGAAGGATTTCTGGCGCCGTTGCCGGGGAGGTCTTCGCTCAAGTCAAGACATACCAAGTACCCATCACAAACCCATCTCCCTCGCATTTACATTATTTGCCATTTGCCTCTCGTTTTCCTCTCCCCACTTCACCCTTGCCGTTTTATTCGCCCTCTCTTTCCCAATCTCCTTCTCTCTCTTTTGCTTGCCTTTTTCCGTTTTCTCGTGTGTTAGATCATTTACCTTGTCATTATGGCTAGTCCTCCTGTCCTTGCTATCACTCCCGAACATGAAATTCTCAATTTTAAGCAAAGGGAGGGAGAAAATTTAAAAGATGCTTGGCATAGAATTTGCAATGCTCAAAACAGATCTTCTAGGAAGCTTTCCACTTTCGTTCTTCTTCGCAATTTTTATGTAGGCATTACTCCTTGGAATTGATATCTTCTTGATACCATTGCCGGAGGGGATTTCTTGAGTAGCCATACGTTTGATGCTTATAATGCTATGTTAGATTTGTTTGGCCCACCACCTATTTTGGTTAATGGAACTACTTGAACTTTAGAACACGTTATGCAACGGCTTGATATTATTGAAAATAAAGTTGCCACTGTTGAGTTGATTGAAAATTTGGATAAAAAGATTCATAATCACATTACCCAATATGGATCTAGGGTTGGAGTCTCTTTGAAAAATCTTAAAGAGAAAGAACCTATAGTTAATGAAAAAATAGATCTAGATTCTGCAAGAATCGGTAAACTTGAGGATATCATTACCAACTTAGGTTCCGCGTTTTCTTCCATGAAAAACACTCCAAAACCCCCTACCAAAACTGCCAAGTTTATTTATGTTCCTAAAAATAAGGGTGAATCTTCTAGTAAAGGGTACGCGTATCTCAAATCCATAAGTGTTCATCCCAATTGTCTCTCTATCGTTAAGGAACCTTTTGCTACAAACGAATTTCTTGAATTTTTTCCTAAAGGTTTAATCATTTCTAAAAATGGAGAAACCCCTAAAGAATATAAGTGCTCTATTGAGGAATTAAGTGCCAAGGATGGCACTACTTAGATCTATCTTCGCTTTTATGCCTAGCTAGGGGCGTTAAACGATAGTGCTATTTGGGAGGCAACCCAATTTTCTTTGTGTTTTTTGTTTTTGTTCCTGTTTAGTAATAAATTTTGCATCTACCTTCTGTTTAGATGTGTTTTTATCTTTTAATTAGTGTTTGTGCCAAGTAGAACCTATAGGATAACCTATGATGATAGTTGATTTGATTCTGCTGAAAAACAGAAACTTTGCACGCACGAATTTAGTTTTTTTAAATCACAGAAACGTGATTTAGCGTTGATTCTTTTTGCTTCTGATCAATAGACAAATTGTACAGGACTTCCTATTTTGGTAGGAGTTTTTAGAGTTCCAGAAGTTTGCGTTAGTTACAGATTTCTACAGACTCTTCTGTTTTTGACAGATTCTGTTTTTCGTGTGTTGTTTGCTTATTTTGATGCATCTATGGCTAGTAAAATAGTTTCTAAACCATAGAGAAGTTGGAATACAGTAGGTTTAACACCAAAATAAATAAAGAATGAGTTCATTACAGTACCTTATGTGGTGGTTTTGTTTTCTTTCACTAACGGAGCTTATAAGATTTCCTGTTGAGTTTTGTGTTGTGAAGTTTTCAAGTTTTGGGTAAAGCTTTTATGGACTATGGAATAAGGAGTGGCAAGAGCCTAAGCTTGGGGATGCCCATGGCACCCCAAGATATTCAAGGATAGCCAAAATCCTAAGCTTGGGGATGCCCTGGGAAGGCATCCCCTCTTTCGTCTTCATTCATTGGTAACTTTACTTGGAGCTATATTTTTATTCGCCACATCATATGTGTTTTGCTTGGATCATCGTGTATTATATTAGTGTTTTCTTTTTAGTTTACCACAATTATCCTTGCTGTACACACCTTTTGGGAGAAGCCTACTTGATTAGAATTTGCTAGAATACTCTATGTGCTTCACTTATATCTTTTGAGCTTGATAGTTTTTGCTCTAGTGCTTCACTTATATCTTTTAGAGCACGGCGGTGGCTTAATTTTGAAGAAATTGCTAGTATCTCATGCTTCACTTATATTATTTTGAGAGTCTTTTAGAACAGCATGGTATTTTCTATGGTTACAAATTTGGTCCTAGAATGATGAGCATCCAAGTTGGGTATATAAAAACTATCATAGAAGTGAATTGGATGTTATGATCAATTTGTTGCTTCATAATTGTTTTGAGATATAAAGGTAGTAATGTTAGGGTCATGCTAGTGGGTAATTATGAAATTGAGAAATACTTTTGTTGAAGTTAGCAAGTCCCGTAACATGCACGTATGGTAAAAGTTGTGTGACAAATTGTTGCATGAGGTGCTCTTTTGATTGTCTTCCTTATGAGTGGCAGTCGGGGACGAGCGATGGTCTTTTCCTACCAATCTATCCCTCTTGGGGCATGCGTAGTAGTACTTTGCTTCGAGGGCTAAGTAGACTTTTGCAATAAGTATATGAGTTCTTTATGACTAATGTGAGTCCATCGATATACGCACACTCACCCTTCCACTTTGCTAGCCTCTATTATTACCGCACAACTTTCGCCAGTATCATGAACCCTTTATTTACCTTCCTCAAAACAGCCACCATACCTACCTATTATGGCATTTCCATAGCCATTCCGAGATATATTGCCATGCAACTTTCCACCGTTCCGTTTATTATGACACGCTTCATTATTGTCATATTGCTCTTTGCATGATCATGTAGTTGACATCGTATTTGTGGCAAAGCCCCCTTCATAATTTTCATACATGTCGCTCTTGATTCATTGCATATCCCGGTACACCGCCGGAGGCATTCATATAGAGTCATATCTTGTTCTAGCTTTGAGTTGTAATTCTTGAGTTGTAAATCAATAAAAGTGTGATGATCTTCATTATTAGAGCATTGTCTCAGTGAGGAAAGGATGATGAAGACTATGATTCCCCCACAAGTCGGGATGAGACTTCGGAATTTACAAAAAGAGAAAAAGAGAGAAAGGCCAAAATGAAAAAATGAAAGGCCAAAGAGAAAAAAGAGAAAAAATAAAAAAAAGGAGAAAAGAAAAAAAAGAAAAAATAATAAGAAAATGAGAGAAAAAGAGAGAAGGGACAATGCTACTATCTCTTTTTCCACACTTGTGCTTCAAAGTAGCACCATGATCTTCATGATAGAGATTCTCCTATGTTGTCACTTTCATATACTAAGTGGGAATTTTTCATTATAGAACTTGGCTTGTATATTCCAATGATGGGCTTCCTCAAAATGCCCTAGGTCTTCGTGAGCAAGCGAGTTGGATGCACACTCACTTAGTTTCTTTTGTTGAGCTTTCATATATTTATAGCTCTAGTGCATCCGTTGCATGGCAATCCCTACTCACTCACATTGATATCTATTGATGGCCATCTCCATAGCCCATTGATACGCCTAGTTGATGTGAGACTATCTTCTCCCTCTTTTTGTCCTCACAACCACCATCTTTTACCACCTTAGTGCTATGTCCATGGCTTATGCTCATGTATTACGTAAGAGTTGAAAAAAGCTGAAGCGCGTTAAAAAGTATGAAACAATTGCTCGGCTCGTCATCGGAGTTGTGCATGATGGGAGTATTTTGTGTAATGAAAATGAAGCATGGCCTAACTATATGATTTTGTATGGATAAGCTTTCTTTGGCTATGCTATTTTGATAGGACATGATTTTTTGTTAGTATGCTTTGAAGCATTATTATTTTTATGTTTTATAAGCTTTTATCTTGAATCATTTGGATCTGAACATTCATACCACAATAAAGAAAATTACATTGAGAATTATGCTAGGTAGCATTCCACATCAAAAATACTGTTTTTATCAGTTACCTACTCGAGGACGAGCAGGAATTAAGCTTGGGGATGCTTGATATGTCTCCAACGTATCTATAATTTTTTATTGTTCCATGCTATTATATTACCCCTTTGGATGTTTATGGGCTTTATTTTACACATTTATATCATTTTTGGGACTAACCTACTAACCGGAGGCCCAGCCCGTATTGCTGTTTTTTTTGCCTATTTCAGTATTCAGAAGAAAAGGAATATCAAACAGAGTCCAAACGGAATGAAACCTTCGGGAGCGTGATATTTGGAACGAACGTGATCCAGAGGACTTGGAGTGCAAGTCAAGAAGCAGCCGAGGCGGCCACGAGACAGGAGGGAGCGCCCACCCCCTCTAGGCGCGCCCCCCTATCTTGTGGGCCCATCGGGCGGCCACCGACGTAGTTCTTCCTCCTATATAAGCCTACATAACCCGAAAACATCCAGGGAGCCAACGAAACACAATTTCCACCACCGTAACCTTCTGTATCCGCGAGATCCCATCGTGGAGCCTTCGTCGGCACTCCGCCGGAGGGGGAATCGACCACGGAGGGCTTCTACATCAACACCATAGCCCCTCCGATGAGTTGTGAGTAGTTTACCACAGACCTTCGGGTCCATAGTTATTAGCTAGATGGCTTCTTCTCTCTTTTTCGATCTCAATACAATGTTCTCCCCCTCTCTTGTGGAGATCTATTCGATGTAAACACTACAAAAAAAATACACTTCCGTGATGATACGTGTTTGTCACAGTAGGTCGCGTTTTCTGTCATGCATGTACATTCATGACGATTTTATGACAGAATCAAGATAGTCATACCTATGGTGTCGTAGAAGTGTTCCATGACATTACATAATTATCATCACGGAAGTGTCCACTTCCATGACGATAAATCGCGCGTCACAGAAGTGGTTTCGTCAAGGGTGACTGACACGTGACATCCACCATAACGAAACACCGTTAAGCTATTGGGTCGGGTTTTTGATCCGATAATCCGTTAACATCCCCGACCAATGGGGATTTTCCACATGTAAAATCATCATTGGCTGGAGGAAACACGTGTCGGCTCATCGCTGGGACAGATGACATCCACTCATTGGACAGAAGGAGCCCTATGATACATCGACACGTGGCACGGCCCAACAGAGGCCCATTCCTACGAAAAGGACGGCCCGTTTGACTTGGTCAAAAGGTGGCGGGCCGGCCCATGGATAGCTTGTTAACGGCCTGTTCGCATATAGCCCATTTACAACCCGCTAACCCAAGGCCCATTACGCCCTATTCAAATTAGGCCCAGTAGCGTCATCTGGGCCATCCAATATGATTCCAGCCCGTTTTCACTTCTGGCCCATGTATGGTCCATAACGTCTTTTGGCCCATATGAGGCCCTATGTAACTCTTGGCCTATTAACGGCCCGTGGTGAAATTGGCCTGTAATGAACAGTGTATCACTTTACACCCATTAACGTCCCGTGGTGAAACTGGCCCGTAAAGAATAGTGTATCACTTTATACCCATTAACGGCCCGTTATTCCGTTGGGCCGTTTCCAGCCCATGTTATCTTTCGTCCTTCTCAGAGCCCATTTATTCTTGGGCTCATTTCCAGCATTCTTTTACTTACGGCCCGTTACTGTCATTTTCTGCTTGTGGGCCAAATTCAGCCCGTGGTTACAGTCGGCCCGTTTGTGGTCCGTGAATACGTTGGGCCGTTTTCATAGCGTCATCAAATACGGCCTATTAACAATTGCCCGTTATGGTCGGACCATAAATAGATGATTCCAACTCTAGCCCGTTTACGGCCAGAATGCGGTCTGTTTGTCCCATGTTTGGCCAATCAATCATACGGCCCGTATATGGCCCATTGATGATACGACCCATAGAAGGCCCATTGTTTCTACGTCCCGTAGAAGGCCGATTGTTTCTACAGCCCGTAGAAGGCCCACTGTTTCTACGGCCTGTAGAAGGCCCACTATTTATACGACTCGTAGAAGGCCCACTGTTTCTATGGCCGATAGGAGGCCCAGTGTCACTACAGTAAATATTAGCCCATGGTTATTGTGGCCTAGTTTTAAAAAATAGGTTATTGCAGCCACTAGCAAACCGCAGAAAAAGAACTGCACTGACTACAAGCAAACAAATAAACAAGACAACAAGGAAATAAATAAGCAAGCAACTTACACTAGGCTATCACGGCTATTACACATATTACATCCACCGGGCTTCAAAGTTCGACACCAGTGCAAACATAGGGAACACAGAAGCATATAAACGCCGCAGCAAAACAAGTCCAGAACTGAAACCACTTTAGAAGAGCTCAAGAAACAATATCCTGGGTACCCATAATGCTGGCAAGATGCTTAGCAAGCTTATTAACTTTCTCTTGTTTGGCGCTTAAGTCCTCCAGCACTTGTTGTTGCTGCAGAAAGTATGCATCTGAATTCTGTAGTGACTTGCTCAGTCCTTCGGCTTCCTGTCGCATAACATCTTATCGATGTCTTTCAACTTGAAGTTGAGACTCAAGAAGCCGAACTGATTTAGGCAACGAGTTCGAAGAGCTGGTGCTAGCAGTGGTAGCCAGTAACTCGAACACTACATCAAGACAGGACTTTGGGGTTGTCTCAGTGTCTTCAATATAGTTTTTATCAGCTTTCTTGGAGACCAGCAGGGATGTCTCACTTCTTGAACCTTATCTGCATTACTTCCTTTACCATTGCATAACAGGGTACTCTTCTCCAATATTTTATCCGTGTTATAAAAGAGAAACAAACAAACACATCTCAGGTTTTCAATGTAGTATATGAAACTCATTTTGGTAAACCAGTTCAGTAGTAAGGTGGACAGGATAACAGCATGAAACAAACATATATCTATGTAGTATGGTCACTGTATGGTCTATATCATTCTAGTTTACGTTGCCAAATCAAGATAGATATAGTTCGAATCATATATATTTAAGACAAAGCAGCATAGACAGAATATAAGTGTGGGAAACTACACAGCAATAACAACACTTGTAATGTGCATGGCATGAGAACATAACTGTTTATTCAATTGAAACTAAAATCAACATAGAGCAAGTTACAACAGCAAACAGCCAAACACGTTGAAGAAACAGGTTTAAAACATACCTGTTGCGCCATTGGAGTTTCAATTGCATCCTTCAAATTTGAAATTAGTTGGCATCAGTAAATACAGTGATGCAAGAGCAAAGTAGTATGAACCATAGCTACGGAACCTGACCTGAGAACAATTCTTCTTCTGCTTTAAGCATTGACTTCAGGTTCGGAGTGGTGGTCCTCGTGATTTAGGCACTGCAGTTGCCTTACTAACTGCTCGTGTTTGGGTGCTCTGTGGTGGAGACAGTGTTGTGTCAATGGGAACTGGGTGTCTATCTGCTGGGGTTGGGGTTAGAAGGGGTGTAGCTGGTTCTCTGTCCAACTGGGTAGGGGTACAATCTGCATGAGTGTGGGCTATGTGTGGTGGGGCTGGTTCTTGGGCAAGTACAACCGTGGTTCTATCTGCATCGACAGGTAGCACGATATTTTCTGAAGACCATGTTTTTACTCCCACAGATACTGCCATCACTCCCTCCAATTGAAATGGCTGATAAACAAGAAAAGTAATTGAATGTACAAACATTGTAAGATAGATAGGTGCAATGGATAGTAGGGAAGAAAACAGGGCATGAAATAATTCACATTTATGTTGTCTAAGCAAACAGAATAGCATGACATAATTTCACATATATGATGGATAATTAAACAGGATAGCATGACACAATTTCACATGTATGATGGCTAACTAAACAAGATAGAATGACATACTTCAAAATATGATGACTATGTAAACAGGATGTCATGATATAACTATACAATGTGTCTATTAAAGTGGTTGGCATGCTATAAATCACAAACATGCCGTCGGTGGAAACATGACGGCATGATATAATTCACGGATAGAGTGACATAATTTAAAATATGATAACTATGTAAACAGGATGAGATGATATAACTATATTATGTCTTTAGAAAATGGGTTGGCATGCCATAATTCAGATACATGTTGTCTATGTAAACATCATGGCATGACATAATTCAAATATATGATTTATATACTAAGGAAGTGAGCAGAGGGCAATCGCATATATGATGTGTCAACTAAGGAGATGGCATTCAATATTGTGTATATGATGTAAAAACTAAGCATTACAATACAACATATGCATTATATGAGTAATATAACCCTGCCAATTTTGAGCATACACCTCAGGGGGATAATAGGACTGGTCATCTGGCTCTGAATCCTCCTTTGAAGAGCTATCTGTAACCAGTAAGATATCTGCTTCAGCACGTGGCATTGTCTGCTCTAAAGACCTTGTTTTCACTCCCGATTTCTCCATCACCAATTCAAATGGCTGATGCACAGGAAGAGCAGTTGAATATACAAACATTGTCGACAAAAGCAATGAGAAATACAAAAAAAGGACGGCATGATATAATTCACATAAATGATGCTTGCCTAAACAGCATGGCATTGCATAATTCACATACATAATGCCTTGCAACAAGATAACATTGCATAATTCACATATATAATGTCTTGCAACAAGATGACATTGCCTAATTCACATATATGGTAATTAGACACTAAATAGGTGGCATTCACACAAAGCATGTCTAAACTAAGCAAATGACATAGCAATGCAAGATACCATATGCACGATATGAGCAACATAACGCTGCCAAGTTAGGGCATGCACCTCGGGGGGGGGGGGGGGGAATATGACTGGTCATCTGTCTTTGAATCCTCCTCTGAGGAGCTACCGGTAACCAGCAAGACATGCGCTTCGTCAGATAGCATTTTCTGCTCTGAAGACCTTGTTTCCACTCCAGATTTTTTCCATGACCGTGCCGAATGGCTGATGCACAGGAAGAGTAATTGAATGTACTAAAATTGTTGACAAATTTAACACGTAATAAAAAATGATAGCATGATATAATTCACATATAAGATGACTGGCTAACCAGGGTGGCATTGAAAAATTCACATATATAATGCCTGGCTAGACAAGATGGCATTGCATGATTCACATATACGATAAAGAAACTAAACAGATGGCATTGACACAAAACATGTCTAAACTAAGCAGATGACATCTTTAATGTATACAGTAAGCAATGCAAGGCACCATATGCATGATATTACCAACATCAGCATGCCAAGTTAGAGCGAAGACCTCATGGCGTAAATAGGAGTGGTCTTCTCCTTCTGAATCCCCCTCAGAACAGTTATCTTCCTCTTGATTACGATCCGAAATGGGTGGAGGGGGGCTGCCTTTGCGCACACCATGGAACGACGTCCGCATGAAATTTTATTGCCACGCAAGGCTCGTCTATTTTGCTCTACATGATCAGTTCCATTGTGTACAATAACTGGCATGCATAGGAATAAAACATAGTGAGATTATATAAGGAGTGCATGCGCAAATCCAGAGTGGTGGTACCAAACTGTGAATAGACCCAAAACCAATGATAGCAGGCAGATAATAGCTTTAGTTAAAAAAATACAAATAATGGCTCCTTTAATGTTTGTTTGCACCCAACATGAAACTCATAGTAGACATCGGAGATTAAACAGATGGTAGACAGATAGTACTGATTGTTGCCCCAATATGTACCCTGCAACCATTTAAAAACTCAAGTTTCAGCATTAGTTTGGACCTGGCTCGGAGTCTAATAGGTGAACACGACGATAATGTAGCATGTCATCATATTAAGCGATGCATAACATAAGCAGACACGGAAGAGTGCGACCTCTCTTGCGGACCCGTGTAGTCCTCAAGGTCATCTGCTCAGTTGATGATGGTAATGCAGTTGTCGTGGCTGCCGGCGGCGGGGAAGAAGATCTGAGGCGGCGAAAGACAGTCTGGAGAGCGGATCCCTGCTGTGGTGAACCCTTCCATTGTTGCAGCAGCTGAGCTGGGGTGGAACACAACGCCGCAGGACCAGGACAAACCACACAAGGTTTTCTTTGACACATATCTGTAACAGAAGTAATTGAGTAAGGGCTTGTTTGAATTTGAGGATTCTAACAATGGAGGGATAGGAAATAGACAGGAATAGGATAGGAATGCATGTGCAAAACAGAGAATTTAAAAACACAGGATTTCTGCCAATCTGGGTGTTTGATTCACAACAATTGGAAGATCACAGGATGCAAAAAAGCATGGTGAGATTAAGTCAAACCACAAGAAAATGTACGGTTATAATGCTATTATGCTACTATCTCTTAGTCTTGTGCTTGATGAATAGGAATATGAAAAGGAGGAGAAGTGGAAATTATAATTCCTACGGTTTTTCTTTCAGTGAGACACTAAAGGAACAAATCCTACAGTTTTCCTTTGCTCCATTCCTTTGCACCAAATTCATGAAAAGTAGTACCATAGGAAACTTACCAATTCTGATGTTTTTCATTCACTTTTCCTTTCAAGCACTGGCGATTCTAGTAGGCAGGCTTGAGCAAGGAAAATCCTACACTAAAAAATGTTTTTGTGCTACTTCTATTACATTGGACCCAGGCCACTGCCATACTAGCTCAACTCCCAGGCCCATCGACAAATGCACAGCTCAAACGCGCAGAGATAAATAATGATGGCGTTCAAGAGAGTCCATCACGGATAGCTAAGTTGCCTGGTACCTCACTGCTTGTCATATAGTAGGATAAAATAATCGTATGTCCCGTTACTACGAGTGCTCAGTGGACAATATATATAACATGTAGAGTAAAAAAGAGATGCAACAAGTGTACAACCTCTTTGGCGAAGCCATGTCGATCTCAGCGTGATTGGGTTGGCCGGTGAGGATGCTCCAGCTGACTTTGCTGTCGGAGGAGGGGAAGAAGATCTTAGGCGTCTGTAGATGGAGCCCGAGGTACTGCTCCGCTGTGATGGAGGGTTTCGTTGTTGGAGCAGCTCCGGTGAGTTGTACGATGCCGATGCTGAAGTAGGACAAGAGCGACAATGAACAACGTTAACCTGAGTGGAATTCTAATAGCATCTCCAATACATGATGTAAAATACATAACCACAAAGTGCTTGATGTAAAATAAATCAGCCGCTCATCTCTGAACTTAGCTGTCGAAACTGAACTTAACTGCCAAAACTGAACTTAACTGTCGAAACTGAATTTTGCTGTCGAAACTGAACGCACTAGCAAGGTGAGGCTACACGTCGGTCGACTGACTTTTTCATCTCTGGTCAGTCGATTTTGCAGCTGTTGGATATGAAATCAAGGGCCTGCAGTTCATCTTCAACCTCCACCCCCCTGAGCCGCCAGCCACCATCGGCCAAATAGCATTCCCCCGCCGCCCACGGCCGGTGGTGCGCCGCCCCGCCTGTCGGTGTCAAAACCGGCGGATCTCGGGTAGGGGGTCCCGATCTGTGCATCTTAGGCTGATGGTAACAGGAAGCAAGGGACACTATGTTTTCCCAGCTTCGGGCCCTCTCGATGGAGGTAAAACCCTACTTCCTGCTTGATTAATATTGATGATATGAGTAGTACAAGAGTAGATCTACCATGAGATCGTAGAGGCTAAACCCTAGAAGCTAGCCTATGATGATTATGATTATAGTTGTGATCGGCCTTCTAAGGACCAACCTCTCCGGTTTATATAGACACCAGAGAGGGTGAAAGTGCAACTATCCCTAGGTGGTTTTCGTAATTCATAACAACATATATCTCATTGAGCTAATGCTATTCCAAGACTATTATTTCAGGAAAGCTCAATGAATGGCATGGCATGCATGATGAAAGTGGATCCCTCAAGATATCAAGGACAAAGGATTGGCTAAAGCTCAAAAGCTCAAGACTCTTCATTTTACATTTTAGTGATCCAAGATCACATTGAGTCTATAGGAAAAGCGAATACTATCAAGGAGGGATGAGGTGTTGTTTAATGAGCCTCTTGCTTCATGTGCTTAGTGATATGCTCCAAATACCCTCAACTACTTTCTCACATCCACATATGACCTAAACCCAAAGTCAAAATCGGTCCCACCGATTCTTTCTATCCGGCGCCACCGAGTTCAAATGTCATAAAACCACTGCCACAAACCCTAGGCAAATCGGTCTTACCGATAGGGATCTCGGTCTCACCGAGATGGGGTTGTAATATCTCTGTTTCCCTTTCGTAACATTTCGGTCTAACCGAATTGAGCGATCGATCCCACCGAGATTGCAATGTAAACTCCCTGTTTCCCTTTCGTAACATTTCGGTCTCACCGAAATGAGCGAATCGGTCCCACCGAGTTTACCTGACCAACTCTCTGGAAAGCTTATTACCAACATCGGTCTCACCGAGTTTGTGTAATCGGTCTCACCGAGATTACGTTATGCCCTAACCCTAACCATATCGGTCCTACCGAGTTGCATGTCGTTCCCACCGAAATTCCTAACGGTCACTAGGTTTATCAAATCGGTCTGACCGAGTCTGTTGAATCGGTCCCACCGAGTTTGGTAAATTGTGTGTAACGGTTAGATTTTGTGTGGAGGCTATATATACCCCTCCACCTCCTCTTCATTCGTGGAGAGAGCCATCAGAACAAACCTACACTTCCAACTTACCATTTCTGAGAGAGAACCACCTACTCATGTGTTGAGGCCAAGATATTCCATTCCTACCATATGAATCTTGATCTCTAGCCTTCCCCAAGTTGCTTTCCACTCAAATCTTCTTTCCACCAGATCCAAATCCTACGAGAGAGAGTTGAGTGTTGGGGAGACTATCATTTGAAGCACATGAGCAAGGAGTTCATCACCAACACACCATTTGTTACTTCTTGGAGAGTGGTGTCTCCTGATTGGCTTGGTGTCACTTGGGAGCCTCCGACAAGATTGTGGAGTTGAACCAAGGAGTTTGTAAGGGCAGGGAGATCACCTACTTCGTGAAGATCTACCGCTAGTGAGGAAAGTCCTTCGTGGGCGATGGCCATGGTGGGATAGACAAGGTTGCTTCTTTGTGGACCCTTTGTGGTTGGAGCCCTCCGTGGACTCGCGCAACCGTTACCCTTTGTGGGTTGAAGTCTCCATCAACGTGGATGTACGATAGCACCACCTATCGGAACCACGACAAAAACATCCGTGTCTCCTATTGCGTTTGAATCCTCCAAACCCTTCCATTTACCTTCTTGCAAGTTGCATGCTTTAATTTCCATTGCTCATATACTCTTTGCATGCTTGCTTGAATTGTGTGATGATTGCTTGGCTTGTCCAAAGATAGCTAAAATATGTCAAACTCTAAAATTGGGAAAAGATTAAGTTTTTAATTGGTCAAGTAGTCTAATCACCCCCCCCCCTCTAGACATACTTCAAGGTCCTACAAGTGGTATCAGAGCTTTGGTCTCCATTTGCTTTGATTTCCATATCTTTTGGTGGTCATAGCCTTGGTTTCACAACCTAGGAGAGTATGGCGTCTAGCGAGGGAAATTATCACCGTAGAGGTCCTAACTTTGATGGTACTAACTTTGCTAGTTGGAAGCATAAGATGAAAATGCATATTCTTGGACATAACCCCGCCGTTTGGGCTATTGTGTGTATTGGCTTGCAAGGTGAATTCTTTGATGGGAGAGAGCCAAACCGTGAGCTAGCGCGGAAGAATTGAAGATGCTGCAATACAACGCTCAAGCTTGTGATATCCTCTTCAATGGCTTGTGCCCCGAAGAATTCAACAAAATCAGCCGTCTTGAGAATGCAAAGGAAATTTGGGATACTTTGATTGATATGCATGAAGGTACCGACTCCGTCAAGGAATCCAAGTTGGATGTGCTTCAAAGTCAGCTTGACAAGTTCAAAATGAAGGATGGTGAAGGTGTCGCTGAAATGTACTCTAGGCTTGCTCTTATCACAAATGAGATTGCAGGCTTAGGGAGTGAAGAGATGACCGACAGATTCATCATCAAGAAGATCCTAAGAGCATTGGATGGAAAGTACGATGCCGTGTGCACATTGATCCGAATTAGCAAAGTGGCCCGCTCGATGCGCGGGCTAGGATTTTACGAAGTTTATTCGAAGATTTTGTTCGTTTGTTATTTTTTTAAGTTCAATTGTTGACACAATTTTTAAGTATTACAATTTTTGGAAACTTTATTCTTTCACATGCGTGGGCATCATTTTTATAGGTTTGTACAAAATTTCCATTGACCACACATGTATTACTCTATAATATGCTTGAGAATAGCCAAAGACCATCAACTTAAGACAAATATGTACAATTGTGTTATTTGTAGGTTTAAAACTGTGCAAAAGAAATAGTAAACATAATTTGTACAGGTGATTGTACTATGATATTCTTTATTAGATAAGATTGTCCCATTAGCTAGTATGTCTAAAGGTAGATTCTCGTATTATCTTATCTGGGTAATTCTCACATTATTGGTAGTTGAATTGTGCAATATATAATGCAAGTCACATGAGATATGTAAGGCCAGCAATATGAGGCTTTGATCCATTGTATAACCTAAAGCATATTGGCTGATACAATGCAAATAATGGATGAATGGCATGCATTAGAATTGCAATGAGTGGACTGTTCTACAACTACAAGCATTTCTAATAAAAATTACAAACATGGTAGCTCCGAGGAAAAAAAAGGACTGAGATATAAACACAATAGTGTGTAGTAGAAATATGTTGCTCGGGGATTCTGGGATTGAAATTAGGAAGTAGTTTGCTGTGACATATATATATATATCCCCTCTCCTCTTTGCATATTTGAGGTTGCATTTTTTAGCCCTAGTAGTATACATAATTTCAGATAAATTTCATAGAACCAATTCCGACATCATGAAGAAGTTCCAGAAGGCCAAACAGTTATACACCACACAACTAAAATTAGTTTAAGAAATACTAATCTATATGAGCACAAACTGAACATGGCAACATAGAATCCCCCGATTATTATACATTGACATAAATATATGAATAATTTATGAAAAACATATTTATAAAATAAGGAGTATCGACATACCATATGAGTTTTATTGAGCATACTAATTAAGCTGGAAGTGAGGATAAAAAATGAAGTTCTAAAAAGTCAAGAGAAGCTATAAAATGTAAAATGTGTATTTTATTTAAAGGAAATTAGTCTCAAGAGCTTAACTTTCGTATATTCATATAAATCATCAAAACAAATGAGTAGATTAGGAGGCTGATCTCTTGACGTGGCGAATATGTTAGAATTAAAACTAAAGCTATGACAAAGTGTATCATAATTCGGGATAAAAATTGGCTCACCGCATATAAGTTTTCAAGGAGCTATTATAGATGAGGTATTTGTAATAATTTCTCTCTCAAGATCTAGTGCTCAAATAATTTCCAACTCTCAAACATTTAATGGCTCTAGAATGAAGAAGAACGAATAGTTTAAGAAAGCACACATAGGGAGCAAGTTTTTGAGTGATTAAATGTCTCTGATGAGAACTCGGGAAAATAAGATTCTAATTGTGAAGATGTAAATACATGTAACTGATTGGCCAAAAGGAAAATGCTTTCAGAAGTCACATTTGAACAACCCGGCAAAAAAAGTCTTGTTGTGACTGATTGTTCCTATAATAATGCTCCTGCAAGATTATCTTTTACTGAACAAATGACCAAGGAAACAAAACCTTCCCCTATACAGTCACCCTATATGACTATTATATCCTCACATAGCTTCGCTATACTGGAGTAAATTCAAGAAAAAAAGATAAATCAAGGTAACTTGCACAGTTAAGAAAACATATGTGCATCATCAACTTAAATTCCAATAACTCGAGCTAATTAATCCAACGGAAGGATTTTAGTAAGAAATAAAACAGCGACTGTACATAAATGGGATTACTTTCTTATTTTGTCAATCAAATGTGACTGCAACTATTTTTTATATATGAAAGCTGTCATGTAGTCTTCTTTCATTAATTAAATGGCACTGCAGTGAAACTATTTATTAAAGCAAAAAGACTATTATTAGAACTTAAAACAACATAATTTTTTACCGAGATCATACCCCTTAAACACTATATGATATATTATGCGCTTGCTTTTCAAAAAGTACATGCCATTGTCTAATGGCCATTTATAGTTCTCGGCAGTCTTACAAAAATCTAATGTGGCAAGCTTCTCTAGCAGACTACTTACCGTCATCAATTCCTCACGAACCATGGGTAGTATTTGTCAAGTACCTAGGTGATTCCAATCAGGTACATGCAGCTCACCACATAGCACGTACCAGGTACCTATTCGATAGCTCCTCTCTCTGCTCCGTCATCACCTCCTTCGCTGCAGGATCCGAATACTATTGACACTTGAGAGAGGCCTGATCGTTCTTTGCTCTGGATGATTGTTTTCCACTGAGGTCCACGCGCATACACACACGAAGCAAGATTTGAGGCACCCGGATGGATTCCGGCCTGGTGCGCAAGTGAATGCTAGAAGCCTAGAAGCCCATTGTTTTCTGGCTAGATGTGCGTGTTGTAGGTTGGCTCAATCGATCATGAGAAGAAACCATGAGCAGTTTGTCCAGTAGTCCAGATATGTTGTAGCACCATACTATGCCCAATTTTAATATCAACAGCGAGGAGACTTGGGGCGCCCGGGGTTGCAGCAAGATGGTGCTACGCGGCAATGAATTTCTGGCAGCTGGTACTATCGTTGTTCGGCATACGTGAGGGAGATATCCCGGAGCAGCTGCTACAATAGAAAAAGATGCGGAGAAGATGGCATGATTATGCTGTTTTAAGCGCCAACGACTTTGAGGAGTTGGAACATTAATTTGCCGGCCGATTTTCTGATGTTGAATTGAGGTGCATGCATGATTTCACTTATCTGTTGGTCCGAGTCATAGCCCTAGGTACAAGGAAACCTAGGATGTGAGGGAGGAAGGAATTCAAGGGTACCTTTCTCTTGCTGCCAGCAAATCGTGTACGCTGAACACCATTACCTGCTAATCTGTATGCACATGCTAGATTGTTGTACCCAGAACACCTTGATCTGCTAATCTGTATGGAGAGGGACCTGCTAACCTGTACGCACACACCCGCTAGATTGATGTACACCATGTTAACTTGTACACACGCACCCGCTTGATTGCTGTACGCAGAACACCATCATGCTAATATGTATGGAGAGAGCACCTTAACTTGTTAATCTGTACGCAGATAACACCATGCCCTGCTAATGCTTCGACCTAGATTTGCACGAGATAATCACCAGTGCCGTTGTTACCTTCCGCCACCATACTCGCCTCAAGGTTCCCGGATTGTCCTCCTAGAGCGCAAAATAATGAAGCTATTTCCTCTGCGGCCTCCTTCCTTTCCATCTCGTACTACAGTTGCCCTCCTCTGCTACCCACGCAACCTCTCTTCCTGTTTGCAACCACTTCCCCTGCTGGGCGCCAACCCTGAGGATTGTTTCTGCTCCTCTTGCAAATAGACGTTACCTGCTGCAACCCCTGGCCTATGCCCTGAAATTGACTCCATGTCTCTTCCTGCCTATCTGAGTTAGCAACTATCTCCTTGCTGCGTCCATCCTCAATTTCTTGGCCACCCTCGGGACCTCGTGGCGCTGCTTCTACTCTGGCTTTAGGGAGCCCGATGCATGGTACACCAAGTGGGGGATAGATTGGTTGTTGTCATGATGCATGGTACGCCATGTGGGGGGTAGATCGATTGTTATCATTAGAGATACTAAATTAATTAGGTTTAGGTATAGAGTTTTCTGTGGTGGCATAGTGTTTTTTACATGGACTGTTTTTGAGCGTGAACGAAAAGTTTTTTCTTCATTAATGGCAATGGTGGGTAATTTTTCACTTAAAACTTATCTAATGGCTCTAAAATTTTAATCTAATAAATAAACGATCGGATGTTTCTAATTATTGTGGGATTTTCTAGACTAATTTTCTTTTTTGTGGTTAACCCATCATTTACTTTTTAATATAAATAGAATAGATAGATGATGCCAAACTACAACGATATCAAGCCAACGGAAGTCATTGGAAGAATTGTTGCTCATGAGATGTCACTCAAGGATAAGGAGGAACTTCACAACAAGTCAAGTGGTGCTTACAAAGCCTCATGTGAAGCCCCCACATCATCAAGTGAGAAGCAAACCTTCAATGAAGAATTGAGCTTAATGGTGAAGGACTTCAACAAATTCTACAAGAGTAGAAGCAAAGAAAGAAGCTCTAAGTCAAGGTCCTACAATGACAAAAGATCTTCTAGTCGAGAGCGAAATTGCTACAATTGTGAGAGACCCGGACACTATTCCAATGAGTGTACGACACCCTACAAAAGAAGATAAGATCCTCCAAAAAGAAGAAGCAAAAGAGAAGAATCACCACCAAGAGAGAGGAGGAGTAGAGATGATCGTTATGAACGAAGACCCTCGCGGAGAAGCAAGGATTCAGAAAGGAAGGACAAGTCATCAAGGAGCTACACAAAACAAAGACATCAAGCTCATGTTGGTGAATGGGTATCCGGCTCCGACTCCGACAATCACTCCGAGAGAAGCTATCACTCCGACTCCGAATATACTCAAGATGAAGGTGTTGCCGGTCTAGCACTTGTGTCAACCAACTCCTACGACATATTTGACTCACCAAATGAAGGAATTGGGAGATGCTTCATGGCCAAAGGTCCAAAGGTAACATATCCCGAGTATGTTGATTTCAATAGTGATGAAGATGAGTTGCTAGGTGATGATGATTTACTTGTTGACAACTCTAGTGATGAATACTATGATGAAACGTCAATTAATCATGCTAATCAAGATAAAACGAATGACAATGATAAGAAGAAGATTGAGCTTCTAACTAAAGAACTAAACACTCTTAAGTTAGCTCATGAAACTATCTTCGAAGATCATTGAGAACTTTTAAGGGCTCATGAGAAGTTACGCTTTGAAAAGCTCAATCTTGAGCAAGAGCATGAGTTCTTAAAAGCAATCAATGATGATCTCCGTAAGAAAAGTTCTTCTTATATTGCCAAGCGTTTACTCTTATCTACTTACATGCCTCAAGTCAAGTCTAGTAACAAGTACAAGAAAGATCCTTCCTCTAGTAGTAACAATAATAATGCCAAATACAATATTGTTGCTTCTAGTAGTTCTCTTGATTCCACTAATGATTCTCTTAGCCAAGTTACACTTGAGCAAGAAAATAGCTTATTGAAGGGAATTATAGAGAAAGGTGTTTACAAGAGCCTTCTCGGGAGTAAGAAATTCGAGGAAATTGTAAGCAAGCAAGGAAGGCACCGGAAGAATCAAGGTGTTGGTTTTGAACGAAAGTTCAATGCCAATGGAGTTGAGTGGGAAGAAGATCAATACCCCAAGACAAAGTTTGTTCCTCAACAAGAGAAGTATGATCCTACTTCCTTCAAGGGAACACAAGCACAAGATGATCTTCCACCACAAGACCACAAGAACAAAGGCAAGGACAAGCTTCAAGAGGAGATTGATGCATTTGAAGAAGCACCTAAGGCCTCGGTCAAGTGGGTTCCCAAGACTACGTCAAGTTCTACTTCATCAAGTACAACTACAACTCCAAGGATTCCCATCAAGATGATGTGGATCCCTAAGAAGAAGAACTAGAGAGTTCTTGAGGGTGACTCCGCCAACATTCTTCACTCATATCATTATGGCAAGGACAAGTGCAATCAACTTCCACATCTTGCACTAGTTCAAGGAGTCACAAACCCTCATGTTGGTAAGGCAAGGGACAAGGTAACCTAATGATTTCATGGACATGATCTTGTGTGTGCATCACTCTATGTCTATGGATATTCTTGTTTGTTCCTTGTGGGACTAACCCATGTAGGTATGTTGAAAGTGCAACTCACTCCAAAGGATTGCTCCAAATGATCTACATCAACATTGAGCACCCACATCTTCAAGACCTACATGAAGTCATCATCGACAAAACCCAAGGTTAGTTCATCCCTCTAAAAGGGGATCTCACATCTAGGGGGAGCTTAACTCTAAGAATTGAGTCAAAGCAACTCTAATGGTGTGAACACATCAATGCATTATGTAAAAGTGGTAACCCCACTTGAGCTTAAATGATGAGTATGAGCTATGATCAAATGTTCTCATTTGACTCCTAAGTCAATATACTCATATATAGATGACCTAGTCATCGCCAATTGTTTGATAGATGCTAGAATTGGTTGTGCATGCTTTGCCACATATTTTATTTGCCATTCTATTGTGTGAGCATGTTGGTTGCATATTTTACTCATTCGAGGACATCCACTTGTTGCTTCGATTGTTTGGGTTCCTTTTCTTTTTGCCAAGTGGATGGACAAGAATGCCTAAGAACCCTCTCTAGCTATCTATGCTTTTCTCGTCTCAAACTCTATTCATGCTACATCACAAAATTTGATCAAGTCAGATTCGAACCACTCTGTGGAAGGAGCACTCGGAGTCCCCGATTCGTCATAGACTTAAACTTCCAAAACTTCTTTGCGATTCTCGGTCTGACCGATTCCTCCATTTCGGTCCTACCAAGATCACTAAGTCGATCTAGGTTTTCAATCTCGGTGCAACCGATTTGAACTTTTCGGTCACACCGAGTTGCTGTAACTGTATACAGTTATGCATCTCAGTGCCACCGAGTTGTTCCACTTGGTCACACCGACAGGGTCGGGCTATATATACTCACGGGCAAAAATTTCGAAATTTCTCTGAACCTCTTCGCCCGCGCAATAGCTCGCTCTGCCACCAGGGTCTCCGGATCGTCTCCTCGTCGCCAGCCGCCTCCTGTCGTTGGTCTCCGCCACCGTCAACGGAATTCACCCCCGCCGTTGCCGCCGTAGCGAGTTCATCGCCAAGCTAGGGTATGGACTCGATCACAGTGCTATCCTCGTCTGATTCCTAGCACATTGTGTTCATTATGATTCTTGCCACGATTGAAACACTCCTATCTAGTCAAGACAATCCTTAGATTAGATGCGATTTGAAAATTTAGGGTTAGGTTTCCGCCGAAACCATCTCGGACCCACCGAGTTGAAAAACTCGGTCCCACCGATTTGGCTAACGCCATTGCACTAGTAACTCTCGGTCTGACCGAGAAAATTGCTAATCGGTGTGACCGATTTTAGGACTTTGTGAAACCCTAGCAGTCTTGGTGCCACCGAACTGTGACTCGGTCCAACCGAGTTCACCAGTTTAGGTTCCAAAACTGCTTCGGTATCACCGAGTATGAAAATCGGTTGATCCGAAATGCTTTTTGTGGAAAACTAAAACTGAATTTTTGAATCATTCTTTTGCAAAATTCTCTGCATTTTGTGATGCTCATCCATTCTATCTCGTCTATAACTATTCACAGGGTCAGCAATCAGTGATTTGCAGCATGTTAGACCAAAGTGATAGTCAGAATAAGTCAGAAGAGCACAATAAACATAAGTGAGGGCACTAGTCCATCTAGCACTTCAGATGATGGCAGCAGGAGCACCCCAAGCAATCTGCCTAAAGCTGCCACCAGGACAAGGAAGAAGAGAACCTCAGAATCTGAGGATGAGGATTATATGGCAGAAGAAGATGAGGCTACTTCCAAGAAGGTAGTGCTCAAAAAGGAGTATGCCTCAGCAAAGAACACAAAGCCTGGACTCAATAGGAAGGTTCCTGCCAAGAGGACACCTATGCTGAAGGTCAGAGGATCAACTCAAGTGCCTGAAAAGACTGAACCCAAAGAGGCACCTTCAAAAAGAGTAACAACTTCCAAACCCAAGAAAGTCCCCACTGGAGAAACTATGAAGTTTACCATTGAATCAGAAGATGAAGCTACTGGTCAAGATAAGAAGAAGAAGAGAACCAGAACCACTACTGCCCAGGTTCTTGGAAATTCCTCTATGAGGAGAGACTCTGAAGAGGAAGAAGAGGTTGCTGCACCAGCACCCAAGGCACAAAAGCTAATGGGTGATGCTATAAAGTCAGGGGCTGCAACATCAAAGCCCAAGGAAGCACCCAAAGCTGCCCCCAAGCCCAAGATTGCACCAAAGAGGAATACCAGGAGTATTCTAGCTGCTGAGAAGAACAAGGCTCCAGTGCCTGAAGTTGCTGATGAGGAAGATGATGCAGGACAACTCCTGTGGAAGCTAAAGCCCAAGATTCCAGACCACAATGATGCTCATCCTGTGGCTGAGAACATGAAGTTGAGAAAGGATGCAGGACTCAGATTGTGGAGGCTGTCAGATCCATATGCTACCAGGAGAAGGACTGTTGTTGATTACAGGTTCCACACTAAGGAACAACAGTACTTCTATGAGACAGTGTTGTTGGACAAGAAACCAATAGTGTGTGATATGAGGTGGGTCGACTGGACCTACATGAAGGAAAATGAGGAACACTATCCTGGAGTGCAAGACAGTTTTGTTGCTTGTGGAGTTGCAGACTTTGTTGTGCAGAAGCTCACAAAGTGGAATGATGAGCTCATTATGCAATTCTACTCCACAGCACACTTCTATCCAGATGGCAGGATAGTTTGGATGTCTGAAGGTACAAGGTACCAGTCAACAATTAAGGAATGGGCCAGTCTGATCAATGCCCCAAAGGAGAGTGAAGATGACTTGGATGTCTATGCCAAGAAGAAGATGGACCACAATACCATGGCTCATATGTACAAGGAAATTCCTGATGCTGCAGTTGAGACATATAAGTTTGGGTCAGTTCATTTTCTTCTGTCAGGGCTGCCAACAATCAACTGGATCCTAAGGCACACTCTGTTGCCCAAGTCAGGTGACCACAACATGATTAGAGGGCATGCTATCAACTTGCTACACTTGTTTGATGTGCCACAAAAATTCAAGGTCATGAGCCTCATTGTTGAGACCATTAAGAGGACAGCAGCAGACCAGAAGAGAAGTTGTGGGTATGCCCCACAGATTTTGGAGTTGATTAACTCAAAGATGGGCACAGGAACATACTTGCTGGATAAGGAACATTTTGCTATCTATCCAGACTTTGAGGACAATCAAGTTGTGATGAATGAAAATGAACCATCATCAGTGCAAGCTCAAGAGAAGAAGGAGAAGGCAAAGAGAGAGAAGGCTGCCAAGATGCCAACTCAAGAGGAGGCATCTGAGTACTTTTTAAAGAACAAGCAGGAGCAGCTTGGTTACTTGATAGCATCAACACTGAGGATTGAGAAGGGGTTGGCCACCCTAACTCAAAACCAGGAGAGCCTGGAAAGAATCATGGACCAAAAATTCTATGATCTAGATGTCAAAGTAACTGAGATTCTGTCAGTTGTGGAGCAGCTCCAGGATGACATGCAGGAGAGGAAGGGCAAGACAACCACTGCTGCATTTGCCAGAGTGCCTAGATCTCAGAGGTCAGCTACAGTGCCTGTGAGAGACACCAGAGCCACATCATCTGCACCAGCTACAGCTCCTACAGCTCCAGTGCAACCAGCTCCAGCACCAACTCCTCCAGCTCCATCAACATCAACTGAAGCCTTCATCCAAGGAGCCATCTCTACACCACCACCTAAAGATCAAGCCTTAGAGTCGATCTAGCACTATGCATTTTCTATGAACTTTTTGGTAACTTGTTGCCAAAGGGGGAGAAAAATGTATAGATCATAGGCTTCGAGAGAGAGAGAGAGTGTTGCTTTTGTTCTCTCTTGCTTTGGTGGTTAAACTTTTGTTTGCTTTCGATTGCTTGAGATACTATGCTATTATCTGTGAGACAATTGATGATCATGTGTTTGATCATAAGCTACACTTATGCTTGCTAAATGATATTATCTTATCTATCCTTATATGATCATTCACTTTGCTTGGTGATGAGTGCATGTATTCAATCTTTATTATTTTGAGCGCTCCACCAAGATGTATGTGACATGGAAGAGTAACCCATGATCCTAATTCCTTGTGCATTTGCAGTCCAAAGCAAATTTTAAACTCAAATTAAGGGGGAGCTCTTGCATATCACATACTTCTCAAAGCAACGATGTTTTTCAATCTTATTATCATTTGTCGAAGCTTTGATCTATATGTTGTCATCAATTACCAAAAAGGGGGAGATTGAAAGTGCAACTATCCATAGGTGGTTTTGGTAATTCATAACAACATATAGCTCATTGAGCTAATGCTATTCCAAGACTATTATTTCAGGAAAGCTCAATGAATGGCATGGCATGGATGATGAAAGTGGATCCCTCAAGATATCAAGGACAAAGGATTGGCTCAAGCTCAAAAGCTCAAGACTCTTCATTTTACATTTTAGTGATCCAAGATCACATTGAGTCTATAGGAAAAACCAATACTATCAAGGAGGGATGAGGTGTTGTTTAATGAGCCTCTTGCTTCATGTGCTTAGTGATATGCTCCAAATACCATCAACTACTTTCTCACATCCACATATGACCTAAACCCAAAGTCAAAATCGGTCCCACCGATTCTTTCTATCCGGCACCACCGAGTTCAAATGTCATAGCCACTGCCACAAACCCTAGGAAAATCGGTCTTACCGATGGGGATCTAGGTCTCACCGAGATGGGGTTGTAATCTCTCTGTTCCCCTTTCATAATGTTTCGGTCTAACCGAAGTGAGCGGTCGGTCCCACCGAGATTGCAATGTAAACTCCCTGTTTCCCTTTCGTAACATTTCGGTCTCACTGAAATGAGCGAATCGGTCCCACCGAGTTTACCTGACCAACTCTCTGGAAAGCTTATTACCAAAATTGGTCTCACCGAGTTTGTGTAATCGGTCTCACCGAGATTACGTTATGCCCTAACCCTGACCATATCGGTCCTACCGAGTTGCATGTCGTTCCCACCGAAATTCCTAACGGTCACTAGGTTTATCAAATTGGTCTGACCGAGTCTGTTGAATCGGTCCCACCGAGTTTGGTAAATTGTGTGTAACGGTTAGATTTTGTGTGGAGGCTATATATACCCCTCCACCTCCTCTTCATTCGTGGAGAGAGCCATCAGAACAAACCTACACTTCCAACTTACCATTTCTGAGAGAGAACCACCTACTCATGTGTTGAGGCCAAGATATTCCATTCGTACCATATGATCTTGATCTCTAGCCTTCCCCAAGTTGCTTTCCACTCAAATCTTCTTTCCACCAGATCCAAATCCTATGGGAGAGAGTTGAGTGTTGGGGAGACTATCATTTGAAGCACAAGAGCAAGGAGTTCATCACCAACACACCATTTCTTACTTCTTGGAGAGTGGTGTCTCCTAGATTGGCTAGGTGTCACTTGGGAGCCTCCGACAAGATTGTGGAGTTGAACCAAGGAGTTTGTAAGGGCAAGGAGATCGCCTACTTCCTGAAGATCTACCGCTAGTGAGGCAAGTCCTTCATGGGCGATGGCCATGGTGGGATAGACAAGGTTGCTTCTTCGTGGACCCTTCGTGGGTGGAGCCCTACATGGACTCACGCAACCGTTACCCTTCGTGGGTTGAAGTCTCCATCAACGTGGATGTACGATAGCACCACCTATCGGAACCACGACAAAAACATCCGTGACTCCAATTGCGTTTGAATCCTCCAAACCCTTCCCTTTACCTTCTTGCAAGTTGCATGCTTTAATTTCCGCTGCTCATATACTCTTTGCATGATTGCTTGAATTGTGTGATGATTGCTTGACTTGTCCAAAGATAGCTAAAATCTGCCAAACTCTAAAATTGGGAAAAGGTTAAGTTTTTAATTGGTCAAGTAGTCTAATCACCCCCCCTCTAGACATACTTCAAGGTCCTACAGAGGGCTAGGGTTTACACGGAGTCAGTTTCAAGGAAGGAAATACAATATCCGGATCGCCAAGCTTGCCTTCCACGCAAAGGAGAGTCCCATCCGGACACGGGACGGAGTCTTGAGTCTTGTATCTTCACGCTCCAATAGTCCAGACGATGTATATAGTCCAGCTGTCCGGATACCCCCTAATCCAGGACTCCCTCAGTAGCCCCTAAACCTGGCTTCAATGACGATGAGTCCGGCGCGCAGTCTTGTCTTCGGCATTGCAAGGCTGGTTCCTTCTCCGAATACTCCAAGGTAATCATCGAACACGTAAACCATGTCCCGATCTGCAAAATTATCTTCACATACCATCATAGAGAGAATGATATTTCAGCTGACAACTTTTTAGACGACGTGATATGTCATTACGGTCGGGTCATTATTCGAACCATTTTCCCACAACCAGCAACAGCGCATATTGCGAGGCGGTTTCCTTCACATGTCTTGTCAAAGCAGAGATCGTATCCCCTTATCATGGGATTCTCATCAATACGGGTATGGGTAATCCCACCATGCCATCAATCGTGGTGCTTGGGAAGTAAGCGATTCTCAACGGGCGAGTGAGGAGGCGCACCGCTTTCGTCGCCTTTATAAAGGGATAAGGGCTCCCCATTTTCACCCACGCCTTCCTCCTCCTTTGCTCATCCTTACCTCCTCGAGCTCCAGCGCCCTAGTCCAAGTCCTCTCCGCACATCCGAATATGTCCAGAGCAGGAGGCAAGTGGGTGGCTTCCACCGTGAAGGAGAAGCGTATCACAAATCTTCGGGCGGCCGGATACCTAGCCACAGACATAGCGCACCGGCTACCGGACGACGGGCAGGTCATTCCAACCCCGGGACCCCACGAGAGGGTCGTGTTTCTCACCCACTTCATCCGTGGACTGGGGTTTCCACTTCATCCCTTCGTCCTCGGGCTCATGTTCTACTACGCGCTAGATTTCCATGATCTAGCCCCAAACTTCATCCTCAACATCTCGGCGTTCATCGTCGTATGCGAGGCCTTCCTCCGCATCAAGGCTCACTTTGGCCTGTGGCTACAAATCTTCTGCATGAAGCCGAAGATCGTGAGCGGCCAGCAAATGGAGTGTGGAGGGGCCATGGTGAGCAAGATGCCTAACGTCACCTGGCTTGACGGCTCCTTTGCGGAGACCGTGAAAGGGTGGCAGTTGGGGTGGTTCTACATCACCGAGCTGCGCGGTGCCAACTGGGCGGCAACCCCCGAATTCCGATCCGGAACCCCCATGCGCTCACCTCCTGGGAAAAGAAGGGCCTGGCCTGGGGCAAACCTACAGAGCTGACCGGACTCCAAAACTGCATCAAGAGCATGAAGGACAAGAACATCAAGTTTGTCAACGTGATCCAGGTCATGCTCGTTCGCCGAATTCTTTCGTGCCAAAGGCGGGCATTTAATCTATTGGAGTTCATCCCAGCCGAACACCAGACGCTTTGGAGGCTCTACTGCATGACGCATAAAGACGCATGGAAGGCGCTGTTCAAGGCCTCCAAAGTACCCCCTCCCACATCCGAGGACCGCGGACTTCATGCTGCGCGGTCTCCTTGTCCGGTGAGTTTTCTGACTACCACTGGATTCAGCTCTTCCCAATATATTCGTGGGGGAGTCTTAAGTAATTGTGTATATGTTATCAGGATTATGTGGAGACAGCGGAGCGGATTGACTGTCCGGCTCCGCTGCCAGAAGTCCCAGCTGATGCTCTCCTGACGGAGATGCTAGTCCCGGCGCCCTACAAGGCACCGGAGAAGAAGGCCGAAAAGAAGGCCCCGAGGACCAGGAAGGGTCTCCGGCGTAAGGCCGTGCCGGAAGCCTCGTCCGAAGACAATGAGGCACACTCCTCCCCCGAAGGGGAGGAAGAAGAAGGGGCCACCCCATCCGGAGAGGATGGGGGCCTGAGAAGGCGGACCAGGGGGCCGGAAAAGGCCCCCGGCACAAGGCCGTCATACCCTCGTCGTCCGATGATGATGAGGCAGATTCCTCCAGCGGAGGCAAGGGGAAGCAAGAGGAAACTCTGCCTCCCCGCACCGGGGAGGAGAAAAAGAGGAAAGTCGCCCCGGAGGGGGAGGCTGGGACGTCCAACAAGGGAAAGGTGTCCCTTCCGGACTACTCTGCCACGGCCGCCCATAGCGAGGAGGGGTGGCTGCCCAGGGGGAAGCCCTTAGCGCGATCGTAGGTATCCTCACTCTATCGTGACTTTACTTCATAGTCTTTTTATAATGCCGAATATATATGCAGTCTGTCCAGGGTTCATCCCGAGGTATCGTCTTTGGATGGGTCCCTGAGCGATTCAGCGATGAACTCGCTCCCGACGGCCACTACTCCTCAGCCCGCGGATGACACGGAGGTGTTGTCCCGAAGGCCCCCAGAGCGGGGGGAGGTGACACTGGAGACGCCTCAAGGCGGAATTCCATATGTCGGACACGCGGGGTTCAAGATCCCCGCGGATCGTGTCGATGAGAGCCGCAGTAGGCCGGGCTCTCAGCCGAACACTGTTCGGGAACCTGGAATGGTTCCGCACTCAGGAGGGCAGCCCCTCGTTAAGGAGGGCGAGCCGTCCATGCCGAGGACTTCCGTTACGCCCGAGGCATCGGATTATATGCTGGAAGCGCTTCGCGGCGCTTCCATGGGTGAAGAGCACCGTACTCTTATGAGTGCGGTGATTCAGAAGGTTTTGTCCGCCAAGAGCGGACTCCGAAGCTTGCACCAGCCTCCTGACAGGCTTTGAGGTAAGTAAAAAAATGTGTGAAATTACCACACGATAGGTAGTAGCCCCTGATACTCTATTTGGTGTTCGGAAAGAAAAGCCAAATGGAGGGTCAATTATAATCCGCAGGAGTCTAATAACAAGTGTGCATGTGAATAAGCAGGTTGTGTTGCTTGCCGCTGCTGCCCGTACAGCCGAGGTCGCCGGACTAAAGTGGGACCTGGAGCAGGCGCAGGGAGAGCTCGACCTCACAAAGAGGCAGCTCGAAGAGAACAAAGGTGAGTGATTCCCCGCTCTCATATAATGAAGGACAGATAAAATTGGTTATTCTAACAACGAAGCATCGTGACTGTGTAATAGGGGCCACCATCGAAGTGGTGTCTCTGAAAAAAGCATTGTCCAAGGCCGCCACCATCGAAGTGGTGTCTCTGAAAAAAGCATTGTCCAAGGCCGAAGACAAGGCGGCCTTGGAATGCAAGGAGCGCGAAAAGCAAGATGCTAGAGTGGGCGAGGTACAGCAAGAGCTCCAGGAGCTCGGCAAGCAGTTCGAGTCCGTGGAGCATGATATTAAGATGAAAGAGGCCGAGCTTGCGAAGGCCCTTGCGAGTATGAAAGACGCCAAGGCCGAAGCCGACAAGGCACAGCAGGAAATCCAGGCGGCCAAGAAGATAGCGGTGGGTAAGACATTCTTTATGCAAAGCAAACATGTGGAGGAGGCGTTTCTTTTACTTACTCGAATTCGGAGCTCTCCAGGGACATTCGCAGATCTGCCACGCAGCGTATCAGATGCCGCGGAGTTCTACCGTGCCAAGGAGGGGAGCTCAACGGAAAAGTTGTTCTGGTCCCAGTATGCTGGGGCCGAACACCCAATGCCTCTGAGTGACCATCTGAAGCAGTTGGTCGAACTCCACAGGGCGGCCGAAGTGGCTATGAAAGATTTTAAATTTTAAATTTTGGCGAAGCCCCTAGAATTCGGAGGGCCGAATTGGGGCGCTATATATGCCTAAATCGGACAAGGCCGATTCATCGCCTAAAGCGGAAAAAAATCTTTAAGGATTTAAGACCTCTCGAACAGCGACCAGCTCTCACCGCATCATGCCGGTCAGATTTCGGATTTCTCTACTGAGGTGCTCGTCTGGAAGAACCGGGACATAATCGCAGTAGTTCTCCCTGCGCTACCTTAGCCGATATAACGAAACGTAAGGTACCAAAACAAGGGAGCCGGGCAAACCCAACTATTGACCCAAGACGTGATTCAGAGCTCATGCATATAGTGTTATAAGTTCGGGGTGCCGCACTGTTGAAAGTGTTCGGACTTGTTTTGCCGTATTATGAGGCGCCACGTGAAGCCCCTGGCAAACTAATCATACCAAGGTGTACGGATGCAATATTAAATAAATGTTTGCAAGGAAAATGCGCAAATGGGAATAATAAGCTGACGCTATATATTATCTCCAATTGAATAATACGTTTAAGCGTATGTTTACAATGGTTGTGTTTGAAGCAGAAGTAAATAGAACTATTTAACATGTCCTATCCAAGGGCAGGCTGCATGTAGGTGTATAAAACAGGTATAACGATCGTGAACAGATTCCACATGGGTATTTACTTTTGTGCGTAGAGCCTATTGCCTCATTGGTCTTCCCTCCTGTGTAAGTCCGACGATCCGGCTCTTCTGAAGAGGCTGCACTAAAGCAGTGTCCTAAAAGATAAAAAGGGAGGGTTATGAAGGTATGTTGCGGTGATACCGCATTGTTGACTGAGTCACTGCTGCGCCTCCGCCTGTGCCCATGGTATTTTGAGTGCGTAATTGTGTGCGCGTGGCATGAATGCTGCTTTGATGGGTCTTAAGTGGAGGCGGGACTGCTAGTTGCGCTCTTTGCGTGCCTGGTGATCCTGTTGCGGGCCGCTCCGGACTCGCTTGACGGTGCTCGAGGTTGTCGTCGCCGGATTGGTGGTTTGTCGGAGGAGGCCGCATTGTACTTCCGCCGCGAGGGCTGCAGTATGCTCTTCTGTACAGAGAGAGCGGTCCATATTTCCGTTGACTGTTATGACCCCACACGGTCCTGGCATCTTGAGCTTGAGGTATGCATAGTGTGGTACCGCATTCAATCTAGCGAATGCGGTTCGTCCGAGCAGTGTGTGGTAACCACAACGGAAAGGGACGATATCGAAGATTAGCTCTTCACTTCGGAAGTTATCCGGAGATCCTAAGACCACTTCCAATGTTATAGAGCCCATACAACGGGCCTCTATTCCAGGAATTACACCTTTAAAGGTGGTTTTGGTGGGCTTGATCCTTGAAGGGTCGATGTCCATTTTGCGCACTGTGTCCTGATAAAGCAGGTTCAGGCTGCTGCCGCCGTCCACAAGGACTCGCGTGAGGTGGAATCCGTCGATGATTGGGTCTAGCACCAATGCGGCTAAGCCGCCGTGACGGATGCTAGTAGGGTGATCCCTACGATCAAAGGTGATTAGACAAGCTGACCATGGGTTGAATTTGGGGGCGACTGGCTCCATCGCATAGACGTCCCGTAGTGCTCGCTTCCGTTCCCACTTGGGAATGTGAGTGGCGTAGATCATGTTGACCGTTTTCACTTGGGGGGGGGGGGGAATTTCTTCTGTCCCCCCGTGTTCGGACGCCGGGGCTCCTCGTCATCGTCGCTGTGCAGCCCCTTGTCCTTGTTTTCGGCGTTTATTTTGTCGGCCTATTTGAACACCCAGCAGTCTCTGTTGCTGTGGTTGGCTGGCTTGTCTCGGGTGCCATGAATTTGGCATGAGCGTTCCTGTATGCGGTCCAGACTGGACGGTCCCTGATTGTGTCTTTTGAACGGCTTCTTCCGCTGACCGGATTTGGATCCGCTGAATCCGGCGTTGACTGCCGTGTCTTCGGTGTTGTCGCCATTGTTCTGTCGCTTGTGTCTGTTGCGCCGTGGCTTGCCGTTATTGTCACGGACGTCCGAAGTTCCAGAATGTGGCGTGGTGTTGCTGCGAGCCAACCAGCTATCCTCGCCCGAGCAAAAGCGGGTCATTAGTGTCGTGAGAGCTGCCATGGACTTGGGTTTTTCCTGGCCGAGGTGTCGGGTGAGCCACTCGTCACGGATATTATGCATAAAAGCCGCCAGGGCTTCAATGTCTGGGCAGTCGACTATTTGGTTGTTTTTAGTTAGGAACCAAGTCCAGAATTTCCTGGCTGACTCTTCGGGCTGTTGAGTAATGTGGCCCAAATCATCGGCGTCCGGTGGACACACGTATGTGCCCTGGAAGTTGTCAAGGAACGCGTCTTCCAGGTTTTCCCAACTGCCAATGGAATTTGCGGGCAGCCTGTTTAGCCAGTGGCGGGTGGGTCCTTTGAGCTTAAGGGGAAGATACTTGATGGCGTGTAGGTCGTCTCCGCGGGCCATGTGAATATGGAGAAGGAAATCTTCAATCCATATTGCGGGGTCTGTTGTGCCATCGTATGATTCGATGTTTACGGGTTTGAACCCTTCTCGGAATTCGTGATCCATCACTTCATCGGTGAAGCAGAGGGGGTGTGCGGCGCCTCTGTGCCACGCTATGTGGCTACACAGTTCGAATTGGTTTGGGTGGCTGTGTTCGGCCCGGCCGGACTTGTTTATGGTGTATCCGTCGTGACGGTCATCGTCACGTGCTGGGGCGCGCCCCCGCGATCCGTAGATCGATCTTGGCTGTCCTGCTTTGTTTTCCAGTATATCTTGCAGGTCTTGCCTATTGCCCTGGGCCGTAGTGTATTGGCGTGGGGGTGAGGGCTGGTATTCGAGCTGATATGCCATTTTGTCCCGGCCGCGAGGTGGCTGGTCAGCTGTGTGGCGCTCGAGTCTGTATTCCTCGGCTGCCAGGACCTCAGTCCACCTATCTGTGAGCAGGTCTTGATCAACTTGGAGTTGCTGCTACTTCTTTTTCAGGCTCCGTGCAATAGCCATAAGCCGACGCTTGAAGCGCTCCTACTCCACGGGATCCTCAGGCACGCCGAACTTGTCATCGCCGAGGCTAATCTCGTCTTCGGAGGGGGGCATGTAGTTGTCCTCCTCCGGATATCCATCCGTCGCCTGTTCGTCTGGGCTGATTTGCTCATCTTCCTGCCTGGCCTATTCGAAGGCGGGCTGATCAGGGTTGTATTCCTCTTCGGCACCATCCGGATTGTTTTCGTCTCCTGGGCCGGTATTGCTGTGGCGGGGTTTGGAGCGGCGCCGACGACGCCCCTACTTTGTTTTTCTCCCTGAGGGGTTATCCTCCGTTGCCTCATCACCATTGGTTTCCTTCGGAGTGTCCACCATATATATATCGTATGAGGAGGTGGCTGTCCACCGCCCTGTGAGCGGCGGTTCCTGTACTTCTCCTGCATCGTCGTCCATACCGTCGATGTCTTCGGAGTCGAAGTCAAGCACGTCGGTTAGATCATCGATTGTAGCAATGAAGTTGGTGGTGGGTGGGCAGCGAATTCCTTCGTCGCCTGCTTCCCACTCGAGCCGGACATAGTTCGGCCAAGAGCCTCCTGACAAAGAGAGAGACTTTAATGAGTTCAGCATGTCGCCAAAGGGCGAGTGCTGGAAGATATCCGCAGTGGTAAACTCCATTACCAGCGCCCAACCAAGCTCGATGGGTCCGGGAGTGCGCGGACTGGAACCTACAACCGGATACGAGTCCGGGGGTCCGGAGTCACAGGCTTCCTTAGAAGTGAGCCTGTGTTCAGATCTACCGCCGATGAGTGTGCGGCCTGCGGGGCGGGGTCCATCCACCCGTCCTTGGGCCACGCAGTCTGCTCCGAATTTAGGTCCGGGGCTACTGCAGGGGTAATATCTCGAGCACCGTCCAACAGCAGGTCTAGGCCGTGTTAATCGTGACTGCCCGGCACTCCTGGCACAGGACCGATTCCGTCGAAGATCAAGTCTCCGCGGATATTGGCCATGTAGTTTAGGTTTCTGAACCTGACCTGGTGGCCAGGGGCGTAGCTGTCGATCTGCTCCAGATGGCCAAGTGAATTGGCCCGCAGTGCGAAGCCGCCGAACATGAAGATTTGTCCGGGGAGAAAAGTCTCGCCCTGGACCGTGTTGTTAACGATTGAAGGTGCCATCGAGCCTTGCAGCGACGACACAGAGGAACTCTCCATGAAAGCACCAATGTCGGTGTCAAAATCGGCGGATCTCGGGTAGGGGGTCCTGATCTGTGCGTCTTAGGCTCATGGTAATAGGAAGCAAGGGACACGATGTTTACCTAGGTTCAGGCCCTCTCGATGGAGGTAAAACCCTACTTCCTGCTTGATTAATATTGAAGATATGAGTAGTACAAGAGTAGATCTACCACGAGATCGTAGAGGCTAAACCCTAGAAGCTAGCCTATGATGATTATGATTGTAACTGTGATCAGCCTTCTAAGGACCAACCTCTCCGATTTATATAGACACCAGAGAGGGCTAGGGTTTACACGGAGTCGGTTTCAAGGAAGGAAATACAATATCCAGATCGCCAAGCTTGCCTTCCACGCAAAGGAGAGTCCCATCCGGACATGGGACGGAGTCTTGAGTCTTGTATATTCACGCTCCAATAGTTCGGACAATTTATATAGTCTGGCTGTCCGGATACCCCCTAATCCAGGACACCCACACCGCCCGCCCGAAAACACTCCACACCGTTGGTCCGCCGCTGCCCCGGTCATCCCTCTACGCCCCCCCCCCCCCCCCCCCCCGTGCCGAGCGTTTTCTCCGGCGATCCCCACGCCTCTGCCCCGTCACCGCCCGCGACCACCGCCCCCATCCTGAACCCTAAGATAGATAGTGGGGTACCTCTCCGGCGAGCCCACCTCCCTGCTGCGGCTGGTTCTTCCTTCACCCTGGCGAGCCCCCCCCCCTGAAAATTGATTGACCCAAAAGTTGATTCAGTCGACTAAAGTGAAGCTAAATCGGAGCAGCATAGCAAGCAAGAGCAAGAGTGAGAGCAAGAGCAATAGCAAGAGCAGACCAGGCAGGGCACCGAGAGCAAGAGCAGAGCAGCAGCGTGAGCAAGAGCTAAAGCGGCAGCAGCTCCTACTGATGTGGACGTCGCCGCCGAGGGAGCGACGCCGTGGAGGAAGTGCCCGGCGACGCCACCGTGGATGGAGCCGTGCCGTGTCGGCTCAGGACCGAGCGCCGGCAGCACCATGAGATCGAATCAAGAAGAAAATGCGGCGATTAGTGTACAACCTCTTTGGTGGCGCCGATTAGGCCGCGGCTTCTTCCGAGGAAACGGTGATTATGATGCTATTCCGATGGTGCAGGTGAAGATGGTGGTGTGGGAATGGAGGTGGCGCGAAAGACGAGGGGAACGTCGGGGCAGCTCCTTGGAGGTGGAGGATGGGGTGGCTGAACCGGCGGGACGATGAGATCGACGATGGATCCTCATCCGGTACGGTGGATGAGGGACATTGAGGTGTTGCTGTGGACGACGTCGTCGAAGAAGAGGCTCCGGCTGGGTGGCGGACGGAGCAGGGTGTGGGATTTCGTCGCGGGTTTTCGCGGCCTCGGTGTACGAATGGGTGGGCGGATGGGATGGCAGTGGGGAACCATGGCTTAGAGACACGCTTGTCCAAAATGTGGGGTAAGTTACGGAAGTACCCCCCACCAATTTGAGGCAGTTCTTTCGGTTCAGGGGTACCACGGGCATTTTGCGTGTCGGGATTTCACAGGAGGTAGGAGTTTTCGCGCGCGTTGTAATTTCGGAATAGCAAGGCGCGGGTTGAGATGGAGGGAGTTGTCGGAGCACAACGAGACAAAGATATATCTTAAATATTTTGGGCTAACAAGGTGCGGGTTGAAGAGGCGGGAGTTTCGCAGCATGATAGACAAAGACGCTAGCTTGAATTTTCGGCATAACAAGGCGCGGCTTGAAATTTCGGAAGAACAAGCTTAACGTGCACCCAAAAAAAGACAATTTACACCTCAACACGCATAACACACACACACAAACACCATTTAGACTAGAGTAAGGTACACGTGCATTGCACGCATGAGATTTGGCAACCAAATTATGAATAAATACCACATTATAGCATGCAAGCTTTGAGTCATATATGCATGTTGTTGATGTTCGTTTAATTCATATAGTTCATTTCATTGAAAATCATCTAGTTTTTATAAGAAAGCTAATCTATTTTAAGATTCATGGAATTGTGCGTTGTAAGACATAAAGTAAAAACAAATAATGGCAAATCATGTAGAAAAACATTTGGGCAATTCTGATACGGAAGATTCTAGAACAAATAAGAAGTGCTTGTGTTTTGATGTTTGTGCATTATGCTTAAGTTCAACCATGGAGTCTTCTAGATTATACATGTGGCGAAATCTGATGGAATCTAGATGATATCCAACGGCCAGTAGTGCTCAAATTTGCCATCTTTGGACCATCAGATTCGCCTCATCCAACGACCATCTTTCAAAGTTAAAGTTACCCGCACACAATATAAAAATATATAAAATATTATATATATATATAGGGGTATAGATATAGATATGTGATTCGAAAGCCGCCCATCATCTCCAATTAGAATAGTGTGTCCATGCACGGATGCGACGTGGCCAAATGATGTCTGCCATCGGTATCTCAAATTCAAATCAGTCTGACCTTGTTCAATGTGTATACATTACAACATGCTCGTTTCCAAACCACACCACGCAGATCTCCATTATATTCATGCATGCATGGGTTTCAAACATCAGGATCTCTTATTCAAATATTTGAATTCAACTTTACATTGATTATGACCTCACCTGTTCTTTTACACCCACACACTAGTCTTCTCTTTATAATTGTACCACTAACTTTCTCTCGTGCATGCGTGCACACACACTACCAGTCGGGATTATCCATCGCACGCATGCAATCTTTTTCTTTTGGTCGGTCTCCCATGAAGGCACACACCCACACACATCCCCCTCTCCATCATATCGGGCATTCTTTATCTCTCACGCATGCATGCGCAACGATTGATGTTCCTCTATGTATGTGTGTATATAGCTAGGTCTTTCATAGTTTTCCACACAAACCGATTAATCGATATGTCCAGTGAGGTCTCACCCTCTTTCCCATGTCCACATCGATCAAACTATACCTCTCTATATAGGATTAACATATATAGCTAATACACCCACATTAATTATATACCCAACGTCCCCCTCTCATCATCCATGCCTTCCACTTCATCTCTCAGACACGTGCACAATGGCGAAGACAGGGGGCAGTAAGGGCCCTGCCCCCCTAACATCGCTATATATCAAGGCTAATATGAATGTGATCATTAGACAATTGCTGCTAAAAATGGTTTAAGTTCATGAATTGACCCTCCTCGTAAGGGATTAGCAATGCTTGGCCCCCTAGCTCATTTATTTTTCATGGCTCCGCCACTGCATGCAACAGCGCACGTGTTCGCCCCCTCTCTCTAAATATCGATCTCGCACTTGTGCATTCCTTCATAGTCTCCCTCCACTCGGCCCCTCGCACCATCTTCTAGCCCCCCACCGGATTTTGCCACATGTACAATCTAGCAAACTCCACGGTTTAACTTAAGCATAATGCACAAACCTCAAAACAACACTGGTTCTCTTTTGTTCTAGAATCTTCTGTATCATAACTGCCCAAACTTTTTTTCTAGTTGAATTGCCATTATTTGTTTTTACTTTATGCTTTACAATGCACAATTCCTTGAATCATAAAATAGATTAAGGGCATCTTTGATTCAAAGGATTCTCAAAGGAATTTTGGAGGATTCTAATCATTAGGAATTTTTCCTATCTTGGTTGTTTGATTCGTAGGATTGTAAACCGTAGGAATTTTTCGATATGATTCATTTGCACTAGATTTCATAGGAAACATCCCATCCACTCAAACCTCTTTGAAAGAATTCTACATTTTTTCTATGCATAATCAAACACTCGTACAATCCTGTAGGATTCAAGACGACATTCCACTATAATCCCATGTTTTTCCTATTCCCGCGTTCTTAGCTTTTTTATAAAAACTAATTGAATTTGAATGAGATGAACTATAAGAATTAAACGAAGGGCTACATCAGGCATATATGACTCAGAGCTTACATGCTATATATAGTGTGGTATTTATTCATAATTTGGTTGCAAAATCCGATGCGTGCAATGCACGTGTACCTTACTAGTACTTCGAGTATGTGCAAAACACATAAACTAGAATACCAATGGCACGCTACACAGTGTCTCTCTTACAGTTCATGAAGCCACATGGTACATGTGGAGGCATTGTCGTGACCTCCTTGCGTGGATTGATCATAGTGACGTGCTGCTGGTTCCAGAAGAATGTACTCGTCCTCCCTTAGCCAGACTGGCGGTACATGCACGAAGCAAAGATGTGCACACACGCCACGCATGCACTCATTCCCTCGCACGCACACGCGGGTACATGGGCAGATGCAATTTTGTACCAAGATCCACCCCATGTGATAATTTGACGCGTGTAAAGTCGGTCACTTCATTGATGTTCAATTAATACATCGCATGCAAATTGAGTGGACATGAGGGCAGAAGAAAGACATTATTACTCCACTGCGCGCATGCGAGTAGTTAAATCGTGGGTTGCTAGTAGTACTTCCATTGGTCTCCTTCGTATTTTGTGCCAATTTTTGACAGTAACATAATATTTACGCATTTGAGCAGTGTAGTACTTGAAATTTATGTTCCACTAAACTCATCGGGAGCCGTTTCGGGCCTCGAAACCAAAACCATCAATTAATCTTTACCTTGTTCCCATCACATTCGAAAGCCTGCTCACACCTACTAGTATGTACCAAACCTGAACGTGTTCCCACTATGTAGGTATTAGTACTAGTGCTAGTACTTAGGTTATAAAAAGGGGAACTACCTAACCGAAAATTACTCTACCTTTCCTCCTCATAAGTGCTTCTTCTCGTCCATCGTTGCCATGGCCGGTGAGAAGAGCAATAGGTCGAGGACTACTCGTAAAAAGGGAGTGGCAACCAAGGTTGCGAAAAAAAGAGGGCTCGCCGCCACGCAGAGACCTCGAAAGATCTCTCACGGGCAGGCGATGGATCCCAGGAGCACCCTAGCCGTGGAGGCGAACATGCCGAGCCGGCGGAGCTGGAGTCGTTATCCCTCAATGGCATGCCTGATCAGCTCAATAAGCACCTTGAGGGAGACCTAGATTAGTGGGTGTCTGGATAGCCGAACTATTACATTTGGCCGGACTCCTGGACTATGAAGATACAAGATTGAAGACTTCGTCCCGTGTCCGGATGGGACTTTCCTTGGCGCGGAAGGAAAGCTTGGTGATACGGATATGTAGATCTCCTACCATTGTAACCGACTCTGTGTAACCCTAACCCTCTTCAGTGCCTATATAAACCGGAGGGTTTTAGTCCGTAGGACGAACAACAATCATACCATCAGCTAGCTTCTAGGGTTTAGCCTCTCTGATCTCGTGGTAGATCCACTCTTGTACTACCCATATCATCAATATTAATCAAGCAAGAGTAGGGTTTTACCTCCATCGAGAGGGCCCGAACCTGGGTAAAAACATCATGTCCCTTGTCTCATGTTACCATCTGCCTAGACACACAGTTCGGGACCCCCTACCCGAGATCCGCCGGTTTTGACACCGACATTGGTGATTTCATTGAGAGTTCCTCTATGTCGTCATCTTTAGGCCCGATGGCTCCTCCGATCATGAACAACGATGCGGTCCAAGGTGAGACTTTTCTCCCCGGACAGATCTTCGTATTCGGCGGCTTTGCATTGCGGGCCAATTCGCTTGGCCATCTGGAGCAGATCGAAAGCTATGCCCCTGGCCATCAAGTCAGATTTGGAAGCTTGAACTATACGGCTGACGTCCGCGGAGACTTGATCTTCGACGGGTTCGAGCCACAGCCAAGCGCGCCGCACTGTCACGATGGGCATGATCTAGCTCTGCCGCCGGACAGTGCCCTGGAGGCCGCACAAGTGTCCGCTCCGACCCTTTGCTCGGAGCCGACTGCGCCGATCGAGGACGGGTGGCTGGACACCGCCTCGGGGGCTGCTATCTCTACGGCGATTGAGCCGAACACTAACCATGTCCTTTGCGAAGCTCGCGACTCCAAGGTGCCGGACTCCTCTCCGGACTCCGAACCTTCCGCGCCCCTGCTAATCGAATGCGATTGGGCGCCGATCATGGAGTTCACTGTCGCGGACATCTTTCAGCACTCGCCCTTTGGCGACATCCTAAATTCACTAAAGCTCTCTCTTTATCGAGAGAGCCCTGGCCGGATTATGGTCAGGAAGGTTGGGATGCGGACGACGAAGAAATTCAAAGCCCACCCACCACCCACTTCACAGCCACTGTCGATGATTTAACCGACATGCTCAACTTCGACTCCGAAGACATCGACGGTATGGACGACGATGCAGGAGACGACCAAGAACCAGCGCCTGCAGGGCACTGGAAGGCCACCTCATCATACGACATATACATGGTAGATATCCCAAACGATGGGAATGGCGATGGAACAACGGAGGATGACCCCTCCAAGAAACAGCCTAAGCGCCGACGTCAGCGGCGCCGCTCTAAATCTCGCCACAGCAAAATTGGTGATTCTGCACCGGAGATAATAACACCCCGGACAGTGCCGAAGACAACCCTCCAGCAGGATTCATCGCAGGAGGATGTAGAAGCCATCCCTCATGAGAGAGCGGCAGACACAGAGGTAGAGGACGATAATTACATGCCTCCCTCCGAAGACGAGGCAAGCCTCGATGACGACGAATTTGTCGTGCCTAAGGATCCCGTCGAACAGGAGCGTTTCAAACGCAGGCTTATGGCCACGGCAAGCAGCCTAGAGAAAAAGAAGCTACAGCTTAGAGCTGACCAAGACTTGCTAGCTGACAGATGGACCAAAGTCCTTGCGGCCGAAGACTATGAACTCGAACGCCCCTCCAAGAGCTACCGAAAACGCAGGCTGCTACCCCGATTAGAGGAGGAAGCATCCAAACCTACATCACCAGCTCATGATGTAGCCGACCGGCCACCTCGTGGCCGCGACAAAGAGGCCTCTGGGCCCTCCACTCAAGCCGCACCCCGGCGTCGCTCAAAAAGTACCAAGGCACGGGGAAATGCGCCAGACCTCCGAGATATATTGGAGGACAAGGCAAGGCAAACAAGACCGATCTACGGATTGCGTGGGTGCCTCACTACACGTGACGATAACCGTCATGCCGGATACAGCAAATCCGGCTGAGCCGAACACAACAGACAAAGCTCATTTGAGCTACGTCATGATATAGCCCAGTACAGGGGCGCCGCACACCCACTATGCTTCATAGATCAAGTAATGGATCATAAAATCCCCGAGAGCTTCAAACCCGTAAACATCGAATCGTATGATGGCACAACAGATCCTGTGGTATGGATCGAGGACTACCTCCTTCATATCCACATAGCCCGCGGTGATGATCTACATGCCATCAAATACCTCCCACTCAAGCTTAAAGGACCAGCTCGGCATTGGCTTAACAGCTTGCCAGCAGAGTCAATTGGTTGTTGGGAAGACTTACAAGCCGCATTCCTCGACAACTTCCAGGGCACCTATGTGCGACCACCAGACGCTGATGACCTAAGGCACATAATTCAGCAGCCAGAGGAATCGGCCAGACAATTCTGGACACGGTTCCTAACCAAGAAAAATCAAATCGTCGACTGTCCGGATGCAGAGGCCCTTGCAGCCTTCAAACATAACATCCGCGACGAGTGGCTTGGCCGGCACCTAGGACAGGAAAAGCCGAAATCCATGGCAGCCCTCACAACACTCATAACCCGCTTTTGCGCGGGAGAGGACAGCTGGCTAGCTCGTAGTAACAACATGACCAAGAGCCCTGGTAATTCGGATACCAAGGACAGCAACGGCAGGTCGCGTCGCAACAAGCACAAGCGCCGCATTAACAGCGATAATCCTGAGGATACGGCAGTCAATGCCGGATTCAGAGGCTCTAAACCTGGTCAGTGGAAAAAGCCATTCAAAAGGAATAATCCGGGCTCGTCCAATTTGGACCGAATACTCGATCGCTCGTGCCAGATACACGGCACCCCCGAAAAACCAGCTAACCACACCAACAGGGATTGTTGGGTGTTCAAGTAGGCAGGCAAGTTAAATGCTGAAAACAATGACAAGGGGCTGCATAGCGATGACGAGGAGGAGCCCTGGCCGCCGAACAATAGAGGACAGAAGGGCTTCCCCCCACAAGTGCGGACGGTGAACATGATATACGCAACCCACATACCCAAACGGGAGCGGAAGCGTGAACTAAGGGACGTATATGCGATGGAGCTAGTCGCCCCAAAGTTCAATCTGTGGTCCTCCTGCCCGATCACTTTTGATTGAAGGGACCACCCCACAAGCATCCGCCATGGTGGATTCGCCGCATTGGTTCCAGACCCAATCATTGACGGATTTCACCTCACCAGAGTCCTGATGGACGGCGGCAGCAGCCTGAACCTGCTTTATCAGGATACAGTGCGCAAAATGGGCATAGACCCCTCAAGGATTAAACCCACAAAAACAACCTTTAAAGGCGTCATACCAGGTGTAGAGGCCAACTGTACAGGCTCAGTTACACTTGAAGTGGTCTTCGGATCCCCGGATAACTTCCGAAGCGAGGAATTAATCTTCGACATAGTCTCGTTCCGCAGCGGAAATCACGCACTGCTCGGACAAACCGCATTTGCAAAGTTCAATGCGGTGCCGCACTATGCATACCTCAAGATCAAGATGCCAGGCCCTCGAGGAGTCATTACGGTCAACGGAAGCACCGAACGCTCTCTCTGAACGGAGGAGCATACGACGGCCCTCGCGGCGGAAGTAAAAAATAGCCTCTCAAGGCAATTCTCGAGTCCGGCTATTCAATGTCCGGCCACCGTCAAGCGCACCCGGAGTAACCTATAACAAGACCGCCTGGCACGTTCCGAGCACGCGGTAGCAATGCGGCCCCAACCCTAGCCCTCGCGAAATTGCGAAACCAGTACTACGCGTACAGAATTACGCTCTGGAAATACCATGGGCATAGGGGGAGGGGCACGACCACGGCAGGCCCAGAATGCGGCTCAACCGCACCAGGGGCTCCCGATTGTGTCATTCTTTTTTTTCTTACTTTCAGGACTCCATTCTCAAGAAGCCCTGTCCGGCAGTAGAATCGCCGAACACACGATGCAACAGCCAGGGAAGCAAAAAGCTACGTCGAGTGTCCAGGTGGTCTCTATAACGAGCAATATACTTGTTTCACATATCATCCCGCAGCTCGCCCCTGGAGGGGGACAGGTCAAATAGTCCCGTCCATTGCTTATCGCACTATTTGTATCGTTCTGCTTTTACCGCAGCCTTTTTGAATAAACAATACATAGTTTCTGCCTATTATTGCATTCCTTTTTTTCTATATATGTTCACTTATGACATGTTGCATCCGTACACTTTGGTACGGCCAAATACACCAGGGGTTTAAGTACCCCAAAATATGGTGTGATAAGTCCGAACACTTTCACAAGTGCGGCACCCCAAACTTATAGCATTATATGCATCGGCTCCGAATCATGTCTTGGATCAATAGTTGGGTTTGCCCGGCTCCCATGTTTTGGTACCTTACGTTTCGTTATATCGGCTAAGGTAGCGCTGGGAGAACCACTGCAATTGTGGCCCGGTTGAGCTGGGTTAAGCACCTCAGTGGAGAAAGCTAAAACTGACTGTCATCATAGGGCGAGAGCTGGTCGCTGTTTGAGAGGTTTTCGAGTCCCTAAAGACTTATGCCGCTTAAAGCGAGGAGTCGGCTTTGTCCGGCCCAGGCGTGGATAGCGCCCCGAACTCGGTCTTCCGAATACTAGGGGCTTCACCAAAATTTAAAATTATAGAATTCTATGGCTAAGTGAGAGTGTTCAAGCATTATAGTCTGGTTGCCTCGTTCGTTGCGTTGAGCGCCTCCCTCGAAGGACCCAAGAATGGGAAAAAGAGCGCTCAAGTTTATCCCGAACACCCCAGCACTCGTGGCATGGGGGCAGAAGCCGACGACTCGCCATCTCTCAAATTTAATAAACGGCCGCACAGAAGGTAATATTTTAAATTCACAAGCGTTGCTTAGCGCATATGAACAAGTTTTCAGCGTACAGGATAACAAATGCGAGTTTACTCAAAAATTACATCTTTGGAGCATTCACCCGCTATAAGGCGGGCACCCTTCAGGACGCCCTCATAATACATCTCGGGCTTGCAATACTCCCTGCCCGGCGGTGGTATGTCTGTCACAAGCTTCTCAGCATCCATCTTGCCCCAGTGCACTTTAGCACGGGCAAGGGCCCTACGGGCACCTTCGATGCAGACAGAGTGCTTGACGGCTTCAATCCATGGACAGGCGTCCACCAGCCGCCTCACCAGCCCGAAGTAGCTCCCAGGCATGGCTTCCTTAGGCCACAGCCAAACTATGAGGCCCTTCATGGCCTGTTCGGCCACCTTATGGAGCTTGACCAGCTGCTTCAGCTGGTCGCTCAAGGGCACCGGGTGTCCGGCCTCAGCATACTGAGACCAGAACACCTTCTCCGTCGAGCTCCCCTCCTCGGCTCGGTAGAACGCGACAGCATCGGACACACTGCGGGGCAGATCTGCGAATGCTCCTGGAGAGCTCCAGATTCGGGTAAGTAACAATTAATTCACTTTCACGTGCCTGCTTTGCATAAAGAATGCCTTACCCGCCGCTATCTTCTTCATCGCTTCAATTTCCTGGAGGGATTTTTGGGCTTCGGCCTTAGCGGCTTTGGCGCTCTCAAGGGCCGAGGCGAGCTCGGACTCTCGAGTCTTTGAGTCACGCTCCAAACTCTCGTGTTTTTCCACGAGAGCCTGGAGCTCTTGCCGCACCTCCGCCACCCGCGCCTCCTCCTTCTCTCGCTCGGTGCGCTCCGCGGCCACATTGCTTTCGGCCTCGGACACCGCTTCCTTCAGGGTCGCCACCTCGTTCGTGGCCCCTGCAATACTCACGTTATTCCTGTCATTTTTTGCAACCACATCTTTTATATACTTCCATAAGGTATTACTTACCTTCCTTGTCCTCGAGCTGCTTTTTGGCAAGGCCAAGCTCGTTCTCGGACCACTCGAGGCTCTGCTTCAATGCATTGACCTCCGCAGTCAGTGCGGCAGAGGTCAGCAGCGCAGCCTGCATTCCCCATATTGACGTACTTATGTTAGACTTCTGCGTACATCTTTTTAGATCCTCAGTTCGGCTTTTCTTTACGAACACCAAACTGTGCATCAGGGGCTACTGTCTATGCGGTAATATTTTTACATATCTTAAACACATACATCAAAGCCTGTTAGAAGGCTGGCACAGGCTTCAGTCAGCCTGCTCTTGGCAGACTGAACTTTCTAGATCACCACACTCATAACAGTGTGGTGTTCCTCGTCGATGGAGGAGCCGTTAAGCGCCTCCAACAAATTATCCGGTGCCTCCGGTTGGACAGAGGTCACCGGTGTCGCACTCTCGCCCTTCTTATGAAGGGGCCGCCTGCCGGACTCCGGAACCACTGAAGGTCCCGTTGCGGAGTCCGGCCCTGGGCCGGACTTAGATCCCTTTGGGGTATTATCCCCCTTGCGCCTGGAGTCTGGGAGGATGCCTTCCGGTGCCTTCTGGACCACCTCCTCCTGGCTGGGCCCCTTTTGGGACCCCACCTCAATGTCATCTGCAGCGCGAGGAGAGGAGGCAGCTGGAAGTGAGGTGCTATTCACGTCCGACGAATCCAGGGAGCCGCTCGTTGAAGCATCGAACCCGTCCTTGGGCGGGCTGCAGGGTTATATTCGGTGTTAGGAGATTCTGTACGACAAACGAAACGCCATGGGTTATTCTGGTATCCAGACACTTACGATGTTGCCAGGGGCCTAGCCCTCGGTGGCCACTCCTCTTCGCCGTCATCGGCGTTGGTGGAGTAGTCCGAAGGAAGGGTCCTTCCCTTCTTGGACCCTCTGGCCTCCCCGGCTGGGGAGGCCTTCCTTTTCTTCTCTCCCCCCACTGGGGGAGAGGCCTCTTTTTCCTCCTCCTCGTCTTCGCGGGAGGAGTCCGCCTCGGAGTCATCGGACGATGAGTCCGACAACACCAGGCGCCGGGAACTCCTTCGAGTTCCCGTGGCCTTCTTCTTGGCCTTCTTCTCCGGCACCACGTGAGGTGCTAGAACCAGTAGCCCCGTCAATCGGGCGTCCGCTGGGTCTTCTGGCAAGGGAGCCGGACAGTTAACCTGCCCAGACGTCTCCTGCCAAGCCTGTCAAAGGTAAGGGAGTTTAGATCCCGCATAGAGTCAAAATATGGAAAACAAGAGTCCTGCAAAGGGTAAAGTAGCTTACCTCGCTGGCTTGACGCTGCGAGCTGAATTCGCGATCTTTGGTAGCGGATGCGGGAGCCTCGGCGCCCTTCAACAACACCTTCCAGGCATCTTCGTACGTAGTGTCGAAGACCCTGCTCAAGGTTTGGTGTTGTGCCAGATCAAACTCCCACAAGCTGAAGGCCCGTTGTTGGCACGGGAGGATCCGGCGGATGAGCATGACCTGGACTACGTTGACAAGCTTGAGCTTCTTGTTCACCAGGTTTTGGACGCAGGTTTGGAATCTGGTCAGCTCTTCCGAATTACCCCATGTCAGGCCCGTCTCTTTCCAAGAGGTGAGCCGTGTAGGGAAGCCAGATCGGAATTCGGGGGCCGCTGCCCATTTAGGGTCACGCGGCTCGGTGATGTAGAACCACCCCGATTGCCACCCCTTTATGGCCTCCACGAAGGAGCCCTCGAGCCATAGGACGTTGGCCATCTTGCCCACCATGGCACCTCCGCACTCCGCTTGGCGGCCTCCCACTACCTTCGGCTTGACATTGAAGGTCTTCAGCCATAAGCCGAAGTGGGGCTGGATGCAGAGGAAGGCCTCGCACACGACGATGAACGCCGAGATGTTGAGGATGAAATTCGGGGCCAGATCGTGGAAATCCAGCCCGTAGTAGAACATGAGCCCCCGGACAAATGGGTGAAGTGGAAAACCTCGTCCGCGGAGGAAGTGGGTGAGGAACACCACCCTCTCATGGGGCCTGGGGGTGGGGATGAGCTGCCCCTTGTCGGGGAGCCGATGCGCGATGTCGTTGGACAAGTATCCAGCCTTCCGCAGCTTTTTGATGCGCCCCTCCATGACGGAGGAGGCCATCCACTTGCCTCCCGCTCCGGACATGGCTGGAGAAGGTTGAGGTGGGATGTGCGGACTTGGGCGCTGGAGCTCGAGTGCGCGGAAATGGATGAGCAAAGGAGGAAGAAGGTGTAGGTAAAAAGGTGGATCCTTATCCCCTTATATGGACGGACGAAGCTATGCGTCCCCACCAGCCTGGTAAAACTCGCTTATCTCCCAAGCACCGTAATCAATGGCGCGGTTGGGTTACCCACGCCCGTATTGATGAGAATCCCGGAATAAGGGGACACGATCTCTGCTTTGACAAGACGTGCCAACAAAACCGCCTCGCTAAACGCGCTGAGGTGGGGCAGTAAAAACGATTCGAATAAGGCTTGGCCATGGTGTGATGTCACGCCACGGAATACGTCAGCAGATTGAATTTGTGTAAATATTATTCTCTCCACGGTGGTGTGTGGAACTTATTTTGCAGAGCCGGACACTATCCTTGTGTTCAAAATCTTCTATGAAGTATTCGGAGGAGGAACCCGCCTTGCAATGCCGAAGACAATATGCGTGCCGGACTCGTCGTCATTGAAGCCTGGTTCAGGGGCTACTGAGGGAGTCCTGGATCAGGGGGTGTCCGGATAGCCGAACTATTACCTTTGGCCGGACTCCTGGACTATGAAGATACAAGATTGAAGACTTCGTCCCGTGTCCGGATGGGACTTTCCTTGGCGTGGAAGGCAAGCTTGCCGATACGGATATGTAGATCTCCTACCATTGTAACAGACTCTGTGTAACCCTAACCCTCTTTGGTGCCTATATAAACCGGAGGGTTTTAGTCTGTAGGACGAACAACAATCATACCATAGGCTAGCTTCTAGGGTTTAGCCTCTCTAATCTCGTGGTAGATCCACTCTTGTACTACCCATATCATCAATATTAATCAAGCAGGAGTAGGGTTTTACCTCCATCGACAGGGCCCAAACCTGGGTAAAAACATCGTGTCCCTTGTCTCCTGTTACCATCCGCCTAGACGCACAATTCGGGACCCCTACCCGAGATCCGCCGGTTTTGACACCGACACACCTCAATAAGCAGAAGGAGTTCATCCAAGGCTTCATGGAGTTGCTGAAGGAGAGCCTCGATGACATGCCCGCTAAGCTCAATCAGCAGGGGGAGTTGACCGCCAGCTTGGTGATGCTACTGAAGAAGAGCATTGCCTAGGAGAAGAAGGCGACCGGCGAAATCCTACGACTTCAGGAGGACAAGGCGAAGCTCTGCCACGAGATCGACCTATTGAAGGAGAAGAACGCTGGCTGGAAGAAGCTGCGTGAGAATAGTAGTTCCTCGATGAAGATGTTGCAGGCCCTCGTCATGGAACAGAAGGAGGAGTTGGCGAAGCTCCGCATCGAGGACCCGACTGCTGTCAAGGTACGTAATGCGGCCGTGGAACAAATGATGAGGGCTCGCATCGAGAAATCCCGCGTCATGGATAGAATGAAGAAGATGGCGGAGGAGACGCGCAAGGAGATGGAGGTCGTGGAGGCGATGAAGAAGAAGTTACGACTCCGCGGTGAATTAGATCATTTGGGGTGATAATCTTCCTTCTTCTTTTGCTCCTGTGTTTCATCTTGTGCTTCAGGTGTTTCACCGCACGAGTCACGTTCTCTGCGAGGCATGAATAGAACAATGTTTTTTTGAGGGAATGAATAGAACAATGCTAACAATGAGATGACTAGCAAGTTAGATCATTTTCTATCGCCATATGGCACTGGGCTGCCGTGTTTCGTGCTCCTCCGTCGCAGTAGTACTCCAGTGGAAAACTTGAGTATACCGCACGGTTCTTTGCTCCTCCTCGATTAGGTCATCGGCGCATTTATACGAGCAGTCAAATCACAAGGCCCCGCCTTCCAGCAGTAATGAGCCGTCAAATCACAAAGACCCTCGCCTCTCGTGAAACCGACCAAGCTAGACTACCCCGCCCTCTAGCCTTTTAAAAAATGTATACTTTTGTACAGCAGTAGTATCGATGGATTGCACCATGGAGCAAAACTTGAAATTAAAAAAAAGGTGGTACATATAGAGAGCGCTCGTCGCCAAATTATGCATATAGTACTATTAAAAAGGCTAGTCACAATAATGGTGTCCAGCACAACCCACCCCTCAAATAAAACTAAGCATCCTGGAATTCTTTGACAAAACTAAGCACCCTGAAATTCATTGACAACTAAACTGCTGGCTATATGATGTTGGCCATATATATTGTACATATATAATGTGAAGAAACGAGTGGTAGTACTATACCAACTAAAATATGAAATGTAAGAAATACTAGTATGTACATACTGAAGAGTTAAAGTAACGAGAAGAAACATAACATAGTTCTGCCGGGGGCTCAGCACAACACACCCCTCAAATTAAATGAAGCACGCCTGAAATTAAACTTTGCAACTATTCCGGTAGACACTACATTAGAACCACCATGAGCAACGACACTGCCACCTTACTCGGAGTCCTCGTCCACGTCCTCGACTTCGTCCTTGTCCCTCTTCCTCTTGGCCGATACTTCTTTGCTTGAACCGCACACTTGGCCGATATTGAAGCAATTCCACTGCCATGCATGACAATGAAATGTGTATGGAGGTTTCTCCAGTTTATCATACAAAGGATAAACCATGGCTCCTGCCAGGGTCAGCATTGAAGGTTTACGAGAGGACACCAGCCGATTCTTCTAGAGGTCGAAGGTGTTGCCTACAACGAGGCTTATCCGACGCAGGACTTCTTTGTCGTTACCAAAGTCTACAGTAATGAATTTGACTAGGTTGCTCTCGAGGAAGTCCTTAAAATCCTGGCACTCAACGTCGGCATGGCATATGTGGTAGACCAAGCATAAGTCATGCACGCAAACCTGGATCACGGCGGGCTTCTTCCTCTCTTCGTCCTTTAGATCCTTCTCTCGTCCCAGGACTGTGGTGTACTCAACATCTAGCCCAGCGACCCACTCATCATCTGAGTCTTCGAACATGCGTCTGAAGCGAGAAAGGCATCCTTTCACCGTCGCGGAAGAACGGGTGTAGATGACGTCGAACTCATCACCAGTGATGGTTCTAACCTTGTACTCACCGCCGATCGGGGAGATTTGGGACGCCATGGATTTGGGAGGAGGGTTAGGATTAGTGGAAGTGCCGTAATGTGAATGGACGGGACGACTAGGAGTGAACCGCCGTAGTATTGAAGGACGTGCGGGGACGAGTAAGAGAGAACTGCCAGCGTGCGAACGGCAGGGTAGTGGCTTTCCATTCTCCCATGATACGGGCTTCCGAGAGCCCTTGGATCTGAGATCGAACGGTTGCATGGCGTGATTCTAGACCTATGGGTCAATATCCTATCCTGGAGGGTTATTCTGCAAATTTTCAGCAACTTAGCATGCGACCGTTTGATCTCAGATCCAAGGGCTGCCAGCAGCCCGTATCATGGTCGCGCCTACCACGACCGTCGCGTCGCCCGTGCGGTCGCGCCCTTTGAGATTTAACACGGTGCGTTAGGCTATCTAATGTTGGCATGTCATACATAGTCATCACTTAGTCACTCATAATACAACAAGGTTTTGGCTATAAGGTTGGCTAGAAGTGTATTTTTTTACTTCTCTCTATCTCTTTCTTCGTACTTATATTATGGGACACAAGGAGTACTAGTATTTATTGCATTTGCCAAGGAATGACCTCTTCCAATGAAATGGTGTTGCTAAGTTTGCTTCATTTAAATATCTATGGACTCAAAACTATCTTTTCATCTAGGTACACGCGCTTAGCACCGTTTCTTCCTTGGGTCACCAAACTAGTCTCTCTCTTCTTGATTAACTTGCCGCATCAGACTTTATGCCTATGTGGCAAGCTTAAGCACCTGTAGGAGCAAGTAAGTACAATAGTGCGCTTTACATGGCATTTTTGCTTATGTGGAGGAAAGAGAGGCAAGGAAAAAGTGGAGAAGTGGGCTCTCATGCAAGAGCCAGCCTCTACTACATGGAGCATTGGGAGAGGCACCTGTATGGAGGTGGTCAGGAATCGGGAGACTCACGCCGGTCGTAGCGTCGCAGTTAAAATGATAATGGCAAGTCAAATCACGGGGCCCCACCTGTCCAGCAGTAACTCGCTGTCAAATCACACAGCCCTAAGTTTGCAACAGCCTACTCCCTCGTCTTCTCGCGTCTCTGTCGAACCGACTAGGCGGAACTGCCCCGCCGCCTACCGCGCAGGAAAAGCCCCGCCCTCGACTTTTAAATAGTATACAGTATACTAATTTTGTATCCATGGATTGCGCCCGCGCCATGGAGCAAAGCTTCTAGAAAATGGCGGTACACATGTATGGAGTATACAGCACGCCCGTCGCGTTCGCGTCGCACCCCAGACGGTCGGTCGGTCTGGCACGCTGCTCTCCGAATGGAACGCGCGTCATATTGTGTTTGCACACACATGTGGGATGGCAATTGAGAACCGACCATAGGCACACTCCCCGGCCCCGCAGGTCGGGTGACTTAATAGAAGAGGGAGACGAGTGATAGTACTAGAGAATTGTTGTACTATATTGGTGCCTGGACGATCCTTGCAAGACACGGAAGATCAGTTTGTCCATGCATGTGACCAGACTCCAGCAGACACGCCTGGATTGGCTATCGTCTACATATCGTGCAGGCTGTGTCGTACATGGTTGTAGTTGTGGTCAGAAATCTAAAAAAAGGTTTCTTGTCATCTCGCAAAATTTGGTGTCATGTGCTTCGGATCACTACGAGGGTTAAACAGCGACAACTGAGTTGGCCTAGTCATTGGGGGCACATGCACGAACAGTGACTACTCGGCTGCCATCTAGGTCAAGCCGACTATGTTAATTAGGACATCTATCGACGGACCCCTTTTCTACGAGTTTATCTTTAATGTGAGCTTTGTTCCTTGTCTAGTTTGTCTGTCGGGATTCATGTTGTCTCCTTTGGGCAGTGAGCTTATGATTTCTTGTCATGTGGCGTTTTTTTCGTGTTATATTTTATAATCCGGCGCTTTAGATCAAAATGACAACAACTGCGCCTCCGGGCCACGTGCATGAAGACTTCTCGACCTTCAATGACGAGGTCAAGCCAGCTCCGGTAGACAAAAGAAAACTAGTACTACTCCACTATATAGGCAGGAGCCTCCGCGCTTGCTTGCTAGTGTTGCTCTCTTCACACTGTCTCAGCCTCTCCAGATCTAAACACGACAGCGGTGGCCTCTCTCTCTCTCTCTCTCTCTCTCTCTCTCTCTCTCTCTCTCTCTCTCTCTCTCTCTCTCTCTCTCTCTCTCTCTCTCTCTCTCTCTCTCTCTCTGCTCACCGCCGGTCACAGATCCAGTCGGATCCTCTCCGCCGAGGAAGGTGAGAAGGTGCAACATTCACACGGTCGTCCTCGGCGACGGCTCTTACCCACTGCTGGGCGTGTCCCGATCAGCCTGCCTTGCCGTTCTCTCCCAAGCGCCGCTGGCGAGGGAGGGCCTCCGACCCCTTCTTCCTCCCTGCCGTAGTGTGGGCAGATCCGGCCTCCCGCCGCCCACCTAGCAACATCCCAGCGACCGTCAGGTATAACTTCCTTTGAAACCGGCCTTGCTTTACTTCCCAAACTCCTGACGTCGCTGCATTTGTATCTTTTACTATTTCTCAGGCCCCCTCGTAGATAGGATCGATTGGCTGTTCGAAAACCACCTAATTTTTTATGTTTAAGAGGTAAAACTAGTTCATGCACTCGAATCTAGTACTACTTAGTTCAAACAAGGAAGAAAGAGGGTGGGGGTGGGGGAGGATTTGTTACCTGAATCTAGGACTTTGTCGAAAGAGGAAATAATGGGGGCAAAAAGTAGGAGAGACTGGCTATCCAACTGGTCTCTAGGTCTAATAGGGAAATAAAGGGAAACGCAGTACACACTCAATATAAACCCGATCTATTGGTTGAAAAGGAAAGAAAGTGGGGACTAGGGGACAAGTCAACAGAGTAAGTCCGGCACTAGATTTGCTAGCCTCACACAGTATAAGGTGGCTATACCGAACAAAAATGGGACCAACCCAGATATCCTGTTCTGATGTTTGTTGCCCCGAGCCACTCTTAATTATGTAATGCCACTGGTAAAATGTAGCAGTCGCACTGTTAAAAGTAAGGACACGTTAAACCAATGTTGTTTTCAATGTAATGCCTCCAGTAATATGAATCAATGGCACTTCTTTACATGTCCTGCTAAAATTTCCCATTAAGATAAGTTGGTTCTTTTCGTTAGAAATGCAACTGTCCTGGTCCGCCTACTCTGCCGTGCCCAAAGTAATGTCATATTTAACGGTTGTCATAGTTAATCGTAATGCCCACACTAATATCTAGCAATGCCACTGCTTTAGAAATTGCTACTGTCCGTGTAGGATTGCCATTCAGATAAGGAACATGCTTCCTTTCATTTGATGCATGTTTCATCACATGTTGGTCACCCTCCTTTCCACCTTTTTTGTGTAAACAGAGAAATACATTTCACGCTCGATCTTAGTTGAACTGCACAAATGATATCCAAATTATAGTTGAGCATTCCAGGAGCTTCACAAACAACCTTGATGTTGCTCAATTTTATTGCAACTAATGAAGAAGAAGCTCTGTGGGTTTCGTTTTCTGATGGAAATGGAACCGGGGCTGGAGCCCTTTTCTTAAAAAAAATTGAAGAAGAAGCTGCTAGCTCACGGGACATTGCTTCATTTTAGGTGAACTGCACCAAAAGGTACCATGAATTGAATCATCCATGTTGGTGACTGAAAGAGCCAGCTTCAGCATCCCAGTCTAAGCACCCTCGGCCTCCATCCTTGCGACGCACGGTACACCTCGTTTGCCACCTGCTCGACCCTAGTGTCACTGATAAAATGAAGTAATAATACAGTTAAAATGTAGATAAAGAAAGTGCTTCTCTTTGTTAATGTATGTTTCATCAACTAGTCCCATTGTTAATGTTTAAGCGTTTCTGCAAACTGGGGTGCTTAATTTTAGTTGATATGTACAAAAATAGAGATTTGAATGTCTCAAGGCACCTCCTTGTACTGCCGCTGTACACTAATGTTCATCACTGGCATAAGGTGTATCTGGGAAACTTGGGACGATGTCGAGTATGAGGCGTACCGTATGAGGCGTCGCAGGGCCCATCTCGCCCTCGCAGCATGGCATACTATGATACTATCGCAATATTTTCTTCTATTTATTTTGTGTGTTTCATCAACTAGTGCCACTATAATGTAATCACGCTTTTTCATTATCTGTGCAAACAGGGTTATTCAGCTGCATTTTGGTGGAACTGCACAAATGTTCGTATGGAACCGGCATATATGCAGAGTGTGAGGTGTGCCAAGTAAAAATTACCGACACCAACCATGCTGCATGCACGCATTGGCATCCACCACCACCTGTGGGATGTGTGGCGCTCTTTGTGGACGGATCTTTCTCGGCAGCAAATCCTCTAACCAAATACTAGTAGCTTATATTGGCAGTTTTCTAGGGAGTACTCTTTTCTGAAAGAAGCGCCAATCTATTTTTCTTTATTTGTACACTGTGTCACAACTTTAACCCAAAGGTCTAGAGCTATTTTAGGGTGATTGGCGTAGTACTCGGAGACTGATTGTAAGCATGATTTTCATTAGTTGTCACACTGATTGAAAGCATGAGCAGGTGGAAGATTAGGTTAGTGCGAAGCTTACCTTAAACCCTACCGCCGCCGTTGAAACGAGGCAAGCGTCGAGGGAACCGTGGAGAACGGCGGGGAAGCGACGTCGCGCCATCCGGCCTCCTCTTGCGGTGGGAGAACGAATACTCATGTGGCTCCGGCTGGCTCTGCACCCTCACGAACGGCACACCACACTCAATCGGTTCGTTATCCTCTGGGTGCTCGACCTTCAACCTGTACGCCCAGCACCTCCGCCTGACTGTCGCCTCGGGCGAATCTGTCTGCTCCATCGCCCAGAGGAGATACTCGATGAACTCGGAGGACTGCAGCGTGACTGCCGCCGAGGAGTACATGTACATCGCCGCTGTCTCGCTCTTTCGCATACATTGCCACATGGCCCGCACCGTCCTCAAAATCTCCCACTCATTGTCCAACCAACTAAGGATCTCCTTCAACCTGGCTAACTTTGCCTGGTCGCCTCCAGCAATCTGCCTGATTCGCTGCTGCATCCTCTCCATAGATGTCCTTCTGAGTGGTCCGGTGCTAGCTTTGGAAGATGGGAGGAGAGACGATGGTCTTGCAATAGAGAAGAGGGAGAGGCGAGATGGTGGTTTTGGAATGGAGATGATGGAGAGGAGAGGAGGTGGTTTTGCAATGGAGAAGATCAGAAGAGGGAGTGGCGAGATGGTGGTTTTGGAATGGAGATGATGGAGAGGAGAGGAGGTGGTTTTGCAATGGAGAAGATCAGAAGAGGGAGAGGCGAGATGGTGGTTTTGGAATGGAGATGATGGAGAGGAGAGGAGGTGCTTTTGCAATGGAGAAGAGGGAGAGGAGCATACGGCAGCGATTTAGGATTGGATGAGAGGGCCGGCGCGTTGTGACTGGATCAAAATCAAAATCAATTTACCCTTCAATTAAGAAAGCGACCCCACATTAACTAGTCTCCCTTTTATTCTGGGTCATAATTGACCATGATTTTCGCACATAAAATATATGTTATACGTTGCAAAAATAATATAATTCGAAAGTACATACAGATATGAACCAAACGATACAATTTTTGGTGACATGCAGTCACATTTTGCATGTCAAATACAGTGCATGGTCAAACTTTGACCCAAAATACGTAAAACAATAAAAAAATACTTCCAAGACCAGCGCCACTCTTCCGCTCTTCTCCTCTTAAACCACCGTTGCTCCTCCCCTGTTCCAATCTAAATCCAGCGCCGCTCCTCTCCTCTTCCATTTCAAAACCACCGCCCCTCCTCTCCTGTTCTAGTCCAAAACCAGTGCCGCTCCTCTCCCGTTCTAATCCAAAACCAGCGCTGCTCCTCTCCGCTTCCATTCAAAAACCACCGCCGGCAAGTGAAGGTGCTGTGGAGAAGTAGATCGATGGAGGGGTACAGCCGATATGTGAGGATCGTAGACGGCGACCCTGTGAAGCTAGCTAGGATGTTGGAGATACAGTCTTGGTTTGACAACAAGGACCAACTAGCGGCGACGGCGACATCCATGGCCAAATATTTGCAACAGAGCGAAAAGGCGGCGATACTCCCGGAGGGAGTCGCGCCGGAGTACATAGAGCTACTCCTCTGGGCCATGGAGCAAACATATTCACCGAATCCGATCATGAGGGAGCGGTGGTGGGAGTATCGATCCCAGATGGAGCATCCACCAGAGATTGAAGGATCGAGCATCTACAGGGTGCCGTTTGTGAGGGTGTCCTGCCCAAGTGAGCCGGTGGAGTCTTCGTCGACCGAACCCAACTGCAAGAGGAGAAAAGTAGTTGGCCCGACGATGCTTCCCCGCCATCGTCTCCCTCGCCGTTCACATCGTCTCACGGGGCGGCTGTCTGCCGCCGAGGAATAGGAGGGGGCTGCCCCCCCCCCCCCCAGCCCAATAGTCGGGCAGGTTGTGAATTGTCGGGAGGAGCTTAGGGTTGTCAGTATTTGCAGGTTGTGAATTGTGTTTTGTGTTGTGTATTTTGAGAGTACTTTCAGATATGAATGTCTTTTGAATTTTAGATTTGCAGTATTGAGCATATGAAGTATTTTATGAATTCTAGAGATCTATTTTTAGCACTTAAAAAAATGTAGTTTCGTAGGAGTATAAAAGTGCAGACAATGTGATTCTCAGAGAAGAAACTGCAAGTTTCAGTTTCAGATAAGAAACTGCAAGTTCAGTTTCAGATAAGAAACTGCAACTTTCAGAGGCAGAGCATTTATATTAACACGGCCTTTTCAAACAGGGTTAACATCATGTTGGAAGTTTTATTCATGGTCGAAAATGGAACTACCAGCCAGTTAACATCATGCTGATCAACATTCATGCATAGCACATCTTCATATGATGCACAGTCAAAATGACCACACAATGTCGAGTGTGTGAAACACAGAGAAAACGAGGGACGAAGTTTTGGCAAGTGTTGGACGTGGTTTTGGGCTGCCCCGTCTAGGCTTTCATTTTTACCATGCGCAGCCCACGACCTCAGATGGGAGGTCCATAGGCCTGTTTGTATTTTCTTAGGGCTGTCATGTATCGACCGGCCTATGGACCTCTGAAAGTGCAACTAATCCCCGGGTGGTTTTGGTAATTAATAACAACATATATATCATTGAACTAATAGTTTCTTGAGAATCATTTCAGAAAGTTCAGTGATATGGGTATGGCAATGACTGAAGATGTGGACCCCTCAAAATGCTAAGGCAAGCATTGGCAAAAGCTCAAGATTCCATTTTTGGTTTAGTGATCCAAAGATCACATTGAGTCTATAGGAAAGCCAATACTATTAAAAGGGGATGAGGTTATGATAATGATCTGGTTGCTCAAAATGCTTAGTGATATATCTCCCAAACTATCAGCAATCTTTCATTCCAATATACACTCATAAGTAATCTCGGTCCCACCGATTCCATAAACTCAGTCACACCGAGATGAACCACCTCAGCCATAAAGCCAAACCCTAGAAATTTCGGATTTTCCGATTCTGAACTCGGTCTCACCGAAACTAGTGTTGCCAAGCTTCTGTAACCTTCTGTCATCAAATCGGTGTCACCGAGATGATAAAGTCGGTCCCACCGAGATTGGCAAACCCTAGTCTTTGGAAGAATCGGACTCACCGAGATTGTATTTTCGGTCCCACCGAAAATCCCAACGTTCACAAGATTTGAACTTTCGGTCTCACCGAGTTGTCAACTTCGGTCTGACCGAGATTGGTCAAATGTGTGTAACGGTTGGATTTTGTGTGGAGGCTATAAATACCCCTCCACCCCCTCTTCATTCATGGAGAGAGCCATCAGAAAGAACTACCACTCCTACCTTACATTTCTGAGAAGAAAACTACCTACCCTTGTGTTGAGATCAAGTTGCTCCACTCCCACCATATGAAGCTTGATCTCTAGCCTTCCCAAGTTGCTTTCCACTCAATCCTTTCTTCCACCACAGCCAAATCAGTGAGGAGAGTTGAGTGTTGGGGAGATTATCATTTGAAGCACAAGAGCAAGGAGTTCATCATCATCAACACCATCTATTACCTTTTGGAGGGTGGTGCCTCCTAGATTGGTTAGGTGTCGCTTGGGAGCCTCCGTCAAGATGTGGAGTTGAACCAAGAAGTTTGTAAGGGCAAGGAGATCGCCTACTTCGTGAAGATCTACCCCGAGTAAGGCTAGTCCTCCGTGGGCGTATGCCATGATGGCATAGACAAGGTTGCTTCTTCGTGGACCCTTCGTGGGTGGAGCCCTCCGTGGACTCTCGCAGCCGTTACCCTCCGTGGGTTGAAGTCTCCATCAACGTGGATTGACGATAGCACCACCTATCGGAACCACGAGAAAAATCTCCGTGTCTCCAAATTGCGTTTGCTCTTCTCCACCTCTCTTTACTACATGTGCAATTTACTTTCCGCTGCCTATACTCTAGAATTGCATGTGTAGGGTGATACTTGACTTGATCATCATTGTGAACTTGCCAAAAACTTGTCTTTATCAAAAGGCTGAATTTTTATATTGTCAAGTAGTCTAATCACCCCCCCTCTAGACATACTTTCGATCCTACAACCTCCCATCCAAGGTTTTATTTTTGGCAGCCCAATTTATGTATTTTTTTGAAGAAAACGCGGAGGTCTGCTCTATTTTTCTATATAAGAATAGGAAGGCCAGGTCCAACTTATGTTCCCTTCTAACTATATTATATATATTTTAATAATTTTATATGTTATTATATATTATTTATATTGTCATCATATATTTAACAGATACTTACATATGTAAGAAAACAATATCCCACATCTTATTAACTTATAAAAATAATTTCTTAACAAATAAAATCCTGGATTGTTTTGGCACGAAAATCCTAGTGATTGTGTACAAAAGCTTGGTAACATTTAAGGACGAATGTAATAATATCACTTATTATTTAAATATATTTATAACAAAATGCTCGGCCCCTTTTTATTTTTTGATAACATTGTTGGCCCAACCCAACATTATAATTAGAATCAGCCCAGCAAAATTGTGTATTTCGAGAAAGTGCAAATGGTCTGTAATTTTTTAGGAAATAAAATAAATGGGCCGCATGGACGCTACATTATTTGTTCACCCAACCCAGCTAATGGCTGTAATTCAAAAAAAAGATCAAATTGACTGTAAATTCTACCGTGCAAAAAAAAGACTCTAAATTCTGAAAAAATGGGTTGAATACGTGCCACATTTTTTGAGGCTGAAATGTGGGCCAATAGGTCGAAGCCAATGCAAGTCGTTGTCAATTTAGTCAACAAATGATTCTGACATGTTAGCCGTTGGATTTACATCCAACGACCGGCATCCATCTTCAATCTCTCGTCTTCTTTCTCCAGCGCCGCCGGGACCACCTCCCGCCTCCTGCTGCTAGCAGCTCTGCTTAGCACGCTTCGCTATGAAGCGCTACTCCACCGTTGGCCAGGCCATCCCTCCACCCCTCCACACCTCCTGTTCTTCTCCACCGACTGCCGAACCACACCGCACTAGAACCAGTTAACCCTCGTACACCTCTCCGTCTGCGCTCTACTCCCGCATCTTCCCATCTCCGGCTCGTTGCTGTCCGGGGCCTCGCCGTCGTACACCACCTTGGATGCGCTCGGCGCGGCGTGGTCAACGTGGTCAACGAACGACACCATCGGAAGTAGACTGTGCATGGAGAGGCTGACAGCTGGGTCCACGGCCACACACAAGGAAATGCCTCCTTATTACGCGCAAAATAATTATTCCTCCACCTGAAAATTGGGACCCACCGAAAGGGCCTCTGTATTTCGCGAAAAAAACGTGCCCCCCGCTGACATGTCGGACCCACCAGCTATCTTCGCACGCAAGGAAGTGCCTCCTTATTACGCACAAAAAAATGAATACTCGCCCTGCCAGTTGGAACCCAGCATAGTGGGAGGCTAACTTGTGGGCCTACTAAGTTGACGGGGACGGAGAGCTTTGTCAACTTAGTCAATATGCACGATTCTAGCTCCAGTGACCATACAATGTCCATCCAATGGCCGTAGTGCTTCTTCAACCTCTGGTCTTCTTGCTCCAACCGCCCAAACAGCGCCGGTCGTGCCGCATGCTCCTGCCTCCTGTGGCCGGCTGTGCTGCCGTGGAGGCCTCACCGCCCCTACTATTGCCACCGCTAGCCAGGCCCTGCAGCGACGCAGCCTCACACCGCAGCCAAACCAGTGACCCCTCATACTCCTCTCCGCGCGGGCTTCCACTGCCGCGTCTTCCCCGGCTCCGTGTCATTCCCTTCCTAGGCCTCGCCGTCGTCCACCGCCCTGGTGCTCTCGGCGCGGCGTGGTCAACGTGGTCAAGGAACGGCTTCCATCGGACGTGGACTGTACGTGGAGAGGCTGACAGCTGGGTCCACGGCCGCAGCAAGGAAGTACCTCCTTATTACGTGGAAAATAATTATTCCTCCACCTGACAGCGGGGACCCACCGGACGGGCCACCATATTTCGTGAAAAAAAAATGTTTCCCTCTGACTGCTGGGACCCACCAGCTACATCTTTGCATGGAAGGAAGTGCGTCTGGGCAAAAAAAAACGATTCGCCCCCCTGGCTGCTGGGACCCACGAGCTACATCTTCGCATGCAAGGAAGTGTGTTCGGGTAAAAAAACAATTCGCCCCCCTGACTGCTGGGACCCACCAGCTACATCTTCGCACGCAAGGAAGTGCGTCCGGGTAAAAAACGACTCGCCCCCCTGACTGCTGGGACCCACCAGCTACATCTTCGCACGCAAGGAAGTGTCTGACAGTCGAGACCCACCTGGTCGAAGCGTACGTAGCGTTGTCATTCTGGTCGCGAACGTGTACGTACATATATACTGGTCGATGTAGAGGCCCGCACGTGTCGTAGTAGAGGCACGTACGTGTCGTAGTAGAGGCACGCACGTAGCATGTACACGTACGTACAGTGGCCAGGGTGCAAGAAAGAAAATATGGCCACATACGTACATACGGGCGGGGTCTCGAACGCCTACTTGCGCATACATACGGCTAGGGCTCGTGTACATGGCTGGGTCGGAACGGAGAAACAAGGTCGTCGTCGTGTTCATGGGGAGGCAAAAAAATGCGTCGTGTTCATGGGGAGGCAACGGAATGCGTCATGATCATGGGGAGGCAACGGAATGCGTCGTGTTCATGGGGAGGCAACGGAATGCGTCGTGTTCATCGGGAAGCAACGGAACGCGTGGGAGCCAACCGACTGGGTCGGAACGAAATGCGTGGTCGTGTTCATCGGGAGGGCTTGGATGGAACAGGCGATGGAAACGAGGCCTGGCGTACCGCAGAACGGAGGAAACAGACCTCCTATGTTCGAAACAGGGTCCTGTTGATCGGGAGGGGTGTGGCGTACCACAAAACGGAGGAAACGGACCTCCTACGGTCGAAACGGGGGTCATGTTGATCGGGAGGGGTGTGGCATACCGCAAAACGGAGGAAACGGACCTCCTACGGTCGAAACGGGGGTCCTGTTGATCGGGAGGGGTGTCGGTGTCAAAACCGGCGGATCTCGGGTAAGGGGTCCTGATCTGTGCGTCTTAGGCTGATGGTAACAGGAAGCAAGGGACACAATGTTTACCCAGGTTCGGCCCTCTCGATGGAGGTAAAACCCTACTTCCTGCTTGATTAATATTGAAGATATGAGTAGTACAAGAGTAGATCTACCACGAGATCGTAGAGGCTAAACCCTAGAAGCTAGCCTATAATGATTATGATTGTAACTGTGATCGGCCTTCTAAGGACCAACCTCTCTGGTTTATATAGACACCGCAGAGGGCTAGGGTTTACATGGAGTCGGTTACAAGGAAGGAAATACAATATCCGGATGCCAAGCTTGCCTTCCACGCAAAGGAGAGTCCCATCCGGACATGGGACTGAGTCTTGAGTTTTGTATCTTCTCGCCTCAATAGTCCGGACGATGTATATAGTCCGGCAGTCCGGATACCCCCTAATCCAGGACTCCCTCAATAGCCCCTAAACCAGGCTTCAATGACGATGAGTCCGGCGCGCAGTCTTGTTTTCGGCATTGCAAGGCGGGTTCCATCTCCGAATACTCCAAAGTACCTGTTACGACATATAGTGTCCGCCCCCCCATCAATGTTGTACTCCTCGGCTTCAGTGTCTCAATAATGACCATCTCCACATGTCGAGCGAATGCGAGGAGCCGAGGCATTTTTGCATTTGCCACCTTCAATCCTTCGGGCTGACCATCTATTTGAAGAGACGGGGATTCTCAGATCCAAACCTCACTCTCCCCCCTTGAGAAAGCATCCAACGAAGCGCCCCTGAAAAAACCATTCCAACATGGCCGGTCGTCGCAGCTCTTCTCCTCGCTCTCCCCGCTCCAAGCCGAGGGATTGGGAAGAGTGTTCAGTTCCCCATAGCCGTTTGATGGAGTTACAAACCCAAGGGTTTCTCCCACCGACGTTCATGGTCCCTGTTCGAGCCGGAATAGCCACTTATAACGGAGGGGAACAAGATGAGGGACCTCCTAATCCATCTCTAGAGGAGCAAATATGCCTCATCCCGCATCTGCTAAGGGGCGTCGGGTTTCCCATCCACCCGTTCCTTCGCGGGCTCCTGGAGTTCTACGGCCTCCAGTTGCACAACCTTACCCCTGCCTCCGTACTACACATAGCAGGGTACGTGTCAGGACCCCGACTCAATGCCACATCGATCTAGCATGTAACACCTCATATCACTTTGCGGCCTCACGCATGGTATCCCCACGGGTGTCGCCTTACCTTTACCTGGGACCGTTTGCGCCTTTTGGCACACGTATATGATAGTGTCGCTAGCATCCATATGATAAGGAGCCCAGGCTGACATGGCTAGTCGTAAACCCAAAGTGGCACAAACTTACAGGGACAGGCATCCATGACCCAGCATCGAACGTGTCGGTCATCAGCGAGTGAATCCAGGCTGTAGCACTGGGCTAGCAGGACTCCGGTGAACCGGGCTTTAGCGGGCTAACAGGACTCCGGTATTCATCGCATGACATTTCCCCGAAGGGACAGACACAGGAACGAAGAAGGACACATGCCGGCCAACCTAAGTGTTCCGGAGCAGTAGCAAGCTACCATGGCTCAGGGAAGCACTAGGAGACATTTCCCGGTAAGAGAGGCTACTAAGGATAAACAACTAGATAGTCAGATCCCACACATACCAAGCATTTCAATAACATATGCACAATATGCTCGATATGTGCAAATACAACATGGCATCACAACATGACTCTACAACTCAAGTATTTTATTCAATAGGCTCCAAGGAGCGAGGTATTACAAACATGGTCTCTCGACCCAGCATTTAGAGCATACAAGTCAAAGCACAAGCGGAAGCTTAACATGTCTGAGTACAAACTTCTACAAATGAAAAAGGCTGAGAAGCCTGACTATCTACCAGATCCTGCCGAGGGCACAAGATCGTAGCTGAGGTAACCAGCTACACGTCAAAGTTCACGCGGAACTACTAGCGAGACGGAAGTCTCTCTGCAAAAACATAAAATAGGCAAACGTGAGTTCAAATGTACCCAGCAAGACTTACGTCAGAACTAACTACATATGCATCATTATCAACAAAGGGGTGGTGGGGTTTAACTGCAGCAAGCCAGCTTTGGCTCAGTGGCTATCCTGAACTACGACTGCAAGTAACTCTTTTGAGGTGGCACACACGGGTCCACATATTCACCATATCAATACACCACTATGGATCCGCTCCCGTCTCCCTACGAGAACGCCATCCATAGCACTCATGCTTATCTTGCGTATTTTAGAGTATCCACTTTCACTTGTCTATGACCTGTATAGGCAACCCAGAAGTCCTTTACCGTGGACACGGCTATTCGAATAGATCATATTAACCCTGCAGGGGTGTACTTCTTCACACACGCTCTCGCCAGTTACCGCCATGTACACATCATGTATCTCAGCAACCTTCAAGCGGAAGCCTGGCGAGGGTGTCGGCCACGACCTGACTAACCACACAAGTCTCTAGTCCAGGTTTATCGCCTACTCGGGTTCCATCCGCAAGGAGATCCGGCCGGGGTGTCGCTCACGGCCCCCAAACGATGTGTACAGGGTTCCCAAGCCCACCTCGATGGGTGGATCTACGCTCGGTACACCGTGCCATGGTGCCTAGTCTGTCCCAAGCCCACCTGTACCGGGTACCACTTGGTAGACTACTAACACTACCTACAAACACCAGAAACTAGTTGCGACTCCTGGACAGAGATCGAGTTGATTAATAAGTCGAGAGGGGCACTTAAGCATTCCAATGTGTGGTAGTAGCTGTTCATGGATAACAAACACAGAACTCAGTTCCTGAGGACAGTTTCAATGAGACAACCCACCATGTACTCCTACATGGCCTCTCACCGCTACCTTTACCAAATCGTGTTCACACACTTAGCTCACACATAGTAGGACATGTCCACACACCTCTAATTCATCCCTGATGAATCAGACCTGACTCAACTCTAAGCAGTAGCAGGCATGACAAACAAGCATGAATGAGTAGGCACAACAGGGCTCAAACAACTCCTACTCATGCTAGTGGGTTTCATCTATTTACTGTGGCAATGACAGGTCATGCAGAGGATAAAGGGGTTCAACTACCGCAGCAAGTAACAGTTGTATCGTTGTTGTCCTAATGTAGTAAAATAGAGCAGGAGCGAGAAAGTGGGATTGTATCGGAATGAACAAGGGGGTTTTGCTTGCCTGGCACTTCTGAAGATAGTATAGCTCTTCATCGGTGTCATCGATCACATCGTCGGTACACGTCTACTGAGAGGGGACAGGCACCGACAAACAAAGAAGAAACACAATCAATGCAATGCACAATATGATGCATGCTCATGACATGGCAATATGAGTGTGTTGGCCTAATGCAACTACAACCAGATGGATTTGGGTCATTTTGAACCAAAGGTTCAATCCCAAACTCAAATTATGAATTTAAATAGTGCCTTATCATGTTTTGCACTAAACAGCAAGGTTAAGTAGTTTAAACATGCATGAAACCAGTGCAGATGGATAGATTGGATTTTTCTGATCATTTTTCATATATAATTTATTTCATTTGGAGCTACGGTTGAATTTCCATGAATTTTAGAAGTTTGTACTATTTTCTAGAATTTCCTGTATAAGAATAATTCCAGTAATTAAATTAATGCGTCAGCATTGCGTCAGGGTGACATCAGCGGTCAACTGGGTCGGCAGGTCAAACCTGACCTATGGGACCCACGTGTCAGTGGTTAGTTAACTAACTAAACAAAGTTAGTTAGTGTTAGGTTAAGCACTAATCTAGGTTAATTAGCGCTAAACTAACCTAACTAATAATTAACAAGGGTGGCCCACACGTTAGTGACCCAGGGGTCAAACTGGGCCCACCGAGTCAACGGTCAGCGGGGTCGAACCCCTGGTCAGCAGGGTCAATCCCGCCGGCGTTGAGTGGCCGGCGAGGCCGAGACGGCGGAGGGGCTCGGATATTTCCCTACGATGACCAAATTAGCGGCCGAGACCACCTACAGAGAGCTGGCACTCTCGCGCATCCATTGGAGCAAGCGAGAGAGGCTGCGGTGAAGTGAGCTTGCCGGAGTCGAGCTCGTGGCGGCGGCCGGTGCTCGGACAACAACGGGTTCGGCGCTACGGTGCAAGGCAGGGGGAGCTAGTGGGTGATACGGACTCCTGGTGGTGCGCTGAGCACAACGTTGAGCTTGGCTTTGAGCCACTGTGGCTCTAGCCACGACGGCGCCATGGCCGGTGGCGGGTAGCTTTCGGGCGTGGTGGAGACGGCGGCTACGGAGGCCAAACGAGCACGGGAGCTAGGGGAGAGGAAGAGAAGCTCACAGCGGGGTCGGAGAGGGGTCAGCTAGCTCGGGGAGGCCCTGTGGACGGCGAATCGGCGGCGACGATCTCCGGTGACCCGAGGAGGAAGAAGGGGTCGGGGACGGTGCTTTGGGGGTCTTCCAGTCGCATGGCTCGGTGAGGGGGTTGGTGACGAGGCGCAGGAGCTCGGGAGCAGCTCGGGGCATCGTCGGGATGGTGGTGGTCGCGGCAATGGCGAACGTCGGCGATGGGCGTGTTCGGTGGCGTCGTAGGGAGAGAGCAGAGGAGGGAGAGAGGTCCAGGGAGAGAGGAGAAGGGTGCAGGGGGTGCTGGGCGTCTCCGTGGCGCGTCTGGAGGAGTCGGGGTGGAGGAAGCAGGCAGGGAGCTGGCCACGGCAATCGCGCGCGCGGCGACACGCCTCTGCATACTGGAAGAGGTTGAAGGCAACCGCTTTGCCCTGGTGGGCTGGGCCTCAGCTACAGTGCTGGTCCAGCTGGGCTGCCAGGTGAGCGCCAGGTAAGTTCTCTCTCTCTCTCTCTCTCTCTCTCTCTCTGGTTTCTCTATTTTGTAATCTTTAGAGCTTTTCTAAAAATACCTAGACCCTTTCAAAAATCACTAAACTGCACATGCCCACTGTATAGAATATATCCAACATGGAACATTTCAGTTTAGGAGTATTTGGACATTTAAAATATTTTATAGAATTTAAATGTCCAAATTCAAATACTTATGATTTAATTCAGTTACCTTAGGATCACCTAGAAAATTGTGCACCAGTTTTGTCAGAGGTTTAAGACCAAGGCAAAGATGATGAACATTTTAGAAGGGCATTTCAGGTTCATTGAAAATGATTTTATGTTGAACCTATTTGATTTGATCTGGTGCTAGGGTTTGATCAATCCCCTTTTCAAGTTCATTTGAAAAGTTAAACATGATGCACACATGAAGGGCTAGCCTACTGCATACCAGGACCAGGGATGTGACAGTACGCTGCCCTTTGCGAGCTATTTTTAGGCCGCGAGCCTCACTTCGGGTTATGGAAAAAGCTGTTCTGCCTTGTCCCCCGCAACCAGGGAGAATCCCTATGTCAAGTAGGCGGGGCCGAAGTATGGCGCATTACCAAGACCGGATACCTATCCGGCACTCCCAAGAAGGCTCCAGAGAACTGGCCTTCGGAGTGGTTTTACATTGATGACGTTCCCCTTCCGGATCCAGTCCGGACGGGTCTCCCCAAGTTCAGTGACACCCCACCGAGGGCACGTCTAAGCTGGCGCCCCCGAGGCCCTCAAGAGGAGGATACTAGGGAAATACACTTCCTGATGAGCAGGATAAAGTTACTGGCCAAGTCCGGACTGACGATAGTCGAGGTCATGGCAATATGCATAATATGGGGGGTGCAACCGCTTCAATATTGGGGGAAACCCATGTGGCATTTCAACGGGGAAGATGATGCCACCCGCTGTGGCCGTAAGGGTCCGGACTCCGCTACTACCCTGGCAAGGATATTGTCTGATTTATACAAAGGAGAAGAGGAAGAATTCCTCCACATTAAACTGCGGGACGGATTCTCCATGTACAACCCCCCAAACTGGGTAAGTCGTCATTCTTTTCCCGCTTCACTTACTGTAGCATTCTTCGCTAAGATTACCTGCCTTGATATTTCCAAACAGGAACTAAGGAGGGTCGTAGAAGGAATTTCCGACCCTTCCCCGCAGCCAGAGACCCCGGAAGGGCCATAGATCCAGGACTCGAAGAAGATCCAGATATTACCGTGGAGCTTGTCAACGGGACATTTTATCAAGCAAGCTGCGATGGCGCCTGTCGGTGTCAAAACCGGCGGATCTCGGGTAGGGGGTCCTGAACTGTGCATCTAGGCGGATGGTAACAGGAGACAAGGGACACGATGTTTTTACCCAGGTTCGGGCCCTCTCGATGGAGGTAAAACCCTACTCCTGCTTGATTGATATTGATGATATGGGTAGTACAAGAGTGGATCTACCACGAGATCAAGGAGGCTAAACCCTAGAAGCTAGCCTATGGCATGATTGTTGTAATGATTGTTGTCCTACGGACTAAAACCCTCCGGTTTATATAGACACCGGGGAGGGCTAGGGGTACACAGAGTCGGTCACAATGGTAGGAGATCTACATATCCGTATCGCCAAGCTTGCCTTCCACGCCAAGGAAAGTCCCATCCGGACACGGGACGAAGTCTTCAATCTTGTATCTTCATAGTCTTGGAGTCCGGCCGATGATGATAGTCCGGCTATCCGGACACCCCCTAGTCCAGGACTCCCTCAGTAGCCCCCGAACCAGGCTTCAATGACGATAAGTCCAGCACGTATGTAGTCTTCGGCGTTGCAAGGCGGGTTCTCCTTTAGATTCCTTGTACCTGCCGAACAGTGTCCGGCTTCCTTATCAATGTCGCGCTTCTTGGCTTCCACGCCCAATAATGGCCTTCTTCCATGCGTCGCACGAATGCGAAAAGCCAGGGTATCTTTTATGTTTTACCCCCTAGCTGCGCAAATAACCTGCCTATAAGAGAGGCAAGAATCCAGATCCAAATCACACCATCTTCCTTCCGCGAGTACTTATCGGAGCGCTTCTGACCAAAAATCCATTCCATCATGGACCGTCGATGCGGCTCCTCTTCTCGCGCTCCCAGCCGTCTGCTAGGAGATTGGAGGAGATGTTCTGTCCCACACAACGAGCTGGTGATGCTCCAAGCGGAGGGATATCTCCCTCCGGCCTTCATGGTTCCGGTTCGAGCCGGGCTGGCCACCTAGAAAGGTGGGAAGCAAGCGGAGGCTACCCCAAGTCCCAACAAAGGGGAGCGGGTGTGCTTCGTCCCCTATCTGATAAGGGGGCTCGGATTTCCTATTCATCCGTTCCTCCGCGGGCTCCTGGAGTTCTACGGACTCCAGCTCCATCATCTCACGCCCGCCTCTATCCTGCATATCGCGGGTTACGTAGCTCTTTGCGAGCTATTTCTGGGCGTCCAGCCCCATTTCGCGTTGTGGAAGAGGTTGTTCTGCCTTGTACCCCGCTCTCACGAGGGGTCCATATATCAAGTGGGCGGTGCCGAAATATGGCGCATCGCCGGGACCGGATATCCATCCAGAACCCCTAAGAAGGCGTCCGAAGACTGGCCTTCAGAATGGTTTTACGTAGAGGACGCTCCGCTGCCGGACCCTGTTCGGATCGGCCTCCCGGAGTTCAGTGATTCTCCTCTGAAGAAACGCCTCAGCTGGCGCCCACGGAGCCCCCAGCTGGAGGAAGACAAGAGCGTCCATTATTTGATGGGCCGGATAAGGTTACTGGCCCATTCCGGGTTGACCATGATTGGAGTCATGGCAACGTGCATTATGCGAGGGGTGCAGCCGCTGCAATACAGGGGCCACCCTATGTGGGATTTCAACGGGGAGTACGATGCCACCCGTCATGGCCGCAAAGGGCCGGGATCGGCCGAAGACCTGGTGAAGATCCTGTCCGGCCTGTACAAGGGGGAGAAGGAGGATTTCCTCCAGACGAGCCCGTTGAATGGGTTCTCCATGAATTGTTGGGGAACGTTGCAGAAAATTAAAAATTTTCCTACGGTTTCACCAAGATCCATCTATGAGTTCATCTAAGCAACGAGTCATGGGAGAGAGTTTGCATCTACATACCACTTGTAGATCACGTGCGGAAGCTTGCAAGGTGATGATGGAGTCGTACTCAACGTGATTCAGATCACCGATGTCCAAGTGCTGAACGGACAGCACCTCCGCGTTCAACACACGTACGGGACGGGAGACGTCTCCTCCTTCTTGATCCAGCAAGCGGGAAGGAGAGGTTGAGGAAGCTCGCTCCAACGGCAGCACGACGGCGTGGTGGTGTTGGTGCAGCAGTACTCCGACACGGCTTCGCCAAGCACTTACGGAGGAGGAGAGGTGTTGGGGAGGGGAGGGGCTGCGCCTTGGAGGTGTGTGTCTAGCAGCCCTCCCCCCCACCCCTCTATTTATAGGGGAAGGGGCAAGGGGGGACGACCCCTCTAGATGGGATCTAGAGGGGGGGCGGCGGCCAGGGAGGGGAGGCTTGCCCCCCAAGCAAGGGGGGGCGCCCCCCTTAGGGTTCCCCCCCAACCCTAGGCGCATGGGCCCAAGGTGGGGGGCGCGCCCAGCCCTCCAGGGGCTGGCTCCCTTCCCTTTGCGGCCCATGTGGCCCTCCGGGAGGGGTGGCCCCTCCCGGTGGACCCTCGGAACCCCTCCGGTGGCCCCGGTACATTACCGATAGACCCCCGAAACTTTCCGGTGTCCGTATGACAACTTCCCATATATAAAACTTTACCTCCGGACCATTCCGGAACTCCTCGTGACGTCCGGGATCTCATCCGGGACTCCGAACAACATTTGGTAGTCACATACTAGTCTTCCTAATAACCCTAGCGTCACCGAACCTTAAGTGTGTAGACCCTACGGGTTCGGGAGACACGCAGACATGACCGAGACGACTCTCGGGCAATAACCAACAGCGGGATCTGGATACCCATGTTGGCTCCCACATGCTCCTCGATGATTTCATCGGTTGAACCACGATGTGGAGGATTCGATCAAAACCCTGTATACAATTCCCTTTGTCAATCGGTACGTTACTTGCCCGAGACTCGATCGTCGGTATCCCAATACCTTGTTCAGTCTCGTTACCGGCAAGTCACTTTACTCGTACCGTAATGCATGATCCCGTGGCCAACACCTTGGTCACCTTGAGATCATTATGATGATGCATTACCGAGTGGGCCGAGAGATACCTCTCCGTCATACGGAGTGACAAATCCCAGTCTCGATCCGTGTCAACCCAACAGATACTTTCGGAGATACCTGTAATGCACCTTTATAGTCACCCAGTTACGTTGTGACGTTTGATACACCCAAGGCACTCCTACGGTATCCGGGAGTTACACGATCTCATGGTCGAAGGAAGAGATACTTGACATTGGCAAAGCTCTAGCAAACGAACTACACGATCTTTGTGCTATGCTGAGGATTGGGTCTTGTCCATCACATCATTCTCCTAATGATGTGATCCCGTTATCAACGACATCCAATGTCCATAGTCAGGAAACCATGACTATCTATTGATCACAACGAGCTAGTCAACTAGAGGCTCACTAGGGACATATTGTGGTCTATGTATTCACACGTGTATTACGATTTCCGGATAATACAGTTATAGCATGAATAAAAGACAATTATCATGAACAATGAAATATAATAATACTTTTATTGTTGCCTCTAGGGCATATTTCCAACAGTCTCCCACTTGCACTAGAGTCACCAATCTAGTTACATTGTGATGAATCGAACACCCATAGAGTTCTGGTGTTGATCATGTTTTGCTCGCGAGAGAGGTTTAGTCAACGGATCTGCGACATTCAGATTCGTGTGTACTTTGCAAATCTCTATGTCTCCATCTTGAACATTTTCACGGATGGAGTTGAAATGACGCTTGATATGCCTGGTCTTCTTGTGAAACCTGGGCTCCTTGGCAAGGGCAATAGCTCCAGTGTTGTCACAGAAGAGTTTGATCGGCCCCGACGCATTGGGTATGACTCCTAGGTCGGTGATGAACTCCTTCACCCAAATCGCTTCATGCGCTGCCTCCGAGGCTGCCATGTACTCCGCTTCACACGTAGATCCCGCCACGACGCTCTGCTTGCAGCTGCACCAGCTTACTGCTCCACCATTCAACATATACACGTATCCGGTTTGTGACTTAGAGTCATCCAGATCTGAGTCGAAGCTAGCATCGACGTAACCCTTTACTACGAGCTCTTCGTCTCCTCCATAAACGAGAAACATGTCCTTTGTCCTTTTAAGGTACTTCAGGATATTCTTGACCGCTGTCCAGTGTTCCTTGCCGGGATTACTTTGGTATCTTGCTACCAAACTTACGGCAAGGTTTACATCAGGTCTGGTACACAGCATGGCATACATAATAGATCCTATGGCTGAAGCATAGGGGATGACACTCATCTCTTCTTTATCTTTTGCCGTGGTCGGTGGCTGAGCCGAGCTCAATCTCACACCTTGTAACATAGGCAAGAACCCCTTCTTGGACTGATCCATTTTGAACCTCTTCAAAATCTTATCAAGGTATGTGCTTTGTGAAAGACCTATGAGGCGTCTCGATCTATCTCTATAGATCTTGATTTCTAACATATAAGCAGCTTCTCCAAGGTCCTTCATTGAAAAACACTTATTCAAGTAGGCCTTAATGCTGTCCAGAAGTTTTATATCATTTCCCATCAAGAGTATGTCATCTACATATAATATGAGAAATGCTACAGAGCTCCCACTCACTTTCTTGTAAACGCAGGCTTCTCCATAAGTCTGCATAAACCCAAACGCTTTGATCATCTCATCAAAGCGAATGTTCCAACTCCAAGATGCTTGCACCAGTCCATAAATGGATCGCTGGAGCTTGCATACTTTGTTAGCATTCTTAGGATCGACAAAACCTTCCGGCTGCATCATATACAGCTCTTCCTTAAGATGTCCGTTAAGGAATGCCGTTTTGACGTCCATCTGCCATATCTCATAATCATAGTATGCGGCAATTGCTAACATGATTCGGACGGACTTCAGCTTCGCTACGGGAGAGAATGTCTCATCGTAGTCAATCCCTTGAACTTGTCGATAACCCTTAGCGACAAGTCGAGCTTTATAGATGGTAACATTACCATCCGCGTCCGTCTTCTTCTTAAAAATCCATTTGTTTTCTATCGCTCGCCGATCATCGGGCAAGTCTGTCAAAGTCCATACTTTGTTTTCATACATGGATTCTATCTCGGATTTCATGGCTTCAAGCCATTTGTTGGAATCTGGGCCCGCCATCGCTTCTTCATAGTTCGAAGGTTCACCGTTGTCTAACAACATGATTTCCAGGACAGGGTTGCCGTACCACTCTGGTGCGGAATGTGTCCTTGTGGACCTACGAAGTTCAATAGCATCTTGATCCGAAGTACCTTGATCATCATCATTGTTTTCCTCTTCAGTTGGTGTGGGCATCACAGGAACGGTTTCCTGCGCTGCACCACTTTCTCGTTCGAGAGGTAGTACTTCATCGAGTTCTACTTTCCTCCCACTTACTTCTTTCGAGAGAAACTCTTTTTCCAGAAAGCATCCGTTCTTGGCAACAAAGATCTTGCCTTCGGATCTTAAGTAGAAGGTATACCCGACAGTTTCCTTAGGGTATCCTATGAATACGCATTTTTCCGACTTGGGTTCGAGCTTTTCAGGTTGAAGTTTCTTGACATAAGCATCGCATCCCCAAACTTTTAGAAACGACAGCTTAGGTTTCTTCCCAAACCATAATTCATACGATGTCGTCTCAACGGATTTAGACGGTGCCCTATTTAAAGTGAATGTAGCTGTCTCTAGAGCGTATCCCCAAAATGATAGCGGTAAATTGGTAAGAGACATCATAGACCGCACCATATCCAATAGAGTGCGATTACGACGTTCGGACACACCGTTTCGCTGAGGTGTTCCAGGCGGTGTGAGTTGTGAAACGATTCCACATTTCCTTAAGTGTGTACCAAATTCGTGACTTAAGTATTCTCCTCGACGATCTGATCGTAGGAACTTTATCTTTCGGTCACGTTGATTCTCCACCTCATTCTGAAATTCCTTGAACTTTTCAAAGGTCTCAGACTTGTGTTTCATTAAGTAGACATACCCATATCTACTTAAGTCATCAGTGAGAGTGAGAACATAACGATATCCTCCGCGAGCCTCAACGCTCATTGGACCGCACACATCGGTATGTATTATTTCCAACAAGTTGGTTGCTCGCTCCATTGTTCCGGAGAATGGAGTCTTGGTCATTTTGCCCATGAGGCATGGTTCGCATGTGTCAAACGATTCATAATCAAGAGACTCTAAAAGTCCATCAGCATGGAGCTTCTTCATGCGCTTGACACCAATGTGACCAAGGCGGCTGTGCCACAAGTATGTGGGACTATAGTTATCAACTTTACATCTTTTGGCATCCACACTATGAACATGTGTAATATTACGCTCGAGATTCATTAAGAATAAACCATTGACCATCGGAGCATGACCATAAAACATATCTCTCATATAAATCGAACAACCATTATTGTCAGACTTAAATGAGTAGCCATCTCGTATTAAACGAGATCCAGATACAATGTTCATGCTCAAACTTGGCACTAAATAACAATTATTAAGCTTCAAAACTAATCCCGTAGGTAAATGTAGAGGCAGCGTGCCGACGGCGATCACATCGACTCTGGAACCATTCCCGACGCGCATCGTCACCTCGTCCTTCGCAAGTCTCCGTTTATTCCGCAGCTCCTGCTGTGAGTTACAAATATGAGCAACGGCACCGGTATCAAATACCCAGGAGTTACTACGAGTGCTGGTAAGGTACACATCAATTACATGTATATCAAATATACCTTTGGTGTTGCCGGCCTTCTTATCCGCTAAGTATTTGGGGCAGTTCCGCTTCCAGTGACCCTTCCCCTTGCAATAAAAGCACTCAGTCTTAGGCTTGGGTCCATTCTTTGACTTCTTCCCGGCAACTGGCTTACCGGGCGCGGCAACATCCTTGCCGTCCTTCTTGAAGTTCTTCTTCCCCTTGCCCTTCTTGAACTTAGTGGTCTTATTGACCATCAACACTTGATGTTCTTTATTGATTTCAGCCTCTGCTGACTTCAGCATTGAGAACACTTCAGGAATGGTCTTCACCATCCCCTGCATGTTGTAGTTCATCACAAAGCTCTTGTAGCTTGGTGGGAGCGACTGGAGGATTCTGTCAATGACCGCCTCATCTGGGAGGTTAATGTTTAGCTGGGTCATACGGTTGTGCAACCCAGACATCTTCAGGATGTGCTCACTGATAGAACTATTTTCCTCCATCTTACAACTGTAGAACTTGTCGGAGACATCATATCTCTCGACCCGGGCATGAGCTTGGAAAACTAGTTTCAGCTCTTCGAACATCTCATATGCTCCGTGATGCTCAAAACGCTTTTGGAGCCCCGGTTCTAAGCTGTAAAGCATGCCGCACTGAACGAGGGAGTAATCATCAGCACGAGTTTGCCAAGCATTCATAATGTCTTGGTTCTCTGGGACGGGAGCGTCACCTAGCGGTCCTTCTAGGACATATTGCTTCCTGGCAGCTATGAGGATGATCCTCAGGTTCCGGACCCAGTCCGTATAGTTGCTGCCATCATCTTTCAGCTTGGTTTTCTCTAGGAACGCGTTGAAGTTCATGTTGACATTAGCGTTGGCCATTGATCTACAAGACATATTTGCAAAGGTTTTAGACTAAGTTCATGATAATCAAGTTATAATCAAATTATGAACTCCCACTTAGATTAGACATCCCTCTAGTCATCTAAGTGTTACACGATCCGAGTCGACTAGCCCGTGTCCGATCATCACGTGAGACGGACTAGTCATCGTCGGTGAACATCTTCATGTCGATCGTATCTTCCATACGACTCGGGTTCGACCTTTCGGTCTCCGTGTTCCGAGGCCATGTCTGTACATGCTAGGCTCGTCAAGTTAACCCTAAGTGTTTTCGCTGTGTAAAACTGTCTTACACCCGTTGTATGTGAACGTAAGAATCCATCACACCCGATCATCACGTGGTGCTTAGAAGCGACGAACTGTAGCAACGGTGCACAGTTAGGGGAGAACACTTCTTGAAAATTTTGTAAGGGATCATCTTATTTACTACCGTCGTCCTAAGTAAACAAGATGCATAAACATAATAAACATCACATGCAATTATATATAGTTGTGACATGATATGGCCAATATCATATAGCTCCATTGATCTCCATCTTCGGGGCTCCATGATCATCTTGTCACCGGCTTGACACCATGATCTCCATCATCATGATCTCCATCATCGTGTCTTCATGAAGTTGTCACGCCAACGACTACTTCTACTTCTATGGCTAACGCGTTTAGCAATAAAGTAAAGTAGTTTACATTGCGTTCTTCAATGACACGCAGGTCATACAAAAAATAAAGACAACTCCTATGGCTCCTGCTGGTTGTCATACTCATCGACATGCAAGTCGTGATTCCTATTACAAGAACATGATCTCATACATCACAATTCATCATTCATCACAACTTCTGGCCATATCACATCACATGATCAATCGCTGCAAAAACAAGTTAAACGTCTTCTAATTGTTGTTGCATCTTTTACGTGGCTGCAATTGGGTTCTAGCAAGAACGTTTTCTTACCTAAGAATAACCACAACGTGATTTTGTCAACTTCTATTTACCCTTCATAAGGGCCCTGTTCATCGAATCCGCTCCAACTAAAGTGGGAGAGACAGACTCCCGCCAGCCACCTTATGCAACTAGTGCATGTCAATCAGTGGAACCGGTCTCACGTAAGCGTACGTGTAAGGTTGGTCCGGGCCGCTTCATCCCACAATACCGTTGAAGCAAGAAAAGACTAGTACAGGCAAGTAAGTTGACAAGATCCACGCCCACAACAAAATTGTGTTCTACTCGTGCATTAGAGAACTACGCATAGACCTAGCTCATGATGCCACTGTTGGGGAACGTTGCAGAAAATTAAAAAATTTCCTACGGTTTCACCAAGATCCATCTCTGAGTTCATCTAAGCAACGAGTCATGGGAGAGAGTTTGCATCTACATACCACTTGTAGATCACGTGCGGAAGCTTGCAAGGGGATGATGGAGTCGTACTCAACGTGATTCAGATCACCGATGTCCAAGTGCTGAACGGACAGCACCTCCGTGTTCAACACACGTACGGGACGGGAGACGTCTCCTCCTTCTTGATCCAGCAAGGGGGAAGGAGAGGTTGAGGAAGCTCGCTCCAACGGCAGCACGACGGCGTGGTGGTGTTGGTGCAGCAGTACTCCGACAGGGCTTCGCCAAGCGCTTACGGAGGAGGAGAGGTGTTGGGGAGGGGAGGGGCTGCGCCTTGGAGGTGTGTGTCCAGCAGCCCTCCCCCCACCCGTCTATTTATAGGGGAAGGGGCAAGGGGGGCCGACCCCTCTAGATGGGATCTAGAGGGGGGGCGGCGGCCAGGGAGGGGAGGCTTGCCCCCCAAGCAAGGGGGGGGGGCCTTAGGGTTTCCCCCCCCCCAACCCTAGGCGCATGGGCCCAAGGTGGGGGGCGCACCCAGCCCTCCAGGGGCTGGCTCCCTTCCCTTTGCGGCCCATGTGGCCCTCCGGGAGGGGTGGCCCCTCCCGGTGGACCCCCGGAACCCCTCCGGTGGCCCCGGTACATTACCGATAGACCCCCGAAACTTTCCGGTGTCCGTATGACAACTTCCCATATATAAAACTTTACCTCCGAACCATTCCGGAACTCCTTGTGACGTCCGGGATATCATCCGGGACTCCGAACAACATTCGGTAGTCACATACTAGTCTTCCTAATAACCCTAGCGTCACCGAACCTTAAGTGTGTAGACCCTACGGGTTCGAGAGACACGCAGATATGACCGAGACGACTCTCGGGCAATAACCAACAACGGGATCTGGATACCCATGTTGGCTCCCACATGCTCCTCGATGATTTCATCAGTTGAACCACGATGTCGAGGATTCGATCAAAACCCTGTATACAATTCCCTTTGTCAATCGGTACGTTACTCGCCCGAGACTCGATCGTCGGTATCCCAATACCTTGTTCAGTCTGGTTACCGGCAAGTCACTTTACTCGTACCGTAATGCATGATCCCGTGGCCAACACCTTGGTCACCTTGAGCTCATTATGATGATGCATTACCGAGTGGGCCCAGAGATACCTCTCCGTCATACGAAGTGACAAATCCCAGTCTCGATCCGTGTCAACCCAACAGATACTTTCGGAGATACCTGTAATGCACCTTTATAGTCACCCAGTTACGTTGTGACATTTGATACACCCAAGGCACTCCTACGGTATCCGGGAGTTACACGATCTCATGGTCGAAGGAAGAGATACTTGACATTGGCAAAGCTCTAGCAAACGAACTACACGATCTTTGTGCTATGCTTAGGATTGGGTTTTGTCCATCACATCATTCTCCTAATGATGTGATCCCGTTATCAACGACATCCAATGTCCATAGTCAGGAAACCATGACTATCTGTTGATCACAACGAGCTAGTCAACTAGAGGCTCACTAGGGACATATTGTGGTCTATGTATTCACACGTGTATTACGATTTCCGGATAATACAGTTATAGCATGAATAAAAGACAATTATCATGAACAATGAAATATAATAATACTTTTATTATTGCCTCTTGGGCATATTTCCAACATGAATAACCCTCGGCGTTGGGTAAGCGAACAATTTGAGTGCCCGACCCATGCTTCAAAGTTTAAGTTTCTTATATTATGCCTTCGACGCAGGAGCTGCGTCGGGTTGTGGAGGGCATGCTTAGTCCAGCTCCGCAACCCGAGGATCCAGAGAGATCCCAGGATCCGGCCTCCGAAGAGGACCCGGACATAAAGGTGGAGCTAATTGACGGGGTGTTCCACCAACTCAGCATGGACAATGCTTTAGTCGCCATTACGACTGACTACCCCGGCCTATATCCGGCTTCCAGGTGATTGTGACTAAAGTCCTGACACCATTATTTCTTCCTTGCTCTTTTTTGAACCCCGTATATGATGGTGTTTTGCAGGAGGCGCCTTCAAGGCGGGAAGCCGAGCCCGCGGCGGCTGACCAACAAGGGTCAGTCCGGCCTAGTAGGCGGAAGAGGAGCGTGGCGCGGATTGAAACGTCGCCGCAAAGGTATAGCTCACGGTTTGTTATTTAGAGCAACGTTCCTAGGAAGCGTCTGAGTGCTCATGACTTTTGTAGGAGAAAAAGCGCCCGCTGGACTGCGGGCGTAGAGGTTGCCAACCCAGCCTCTACCAGCCAAGCTCCAGCACCTGGTCTGGAGGGGGAGGCGAGTGCAAGGCGCGAGCCGGATACTCCTCCAACGGAGGATGCCGACAGACTGTCCGCCACCAAGTCTGAGGTGGAGAGCGCCATGAACCACAGGCGCCGCCGGACAGTTTTTCGTGACACGTGCTTTTCCCCTGAGGTGTTGAATGCCTTTAACGCGGGGGACGCGCACCTCCGTGCCGCTCAAGATGGTTTGACCAGAGCCACGGAGCAGTATGTAAGAGACATACGGGTAAGAGAATTTAATAGTTGTATATGCCAGTAGCCCCCGAGACTTAAAGTAGTTATATTAACTGATTTAAGGATCATTTGAAACGCAGGATCTTACAGAGAAGAATACCCAACTGTCTCAGGAGCTGCAAGAGTGTAAGGCCCAACTCGAGGCCGCACTTGCTGCCGCGGGAGGAAACACAGAGACTCCTCCTGGTAACACATTATTTTTTTTAAAGATAAGTTGTGTGCGGCGTGTGTGCAAGTCTAATAATGACATTGCAGGTGCTGCCGGACAGGATCCGGACAGGCAAGAACTACTGCGCTAGCTGAAGGCCGGCGAGAGGGTGCTGACGAGGGTGCAGCAGGAAAGGAACAAGCTTCAGGATGCCCACGCCCAGCTTGGAGAAGAGCTAAAAAGTGTATGGGCTGAGCTGTCTGGCTCCGTGAAGGAGAATCAGCGGCTTCGTCGCGGCATCTATAGTAAGTGCTTGAGCAAACTCATTTGAAAAGAAGAGTTCGGCGAGGAAGTCAATTGACAAAATATGTCTGTAGGTATACTCACAGGTCGCCCTGCGGAGGAGATGCCCGTATCAACGGGTGATCAACTTCCCGAGCTGTTGCAACTGCTTGAACGAGTTCGGCAGGCAATGAGGGGCGTCGTCCAGGCTTTATGGCCAGCCCTCTCCCTACCCGAGGGCCTTGGGGAGCTTGCAGAGAAGCTTCAGGGAGTGCGGCAGCGCTTCCATTTATGGAAGATTTCGGCCTGCTGCCAAGGTGCCAGGGAGGCCTGGGCCATGGTGAAGACGCGGTACAAGAAGGCAGATCCGAACCACATGGCCGAGGTCGGACCTGTGGGGCCCGATGGGAAGGAAATCCCTGTGAGTTTAGTATACGGCCAAGTAGAGCTGGCCGCTAAATTTTCCAAACGGGACTGTAAATTAGACAGCCTGTTAGACGGGATTGAGGAGGAATACAGTCAGTCGATTTGACAATGTATTTTAAAATGACATGTAAAACGCCTTCTAGCCGGATTGTAGATCGTTTGTCTTTGCCGACCTTTTCGCTTCAACCTCGGGACCCTAGAGTCCGAAGTGTGCCCGAATACCTTCTTGGTTTAAGAAACAACCGGGGCATGCATGGAGACCAGGCGTAGGGGTCATTAGTTCTTTATCAGACAAGTGCCCAACTAGTTATGTTATATTACATGGTTAGTAAGAAACATCTTCCAGGGAGAATAGTTCCGTTAAGGGTTCCTTTCCCTGTGAGGCATGCCCTAAAGTGCATGTCCGGACTGAGAAAAGAGTAGAAAAACATCTGGGGGCAGATAAATAAGTAGGTAAAAAATCATCTTTCAAGTCGCCGACCGAATATTCCCTTAAGAACGCTAGCTTTCGGCTTCACCCAGTCTGAGGTACACATCCGGCTGACCCGGCAGTAACAATCGCAGAGGTGCTCCCTTTACCTCCTAGCTGAACAATCGGGAACGTAGGCGGTAAGCACAGGAGCCAGGCAACCCAGCTTGGCCAAAACTTAAGTCATATCGATGCATATAATGGTGAATAAAAGGTACATGTGGAAGTTTGACACATGTGCTGGGCATGAAGCCGTTATAATTAAGCTTCTGGTAAAGAAGCCCCCAGGTATAATGAGTGCGGATGGCACATCAAGTGTGTGCGAACAATGCGCAAGTAGGCCTTTAAGGGCTTTTTAGGAAAAGGGGTGAGAGAAGAAAGAGAAACAAAAGACAGCTGAAGTGTAAAAATTTGGACGGGGGAAGGGGACAAACTCTTAGTCCGGCGCTAGGCATAGAATCTTCGGAGGCGGGGCTGCGTTCCATGGGTTCGGCTCGAGTCGGTTGTCCGACGCATTTCGTGGACGGTACGCTCCGCCGGTCAAGACTTGATCGATAATGAAGGGGCCTTCCCATTTGGGCTTGAGCTTGTCCTTTTTCTTGTCCGGCAGGCGTAGAACTAGTTCGCCAATGTTGTAAGTCTTGGCCCATACTTCTCTACTTTGATATCTTCGAGCCTGCTGCTGATAGAATGCGGAACGAGCCTTGGCGACGTCGCGTTCTTCCTCCAATGCGTCCAAGCTGTCCTGCCGATCCAGCTCGGCTTCTCTTTCTTCGTACATGCGCACTCGAGGTGAGTCATGAATGATGTCGCAGGGCAGAACTGCTTCTGCGCCATATACCATAAAAATGGTGTGAATCCGGTAGTACGGTTGGGTGTTGTCCGTAGCCCCCAGAGTACGGAGTCGAGCTCCTCTACTCAGTGTGTGTCAGATTTCGTAAGGGACCGCACTAGTCTGGGTTTGATGCCGCTCATTATTAGACCATTTGCTCGCTCCACTTGACCGTTGGTTTGAGGATGATAGACTGAAGCGTAATCGAGCTTAATGCCCATATTTTTGCACCATGATTTAACCTCTTCGGCCGTGAAGTTCGTGTCGTTATCGGTGATGATGCTGTGGGGGACACCATAACGGTGTACTACCCCGGATATGAAGTCTATCACTGGTCCGGACTCTGCCATTTTAACTGGCTTGGCCTCTATCCATTTGGTGAATTTATCCACCATGACCAATAGGTACCTTTGCTTGTGGGTTCCCCCTTTAAGGGGTCCAACCATGTCAAGCCCCCAGACCGCGAACGGCCAGGTAATGGGTATAGTTTTGAGGGCGATGGGTGGCATATGGCTCTGATTAGCAAAGAGCTGACAACCGACGCATCTTTGGACTATGTCCTGAGCATCTGCCCGGGCCGTCGGCCAATAAAATCCGGTACGGAATGCCTTTCCTACAAGGGCCCGGGCTGCGGCGTGGTGTCCGCCTAGTCCGACATGAATTTCAGCCAGAAGGTTTCGCCCTTCCTCTTTGGAGATACACCTTTGAAGGACTCCGGTTGTGCTTTTCTTATAGAGTTCTCCCTCATGGACCTTGTAGGCTTTGGATCGCCGAACTATGCAGCGGGCCTCATATTGGTCTTCGGGAAGTTCCTGCCTAAGCAAGTAGGCTAGGAATGGCTCTGTCCACGGGGCGATTACTGCCATTATGTCGTGGGCTGAAGGTGTTATTTCATCGGCTGAATCGCCGATTATGTCAGATTGCTCTGTGTCGGTTGGTGCGGCTGCTTCCGGTTTGTTATTTCTGGACTCCTCTTCCCATAGTACGGATGGCTTAAACAGCCGTTCCAGGAAGATGTTTGGAGGGACAGTGTCACGTTTTGCGCCGATGCGTGCCAATACGTCGGCCACTTGGTTATTATCCCTGGCTACGTGGTGGAATTCAAGTTCTTCGAACCGAGCTGACATTTTAAGGACAGGGTTGCGATAGGCTGCCATTTTCGGATCCTTGGCGTCAAAGTCTCCATTTACTTGGGATATTGCGAGGTTTGAGTCCCCGCGCACCTCTAGGCGTTGAATGCCCATGGAGATTGCCATCCGGAGGCCATGTAAGAGGGCCTCGTACTCGGCTGCGTTGTTGGAGTCCGTGTACATTATCTGAAGTACGTATTGGACTGTGTCCCCCGTTGGAGACGTCAATACGACGCCAGCCCCCAATCCGGCCAACATTTTGGAGCCGTCGAAGTGCATAATCCAATTGGAGTATGCGCCGTACTCTTTAGGGAGTTCGGCTTCCGTCCACTCAGCGACAAAGTCAGCCAAAACTTGTGACTTTATAGCTCGCCGAGGTTTGTAAGTTATATTGAATGGTAAGAGCTCAATGGCCCATTTTGCAATCCTGCCCGTCGCGTCGCGGTTGTTTATAATGTCATTTAGGGGTACTTCGGAGGCCACTGTTATCGAACACTCTTGAAAGTAGGGTCGGAGCTTCCGGGATGCCATGAACACCGCATACGCTATCTTTTGATTGTGCGGGTAACGGGACTTGCAGGGAGTTAAAACAGTGGATACGTAGTACACTGGTTTTTGAAGAGGGAATTTATGCCCTTCTGTCTCTCGTTCTACGACGAGTACCGCGCTTACAACTTGATGTGTTGCCGCGATGTATAACAACATTGGTTCGCCCAGGTTAGGCGCAGCCAGGACCAGATTTGTTGCCAATATGGCTTTTATTTCTTTGAGTCCGGCAGTGGCAGCATCCGTCCACTCGAAGTGTTCGGTGCGTCTGAGGAGGCGATAGAGGGGCAATGCCTTTTCTCCCAAACGGGAGATAAAGCGGCTTAGAGCCGCCACGCATCCAGTCAATTTTTGGATCTGTTTGAGGTCTTTTGGAATATCCAGCTGTGAAGAGCTCGGATCTTGGCCGGGTTTGCTTCAATTCCTCTACCAGAGACAATGAAGCCCAGGAGCTTTCCGGCTGGTACGCCGAAAACGCATTTTACCGGATTCAGCTTGATGTCATATGCTCGAAGGTTGTCGAATGTGAGCCTCAAATCGTCTACTAGAGTTTCGACATGTTTGGTTTTGACGACTACGTCATCTACGTATGCCTCTACTGTTTTGCCGATCTGGGTAGCCAGACATGTCTGAATCATGCGCTGATATGTTGCGCCGGCGTTTTTAAGTCCGAAGGGCATCGTGTTGAAGCAGAATGGTCCATATGGAGTAATGAATGCCGTTGCGGCTTGGTCCGCTTCTGCCATCTTGATTTGATGGTAGCCGGAGTAGCGTCCAGGAAGCACAATGAATCGTGCCCTGCGGTAGCATCGATTATTTGGTCGATGCGGGGGAGGGGGAAGGGATCTTTTGGGCAGGCCTTGTTGAGGTCTTTAAAATCGACACATAGGCGCCAGGATTTATCCTTCTTTGGTACCATTACCAGGTTTGCTAGCCAATCCGGATGTTTGATGTCTCTGATGAATCCGGCCTCCAATAGTTTGGCTAGTTCTTCTCCCATTGCCTGTCTTTTGGGTTCGGAAAATCATCGAAGAGCCTGTTTGACTGGCTTGAACCCTTTTAGGATATTTAGGCTATGCTCTGCCAATCTGCGTGGGATTCCCGGCATATCTGAAGGGTGCTAGGCGAAAATGTCCCAATTTTCCCGAAGGAATTCTCGCAGTGCGGCGTCTACATCAGGGTTCAACTGTGCCCCGATGGAGGCCATCTTTGTTGGGTCCGTTGGATGGACCTGGAATTTTACTATTTCGTCCGCTGGTTTAAAGGAGGTGGACTTGGATCTCTTATCGAGTATCACATCGTCCCTATTCACCGTAGAGCGTAGCGTGGTGAGTTCTTCTGCCGCTAGGGCTTCAGATAGTGCCTCCAGGGCTAATGCGGCTGTCTTGTTTTCGGCGCGGAGTGCTATGTCCGGATCACTAACGAGAGTGATTATTCCGTCGGGCCCAGGCATTTTGAGCTTCATGTACCCGTAGTGGGGTACGGCTTGAAAAATTGTGAATGCCTCTCGTCCTAATATAGCGTGATATCCGCTGCTGAACGGGGCCACTTGGAACGTGACTTCTTCGGACCTATAATTGTCCGGCAAGCCGAACACCACATCAAGTGTGATTTTTACGGTGCAGCGCGCTTCCCGGCTAGGGATTATTCCTCTGAAGGTTGTGCTGCTTCGCTCAATGCGGCTCCAGCCTATTTCCATTTTTTGAAGAGTTTCCTCGTAGATGAGGTTTAGTCCGCTGCCGCCATCCATGAGTACCTTGGTGAGTCGAAAGCCGTCCACTATTGGACTAAGGACCAATGCGGCTGGTGCTCGGGCTGTTCGGAATTTAGGTTCATCGCTGGCGTTGAAGGTGATGGCCGTGTCGCTCCAAGGATTTGTTGTTGCTACTTGGTAGACTTCGGTGAGGCTGCGGATTGTTCGTTTCCGCATATTGTTTGATGCGAAAGTTTCGAAGACTGTTGATACCGTACCGGTATTGTTGGAGTGGTTTTCTGGGGCTAGAAGCTCCTCGCCACTTTTGGCCACCTGCCGTAATATCCAACATGCTCGAAGGCTATGTGTTGGGGTGGCGCCCTCTGTACTGTGAATTTTACAGGGTCCGCTAAGCCATCCCTCCAGTACGGTTCCGTGCCCTTTATGGGGTTTTTGCTTTTTGGTTTTTGTACCTGGTGCCTGAGTGTAATGCACCCTTTCGTTGCGGACTAGGGTTGTATTCGGGGCCGGATTGTCCCAAAACTTATATTCGGTTTTCCGGAAACTCTCCATCGCACAGTACTTTCGTACTATGGACGCCAGGTCGGCGAAGCATGTGATTTCACAATGGCTGACGGCGTTCAAGATTCCCTCGTCCGTGCAATTATTGCAAAAAATTGAGATTGCGTTTTCCTCTCGGCAGTCCTTAATCCTGTCCATAACCAGGAGGAATCTGGCCCAGTAATGATGTACTGTTTCAGCAGGCTCTTGCCGGATTAGAGATAGATCACGTATGTCTGGGTGGGTGGGTGGAATTGAGTCCGGAACCCTACCCATCTCAAGGCTCAAGGGTCGAGAAGTCTCCGGATTTGGAAGCTTGGAAAGTGGAACGTTGTCCAACGGGTCCGGTTTGATGCCTGACTTTAGGTTCAGTGCTTGATCGAAGTCCGTCCCTCCGCGGGAATCCGGCATGGAGGGTTCGGAAGCCTGGACATGACTAGTTTTCAATATAGGAGAAGAATCGCCGCGATGTTCCTCTACCACCGCGACGTGGTGGGTAACCTGGGGAGAGTTAATCTCTCTTAGATCGGTTTTAAGTCTGATCTGATTGTAGTCTGTAGCGACTCCCAGGGCGGCGATGCGATCCAAGAGTTTGTTTAGAGACGAGAGCTCTGTTGGATCCAGCTGCTCGGCGAATTCCGAGTTGACGTGAAGATTGCTTTTGATGACCCGAGAGGTCATCGTCGGAGCGGTGGCCGAACAGGCGGTTATGAGAAAGCCACCCAGCCGGATAGTTTGGCCGGCGGCCAAGGCTCCTTTGGCGAAGATACCGTCCTTGAAGACGGGAAGAGGCATCCTTCCTATCGGTGACGGCACAGAGGAACTCTCAATGAAAGCACCAATGTCGGTGTCAAAACCGGCGGATCTCGGGTAGGGGGTCCTGAACTGTGCGTCTAGGCGGATGGTAACAGGAGACAAGGGACACGATGTTTTTACCCAGGTTTGGGCCCTCTCGATGGAGGTAAAACCCTACTCCTGCTTGATTGATATTGATGATATGGGTAGTACAAGAGTGGATCTACCACGAGATCAAGGAGGCTAAACCCTAGAAGCTAGCCTATGGTATGATTGTTGTAATGGTTGTTGTCCTACGGACTAAAACCCTCCGGTTTATATAGACAATGGGGAGGGCTAGGGTTACACAGAGTCGGTTACAATGGTAGGAGATCTACATATCCGTATCGCCAAGCTTGCCTTCCATGCCAAGGAAAGTCCCATCCAGACACGGGACGAAGTCTTCAATCTTGTATCTTCATAGTCTTGGAGTCCGGCCGATGATGATAGTCCGCCTATCCGGACACCCCCTAGTCCAGGGCTCCCTCAGCGCCTTAGTGGCCATTATTGCCGACTATCCCGGAACGCTACCTACGTCGCGTGTAAGCCAAGCTGAAAAACCCTATCCTCCAAAGAGGACTCCCATCAGATGTCATGCCTTACCCTTGAAGTGTCGTGTTTTTTTAATAGAGACGACAGTCGGAGTGCGGGGCCGAGCCCCTAGGGACTCATCGACCATGGGCGTCCGGATCGGGCAAGATCAAGAGGAAGGCGGTAAGGGTCGACACGCCGCTGCAGAGGTAAGGAAAAAAAACCTGTCCTGCGATTATGGTATTTGAAGGATAACAGCGCCCTTTGTGTCCTAGCGGGAAGAGGAGTAGCCGGACTATATTCGGGGATCCCACCAATCACGCCTCCACCAGCCGGATTCCAGAACGGGCTTCGAGAGCGGAGGCGAAAGCGGGGCCGATACCGCATAGTTCTCCGACAGAGGACGCGGATATGCTCTCGGCCACAAACTCTGAAGTAGAGACCGCCATGAATCACCGGTGCCGACGGGCCGTGCTTCGGAACATCTTTTCCGAAGAGGCATTCAATGCCTTCAATTTGGGAGACTCATACATCCGGGCTGCTCAAGGCGGGCTTGCCCGAGCAACGAACCAGTATACCAAAGATATACGGGTAGGAAATTTTGATAGGCATGTATAGCAGTAGCCCCTGAGACTTGAAATGGTTGGAACAACTGTTTTAAGGATCAATTTATGCATAGGTCCTTGTAGATAAGAATGAACAATTGGCTCGGGAGCTGGAGGAATTCAAGGCCCAGCTGAGGGACACGGTTGCCAAGTTAGAGGGATCCCAGAAGGCCTCATCTGGTAACATTTGTCTCAATTGTATGAAGATGCACCAGTTAGTAAATGGTTGGTATAATAAGTCTAACAGAGGATTTTGCATACAATCCCGGGGTGAATCCGGAGGGCGTAAGGGATGACGACTCGCATCTCAAAAGGCAGATAAAGGTTGGCGAGTGCATTCTTACGCAAGTTAGGCAGGAGAAGAACAATCTTCAAGATGCCAATGTCCGGCTGGATGTAGAATTAAAAGACGTCCGCGCCCCGCTGGCGGACTCCGTGAAGGAGAACAAAAGACTTCGACGCGGCATTTATGGTGAGTGCCTAGACGAACTGTATGATAGTTCGGCGAGGAAGTATATTGAAAGAATTTTGCTTGCAAGAATGTTAATGGGTCGCCCTGAGGAGGAGATGCCCTCATCTGCAAGTGATTTACTACAAGACCTCTCGCAACTGCACGAGCGAGCTCGGCAAGTGATACAGAGTGTTGCTCAGGCCTTGTGGCCATCAAGCGTACTGCCGAATGGCATGGGGGAGCTCGTGGATATGCTTCAAGGAGCACGGCAGCGCTTTCGATTGTGGAAGATGTCAGCGTGCCGGCAAGGTGCAAGAGAAGCCTGGGCTATGGTGAAGACGCGCTACACCAAGCTGGACCCGAACCATATGGCCGAAGTAGGACCGGCGGGGCCCGAGGGGCAAGAGATTCCTGTGAGTCTGGTATATGACCAGGTAGCGTTAGCCGCCAAATATTCTCAACAGGATTGTAAGCTAGATAGCCTGTTGGATGGTATAGAGGAGGAATATAGTCAGTCCAAGTGACTGTGTAATTCAATGGACATAATTAGTCCCTAGCCGGATTAAAATCATTTGTCATGGCGGACCTTTTCGCTTCAGCCCCCGGATCCTACAGTCCGGGGTGTGTCCGAATACCCATTCAGTTATACAAAACCGGGGTATGCGTGGAAACCAGGCATAGGGGTCATAAGTGCTTGAACAAACAAGTACCCAACTAGTTATGTTATATTACATGCATAGTAAGAAACATCTTCCAGGGAGAATAGTTCCGTTAGGGGTTCCTTTCCCTGGGTACGCATGCGATAATGCACATGTCCGGACTGCGAGTGATGGCGCAGGATACAAGACTTCTGGGGATTTACGTTGTAATAAACGAATACATCTTTTGTTCACCAACCGAATATTCTCTTAAGGAAACTAGCTTTCGGCTTCACCCAGTCTGAGGTACACATCCGGCTGAACCGGCAGTAACAATCATAGAGGTGCTCCCCTTATGCCCTAGCCGAATTAACGGGAACGTAGGGCATAAACACAGGAGCCAGGCAACCCAGCTTGGCCACATCTTAAGTCATATCGATGCATATAATGGTGAAGAAAAGGCACATATGAAAAAAGAAACGCATATGTGATGGGCGAAAAGCCATTTGAGTAATTATTTTTAGCTTCCGTATAGGAAGCCCCCAGGTATTGCTTACACACATAGTGCGGCCGGAGTGATCTGGGAGTCCGCACTGTATTAAGTACTTTGTGTGAAGAGGAAAAAGGTCGAGAAAGGAAAAGGGGTGGAGCATAATTAAAAAGGAGGGGTAAGGAGACGAACACTGAGTTCGGCGTTAGGCGTAGAATCTCCGGAGTCTGGCCGCGTTCCATGGGTTCGGCTCGAGTCTGATATCAAATGCATTACGTAAGCGGTACGCTCCTCCAGTGAGAACTTTGTCAATGATGAAGGGACCTTCCCACTTGGGTTTGAGCTTGTCCTTCTTCTTCTCTGGTAGGCGTAGAACGAGCTCGCCAATATTGTAAGTTTTGGCCCGCACTTCTCTGTTTTGATATCATCGAGCCTGCTGCTGATAGAATGCAGAGCGGGCTTTTGCGACGTCGCGCTCCTCCTCCAAGGCATCCAAGTTATCCTGCCAATCTAACTCGGCTTCCTTCTCTTCGTACATGCGTACGCGTGGCGAATCATTTATTATGTCGCAGGGTAGTACCGCTTCCGTGCCGTATACCATAAAAAATGGTGTATATCCGGTGGTGCGATTCGGCATGGTCCGCAGCCCCCAGAGTATGGAGTCGAGCTCTTCGACCCAGTGCGTATCCGACTCTGTCAAGGATCGCACTAGTCTGGGTTTGATGCCGCTCATGATGAGACCATTTGCCCGCTCTACCTGGCCGTTTGTTTGGGGATAGTACACGGAAGCGTAATCAAGCTTAATGCCCATTTTTCCGCACCAAGTTTTCACTTCATCGGTTGTGAAATTTGAGCCATTATCAGTGATGATGCTGTGGGGGACACCATATCGGTGTACAACCCCGGATATGAAGTCTATTACTGGTCCGGATTCGACCGTTTTGACTGGTTTGGCTTCTATCCATTTGGTGAACTTGTCCACCATGACCAATAAGTTTTTTTTTTCTTATGGCTTCCCCCTTTAAGAGGTCTGATCATATCCAGCCCCCAGACCGCGAAGGGCCAAGTTATGGGGATTGTTTGGAGAGCGGTAGGGGGCATATGACTTTGATTGGCAAAGAGCTGGCAACGGACGCAATGTTGGACAAGGTCCTGTGCGTCTTCTCGGGCCGTCGGCCAATAGAAGCCTGTACGGAAGGCCTTGCTGACTAGTGTTCGAGCCACGGCGTGGTGCCCGCCCAGTCCGGCATGGATTTCAGCCAACAGCTGCCGCCTTTCTCTTCGGAGATGCATCTTTGGAGCACTCCGGTAGCACTTTTCTTGTAGAATTCCCCTTCATGGACTTTGTAAGCTTTAGAATGCCGGACGATACAGTGTGCTTCATTTTGGTCTTTGGGGAGTTCCTGCCTATTTTGGTAGGCCAAGAAAGGCTCGGTCCACTGGGCGATTACAGCCATGATTTCGTGGGCCGAAGATGTTATTTCGGTGGTAGAGCCTCCGATTATGTCCGATGGTTCAGAATCTGGGGGTGTGTTCAGATCCGTGCTAGTATTGCCGGACTCCCCTTCCCATACTACGGATGGCTTGAACAACCTTTCCAGGAATATGTTAGGTGGGACAGGGTCGCATTTAGCACCGATGCGGGCGAGGATGTCCGCCACTTGATTGTTTTCTCGAGCCACATGGTGGAATTCGAGCCCCTTGAACCGAGCTGACATCTTGAGGACGGCATTGCGATAGGCCACCGTTTTCGGATCCTTGGCATCAAAGTCTCCGTTTATTTGTGATATTGCGAGGTTCGAATCCCCGTGCACTTCTAGGTGTTGGATGCCCATAGAGACTGCCATCCGAAGACCGTGCAACAGAGCCTCGTATTCGGCTGCATTGTTGGAGTCTGTGTATAATATTTGGAGGACATACTGGACCGTGTCTCCGGTGGGAGACGTCAGGACTACCCCCGCTCCCAATCCGGCCAGCATTTTAGAGCCGTCGAAGTGCATGATCCAGTTGTGGTACGCGCCGTAATCTTTAGGGAGTTTGGCATTTGTCCATTCGGCGACAAAGTCAGCCAGTACTTGCGACTTGATGGCCCGCCGTGGTTTGTATGTTATGTTGAACGGAAGGAGCTCGATAGCCCATTTAGCAATACGACCCGTAGCGTCGCGGTTATTGATTATGTCATTGAGTGGTACTTTGCAGGCCACCGTAATCGAACACTCTTGAAAGTAGTGTCGCAGCTTCCGGGATGCCATGAAGACCGCGTATGCTATTTTTTGATAGTGTGGGTATCGGGATTTGCATGGGGTGAGGACTATGGATACGTAATAAACCGGCTTTTGGAGCGGGAATTTGTATCCGTCGACCTCTCGTTCGACGACGAGCACTGCACTTACAACTTGATGTGTTGCAGCTATGTACAGCAGCATAGGCTCGCCGATATTTGGTGTTGTTAGGACTGGATTACTAGCTAGTAAGGTCTTTATTTCATCGAGTCCGGCCGCCGCTGCATCCGTCCACACGAAGTGTTCGGTGCACCGAAGAAGGCGGTAAAGAAGTGGTGCCTTTTCTCCTAACCTGGAGATAAAGAGGTTCAAAGCGGCCACGCATCCAGCTAGTTTCTGGATGTGCTTGAGGTCTGTTGGTATAGCCAACTGCGACAGAGCTCGAATTTTTGCCGGATTCGCTTCAATTCCTCTATTGGAAACGATGAAGGCCAGCAGTTTCCCCGAGGGGACGCCGAAAACGCATTTCTCCGGATTCAGCTTGATGTCGTAAGTCCGGAGGTTATCGAATATAAGCCTCAAGTCATCTATTAGGGTTTCGACGTGTCTTGTTTTTATGACCAAGTCGTTCACATATGCCTCCACGGTTTTGCCGATTTGCTTTTCCAGGCATGTTTGAATCATGCGTTGATAGGTTGCTCCGGTGTTCTTAAGCCTGAAAGGCATAGTGTTGAAGCAAAAAGGGCCATATGGCGTTATGAAAGCTGTTGCAGCTTGGTCAGACTCTGCCATCTTTATTTGGTGGTATCCAGAGTATGCGTCGAGGAAACACAGCGAGTCATGTCCTACTGTGGCATCAATGATTTGATCGATGCGAGGGAGGGGAAAGGGATCCTTGGGGCAAGCCTTGTTGAGGTCTATAAAGTCGACACGTAGGCGCAGGATTTGTCCTTCTTTGGTACCATTACCAGATTTGCCAGCCAATCCGGATGCTTGATATCTCTGATGAATCCGGCTTCGAGTAGTTTGGCTAGCTCTTCCCCCATGGCTTGTTGTTTGGGCTCTGAAAACCGCCTTAGATTCTGCTTGACCGGTTTGTATCCTTTTAGTATATTGAGGTTGTGTTTGGCCAATCTGCGTGGGATGCCCGGCATGTCCGATGGGTGCCAGGCGAAAATGTCCCAATTCTTGCGTCAGAAGTCTCGTAGTGTGGTGTCCATTGCGGGGCTCAACTGTGTCCCGATGGAAGCTGTCTTCGTGGAAGCCGACTTACAAGAGTTCGCCCGTTTAGTTCGGACAAAGGTTTTGGTGAGAGCCAGACTATCCCAAAATTCTTTTTGGGTTTTCCAGGCGCTTTCCATCACACAGTACTTTTGTACTATGGTTGCCAAGTCCGCAAAGTGCACTATGTCCCGGCAACTTGTAGCATTAAGGATTCCTTTGTTCATGCAGTTTTTGCAGAAAAGGGAGACTACGTCCTCCTCGCGGCAGTCCTTGACCTTGTTTAGCACAAGGAGGAATCTGGCCCAGTAACGATGTACTGTCTCCTGGGGCTCTTGTCTGATATGGGAGAGATGGTTTAAGTCCGGGTGCGCGGTAGTTGTTGAGTCCGGATTCTGATCCGATCTAGCACCCAGGGGCATGGGAGCTTCCGAGTCCGACGGCTCGGGATCCGGGGTGCTGCCCAATTTCTCCGGGCCAGTGCCCGGTTCTAAGTCCGGGACCCGGGTCATGTCTTCCCTAGGGAGGGTGTCCGGCTCACGGAGCTCGGTGATCCAGACATAATTCGTCCTCAAAATTGAGGGATAATCCGCGTGTGGTTCCTCCACTACCACTATCTCATGGGTGGCCGGCAGGGATTTGATGTCCCTTTGGTCAGGTTTAAGCCCGATCCGGTCATAGTCCATAGAGACTCCCAGAGCGACGATGCAATCCAAGATCACATTAAGGGAGGAGAGCTCTATCGGATCCATCTGTTCGACGAGTTCCGAATTGATGCAAAGGTTATGAGTGATGACCCGAGAGGCCATCGTCGGTGTGACGGCCGATGGGGCGGCCATGACGAAGCCGCCAAGTCGAAGGGTTTGGCCTACAGCCAGCGCTCCCCCATAGGTGATGTTGTCCTTGACAACAAGACGAGCCATCGAGCCTTGCAGCGACGACACAGAGGAACTCTCAATGAAAGCACCAATGTCGATGTCAAAACCGGCGGATCTCGGGTAGGGGGTCCCGATCTGTGTGTCTTAGGCTGATGGTAACAGGAAGCAAGGGACACAATGTTTACCCAGGTTTGGGCCCTCTCGGTGGAGGTAAAACCCAACTTCCTGCTTGATTAATATTGAAGAGTAGTACAAGAGTAGATCTACCACGAGATCGTAGAGGCTAAACCCTAGAAGCTGGCCTATGATGATTATGATTGTAATTGTGATTGGCCTTCTAAGGACCAACCTCTCCGGTTTATATAGACACCGGAGAGGGCTAGGGTTTACATGGAGTCGGTTAGAAGGAAGGAAATACAATATCCGGATCGCCAAGCTTGCCTTCCACGCAAAGGAGAGTCCCATCCGGACACGGGACTGAGTCTTGAGTCTTGTATCTTCACGCTTCAATAGTCCGGATGATGTATATAGTCCGGCAGTCCGGATACCCCCTAATCCATGACTCCCTCAAGGGGTGTGGCATACCGCAGAAAGGAGGAAACGGACCTCCTACGGTCGAAACGGGGGTCCTGTTGATCGGGAGCGTTGTGGCGTACCGCAAAACGGACGAAATGGACCTCCTACGGTCAAAACGGGGGTCCTGTTGATCGGGAGGGGTGTGGCGTACCACAAAACGGATGAAACGGACTATTGTTGGAGCACTACGGTCGAAACGGGGGTCTTGTTCATCAGGAGGGGTGTGGCGTACCGCAAAACGGGACTCCACGAGATACTGTTCATCTCCACCATCGACCTCCTCCAGCCTCCACGGGCTACCGTCGACCTCCTCCAGCCTCCACGGGCTCCTGTTCATCCAGCCTCCACCGTGCGCTACACCACCGGCTACTGTTCAACCACCCCTCCACGGGCACCCCTCCACCGTCTACTGTTCATCCAGCCCTCCACACCACGGGGTCCTGTTCAACCACCCCTCCACGGCCACCCCTCCACCGTCTACTGTTCATCCAGCCCTCCACACCACGGGTTCCTGTTCATCCAGAGGCAACGCCACCGCTCACTATTCAACCAACCCCCCCCCCCCGCCCCCCGCAACACTCACTGTTCATCCAAACCCCCCCGCAATGCTCACTGTTCATCCAATCGACCGGCTTCAGTTAGCAGCAGTAGCGAAGGAATCGCTCGATCGGGTTCAGTTAACAGCCATCAATCGATCGCTCGAGTTCAGTAACGCGTAGCCTGCAGTGCAATCGCTCGGGTTCAGTTAGAGCCTAACGCCTCGCTCGGGTTCATTTAGAGCCAACGCCTCGCACACACACGTGTACGTGTATGAGAGAAGCGCGCATCGCTCAGCCCCGACCTCCCACCGTAACCGGGAACTCCCCGAAATTTTCCTCCCCCTCGCTTCTACCGCGGTTTTTTCCGTCATGGACGGCCCAAAGAATGTCATGCAGCTGCGTCTCTGGCCCGCCCAGGACGAAAAAGCCCATTTTCTGTCATGATTTTTTGTCATAGAAGTAGGAGCCCACCACATCTATGATGATACCGGGTTTTGTCACAATTATCGTCATAGAAGTGTCATATGTATGACAGAAAAAAAAAATTCGGCCCAAAATGTCACGGATGTGTCTTTTTTTGTAGTGAAACTCTTTTTGCGGTGTGTTTGTTGAGATCCGATGAATTGTGGGTTTATAATCAAGTTTTTCTATGAGAAATATTTGAATCTCCTCTGAATTCTTTTATGTATGATTGAGTTATCTTTGCAAGTCTCTTCGAATTATCGGTTTGGTTTGGCCTACTAGATTGATCCTTCTTGCAATGGGAGAAGTGCTTAGTGTCGGTGTCAAAACCGGCGGATCTCGGGTAGGGGGTCCCGAACTGTGCGTCTAGGCGGATGGTAACAGGAGACAAGGGACACAATGTTTTACCCAGGTTCGGGCATTCTCGATGGTGGTAAAACCCTACGTCCTGCTTGATTAATATTGATGATATGGGTAGTACAAGAGTAGATCTACCACGAGATCAAGGAGGCTAAACCCTAGAAGCTAGCCTATGGTATGATTGTTGTAATGTATGTTGTCCTACGGACTAAAGCCCACCGGTTTATATAGACACCGGAGGAGGCTAGGGTTACACAGAGTCGGTTACAATGGTAGGAGATCTACATATCCGTATTGCCAAGCTTGCCTTCCACGCCAAGGAACGTACCATCCGGACACGAGCCGGAGTCTTCAATCTTCTATCTTCGTAGTCTTGGAGTCCGGCGGACAATGATAGTCCGGCTGTCCGGACACCCCCTAGTCCAGGACTCCCTCAGTAGCCCCTGAACCAGTCTTCAATGACGATAAGTCCGGCGCGCATAATGTTCGGCATTGCAAGGCGGGTTCCTCCCTTGAATAATCCAGAGAAGATCATGAACACCAGGATAGTGTCCGGCTCTGCAAAAATAATTTCCACATTCCACCGTAGAGAGAATAAAATATACACTAGCTCAATCTGCTGACGTATTATGCAGCGTGTCATACCACCACCAAGCCTTTGTTTGAATCGTTTTTTTCACTATACCACCTCAGCATGTTTAGCGAAGCGGTTTCCTTGGCACGTCTTGTCGAAGCAGAGATCGTGTTCCCCTTATTCCGGGATTCTCATCAATACGTTCGTGGGTAACCCAACCGTTCCCGTCGCCACGCCTCCTCTATCGAAGGCGAATCCCAAACGGTCACGGAGACGGCCCTTGGTATTTCGTCCCTTTTATAAGAGGACCAAGGCTCGTCCTTGTTCTTCAATCTCGCATCGAATCTCTTCCTCGCTCCCAGTTCCAACACCCAGAGCCTCAGATTCGAGCGCTTCGGATCCTCAACCATGTCCGGCTCCGACCTCCAGGGCCGGTGGATGCCCTCCTCCGTCACGGAGGAGGACATATTGAAGTTGCGTGAGGCCAAGTACCTGGCCTACGAAGTTTCGCACAGGTTGCCTGCCCAAGGGCAAGCCGTGCCCGCCCCTGAGCCCAGTGAATACGTCGTCTTCGTATCCCACCTCCGTCGGGGTTTAGGCTTCCCGACGGATCCCTTCGTGAGAGGGCTCCTGTTCTACTATGGGCTGGACTTTCACGACTTGGCTCCGGAGTCCATCCTCCACATCTCCGCATTCATTATCGTCTGCGAAGCCTTCCTCCGCGTCACTCCCCACTTCGGCCTATGGCTGAAGACCTTCAAGGTGGAACCAAAGATGATCGGGGGGCGTCCAGCGGAGTGCGGCAGGGCGGCCATAAGCAAAAAGGTCGATGCCCCGTGGCCCGAGGGTTCCTTCCAAGAGGAACTCGGACTGTGGCAGCAGGAGTGGTTCTATATCACCGCTCCGAAGGGCAGCAAGCAAAAGCCGCCGCCTTCGTTCCGCCCGGGACTTCCACGCCAACTAATGTCGTGGGTCAACCAAGGGCTCAACTGGGGGCCGTCCGAAGACGTGCCCTCACTGCAGGGCCGGATTCGAGACCTCCAAGCGAGGGAGATTGACCTGATCAAGGTGATGCAGGTTATGCTAATCAGGCATCTTCTGCCCTGCAAACGCCGTCCTCTCCGTTTACGGGAGTTCAACCCGGAGGGACCTCGGATTCTCCAACACTTTATGGGTGCAACACCCATGGAGATGTACAAGTTGTTCTTCGGACCGCAGGTGGCGTGTCCGGAATTAGCCGAGGACACAGGCCTAAGCCGCAATCGCCCGGATACTCAGGTAAATAGCTCAAAGTCCGGACTTTCTGTTCATACGCCTTTCTAGAGTACGCCTCCTGACTCGTTACTCTTCACAGGAATGGGTGGCGCGATCAAGGCTGATAAGGTGTCTGGCCCCCCTCCCAGAGACCGCACTGGAGCCCGTGCTGGTCAGAATGTTGGAGGTTGCGCCCACAGAAGGGGGCAAAGGGGAAATAGAAGAGCTAACATTTCGCCCAAAGGGGCGTCTGAGGAGAGGGGAATCAAGAACCCCTCCCTTTAGGGGGAGAAGAGGACCGCCTCCGAAGATCCGGAGGCCAAAGCCCTTAAGCGTGGGAAGAGATCTTCACCGGGGGGTCCGGCGTCCGGAGAGAATCCGGACGCACAATCATTGCCAAAAGATCAGCCCTCCAACGAGCTGTGAGTATGACAAGAGGGAATTAATTAGTAGGGAAATACCTTCATTTCTGCTTCTGTCGGTAACCAAAATATTTATCTTGCAGTTCGGATCTGCAGCCTTCTCCGATGAGTTCATCATCGGGGGACCTTCTTCCGGAGATGATGGAGAGCGATACGCCTCCGTCTGCAGCGCCGTCAGATAAGGCGGGCGAGCCTGAAGTGTCGTCACGGAGGGTATCCCAGAGTCCGGAGGGGCCAGAGAGTTCGGCACACACTAGTATCCGGCTGGGAGAACTAAAAAATCTGCTTGATAGGGCGTCCATTTCAGAAGATCACCGTGCGTTAATGCGTATGGTGGTTGGAAGGATTTCGTCCACCGAAAGCGGATTGCACAATGCCGCCATGAGTTTGCTGGCGGGATTTGAGGTATGCGAGAATGACGCACCCTTTTGTCTTTTAACAGCTTCGCACATAAAAATGCGCCCTGTATAGATAGTAGCCCCTGAGACTCAGTAGGTTGTCGGAAACGACAGCGTACCGAGGATCGAAATCTAAAGTAATGAATTCCGTCGTTCCTATACAGGTGGCGGATAGTCCGGGGGCTAGCCGGACTAGTGAGTTTGCCGAATTAAAACGGCAACTTCACTTGGCGGATGCGGACATCGCACTTGTCAACAGGCGACTTGACGAGTCGCAAGGTAAGAGAGTTCTCCGCAGTCGCTTTATTTAAGGGGGTTGAAGCCCTCCTCTTATAAATTATATGCTGTTGTACAGACGGCGCTGCTGCTGTGGAGACCCTTCGGGGTGGACTTGCTCGAGCTAAGGAGCAAGCCCGAAGGAGTGACGCGGCTGCCTCGAAGGCGGCCGAGGAGTTGAAAGCCGAAAAGGCTGCGCACTACCTAAGCAGGGCGGAGGTGGCCGAATTGGCCATGAAAGTAAAGGATGCTACCGACCGCAATGAGGCTCTTGAGAAGGAGAGCTTATCTGAGCGGGAAGACCTGAAGAAGGCCACCGCGAAGCCAAGGATGCCCGCTCTGCGATGCGGGCTATGAAGGAGGAACTGCGCCAGGCCGGAGATATCGTGGTTGGCAAACCTTTTCTGATGCGTCGTCGGTTTATGGATGGAAAGTATGCTCAATTTGAGCGACTGTGGAGTTCGGAGGATCCGTATATGGATTTAGCTGCAAGTGCGGCCAATGCCATTAAGCATTTCCGGAGCCAGGAGGATCACGAGACGGAAGAGCTGTATTGGTCTCAATTCCACAGTCCGGATCGCTCATTACCATTGACAGACCGGCTGGCCGAATGGGCCGAGCTAAATAGATTGTCCGGACTTGCCATGACTGACATCGTGGCCCATGTATGGCCAGAGAGGTCCAAGGCGACGAGCTACTTCGGCTTACTGCAGCAATTCAAATGAACTTATTAGCTTGTAAATCAATGATTATGTTATAACAGCTTTTTATACTTGTGCGTCCCAAGTAGGAAAACTTCTCATGTGCGGCCGTTTACGTATACTCTTGTATAATTTGAAAGATTGCAGTCTTCGGCTTCAGCCCCCACGCACAGAGTGCGGGGGTGTTCGCAAAAATAGCGTGTTTTCACACTTAATCTGACGTCTCGGTCCTGTTTAAGGAGGTGGTAGCGTAGCGAACTAGGCAATCCGGACTATAATGCTTTAGCACTTTCACTTAGCCAGTGGAGCTCGAGGGTGGGGCTACGATATAGCCCCTGGTGGCACCGCACATCTCCGTATTCGGGGTGCGTATGTGCCTGACCGGGAAACGGTCCTTCGTCAAAGCGGGGAATTCTAAACATTCCGGTAGTCGATCGAGTGGTTGACCAGTCTCTCGCTGTATCATGACAGTCAGTTTTCGGCTTTCTCTACTGAGGTGCTCGCCCAGCCGAACTGGGGCACAATCGCAGTAGTTCTCCTGGTGCCGCGTTAGCCGGTGATACGGAACGTAAGGCAGCAAAACACAGGAGCCGGGCAAACCCAACATTTGACCAAAGACATGATTCGGAGCTGATGCATATAATGCCTAACTCGAGACGCCGAACACTCCCTAAGGTGTTCGGTCTTTATAATAATGGGCAGAGATGCCCTAAGCCCCTAGTGTCCAGGTACGGGCATGGTATTCTGACGCGGACGATGCCAAAACGTCAGGCTCCGCTTTGGCTATAGGAAGAAACCAAGGGAGAACAACAACAAGAGACAGTAAAAAAAAGGTCTACGCAGGGTCTTAATCTGAAAAGAATCCTCACAACGGGTCCCTACTGCACGTCTGCGCCTGTGTCTCCGTTGCGCCGTTGTCCTGGACGGGTATGCACGTTGTTCATCTGTTAAAAAGATAGGAACGTTTAGTTTGAAAATAAATCGTGCGAAAAATATGTGAAAAAGAAGAAATAATTAAAGCAGGGTTTGCATGAACCCACAGTTGTTTGTGCGCGCAGCCCCCTGTGAAGGGGTATGCGGCTTGGGAGCCCCTAGCCTGCTGAAGCCGGATTCGTCTATCCGAGTCCGGGGTCTTTAAGTGACCCTCGCACTAAAATGACGCCACGCGGACCGGGCATCTTGAGTGTAAGAGACGCGTAATGCGGTATGGCGTTGAAGCGGACAAAAGCCTTTCATCCCAAGAGTGCTTGATATTCACTTTCAAATGGGATGATATGAAAAATTAATTTTTCGCATCGAGAATTGTTCGGCGATCCGAACACGACTTCTAGTAATATAGAGCATGTGCACTTGGCGTAAGGGCCTGGCGTCACTCCTTTGAAGGAAGTGCGGCTGTGTAGAATTTTGGTAGGGTCTATCCCCATTCTACGGATTGTGTTTGAATATAGCAGGTTTAAGTCACTGCCTCCGTCCATTAGGACGTTAGTAAATTGTAATCCGTCTATTATGGGATTCAATATCAGGGGAGTCCGTCCCGCATTTCGGACGCTTCTGGAGTAGTCCAGGTGGTCGAAAGTGATTGGTTTTGATATCCAATCTCTACGGTCTGCTGGGTTGGACCGCGCGAAACTCTTTTTAGAAAGTGCCGCACTATTTTTTCGTATTATCACATGAAGTGAGTTTACTGCTTTGACCCCTTGTGGGAAAGTCTTTTGTTTTCCGGTGCTCTGCTGGTGGGGTTTATGTTCTTCTCTTGATGCGTCGAGCCCCTTGTGTTCGGCATTTAGTCGGCCAGACTGTTTAAAAACCCAACAATCCCTGTGGGTGTGATTTGCAGGCCTTCCGAGGGTACTGTGGATTTGACATATCCGACCCAAAATCTTGTTTAAGTTGGACAATTCGTCACTGTCATCCTTTAGAGGCTGTGTTTTATTACTGGGCCGCGAGCTTTTGAATCCGGCGTTGACTGCCGTGCTCTTTGGGCTTTTCTCTTTATTCCGGTGCTGCTCTTTTCTGCGCCGTGATTTTCCGTTTCCATCTCTTATTTCGGATGTACTTGGGTCGCTGGTGCTGCATCTTGCTAACCAGCTATCCTCTCCCGCACAGAAGCGGGTCATGAGGCTTGTTAGTGCGGACATTGTCCTTGGTTTCTCTTGACCGAGGTGCCTGGCGAGCCATTCGTCTCGGACATTGTGCTTGAAAGCTGCTAAGGCTTCGGCGTCCGGACAGTCGACTATCTGGTTCTTTTTGGTAAGGAACCTGTTCCAGAATTTCCGCGCTGACTCTCCGGGCTGTTGAGTTATGTGACTTAGATCATCTGCATCCGGAGGACGGACATAAGTCCCTTGAAAATTTGCTCTAAACGCATCCTCGAGCTCTTCCCAACTTCCAACAGTGTTTTCTGGGAGGCTTTTAAGCCAATGACGGGCTGGCCCTTTGAGCTTGAGGGGTAGGTATTTTATGGCGTGGAGATCGTCTCCTCTGGCCATGTGTATATGTAGTATATAATCTTCTATCCAGACTCCAGGGTCTGTTGTTCCATCGTAGGCCTCTATGTTTATGGGCTTGAATCCCGCTGGGAATTCATGGTCCAGCACCTCATCGGTGAAACATGGTGGGTGTGCGGCGCCCCTGTATTTGTGTGTGCCGCTATCATCGGACACTTGACGTGTTGCCTTGCTTCTTGGGGCCTTCTCCTTTGGACCGTAGATGGACCTGGCTGGGCCATCTATCCTTCCGAGTTCGTTGGTGGATTTATGTGTGGCGCCGCTTTCATAATTTGGCCTGTCATCTGGCCGTCTATCCAACCAGGCAGCCCCTTTATTTTTGGACGGTGGAGGCTCTATGGCCTCTTCGTCGAATTCCGGTAGCAGTTTGCACTTCGGGTAGCTCTTTGATTGGTGGCCATTGACGTACTTATCTACGGTTTTGAGCACTTTGCTCCATCTCATTCTGAGTGTGTCTTCCGCTGTTTTGAGCCTCCGTTTTTCCTTCTTCAGGCTTCTCGCAGTACTGACGAGTCTTTTCCGGAGGTTCTTACTCTCCGGCGACGTGTCCGGCATACGGTCGTCCGGACTGTTGTTCTCGCCGGGCTTGGATTGATTATCTGACTCGTCATGTTCGGACGGTTGCTTATTTGCATGTTCGTCGTCCGATTGTGAGCCTTGCCCTATTGCGGGTTCCTTGGGAGTGTTGTTGTTGTCGAGGCGAGACTTAGGGCGGCGTCTACGCCGTCGTTTTGGTCGTTTATCGGCGGGGTCATCTTCTGCCGCAGCCCGTTGGTCCTCGTTATCGCTCCCCTTTGGGGTGTCCACCATATATATGTCATGCGACGAGGTGGTCCTGTCGTGCTGTATAAGGTCTGTTTTTTCTTCGTCTCCGGCATCGTCGTCCATAGCGTCGATGTCTTCGGAGTCGTAGTCTAGCATGTCGGTTAGATCGTCGACAGTGGCTACAAAGTGGGTGGTGGGTGGGATCTGAATTTCTTCGTCATCTGAACCCCAACCATCCTGGCCATAGTCCGGCCAGGACTCTCCTGATAACGAGAGATGCTTTAGTGAATTCAGGATATCGCCAAAAGGCGAGTACTGGAAGATGTCCGGGGCGGTGGATTCCATAACCGGCGCCCAATCCAGATCGACTGGTAGGGGCGCGGGAGGTTCGGAGTCCGGCGAGGAGTCCGGCGCCTCAGGATCACGAGTTTCGCAGGGGACAAGATCAGTGTTCGGCTCCATCGCCGTGGATGTTGAAGCCCCCAGGGCGGCGTCTATCCACCGGCCCTCGATCTGGGCGATCGGCTCCGGGCTAATAGCCGAAGCGGATCCGTGTGCAGCCACCAAGGCACTGTTCGGTGGCAGAGCTAGATCATGCCCGTCGTCACAGTGCGGCGCGCTTGGCTGTGGCTCGAGCCCGTCGAAGATCAAGTCTCCGCGGACGTCGGCCGTGAAGTTTAAGCTTCCAAATCTGACCCGACGGCCAGGGGCGTAACTTTCGATCTGCTCCAGATGGCCAAGCGAATTGGCCCGCAGGGCGAAGCCGCCGAATACGAAGATTTGTCCGGGGAGAAAAGTCTCACCCTGGACAGCGTTGTTGGTTGAAGATGCCATCAAGCCTATCGGTGACGACACAGAGGAACTCTCAATGAAAGCACCAATGTCGGTGTCAAAACCGGCGGATCTCGGGTAGGGGGTCCCGAACTGTGCGTCTAGGCGGATGGTAACAGGAGACAAGGGACACAATGTTTTACCCAGGTTCGGGCCCTCTCGATGGAGGTAAAACCCTACGTCCTGCTTGATTAATATTGATGATATGGGTAGTACAAGAGTAGATCTACCACGAGATCAAGGAGGCTAAACCCTAGAAGCTAGCCTATGGTATGATTGTTGTAATGTATGTTGTCCTACGGACTAAAGCCCTCCGGTTTATATAGACACCGGAGGAGGCTAGGGTTACACAGAGTCGGTTACAATGGTAGGAGATCTACATATCCGTATTGCCAAGCTTGCCTTCCACGCCAAGGAAAGTACCATCCGGACACGAGCCGGAGTCTTCAATCTTCTATCTTCATAGTCTTGGAGTCCGGCGGACAATGATAGTCCGGCTGTCCGGACACCCCCTAGTCCAGGACTCCCTCACTTAGCTTTGGGTCCAATCTTGCGGTGTCCTTTCCCAGTGACAGCAGGGGCAGCAAGGCACGTATTGTATTGCTGCCATCGAGGATAAAAAGATGGGGTTTATATCATATTGCATGAGTTTATCCCTCTACATCATGTCATCTTGCAAAAGGTGTTACTCTGTTCTTTATGAACTTAATACTCTAGATGCAGGCAGGAGTCGTTCGATGTGTGGAGTAATAGTAGTAGATGCAGGCAGGAGTCGGTCTACTTGTTGCGGACGCGATGCCTATATACATGATCATGCCTAGATAATCTCATAATTATTCACTTTTCTATCATTTTCTCGACCGTTATTTGTTCACCCACCGTAATACTTATGCTATCTTGAGAGAAGCCACTAGTGAAACCTATGGCACCTGGGTCTATCTTTTATCATATAAGCTTTCAATCTACTTTTATTTGCATCTTTACTTTTCGCGTCTATCTTATAAAATACCAAAAATATATTTATCTTATCATACTATCTCTATTAGATCTCACTTTCGCAAGTGGCCGTGAAGGGATTGACAACCCCTTTATTGCGTTGGTTGTGAGTTCTTCGTTTGTTGGTGTAGGTGCGTGGGACTTTTGAGGAGCCTCCTACTGGATTGATACCTTGGTTCTCAAAAACTGAGGGAAATACTTACGCTACTATTACTGCATCACCCTTTCCTCTTCAAGGAAAACCAACGCAAGCTCAAGACGTAGCAGGCTACGCCCGGTCCTTGTTGAAGGTTAAAACAGCACACTTGACGAAAAATCATTGTGGTTTTGATGCGTAGGTAAGAACGGTTCGTGCTAGAAGCTCGTAGCAGCCATGTAAAACTTGCAACAACAAAGTAGAGGGCGTCTACCTTGTTTTTGCAGGGCTTGCTGTGATGTGATATGGTCAAGCATGATGTGATATAAATTTTTGTATGAGATGACCATGTTTTGTAACAAAGTTATTGGCAACTGGCAGGAGCCATATGGTTGTCGCTTTATTGTATGAAATGCAATCGCCATATAATTGCTTTACTTTATCACTAAGAGGTAGCGATAGTCATAGTAACAATAGGTGGCAAGATGACAATGTTGCTAGGATGGAGATCAAGATGTCACGTCGGTGACGTTGGAGATCATAACGATGCTTCGGTGATGACGATCATGAGCACAAGATGATGATGGCCATATCATGTCACATAATTTGATTGCATGTGTTGTTTATCCTTTATGCATCTTATTTTGCTTAGAACGTCGGTAGCATTATAAGATGATCCCTTACTAAATTTCAAGGTACAAGTGTTCTCCCTGAGTATGCACCATTGCTATAGTTTGTCGTGCCGACACACCACGTGATGATCGGGTGTGATAAGCTCTACGTTCACATACAACGGGTGCAAGCCAGTTTTGCACACGTAGAATACTCGGGTTAAACTTGACAAGCCTAGCATATGCAGATATGGCCTCGGAACACTGAGACCGAAAGGTCGAGCGTGAATCATATAGTAGATATGATCAACATAGTGATGTTCACCATTGAAAACTACTCCATCTCACGTGATGATCGGACATGGTTTAGTTGATTTGGATCACGTGATCACTTAGATGACTAGAGGGATGTCTATCTAAGTGGGAGTTCTTAAGTAATATGATTAATTGAACTTTAATTTATCATGAACTTAGTCCTGGTAGTATTTTGCAAATTATGTTGTAGATCAATAGCTCGCGTTATAGCTTCCCTATGTTTTTTATATGTTCCTAGAGAAAACTAAGTTGAAAGATAATAGTAGCAATGATGCGGACTGGGTACATGATCTGAGGTTTATCCTCATTGCTGCACAGAACAATTATGTCCTTGATGCACCGCTAGGTGACAAAACTATTGCAGGAGCAGATGCAGACGTAATGAATGTTTGGCTAGCTTAATATGATGACTACTTGATAGTTTAGTGCACCATGCTTCACGGCTTAGAATCGGGACTTCAAAGACGTTTTTTGAACGTCATGGACCATATGGGATGTTCCAGGAGTTGAAGTTAATATTTCAAGCAAATATCCGAGTTGAGAGATATGAAGTCTCCAACAAGTTCTATAGCTAAAAGATGGAGGAGAATAGCTCAAGCAGTGAGCATGTGCTCAGATTGTCTGTGTACTACAATCGCTTGAATCAAGTGGGAGTTAATCTTCCAGATAAGATAGTGATTGACAGAGTTCTCTAGTCACCATCACCAAGTTACTAGAACTTCGTGATGAACTATAGTATGCAAGGGACGGCGAAAACGATTCCCGAGCTCTTCATGATGCTGAAATCAACGAAGGTAGAAATCAAGAAAGAGCATCAAGTGTTGATGATTGACAAGACCACTAGTTTCAAGTAAAGGGCAAAGGGAAAGAAAGGGAACTTCAAGTAGAATGGCAAGCAAGTTGTCACTCCCATGAAGAAGCCCAAAGATGGACCAAACCTTAAACTGAGTGCTTCTACTGCAAAGGAAATGGTCACTAGAAGCGGAAATGCCCTGAATATTTGGTGGATAAGAAGGATGGCAAAGTGAACAAGGGTATATTTGATATACAGGTTACTGATGTGTGCCTTACTAGTGTTTATAGTAGCCCCTGGGTATTTGATACTTGTTCGGCTGCTAAGATTAGTAACTCGAAACAGGAGTTACAGAATAAACAAAGACTAGTTGAGGGTGAAGTGATGATGTGTGTTGCAGGTAGTTCCAAGATTGATATGATCATCATCGCACACTCCCTATACTTTCAAGATTAGCGTTGAAACCTAAATAAATGTTATTTGGTGTTTGTGTTGAGCATAAATATGATTAGATCATGTTTATTGCGATACGATTATTCATCTAAGACAGAGAATAAATTGTTATTCTATTTACATGAATAAAACCTTCTATGGTCATACACCCAATGTTGATGGTTTATTTAATCTTTATCATTGTGATACACATATTCATAATATTGATGCCAAAAGATGCAAAGTTGATAATGATAGTGCAACATATTTATGGCACTGCCATTTGGGTCATATCGGTGTAAAGCGCATGAAGAAACTCCATAAAGATGGACTTTTGGAATCACTTGATTATGAATCATTTGATGCTTGCGAACCGTGCATTATGGGCAAGATGAATAAAACTCCGTTCTCTGGAACAATGGAGCGAGCTACTAACTTGTTGGAAATAATGCATACCAATGTATGCGGTCCAATAAGTGTTGATGCTCGTGGCGGGTATCGTTATTTTCTGACCTTCATAGATGATTTGAGCAGATATGGGTATATCTACTTAATGAAACACAAGTTTGAAACATTTGAAAAGTTCAAAGAATTTTAGAGTGAAGTGGAGAATCATCGTAATAAGAAAATGAAGAATATTTGAGTTATAAGTTTGGCCTTCATTTAAAACAATGTGGAATAGTTTCACAGCTCATGCCACATGGAACACCACAGCATAATGGTGTGTCCGAACGTCGTAAACCACACTTTATTGGATATGGTGCGATCTATGATGTCTCTTACCGAGTTACCACTATCGTTTTGGGGTTATGCATTAGAGACAGCTGCATTTACTTTAAATAGGGCACCATCAAAATCCATTGAGACGACGCCTTATGAACTATGGTTTGGCAAGAAACCAAAGTTGCCATTTCTTAAGTTTGGGCTGTGATGCTTATGTGAAAAATCTTCAACCTGATAAGCTCGAACCCAAATCGGAGAAGTGCGTCTTCATAGGATACCCAAAAGGAAATTGTTGGGTACACCTTCTATCACAGATCCGAAGGCAAAAATCTTTTTTGCTAAAAATGGATCCTTTCTAGAGAAGGAGTTTCTCTCGAAAGAAGTGAGTGGGAGGAAGTAGAACTTGATGAGGTAATTGTACCTTCTCCCTTATTGGAAAGTAGTTCATCACAGAAATCAGTTCCCGTGATTCCTACACCAGTTAGTGAGGAAGCTAATGATGATGATCATGAAGCTTCAGATCAAGTTACTACCAAACCTCGTAGGTCTTCCAGAATGAGATCCGCACCAGAGTGGTACGGTAATCCTGTTCTTGAAGTCATGTTACTAGACCATGATGAACCTGCGAACTACGAGGAAGCGATGATGATCCCAGATTCCGTGAAATGGCTTGAGGCCATGAAATCTGAGATGGGATCCATGTATGAGAACAAAGTGTGGACTTTGGTGGATTTGCCCGATTATCGGCAGGCCATAGAAAATAAATGGATCTTCAAGAAGAAGACGGACGATGATAGTAGTGTTACTATCTACAAAGCTCGACTTGTTGTGAAAGGTTTTCAACAAGTTCAAGGAGTTGACTACGATGAGACTTTCTCACCAGTAGCGATGCTTAAAGTCTGTCTGAATCATGTTAGCAAATGCTGCATTTTATGATTATAAAATTTGGCACATGGATGTCAAAACTGCATTCCTGAATGGATTTCTGGAAGAAGAGTTATATATGATGCAACCAGAAGGTTTTGTCGATCCAAAGGGTGCTAACAAAGTGTGCAAGCTCCAGTGATTCATTTATGGACTGGTGCAAGCCTCTCGGAGTTGGAATAAATGCTTTGATAGTGTGATCAAAGCATATGGTTTTATACAGACTTTTGGAGAAGCCTGTATTTACAAGAAAGTGAGTGGGAGCTCTGTAGCATTTCTAATATTATATGTGGATGACATATTGTTGATTGGAAATGATATAGAATTTCTGGATAGCATAAAGCGATACTTAAATAAGAGTTTTTCAAAGAAAGACCTCGGTGAAAGCTGCTTACATATTGGGCATCAAGATTTATAAAAATAGATCGAGACACTTGATAAGATTTTTCAATGAGTATATACCTTGATAAAGTTTTGAAGAAGTTCAAAATGGATCAGTCAAAGAAAGGGTTCTTGCCTGTATTACAAGGTGTAAAGTTGAGTAAGACTCAAAGCTCGACCACGGCAGAAAATAGAAAGAGAATGAAAGTCATTCCCTATGCCACAGTCATAGGTTCTATAAAAGTATGTGGTGCTGTGTACCAGACCTATTGTGTACCCTGCCCTGAATTTAGCAAGGGGGTACAATTTTGATCTAGGAGTAGATCACTGGACAGCGGTCAAATTTATCCTTAGTGAGGACTAAGGAAATATTTCTTGATTATGGAGGTGATAAAAGACCTCGTCGTAAAGAGTTACATTGATGCAAGATTTTACACCGATCCAGATGACTCTAAGTCTCAATCTGGATACATATTGAAAGTGGGAGCAATTAGCCAGAGTAGCTCCGTGCAGAGCATTGTAGACATAGAATATTTGCAAAATACATACGGCTCTGAATGTGACATACCCGTTGACTAAACTTCTCTCACGAGCAAAACATGATCACACCTTAGTACTCTTTGGGTGGTAATCACATAAAACGATGTGAACTAGATTATTGACTCTAGTAAACCCTTTGGGTGTTGGTCACATGACGATGAACTATGGGTGTTAATCACATACAGATGTGAATATTGGAGTTAAATCACATGGCGATGTGAACTAGATTATTGACCCTAGTGCAAGTGGGAGACTGAAGGAAGTATGCCCTAGAGGCAATAATAAAGTTATTATTTATTTTCTTATTTCTTGATAAATGTTTGTTATTCATGCTATAATTGTATTAAGCGGAAACTTAGTACATGTGTGAATACATAGACAAAGCATATAGTCCATAGTATGCCTCTACTTGACTAGCTTGTTAATCAAAGATGATTATGTTTCCTAACCATAGACATGTGTTGTCATTTGATGAACGGGATCACATCATTAGGAGAATGATGTGATGGACATGACCCATCCGTTAGCTTAGCATTATGATCGTGTTAGTTTCATTGCTACTGCTTTCTTCATGACTTATACAAGTTCCTCAGACTATGAGATTATGCAACTCCTGAATACCGGAGGAACACTTTGTGTGCTACCAAATGTCACAACGTAAAAGGGTGATTATAAAGGTGCTCTACAGGTGTCTCTAAAGGTGTTTGTTGGGTTGGCATAGATCGAGATTAGGATTTGTCACTCCGTGTATCGGAGAGGTATCTCTGGGCCCTCTTGGTAATGCACATCACTATAAGCCTTGCAAGCAATGTGACTCATGAGTTAGTAGCAGGATGATGCATTACGGAACGAGTAAAGAGACTTACCGGTAACGAGATTGAACTAGGCATGATGATACCAATGATCGAATCTCGGGCAAGTAACATACCGATGACAAAGGGAACAACGTATGTTGTTATGCGGTTTGACCGATAAAGATCTTCGTAGAATATGTAGGACCCAACATGAGCATCCAGGTTCCGCTATTGGTTATTGACCGGAGATGTGTCTCGGTCATGTCTACATAGTTCTTGAACCCATAGGATCCGCATGCTTAACGTTCGAGCTGTTTTCGTTCAGATTTATTGAGCCAGGCATCATGTCTTATTCTTCTTCCAATAACGTGGAAGAGGATGCTTGGTTGATGAAGATCGAGATGAAGAGAGAAGAGCCCATAGAAGCCGTCAAAGGGGACAAGGTCATGGAGGCTACCGGATATCAAGCGTCGGTGGTTGAGCAGACCTGGCCTGCCGAGGAAGAAGAAGAAGATATCCTTAAGCCTTACTATGATCATCTCACCCCCACCGAGATTGAAGCCTTCCGGATCATCGAAATGGTTCGTGTGCAAAATAAATATCTCACCCGTGAAAAATATTCTGTTGCAAGAGCACATCATCGCCCTCTAGAGCGTCATCCGTAGATTGGGAATCTCTTGATCATGAAGGACAAGATCGCTACCACTTCATCACCACCACCTCCTTCTTCATCACCCAAAGAAAATTGAGTATCAGGTGTGGGCACTCCCCTTGGCTTGTGCCAAGCTTGGGGGAGGTGCCCCGGTATTGTATCACCTGCACTATCTTTTGCCTTTATTTACCTTAGTTCAATCCATAGTTATCTTTTTCTTTAGATGAATAAAAATCTTAGTTCGATCCTTTGTTTTCGAAAGTTTACTTAGTGATCTATCTTTGTAATCGCGTGCGAGATATATAATAAAGTTTAGTTTGAGTTTTGCTTTCTTTACTTTCATGTTTCAATAAAAAGAAAGGAAATAAATGAAAAAGATCATATGCTAATCTTATGGTAAGTACTGACATCACATAAAGAAAAGTATAATTAGAAAATTTTATTGGAGATTGACAAACATAGCATTCGTCAATGATGCAATTCATGAAAGAATTAATAAGAGAAGAGAAGATTCACATGCAAATACACTATCTTGGAAATCTTTTGTGATTGTGAGCCCCCATCAAAATATTATATGCCGAAATTGTTGATGTTGGACAAGGAAGACAACGTAATGATTTATGTTTGTTCATATTCACATAGAAGTTATATTGTCGTAGATCTTTCAACATGTGGTGCTTGCCTCCCATCTTTGCTAGCCAAAAATTCCGCACCAATTAGAGATACTACTTGTGCATCCAAAAACCCTTAAACCCAAATCTTATTATCAAGAGTCCACCATACCTACCTAAGGATTGAGTAAGATCCTTCAAGTAAGTTGTCATCGGTGCAATAAGGCAATAAAACTTGCTTCTAAAAGTGATAGATCATTTAGTGTAAGAGAAAATTGAGCCTTGTACGAACTTGCGATGGCAAAGAATAAAAGCGACAGGCTGCATAATAAAAGTTGCTATCATAAGGGGCAATATAACATGACGTTCTTTTGCACTAAGGGATTGAGCATACAAACAAAAAGTGCATGGCAACCTCTGCTTCCCTCCACGAAGGGCCTATCTTTTACTTTTATGTATTTACTTTTATGCAAGAGTCAATTTTTTCTCTCTATTCCTTTTTATTTTTTCTCTTTTGGCAAGCATCATGTGGAGAGGAAAGATCTAGGCACATATATCCAGTTTGATATGGGTAGCATGAGTTATTATTGTTGACATCACCCTCGAGGTGAGTATGTTGGGAGGAAAAACTATAAGCCCCTATCTTTCTATGTGTCGTTGAAACGTTTTGCTCATGTGTATGCGGTGAGTGTTAGCAATCATAGAAGACTATATGATGGTTGAGTATGTGGACTTGCCAAAAAGGCTCCGATACATGACCCTTCCTGAAAAGATGATCAATTGTAGTTGCAAACTTGACTGGGAACATAGTTTGTTGGTTTTCAATAAATTTTATGCTTTATACTTCGATGTTGTGACGAATTATTACTTGCTCATGAGAAGTCTATGATAAAAGTTTTATGTTAAAGTTTGTTGTTGTTATAATAATTTACATGATGCTTATATGTCCGTTTTTTTGTTTTTATCGACACCTATCTCTCTAAGCATGTGGACATGTTTTTCGATTTCGGTTTTCGCTTGAGGAAAAGCGAGGTCTAAGCTTGGGGGAGTTGATATGTCCATTTGCATCATGTTTACTTACTGCTATTTATGATGTTTTTATGCATAATAATGCTTTTTGGAGTAATTCTAATGCCTTTTCTCTCATAATATGCAAGGTTCACACAAAGAGGGAGAATTCCGGCAGCTGGAAATCTGAACCTGAAAAAGCTACGCCAGGCCACCTATTCTGCACAACTCCAAATGAGCTGAAACTTCACGAGGAATTTTTATGGAATAAATAAGAAATAATGGAGCAAATAACTACCTGAAGGGGGCCACCTGGTGAGCACAAGACACGAGGGCGCTCCAGGCCCCCAGGCGTGCCTTTGTGGGTTGTGCTCAGCCCAACCCACCTCCCGTGCCCATCTTCTGGTAAGTCATTTTGACCTAGAAACAATAAGGAGAGGAATTTCAGGACGGAGCGCCGCCGTCTCGAGGCGGAACTTGGGCAGCAGCACTTTTGCCCTCTCGCGGAGCGATTCCGCCAGGGGAACTTCCCTCCTGGAGGGGGAAATCATCGTCGTCATCATCATCAACAACTCTCCCATCTTGGGGAGGGTAATCTCCATCAACATCTTCAACAGCACCATCTCCTCTCAAACCCTAGTTCATCTCTTGTGTTCAGTCTTTGTACCGGAACTATAGATTGGTGCTTGTGGGTGACTAGTAGTGTTGATTACATCTTGTAGTTGATTACTATATGGTTTATTTGGAGGAAGATTATATGTTCAGATCCATTATGCTATTTAATACCCCTCTGATCTTGAGCATGTTTATCATTTGTGAGTAGTTACTTTTTTTCTTGAGGTCACGGGAGAAATCTTGTTGCAAGTAATCATGTGAATTTTATATGTGTTCGATATTTTGATGGTATGTATGTTGTGATTCCCTTAGTGGTGTCATGTGAACGTTAACTACATGACACTTCACCATATTTGGGCCTAACGGAATGCATTGCGGAGTAGTTATTAGATGATGGGCTGCGAGAGTGACAGAAGCTTAAACCCTAATTTATGCGCTATTCCGTAAGGGACTAATTTGGATCCAAAAGTTTAATGCTATGTTTAGAATTTATTCTTAATACTTTTCTCGTAGTTGCGAATGCTTGCGAGGGGGTTAATCATAAGTAGGAGGTTTGTTCAAGTAAGAACAACACCTAAGCACCGGCCCACCCACATATCAAATTATCAAAGTAGCGAACACAAACCAAACCAACATGATGAAAGTGACTAGATGAAATTCCCGTGCACCCTCAAGAATGCTTTTCTTATCATAAGAGACTGTTTTGGCTTGTCCTTTGCCTCAAAAGGATTGGGCTACCTTGCTGCACTTTTGTTACCATTACCGTTACTTGCTCATTACAAATTATCTTGCTATCAAACTACTCGTTGCTTATAATTTCAGTGCTTGCAGACATTACCTTGCTGAAAACCGCTTGTCATTTACTTCTGCTCCTCGTTGGGTTCGACACTCTTACTTATTGAAAGGACTACGATTGATCCCCTATACTTGGGGGTCATCAGTGAGCTCGGGCATGTAGTGTTTTTTCTCGACGAGACAACATCCGAGACCCCAACCCTCTCCATCGGCTTGCGGAACTTGTTACAGCAGAATTGTTGTTTTTCCAGCACGCCGATGCGGCTTGAACTACGTCGGTATTCCCCAAAGAGGAAGGGATGATGCAGCACAGCTACGGTAGGTATTTCCCTCAGTGATGAGACCAAGGTTGTCGAACCAGTAGGAGAACCGTGCAACACTATGTAAACGATACCTGCACACAAAGAACAAATACTTGCAACCCAACATAAAAGAGGGGTTGTCAATCCTTCCCGGGTGAAAAGATAGATAAAATCATAGTAGATTGGATAAATAGATCTCGCGGGAACGCGAGATAAAATAAATAACAATAAATTGCAGCAGGGTATTTTTGGGTTTTTGGATTAATAGATCTGAAAATAAAAGCAAATAAAAATAGATCTCGAAGGCAAATATGATAAAGAAGAGAACTGGGGCCGTAGATTTCACTAGTGGCTTCTCTCGAGAAAAATAGCATACGGTGGGTAAAAAAATTACTGTTGGGCAATTGATAGAACTTCAAATAATTATGACGATATGCAAGCAATGATCATTATATACGTATCACATCCAAGATTAGTAGACCGACTCTTGCCTGCATCTACTACTATTACTCCACACATCGACCGCTATCCATCATGCATCTAGTGTATTAAGTTCATGGAGAAATGAAGTAATGCAATAAGAACGAGACAAGATCTATTCATGTAGGAATAGACCCCATCTTGTTATCCTTAATAGCAACGATACATACGTATCATTTCCCTTTCTGTCACTAGGATTGAGCGCCGTAAGATCGAACCCATCACAAAACACCTCTTCCCATGGCAAGAAAAATTGATCTAGTCGGCCTAACTAACCAAAGATTCGAAGAAGAAATACGAGGATATAAGGAATCATGCATATAAGAGATCAAAAGACTCAAATAACTTTCATGGATAAAAACATAGATTTGATCATAAACTCAAAGTTCATCGAATCCCGACAAACACACTGCAAAAAGAGTTACGTCAAATAGATCTCCAAGAGACCATTGTATTGAGAATCAAAAGAGAGAGAGAGAGAGGAAGCCATCTAGCTACTAACTACGAAACCGTAGGTCTACAATGAACTACTCACGCTGAAGGAAATATTCTCTAGAGGCAATAATAAAGTTATTATTTATTTCCTCATATCATGATAAATGTTTATTATTCATGCTAGAATTGTATTAACCGGAAACATGATACATGTGTGAATACATAGACAAACATAGTGTCACTAGTATGCCTCTACTTGACTAGCCCGTTTATCAAAGATGGTTATGTTTCCTAGCCATGGACAAAAGAGTTGTCATTTGATTAACGGGATCACATCATTAGGAGAATGATGTGATTGACATGACCCATTCCATTAGCCTAGCACTTGATCGTTTAGTATGTTGCTATTGCTTTCTTCATGACTTATACATGTTCCTGTAACTATGAGATTATGCAACTCCCGTTTACCGGAGGAACACTTTGGGTGCTACCAAACGTCACAACGTAACTGGGTGATTATAAAGGAGTACTACAGCTGTCTCCAAAGGTACATGTTGGGTTGGTGTATTTCGAGATTAGGTTTTTTCACTCCGATTGTCGGAGAGGTATCTCTGGGCCCTCTCGGTAATGCACATCACTATAAGCCTTGCAAGCAATGTAGCTAATGAGTTAGTTACGGAATGATGCATTACATAACGAGTAAAGAGACTTGCCGGTAACGAGATTGAACTAGGTATTGGATACCAACGATCGAATCTCGGGCAAGTAACATACCGATGACAAAGGGAACAACATATGTTGTTATGCGGTTTGACCGATAAAGATCTTCGTAGAATATGTAGGAACCAATATGGGCATCCAGGTTCCGCTATTGGTTATTGACCGATAACAGTTCTAGGTCATGTCTACATAGTTCTCGAACCCGTAGGGTCCGCACGCTTAACGTTACGATGACAGTTTTATTATGAGTTTATAAGTTTCGATGTACCGAAGTTTGTTCGGAGTCCCAGATGTGATCACGGACATGACGAGGAGTCTCGAAATGGTCGAGACATAAAGATTGATATACTGGACGACTATATTCGGACACCGAAAGTGTTCCGGACGTTTTCGGAGAAAACCGGAGTGCTGGAGGGTTACCGGAACCCGCCCGGGAGAAGTAATGGGCCTTATGGGCCTCAGTGGAGAAGAGAGAGGGGCGGCCAGCATGGGCCGCGCGCCCCCTCCCCCTCTGGTCCGAATTGGACTAGGAGGGGGGCGGCGCCCCCCTCTTTCCTTCTCCCTCTCCCCCTTCCTTTCCACTCCTAGTAGGAGTAGGAAAGGGGGAGTCCTACTCCTACTAGGAGGAGGACTCCTCCTCCTGGCGCGCCCTCTAGGGCCGGCCAGCCTCCCCCCTTGCTCCTTTATATACGGGGGCAGGGGGCACCCTATAACACACAAGTTGATCTACGGATTGTTCCTTAGCCGTGTGCGGTGCCCCCCTCCACCATATTCCACCTCGGTCATATCGTCACGGAGTTTAGGCGAAGCCCTGCGCCGGTAGAACATCATCATCGTCACCACGCCGTCGTGCTGACGGAACTCATCCCCGAAGCTTTGCTGGATCGGAGCGTGGGGATCGTTATCGAGCTAAACGTGTGCTGAACTCAGAGGTGCCGTACGTTCGGTGCTTGGATTGGTCGGATCGTGAAGACGTACGACTACATCAACCGCGTTGTCATAACGCTTCCGCTTACGGTCTACGAGGGTACGTGGACATCACTCTCCCCTCTCGTTGCTATGCCATCACCATGATCTTGCGTGTGCGTAGGAAAAAATTTTAAATTACTACGTTCCCCAAAAGTGGCATCCGAGCCTAGGTTTTATGCGTTGATGTTATATGCACGAGTAGAACACAAGTGAGTTGTGGGCGATACAAGTCATATGGCTTACCAGCATGTCATACTTTGGTTCAGCGGTATTGTTGGATGAAGCGGCCCGGACCGACATTACGCGTACGCTTACGCGAGACTGGTTTTACCGCCGTGCTTTGCACACAGGTGACTAGCGGGTGTCTGTTTCTCCAACTTTAGTTGAACCGAGTGTGGCTACGCCCGGTCCTTGCGAAGGTTAAAACAGCACTAACTGGACGAACTATCGTTGTGGTTTTGATGCGTAGGTAAGAACGGTTCTTGCTCAGCCCGTAGCAGCCACGTAAAACTTGCAACAACAAAGTAGAGGATGTCTAACTTGTTTTTGCAGGGCATGTTGTGATGTGATATGGTCAAGACGTGATGCTATATTTTATTGTATGAGATGATCATGTTTTGTAACCGAAGTTATCGGCAACTGGCAGGAGCCATATGGTTGTCGCTTTATTGTATGAAATGCAAACGCCCTATAATTGCTTTACTTTATCACTAAGTGGTACCGATAGTCGTAGAAGCAATAGATGGCGTAAACGACAATGATGCTATGATGGAGATCAATGTGTCGCGCCGGTGACGCTGGTGATCACGACGGTGCTTTGGAGATGGAGATCACAAGCACAAGATGATGATGGCCATATCATATCACTTATATTGATTGCATGTGATGTTTATCCTTTATGCATCTTATCTTGCTTTGATTTATGGTAGCATTTTAAGATTATCTCTCACTAATTATCAAGAAGTGTTCTCCCTGAGTATGCACCGTTGCGAAAGTTCTTCATGCTGAGACACCACGTGATGATCGGGTGTGATAGGCTCTACATTCAAATACAACGGGTGCAAAACAGTTGCACACGCGGAATACTCAGGTTAAACTTGACGAGCCTAGCATATACAGATATGGCCTCGGAACACGGAGACCGAACGGTCGAACGTGAATCATATAGTAGATATGATCAACATAGTGATGTTCACCATTGAAACTACTCCATCTCACGTGATGATCGGACATGGTTTAGTTGATTTGGATCACGTAATCACTTAGATGATTAGAGAGATGTCTGTCTAAGTGGGAGTTCTTAAGTAATATGATTAATTGAACTTAAATTTATCATGAACTTAGTACCTGATAGTATTTTGCTTGTCTATGTTTGTTGTAGATAGATGGCTCGTGCTGTTGTTCCATTGAATTTTAATGCGTTCCTTGAGAAAGCAAAGTTGAAAGATGATGGTAGCAATTACACGGACTGGGTCCGTAACCTGAGGATTATCCTCATTGCTGCACAGAAGAATTACGTCCTGGAAGCACCACTGGGTGCCAGGCCTGCTGCTGATGCAACTGACGACGTTAAGAACGTCTGGCAGAGCAAAGCTGATGACTACTCGATAGTTCAGTGTGCCATGCTTTACGGCTTAGAACCGGGTCTTCAACGACGTTTTGAACTTCATGGAGCATATGAGATGTTCCAGGAGTTGAAGTTAATATTTCAAGCAAATGCCCGGATTGAGAGATATGAAGTCTCCAATAAGTTCTATAGCTGCAAGATGGAGGAGAATAGTTCTGTCAGTGAACACATAGTCAAAATGTCTGGGTATAATAATCACTTGATTCAACTGGGAGTTAATCTTCCTGATGATAGTGTCATTAACATAATTCTTCAATCACTGCCACCAAGCTACAAGAGCTTCGTGATGAACTATAATATGCAAGGGATGGACAAGACTATTCCCGAGCTCTTCGCAATGCTAAAAGCCGCGGAGGTAGAAATCAAGAAGGAGCATCAAGTGTTGATGGTTAACAAGACCACCAGTTTCAAGAAAAAGGGCAAAGGGAAGAAGAAGGGGAACTTCAAGAAGAACAGCAAACAAGTTGCTGCTCAAGAGAAGAAACCCAAGTCTGGACCTAAGCCTGAGACTGAGAGCTTCTACTGCAAGCAGACTGGACACTGGAAGCGGAACTGCCCCAAGTATTTGGCGGATAAGAAGGATGGCAAAGTGAACAAAGGTATATGTGATATACATGTTATTGATGTGTACCTTACTAATGCTCGCAGTTGTACCTGGGTATTTGATACTGGTTCTGTTGCTAATATTTGCAACTCGAAACAGGGACTACAGATTAAGCGAAGATTGGCTAAGGACGAGGTGACGATGCGCGTGGGAAATGGTTCCAAAGTCAATGTGATCGCGGTCGGCACGCTACCTCCACATCTACCATCGGGATTAGTTTTAGACCTAAATAATTGTTATTTAGTGCCAGCGTTGAGCATGAACATTATATCTGGATCTTGTTTGATGCGAGACGGTTATTCATTTAAATCAGAGAATAATGGTGGTTCTATTTATATGAGTAATATCTTTTATGGTCATGCACCCTTGAAGAGTTGTCTATTTTTATTGAATCTTGATAGTAGTGATACGCATATTCATAGTGTTGAAACCAAAAGATGCAGAGTTAATAATGATAGTGCAACTTATTTGTGGCACTGTCATTTAGGTCATATCGGTATAAAGCGCATGAAGAAACTCCATACTGATGGGCTTTTGGAATCACTTGATTATGAATCACTTGGTACTTGCAAACCGTGCCTCATGGGCAAGATGACTAAAACGCCGTTCTCCAGAACTATGGAGCGAGCGACTGATTTGTTGGAAATCGTACATACTGATGTTTGTGGTCCAATGAATGTTGAAGCTCGCGGCGGGTATCGTTATTTTCTCACCTTCACAGATGATTTGAGCAGATATGGGTATATCTACTTAATGAAACACAAGTCTGAAACATTTGAAAAGTTCAAAGAATTTCAGAGTGAAGTGGAAAATCATCGTAACAAGAAAATAAAGTTTCTACGATCTGATCGTGGAGGAGAATATTTGAGTTATGAGTTTGGTTTACATTTGAAACAATGCGGAATAGTTTCGCAACTCACGCCACCCGGAACACCACAACGAAATGGTGTGTCCGAACGTCGTAATCGTACTTTACTAGATATGGTGCGATCTATGATGTCTCTTACTGATTTACCACTATCGTTCTGGGGTTATGCTTTAGAGACGGCCGCATTCACGTTGAATAGGGCACCATCAAAATCCGTTGAGACGACGCCTTATGAACTGTGGTTTGGCAAGAAACCAAAGTTGTCGTTTCTTAAAGTTTGGGGCTGCGATGCTTATGTGAAGAAACTTCAACCAGATAAGCTCGAACCTAAATCGGAGAAATGTGTCTTCATAGGATACCCAAAAGAAACTATTGGGTACACCTTCTATCACAGATCTGAGGGCAAGATTTTCGTTGCTAAAATTGGATCCTTTCTAGAGAAGGAGTTTCTCTCGAAAGAAGTGAGTGGGAGGAAAGTAGAACTTGATTCGGTAACTGTACCTGCTCCCTTATTGGAAGGTAGTTCATCACAAGAACCGGTTCATGTGACAACTACACCAATTAGTGAGGAAACTAATGATATTGATCATGAAACTTTAGATCAAGTTTCTACTGAACCTCGTAGGTCTACCAGAATAAGATCCGCACCAGAGTGGTACGGTAATCCTATTCTGGAAGTCATGTTACTTGATCATGATGAACCTACAAACTATGAGGAAGCGATTATGAGCCCAGATTCCGCAAAATGGCTATAGGCCATGAAATCTGAGATGGGATCCATGTATGAGAAAAAAGTATGGACTTTGGTTGACTTGCCCGATGATCGGCAAGCCATTGAGAATAAATGGATTTTTAAGAAGAAGACTAACGCTGATGGTAATATAACTGTCTATAAAGCTCGACTTGTTGCGAAAGGTTTTCGACAAGTTCAAGGGATTGACTACGATGAGACTTTCTCACCTGTAGCGATGCTTAAGTCTGTCCGAATCATGTTAGCTATTGCTGCATTTTATGATTATTTGGCAAATGGATGTCAAACTGCATTCTTGAATGGATTTCTGGAAGAAGAGTTGTATATGATGCAACCAGAAGGTTTTGTTGATCCAAAAAGTGCTAACAAAGTTTGCAAGCTCCAGCGATCCATTTATGGACTGGTGCAAGCATGTCGGAGTTGGAACAAACGTTTTGATAGTGTGATCAAAGCATATGGTTTTATACAGACTTTTGGAGAAGCCTGTATTTACAAGAAAGTGAGTGGGAGCTCTGTAGCATTTCTGATATTATATGTAGATGACATATTATTAATTGGAAATGATATAGAATTTCTGGATAGCATAAAGAGATACTTGAATAAAAGTTTTTCAATGAAAGACCTCGATGAAGCTGCTTACATATTGGGCAGCAAGATTTATAGAGATATATCAAGACGCTTAATAGGACTTTCACAAAGCACATACCTTGATAAAATTTTGAAAAAGTTCAAAATGGATCAGGCAAAGAAAGGGTTCTTGCCCGTGCTACAAGGTGTGAAGTTGAGTCAGACTCAATGCCCGACCACAGCAGAAGATAGAGAGAAAATGAAAGATGTTCCCTATGCTTCAGCCATAGGCTCTATCATGTATGCAATGCTGTGTACCAGACCTGACGTATGCTTAGCAATAAGCTTGGCAAGAAGGTACCAAAGTAATCCAGGAGTGGATCACTGGACAGCGGTCAAGAATATCCTGAAATGCCTGAAAAGGACTAAGGATATGTTTCTCATATATGGAGGTGACAAAGAGCTAGTCGTAAATGGTTACGTCGATGCAAGCTTTGACACAGATCTGGACGATTCTAAATTGCAAACCGGATACGTATTTTTATTAAACGGTGGAGCTGTAAGTTGGTGCAGTTCTAAACAAAGCGTCGTGGCGGGATCTACATGTGAAGCGGAGTACATAGCTTCTTCGGAAGCAGCAAATGAAGGAGTCTGGATGAAGGAGTTCATTTCCGATCTAGGTGTCATACCTAGTGCATCGGGACCAATGAAGATATTCTGTGACAATTCTGGTGCAATTGTCTTGGCAAAGGAATCCAGATTTCACAAGAGGACCAAGCACATCAAGAGACGCTTCAATTCCATCCGGGACCAAGTCCAAGTGGGAGACATAGAGATTTGCAAGATACATACGGATCTGAATGTTGCAGACCCGTTGACTAAGCCTCTCTCACGAGCAAAACATGATCAGCACCAAGACTCCATGGGTGTTAGAATAATTACTATGTAATATAGATTATTGACTCTAGTGCAAGTGGGAGACTGAAGGAAATATGCTCTAGAGGCAATAATAAAGTTATTATTTATTTCCTCATATCATGATAAATGTTTACTATTCATGCTAGAATTGTATTAACTGGAAACATGATACATGTGTGAATACATAGACAAACATAGTGTCACTAGTATGCCTCTACTTGACTAGCTCGTTTATCAAAGATGGTTATGTTTCCTAGCCATGGACAAAAGAGTTGTCATTTGATCAACGGGGTCACATCATTAGGAGAATGATGTGATTGACATGGCCCATTCCATTAGCCTAGCACTTGATCGTTTAGTATGTTGCTATTGCTTTCTTCATGACTTATACATGTTCCTGTAACTATGAGATTATGCAACTCCCGTTTATGGGAGGAACACTTTGGGTGATACCAAACGTCACAACGTAACTGGGTGATTATAAAGGAGTAATACAGGTGTCTCCAAAGGTACATGTTGGGTTGGCGTATTTCGAGATTAGGTTTTGTCACTCCGATTGTCGGAGAGGTATCTCTGGGCCCTCTCGGTAATGCACATCACTATAAGCCTTGCAAGCAATGTCGCTAATGAGTTAGTGAAGGAAATATGCCCTAGAGGCAATAATAAAGTTATTATTTATTTCCTTATTTCATGATAAAATGTTTATCATTCATGCTAGAATTGTATTAACCGGAAACATGATACATGTGTGAATGCATAGACAAAACAACATGTCACTAGTATGCCTCTACAAGACTAGCTTGTTAATCAAAGATGGTTATGTTTCCTGACCATGAACAAGGAGTTGTTATTTAATTAACAAGGTCACATCATTAGTAGAATGATCTGATTGACATGACCCATTCCATTAGCTTAGCACACGATCGTTTAGTATGTTGCTACTGCTTTTATCCATGACATATACATGTTCCTGTAACTATGAGATTATGCAACTCCCGTCTACCGGAGGAACACTTTGGGTGCTACCAAACGTCACAACGTAACTGGGTGATTATAAAGGAGTACTACAGGTGTCACCAAAGGCAGATGTTGGGTTGGCGTATTTCGAGATTAGGTTTTGTCACTCCGATTGTCGGAGAGGTATCTCTGGGCCCTCTCGGTAATACACATCACTGAAGCCTTGCAAGCATTACAGCTAATGAGTTAGCTGTGAGATGATGTATTACGGAACGAGTAAAGAGACTTGCCGGTAACGAGATTGAACTAGGTATTGGATACCGACGATCGAATCTCGGGCAAGTAACATACCGATGGCAAAGGGAACAACGTATGTTGTTATGCGGTCTGACCGATAAAGATCTTCGTAGAATATGTAGGAGCCAATATGGGCATCCAGGTCCCGCTATTGGTTATTGACCGAAGACGTGTCTCGGTCATGTCTACATTGTTCTCGAACCGTAGGGTCCGCACGCTTAAGGTTTCGATGACAGTTATATTAGGAGTTTATGTATTTTGATGTACCGAAGAAGTTCGGAGTCCCGGATGTGATCACGGACATGACGAGGAGTCTCGAAATGGTCGAGACATAAAGATTGATATATTGGAAGCCTATATTTGGAGTTCGGAATGGTTCCGGGTGAAATCGGGATTTTACCGGAGTACCGGGGGGGTTACCGGAACCCTCCCGGAGGCTATTGGGCCTTAGTGGGCCTCGAGGGAGAAGAGGAGGGGCCGGCCAGGGCAGGCCGCGCGCCCCCTCCCCCCCTAGTCCGAATAGGACAAGGAGGGGGGGGGCGGCGCCCCCCTTCCTTCTTCCCCCTCCCCCCAATCCTACTCCAACTAGGAAAGGGGGGGAGTCCTACTCCCGGTGGGAGTAGGACTCCTCCAGGCGCGCCTCCTCTAGGCCGGCCGCACCCCCCCCCCCCCTTGCTCCTTTATATACGGGGGCAAGGGGGCACCCTAGAACACACAAGTTTGATCTACGGATCGTTCCTTAGCCGTGTGCGGTGCCCCCTTCCACCATATTCCACCTCGGTCATATCGTCGCGAAGCTTAGGCGAAGCTCTGCGCCGGTAGAACATCAAGATCGTCACCACGCCGTCGTGCTGACGGAACTCTCCCTCGACACTCGGCTGGATCGGAGTACGAGGGACGTCATCAAGCTGTACGTGTGTCAAGAACTCGGGGGCGCCGGAGTAACGGCGCCGGGATCGGTCGGATCGCGAGGAGAACGTACGACTACTTCCTCTACGTTGTGATCGCTTCCGCTTCGGTCTACGAGGGTACGTAGACAACACTCTCCCCTCTCGTAGCTATGCATCACCATGATCTTGCGTGTGCGTAGGAAATTTTTTAAAATTACTACGTTCCCCATCAGTGGTATCCGAGCCTAGGTTTTTATGGTTTGATGTTTTGCACGAGTAGAACACAAGTGAGTTGTGGGCGATACAAGTCATACTACCTACCAGCATGTCATACTTTGGTTCAGCGGTATTGTGAGATGAAGCGGCCCGGACCGACATTACGCGTACGCTTACGCGAGACTGGTTTCACCGCTACGAGCACTCGTTGCTTAAAGGTGACTGGCGGGTGTCTGTCTCTCTCACTTTAGTTGAACCGAGTGTGGCTACGCCCGGTCCTTGAGAAGGTTAAAACGGAGTCTATTTGATGAAGTATCGTTGTGGTTTTGATGCGTAGGTGAGATTGGTTCTTGCTTAAGCCCGTAGCAGCCACGTAAAATTTGCAACAACAAAGTAGAGGACGTCTAACTTGTTTTTGCAGGGCATGTTGTGATGTGATATGGTCAAGACGTGATGCTATATTTTATTGTATGAGATGATCATGTTTTGTAACCGAAGTTATCGGCAACTGGCAGGAGCCATATGGTTGTCGCTTTATTGTATGAAATGCAATCGCCCTGTAATGCTTTACTTTATCACTAAGCGGTAGCGATAGTCGTAGAAGCATAAGATTGGCGAGACGACAACGATGCTACGATGGAGATCAAGGTGTCGCGCCGGTGACGATGGTGATCATGGTGGTGCTGCAGAGATGGAGATCACGAAGCACAAGATGATGATGACCATATCATATCACTTATATTGATTTGCATGTGATGTTTATCTTTTATGCATCTTATCTTGCTTTGATTGACGGTAGCATTATAAGATGATCTCTCACTAAATTATCAAGAAGTGTTCTCCCTGAGTATGCACCGTTGCCAAAGTTCGTCGTGCCCAGACACCACGTGATGATCGGGTGTGATAAGCTCTACGTCCATCTACAACGGGTGCAAGCCAGTTTTGCACACGCAGAATACTCAGGTTATACTTGACGAGCCTAGCATATGCAGATATGGCCTCGGAACACGGAGACCGAAAGGTCGAGCGTGAATCATATAGTAGATATGATCAACATAAGATGTTCACCATTGAAAACTACTCCATTTCACGTGATGATCGGTTATGGTTTAGTAGATTTGGATCACGTGATCACTTAGATGACTAGAGAGATGTCTGTCTAAGTGGGAGTTCTTAAGTAATATGATTAATTGAACTTAAATTTATCATGAACTTAGTACCTGATAGTATCTTGCTTGTTTATGTTTGATTGTAGATAGATGGCTCGTGCTGTTGTTCCGTTGAATTTTAATGCGTTCCTTGAGAAAGCAAAGTTGAAAGATGATGGTAGCAACTACACGGACTGGGTCCGTAACTTGAGGATTATCCTCATTGCTGCACAGAAGAGTTACGTCCTGGATGCACCGCTAGGTGCCAGGCCTGCTGCAGGAGCAACACCAGATGTTGTGAACGTCTGGCAGAGCAAAGCTGATGACTACTCTATAGTTCAGTGTGCCATGCTTTACGGCTTAGAACCGGGACTTCAACGACGTTTTGAACGTCATGGAGCATATGAGATGTTCCAGGAGTTGAAGTTAATATTCCAACAGAATGCCCGGATTGAGAGATATGAAGTCTCCAATAAGTTCTATAGCTGCAAGATGGAGGAGAATAGTTCTGTTAGTGAGCACATACTCAGAATGTCTGGGTACTACAATCACTTGACACAATTGGGAGTTAATCTTCCAGATGATTGTGTCATTGACAGAATTCTTCAATCACTGCCACCAAGCTACAAAGGCTTCATGATGAACTATAATATGCAAGGGTTAGTAAAGACTATACCTGAGCTCTTCGCAATGCTAAAGGCTGCGGAGGTAGAAATCAAGAAGGAGCATCAAGTGTTGATGGTCAATAAGACCACTAGTTTCAAGAAGAAAGGCAAAGGGAAGAAGAAGGGGAACTTCAAGAAGAACAGCAAGCAAGTTGCTGCTCAGGAGAAGAAACCCAAGTCTGGACCTAAGCCTGAAACTGAGTGCTTCTACTGCAAGCAGAACTGCCCCAAGTATTTGGCGGATAAGAAGGATGGCAAGGTGAACAAAGGTATATGTGATATACATGTTATTGATGTGTACCTTACTAGAGCTCGCAGTAGCACCTGGGTATTTGATACTGGTTCTGTTGCTAATATTTGCAACTCGAAACAGGGACTACGGATTAAGCGAACACTGGCAAAGGACGAGGTGACGATGCGCGTGGGAAATGGTTCCAAAGTCGATGTGATCGCGGTCGGCACGCTACCTCTACATCTACCTTCGGGATTAGTTTTAGACCTAAATAATTGTTATTTGGTGCCTGCGTTGAGCATGAACATTATATCTGGATCTTGTTTGATGCGAGACGGTTATTCATTTAAATCAGAGAATAATGGTTGTTCCATTTATATGAGTAATATCTTTTATGGTCATGCACCCTTGAAGAGTGGTCTATTTTTGATGAATCTCGATAGTAGTGATACACATATTCATAATGTTGAAGCCAAAAGATGCAGAGTTGATAATGATAGTGCAACTTATTTGTGGCACTGCCGTTTAGGTCATATCGGTGTAAAGCGCATGAAGAAACTCCATACTGATGGACTTTTGGAGTCACTTGATTATGAATCACTTGGCACTTGCGAACCGTGCCTCATGGGCAAGATGACTAGAACCCCGTTCTCCGGTACTATGGAGAGAGCAACAGATTTGTTGGAAATCATACATACAGATGTATGTGGTCCGATGAATGTTGAGGCTCGTGGCGGATATCGTTATTTTCTCACCTTCACAGATGACTTAAGCAGATATGGGTATATCTACTTAATGAAACATAAGTCTGAAACATTTGAAAAGTTCAAAAAAATTCAGAGTGAAGTTGAAAATCATCGTAATAAGAAAATTAAATTTCTACGATCTGATCGTGGAGGTGAATATTTGAGTTACGAGTTTGGTCTACATTTGAAACAATGCGGAATAGTTTCGCAACTCACGCCACCCGGAACACCACAGCGTAATGGTGTGTCCGAACGTCGTAATCGTACTTTACTAGATATGGTACGATCTATGATGTCTCTTACAGATTTACCGCTATCGTTTTGGGGTTATGACTCTAGAGACGGCCGCATTCACACTGAATAGAACACCGTCAAAATCCGTTGAGACGACACCTTATGAACTATGGTTTAGCAAGAAACCAAAGTTGTCGTTTCTTAAAGTTTGGGGATGCGATGCTTATGTGAAAAAGCTTCAACCTGATAAGCTCGAACCCAAATCGGAGAAATGTGTCTTCATAGGATACCCAAAGGAGACAGTTGGGTACACCTTCTATCACAGATCCGAAGGCAAGACATTTGTTGCCAAAAATGGATCCTTTCTAGAGAAGGAGTTTCTCTCGAAAGAAGTGAGTGGGAGGAAAGTAGAACTTGATGAGGTAATTGTACCTTCTCCCTTACTTGAAAGTAGTTTGTCGCAGAAACCGGTTTCTGAGACATCTACACCAAGTAGTGAGGAAGTTGATGATGTTGATCATGAAACTTCAGATCAAGTTACTACAGAACCTCGTAGATCAACCAAAGTAAGATCCGCACCAGAGTGGTACGGTAATCCTGTTCTGGAAATCATGCTACTAGATCATGATGAACCTACGAACTATGAAGAAGCGATGGTGAGCCCAGATTCCGCAAAATGGCTTGGGGCCATGAAATCTGAGATGGGATCCATGTATGAAAACAAAGTATGGACTTTGGTTGACTTGCCCGAGGGTAGGCAAGCAATAGAAAACAAGTGGATCTTCAAGAAGAAGACTGACGCTGACGGTAATGTTACTGTCTACAAAGCTCGACTTGTCGCAAAGGGTTTTCGACAAGTTCAAGGGATTGACTACGATGAGACCTTCTCACCCGTAGCGATGCTTAAGTCTGTCCGAATCATGTTAGCAATTGCCGCATTTTATGATTATGAAATTTGGCAAATGGATGTAAAGACTGCATTCCTGAATGGATTTCTGGAAGAAGAGTTGTATATGATGCAACCAGAAGGTTTTATCGATCCAAAGGGAGCTAACAAAGTATGCAAGCTCCAGCGATCCATTTATGGACTGGTGCAAGCATCTCGGAGTTGGAATAAACGCTTTGATAGTGTGATCAAAGCATTTGGGTTCATACAGACTTTTGGAGAAGCCTGTATTTACAAGAAAGTGAGTGGGAGCTCTGTAGCATTTCTGATATTATATGTAGATGACATATTGCTGATCGAAAATGATATAGAATTTCTGGATAGCATAAGGGGATACTTGAATAATAGTTTTTCAATGAAAGACCTCGGTGAAGCTGCTTACATATTGGGCATCAAAATCTATAGAGATAGATCAAGACGCTTAATTGGACTTTCACATACCTTGACAAAATTTTGAAGAAGTTCAAAATGGATCAAGCAAAGAAAGGGTTCTTGCCTGTGTTACAAGGTGTGAAGTTGAGTAAGACTCAATGCCCGACCACTGCAGAAGATAGAGAGAAAATGAAAGATGTTCCCTATGCTTCAGCCATAGGCTCTATCATGTATGCAATGCTGTGTACCAGACCTGATGTGTGCCTTGCTATAAGCTTAGCAGGGAGGTACCAAAGTAATCTAGGAGTGGATCACTGGACAGCGGTCAAGAACATCCTGAAATACCTGAAAAGGACTAAGGATATGTTTCTCGTATATGGAGGTGACAAAGAGCTCATCGTAAACGGTTACGTTGATGCAAGCTTTGACACTGATCCGGACGATTCTAAATCGCAGACCGGATACGTATTTACACTAAACGGAGGAGCTGTCAGTTGGTGCAGCTCTAAACAAAGCGTCGTAGCGGGATCTACATGTGAAGCGGAATACATAGCAGCTTCAGAAGCAGCTAATGAAGGAGTCTGGATGAAGGAGTTCATATCCGATCTAGGTGTCATACCTAGTGCATCGGGTCCAATGAAAATCTTCTGTGACAATACTGGAGCAATTGCCTTAGCGAAGGAATCCAGATTTCACAAGAGGACCAAGCACATCAAGAGACGCTTCAATTCCATCCGGGACTTAGTCCAGGTGGGAGACATAGAGATTTGCAAGATACATACGGATCTGAATGTAGCAGACCCGTTGACTAAGCCTCTTCCACGAGCAAAACATGATCAACACCAAGACTCCATGGGTGTGAGAATCATTACTATGTAATCTAGATTATTGACTCTAGTGCAAGTGGGAGACTGAAGGAAATATGCCCTAGAGGCAATAATAAAGTTATTATTTATTTCCTTATTTCATGATAAAATGTTTATCATTCATGCTAGAATTGTATTAACCGGAAACATGATACATGTGTGAATGCATAGACAAAACAACATGTCACTAGTATGCCTCTACAAGACTAGCTTGTTAATCAAAGATGGTTATGTTTCCTGACCATGAACAAGGAGTTGTTATTTAATTAACAAGGTCACATCATTAGTAGAATGATCTGATTGACATGACCCATTCCATTAGCTTAGCACACGATCGTTTAGTATGTTGCTACTGCTTTTATCCATGACATATACATGTTCCTGTAACTATGAGATTATGCAACTCCCGTCTACCGGAGGAACACTTTGGGTGCTACCAAACGTCACAACGTAACTAGGTGATTATAAAGGAGTACTACAGGTGTCTCCAAAGGCAGATGTTGGGTTGGCGTATTTCGAGATTAGGTTTTGTCACTCCGATTGTCGGAGAGGTATCTCTGGGCCCTCTCGGTAATACACATCACTGAAGCCTTGCAAGCATTACAGCTAATGAGTTAGCTGTGAGATGATGTATTACGGAACGAGTAAAGAGACTTGCCGGTAACGAGATTGAACTAGGTATTGGATACCGACGATCGAATCTCGGGCAAGTAACATACCGATGGCAAAGGGAACAACGTATGTTGTTATGCGGTCTGACCGATAAAGATCTTCGTAGAATATGTAGGAGCCAATATGGGCATCCAGGTCCCGCTATTGGTTATTGACCGGAGACGTGTCTCGGTCATGTCTACATTGTTCTCGAACCGTAGGGTCCGCACGCTTAAGGTTTCGATGACAGTTATATTAGGAGTTTATGTATTTTGATGTACCGAAGAAGTTCGGAGTCCCGGATGTGATCACGGACATGACGAGGAGTCTCGAAATGGTCGAGACATAAAGATTGATATACTGGAAGCCTATATTTGGAGTTCGGAATGGTTCCGGGTGAAATCGGGATTTTACCGGAGTACCGGGGGGGTTACCGGAACCCTCCCGGAGGCTATTGGGCCTTAGTGGGCCTCGAGGGAGAAGAGGAGGGGCCGGCCAGGGCAGGCCGCGCGCCCCCTCCCCCCCCTAGTCCGAATAGGACAAGGAGGGGGGGCGGCGCCCCCCTTCCTTCTTCCCCCTCCCCCCAATCCTACTACAACTAGGAAAGGGGGGGAGTCCTACTCCCGGTGGGAGTAGGACTCCTCCAGGCGCGCCTCCTCTAGGCCGGCCGCACCCCCCCTTGCTCCTTTATATACGGGGGCAAGGGGGCACCCTAGAACACACAATTTTGATCTACGGATCGTTCCTTAGCCGTGTGCGGTGCCCCCTTCCACCATATTCCACCTCGGTCATATCGTCGCGAAGCTTAGGCGAAGCTCTGCGCCGGTAGAACATCAAGATCGTCACCACGCCGTCGTGCTGACGGAACTCTCCCTCGACACTCGGCTGGATCGGAGTACGAGGGACGTCATCGAGCTGTACGTGTGTCAAGAACTCGGGGGCGCCGGAGTAACGGCGCCGGGATCGGTCGGATCGCGAGGAGAACGTACGACTACTTCCTCTACGTTGTGATCGCTTCCGCTTCGGTCTACGAGGGTACGTAGACAACACTCTCCCCTCTCGTAGCTATGCATCACCATGATCTTGCGTGTGCGTAGGAAATTTTTTGAAATTACTACGTTCCCCATCAGTTAGTTACGGAATGATGCATTACGTAACGAGTAAAGAGACTTGCCGGTAATGAGATTGAACTAGGTATTGGATACCGACGATCGAATCTCGGGCAAGTAACATACCGATGACAAAGGGAACAACGTATGTTGTTATGCGGTTTGACCGATAAAGATCTTCGTAGAATATGTAGGAACCAATATGGGCATCCAGGTTCCGCTATTGGTTATTGACCGAGAATAGTTCTAGGTCATGTCTACATAGTTCTCGAACCCGTAGGGTCCGCACGCTTAACGTTACGATGACAGTTTTATTATGAGTTTATATGTTTTGATGTACCGAAGTTTGTTCGGAGTCCCGGATGTGATCATGGACATGACGAGGAGTCTCGAAATGGTCGAGACATAAAGATTGATATATTGGACGACTATATTCGGACACCGGAAGTGTTCCTGACGTTTTCGGAGAAAACCGGAGTGCCGGAGGGTTACCGGACCCCCCCCCCCCCCCCCCCCGCGGGAGAAGTAATGGGCCTTATGGGCCTCAGTGGAGAAGAGAGAGGGGCGGCCAGCATGGGCCGCGCGCCCCCTCCCCCTCTGGTCCGAATTGGACTAGGAGGGGGGCGGCGCCCCCCTCTTTCCTTCTCCCTCTCCCCCTTCCTTTCCCCTCCTAGTAGGAGTAGGAAAGGGGGAGTCCTACTCCTACTAAGAGGAGGACTCCTCCTCCTGGCGCGCCCTCTAGGGCCGGCCGGCCTCCCCCCTTGCTCCTTTATATACGGGGGCAGGGGGCACCCTAGAACACACAAGTTGATCTACGGATTGTTCCTTAGCCGTGTGCGGTGCCCCCCTCCACCATATTCCACCTTGGTCATATCGTCACGGAGTTTAGGCGAAGCCCTGCGCTGGTAGAACATCATCGTCGTCACCATGCCGTCGTGCTGACGGAACTCATCCCCGAAGCTTTGCTGGATCAGAGCCTGGGGATCATCATCGAGCTGAACGTGTGCTGAACTCGGAGGTGACGTACGTTCGGTGCTTGGATCGGTCAGATCGTGAAGACGTACGACTACATCAACCGCGTTGTCATAATGCTTCCGCTTACGGTCTACGAGGGTACGTGGACATCACTCTCCCCTCTCGTTGCTATGCCATCACCATGATCTTGTGTGTGCGTAGGAAATTTTTTGAAATTACTACGTTCCCCAACACACGCATCATTAGGAAGGCACCAATGAGGATGATGAACCCTCCGTGATGGTGTCTAGATTGGATCTGTGGTTTCTAGAACTTGCGGCGGCTGGAATTGTGTTTCATCGACTCCCCTAGGGTTTTTGGAATATTGGGGTATTTATATAGCAAAGAGGCGGTGCAGGAGACCACCGAGGTGGGCACAATCCACTAGGCGCGTTTGGGCCCCTAGGTGCGCCCAGGTGGGTTGTGCCCCCCTCAAGGCACCCCTCTGGTACTTCTTTGGCCCATCCCGTGTCGTCTGGCCTAGAAAAATTCTCCAAAAAGTTTCGCTGCATTTGGACTCCATTTGGTATTGATTTTCTGCGAAGTAAAAAACAAGCAAAAAACAACAACTGGCACTGGGCACTATGTCAATAGATTAGTCCCAAAAAATGATATAAAGTTGCTATAAAATGACTGTAAAACATCCAAGAATGATAATATAGCAGCATGGAACAATCAAAAATTATAGATACGTTGGAGACGTATCACACGCCCGTGTAGGCTGACTTGTAAGACGTATTCAACTTGATTCAAAAACCCACCATCAAAGCGCAGCGATTGTAGTGTTCCCTTGCATCGACTAATGTGTCGAAGCGCATGCCAACATAAGGTTGATGTGCGTGTGACCCAACTTCTTTGTCTTCTAACTCGTGTGCCTCATCAACTAAAGCATTAGCAGGAGCAACCATAGGAGCAACATGATTGTTCGGGACATGAGTAGTATTAGATCCAATGTTGGGGTCAGGGGACTCACCAACCCCCTCCTCCAAATGGTGATCCTCCTGCTCATACCCTGTATGTAAGAAGGGTGCACCCAACTCAAGTGAAATGTTGATGGACTCTACATCAAGCGGTGGTTCATTAAGATCAATCATCTTTTTTGCAGCTACTAATAGTCCTTTTTTGTCACCACATCAACCTGCAACAAAGTGTGTGTTATCCCACCACAAAAACATGCATCATCTTTTGCACAAACTAGTTCTAGAATAAAAGGAGCAACTATAAGCAGTTGTTTGGGCAACTCCAAAGTTAAACAGAGGCAATTTATATGTTCTTTTCTCTCAAAAGTTTTTTTCTTTCTTTTTTCCTATACCTTTATGTTTCTACCAGTATGAAACACATATATAGCAATAAATGTTGTTTTACATGATATGCGCTTTTCACTTGTGCTTTTTTCAACAGCAGAAATCACAACTTTTGATGATGGAAAGAACGTGCATATCTAATGGAGAGCTTACCAGGAGCAGAAGGCCTATCTTTGGTGTAGTTTATACTTTTTTTATTTTTTTAGTGAGAACATCTGCAATGTAGCAAAGTATATGAATGTGGGTTTGTTCGAATCTGTTTTTTATGTGTCCTTTTACGCGTTTGTCGTTTGTGTCTTAGCGAGAACCATACTGATACATAAAAGTTGGTTTTTAGCACTCGTGAGTTAATAATACTTCTACCTGCTTCTAACATGAGTTTTATGTTTTGCTAGTATATGCTTCATGCACAGGAACTTGCATGTGTTTTAGTACTAGAGTTGCCCTGTTCTTACACCTCATAGAGGCAACTCTAGACTTGTTGCACAGCCACGATGCACAAAGTTGTGCAATGCTCATGCACATTGCATAGCTCTTTTTATCTGCACAGAGTTGTTTCAATGCATACAATATAGTTGCCTGTTGTTTAGAGAATTAGGTTTTGGGGGACTGCCTGGTTTTTGTACCCTTTGTCTACTAAACAGCACATGAGTTGCCCAATTTTGGTACTGGAGTTGCCATAGTCTTGCATTGCTGTTGCTTTTTGTTTTACTAGAGTTGCACATCAAGGTAAACATTTGCATTGTACCCAGTTGCTCCATGCATACCATATATAGGGTTGGCTCAAAGCAATCGACCATGCATACCATAGGGTTGCCTTTTTTGTCTGCTAAACAGCACATGAGTTGACCAAAACCTAGATTTGCCCTATTTTTGTACTCGTGTTGCTTTTGTTTTACTAGAGTTGCACACCAAGTTAAACTGTACATTATACCAAGTTGCTCCATGGATGCCATGTATAGGGTTGGCTCAAAGCAGTCGACAAGTTGCTCTTGTTTTTCACCAAATCAAAGAACGAACTAAAAACTAGTTGAAGTTCAAACAGGCAGGGCTGGGGTGGTTGAGTAGGGAAGAGTTGATCGAAGAGCAAGGAGGGAGAGAGGGCCGGGGAGGTGGTGCTTACCTTTTTTCGGGGAGGTAGGCTGTCCTTTGTTCTCCAGATCTGACTTGGAGGAAGAAAGGAGGAGGAAAGAGGGGTTCCTGTGTGGGCTTGTTCTTCAAGATGCCATAGATGGGGCAGATCTATTTTGGAGGAAGAAAGGAGGAAGGAGGAGGAAGGGGGGCCCTGCGTGGGCTTGTCCTTCAAGGAAAAGGGAGGAGAGGGTCGCGTGACGTGCGTGAGGGCGCTGGGGATAGGAGCGACGAGCTGTGGGGGGCGGGGACCAACGACAGGAACGCGTGATCGGCTCGATCAGGTGAAGCGACGAGGCGTGTGGCGCGCGTTTTCCTTCTTTGGATGTCCTCTTGCGTGCGGGGCGGTCCTTTCCTTATATGGGAGAGCGCTCGCTTGAGCGAACGGGCGCTTGGGTGCCAACTAGTCGGGTCCCAAAAATTTTGTCTGGCTGGTGCGGCAGCATTTGAAGCGTGCAAACTGTAAAGCGCACTTGGTTCCGATCAGTGGCAGAGCATGCCAGGAACGCTTCAACACAGGAGTAGCAAAGATGTGGTGCTGGTTGTGCTTGGTATGTAGGAGTACATCCGAGGCAGCCTTAGGCCAACTCCACCGCGTGACCCCGTCCTGTCCGGCCCCGTCCATTTGGGGCTAAAGGGACAAACCGGGCGGCCCAGCACGCGGGAGCAAACGGACTTTTGTCCGTTTTGTGTCTGCTTTCGACCCATCCCCGGCCCAAGTTTGCGCCGGTTTTGGGGTGAAACGGACAGCGCGCGGACGGGCGGGACGCGCGCGCTTGTCCGCCCCTGGCCCGCCTGTCGGTGGGAGAAACCAAAACCCCCCACGCCCCATTTGGCGCCATTTCCCCAAACCCTCCCACGTCCCTCCGCCGTTCCCTCTCTCCCCCGTCCATGGCCGACGCCCAGCCGAATTCTGGTCGTCGACCCGGTCGGAAAGGTGAAGAAGAAGGCTGCCAAGGCGCCAAGGAAGCCGCGGTCGGAGTGCACGCCGGAGGAGATCGCCAAGTTGGACGCGGAAGCGGCGAAGAAGAGGAGCCGGAGAGCGGTCGTCAAGGTCAATGCCGCTGCGGCCAAGTTCGCCGCCGAGTGCGATGCGATGGAGGCCGCGTGGCGCAAGGCCGCGGCCGATGAGAAGGAGGACATCGTCAACAAAGCGCATGCCCTCCTCATGCTTGGCATGGGCCGTCCGGCCGGTTTCCCTGCAACGGCGGTCAGCCCGGCAAGCACATGCTCGTCGGTCGCCGGGCTCCGCACTGCCAGTCGCCGACGTCGCGGACCACGCCCTTGTCGCCCAGCTTTCCTCCGCCAAGGCACGACGGCCAGACCCGTTTCTCGGGGTCGCCGGACGTTGGCATGTTCGCGCCGTCCACACCGCGCCCCTCGGCCGTCATCGACCTCAACGTCATGCCTGGGTCTAGCAGCGGCGGCCAACCGTCCGTCGAGATGCAAAGAAAGCAAGCACGGGCACCGTTCACGGGCACCATGCCGTCCCCCCGCGTCTTGTTTGACGGAATGCCAACACCAACGCCACCGGTCGACGACCCCTTCTACAACCAGTTCATGGAGGACGTGATCTTCGAGGCTGGGCAGGGCCGTGCCTATGACCCCGACGAGACCCAAAGTCAGGATGGCCGCGCCCAGTACGTCCCAGATGAAGAGGCCGACGACCGTGCTGACTACGACCATGGTGACTCGTGGCATGAAGACGATGACATCTATGTCGAAGGTGATGGTGATTAAGAAGAAAGCAATGACGTTGATATTAGTGGCGAGCCATTGTTCATCGACGAGTTGACCCAAAGAGCGGAAGCACAAAAGAAGAGGAAGAGCATTCACACGGGTTCATACACACAAGGTGAGGACAAGTTGATTTGCCAAGCTTGGATGGAGATTAGCCAAGATCCGAGGACCGGCGCGCAACAAAAGGGCATTGTTTTTTGGACGAGAGTCCACAAAACATTCCATGAAAGGAAGATGTTTGAGCCCTACCAATTTACAAGCAACCGTGGCATCGGCTCGATTCAAAAGAGATGGTTGTTCATCCAACAAGAGTGCAACAAGTATCAAGCCGCATTTGAGAGCGTTGAAGCACGGCCCGTGAGTGGTCTCGGCGTTGGGGACATGGTATGCTCTCCTCTTCCTAGCCCTTTCCTTGCTACAGCCATGAGACTTCGGCCTTGTACATGTTTGCATGTTCACTTGTTGTTGATCATGTGGTGTAGGCATTTCAATCTTTGGAGGCATTCAAGGCCCGGCACAATGACAAGCCGTTCACTCTTACGCATTGTTGGATGATCATCAACAATTGCCCTAAGTTCAAGGACCAATACCGTGAACTTCAAAGGAAGAGAGGCTTGAAGACGGCCAAGTTCGCCGGAGGTGGAGATGGCGAGGCGTTGAAGAGGCCGAGGGGCAAGACCAACTCCAAGGTTGACGACATACGTGATGCCTCATCCATGGCATTGCATGACACTTTGCATGGCATGATGTCGCAAAAGGATGTGAGGGACGAGAAGAAGCAGCAAAGCAAGGACGAGCAAAGGAAGCAATACATAGACCTTCAAAGGAAGAAGCTTGAGATGGAGGAGGCGGACAAGAGAAGGAAGATCGACATGGAGGAGGTGGCCCGGCAGAGGCAGCTCGACATGGAGGAGGCGGCCCGGCAAAGGCAGCTCGACATCGAGGCCGACAACGTCAAGGCCAGGCAAAGGCAGCTCGACATCGAGGCCACCAATGCCGCCACCAAATCGAAGGAGGTGGCCCTTGCGATCATGAGCGTGGACTTGTCGAAGATGAGCGAGAAGACGATGGCCTGGTTCGAGACCAGGCAGAAGGAGATGCTCGACGCTGATGGCCTGAACTAGGTCGTCCGATCGGCCGTGGCCGTTCTTTTTGGAGGCTGGCATGGGTGACGCCCGCCCGCTGGGCCGCTGGTTGTGTGCCGGCGAGAAAAAACATTCAGTTCGAAGGCCGGCTGTGTTGCCAGCGAGGACAACTATTTATTTTGAAGGCTGGTTGTGTTGTCGGCCGCTGGCTGATGCCGGCGATGGACGTGTAGGCCGCTGGCTTTGTTGCCGGCGTGATGAACTGGGGCCGTGAACTAGGGCTTGTCATTTGAAACGTTTTTTTTTTAAGTAGACGCGGACAGGATGGGGCAAACGGATGCGGCCGCGCGCTGGGCGCACGACCACCGCATCCCAGGACACGCCCGGACACAGCCCCATTGCCCTACCCAAACGGACAGAATTTGAACAAAACGGACGTTCGTTTGTGGTCGCGCGGTGGAGTTGGCCTTAGACTGCAACTAAAAATAAAAATGGGGGCCTTTTCTGTTCGTCGGCTAGTGCCTAGTGGCTGCACCAAAACAAAGACCGGTTGAGGAGGCTTGAGGTGTTTGATGGTGATCTTTTACCATCTGGTCACGGTTGCAGTTTGAGCAGAGCAGAGCAGGTCGGCCTCGGGGCGGGAGGCACAGGAGCGGTCCAGTCATGGAGATGGGAAGAGCTGCGCTGTGCCAAACATCCCGTGATTCACCGGTGGACTGGTCACGCAAAGAGATCTCTCGGACAAACGTGTCGATCATGTATTCGCCACAATTCTGCCTTGCTGCAGGTTTTTTTCAGTCTACTCGATCTAACCAACGGCTTGTTACACACTGGAACCGTGTAAGGAAAAAAAAGTCTACCTCGGAAAAAAGATCGACACAACCTCTCTCCATGCTGTCAATGTGCAGGTAATGAGTTTGATAAAGGAGAAAATGTTGCTTGTGTGATAATACACCTTATCCCAAAAACTATGGTTACATGACACATTTTCAAAAACATTGTTATGGGCGTGTACCAGTCTGAGAATACCAGGACAGAAAGGGTCCACAGTTGTTCCGTTTTCCGCATCACAAGTAGACAAAATTCACGTTTTTTGTCAAAACTTTCAATCAGGGTAAATACAACCTATTTTTTTGGCGGGTTTTACGGTTCAGCCAGCTAGGCTGTATATTTATGTTGATTATGCAGAAATCAAACTTTAGTCTTACAACATTATCAAACCAATCAATCATTAGCTTTTCCCGCAAAAAAGAAACTAATCATTAGCTGTGGGTAGGACAGTTGGAAAAACATGGCATTTTCCCCGCAAAAAGAAGAAAACATAGCATTTGCAAGAAATGAATCTACTCCCTCCGTTTCTAAATATTTGTCTTTCTAGAGATTTTAACGAATGACTACGTACGGAGTAAAATAAGTGAATCTACACTCTAAAATATGTCTACATGCAGCCGTATGTTGTGTCCATTTGAAATGCCTAGAAAGACAAATATTTAGAAACGGAGGGAGTATATATGATGGTCTTTGATCTTGCCGAGATGGAAACATACAAAGCCCTACATTCTGTAGGGTTTAGTGAGCAAATGTTCACATAACTCATGTTTCCGTCGCATACTTCTGCCTGTCACTTATTCCGCATCAATCATTCAGAGTGTAGTAGCAGCACATCAGAAGCAAGTCTTTCAGACCATAAATATTTCAGATTTCAGGATGCAGGTGTCAAACTGATACTATATCATCAGTATTAGTTCCTACTATATTCAAAAGCTAGTAGCATGGTACCACTAGCAATCCACCCTCCTGGAGTCCCTGGGTTAGCCGGTAGCAAAAGATTCTACTCTCATACTCCCTCTGTCCCATAATATAAGAGCGTTTTTGACACTACGGTAGCGTCAAAAATACTCTTATATTATGGGACGGAGGGAGTAAATCTTGTGTGCAGTTGAGCAGTGTGTTGCATGAGTTGGTGAATATACTGTATCTAGATTGTCCATCACCAGCGCAGCAGACCGGTAGGCACACAACGACCGCGACAAAAAAGGGCCCATTTACATTTTGTGGATCACAACTTGGAATCGGTTCATTTCAACAGCTTGACATGCTTGTCGTGGTTTACAGAAGCAGGCAGACCAGGGTGCCGAGGCCAAGGCAGAGATTAGTGCCATGCACAGCGACACAGCTCAACAGACTGCAGCATGTGATACAGAACGCTTGTAAGTGTACGGATGTTACAAACGCACAACCTTAGGAGGAAAATGAATTATCCTGTCTACTCTTAATCATCAATATCAACAGCAGCAATATTTTGAGATAATTTTCCTATCACAAAGTATAATATGTGAACTTGGAAATCAGAGCTAAAAAGATTTGAGTTGTGATGACCGTAACCAAATTTATAGATCTTCGCAATTTACTTTGGGCATACAGTGATTGTAAATCACCGCTACATGGTAAGAAACACTTGCCATTTACTAGTACAACCAATGATATGCAATGATGGATATGACTGGTGGCAAGCACATGAATGAAACTTGCTCCCGCTGCAGTTGAGTTCATGCACGCAGTTTTCATTCTCAGAATTCAAAGACCATACCTTGACTGCGTCCTCCTCACCAGTAGATACAATACATTCCCAGATGAGTCCCAACACAGTGAACCCTTGGTGTGACCCTGCAAAATTACCAAGAAAAGAGCAATGGTTTATAATTCTCTTCTCATACGGGTCAAAAAAAAATTCTCTTCTCTAACCTAGGACTTTCTCAATGGCTGCTAGAAAATTTAATTCTAATTACAACAGCCACCTGATAAGTTTATAAAATATTTAGGTACCAGCATTTTTTCATAATTAAAGACGAACCTCACAAAATTGACTGTAAACAGTTAAACAAATAGGTAAGTACCAAGAGGACACTATATACTAGGAGCTCATATACTAGACCCATCCCGTACAAACCTCAAATCTCCTCACACAAGCTTGCGGTTTCACATCATTCTCTGAAGCTGCTGCAAGATGTCCACCAAGACGTGGCTGAAATCTCAGATGTCTCGAACCTCCCTACACAGGCATTGGAAGTAAGTAAATTAAGAAACAGATGAACCTACGAGTAATCATCTCATTTGAAACTATCTTCTGATCCATCTACTACTTGTGCCGGTGACAACTCCCTATTTTTGTAATAAACCAACCATTAGTGGGGTGGGGTAAAGAACTGATTGCACCAATTAAACAAGCAGGGACGATATGATGTATATAATATCTTCAACCGACAGCCATTTAGCATGCACATTATTTTTATATACATATTTTACAGCACGGATATGTGTTCACAACAAAGCAGCTCAATTACAGATTGACAGAAAAGTTCAGTAACCTTGAAATTTTGGACAATTCCTCCGTTGTTGATACTCCAGAATATTATCTCACTATACCCATCACAAGAACACATTACGTTAACCTTGATCGCGTAAAAATCCAATGACATAACAGATGCTGAGTGCCTGGTGATCGTACAAATTGAATTGGGGTGCGTCTAGAACTCAGTCGACTGAGACTTAGAAGTCTCAGTTGAGTGACGTCAGCGTGTTTTTTTGCTACAAGCGGCACGGCTAGATGCTACAAACGGCGACGAAAAATGTTGCGATGGTATTGCAAGCAACAACAACAAATGCTACAACCGTTCTAACTAAAATGCTACAACCGTTAATGAAGGATGTTGCAACCGGTGAGATGACGTGCTACAACAGAGGAGGGATGACATGCTTCAACCAACAAAACAAATGTTACAACCGGTATGAAAAAATGTTGCATACAGTCAAAAAAATGTTGCATGGTCGACTGAGACTTCGTTAAATCTCAGTCGACTGATTTTTAGCAGGCCCGAATTGAATAACCTTGCTGAAAAAAAAAACATTACAGGGATAGAATGTTAACAACGATACTACTGAAAACAGATAATACAGTCAAACACAGACATACTTTGTTGCATTCAGAACCGCGAGAAAACAAGTATAGACATCTCCCAAGCATCCAAATATTTAGAAAAATAGAACTATCATGCATTATCACCTAAAGAATAAACAGGGTCCACTTTCTACACAGAGAATTCATGCCATGTGAAGAAATCTAAGAGCTGACGTTTTGTATGATGGGCCTTTCATGACAGATAGTCTTGCCATGGACATTGCTTACTGCATTCTTCCTAAGTTCACAGCCTAACTAACTACTATTCAATGCAGTTTCAGCACAAAAGGTAACTGACAAGGCATTGCTACAGAGTTAAAAGTAAAAAATTAGCAATACGATATATATTAATAAATGTTACTCCCTCCGTCCCAAAATAAGTGACTCAACTTTGTACTAACTTTGTACTGAAGTTAGTGCAAAGTTGAGTCACCTATTTTGGGACGGAGGGAGTACTTGACAGAGTCATGCGATGCATGCATCATATCCAAAGTAATTTAACTGACAGACGGAAATATCACAGAGGAAAAACAAATGGTAAGGAAAACTTGGAATGTCGACAAATCAAACAGGTTTACATTATTGACGTCCCAAACCCTATTTTATTTTTGTCAAATGGTAACATAGCAAAATGCAGAATGCTTGGACTGAACCATACATCAGTAATCAGAAGAGAATGCTTATCCAATATTGATCGCTCTCTTAAAGTTTCAGCATGCCACAAATCCGCCTGCGTTGAAATATAGTTATGCACCTTTTCTTTTTAACTGATTTATACACTTCAGTATCAACACCAACTTTAGATGCAGGACTCCGCAACTCATACAATATCCATTTGACTGGCGTACCCTAAAAAAAACATTTGGCTGAGTAGTGTAATTAGTATGAACATGCATGTTTACCTTCTTAGCGTGACCCCCAGTAGCAAGTAGCTTCCGATCTGATGAGAAGTAAAAGGATGCAAATTTGTTTGCGCTTGCTCGAACTGAAGAAATCTCTCGGAACACAAATCCTAAGTAAACCACACAAAATTAAATACAAATCAAACTTATGATACAATTTTCCAGTAAATGATAACACACTGAACCAATATAATTTAACTTGACACATGTTAGGTAATTCCCGTTTGTAAAGGGCTGAAGGTCCACACAACAATTGGTTTTCATGCAAACTTTCAACCTAGTTGAGTTTATCTGATTGGGGCATGTTTAATAAACATTGACGCTGAGTGCAAGTACTTTATGCTATTTGGGAAAGAAGAACCTTCAGCTGTATTGAAGAGAAAATAATCACATACCAGATGGAACATTATCTGGTGCATCAGCTTGTAAGATTTCCATGTGGTAATTGTTGATCATTGAAAGCTCCCGCTGAACCATATTATGGTAAGCATGCATTGTCAAATTCTGTTTAGATTTCCACAAAACAAAGAGTTTTTCAACTAAGTGATATAGCACAACCTTTATAACTTGATTAAACTTGGCACTCAATACTTGGCTCAGTTGAGACCCGCTCACTCCATCCCTGCATATTTATATCATGGAAAGAAAGATGACAAGAGAGTTCATCATACTATTAGGTTACTCATTAACACAGAAACATGCAGCTGAAACACATGAAAGAACAAATACAACATTCTTAGTGATGGTATCAACGCATTATAATGTTTTGACACATAAATGTGCAAATGGCAAGCTAATCTTGGAGTTTGGTATGTTGAGGAAATAATTAGTTTGACGAAGCTGAGTCACTCTATCTGTCCATGCCCACGAGTTAATGAAATCAAGAATTTACGAACCTATATGATTATGTGATCTTGAACGAGCATACATATACAAGAAAAAACATGAAAGGGAATACTTAATCTTAAAGGCAAAAAGCAACCCCTCTAGAGCAAAGTCAATAGTCAATCCTGCAATGCAAACTGACAGCTTCATCATCTAACATAAACATAGGAGTCGTCGCAGAAATATAGACATTAGTATAGGAGAACTTCAATAAAATGCAAATGGCCCAGTAGCTCCAGATATAGTACATAATCTTGAGAAACCCTTTTTAAAGTACCTAGCTAATATAAAGGGGGCTGGCATTTTCTATGTGGTTTAGGACCGATGAAGCATTGCAGATGATACATCTCTACTTTACCCCCTACTGTTTCTTTTCCCCATTTAAAGAAGTGAATTAGCATAAAAGGAAACTCCCAACATTTTCTTTTGCAGATAATCAAAAATAGATCTTGGGGAAAACTAAACAGATCATGAAGGCATCAATATAGCTATCATAATGTATGAAAAGATTCCAAAGCATCCATGAAACAGATAATTTGCTAAACTACAACATAGACCTGAAAATAAATATTTGTGACGGCTTTCTTTATGGACTAGTTTGGTCGAAATCTAGAAGAACCTTGTAATGGAAAGAAAGTAAAAATGGACAACAAGCTTAGAACACTTCATGAGATATAAATAACTAACATGGAGTACGACTAAAGGAACATTAGGTGCAAAACAGAAATAATACAGAGAAGAAGATTAGTTTAGAACACCTTCTGTTTATGATAGCATCATCACTTCCATCACCCAGTTGCTTAAAAACATAATTGATCCTCTCTACCTTTGGAAACTGAGCCGGGATAGATGCCATGTACCTTGGTATCGGTGGCCAACATCTGGACCTAACATGCTGTATCAAAAGCAGATTTTATTATCAGTATCACATTGAAGGAAAATACAAATCTCATATTTCCCAAAATGAAAGAATTTCTATCACGCACCCTAAGTAAATAAGATACCAAACATAGAACCTTGGAACTCATGGAATTTGGTATTTGTTCCTTTGTGGTGCACAGACTACTTGCGCTAGCTATTCAAATGTACTGCACAAGTGCTTATAAGAGCTTATCGATTAGGTTTCCTTTTTCTTTCCTTATTAATGCCTAGTCAGCCTTTAAACTCCAAATCACAGCAATGCAAACATACAAAAATACCAAGTCTGGTTTGCTAGTAAAATACTGTAGTGGCACTGATTTTTTGCACGTACAAGGGGGGTCATTGAGCCAAAAATCATACCTTGACATAAAAGCTATCGAGGGAAGGCACGGCTTCAAGAAATAATAAAGTCCACTTAAGCTCACAGTCAGCAAAACTATTATACAGATATACAACTTTTAAATTACTGAATACAGGAACAAGCTTTTTAGGATGTTCAGGTTGAAACCAAACCTGCATCAGAAGAAATGAAAGAAACCAATTTAATCAACCAGTAAAACAAAATCAATATATCACAGACATGTTCAAATAGAGAACGCATACCATTTCGTCATGGAAATCCAAATGAAGAATTGTAAGGTTCCTGGCGTTAGATAAACGCCCACTCAATGTGAATGGTATCAGCCGAAACAATAGAGGGGAGGCAACTCTTATGTTATGGAGCCGTGGGACACAGCCAAATCGTACTGGAGGGTCAACGGACAACCAGGTATCATAGACCAGACTAGCCAAGTGAGGGAGACAGACCAACTCAACATGTGCAAAGTAGCATCTTATAAATTTTAGCGCCATTGGCTGGGAGCTAGGTGCATCTATCTTCAGTACAGAATCTAGCTGGCTCAGCTGACACGAGTGCAGGGTCAGGACCTGCAGCTTATGGCATGTGTTCAATATGGTTGGCATTTCTGCTTCACCACGCAGAATGATGCTCTTAAGCCATCTGAATGTATTGGAGCAGGCATCTAAGAAAGACATGAAGCGCCGGCCAAATGACATCAGGTGCTCGTCGGTGCATATACTACCTCTGATCTCGGGCCATATGCTTAACTCAAGAAACTCTATGTTCCCACTCTGGACGGCATTGCCGACAGCCTGCCCAATGGAGTGCAGGTGAGATGAGTCTGCAAGGTAGAAGATGAGGCGGGGATCCTTGATGGCACTTGCCGATGCCAGCAGCTTCTTCGTTGCTTCACAGTACGAAGCCATCACTTCACCCACTGTGCGAGCCGCAGAGCGTTGCATGAAGTCATTGATATGGAAAACCAAGCGCGTGAGCATGAGCGGGGGGTCCCTCCATCGCCTTGAAAGGGTGTTGGCCTGGATGACACTGTGCACAGACAAGCGTTCAAGGATGATGAGAAGGATTTCATCAGGGAGCGCACTGAGCCTATCTTCTTCTTCAGCTTGGCCTTCCTAAACCATGATTAAAAAGGGCTAGTAAGAAATAAATAATGGTAAGATAAGTTCAAGTCAATAAGATTCTCAGTATCCAAGATATTTGGTCGTCTGAATCAATGATACTGCTTCAGACGCAGCATTTGTTTTGGTACATCTATCCAATTATTTTGGATACTCAATGGACATCAAACACTAAATCTTAACTTAATGCAAATAATGCAGAGAACAAAACACACCGCGACACTTGATGGTATATCTGCTCAGCCTAGAGAGCCATGCGATAAATCCTTTCCCAATATCAATATGTGTATCTCATTGACAACTGGAATCATTTTGCGATGTTCCAGTGCCAGTTTAGAGTTCAACCCACCAAGATAATAAACATAAATAAGCATATTATAAAAGAAAGTAACATGTGTCTGAATAAGACAGTTGGATCAAATTACAAGTGGCACAATTAGATGGAGACATTTATATGTACCTTATCGTTGATCTTGAGAAGAACATTGGTGAAATACAGACCATTCGTCTTATTACTAGGAACAAAACCCATCTCATGAAGTTTCTTCTTCCTCCATGGCCCTTCAATGCAGATAACAAAGTTGGTTATGTCAAGAATCTATGATGTGCAGAAGACAATACTTGTGTAACATATTTTACCATAAATATCACAGTTCCTCCTCTGTGTTAAAACACAAAAGAGAAATACAGGGAGAGCATGAATATTTCCTTTGAGTTCTTTTAACATCCTTTCAACCTTTACAACAAGTGCACATCTGCCGGTTTGGACATCCTCATTCAGTAGCTGGAAATGACAAATCAGAGCAATTGAAAACTTATGTTCATCAAACATAAAAAAGGGAAAATTGCATATGAAAGATTAGGTTGGTACCGTTGGTGCAGTTGGAACCCAACCATCAACACGAGTGAGTTGTCTCTCTATTTCAATGGCACAAGAAGAGACTGGATCATCGTCGTATTTGTTACTTTTGCCAGCCTGTAAATTGCATTTTCAGTAACTGGGAAAATAACTTAAAAAGATAGTAGTATCAACAGAACCCAGCAAAACCGCAGTAGAAACTACTGCCATAACAGCATAACCATTCAAGTGCATCTTGACTAATTGATTTCCATCAGATAAATTCACTCAACCATTTCATTGTTAAAAGACCAACCTGGGACAAACTTCGACTGGGAGCAGTAGAGCTCTGGGCATTATCGCCATCAGGGGCATTGGAGAAGCTCGGCATGTTGTTGACATCAGAGGCAGTACCAGATGAACCCAAGGTATCATCATTGTCGCCAGGGCCAGCGACCACCAGGTCTAAACTGCCAGAGGGAAGAGGTGGTGGCGGAGCACGGCACTCTAATGTGTAAAAACACCTGATAAGTTGATCGAAATATACTTTACCGACACCTTTCTTCCCAAAACGGTCTCCCTTGGAGTTCAAGAAAGCTACAAATTCTCTTCCGTCTTTTCTGCCGGCACCAACAAATAAGACCATGTGAAAACCAGCTGGCTGTCTTACTATATGCACTGGGCTGAATTCATAGATTTCCTCTGGCCCTAGATTGTCGAACTCATCACCAATCGGGAAACCACCAACAATTGGATGGCCGCTGGCTATAATATCCTCGAAGTCACGGAATATCAGATCTGCATGCCACCTGACATTTGAGATCTTAATCATCTCCCCACCAGACCATTCTCCTGACCTGGAGTATGCCCTCACTCCATCTCTCAGGAAGATGTTTAGTAACCGTACCGGCCTGTCTTGTATACTGGAGAAGGCTTCCCTACCATAAAAAGCACCTACATCGATCTCAAACTGAACTTGATAAGTATCACAATCAAAATAGACGTCTGGCTGCCGGTCGGGCTCTTCGATAGCTAAGTTTCTGAGAATGTCTTGCTCGGCGGCACTTAGAATAGCACAGAGAGAACATGTTCTTGGGTATTGAGAGCGAACTGAAGCCATAATGTCAACATTGCCGTTGCTGCCTACGAACAAGCATATATGCCATCCGAACTCGTGATCGGGCAAAAGAAGACCTGCCTGTTACAAATTGAAGAAATGGATGAGTTTGGTAGAAAATTTTCCAAACAGCAACAAGTTACCAATATATTAGAAAGAGACACTACAGAGTACAGATAGGCCCTGACAACCAAACAAAACACCGACCATAGAAACCCCCAGGTAAGATTGACAAGCATCTACTCTAGTATGTTCAATGACTTGCTGGATAGGCTTGAAGACATTGTCAAAAACGCTTTTGTTTCTTTCCTGCCAAGTGGATCAGATCAGATACAATCATCAATCATCATGGAATCCAAAGCCTCCCTTTTGTGCCTTGTTGTCCATTTCTGGCAGAGGGTCACCAATCCCTCAAAGTCCGCTTTAAAGAAGGAACGACCTAATAATGCTCCAAATTATGTTAACGACCAGGATAATTTTGTTATCTTATAACGACCTAATGCTCCAATTTATGCTCAAACCAAACACCGTAAGACACGCCTAAACCCCTAAACCCTACAAAACCCCAATAAAACCCCATCAAAGGGCACTAAATCCAGCATATGAGGAAAACGATTCTCACCCGAGATGAAGAAATAGCGACCGCTAGATTTCCCTTCGCTTCAACCGCTTCCGCTGCTTGCTCAGGGTTCGCGTCGGGCGAGGGTGAAGGGGGACCATCTCTGATCATCCCCCTTCGCCTCTTTCGCTCCCTCTCCTCCTCGATCATCTCCCTTCGCCTCTTCCCCTCCCTCTCCTCCTCGCCGTCGCCAGCCATTGGACGCGGGGCGCCTCTTCCGCTCGCTGACCTCGCCGGCGTGCGGTGTGGAGGCGAGGGGGATTCGCTCGGCTTGAAGCGAAATGGTGGCGAGCGGGCGAGGGGGGAAATTGTGGAACAACTAGGGGCCGCAGTGCAAAACAGCTGGAACTAGCCTTTTTACCGCTGCAGTTGCACAGGACTGTTTGACTGGTCACTCTGAGGTACCGGCGCCAGATAAAACGTGGAAGCGTGTTTCGAACGCAACATGAACTTGTGCTTGCTTGTCTCGCGCAGGCTGTTTTTGCCTCTATGTATGGTTTAAATCGGGGGAGACTTTTAGGTGAGATCTTAGGATCAATCCCAAATTTCACATTTGGAGAACACGAAAATTCTGAATCTTTTTGACAACATTTCTGCGGGGTATGTCTACAACTCCACAAAAAATCATCTCAAAACTCGATCTACAGTTAGAGATTCAAAAAAAAAAAGATAAACAAATTGGACTATGAATAGTCGTGTTTAGGTGAATAGTATTTGACACTATTAACATCAGATTTTATCTTTTTTGGCTCTCTAGGTATAGTTTGAATTAGGAATCAAAATTTTTTTTTCAAGGATACGCTAAGCAAGACGTATCGAGATTATAGATAGAAGATGCCAAGATGGCAGATTGTTTACAACCACATTATCCACGTGTCGTGGTGGGCGCACGGCAGATGCCAAGGGATGGCTAAAGAGAGGAGGAGGCTCGAGGGCGCTGGTGGGCTCCAGGGGCGAGGTTGGCATGCGCGGGCGCGGGACGCCGGACATACCCAGGTTCGGGGCTCTCCGGAGAGATAACACCCTAGTCCTGCCGAGTTTGGTTAGATGATTGATAGTACAATGTTGCTCCTAGAGTTGTATGGAGGAGGAAGGAAGCTGGCCAAGGCTTGGGCTGCTCATTCTCTCCGGTACTGCGTTTGGGTGGCTAGTCCTATGCTTCTGCTTCTTGCTTTTCGTCTCTGTGTGTCGTATGGTGATGTCGATACGATGGTGCGATGCCCCTGTGGGCGTGGGTTCCTGGGGGCTTTTATAGATCAACCCACCCAGGGTTACAATGGTAATATGCCGAGTCGGTGGGTCCGTATCGTCGGTGCCCGGGACTCCGAGCTGGGTCCCGCTTGTGGGCCTGTGGTTCACCGGGTTCCCCTAGGCGCGGGCCCCGCGTGCCTAGGGGGACTGTGTGCCGTCTTGTTGATCGTCAGGGCGTGGCCGAGTCGAGTCGTGTACAATGCTCTCCGTCAGGCCGCCGCTTGCTGTCGTCAGCAGTGAGGGCAGGAGCACTGTAGCCATGCCAGCCTTGGTCAGCGGGTAGGTGAGGGGCACTGTTGCCACGCCCCGGCTGACCACAGGCATGGTGAAAACACCGTTGCCTTGGTCATCGGTGGCTTGGGACTCGTCCCATCGTACAGCCTGGATGGGACGGGAGCTGACCCGTGGCTGGGTTGCCGTGGGCGCCACAGGTGGTGCTGGCTTGCCGTGGAAGCCTTGGTTGCGCCGGGTCGAGTTGCCTTGCGCCAGTTGCTGTGTCCGGGTTGACATACCTTGTCGTGTCGGAGAGTTTGGCCGGGTTGCGGGTCCTGCCGGGTCGAGCGACCCGGCCAAGCGCGTGCCGGCTTGTGGGGCGATGCGGGCCCCGCTGTTTTTGAAGAGGATCCGGGTTCCGTTGCCTGCCCGGGGTTCATCCCCCCGACAGTAGTCCCTGAAGCTGTGAAGGTCCGCTGTCTTCCGATGAGTGGGCCTTCGAAGTTTCCCCCTTGAGCGAGGCGGATTCTGCGAACGCTGGGTCCGGCAACACCCGTTGTGTGCCGGTTTTCTCGGAAACCGGATCGCGGCATCCCAGCCGTGGCGGGAACCAAGGAGTCTGTCGAATCTTGAGGCGATCCCTAGGGCTTCGCGCAGGCGCCGCGTGGCGCCCGGAAGTCGGAGGGGCCTGACAGGCCACGCGCGTGACAGGACCGGGCGACGGGCCGGGGGGCCGCCGCTGCGCGCCCTTGGGCCACGCGCACGGATTTATTGTGGCGTCTGGGGGCCGGTTGCACTTCCTCGAGCAGTTAGTGCGCGCGTACGTGCGCACTTATTGCGGGGTAGTGGAACGGGAGCGTGCAGACGACCCCACTTCCCCACGTTTGAACTGGGGCTTATAAATTGAGGGGGGCAAGGGGGCGGCGGACACCATTCTTGCTCGCACCCTCCTGTCCCCTGCTCGTGCTCTGCTCTTTGCCACCGATGCACAGCTGCGCCCGCAGCCCTGGGCAGAGCCTCCTCCGTCGCTCGTCTTCTTCTTCCCGCTTCCATCCATGGCGCTGCCGTCGGGCTCTTGGATGGGCTCCAACTCACCCCCGAGGACATCACGCAGCTTCGAGCTTTGCGGCGCTTGCCGCGGGAGACGGACGTCGGCGTCCGCCTGCCGCGTGATGAGCAAAGGCCCCAGCCCAAGGGGAAGGAGCGCGTTGTCTTCCTTACTCATTTTGAGCGCGGGTTCGGGCTGTCGGTGAGCATCTTCTTCCGCGCCTTCTTGGAGTTCTTCGGGCTTCAACCGCACCATCTTGGCATCGGTGCCATCGTCCAGCTCTCCGGCTTCGTGACCCTGTGCGATGAGTACCTGGGGGTCGAGCCGACGATCGACCTCTAGGCACGCTTCTTCTCCTTGAAGCAACAGGGCCCGTCGGCCGGGGAGTTCGCCGACTGCGGCGCCGCCGTCATCTCCAAGCGGTCGGTGGCAGATTTCCCCAAGATTTCGCTCGAGGATTCTGCCAAGAAGTGGCAGAATTCTTTCTTCTATGTCCGCAACCATGGCGCGGACCATATCAATCTTCCCCCTTCGTCATCGCGCCGCCGCGGGCGAAGACGAACTGGGGCTACTCGCTCCAGCACCCGTCACAGGAGATCGTCAACCTCTGTGAGGGGTGATGGCGATGAGGACGCGGGAAGGGCTCACCGGCACGGACCTCCTCGCCGCGTTCATTACCCGCCGGGTCCTCCCGCTTCAGAGGCGCTCTTGCCTCATCGGCGAGATGATTGACCTGCAGGACCCCAACCGGATGGGGTCGACGCGGCTATCTGTGGAGCAAGTTGCGCGTGGCGTCAACGACATCTCCAAGGCCAACCTTCGAGAGGATTGGCGATTCGGCAAGGCGCCGTATAGCCAAGCGATCCTGGCGCCGAAGGTGAGCATCTAGTCTTCTTACTTTGCCGCCGCGCATCTTCTTGTTCGCCCCGACGCGACGCGGGAGGTTCTTTTGAACACAATCCGGCACCCTTATGCCCGGGCTCCGTCGCAGGTGGCGCTGGTGGCACCAGAGGAGCCCGCGGCCCAAGGTGGCGAGGAGGTGACCGAGTCCGACGCCGGCGCCGGGCGCCGAGACGGCAAGTCTTGCATGTTTCCTTCTTCGTTTCGTCTTGAATTGTTGCTCGTGTCGCGGTGAAGGTGACGCTGACACCGGTTGCTGGTGTAGCGGCGTTGGGCGGGGGAGGCGGCAACGCGGACGGAGCCGGGTCCTCACATGGGGCGGCGCCGATCCGCCCTCATGGAAAGGACAGCGTCGCGCCGCGACCCCGGGGATCGAAGCGCGCGGCGAACCCGGCCGAGCCTGGGAGGCCGGCCAAGAAGAAGCGCGGGGGGCCGACCCCGGTCCCGGTCTTGGCGGGGTAAGTTTTATTTCCTGCTTGCGCCTGGAATTCTTGAGCCAGCCTTGTCTCTTTTCTTATTTTGCCTTCTTCTTCAGGTCACCCATCGCGCTGGCGAGAGCGGCGGCGGAGGCCACGGCCGCCGAAGGGACCGCGTTCTACAGGGGCCGGTCCGACCCTGCCGGCCTGGCCGGGGAGGAGGGACGAGGCGACTCGGAACTCGGCCTGGATCCGGACGACGCCGAGGCCTTAGCCTGGCGGGACAAGAACCGGGCCGAGGTGGAGCTGGAGGCGGCGTCGGTCCAGGCTTGGACCGACGCGGTGGCGGCATGGGCGCGATCCGGCGTGGAGCCGGCCTGGCGCGAGATGCCGGAGGGCACGGTGGTGGCGGCGACGGTTTTTGAACCGTCGTCGGTGAGGGAGCGCGGCCGTGGGGACCGGGCTGAGGTGATGATCCTTGACCAAGAGGTCGTGGAGGTGGGGGGCGATACCCCGCCGCGAGCCGATGTGGTCGAGCGCGCGGGGGCTGATGGCGGTGGAGGCGGCGGCGTCCTAGAGGAGGCGCCGCAGGCGGCGGCGCCGGAGGCTCCGTCGGCTATGGAGGAGGCACCGCGGGCGGTGGTGCCTGAGGTGGCGACGCATGGCGTCCCGGCGTCCGGGTCGTCGTTGGCGCCGGAAGGGGCGTCGGAGGAGGTGCTGGCCGCGTCGCAAGCGGCCAGCGGGGGCACGCCTTTCTGCCGGCAGGGCGGGCGCCGAGCTGCCGTGCCGCAGCCCGCGCGGAGCGGGGGCGCGGCCGTCTTCGGGCCCTAGACCCAGGAGGAGGCGGCGTTGGATGCCGTCAGCCGCCGTCTGCGAGGCCGGACGGAGCGACTTGAGGCCTTCGCCTAGGCCGAGATGGAGCGGACGCGCGACCTGGAGGGCGCCGTCCTTGTAAGTCCTTCTTCTTTGTTTCCTTGTGATTTCGTCATTGTGGGGGCGCGCCAGCGCACCCACTGGGTGTAGACCCCGAGGTTCGGGCCAACTACATAGTAGTTGGGTCGAATCTTTAGGTTGCCGGGCCTTGTTCTGACTTCTACCTTCTTTCAGCATCTTGACGCTTTTCGGGTTGCCGCCTTCAACCGACTCCTGGGCAAGCATCGGGAGCTCAAGGATCAGCTCGCTGCCAAGGAGGAGGAGCTTCGTGTCGCCACAGGTACGTTCACGCTCTTTTCTAGTGGGGGCGCGCTAGCGCACCCACTGGGTGTAGCCCCCGAGATTCGGGCCAACTGTGTAACAGTTGGGCCAAATCTTAAGTCTTGTCTTTTTTCTTCTGCTGAATTCTTTTTCTTTGCAGCCGAGGTGCTGTCTTGGCGGACCCGGCTGCTCCGGGCCGGTCATCATTTCTGACCGGCTTGTTGCTGACGCCGGCCACCTTGGCGTCGAGGCGGCACAGGCGAGGGCGGAGGCGGCCGCGGCCCGGCGATCTCTTGGCGAGGCCAACCGGCTGCATGAGCAGCTGGCGGGTCACAAGAGCTGCCTCGAGGCTGAGGTGGAGCTTATGAAGGCGGAGGCCGCCAAGGTGCTGGAGACGCAGCGGGCCCTGGCCGAGGCGGACCAGCAGAGCAGCCAGCTGGCCTACGACAAGGGCCGGCTCTAGGCCGAGGTGGATCGTCTGTGGGAGCGGGCCGCTACGACCGAGGAGGCTCGTCAGGAGGAGATTCATCACCGGGAGGCGGCTGAGAAGGCAGGCGAAGACAAGGACGCCAAGCTGAAGGCGGCCCTTGCTAAGGCGGCCGATCTAGAGAAGGCACTCGGGGAGCGCGACCGCGTCGTGGAGCGAGAGCGGCGTGGTACGTTGCTCGAAGCGCAGCACCTGGAAGAGTCCTTCTCCAGTAAGTGCTGCTTCTTGTAATTTTGCCTGGTCGGGACCCGACTTTTCTTCCTTGTTGTTCTTCTAATCTTGCTTCTTCTCAGGGGCCTTCCCGGAGACGCAGCGGCTGGCGGAGGAAGCCGTCCGCTACCAGCGTGACCCGACCGGCGTTGTTGGGTGTGGGACGGATCCGCTGGTGGCCTGGACCTTCCCGGAGATCATCGTCGCTGTAGAGGCCCGCCTGCCGGCCCTGGGGACGCAGATGGAGCGGCTATCCCAGACCGGCACCGCGATGACGGCGGCCCTGTGGCCGGACTCCATCCATCCGCGCAGCTTCTCGCGCCTGGCACGCTGGCTGGAGGCGGGTCCAGACCATCTTGGCGAGTGGTGTGTTTCCGCCGCCCGTGCCGGTGCCGAGATGGCGCTGCGGTTTGCGCTGTCTTGGCATCCGGATCTTCAGCTGGACGCGCTGATGGGCCAGCGCGCTGGTTCAGAGCAGTTGCTGCAAGAGCAAGCTGGCCGGATCGCCACCCGGGCCAGCTACATCGTCGAGTTCGCCTTCCACGACGAGTTCCATCCAGAGCGGATGGAAGACGGCAGGGTCGTGGATGGCGACAACTACGGCTTGCTTCTCCGTGATCCGGAGGGAAGCTCGGAGGCGACGGGCGTCTACGGCGACGCGGATGCTGAGGAGGACACCGGTGTCACGCTGGACCCGGAAGCCGCCAGAGGAGGGACGTCGTCGTCGCGACGCGGCGCTGGAGATGCCTGAGATACTTTACGCAGAATTTGTTAAGTAGCAGGTCCGCCCACCCAATGGGGGGTGTTTTAGGGTGTAATGAACTCGGGCCGTGGGCCTTTGTTTTAAATATTTGTGTGTGAATGTCGTGAGTGCTTTTTTGCTCTTTGCCTTCCGCTTTTTTGAACCGATTTCATGCGCTTCTCTTGTGTGAAACCTCGCCCCCCCCTCCCCCCCCCCCCCCCCCCCGTGAGTCGGACGGCCGAGGCTCCGGTCCGTGACAAAGGGTTCGATTCTTTGAGAGGGGCGTGCAAGACTTGGGTCCTTAGAAATGTTGAGCGAGAGCGAAACACCCACTGGGCCAGCTGGTGGCAATCCGGCTTGGCCGGTTGGCGAGCAGTCGGTCGTGCGACTACTTATCTGATGAGTGACGGGCCGGGTCGGTCGACCCGGCGGCCTTTGACTTAGTGTATGAATCGTAAAGGAGCTTTGGCCCGTTGTGCTTGCCCGCCGACTGCCAAAGCTGGATCTGCGGTTTTAGGGCTAAGTGGGGGACCGCGGCGTCCCAACTTTTTCAGGAATCACCAAGTAAGGCGGCGGGGTGGTGACCGAGTCGGCCTACCCCCGAGCCCCCGGGTCGAGCGAGTCGAGCCGGCGGTCAGGTTCAGTGGTAAAGTGATGCAGATAAATATTGACACAATAAATTGGTCGGCAAAAGGTAGCCCCGAGTTTCGTTTGGTGACCTCGTAGTTTCATGCGTTTACAAAAGGCGACGATACATACACTCGTGCGGCTAACTATAAAACGGGCGGAGGAGTTCCGTGTTCCACGGCCGGGTCGTTTCTTCGCCGGCGGTGTCCTTCTTGTGCTTTTTTGATTTGTGCGCGTCGATGAGGTAGTAGGAGTTGTGGTCGCGCAGGGCTCTGCTGACGATGAACGAGCCCTCCCATGGAGAGGATAGCTTGTGCTGGCCTGCCTGCTCTTGGACGAGTCAGAGGACGAGGTCGCTTTCGCGGAATGCGAGAGGCTTGATTGAGGGAGTCCTGGACTACGGGGTGTCCGGATAGCCGAACTATCATCATTGGCCGAACTCCAAGACTATGAAGATACAAGATTGAAGACTTCATCCCGTGTCCGGATGGGACTTTCCTTGGCGTGGAAGGCAAGCTTGGCGATACGGATATGTAGATCTCCTACCATTGTAACCGACTCTGTGTAACCCTAGCCCAATCCGATGTCTATATAAACCGGAGGGTTTTAGTCCGTAGGACGAACAACAATCATACCATAGGCTAGCTTCTAGGGTTTAGCCTCCTTGATCTCGTGGTAGATCTACTCTTGTACTACCCATATCATCAATATTAATCAAGCAGGAGTAGGGTTTTACCTCCACCGAGAGGGCCCGAACCTGGGTAAAAACATCGTGTCCCTTGTCTCCTGTTACCATCCGCCTAGACGCACAGTTCGGGACCCCCTACTCGAGATCCGCCGGTTTTGACACCGACATTGGTGCTTTCATTGAGAGTTCCTCTGTGTCGTCACCCATAGGCCCGATGGCTCCTTCGATCATCAACAACGATGCGGTCCGGGGCGAGACTTTTCTCCCCGGACAGATCTTCGTATTCGGCGGCTTCGCGCTGCGGGCCAATTCACTTGGCCATCTGGAGCAGATCGAAAGCTACGCCCCTGGCCATCAGGTCAGATTTGGAAGTTTGAACTATACGGCCGACATCCGCGGAGACTTGATCTTCGACGGATTCGAGCCACAGCCGAGCGCGCCGCACTGTCATGATGGGCATGATTTAGCTCTGCTGCCGGACAGTGCCTGGGAGGCCGCACAAGAGTCCGCTCCGACCCTTAGCTCGGAGCCGACTGCGCCGATCGAGGATGGGTGGCTGGACACCGCCTCGGGGGCTACTACCTCCACGGCGATAGAGCCGAATACCGACCCTGCCTTTCGCAAAGCCCGTGACTCCGAGGTGCCGGACTCCTCGCCGGACTCCGAACCTCCCGCGCCCCTGCCAATCGAGTCCGATTGGGCGCCGATCATGGAGTTCACTGCTGCAGACATCTTTCAGCACTCGCCTTTTGGCAACATCCTGAATTTGCTAAAGTGTCTCTCTTTATCAGGGGAGCCCTGGCCGGATTATGGTCAGGACGGTTGGGATGCGGACGACGAACAAATTCAAAGCCCACCCACCACCCACTTCGTAGCCACTGTCGATGACTTAACCGACATGCTAGACTTCGACTCCGAAGACATCGACAGTATGGTCGACGATGCCGGAGACGACCAAGAACCAGCGCCCACAGGGCACTGGAAAGCCACCTCATCATACGACATATACATGGTGGACATCCCAAAGGATGGGAATGGCGATGGAACAACGGAGGACGACCCCTCCAAGAAACAGCCTAAGCGCCGATGTCAGCGGCGCCGCTCTAAATCCCGCCATAGCAAGAATGGAGATTCTGGCACCGGAGACAATAACACCCCGGATAGTGCCGAAGACAACCCCCTCTAGCAAGATTCAGCACAGGAGGATGGAGAAACCATCCCTCATGAGAGAGCGACAAACAAAGAGGTAGAGGACAATCATTATATGCCTCCCTCCGAAGACGAGGCAAGCCTCGAAGACGACGAATTCGTCGTGCCTGAGGATCCCTTCGAACAAGAGCGTTTCAAACGCAGGCTTATGGCTACAGCAAACAGCCTCAAGAAAAAGCAGCAACAGCTTAGAGCTGACCAAGACTTTCTAGCACACAGATGGACTGAAGTCCTTGCGGCCGAAGAGTATGAACTCGAACGCCCCTCCAAAAGCTACCCAAAACGCAAGCTGCTACCCCGATTAGAGGAGGAAGCACATAAACCCATGTCACCAGTGCACAATACGGCCGACCGGCCACCTCGTGGCTGTGACAGAGAGGCCTCTAGGCCCTCCACTAAAGTCGCACCCCGGCGTCGCTCGAAAAGTACAAAGCCACGGGGGAATGCGCCGGACTTACAAGACATATTGGAGGATAAGGCAAGACAAACAAGATCGATCTATGGATCGCGTGGGCTCCCCACCATACGTGACGACAGCCGTCGCGCCGGATACAGCAATGCCGGCCAGGCCGAACACAGTAGACAAAGCTCGTTTGAGCTGTGTCGTGATATAGCCCAATACAGAGGCACCGCACACCCACTATGCTTCACAGATGAAGTAATGGATCATCAAATCCCCGAAGGTTTCAAACCCGTAAACATTGAATCCTATGACGGCACAACAGATCCTGCGGTTTGGATCAAAGACTATCTCCTTCATATCCACATGGCCCGCGGTGATGATCTTCATGCCATCAAATATCTCCCATTGAAGCTTAAAGGACCAGCTCGGCATTGGCTCAACAGCTTGCTAGCAGAATCAATTGGGTGTTGGGAGCACCTGGAAGCCACATTCCTTGATAACTTCCAGGGCACATATGTGCGACCACCAGACGCCGATGACCTAAGCCACATAATTCAGCAGCCAGACGAATCGGCCAGACAATTCTGGACACGGTTCTTAACCAAGAAAAATCAAATCGTCGACTGTCCGGATGCAGAGGCCCTTGCATCCTTCAAACATAACATCCGCGACGAGTGGCTTGCCCGGCACCTAGGATAGGAAAAGCCGAAATCCATGGCAGCCCTCACATCACTCATGACCCGCTTCTGTGCGGGAGAGGACAGCTGGCTAGCCCGCAGTAACAACCTCACCAAAAATTCTGGTAGTTCGGATACCAAGGACAGCAATGGCAGGTCGCGTCGCAATAAGCACAAGCGCCGCATTAACGGCGATAATGCTGAAGATACGACAATCAACACCGGATTCAGAGGCTCTAAACCCGGTCAGCGGAAAAAGCCATTCAAAAGAACTACTCCGGGCCCGTCCAATTTGGACCGGATACTCGATCGCTCGTGCCAGATACACGGCACCCCCGAAAAGCCAACTAATCACACCAACAGGGATTGTTGGGTGTTCAAGCAGGAAGGCAAATTAATTGCCGAAAACAATGACAAGGGGCTGTATAGCGATGAGGAAGAGACCCGGCCGCCTAACAATAGAGGACAGAAGGGTTTCCCCCCACAAGTACGGACGGTGAACATGATATACACAACCCACATACCCAAAAGGGAGCGGAAGCGTGCGCTTAGGGACGTATACGCGATGGAGCCAGTCGCCCCAAAGTTCAATCCATGGTCCTCCTGCCCGATCACTTTTGATCGAAGGGACCACCCCACTAGCATCCGCCAGGGCGGATTTGCCACATTGGTTTTAGATCCAATCGTCGACGGATTTCACCTCACTAGAGTCTTGATGGACGGCGGCAGCAGCCTGAACCTGCTTTATCAGGATATAGTGCGCAAGATGGGCATAGACCCCTCAAGGATTAAACCCACAAAGACGACCTTCAAAGGCGTCATACCAGGTGTAGAGGCCAATTGTATAGGATCAGTTACACTTGAAGTGGTCTTCGGATCCCCGAATAACTTCCGAAGCGAGGAGTTAATCTTCAACATAGTCCCGTTCCGCAGCGGCTATCATGCACTGCTCGGACGAACCGCATTTGCAAAGTTCAATGCGGTGCCGCACTACGCATACCTCAAGCTCAAGATGCCAGGCCCTCGAGGAGTCATCACGGTCAACGGAAATACCGAACGCTCTCTCCGAACGGAGGAGCATACAGCGGCTCTCGCGGCGGAAGTACATAGTAGCCTCTTAAGGCAATTCTCGTGTCCGACTGTTAAGCGACCGGACACCGTCAAGCGCGCCCAGAGTAACCTACAACTAGACCACCTGGCACATTCCGAGCACGCGTAGCAATGCGGCCCCAACCCCAGCCCTCGCAAAATCGCGAGACTAGTACCACGCGTACATCACTACGCTCTGGAGATACCATGGGCATAGGGGGAGGGGCACGACCACGGCATGCCCAGAGTGCGGCTCAACCACACCAGGGGCTCCCAAATGTGTCATCTTTTTTTCTTCCTTTTTCTTCTTATCCCCAGGACTCCGCTTTCCAGAAGCCCTGTCCGGTAGTAGACTTGCCGAACTCATGATGCAACAGCCAGGGAAGCAGAAAAGCTACGACGAGTATCCAGGTGGTCTCCATTACGAGCAGTATACCTGTTTTATACACCATTCCGTAGCCTACCCATGGAGGGGACATGTTAAATAGTCCCACCCCTTGCTTATCGCACTATTTGTATTGTTCTGCCTTAATTGCAGTATTTTTCGAATAAACAATGCATCGCTTTTTGCCTATCATTGCATTCCCCTTTATATATGTTCACTTTTGAAATGTTGCACCCGTACGCTTTGGTACGGCCAAATACACTAGGGGCTTAAGTTCCCCAAATTATGGTGTGATAAGCCTGAACACTTTCACAAGTGCGGCACCCCAAACTTATAGCATTATATGCATCGGCTCCGAATCATGTCTTGGGTCAATAGTTGGGTTTGCCCGGCTCCCATGTTTTGGTACCTTACGTTCCGTTATATCGGCTAAGGTAGCGCTGGGAGAACCACTACGATTGTGCCCCAGTTGAGCTGGGTTGAGCACCTCAGTGGAGAAAGCTAAAACTGACCGTCATGATGGGGCGAGAGCCGGTCACTGTTCGAGAGGTTTTTTCGAGTCCCTAAAGACTTATGCCGCTTAGAGCGAGGAACCAGCTTTGTCCGGCCCAGGCGTGGATAGCGCCCCGAATTCGGCCTTCCGAACACTAGGGGCTTCGCCGAAATTTAAAATTATAGAATTCTATGGCTAAGTGAGAGTGTTCAAGCATTATAAGTCTGGTTGCCTCGTTCGTTGTGTTGAGCGCCTCCCTAGAAGGACCAAAAAATGGGAACAAGAGCGCTCAAGTTTATCCCGAACACCCCAGCATTCGTGGCATGGGGGCCGAAGCCAACGACTTGCCATCTCTCAGATTTGATAAACGGCCGCACAGAAGGTAATATTTTAAATTAACAAGCGTTGCTTAGTGCATATGAACAAAGTTTTCAGCGCACAGGATAACAAAATGCGAGTCTACTCGAAAATTACATCTTTGGAGCACTCACCCGCAATAATGCGGGCACCCTTCAGGACACCCTTATAATACATCTCGGGCGTGCGATACTCCTTGCCTGGCGGTGGCGCATCCGTCACAAGCTTCTCGGCGTCCATCTTGCCCCAGTGCACCTTAGCGCGGGCAAGGGCCCGACGGGCACCTTCAATGCATGCGGAATGCTTGATGACGTCAACCCACGGACAGGCGTCCACCAGCCGCCGCACCAGACCGAAGTAGCTCCCAGGCATGGCGTCTTTGGGCCACAGCCGAACTATGAGGCCCTTCATGGCCTATTCAGCCACCTTGTGGAGCTCGACCAGCTGCTTCAGCTGGTCGCTCAGGGGCATCGGATGTCCGGCCTCAGCATACTGAGACCAGAACACCTTTTCCGTCGAGCTCCCCTCCTCGGCTCTATAGAACGCGGCAGCATCGGACACGCTACAGGGCAGATCTGCGAACGCTCATGGAGAGCTCCGAATCCGGGTAAGTAACAAGTAATTCACTTTTACATGCTTGCTTTGCATGAAGAATGCCTTACCCGCCACTATCTTCTTTACTGCCTCGATTTCCTGGAGGGCCTTTTGGGCTTCGGCCTTAGCGGCTTTGGCACCCTCAAGAGCCGACACGAGCTCGGACTCTCGAGTCTTCGAGTCACGCTCCAAACTTTCGTGTTTCTCCACGAGAGCCTGGAGCTCTTGCCGTACCTCCGCCACCCGCGCCTCCTGTTTCTCTCGCTCGGTGTGTTCCGCGGCCGCATTGCGTTCGGCCGCGGACACCGCCTCCTTCAGGGTCGCCACCTCGTTCGTGGCCCCTGGAGTACCCACGTTATTCCGGTCATTTTTTTCGCAACCAAAATCCTTTTCTATAAGGTACAACTTGAATAAGGTGTTACTTACCTTCCTTGTCCTCGAGTTGCTTCTTGGCATGGCCGAGCTTGATCTCGGACCGCTCGAGGCTCTGCTTCAAGGCATTGACCTCTGCAGTCAGTGCGGCAGAAGTCAGTAGCGTAGCCTGCATTCCCATATTGACATATTTGTGTTAGACTCCTGCGTATATCTTTTTAGATCCTCAATTCGGCTTTTCTTTCCGAACACCGAACCGAGCATCAGAGGCTACTGTCTATGCGGTACAATTTTTACATATCTTAATCACATACCTCAAAGCCTGTTAGAAGGCTGGTGCAGGCTTCGGTCAGCCCGCTCTTGGCAGACTGAACCTTCTGAATCACCGCACTCATGACAGTGCGGTGCTCCTTGTCGATGGAAGCGCCGTTGAGCGCCTCCAGCAAGTTATCCGGCGTCGGTTGGACGGAGGCCACCGGCGTCGTTGTCTCGCCCTTCTCATGAAGGGGCCGCCCGCCGAACTCCGGAACCACCAAGGGTTCCGGTGCGGAGTCCGGTCCAAAGTCCGGGAGGTTGCCCTGCAGCACCTCTGGGGCCTCCTTCTCCTGGCTGTCCCCTTCTAGGACCCCACCTTGGCGTCGTCTGCGTCATGGGGGGTGGAGGCGGTCGGAAGTGAAGCGCTATTCACATCCGACGAACCTAGGGACCTGCTCGACGAAGCGGGGAGATCGTCCTTGGGCGGACTACATGATTGTATTCGGCGTTAGAAGACACTATGCGATGAAAGAAAAATAACGAGTTATTCTGGAATCCGGACACTTACGATCTCGCCAGGGGCTTGGCCCTAGAGGGCCACTCCTCTTCGCCGTCGTTAGCGTTGGTGGAACAGTCCGGAGGAAGGGTCCTTCCCTTCTTGGATCCTTCGGCCTCCCCGGTTGGGGAAGCCTTCCTCTTCTTCTCTCCCCCCGCTGGGGGAGAGGCCTCTTTCTTCTCCTCCTCGTCTTCGTGGGAGGAGTCCTCCTCGAAGTCATCGGACGATGAGTTCGATAACACCTAGCGCCGGGAACTCCTCCGGGTTCCCGCGGCCTTCTTCTTGGCCTTCTTCTCCGGCACCACGTAAGGCGCCAGGACCAGCAGCCCTGTCAAACGGGCATCCGCTGGGTCTTCTGGAAGGGGAGCCAGACAGTTAACCTGTCCGGACGTCTTCTGCCAGGCCTGTTAAAGGTAATGGGAGTTTAGATCCCGCATAGAAGTCAAACTATGGAAAACATGTGTCCCGTAAAGGGTAATATAGCTTACCTCGCTAGCCTGACGCTGCGAGCTGAATCCGTGATCTTCGGTAGCGGATGCGGGGGCCTCGGCACCCTTGAACATCACCCTCCAGGCCTCTTCGTACGTAGTGTCGAAGAGCCTGCTCAAGGTCTGGTGCTGTGCCGGATAGAACTCCCACAAGTTGAAATCCCGCTGTTGGCACGGGAGGATCCGGCGGATGAGCATGACCTAGACTACGTTGACAAGCTTGAGCTTCTTGTTCACCAGGGTTTGGAGATAGGATTGGAGTCCGGTCAGCTCCTCCGAATCGCCCCATGATAGGCCCTTCTCTTTCCAGGAGGTGAGCCATGTGGGGATGCCAGATCTGAATTCGGGGGCCGCTGCCCATTTAGGGTCACGCGGCTCGGTGATGTAGAACCACCCCGATTACCACCCTTTGATGGTCTCCACGAAGGCGCCCTCGAGCCAGGTGGCGTTGGGCATCTTGCCCACCATGGCACCTCCGCACTCCGCTTGGCGGCCACCCACTACCTTTGGCTTGACATTAAAAGTCTTTAGCCATAAGCCGAAGTGGGGTTGGATGCAGAGGAAGGCCTCGCACACGACGATAAACGCCGAGATGTTGAGGATAAAATTCGGGGCCAGATCATGGAAATCCAGGCCATAGTAGAACATGAGCCCCCGGACAAATGGGTGAGGTGGGAAGCCCAGTCCGCAGAGGAAATGGGGAAGGAACACCACCCTCTCATGGGGCCTGGGGGTGGGGATGAGCTGCCCCTCGTCGGGGAGCCGGTGCGCGAATCGCTGGACAAATATCCGGCCTTGCGCAGCTTTTTAATGTGCCCCTCCGTGACGGAGGAGGCCATCCACTTGCCTCCCACTCCGGACATGGTTGGAGAAGGTTGAGGTGAGATGTGCAGACTTGGGCGCTGGAGCTCGAGTGCGCGGAGATGGATAAGCAAAGGAGGAAGAAGGAGTAGGTAAAAAGGTGGATCCTTATCCCCTTATATATGGGCGGACGAAACTATGCGTCCCCACCGGCCCGGTAAAACTCGCTTATCTCCCAAGCGCCGCAATCAATGGCGCGGTTGGGTTACCCACGTCCATATTGATGAGAAATCCCGGAATAAGGGGACACGATCTCTGCTTTGACAAGACGTGCCAAGTAAACCGCTTCGCTAAACGTGCTGAGGTGGAACAATAAAAACAATTCGAGTAAAGGCTTGGCCATGGTGTGACGTCATGCCACGAAATACGTCAGCAGATTGAACTTGCGTAAATATTATTCTCTCTACGGTGGTATGTGGAATTTATCTTGCAGAGCCGGACACTATCCTGGTGTTCAAAATCTTCTATGAATTATTCGGAGGAGGAACCCGCCCTGCAGTGCTGAAGACAATATGCGCGCCTGACTCGTCGTCATTGAATCCTGGTTCAGGGGCTACTGAGGGAGTCCTGGACTAGGGGTGTCCGGATAGCCGAACTATCATCATTGGCCGGACTCCAAGACTATGAAGATACAAGATTGAAGACTTTGTCCCGTGTCCGGATGGGACTTTCCTTGGCGTGGAAGGCAAGCTTGGCGATACGGATATGTAGATATCCTACCATTGTAACCGACTCTGTGTGACCCTAGCCCTCTCCGGTGTCTATATAAACCGGAGGGTTTTAGTCCGTAGGACGAACAACAATCATACCATAGGCTAGCTTCTAGGGTTTAGCCTCCTTGATCTCGTGGTAGATCTACTCTTGTACTACCCATATGATCAATATTAATCAAGCAGGAGTAGGGTTTTACCTCCACCGAGAGGGCCCGACCCTGGGTAAAAACACCGTGTCCCTTGTCTCCTGTTACCATCCGCCTAGACGCACAGTTCGGGACCCCCTACCCAAGATCCGCCGGTTTTGACACCGACATTGATCTTCTTGTTGTGCTAGTGCCTTAGGCCTTGCTGGTAGATAGCCGAACGGCTAAGTGCTAGAAGGCGTGCTTCTTCGAGCAGGTCGACGCCGTTTTCGCGTGCCTCTCTTGCTTCGGCTTCGGTGTACATCGCGACGCGCGGCGAGTCGAACTCGATGTCGGTCGGGATGACGGCTTCGGATCCATAGACGAGGAAGAACGGGGTGAACCCGGTCGACCGATTCGGCGTTGTGCACAGACTCCAGAGTACCGCTGGCAACTCGTCAAGCCAGCTGCTGGGTGAGCAGATAAGTGGCTCGACGAGTCGCGGCTTGATGCCGGACAGGATGAGTCTGTTGGCCTGCTCGACCTTCCCGTTGGACTGCGGATGTGCCACGGAGGCCAGGTCGAGGCGGATGCCGGAGACGGAGCAGTATTGCTCGAGCGCGCCCTTGGCGAAGTTGGTGCCGTTGTCGGTGATGATGCTGTTCGGCATGCCGTAGCACGCCGCTATGTCCTTGATGAATCAGACGGCTGTTGGCCCATCCAATTTCTTGATAGGTCTTGCTTTGATCCACTTGGTAAACTTGTCCACTGCTACCAGTAAGTGCGTCATGCCGCCTTGAGTGGTTTTGAATGGTCCCACCATGTTGAGCCCCAGACCGCGAAGGGCCAGGCGATCAGTATGGTGCGGAGCGCTGACGCTGGCTGGTGGCTGTGTTTGCTGAAGCGTTGGCACCCTTCACATTTGAGAACGAGCGACTCGGCGTCTTTGAGGGCCGTGGGCCAATAGAAACCGTGGCGGAATGCCTTGGCCACCAAGGATCGTGATCCGGCGTGGTGCCCGCACTCGCCCTGGTGAATGTCGAGGAGGATGTCGATGCCGCGATCCTGCTCGACGCAGCGCTGGAACACGCCGGTAGAGCTGTGTTTGACGAGCTCGTTGTTGATGATGATGTAGGCGGATGCCCGACGCTAAATTTGTCGAGCCTCGGTCTCGTCCATGGGGAGAATCCCATTCTCCAAAAACTCCGATATCAGGAGAGCCCAAGATGGAGCTGCGATTACTGCAAAGACGGCCACCAGGGTGGGTCCGGGTCGGCAGCCCCCGAGCCAGGTTGAGCAGCCCCCGGGTTGGGGATGACGACGGCCGGGTCCGGGATGATGGTGGCCGGGTCGAGCTGAGCAGCCCCTGGGCCGGGTTCAGCAGTCCCCGGGCCGGGTTCAGCAGCCCTCGGGCTAACTTGGGGTGCAGCCGGGTCGTCTGGAACATGAATGGAATCAGAGTCCGGTGATGGCTTGATGGACGGCTTGCGCAGGTGCTCGAGGGAGACGCCGGACGGGATGGATTGTCGTGACAAGGTGATCTTGGGGAGCGTGTCGGCTGCTTCATTCTCCGCGCGAGGGACGTGGAGGAACTCGCAGCCCTCGAAGGATCCGGACATCTTCTGGACGAGGAAGCGGTAGCTTGCCATGTTGGAGTCGCGGGCGTCCCATTCGCCGGAACACTGCTGCACCACCAGGTCCAAGTTGCCATAGCACAGGATGCGCCGGATGCTGAGTTCCTTGGCAAGCCGGAGGCCGTGCACAAGGGCTTCATACTCGGTGACGTTGTTGGAGGCGGCGAAGTGGATCTGGAGCGCGTAGCAGAGCCGGTCGCCCTTCGGAGATGATAGTACGATGCCGGCCCCTAAGCCGAGTCGCATCTTGGACCCATCGAAGTGCATGCGCCAATGCGTCGAGTCGGGAGGCGGCGGCAAGTACTGGGTCTTGGTCCAGTCGACGAGGAAATCAGCTAGGGCCTGAGACTTGATCGTTGTGCGGGGCTCGTAGAGGATGGTGTGGCCGGTTAGCTGGATCACCCACTTGGCGACCCGGCCAGAGGCGTCCCGGCACCCGATGATTTCTCCGATAGGTGCCGTGCTGACGACGGTGACGACGTGCTCTTGGAAGTACTGCTTCAGCTTCTTGGCGGTGAGGTACACGCCGTAACACATCTTCTGGTAATGCGGGTAGTTCTGCTTGGAAATGGAGAGCACCTTGCTCAGTAGTAGACTGGCCGTTGGATGGCTTGGATCTTGCCCTTCTCTGGTCGCTCGACCACCAGCACCGTGCTGACCGCCCGCGAGGTCGCGGCTATGTAGAGCAACAGCGGCTCCTTGTCGGTCGGCGCGGCCAGGACTGGTGCGGTGGAGAGCATGCACTTGAGGTCTTGGAAGGCCTCGTATGCCTTGCCGTTCCACTTGAACGGGCTTGTCTTCTTCATCAGCTGGTACAGGGGGAGCGCCCTCTCGCCCCGCCGGCTTAGGAACTGGCAGACCGAGGCCAAGCACCCGAGCCGGCTTGCGCATGCGCTCAATGGCCTTGATCTTCTCCGGGTTCGCCTCAATGCCGCGTTCCGAGACGAGGAAGCCGAGTAGCTTTCCAGCCGGCAAGCCAAAAACGCATTTTTCCGGGTTGAGCTTGACCTTGTATTCGCGGAGGTTGGCGAATGTTTCCTTCAAATCATCGAGGAGCGTGAGGTGCTGCTTGGTCTTAACCACGATGTCGTCCATGTACACGTGAATGTTGCGACCGAGTTGTGGCAGCATGCATTTTTGCATGCAGCGTTGGAAGGTGGCGCCGGCGTTCTTCAATCCAAACGACATGGTGATGTAGCAGTATGCCCCAAAGGGCGTGATGAAGGACGTCTTCAGGGCATTGGCCGGGTCCAGCTTGATCTGGTGGTAGCCGGAGTAAGCATCCAGGAAGGACAAGAGCTCGCACCCGGCGGTCGAGTCGATGACTTGATCGATCCGCAGGAGAGCGAACGGGTCCTTGGGACATGCCTTGTTGAGGCTGGTGTAGTCGATACACATGCGCCAGGTCTTGTTCTTCTTCAGGACGAGGACTGGGTTGGCCAGCCACTCGGGGCGAAACACTTCCATTATGAAGCCGGCCGCCAAAAGCTTAGCGACCTCTTCACCAATGGTTCTTCTCTCCTCTTCAGAAAATCGACGGAGGGATTGACGGACAGGCTTGGCGTCCTTGCGGACGTGAAGTTTGTGCTCGGCGTACTTCCTCGGGATACCCGGCATGTCCTTGGGGGTCCATGCAAAGATATCCCAATTCTCACGGAGGAAGTCAACGAGCTCACCTCCCTATTTGCTGTCGAGGCGGGCGCCTACGACAACGTACTTGCTGCAACTTGGGTCTTTAGGGTTGAGCTTCACTTTCTTGGTCTCCTTGGAGGGCTTGAAGGCAGCCTCGTCGGCCGGGTCCGAGGTCGGGATCGACGCATCGGAGGCCTCGCCTGCCAGGGCGACGATCCGTTCGAGCTGGCGCCGCTCCTCGACAATGACCACCGACTCGGCCATCTTGGCGCCTTCTCGGGCGCACTCCAGAGAATTGCGGTAGTCGCCGGTGATGGTAATGAGGCCCTCGGGACCCGACATCTTCATCTTCAGGTACGCGTAGTGGGGAACCGCCATGAACTTGGCGAGCGCAGGCTGGCCCAGCAAAGCATGATATGTGCTGGACAGGTCCACCACCTCGAACCAGATCGGCTCGCACCGAAAGTGGCTGCTATCGCCGAACAGGACATCGAGCTGGACCCGGCCAATGGGCGAGCAGGAAAGGCCGGGCACGATGCCATGGAAGACTGTCCGGGTTGCCTCCAGGTCCTCGGCCTTGAGGCCGAGCTTGGTCATCGTGCCGTGGTAGAGGATGTTGATGCTGCTGCCGCCGTCGATGAGGACTCGAGAGAACTTGGATGTGCGCCGCGCGATGATGGTGGGGTTGAGGATGAGGGTGTATCCACCCGGACTCGGCATGACCGCCTGGTGATCCTCACGGGTCCAGGTGATCAGGCGATCCGACCAGTGCATGAAATCCGGCTTGGCCGGGACGACGGTGTTCACCTCCTGCCGAAGAAAGCGCTCGCTGCGTTTGTCGTCGCCGAGGCTGGTGAAGACGACGTAGGCCGCGTTCTGGTCTGGGTAGGCGTTGTTCCGCAACACGCCGCCGGCGGGAGGCGGCGGTGGAGGCGGAGGCGGCTGCCCTGCGCCTGGAGCTGGAACCGGAGCTGGAGGAGGCAGAACGTCTCCCCTCATGATGCGCTTGGTGATGGCGCACTGTCGAAGTGTGTGCGTGGAGGGCCTTGCGCCGCTGTGGTGCTTGCACGGGGCTTCGAGCATCTCTTCGAAGCTCATGGCGGGCTGCCATGCCATCTTGCCGGTCTGCCGGCGCTTCGCTTCCGGGTCCGCCGCGGGCTCGGCGATCGCGACGAGCCAGTTGTCGTGACGCTGCACCGGCTGGTCAGCCTTGCGCTTGTTGTTCTGGTGATGCTGCTGCCGGCTGCTTTCGCCGGCCGGCTTCGGAGGTGGAACCGGCTTCGCTTTGCCGGCTTCGTCCAGCACCTCCTGGATCTTCATGGCGGAATCGGCGTTGGCGTAGTTGTCCACCGTCACCATGAGCGCGGCCATGGTGGCCGGCTCGGAGCGTAAGAGCTTGTGCTTGAGGAGGGTGCCATCTCGGCACCCGCTGACGAAGTACTGGATCGCCTGGACTTCATGGACGCCCTCGCAGGTGTTTCGGAGCTCGGTCCAGCGTGCGAGGTACTCGCGACCCGTCTCCGTCGGTCCCTGCACGCACATGGCGAGCTGGCTAGGGCGACCGGGTCGCTTGTAGGTCCCCGTGAAGTTGCAAACAAAGGCCTCCTCGAAATCGACCCACGCGTTGATGCTGCCCATCGGCAGACTGTTCAACCACGTGCGGGCCGACCCCTGGAGCATGAGCGGTGCGTAGCGCACGGCAAGATGATGATTGGCACAGGTGATGCCAATGGCCGTGGTGTAGTCGGTGAGCTAGTCTTCCGGCTTCACGATGCCATTGTACTTGGGGGTGTCACGGGGGAGCACGAACCCTTTCGGAAAGGGATCCTCCCGGATGCGTGGGCCGAAGCACGCTGGCCCGATGGCGCCGCTCTCCTCCACCTCCAGGGAGCGAGCGAGCTGATCGAGGTGGTGGAGCATGTCGGCGTCATTGATGGCGCGCGGGCCGAGTGGACTGGCGGCCACACCCCGAGGGGCCAGGTCGGTTGGAGCCGGACACCGGCCAAGCTGGCCAGGTCCACGCTGGGTCTCTGGGGAAGGCTCGTTGCCTAGAGCGTTGGCGGCGGTGGCGGCCGGGTTGCGTCGAGTCCGGTCTCGGCCGAAGTGCACCTCGCCGGGTGGCGAGGAAGCTGTATGCAGAAGTTCGCCGGGTCCGCCAAGGCGGGCGGAGCCAGATCCCGCCGACTTGGTGATACGTCTCCATCGTATCTACTTTTCCAAACACTTTTGCCCTTGTTTTGGACTCTAACTTGTATGATTTGAATAGAACTAACCCGAACTGATGCTGTTTTCAGTAGAATTGCCATGGTGTTGTTTTATGTGCAGAAAATAAAAGTTCTCGGAATGACCTGAAACTCCACGGAACACCTTAGAAAAAAATAAAAAATTCTCGCAAAAGATGAAGACCAGGGGGCCCACACCCTGTCCACGAGGGTGGGGGGCGCCCCCCTGGGCGCACCCCCTACCTCGTGGGCCCCCTGGTGGCCCTCCGACGCCAACTCCAACTGCATATATTGGCTTTCGAGGAGAGAAAAATCAGAGAGAAGAAATCATCGCGTTTTACGATACGGAGCCGCCGCCAAGCCCTAATCTCTCTCGGGAGGGCTGATCTGGAGTCCGTTCGGGGCTCCGGAGAGGGGGGTTCGTCGTCGTCGTCATCATCAACCATCCGCCATCACCAATTTCATGATGCTCACCGCCGTGCGTGAGTAATTGCATCGTAGGCTTGCTGGACGGTGATGGGTTGGATGAGATTTATCATGTAATCGAGTTAGTTTTGTTAGGGTTTGATCCCTAGTATCCATTATGTTCTGAGATTGATGTTGCTATGACTTTGCTATGCTTAATGCTTGTCACTAGGGCCCGAGTGCCATGATTTCAGATCTGAACCTATTATGTTTTGATGAATATATGTGTGTTCTTGATCCTATCTTGCAAGTCTATAGTCACCTACTATGTGTTATGATCCGGCAACCCCGAAGTGACAATAATCGGGACCACTCCTGGTGATGACCATAGTTTGAGGAGTTCATGTATTCACTATGTGCTAATGCTTTGTTCCGGTTCTCTATTAAAAGGAGGCCTTAATATCCCTTAGTTTCCAATAGGACCCCGCTGCCACGGGAGGGTAGAACAAAAGATGTCATGCAAGTTCTTTTCCATAAGCACATATGACTATATACGGAATACATGCCTACATTACATTGATGAACTGGAGCTAGTTCTGTGTCGCCCTATGTTATGACTGTTACATGATGAACCGCATCCGACATAATTATCCATCGCTAATCCGGTGCCTAGGAGTTTCCATATACTGGTTCTCGCTTATTTACTTTTTCGTTGCTACTGTTACAATCACTACAAAATACCAAAAACATTACTTTTGCTGTCTTTAATTTTGTTACCGTTACCACTAGTATCATATTACTTTGCTACTAAACACTTTGCTACAGATACTAAGTTTCCAGGTGTGGTTGAATTGACAACTCAGCTGCTAATACTTGAGAATATTCTTTGGCTCCCCTTGTGTCGAATCAATAAATTTGGGTTGAATATGCTACCCTCGAAAACTGTTGCGATCCCCTATACTTGTGGGTTATCAAGACCTTTTTCTGGCGCCGTTGCCGGGGAGCATAGCTCTATTCTTTGAGTCACTTGGGATTTATATCTGTTGGACACTATGAAGAACTTGAAAGATGATCAAACTACTATTTTGCCCTCAACTACGAGGGTAGGTAAGGGACTGCCATCTAGCCTTGCACTAGATTCTCCTTCTGTTATGAGTAAGTTTGCGACACCTAAACCTATTACTGCTGTGAATTCTGATATGTCGCATGTTATTGATGATGCCACTTCTGCTATGCATGATACTTATGATGAAACTACTTCTATGCTTGATACTACTGTGCCACTTGGTGAATTTCTTGATGAGAAAATTGCTAGGTCTAGAGAAAGAGAAATTATTGAACCTAAACACGATGATGTTAGTGATGATGAAAATATGCCTGTTATTCCTGAGGGTTATCTTTTTGATCTTGAATCTTCTGCGGCTATTCTTGCTTGCCAGGATAGACATGAACTTAAGAGGTTGCTAGTTAAATGGAGTAACGAATATTTTAGAGATAGAATGAAACCCGACCCTGCTTTTGCTACTTCACCTATCTGTGTTCCAGATATAATTACTTTGGTTGAATCTGATCCTTTTTATGGCTATGAATCTGAAACTGTTGTGGCACATCTTACTAAGTTAAATGATATAGCTGCCCTGTTTACTAATAATGAGAGATCGCACTACCTTTATTTACTCAAGATATTTCCGTTTTCATTAAAGGGTGATGCTAAGATATGGTATAATTCTCCTGATCCTGGTTGTGTGCAAAGTCCCCAGGATATGATTTATTATTTCTTTGCTAAATATTTCCCTGCTCATAAGAAACCAGCTGCCTTGAGGGAAATATACAATTTTGTGCAAATAGGAGAAGAGAGTCTCCCACAAGCTTGGGGGAGGCTTCTCAAGTTACTTAATGCTTTGCCTGATCATCCTCTTAAGAAAACTGAAATATTTGATACCTTTTATAATGGACTAACTGATGCTTCCAGAGATTACCTGGATAGTTGTGCTGGTTCTCTTTTCAGGGATAGAACACCGGATGACGCGGAAATTCTATTGAATAATATGTTGGCAAATGAAAATAATTGGGCACTTCCCGAGCGACCTCCTGAGCCAGTTCCTGAGCCAATTACTGAGCCTATTCCTAAACCAACTCCAAAGAAGAGAGGTGTTTTATTTCTCAGTCCCGAAGATATGCAAGAGGCAAAGAAATCTATGAAAAAAAGGTATTAAAGCTGAAGATGTTAAGAATTTACCTCCTATTGAAGAAATACATGGTCTTAATTTACCACCTGTTGAAGAAGTATATGATCTCAACTACTTATTTAATAAAGAACCTCCCGATATCCCGACACAGGTAGTAAAGGTAAATTCTCTCTATAGATATGATAAAGCTGAAGTCCCTCCTACTAAAATTGTTAGTCAGTGCTTGGATGAGTTTGATGACTTTATGTTTAAGCAAGATGACTTTAATGCTTATTTTGGTAGAATATTAAAACAGAATACCTTTATGATTAAACACTTGGGTGATTATATGGCTGATATTAGAGGTGAACTTAAACTTGTTAGCAAACACGCTTCTATGGTTACCACTCAAGTAGAACAAGTACTCAAAGCTCAGAAAGAAGCGCTTGATGAAATGAATAATAAGAAAAATGATTATGCTGTTAGAGTGGCTACTAGAACTGGTAGAATGACTCAGGAACCTTTGTATCCTGAAGGCCACCCTAAGAGAATCGATCAAGATTCTCAGAGAAACAATATTGATGTACCTAGTTCTCCTAAGAGGAAGAAAAAGAAAAATGATAGGACTTTGCAAACTTCTAGTGAACCTATTGCTGAACCACCTGAGAATCCAAATGATATCTCTATTTCTGATGTTGAAACACAATCAGGTGATGAACATGAACCTAGTGATAATGTTAATGATAATGTTCATGTTGATGCTCAACCTAGAAATGATAATGATGTAGAAGTTGAACCTGCTGTTGATCTTGATAACCCACAATCAAAGAATCAACATTATGATAAAAGAGATTTCGTTGCTAGGAAACATGGTAAAGAAAGGGAACCATGGGTTCAAAAACCCTTGCCTTTTCCTCCAAAACCATCCAAGAAAAAGTATGATGAGGATTTTGAGCGCTTTGCTGAAATGATTAGACCCATATTTTTGCGTATGCGATTAACTGATGTACTCAAAACAAATCCTTATGCTAAGTATATGAAGGATATCATTACTAATAAAAGAAAAATACCTGAAGCTGAAATTTCCTCCATGCTTGCTAATTATACTTTTAAGGGTGGAATACCAAAGAAACTTGGAGATCCCGGAGTACCCACTATACCTTGCTCCATTAAGAGAAATTATGTTAAAACTGCTTTATGTGATCTTGGAGCCGGTGTCAGTGTTATGCCTCTCTCTTTATATCGTAGACTTGATTTGAATAAGTTGACACCTACTGAAATATCTTTGCAAATGGCTGATAAATCAACTGCTATACCTGTCGGTATTTGTGAGGATGTGCCTGTTGTGGTTGCAAACGTTATTATTTTAACGGACTTTGTTATTCTTGATATTCCCGAGGATGATAGTATGTCTATTATTCTTGGAAGACCTTTCCTTAATACTGCAGGGGCTGTTATTGATTGCACCAAAGGCAATGTCACTTTTCATGTTAATGGTAGTGAGCACACGGTACATTTTCTGAGGAAACAACCTCAAGTTTATAGTATCAACTCTATTGGAAAAATTCCATCGATTATATTTGGAGGTTTTGAATTTCCTCTCCCTACTGTCAAGAAAAAGTATGATATTCTTATTGTTGGGGATTTTCATATCCCCATTGAGGTAACTTAGTGTCATTCGAAATTTCTTCGGTTCTGTGATTATTCGGAATGAGTTTGTTAACAAGACTTGATCAACCTTGTTAGTGGGTTCATTTTGATGATCACGAGATGGATGAAACTAGAAGCACAACCTTCTGTACCCTCTATATATTTTCTGTTATTTAGTAGAAATAAAGTAAAATAGTATTTTTTCTGTCTGTCTCCTGACTTATCCGTGCAATATAAAAATATCCCAAAAATAAAAGTCCTCAGAATGCCATGCCAATTTAATATGATTTTTTCGGGAATATTTGAGAATTTACTGTGCAAAAATTACCACGGGGGTAGTTGCCACTTGGTCACGAGGGTGGAGGGCGCGCCCTACCCCCTTGGGCGCGCCCCCCTGCCTCGTGGGCCCACGGTGGCCCTACTCCACTTATTCCTGCACCCATCTTCTTCCTCTGCCTCACACAAACACGAAAAACAAACTCAAGCACGAGTTCCAGCCCCCGTTGCTGTGATTTTCGATCTCCTTGCTCAATGCACCTCTCGCAAAACTGCTTGGGGAGATTGTTCCTTGGTATGTGACTCCTCCATTGGTCCAATAAGTTTTTGTTCTAGTGCTTTATTTATTGCAAATTTGTGCTGCATAGGTGACCATGTTCTTGAGCTTGCATGTCAAATTTATATGGTTCCAAGTAGTTCCAATGCTTTATATAGGCTCTAGGCACTTGTGGGAGTTGTTGCTATCAATTTTATTGAAATTGGTTCACTTTTATTTGAAGTTACTAAAAATTTCAGAAATTTTTCATAGGAAACAATATGCTTAGGAGGATGTTCCAAGGTGATCCTTCAAGGAAGAAAGGTCCTAGGCTTGCAATACGTGATGCTGACGAGGAACCACCAAGAGATGCTCCTGTGAGACCTTGTGAATGGCCATCGAAAATTTTTATGAATCAAGTGGGAATCAAAGAAGAATTTAGCACATATTTGAGTAACGCCGGTCTTGAGGACTTTGAAGCTGACAAATGCCCCCAGTATCATGATCTCACAAGTTCATTTGTGAGGAGGTTTCAGTTTTCATCTTCGCGTAATTCTCCTTCGGTCATGTTCGACCTTTATGACAAATCTTATACCATGGACTTAGAGGATTTCACCTTTGCTTGCAAACTTCCATCTTGGGGTAATGTCAGGGTTCCCCCTAAATCTGAATATAGAGACTTTCTTGCTAAAATAACTGTGGGGGAATCTAGAGATATAACACAAGCCACTATAGGGAGCGTTCACTTTCCTGCTATACATTATTTTGCTCTCTTCATAGGTAGATGCATTAATGCTAAGGATGAAGCATGTCACATGTGTGCCCCTGATCTCAGCATTCTCAGAAGTGCTGTGTTAGGAGACCAAACTTATCATATGGGGGCAATTGTAGCTCGTAGGTTGCATCAGAATAGGCACAATAGAGATTTCTTTGGAGGAATTTATGCAACCCGTTTAGCTAATTTTCTTGAGATAGACATTCATGAGGGTGATATGGAGTTACCCCCTTCTTATTTAGACTTTGATTCTATGGTTTCCCACCAGTTTGTTGAGAGGACTGAACCACCTCTCCAGTATCGACTAATCTTTAACAGACATCGTGTTGTCCATATTGCTCTTCCCGCTCCTGCCTTCTTTGATTCACAGACAAAAGGAAGATATATTATTACCAGAGAGGAGGCCGATGAGTACGAGAGGAGAGCGGAGGCTGCTCGACTCCATGCTATAGCTCAGGCAGCGATAGCCGCTGCATCGCAGTATGACCCCAGCTTCACCTACGGGTATCCGCCAGGCTATCCCTGGCAATAGACCAACTTAGGCCAAAAGCCTAAGCTTGGGGGAGTACGTATTTCCCACCGACATTACATTCATGTTCACACACACTCATTGCTAGATGTCGGTGCTCATACTCTTTCACTGTAATATCCATGCTAGTTTATTTTCTTTTTTCTGCTTTCTTCTTGTGTGTTTAATAAACCTTAAGAAAAAAGCAAAAAAAATTAGTAGTAGTTTATTTCTTTGCTATAGTAGAATTAAAAAGAAAACCCAAAAATATTTCCGGTTCTTCTTTTTAATTGTTGGGAGCTTTCCCATGTAAATAGTTTTTATTTCTTTTCTTTTCTTTGGGGGTTGAGAAGACCATATTGAAAATGCTTAGTGGCTCTTATATGCATGATTGTTTATTTAACTTAGAGCCCATATTACTTGTCTTCTCTCTTGAGTTGAATGCTTGCAGATTCCAGCTTAGTCCAATGCACGTGCACTCTTATTATTATACACACCGTTCGGTCGTGCAAGTGAAAGGCAATAATGATGATATATGATGGACTTATTGGGATGAGAAAAGCTGGTATGAACTCGACCTCTCTTGTTTTTGTAAATATGATGATTCGTCGTCCCTGATTCAACTATTATGAAGTAAACATATTTGCAATGACATTTAGAGATTATAGTTGCTTGTGCCATGCTTGATTAGCTATGAGCTATAATGGTTTACCTTGCATGCCAACATGCTATTAGAATGATTATAATGTGGTACGATGGGATGGTATCCTCCTTTAAATGTATTGAGTGACTCGACTTGGCACATGCTCATGCATGTAGTTGAATCAAATCAACATAGCCTTCATGATATTTATGTTCATGGTGGATTATATCCTACTCATGCTTGTATTCGGTGTAAATTAGTTTTAATGCATGTTTACGACTGTTGTCGCTCTCTCAGTTGGTCGCTTCCCAGTCTTTTGCTAGCCTTCACCTGTACTAAGCGGGAATACTACTTGTGCATCCAAACTCCTTAAACCCCAAAGTTATTCCGTATGAGTCCACTATACCTACCTATATGCGGTATTTACTTGCCGTTCCAAGTAAATTTGTATGTGCCAAACTCTAAACCTTCAAATAAACATTCTGTTTTGCATGCTCAAATAGCTCATATGTCAACTAGAGCTGCCCTTATCTTCCGTGTTAGGCGGGTTATTCTCAAGAGGAGTGGACTCCGCTCGTCATTCACGAGAAAATGGCTGGTAACCGGGATGCCCAGTCCCATGCTTTATGCAAACTAAATCAAAATAACTGCAAACAAAACTCCCCTTGGGACCTGTTGAATGTTGGAGGTACTCGTTGTTTCGAGCAAGCCATGGATTGATGCTTGTAGAGGAAGGGGAGTATAAACTTTACCATTCTGTTCGGGAACCGCCTATAATCTGTTTAGCATGGAAGATATCATCGTCTTTTAGTTGTTATGTTGACAATGAAAGTATGCCGCTCAAAATATAATTTATCTCTATTTCAAAACTGAGCTCTGGCACCTCTACAAATCCATGCTTCCCTCTGCGAAGGGCCTATCTATTTATTTTTATGTTGAGTCATCACCCTTCTTATTAAAAAGCACCCGCTGGAGAGCACACTGTCGTTTGCATTCATTAGTATTGGTTTATATTGGGTATGTCTTGACTGGATCTCTTTTACCATGAATTACAATGTTTAGTCAGTCCTTGATCTTTAAAGGTGCTCTGCATTTATGTTTTGCGGTCTCAGAAAGGGCTAGCGAGATACCATTTTGTTATATCATGTTATGATTATTTTGAGAAAGTGTTGTCATCCGAGTTTTATTATTATGGCCCGCTAGCTGATTATGCTATTGATATGAGTAATTGTGAGACCTACGTGTCATTGTGAGTATGGTTAGTTCATAATAATTACTGAAACTTGAATGCTGGCTTTTCATGTTTACAACAACAAGAGCAAACAGAGTTTGTTAAATTTTTTCTTTTTCTCTTTCAGTTTGTCAACTGAATTGCTTGAGGACAAGCAAGGGTTTAAGCTTGGGGGAGTTGATACGTCTCCGTCGTATCTACTTTTCCAAACACTTTTGCCCTTGTTTTGGACTCTAACTTGTATGATTTGAATAGAACTAGCCCGGACTGACGCTGTTTTCAGCAGAATTGTCATGGTGTTGTTTTATGTGCAGAAAATAGAAGTTCGCGGAATGACCTGAAACTCCACGGAACACCTTAGAAAAAAAATAAAAAATCATCGCAAAAGATGAGACCAGGGGGCCCACACCCTGTCCACGAGGGTGGGGGGCGCGCCCCCCTACCTCGTGGGCCCCCTGGTGGCCCTCCGACGCCAACTCTAACTCCATATATTGGCTTTCGGGGAGAAAAAATCAGAGAGAAGAAATCATCGCGTTTTATGATACGGAGCCGCCACCAAGCCCTAATCTCTCTTGGGAGGGCTGATCTGTAGTCCGTTCGGGGCTTCGGAGAGGGGGATTCGTCGCCGTCGTCATCATCAACCATCCTCCATCACCAATTTCATGATACTCACCGCCGTGCGTGAGTAATTGCATCGTAGGCTTGCTGGACGGTGATGGGTTGGATGAGATTTATCATGTAATCGAGTTAGTTTTGTTAGGGTTTGATCCCTAGTATCCATTATGTTCTGAGATTGATGTTGCTATGACTTTGCTATGCTTAATGCTTGTCACTAGGGCCCGAGTGCCATGATTTCAGATCTGAACCTATTATGTTTTCATGAATATATGTGTGTTCTTGATCCTATCTTGCAAGTCTATAGTCACCTACTATGTGTTATGATCCAGCAACCCCGAAGTGACAATAATCGGGACAACTCCCGGTGATGACCATAGTTTGAGGAGTTCATGTATTCACTATGTGCTAATGCTTTGTTCCGGTTCTCTATTAAAAGGAGGCCTTAATATCCCTTAGTTTTCAATAGGACCCCGCTGCCACGGGAGGGTAGGACAAAAGATGTCATGCAAGTTCTTTTCCATAAGCACGGATGACTATATACGGAATACATGCCTACATTACATTGATGAACTGGAGCTAGTTCTGTGTCACCCTATGTTATGACTGTTACATGACGAACCACATCCGGCATAATTATCCATCGCTAATCCGGTGCCTATGAGTTTTCCATATACTGGTTCTCGCTTATTTACTTTTCCGTTGCTACTGTTACAATCACTACAAAATACCAAAAACATTACTTTTGCTGTCTTTACTTTTGTTACCGTTACCACTACTATCATATTACTTTGCTACTAAACACTTTGCTGAAGATACTAAGTTTTCAGGTGTGGTTGAATTGACAACTCAGCTGCTAATACTTGAGAATATTCTTTGGCTCCCCTTGTGTCGAATCAATAAATTTGGGTTGAATACTCTACCATCGAAAACTGTTGCGATCCCCTATACTTGTGGGTTATCACTTGGTGAGCTGGTTGAGGCGATCCTGCTGGGTGTTGGCAGTGTGGAGGAGCTCGCGCATCCGCCCGATGCGCTCCTTGAGCTCCTTGCCCGCGAGTTGGTCGAGGCCGACCGTGGCTGCCTCCGCAGTGCGTATGTTCTTTACTGGGGTTTCGTAGACGGTCCGGACGGCGCCGAAGGCTCGGCCGATCGCTCCTCCCCGGGCGCGCGTGTCGGCGACCCGGCTTGGCTCGGCCGTGGCAGGCGTAACTCCGTGAGCGGCTTCGTGCTCCATCTGAGCGGCCTCTAGGCGGCGTCTGGTGGCGGCCAGCGTCTCGGACAGCTCCAGCATCTGCTGGCGCCTATCCTTGAGCTGGGTTTGGGCTTCAGCGACGTTGGTGGCGTTGACGTCGATGCCGATGGGGATGCGGAGGCTCTGCATCACAGAGCGCAGCGGGTCGGACGGCTTGGTCCGTTCCGCGGTGGCCCTGGCCTCCGCGGCTTTCCTCGTTTTTCTCGACGAGGAAGAGGCGCCATCGCCCGTGGCGTAAACCTCCACATGGACGTCCATCCCCCCAACGGCAATGCTACCGCCGAGGGAAAGGGGAGAGTCGGAGTAGCTGAGCACCTCGCTGGGGTACTCGTCGGCCGCGAGCGCATCGGAGATGCGGAGCGCGGCGAAGGAGGCGGCGAGCGCGCCGACGACATCGTCCGCCAGCGCGACAGACTCGTCGGTGTAGGAGAAGGGCCCCGTCTGAAGCATGCTCCCGGCCAGCTCCTCGAGCTGCCCCACGGTGGGCGCCAACTGTCGTGGTTGGCACATGGCAGATGCCAAGGGATGGCTAAAGAGAGGAGGAGGCTCGAGGGCGCTGGTGGGCTCCAGAGGCGAGGTTGGCATGCGCGGGTGTGGGACGCCGGACATACCCAGGTTCGGGGCTCTCCGGAGAGATAACACCCCTAGTCCTGCCGAGTTTGGTTAGATGATTGATAGTACAATGTTGCTCCTGGAGCTGTATGGAGGAGGAAGGAAGCTGGCCAAGGCTTGGGCTGCTCCTTCTCTCCCGTACTGCGGTTGGGTGGCTAGTCCTATGCTTCTTCTTATTGCTTTTCGTCTCCGTGTGTCGTATGGTGATGTCGATACGATGGTGCGATGCCCCTGTGGGCGTGGGTTCCTGGGGGGGTTTTATAGATCAGCCCACCCAGGGTTACAATGGTAATATGCCGAGTCGGTGGGTCCGTATCGTCGATGCCCGGGACTCCGAGCTGGGTCCCGCTTGTGGGCTTGTGGTTCGCCGGGTTCCCCTAGGCGCGGGCCCCACGTGCCTAGGGGGACTGTGCGCCGTCTTGTCGATCGTCAGGGCGTGGCCGAGTCGAGTCGTGTATAGTGCTCTCCATCAGGCCGCCGCTTGGTGTCGTCAGCAGTGAGGGCGGGAGCACTGTAGCCATGCCAGCCTTGGTCAGTGGGTAGGTGAGGGGCACTATTGCCACGCCCCGGCTGACCACAGGCATGGTGGAAACACTGCTGCCTTGGTCATCGGTGGCTTGAGTCTCATCCCATTGTACGGCCTGGATGGGACGGGAGCTGACCCGTGGCTGGGTTGCCGTGGGCGCCACGGGTGGTGCTGGCTTGCCGTGGAAGCCTTGGTTGCGCCGGATCGAGTTGCCTTGCGCCATTTGCTGTGGCCGGGTTGACATACCTTGCCGTGTCGGAGAGTTTGGCCGGGTTGCGGGTCCTGCCGGGTCGGGCGACCCGGCCAAGCGCGTGCCGGCTTGTGGGGTGATGCGGGCCCTGCTGTTTTTGAAGAGGATCCGGGTTCTGTTGCCTGCCCGGGGTTCATCCCCCTGACACCACGGCTGTACGAGCCAAGACATCGCAAGCTTACTACTCGCTACTACTCAACCGATCTATCCTAACTGGGAGTGATCCCGCCTCCTGCAACAGAGTCATTGCCCTCCAGTTTTGTCCCTCCGCATCGATCTGATCAAGCACCATGTTTGCAGAGGGCAATGCTCCGTTGAAGACAATGTCGTTCCTGTGTTTCCACAGGGTCCGAGCCATGAGAGTGATCACCGTCAATGTTTCCTTTCTCATATTTGTGTATGTTTAGAGATGTCCACCAGCCCACTAGCTCGGCCTCCTGTTCTGGCGTCCAGTGGCTTGCCCCAATTGTCCATAATGGCGGACCAGACCTGTCTACCGAGTACGCACCCAAGGAACAGGTGATCGGTCATCTCTGGCTCATGATCACAAAACGAACATGCCGAATACAGCAATAGCCGTCGCTGCAGTCTATCCGCCGTCCGACTTCGTTTCTATGCCACAAGCCAAGAAAAGACCTTTGCATTTTGCCGGTGCTCTCAGTTTCCAGATTTCCGTGGCTCCTGCAGCCTCCATCCGTCCAGCAAAGTGATCATGGTAAGTTGATTGTGCGGAAAACAAGCCATCCCCTTCCCAAATCCAGGCAATCTTGTCTTCAGCTCCATCCACTAGCTCCACGTTTCAAAGTCCGTGGACCAATCTGAGGAACTCTTGAATTGCTTGGGCGGCCATGTTGGGTGTCACATCGCGCCACCATAGTCCTAAGATTTCTTTACTCATCGTCCTGACCTTTATTACGGTCTTGTTGACCGCACAGAATAGGTTGGGCATGATATCTTGGATGCGCCCCTCCTGAAGCCACCAATTTGTCCAAAATAGAATTGTGGAGCCGCCTCCGACAGTGCACTTGGTGGCTGCTTTGTAGATGGCCATCGAGTCCGATGAGACTTGTAAGTTGAATTCCGCCCATGATCTGCATGGGCCTGTCCGTGGAAGCCACGGCCATTGCGATATGAGAGACGTATTGAGTCGGCGCAGGTTGGGCACTCCCAGGCCGCCATACTCCTTCGGTGAACAGACTTGGTCCTAGGCCACCAAGCAATGCCCTCCGTGTACGTCCCGGCGACCCTTCCACATAAACAGAGCTCAAACTTTTTAAGGTATTACATCATGGATGTGTGTCTGTAAATATTTTCAGAGTTTTCGAACATGCTTTGTATCTTCAAAGCGATTAATAAGCATGATCATATACTAGTCTTCCGGGGTACCAATCTTAGGACCGGAGCAAAATAGGTAACTTTATAAGGATTGATATCATCGGAATATAATATATATTTTAAATGCATTAGGGCATCTCCAATGCGGACACCTAATGGACATTGTATTTGTCCACAGACGTGTCTCGGACAATGATATGAGAGCCGGCCATCCAACTATGCTCGCATACATTTCAAATTGAATTTGCACACCAAAACGTTTTTCGTACAAAACCAATGGTTTTCATTTTAACCAGACCAAATTCATTACACTTTTGACATATTTCAACTAAACAAGAGCGTTCGACACTATTTAAACCTAGTCTAAAATATTTACTTGCCGTGGAGGCATTTGTGTTCCACGGCCCGTCTTCCCCATGTCCGGCAAGCTCACCAGCCATGAGCCCTAGAAAGTGAAACTGCGAGATGGGAAGAATATGATGTGGGATATGAGATGGCGCCACGTCCATGTCCGACCTTCTACTCTCCATCGTCAGAGTCCACGGTGTGGACATCGCCGGTCGTGGATGGGTTACCTTGTTGTTGCAGCCATGCGCGAACCGCGCGGGCGGCGCGACCGACGCGACCACAGAGTTGGCGACGCCCACGATCACATGCGCCTACTCTTCATCCGCCTCCGCGTCGATCTCCGTGAACAGGGTATTTGAAAGTGCAATCTTTTCCTTAAGTATATTTTGATGTTGATGACAATATGAGGAATAATCATGTCTGCTAAGTGTATCACAGGTTTTTAGTCCGTGTGGAATCACTTATGTGTGGATCATGGACCCATTTACATGAATATGTCTCAAGAACAGAGAAACAATATATATATCATATCGAAGAGTATGTACGCGTAGTATATAGCATATAATAATGTTTATGTAGTATATATACTACTTTTTTGGTAGTATGTATCATATTTTGTGCATACTCTATTTCACGTACAAATATGCACGTATTTCACAAATACAATAAAACTATGAGCTCACTTGCAATTTTCATCCTACTACCGGGGGTAGCGACACCCATTTCTTCTATACTACCATGTGGTAGTATATACTCTACTTTATTATTTTTAGTATGTTCATATACTATATTTAAGATACTCCAAAGTGAGTTATATGAAAAAATTGCAAGTGAGCTCATGATTTTATTGTATTTGTGAAATACGTACATATTGCAAGTGGGATCACCTCTTAATGCGGTTGATGTAGTCGAACGTCTTCACGATCCAACCAATCCAAGTACCGAATGTACGGCACCAACGTGTTCAGCACACATTCAGCTCGATGACGTCCCTCGAACTCTTGATCCAGTAGAGGGTCGAGGGAGAGTTCTGTCAGCACGACGACGTGGCGATGGTGTTGATGATGTGATTCGCGCAGGGCTTCACCTAAGCACTACGATGCTATGACCTAAGGAGTAAACTGGGGAAGGGGGCACCGCACACGGCAAAGAGAACAACTGATGTGCTTTAGGGTGCCCCTGCCCCCGTATATAAAGGAGGAGTGGAGGAGGTGGTCGGCCTAGGGGCACGCCAAGTGTGGGGAGTCCTACTAGGACTCCCTAGTCCTAGTGGGATTCCTCTTTCCTGTGCGGAATAGGAGAAGAGGGAAAGAGGTGGAGGAGAAGGAGGAAAGGGGGGCCACGCCCCCTCCCCTAGTCCAATTCGGTTTGGGCTAGGGGGGCGTGCGCCTCCACCTGGTCGCCGCCTCGTCTCTTCCACTAAGGCCCATGAAGGCCCATTAATTCCCCGGGGGGTTCCGGTAACCTCCCAGTACCCCAGAAAATGTCCGAACCTTTCTGGTGTCCGAACATAACCGTCCAATATATCAATCTTTACGTCTCAACCATTTAGAGACTCCTCGTCATGTCCATGATCTCATCTGGGAATCCGAACAAAGTTTGGTCATAAAAAACACATAACTCCTGATACAAATCGTCATCAAACGTTAAGCGTGCGGACCCTATGGGTTTGGAACTATGTAGACATGATCGAGACACATCTCCAATCAATAACCAGTAGCAGAACCTGAATGCTCATATTGGCTCCTACATATTCTACAAAGATCTTTATCGGTCAAACTGCACAACAACATACGTTGTTCCCTTTCTCATCGGTATGTTACTTGCCCGAGATTCGATCGTTGGTATCATCATACCTAGTTAAATCTCGTTGCCGGCAAGTCTCTTTACTCTTTCCGTAATGCTTCATCCTGCAACTAACTCATTAGTCACATTGCTTGCAAGGCTTATAGTGACGAGCATTACCAAGAGGGCCCAGAGATACCTCTCCGATACACGGAGTGACAAATCCTATTCTTGATCTATGCCAACCCAACAAACACTTTCAGAGACACCTATAGAGCATCTTTATAATCACCCAGTTATGTTGTGACGTTTGATAGCACACAAGGTGTTCCTCCGGTATTCGGGAGTTGCATAATCTCACAGTTAGAGGAACATGTATAAGTCATGAAGAAAGCAGTAGAAATAAAACTGTAATGATCGTAATGCTAAGCTAACGGATGGGTCTTGTCCATTGATACGTCTCCGTCGTATCAACTTTTCCAAACACTTTTGCCCTTGTTTTGGACTCTAACTTGTATGATTTGAATGGAACTAACCCGGACTGATGCTGTTTTCAGCAGAATTGCCATGGTGTTGTTTTATGTGCAGAAAATAAAAGTTCTCGGAATGACCTGAAACTCCACGGAACACCTTAGAAAAAATAATAAAAAATCCTCACAAAAGATGAAGACCAGGGGGCCCACACCCTGTCCATGAAGGTGGGGGGCGCCCCCCTACCTCGTGGGCCCCCTAGTGGCCCTCTGACGCCAACTCCAACTCCATATATTGGCTCTCGGGGAGAAAAAATCAGAGAGAACAGATCACCGCGTTTTACGATACGGAGCCGCCGCCAAGCCCTAATCTCTCTCGGGAGGGCTGATCCGGAGTCCGTTCGGGGCTCCGGAGAGGGGGATTCGTCGCCGTCGTCATCATCAACCATCCTCCATCACCAATTTCATGATGCTCATCGCCGTGCGTGAGTAATTGCATCGTAGGCTTGCTGGACGGTGATGGGTTGGATGAGATTTATCATGTAATCGAGTTAGTTTTGTTAGGGTTTGATCCCTAGTATCCACTATGTTCTGAGATTGATGTTGCTATGACTTTGCTATGCTTAATGCTTGTCACTAGGGCCCGAGTGCCATGATTTCAGATCTGAACCTATTATGTTTCATGAATATATGTGTGTTCTTGATCCTATCTTGCAAGTCTATAGTCACCTACTATGTGTTATGAGCCGGCAACCCCGAAGTGACAATAATCGGGACCACTCCCGGTGATGACCATAGTTTGAGGAGTTCATGTATTCACGATGTGCTAATGCTTTGTTCCGGTTCTCTATTAAAAGGAGGCCTTAATATCCCTTAGTTTCCAATAGGACCCCGCTGCCACGGGAGGGTAGGACAAAAGATGTCATGCAAGTTCTTTTCCATAAGCACGTATGACTATATAAGGAATACATGCCTACATTACATTGATGAACTGGAGCTAGTTCTGTGTCACCCTATGTTATGCCTGTTACATGACGAACCGCATCCGGCATAATTATCCATCACTAATCTAGTGCCTACGAGTTTTCCATATAATGGTTCTCGCTTATTTACTTTCCCTTTTCTACTGTTACAATCACTACAAAATACCAAAAACATTAGTTTTGCTGCCTTTACTTTTGTTACCGTTACCACCACTATCATATTACTTTGCTACTAAACACTTTGCTGCAGATACTAAGTTTCCAGGTGTGGTTGAATTGACAACTCAGCTGCTAATACTTGAGAATATTCTTTGGCTCCCCTTGTGTCGAATCAACAAATTTGGGTTGAATACTCTACCCTCGAAAACTGTTCTGATCCCCTATACTTGTGGGTTATCAAGACCTTTTTCTGGCGCCGTTGCCGGGGAGCATAGCTCTATTCTTTGAGCCACTTGGGATTTATATCTGCTGGACACTATGAAGAACTTGAAAGATGATTGAACTACTATTTTGCCCTCAACTACGAGGGGAGGTAAGGAACTGCCATCTAGCCTTGCACTAGATTCTCCTTCTGTTATGAGTAAGCTAGCGACACCTAAACCTGCTACTGCTATGAATTCTGATATGTCGCATGTTATTGATGATGCCACTTTTGCTATGCATGATACTTATGATGAAACTACTTCTATGCTTGATAATACTATGCCCCTTGGTGAATTTCTTGATGAGCAAATTGCTAGGTCTAGAGAAAGAGAAATTATTGAATCTGAATATGATGATGATAGTGATGATGAGAATATGCCTGCTATTCTTGAGGGTTATCTTTTTGATGTTGAATCTTCTGTAGCTCTTTTTGCTTGCCAGGATAGATATGAACTTAAGAGGTTGCTGATTAAATGGAGTAAAGAATCTCTTAGAGATAGGATGACACCCGACCCTACTTTTGCTACTTCACCTATCTGTGTTCCCGATAAGGATTATTATGATTTTTCTATTAATCCAGATATAATTACTTTGGTTGAATCTGATCCTTTTTATGGCTATGAATCTGAAACTGTTGTGGCACATCTTACTAAGTTAAATGATATAGCTGCCCTATTTACTAATAATGAGAGATCGCGCTACCTTTATTTACTCAAGATATTTCCGTTCTCATTAAAGGGTGATGATAAGATATGGTATAATTCTCTTGATCCTGGTTGTGTGCAAAGTCCCCAGCATATGATTTATTACTTCTTTGCTAAATATTTCCCTGCTCATAAGAAACAAGCTGCTTTGAGGGAAATATACAACTTCGTGCAAATTGAAGAAGAGAGTCTCCCACAAGCTTGGGGGAGGCTTCTCAAGTTACTTAATGCTTTGCCTGATCATCCTCTTAAGAAACCTGAAATATTTGATATCTTTTATAATGGACTAACTGATGCTTCCAGAGATTACCTGGATAGTTGTGTTGGTTCTCTTTTCAGGGAAAGAACACCGGATGAGGTTGAAATTCTATTGAATAATATGTTGGCAAATAAAAATAATTGGGCACCTCCTGAGCCACCTCCTGAGCCAGCTCCAGAGCCAATTACCGAGCCTATTCCTAAACCAACTCCGAAGAAGAGAGGTGTTCTATTTGTCAGTCCCGAAGATATGCAAGAGGCAAAGAAATCTATGAAAGAAAAATGTATTAAAGCTGAAGATGTTAAGAATTTACCTCCTATTGAAGAAATACATGGTCTTAATTTACCGCCTGTTGAAGAAGTATATGATCTCAATTACTTATTCATTGAAGAACCTCCCGATATCTCGACACAGGTAGTAAAGGTAAATTCTCTCTATAGATATGATAAAGCTGAAGTCCCTCCTACTAAAATTGCTAGTCAGTGCTTGGATGAGTTTGATGACTTTATGTTTAAGCAAGATGACTTTAATGCTTATTTTGGTAGAATATTAAAACAGAATACCTTTATGATTAAACGCTTGGGTGATTATATGGCTGATATTAGAGGTGAACTTAAACTTGTTAGCAAACACGCTTCTATGGTTACCACTCAAGTAGAACAAGTACTTACAGCTCAGAAAAAAGTGCTTGATGAAATGAATAGTAAGAAAAATGATTATGCTGTTAGAGTGGCTACTAGAACTGCTAGAATGACTCAGGAACCTTTGTATCCTGAAGGCCACCCTAAGAGAATCGAGCAAGATTCTCTGAGAAATAATATGGATGTACCTAGTTCTTCTAAAAGGAAGCAAAAGAAAAATGATAGGACTTTGCAAACTTCTAGTGAACCTATTGCTGAACCACCTGAGAATCCAAATGATATCTCTATTTCTGATGTTGAAACGCAATCAGGTGATGAACATGAACCTAGTGATAACGTTAATGATAATGTTCATGTTGATGCTCAACCTAGTAATGATAATGATGTAGAAGTTGAACCTGATGTTGGTCTTGATAACCCACAATCAAGGAATCAACGTTATGATAAAAGAGACTTCGTTGCTAGGAAACATGGTAAAGAAAGGGAACCATGGGTTCAGAAACCCATGCCTTTTCCTCCGAAACCATCCAAGAAAAAGGATGATGAGGATTTTGAGTGCTTTGCTGAAATGATTAGACCCATCTTTTTACGTATGCGATTAACTGATGTGCTCAAAACAAATCCTTATGCTAAGTATATGAAATATATCATTACTAACAAAAGAAAGATACCGGAAGCTGAAATTTCCACCATGCTTGCTAATTATACTTTTAAGGGTGGAATACCAAAGAAACTTGGAGATCCAGGAGTACCTACTATACCATGCTCCATTAAGAGAAATTATGTTAAAACTGCTTTATGTGATCTTGGAGCCGGTGTTAGTGTTATGTCGCTCTCTTTATATCGTAGACTTGACTTGAATAAGTTGACACCTATTGAAATATCTTTGCAAATGGCTGATAAATCAACTTCTATACTTGTCGGTATTTGTGAGGATGTGCCTGTTGTAGTTGCGAACGTTACTATTTTAACGGACTTTGTTATTCTTGATATTCCCGAGGATGGTAGTATGTCTATTATTCTTGGAAGACCTTTCCTTAATACTGCAGGGGCTGTTATTGATTGCAATAAAGGCAATGTCACTTTTCATGTTAATGGCAATGAGCACACGGTACATTTTCCGAGAAAACAACCTCAAGTTTATAGTATCAACTCTATTGGAAAAATTCCATCGATTATATTTGGAGGTTTTGAATTTCCTCTCCCTACTGTCAAGAAAAAGTATGATATTCTTATTGTTGGGGATTTTCATATCCCCGTTGAGGTAACTTAGTGTTATTCGAAATTTCTCCGATTCCGTGATTTTTGATGATCACGAGATGGATGAAACTAGAAGCTTGTTAGTGGGTTCATTTTGATGATCACGAGATGGATGAAACTAGAAGCACAACCTTTTGTACCCTCTTTATATTTTCTGTTATTTAGTAGAAATAAAGTAAAATAGTATTTTTCTGTCTGTTTCCTGACTTATCCGTGCAGTATAAAAATATCCCGAAAATAAAAGTCCTCAGAATGCCATGCCAATTTAATATGATTTTTTCAGGAATATTTGAGGATTTACTGTGCAAAAATCACCGCGGGGGGAGCTGCCACCTGGTCATGAGGGTGGAGGGCGCGCCCTACCCCCTTGGGCGCGCCCCTTGCCTCGTGGGCCCACGGTGGCCCTCCTCCACTTATCCCTGCACCCATCTTCTTCCTCTGCCTCACACAAACACGAAAAACCAACTCAAGCACGAGTTCCAGCCCCCGTTGCTGTGATTTTCGATCTCCTTGCTCAAAGCACCTCTCGCAAAACTGCTTGGGGAGATTGTTCCTTGGTATGTGACTCCTCCACTGGTCCATTAGTTTTTTTCTAGTGCTTTATTCTTTGCAAATTTGTGCTGCATAGGTGACCATGTTCTTGAGCTTGCATGTCAAATTTATATGGTTCCAAGTAGTTCTAATGCTTGATATAGGCCCTAGGCACTTATGGGAGTTGTTGCTATCAAATTTATTGAAGTTGGTTCATTTTTATTTGAAGTTACTAAAAATTTCAGATTGTTTCAGAAATAATGAAGAGACTTTTGAGGGGCTCGTCGAGCCGAAGCTCTAAGAAGAAACAAAAGGAAGAAGAGCAGAAGCCCAAATTTAATTTGCCTCGCACCGCGGAGGTCCGGCCGTGTGAATGGCCTTCCGATGACTTCCTGAGGAGAGCCGGGATTTATGAGGATTTCTATTTATTGATTGAGAACGCCGGCCTCACCAACTTCCTCCACGACCAACATCATCAGTATCTCTTACTCAAAAATACTTTTGTGTAAAACTTCTACTTTTTCCCTAAGAAATCACCTCCAACAGTAGAGTTTCATTTATATGATGTTGTTAAAGAGATGACATTAGCTGAATTCTGCGAGGTTTGCAGAATACCCTTTGAGGGCACCTTAGATGAACCCCACCATAACGAAGTAGAAGCTTTTATTAACACTATCACTGTGGGAGAAACCAGGAAGGTTTCTGATGCAAGGATCACTAGCATACATTTTTCCTGTTTTACGCTACTTTGCTTTATTTGCTAGTCGTTGCTTGATTGGACGCGGGAACTGTGGGAACCTTAGTATTCCTGATATTATTATTTTGTTCCATGGTTTATACCACAATAACTCTTTTAGTATGGGTGGAATTGTTGCTAGACAGTTAAGTCTGAACCGTACTAAGGGCCCCATCTTTGGAGGCATTTATGCTTCACGCCTAGCTGAACATTTTGAAATACCTATTAGGCATGAGGAGAAAGAAGAAACAGCGCTGCCCCGTGCTTATTTAGATTATAAGAGTATGATAGCGCATGACTTTCTTGTTAAGAGTCGCGAAGGGGAGCTCAAATACAAATTATACTTTGATAAACATCACCCTGAGACTATTACTTTGCCTGCTCCCTCTTTGTTTAATTTGTCTGCAGGTCCTCACATCGTTCCGTGGTCGGCTGTTCAAGCCTATCGGAATCCTGCACCAGCCCCGGAACTGGAGCCACAAGATGAGCCTCCACGACTATCTGTTTATTCTTGGGATCCAGAGGAGGTGCCAGCCAGTGGCAGCCGGAGCCTTCTTCGTCGCAGTATGACCCCAGCTTCACCTACGGGTATCTGCTAGGCTATTCTTGGCAATAGACCAACTTAGGCCAAAAGCCTAAGCTTGGGGGAGTACGTATTTCCCACCGACATTACATTCATGTTCACACACACTCATTGCTAGATGTCGGTGCTCATACTCTTTCACTGTAATATTCATGCTAGTTTATTTTCTTTTTTCCTGCTTTCTTCTTGTGTGTTTAATAAACCTTAAAAAAACCAAAAAAATTTAGTAGTTTAATTTCTTTGCTGTAGTAATTAAAAAGAAAACCCAAAAATATTTCCCGTTCTTCTCTTGTTTGTTGGGAGCTTTCCCGTGTAAATAGTTTTTATTTCTTTTCCTTTCTTTGGGGGTCGAGAAGACTATATTGAAAATGCTTAGTGGCTCTTATATGCATGATTGTTTATTTAACTTAGAGCCCATATTACTTGTCTTCTCTCTTGAGTTGAATGCTTGCAGATTCCAGCTTAGTCCAATGCACATGCACTCTTATTATTATACACACCGTTCGGTCGTGCAAGTGAAAGGCAATAATGATGATATATGATGGACTTATTGGGATGAGAAAAGCTGGTATGAATTCGACCTCTCTTGTTTTTGTAAATATGATAATTCATCATTCCTGAGTCAGCTATTATGAAATAAACATATTTGCAATGACATTTAGAGATTATAGTTGCTTGTGCCATGCTTGATTAGCTATGAGTTATAATGGTTTACCTTGCGTGCCAACATGCTATTATAATGATTATGATGTGGTATGATGGGATGGTATCCTCCTTTAAATGAATTGAGTGACTCGACTTGGCACATGTTCACGCATGTAGTTGAATCAAATCAACATAGCCTTCATGATATTTATGTTCATGGTGGATTATATCCTACTCATGCTTGTATTCGGTGTAAATTAATTCTAATGCATGTTTACGACTGTTGTCGCTCTCTCAGTTGGTCGATTCCCAGTCTTTTGCTAGCCTTCACCTGTACTAAGCGGGAATACTACTTGTGCATCCAAACTCCTTAAACCCCAAAGTTATTCCATATGAGTCCACTATACCTTCCTATATGCGGTATTTACCTGCCGTTCCAAGTAAATTTGTATGTGCCAAACTCTAAACCTTCAAATAAACATTCTGTTTTGCATGCTCGAATAGCTCATATGTCAACTAGAGCTATCCTTATCTTCTGTGTTAGGCGCATTATTCTCAGGAGGAGTGGACTCCGCTCCTCATTCACGAGAAAATGGCTGGTAACCGGGATGCCCAGTCCCATGCTTTATGCAGACTAAATCAAAATAACTGCAAACAAAACTCCCCCGGGTCCCGTTGAATGTTGGAGGCACTCGTTGTTTCGAGCAAGCCATGGATTGATGCTTGTGGAGGAGGGGGAGTATAAACTTTACCATTCTGTTTGGGAACCGCCTATAATCTGTTTAGCATGGAAGATATCGTCGTCTTTTAGTTGTTATGTTGACAATGAAAGTATGCTGCTCAAAATATAATTTATCTCTATTTCAAAACCGAGCTCTGGCACCTCTACAAATCCCTGCTTCCCTCTACGAAGGGCCTATCCATTTACTTTTATGTTGAGTTATCACCCTTCTTATTAAAAGCACCCGCTGGAGAGCACACTGTCGTTTGCATTCATTATTATTGGTTTATATTGGGTATGACTTGACTGGATCTCTTTTACCATGAATTACAATGTTTAGTCAGTCCTTGATCTTTAAATGTGCTCTGCATTTATGTTTTGCGGTCTCAGAAAGGGCTAGCGAGATACCATTTTGTTATATCATGTTATGATTATTTTGAGAAAGTATTGTCATCCGAGTTTTATTATTATGGCTCGCTAGCTGATTATGCTATTGATATGAGTAACTGTGAGACCTATGTGTTATTGTGAGTATGGTTAGTTCATAATATTTGCTGAAACTTGAATGCTGGCTTTTCATGTTTACAACAACAAGAGCAAACAGAGTTTGTAAAAGTTTTTCTTTTTCTCTTTCAGTATGTCAATTGAATTGCTTGAGGACAAGCAAGGGTTTAAGCTTGGGGGAGTTGATACGTCTCCGTCGTATCTACTTTTCCAAACACTTTTGCCCTTGTTTTGGACTCTAACTTGTATGACTTGAATGGAACTAACTCAGACTGACGCTGTTTTCAGCAGAACTGCCATGGTGTTGTTTTATGTGCAGAAAATAAAAGTTCTCGGAATGACCTGAAACTCCATGGAACACCTTAGAAAAAACAATAAAAAATCCTCGCAAAAGATGAAGACCAGGGGGCCCACACCCTGTCCACGAGGGTGGGGGCGCCCCCCCAGGCGCGCCCCCCTACCTCGTGGGCCCCCTGGTGGCCCTCCGACGCCAACTCCAACTCCATATATTGGCTCTCGGGGAGAAAAAATCAGAGAGAAGAAATCATCGCGTTTTACGATACGGAGCCGCCGCCAAGCCCTAATCTCTCTCTGGAGGGCTGATCTGGAGTCCATTCGGGGCTCCGGAGAGGGGGATTCGTTGCTGTCGTCATCATCAACCATCCTCCATCACCAATTTCATGATGCTCACCGCCGTGCGTGAGTAATTGCATCGTAGGCTTGCTGTACGGTGATGGGTTGGATGAGATTTATCATGTAATTGAGTTAGTTTTGTTAGGGTTTGATCCCTAGTATCCACTATGTTCCGAGATTGATGTTGCTATGACTTTGCTATGCTTAATGCTTGTCACTAGGGCCCGAGTGCCATGATTTCAGATCTAAACCTATTATGTTTTCATGAATATATGTGTGTTGTTGATCCTATCTTGCAAGTCTATAGTCACCTACTATGTGTTATGATCCAGCAACCCCGAAGTGACAATAATCGGGACCACTCCCGGTGATGACCATAGTTTGAGGAGTTCATGTATTCACTATGTGCTAATGCTTTGTTCTGGTTCTCTATTAAAAGGATGCCTTAATATCCCTTAGTTTCCAATAGGACCCCGCTGCCACGGGAGGGTAGGACAAAAGATGTCATGCAAGTTCTTTTCCATAAGCACGTATGACTATATAAGGAATACATGCCTACATTACATTGATGAACTGGAGCTAGTTCTGTGTCACCCTATGTTATGACTGTTACATGACGAACCGCATCCGGCATAATTATCCATCACTAATCCGGTGCCTACAAGTTTTCCATATACTGGTTCTCGCTTATTTACTTTCCCGTTGCTACTGTTACAATCACTACAAAATACCAAAAACATTACTTTTGCTCTCTTTACTTTTGTTACCGTTACCACCACTATCATATTTCTTTGCTACTAAACACTTTGCTGCAGATACTATGTTTCCAGGTGTGGTTGAATTGACAACTCAGCTGCTAATACTTGAGAATATTCTTTGGCTCCCCTTGTGTCGAATCAACAAATTTGGTTGAATACTCTACCCTTGAAACTGTTGCGATCCCCTATACTTGTGGGTTATCATCCATCACTTCATTTTCTAATGATGTGATCCCGTTCATCAAATGACAACACATGTATATAGTTAGGAAACATAACCATCTTTGATTAACGAGCTAGTCAAGTAGAGGCATACCAGGGACACTATGTTTTGTCTATGTATTCACACATGTACTAAGTTTCCGGTTAATACAATTCTAGCATGAATAATAAACATTTATCATGATATAAGGAAATATAAATAACAACTTTATTATTGCCTCTATGGAATATTTCCTTCAGTCTCCCACTTGCACTAGAGTCAATAATCTAGATTACATAGTAATGATTCTAACACCCATGGAGTCTTGGTGCTGATCATGTTTTGCTCGTGGAATAGGCTTGGTCAATGCATCTACAACATTCAGATCCGTATGTATCTTGCAAATCTCTATGTCTCCCTCCTTCACTTGATGATTGATGGAATTGAAGCTTCTCTTTATGTGTTTGGTTCTCTTGTGAAATCTGGATTCCTTTGCCAAGGCAATTGCTCCAGTACTGTCACAAAAGATTTTCATTGGACCCGATGCACCAGGTATTACACCTAGATCGGATATGAACTCCTTCATCTAGACTCCTTCATTTGCTGCTTCCAAAGCAGCTATGTACTCCACTTCACACGTAGATCCTGCCACGATGCTCTGCTTGGAACTGCACCAACTGACAGCTCCACGATTCAATATAAATACGTATCCGGTTTGCGACTTAGAGTCGTCTGGATCAGTGTTAAAGCTTGCATCGACGTAACCTTTTACGACAAGCTCTTTGTCACATCCATAAACGAGAAACATATCCTTAGTTATTTTCAGGTATTTCAGGATGTTCTTGACCGCTGTCCAGTGTTCCACTCCTGGATTACTTTGGTACCTCCCTGCTATACTTATAGCAAGGCACACATCAGGTCTACTACACAACATTGCATACATGATAGAACCTATGGCTAAAGCATAGGGAATGACTTTCATTTTCTCTCTATCTTCTGCAGTGGTCGGGCATTGAGTCTGACTCAACTTCACACCTTGTAACATAGGCAAGAACCCTTTCTTTGACTAATCTATTTTGAACTTCTTCAAAACTTTATCAAGGTATGTGCTTTGTGAAAGTCCAATTAAGTCTCTCGATATATCTCTATAGATCTTGATGCCCAATATGTAAGCAGCTTCACTGAGGCCTTTCATTGAAAAATTCTTATTCAAGTATCCTTTTATGCTAAACAGAAATTCTGTATCATTTCCAATCAACAATATGCCATCCACATATAATATTAGAAATGCTACAGAGCTCCCACTCACTTTCTTGTAAATACAGGCTTCTCCAAAAGTCTGTATGAAACCATATGCTTTGATCGCATTATCAAAGCATATATTCCAACTCCGAGAGGCTTGCACCAGTCCATAAATAGATCGCTGGAGCTTGCACACTTTGTTAGCACCTTTTGGATCAACAAAACCTTCTGATTGCATTATATACAATAGAAATCCATTAAGGAATGCAGTTTTGACATCCATTTGCCAAATTTCATAATCATAAAATGCGGCAATTGCTAACATAATTCAGACAGACTTAAGAATCGCTACGGGTGATAAGGTCTCATCGTAGTCCACTCCTTGAACCTGTCGAAAACCTTTCACAACAAGTCAAGCTTTGTAGACAGTAACATTACCGTCAGTGTCAGTCTTCTTCTTGAAGATCCATTTATTTTCTATGGCTTGCCGATCATCGGGCAAGTCCACAAAAATCCACACCTTGTTCTCATACATGGATCCCATCTCAAATTTCATGGCCTCAAGCCATTTCATGGAATCTGGGCTCATCATCGCTTCCTCATAGTTCGTAGGTTCATCATGTTCTAGTAACATGATTTCTAGAATCAGATTACCGTACCACTCTAGTGCGGACAGTACTCTGATTGACCTACGAGGTTCGGTAGTAACTTGATCTAAAGTTTCATGATCATCATCATTAGCTTCCTCACTAATTAGTGTAGGAATCACTGGAACAGATTTCTGTGATAAACTACTTTCCAATTCGGGAGAAGGTACAGTTACCTCATCAAGTTCTACTTTCCTCTCACTCACTTCTTTCTAGAGAAACTCCTTCTCTAGAAAGGATCCATTCTTAGCAACGAATATCTTGCCTTCGGATCTGTGGTAGAAGGTGTACCCAGTAGTTTCCTTTGGGTATCCTATGAAGATGCACTTCTCCGATTTGGGTTTGAGCTTATCAGGTTGAAGCTTTTTCACATAAGCATCGCAACCCCAAACTTTAAGAAACGACAACTTAGGTTTCTTTCCAAATCACAGTTCATATGGTGTCGTCTCAACGGATTTCGATGGTGCCCTATTTAACGTGAATGCAGCCATCTCTAAAGCATAAACCCAAAACAATAGCGGTAAATCAGTAAGAGACATCATAGATCGCACCATATCCAATAAAGTACGGTTACGATGTTCGGACACTCCGTTTGATATTCCTTTTCTTCGAAAACACTGAAATAGGCAAAAAACAGCAATACGGGCTGGGCCTCCGGTTAGTAGGTTAACCCCAGGTCTATCTTTTATCATATAAGCTTTCAATCTACTTTTATTTGCATCTTTACTTTTCCAATCTATAACATAAAAACACCAAAAATATTTATCTTATCATATTATCTCTATAAGATCTCACTTTCACAAGTGGCCGTGAAGGGATTTACAACCCCTTTATTGCGTTGGTTGCGAGGTTCTTGTTTGTATGTGTAGGTGCATGGGACTTTTGAGGAGCCTCCTACTGGATTGATACCTTGGTTCTCAAAAACTGAGGGAAATACTTACGCTACTATTGCTGCATCACCCTTTCCTCTTCAAGGAAAACCAACGCAAGCTCAAGACATAGCAGCACCAAATAAAAATTATTCAGGTCTAAAACTAATCCCGAAGGTAGATGTAGAGGTAGCGTGCCAACGGCGATCACATCGACCTCGGAACCATTTCCGACGCGCATCGTCACCTCGTCCTTAGCCAATCTTCGTTTAATCTGTAGCCCCTGTTTCGAGTTGCAAATTTGGGCAACAGAACCGATATCAAATACCTAGGCGCTACTACGAGCTTTAGTAAGGTACACATCAATAACATGTATATCAAATATACCTTTCACTTTGCCATCCTTCTTATCCGCCAAATACTTGGGGCAGTTCCGCTTCCAGTGACCAGTCCCTTTGCAGTAGAAGCACTCGGTTTCAGGCTTAGGTCTAGACTTGGGCTTCTTCCCGGGAGTAGCAACTTCCTTGCTATTCTTCTTGAAGTTCCTCTTCTTCCCTTTGCCCTTTTTCTTGCAACTAGTGATCTTGTTAACCATCAACACTTAATAATCCTTCTTGATTTCTACCTCTGCAGCCTTTAGCATTGGGAAGAGCTCGGGAATTGTTTTCGTCTTCCCTTGCATATTATAGTTCATCACGAAGCCTTTATAGCTTGGTGGCCGTGATTGAAGAACTCTGTCAATGACACTATCATCAGGAAGATTAACTCCCAGCTGAGTCAAGTGGTTATGGTACCCAGACATTTTGAGTATATGTTCGCTGACAGAACTGTTCTCCTCCATCTTGCAGCTATAGAACTTGTTGGGGACTTCATATCTCTCAACTCGGGCATTTGCTTGAAATATTAACTTCAACTCCTGGAACATCTCATATGCTCCATGACGTTCAAAACGTCTTTGAAGTCCCGATTCTAAGCCGTAAAGCATGGCACACTGAACTATCGAGTAGTCATAAGCTTTAGTCTGCCAGACGTTCATAACGTCCGCAGTTGCTCCTGCAGCAGGCCTTCCATCTAGCGGTGCTTCCAGGATGTAATTTTTCTGTGCAGCAATGAGGATAATCCTCAAGTTACGGACCCAGTCCGTGTAACTGCTACCATCATCTTTCAACTTAGCTTTCTCTAGGAACGCATTAAAATTCAAGGGAACGGTAGCACAGGCCATTGATCTACAACAACATAGATATGCAAAAAACAATCAAGACTAAGTTCATGATAAATTAACGTTCAATTAATCATATTACTAAAGAACTCCCACTTAGATAGACATCCCTCTAGTCATCTAAATGATCATGTGATCCATATCAACTAAACCATGTCCGATCATCACGTGAGATGGAGTAGTTTTCAATGGTGAACATCTCTATGTTGATCATATCTACTATATGATTCACGTTCGACCTTTCGGTCTCAGTGTTCCGAGGCCATATCTGCATATGCTAGGATCGTCAAGTTTAACCCGAGTATTCTGCATGTGCAAAACTGGCTTGCACCCGTTGTATGTGAATGTAGAGCTTATCACACCCAATCATCACGTGGTGTCTCGGCACGACAAACTGTAGCAACGGTGCATACTCAGGGAGAACACTTATACCTTGAAACTTAGTGAGGGATCATCTTATAATGCTACCGCCGTACTAAGCAAAATAAGATGCATAAAAGATAAACATCACATGCAATCAAAATATGTGACATGATATGGCCATCATCATCTTGTGCTCATGATCTCCATCACCGAAGCATCTCCATGATCTCCATCGTCACTGGCTTGACACCTTGATCTCCATCATAGCATCGTTGTCGTCTCGCCAACTATTGCTACTACGACTATCACTACCACTTAGTGATAAAGTAAAGCAATTACATGGCGATTCCATTTCATAAAATAAAGCGACATCCATATGGCTCCTACCAGTTGCCGATAACTCTGTTACAAAACATGATCATCTCATACAACAATTTATATCACATCACGCCTTGACCATATCACATCACAACAAGCCCTGCAAAAACAAGTTAGACGTCCTCTACTTTGTTTTGCAAGTTTTTATGTGGGTGCTACGGGCTTGTAGCAAGAACCGTTCTTACCTACGCATCAAAACCACAACGATTTTTTGTCAAGTGTGTTGTTTTAACCTTCAACAAGGATCAGTCGTAGTCAAACTCGATTCAAATAAAGTTGGAGAAACAGACACCCGCCAGCCACCTATGTGCAAAGTGAAGGAAATATGCCCTAGAGGCAATAATAAAGTTATTATTTATTTCCTCATATCATGATAAATGTTTATTATTCATGCTAGAATTGTATTAACCGGAAACATAATACATGTGTGAATACATAGACAAACATAGTGTCACTAGTATGCCTCTACTTGACTAGCTCGTTTATCAAAGATTGTTATGTTTCCTAACCATAGACATGTGTTGTCATTTGATTAACGAGATCACATCATTAGGAGAATGATGTGATTGACTTGACCCATTCTGTTAGCCTAGCACTTGATCTTTTAGTATGTTGCTATTGCTTTCTTCATGACTTATACAAAGTTCCTACAACTACGAGATTATGCAACTCCCGTTTACCGAAGGAAGACTTTGTGTGCTACCAAACGTCACAACGTAACTGGGTGATTATAAAGGTGCTCTACAGGTGTCTCTGAAGGTACATGTTGAGTTGGCATAATTCGAGATTAGGATTTGTCACTCCGATTGTCGAAGAGGTATCTCTGGGCCCTCTCGGTAATACACATCACTTAAGCCTTGCAAGCATTGTAACTAATGAGTTAGTTACAGGATGATGTATTACGGAACGAGTAAAGAGACTTGCCGGTAACGAGATTGAACTAGGTATTGGATACCGACGATCGAATCTCGGGCAAGTAACATACCGATGACAAAGGGAACAACGTATGTTGTTATGCGGTTTGACCGATAAAGATCTTCGTAGAATATGTAGGAACCAATATGAACATCCAGGTTCCACTATTGGTTATTGACCGAGAATAGTTCTAGGTCATGACTACATAGTTCTCGAACCCGTAGGGTCCGCACGCTTAACGTTACGATGACAATTTTATTATGAGTTTATAAGTTTTGATGTACCGAAGTTTGTTCGGAGTCTCGGATGTGATCATGGACATGACGAGGGGTCTCGAAATGGTCGAGACATAAAGATTGATATATTGGACGGCTATATTCGGGCACCGGAAGTGTTCCGGGCGTTTTCGGAGAAAACTGGAGTGCCGGAGGGTTACCGGAACCCCCCGGGAGAGTAATGGGCCTTATGGGCCTTAATGGAGAGAGAGAGGGGCGGCCAGCATGGGCCGCGCGCCCCCTCCCCCTCTGGTCTGAATTGGACTAGGAGGGGGGGGGTGGGCGCCCCCCTCTTTCCTTCCCCCTCTCCCCCTTCCTTTCCCCCTCCTAGTAAGAGTAGGAAAGGGGGAGTCCTACTCCTACTAGGAGGAGGACTCCTCCTCCTGGCGCTCCCTCTAGGGTCGGCCGGCCTCCCCCTTGCTCCTTTATATACGGGGGCAGGGGGGCACCCTAGGACACACAAGTTGATCTACGGATCGTTCCTTAGCCGTGTGTGGTGCCCCCCTCCACCATATTCCACCTCGGTCATATCGTCGTGGAGTTTAGGCGAAGCCCTGCGCCGGTAGAACATCATCATCGTCACCACGCCGTCGTGCTGACGGAACTCATCCCCGACGCTTTGCTGGATTGGAGCCCAGGGAACGTCATCGAGCTGAACATGTGCTGAACACGGAGGTGCCATACGTTCGGTGCTTGGATCGGTCGGATCGTGAAGACGTACGACTACATCAACCGCGTTGTCTTAACGCTTCCGCTTTCGGTCTACGAGGGTACGTGGACACACTCTCCCCTCTCGTTGCTATGCATCACCATGATCTTGTGTGTGCATAGGAAAATTTTGAAATTACTACGTTCATCACTCTACGGCGGTATTGTTCCCCAACCCTCTCGTTGCATAGCAATGAGAGGAGAGTGTGTCCACGTACCCTCGTAGAACGAAAGCAGAAGCGTTAGTTAACGCGGTTGATGTAGTCGAACATCTTCACGATCCAACCAATCCAAGTACCGAATGTACGGTACCAATGTGTTCAGCACACATTCAGATCGATGACGTCCCTCGAACTCTTGCTTCAGTAGAGGGTCGAGGGAGAGTTTCGCCAGCACAATCGGGTGGCGACGGTGTTGATGATGTGATTCGCGCAGGGCTTCGCCTAAGCACTACGACGCTATGATCAGAGGAGTAACCTGTGGAGGGGGCACCACACATGGCAAAGAGAAGAATTGATGTGCTTTGGGGTGCCCCCTGCCCCCGTATATAAAGGAGGAGGGGAGGAGGCGGCCGGCCTAGGGGCACACCAAGTGTGGGGAGTCCCACTAGGAATCCCTAGTCCTAGTAGGATTCCTCTTTCCTTTCCGGAATAGGAGAAGAGGGAAAGAGGTAGAGGGGTAGGACGAAAGGGGGCTGAGGGAGTCCTGGATTAGGGGGTATCCGGACAGCCGGACTATATACTTTGTCCGGACTATTGGAGCGTGAAGATACAAGACTCAAGACTCCGTCCTGTGTCCGGATGGGACTCTCCTTTGCGTGGAAGACAAGCTTGGCGATCCGGATATTGTATTTCCTTCTTTGTAACCGACTCCATGTAAACCCTAGCCCTCTCCGGTGTCTATATAAACCGGAGAGTTTAGTCCTTAGGGAGAGGATCACAATCATAATCATCATAGGCTAGCTTCTAGGGTTTAGCCTCTACGATCTCGTGGTAGATCAACTCTTGTAATACCCATATCATCAATATCAATCAAGCAGGAAGTAGGGTTTTACCTCCATCAAGAGGGCCCGAACCTGGGTAAAGATTGTGTCCCTTGCCTCCTGTTACCATTAGCCTAAGACGCACAGATCGGGACCCCCTACCCGAGATCCGCCAGTTTTGACACCAACATTGGTGCTTTCATTGAGAGTTCCTCTGTGTCGTTGCTGCAAGGCTCGATGACTCCTTCAATCATCGACAACAACACAGTCTAGGGTGAGACTTTTCTCCCTGGACAGATCTTCGTGTTCGGCGGCTTTGCACTGCGGGCCAATTCGCTTGGCCATCTGGAGTAGATCGATAGCTACGCCCCTGGCCACCAGGACAGGTTCGAAAACTTGAACTACACGGACGATATCCGCGGAGACTTGATCTTCAACGGATTCGGGCCTGTGCCAGGAGCGCTGGACAGTCACGACGAGCACGGCCTAGACTTGCTGGCGGACAATGCTCGGGATAACGCCCCTGCAGGAGCACCGGACCTAAATCCGGAGTAGATTGCGTCGCCCGAGGATGGGTGGATCGACCCCGCCCCAGAGGCCGCACACTCATCGGCGGTAGAGCCGAACACAGACTTCACCCCCAAGGAAGCCTGTGATACCGGACCCCGGACTCGTATCCGGTTGTAGGTTCCAGTCCACGCGCCTCCAAGCCCGTCGAATCTGGCTGGGCTCCGGTAATGGAGTTCACCGCTGCGGATATCTTCCAGCACTCGCCCTTTGGCGACATGCTGAACTCTTTAAAGTCCCTCTCTTTGTCAGGAGACTCTCAGCCGAACTATGTCCGGCTCGAATGGGAAGCAGGCGACGAAGGAATTCGTTGCCCACCCACCACCCACTTCATAGCCATTGTCGACGATGTATCAGACATGCTTGATTTTGACTGATGATACCGACGGTATGGACGTCGACGCAGGAGACGATTTAGAACCAATGGGATGCTGGACTGCCACCTCGTCATACGATATATACATGGTGAATACGCCTAAGGAGGAGGACGGCGACAATCCGGAAGATAAAATCCCTGGGCAAAAGCCAAAACAACGGCACAGACGCCGCTCCAAGTCCAGCAACAATAAAAATAGCGATAAGAGCGCCAGGAAGATCGACACCCCACTCTGAAGGCAACAACAACCATATGGACCCGGAAATGGAGAAGGATGAGCCAGGTCACGCCGAACATAGCTCAGAGCAGACGCCCGATCACAATGATCTCGAGGGACGAATTTAGCAAACCACCCCGGGACAAGAACACAGTCTGGATGACGATGCATTCATCATCCCGGAAACACGCTTGGAACAAGATAACCTCCACAAAAGGCTTATGGCCACTGCGAGATGTATAAAGAAGCAGAAGCAACGGCTAAAGGCCGCACAAGAAACGCTCAATCGCAGATGGAATAAAGTGCTAGACACTGAAGAAAAGTACGGTGACGATCGCCATACAAAGAGCTATCCAAAACGCAAGCTGCTGCCAGAATTCGACGACGAGGCCGTTCCACCAAAGAACAACATGGCCAGGAGGCCGGACAAACCACTTCATAACCACAACAGAGCAGCTACCGACACCGCACACGATCTACGTAAGCTCCTGGATAAAAAAGCCAGCGCGGCTAGGTCTATCTATGGATCTAAAGGACACACCCCGGCGCAGGACTATGGTCACCAAAACGATCATATCGATCAGATACCAGTTCAGAATCGGCACCGGACACAACAATAGCCGACGGCATGCCATAGCATGTCCAGATACAGAGGGGATGTTCACCCCCTGTGCTTCATCGAAGAGGTACTGGACCATGAATTTCCACAGGGTTTTAAACCTGTGAACATAGAGGCATACGACGGAACGACAGACCCAGGGGTCTGGATCGAGGATTTTATCCTGTATATACACATGGCTCGTGGGGACGACCTCCACGCCATCAAATACCTTCCCCTCAAGTTGAAGGGACCAGCTCGACACTGCTTGAAAAGCCTCCCCGGAAATTCAATTAGAAGTTGGGAGGAACTCGAGGACCCTTTCAGGGCCAATTTTCAAGGGACCTATGTCCAGCCTCCGGATGCGGACAATTGAAGTCACATAATTCAATAGCCCGGAGAGTCCGCCCGCAAGCTTTGGAACAGATTCCTCACTAAGAAGAATCAAATTGTCAATTGTCCGGATGCCGAAGCCTTAGCAGCCTTCAAGCACAGCATCCGGGACGAGTGGCTCGCCAGACACCTCGGCCAAGAAAAACTGAGAACAATGGCAGCCTTAACAAGCCTTATAACCCGCCTTTGCGCAGGCGAAGATAGTTGGTTGGCCCGTAAAGGCACCAGCGACCCAAGTACATCCGAAATCAAGGATGGCAATGGGAAGCCACAGCGCAATAAAAACAAACGGCAAAACAAGGAAGAGAGTCCGGACAACACAATGATCAATGCCGGATTTAGGGGCTCTCGACCCGGTCAACAGAAGAAGCCATTTAAAGGCAGCAAAGAGGGACCATCCAGCCTGAACAAAGTCCTGGATAGACCGTGCCAAATTCATGGCACCCCTGACAAACCTGCGAACCACACTCACAGAGAGTGCTGGGTCTTCAAGCAGGCCGGCAAATTAAATGCCGAACACAAGGGAAGGGAAACACCAAGTGAAGACGAGGATGAACCTCGCCATCCGAACACTGGGGGATAGAAAAAATTCCCACCAGAGGTAAAAATAGTAAACATGATCCACGCGACTCATACAGCCACGAGAAGGCGCGAACGCGCACTCAGAGATGCATACGCTGTAAGGCCCGTCGCCCCCAAACTTAACCACTGGTCGGTCTGCCCGATCACCTTCGATCACAGGGACTGCCCGACTAGTATGCGGCATGGAGGATCAGCTGCCTTGGTGCTCAACCCAATATTCGACGGATACCATCTCACTCGTGTCCTCATGGACGGCGGTAGTAGTCTTAATTTAATATACCAGGACGCTGTCCGCAGGATGGGGATAGACCCATCCAGAATCAGCCAAAGTAACACCACCTTCGAAGGGGTGATACCATGCGTTGAAGCCTATGGCATGGGCTCTATTGTACTGGAGGTAACATTCGGTTCCCCAGGCAACTCCAGAAGCGAAGAACTACTCTTCACCATCGCCCCCTTTCAAAGCGGCAATCACGCATTGCTTGGGAGAACGGCCTTCGCCCGCTTCAACGCAGTACCGCATTACGCCTACCTTACACTCAAGATGCCCAGTCCACGTGGCGTCATCACCATTAACGGAAACACAGAGCGCTCTTCACGCGTGGAAGAATACGCGATGGCTCCAGCGGCCAGACTCTAAGCGGCCTCTAAATACCAGAAAGCATGACTGGTCGTTAAGACCACAAACACGGTTAGATGAGTCCGGCAGCCCGGATAAACCGGAGCCAGGGCGCCATATATGTAATCCCGTAGAGGACACCAGGGGCCATAGATATTTAATAAAGCCCCACTGTTGGCTTTACCTCATTAACAGTCCAATGTCTTACACTTTTACTATCCATCGCACACTCACGTTATGCTCTTCTACATGAGTTTTTCTTTTTGCAGACACCATTCGTGCGATACCCTTCTAGGACACGGCACAACGGAGATAAAGGCGTAGACATGCAACAGGGCCCTGCTCAAAGGTTTCTCTTTAGATTAAGCCCCTGTGTAAACCTTTTTTATTGCCTCTTGTTGTTTATACATCCCATGGGTACTACACCCACAGAGGATACTGCCGTTATTGGCATTTCGCCACGACAAACTAATGCACGTACCTGGAAATACAGGGTTCATAATGAAGGGCGTTACTCAGCCCAGTATATGTTACAAAGTCCGAATACCTTCGGGAGTGTTTGTGTCGTGAGTTTGGCCTTATATGCATTAGCTCCGAATCATGTCTTTGGTCAAATGTTGGGGTTGCCCGGCTCCTGGGTTTGCCGCCTTACGTTCCGTTCTTATCGGCTAAGGTAGCCAAAGGAGAACTACTGCGATTGTGCCCTGGTTATTCCGGATGAGCACCTCAGTAGAGAAAGCCGAAAACTGACTGTCATGATACAGCGAGAGACTGTTCAACCACTCAAAGACCTATCGGAATCTTTAAGATTCCTCCGCATTAACGAAGGACCGTTTCCCGGTCATGTACACACGCGCCCGTATTCGGATGCACATGAAGGTACCAGGGGCTACATAGTAGCCCCACAGTCAAACTCCTATGGCTAAGTAAAAGTGTTACAGCAATATAGTCTGGTTGCCTAGTTCGACGTGCGATCACCTCCTTAATGGACCAAGACGTTGGATCAAGTGTGATTATGCATATTTTTTTCGTGAACACCCCCGCATTGTATGCGTGGGGGCTGAAGCCAACAACTGCTAACTTCCAGATTACACATATACATAAAAACGGCCGCACATGATGCACAATAATACTTTCGGGCAAAAAGTGTAACTATAGCCTCATAATCAAAATAACATTGTTTTTACAAAAACATGATTTGTCACTCGAACATGATATTCTTCGAGCACCGAGCCTCTATTAAACGAGCACCTTCTGTTACCTGCTCTAAGTAGTGTTCGGCCGGATCCTGGCCTCCCACCGGATTCTGGGTCGCAACGATGGTGGCCTCCATATCTGTCCAATATGCTTTAACGCGGGCAAGAGCCATCCGTGCACCCTCTATGCACGCCGACCTCCTCATGGCATCGATCCATGATACGACACCAAGGAATTGTTGCACTAAACCAAAATAGCTGTCCGGCTTAGGCTCCTTCAGCCAAAGATGGTCTATTATAGACCGCTTTGCAAGACCGGACAGCCTATGAAGCTCAGCCACAACAGCCATCTTCTCACTCAACAGCAATGGCCGCGCGGGAGCATTGAATTGCGACCAAAACAGCTTCTCCACTTCTTTATCACCTTGATCCTCGAAAAACTTGGCTGCATCAGCCGTACTCTTCGCCAAGTCCGCATACGCGTCCGTAGGACTCCAGCGTCGATCCAGGGGAGCATACTTCGGATCTAAAAACTTCATCTGCAATAAGTAGGGGTTTCTAGCCGCGGTTTCTCCGGCCTGTCAAAGCTCCTCCTGCGCATCCCTGCTGTCAGACCGCGTCTCCTTGGCCGCATCAAGTGCCTTCTTCAGGCCAGCCAAGTTCACCTAATTCTCCTTCTCAAGGAGTTCATACCGGTTGGCGGCATTTTTCAGCTCCACAGCCATCTCAGCTATTTTGTCTTCACTTCGGCGATGAGCAGCCTGTTCGGCTCTCAACTCTTCAGCCGCCTTTAGGGCAGCCGCATTGCTAGCCCGAGCTTGTTCCTTGGCCTGGGCAAGTTCCGCCCTCAGGGCTTCCACGGCAGCAGCACCGTCTGCAGTCCAAGCATATCGCATTAATATTATGCTCCTCTCAATTTTTCCTATACAACATAATAAGGAAAGCAGAGCACATACCTTGTGACTCGTTAAGCCGCTCGTTCACCAGCGTGATATCAACATCAATAGCTCCAATCTGCCTCCTTAGTTCGACAACTTCAACGGACCGGTCGTCTGCCGGATCCTTAGACACCTGTGCATATATATAGCGCAATCATTACTTACATAATATGATCCTCCGTTTGCCGCCTAGGGCGGGCAACCAGAGTCTGAGGGGCTACTATCCATATGGAGCACACCTAGCACGTGCGTCATAGCCAAAAATTGCGTATTTTTTCATTACATACCTCAAAGCCTCTGAGCAGGCTCGTAAAGGCTTCATTCAACCCGCTTGTGGCGGAGGAAATCTTCCCGAGCACCATGCTCTCATTAATGAACGGTGCTCCTCCGAGAGAGCAGTTCGCTCCAGAAGGCTCGTCAGTGTGTCCGCCCGGACACCGAACTGTGCCGGACCCTTCTCATCGCCCCCCATGGGAGCCGAACGCTCCGGGCTTAGGGCGGCCGAAGGATTAGCTTCTGGCTTCGGCAGATCCGGACTCCTTCGTGATGACACCTCGGGGTCGCCCGCCTCATGAGGCGGAGAGGTTGGTGGGGTCTCACTCTCCATCATCTCCGGAGGGAGATCCCCCGAAGACGAACTCTGTCGAGAAGAGCTGCTAGCCGGATTGCAAAAAATGGATCCTGGTTAATGTTCTTGGAGAAAAGCAGTACCTTCGAATTTACGATTAACTTACAGCTTGGTTGAGGGCTGGCCCGTTGGCGGGCATGATGCGATGAGGGTGCCCTTCGGGGCAGGGCCCCCTGGTGACGCTTTCTTCCCTTGTTTGGGCACCTCCTTCTCCAAGTCTTCGGAGGTGGCGCTCTTCTTCCCGCGCGGGGAGGAGGCCTTAGATTCTCCTCCCCGACTATCCTCCTTTGGGGAGGTAGCAATTCCCCCGGTTTGGATGCACAGTGTGTGAAATTTGGCTTCTCTGTTCTTCCCTTCGTCTTTCCCTGAGGGCATTTTGCTAAGCACCCGACCAAGCATCTCGTCCATGGTAGGACTAGGCGAGCCTTCAGGAAGTGGCACCGGACACCTGATTCTCTCCGCTTTGCTGAGCCATTCCTGGCCACGGAGTATTTTTAGAATAATGATTACGATAAATATAAATGAAGTGTTCGGTTTCAGGGTTACTTACTTGGGTATCTGGGCGATTACAGCTTAGGCCCGCATCATCGGTGGTGTCCGGACACTTTACTTGTGGTCCGAAGAATAATTTACACATCCCTTCGAGCGTCAGACCGAAGAAGTGTAGAATAGTCTGCGGACCCTCTGGGTTGAACTCCCACATCCGGAGAGACCGGCGTTTGCACGGCAACATCTGTCGGATTAGCATTACCTGAATTATGCTGACAAGGTTAATGTCCCTCTCAAGAAGCTCCCGGATACGGCTCTGCAGTGTTGGTACATCACTAGCAGACCCCCAATCCCGTCCTACATTGGTCCATGACGCCAGTTGCGACGGAGGGCCTGAACAGAAGTCGGGGGCAGCCACCCACTTTGTGCCTCTGGGAGCCGTGACGTAAAACCACCTCCGCTGCCATAGATCGGATACCTCTGGGAAAGAACCCTCTGGCCATGGAGCATCGGTGTTCCTGCTTATTACGGCACCTCCGCACTTTGCATGTCGCCCCTCAATCATCTTCGGCTTCACATTGAAGGTCTTGAGCCATAAGCCAAAGTGTGGAGTGACGTGGAGAAAAGCCTCGCACACAATGATGAACAACGAGATATGGAGGATAGCATCCGGAGCTAGATCGTGAAAATCTAACCCGTAATAGAACATGAGAGCCCCCTCACAAAGGGATCAAGGGTGAGGCCCAAGCCGCGGAGGAAGTGAGGAACAAATACGACACTCTCATTAGGCTCGGGAGTAGGGATGACCTGCCCTGGAGCAGGAAGCCTATGCTGGATGTCGGCAATCAGATATTCGACCTCCCTAAGCCTCGCAATGTCCTCCTCTTTGACCGAGGAGGCCACCCACCGGCCTTGAGGGTTGGATCCGGACATATTGGAGGATCTGGGGTGTTTTGAGTTTGGGTCTCGGGTGTTAGAACTCAGATGCGAAAAGGCGCAAGAGTGGTGGAAAAGAGGTATAGGCCTCGGCCCCTTTATAAAGGGGGTGAATATCAAGCGTCCTCAACGTGACCGCTTGGGACTTATCTAAAAAACAAAGTCATACCAACAGTCGTCGTGGGGTTGCGCACGCCCATATCAATGGAAGATCCCGCGATAAGGGGGATACAATCTCTGCTTTGGCAGGGCGTGCCAATAAAACTGCCTCGCAATGCGTACCGAAGTGGGCTAAGAAAAACCAATTCGTGTTGGGCCAGGCCATGATGCAGGGGCACGACGTACAAAAATTGCCAGCAGATCAAATTTATGATATGCTCTCTACGGCGGCATGTGAAGACCATCTTGCAGATCCGGCCACGGTTCAGGTGTTCGATAATTACTGTGGAAAATTCGGAGATGGAACCCGCCTTGCAATGCCGAAGATAAAACTGCCCGCCGGACTCATCGTCATTGAAGCCTGGTTCAGGGGCTACTGAGGAAGTCCTGGATTAGGGGGTATCCAGATAGCCGGACTATATACTTTGTCCAGACTATTGGAGCGTGAAGATACAAGACTCAAGACTCCGTCCCGTGTTCGGATGGCACTCTCCTTTGCGTGGAAGACAAGCTTGGTGATCCGGATATTGTATTTCCTTCTCTGTAACCGACTCCGTGTAAACCCTAGCCCTCTCCGGTGTCTATATAAACCAGAGAGTTTAGTCCTTAGGGAGAGGATCACAATCATAATCATCATAGGCTAGCTTCTAGGGTTTAGCCTCTACGATCTTGCGGTAGATCAAGTCTTGTAATACCCATATCATCAATATCAATCAAGCAGGAAGTAGGGTTTTACCTCCATCAAGAGGGCCCGAACCTGGGTAAACATTGTGTCCCTTGCCTCCTGTTACCATTAGCTTAGACGCACAGATCGAGACCCCCTACCCGAGATCCGCCGGTTTTGACAGCGACAAGGGGTGCGCGCCTCCACCTAGCCGCAGCCTCCTCTCTTCCACTAAGGCCCATGAAGGCCCATTAATCCCCCGGGGGGTTCCCGTAACCTCCCGGTACTCCGGAAAATGTCCGAACCTTTCCGAAACCTTTCTGGTGTCCGAACATAACCTTCCAATATATCAATCTTTATGTCCGGACCATTTCGAGACTCCTTGTCATGCCTGTGATCTCATCCGAGACTCCAAACAAACTTCGGTAATCAAAAACACATAACTCTTAATACAAATCATCATCGAACATTAAGCGTGCGGACCCTATGGGATCGAGAACTATGTAGCCATGATCGAGACACATCTTCGATCAATAACCAATAGCGGAACCTGGATGCTCATATTGGCTCCTACATATTCTATGAAGATCTTTATCTGTCAAACCTCACAACAACATACGTTGTTCCCTTTGTCATCAGTATGTTACTTGCCCGAGATTCGATCGTCGCTATCATCATACCTAGTTAAATCTCGTTATCGGCAAGTCTCTTTACTTGTTCTGTAATGCTTCATCCCGCAACTAACTCATTAGTCACATTGCTTGCAAGGCTTATAGTGATAAGCATTACTGAGAGGGCCCAAAGATACCTCTCCGATACACGAAGTGACAAATACTATTCTTGATCTATGCCAACCCAACAAACACCTTCAGAGACACATGTAGAGCATCTTTATAATCACTCAGTTATGTTGTGACGTTTGATAGCACACAAGGTGTTCCTCCGGTATTCGGGAGTTGCATAATCTCATAGTCAGAGGAACATGTATAAGTCATGAAGAAAGCCGGAGCAATAAAACTGTAACGATCATAATGCTAAGCTAACAGATGGGTCTTGTCCATCACATCATTATCTAATGATGTGTCATCAAATGACAACACATGTCTATGGTTAAGAAAGATAACCATCTTCGATTAACGAGCTAGTCAAGTAGAGGCATACCATGGACACTATGTTTTTGTCTATGTATTCACAGATGTACTAAGTTTCCGGTTAATACAATTGCAGCATGAATAGTAAACATTTATTATGATATAAGGAAATAAAAATAACAGCTTTATTGTTGCCTCTAGGGAATATTTCCTTCACAACAGTGCATACTCAGGGAGAACACTTATAACTTGAAACTTAGTGAGGGATCATCTTATAATGCTACCGCCGTAATAAGAAAAATAAGATGCATAAAAGATAAACATCACATGCAATCAAAATATGTGACATGATATGGCCATCATCATCTTGTGCTCATGATCTCCATCACCGAACCATTGTCATGATCTCCATCGTCACCGGCTTGACACCTTGATCTCCATCGTAGCATCATTGTTGCCTCGCCAACTATTGCTACAACGACTATCACTATTGCTTAGTGATAAAGTAAAGCAATTACATGGCGATTGCATTTCATATAATAAAGCGAAAACCATGTGGCTCCTGCCAGTTGCCGTTAACTCTATTACAAAACATGATCATCTCATACAACAATTTATATCACATCACGTCTTGACCATATCACATCACAACAAGCCCTGCAAAAACAAGTTAGACGTCCTCTACTTTGTTTTGCAAGTTTTACGTGGCTGCTACGGGCTTGTAGCAAGAACCGTTCTTACCTACGCATCAAAACCACAACGATTTTTGTCAAGTGTGTTGTTTTAACCTTCAATAAGGATCAGTCATAGTCAAACTCGATTCAAATAAAGTTGGAGAAATAGACACCCGCCAGCCACCTATGTGCAAAGCACGTCGGTAGAACCAGTCTCATGAACGCGGTCATGTAATGTCGATCTGGGACGCTTCATCCAACAATACCGCCGAATCAAAATAAGACATTGGTGGTAAGCAGTATGACTATTATCGCCCACAACTCTTTGAGTTCTACTCGTGCATATCATCCATGCATAGACGAGGCTTGGATGCCACTGTTGGGGAACATAGCATGCAATTTCAAAAAAAATCCTACGATCATGCAAGATCTATCTAAGAGATGCATAGCAACGAGATGGGGAGAGTATGTCCACATACCCTCGTAGACCGAAAGCGGAAGCGTTAGTTAACGCGGTTGATGTAGTCGAACGTCTTCACGATCCAACCGATCCAAGTACCAAACGTACGGCACCTCCGCGTTCAGCACATGTTCAGCTCGATGACGTCCCTCGAACTCTTGATCCAGTAGAGGGTCGAGGAAGAGTTCCGTCAGCACGACGGCGTGGCGACGGTGTTGATGATGTGATTCGCGCATGGCTTCGCCTAAGCACTACAACGCTATGACCGTAGGAGTAAACTGTGGAGGAGGGCACCACACACGACAAAGAGAACAATTTATGTTCTTTGGGGTGCCCCCTGCCCCCATATATAAAGGAGGAGGGGAGGAGGCGGCCGGCCTAGGGGCGCGCCAAGTGTGGGGAGTCCTATTAGGACTCCCTAGTCCTAGTAGGATTCCTCTTTCCTCTCCGGAATAGGAGAAGAGGGAAAGAGGTGGAGGAGAAGGAGGAAAGGGGGGCCGCGCCCCCCTCCCCAAGTCCAATTCGGTTTGGGCTACGAGGGCGTGCACCTCCACCTCGCCGCTGCCTCCTCTCTTCCACTAAGGCCCATGAAGGCCCATTAATCCCCCGGGGGGTTCCGGTAACCTCCCGGTACTCCGAATGTCTGAACCTTTCCGGTGTCCGAACATAACCTTCCAGTATATCAATCTTTATGTCTCGACCATTTTGAGACTCCTTGTCATGCCCGTGATCTCATCTGGGACTCCTAATAAACTTTGGTCATTAAAAACACATAACTCTTAATACAAATCGTCGTCGAACGTTAGCGTGCGGACCCTATGGGTTTGAGAACTATGTCGACATGATCGAGACACATCTCCGATCAATAACCAATAGCGGAACCTGGATGCTCATTTTGGCTCCTACATATTCTACGATGATCTTTATCGGTCAAACCACACAACAACATACGTTGTTCCCTTTATCATCAGTATGTTACTTGCCCGAGATTCGATCGTCGGTATCATCATACTTAGTTCAATCTCGTTACCGGCAAGTCTCTTTACTCGTTCCGTAATGCTTCATCCCGCAACTAACTCATTAGTCACATTGCTTGCAAGGCTTATGGTGATGAGCATTACCGAGAGGGCCTAGAGATACCTCTCTGATACACGGAGTGACAAATCCTATTCTTGATCTATGACAACCCAATAAACACCTTCGGAGACACCTGTAGAGTATCTTTATAATCACCCAGTTATGTTGTGACGTTTGATAGCACACAAGGTGTTCCTCCGGTATTCGGGAGTTGAATAATCTCATGGTCATAGGAACATGTATAAGTCATGAAGAAAGTAGTAGCAATAAAACTGTAACGATCATAATGCTAAGCTAACGGATGGGTCTTGTCCATTAATACATCTCCAACGCATCTATAATTTTTGATTACTCCATGTTGTTTTATTATCAATCTTGGATGTTTTATAATCATTATATAGTCATTTTATATCATTTTTTGTTACTAACCTATTGACATAGTGCCAAGTGCCAGTTGCTGTTTTCTACATGTTTTTTACATCGCAGGAAATCAATATCAAATGGAGTCCAAATGCCACGCCAATTTACGATGATTTTTTATGGACCAGAAGGAAGAAGTTGGGCCCTGGTTGCACCTGGGGGGAGTCCCGAGGAGGGGACTGTCGGTGTCAAAACCGGCGGATCTCGGATAGGGGATCCCGAACTTTGCGTCTATGGCTGATGGTAACAGGAGGCGGGGGACACGATGTTTACCCAGTTTCGCGCCCTCCCTATGGAGGTAATACCCTACTTCCTGCTTGATTGATCTTGATGAATATGAGTATTACAAGAGTTGATCTACCACGAGATCGTAATTGCTCAAACCCAAGAAGTCTAGCATGTATGATTATGATTGCCTCTATGGACTAAACCCTCCAGTTTATATAGACACCCGAGGGGACTAGGGTTATACAAAGTCGGTTACAGAGAAAGGAATCTATATATCTAAATCACCAAGCTTGCCATCCATGCAAAGGAGAGTCCCATCCGGACACGAGAAGAAGTCCTATGTCTTGTATCTTCATAGCCCAACAGTCCGGCCCATGTAAATAGTCCGGACGCCAGAGGACCCCTTAGTCCAGGACTCCCTCAGTAGCCCCTGAACCAGGTTTCAATGTCGAGGTGTCCGGCGCGCAGATTGTCTTCGGCATTGCAAGGCGGGTTCCTTCCCCGAATACTCCAAAATAGTCTTTGAACGCAAGAGAATGTGTCCGGTTCTGCAAAACAAATACCACACACAACCGTAGAGAGTATAATATTTCACGAGTCCAATCTGCTGACAACTTTTTGATAGTGTGACATCACGTCGCTGCCCGGCCATTATTCGAACTATTTTTTAGCCTGTTGCTCCATATTTCGAGATGCGGTTTCATTGGCATGTCTTGTCAAAGCAAAGATCGTGTCCCCTTATTGCGGGATTCTCATCAATACAGGCATGGGTAACCCAACAGTGCCATCTGCACAGCTCTTGGGGAATAGGCGAGTTTTAAGGTGAGTGGGGAGGCGCTTGATATTCACTGCCTCTATAAAGAGATAAGGATTCCCTCTTTTTCACCCATGCCTTCTCTCTCTCTCTGCCTCCCCCACTCTCGATCTCCAGAGCCCAAGTTCTCATCTTTTCCGCCAGAAAGCACTCCCACCATGTCCAGATCTGGAGCACACGGCAAGTGGATGGCCTCCACCGTGAAGGAGAAGGACATCACCAAGCTCCGGGAGGCTGGGTATCTGGCTAAGGAAATCGTCCACCGGCTTCCGGCCATGAGACAGATCGTCCCTACCCCGGAGCCCCATGAGAGGGTGGTGTTCATCCCCCACTTCGTCTGTGGGCTGGGATTTCCTCTCCACCCATTCGTCCGCGGACTCATGTTCTACTATGGGCTGGATTTTCATGATCTGCCCCCCAACTCCATCCTCAACATCTCGGCATTCATTGTCGTGTATGAGGCCTTCCTCCGCATCCCACCCCACTTCGGATTATGGCTAAAGATCTTCAATGTGAAGCCCAAGGTGGTGAGTGGCCAACACGCAGAGTGCGGAGGCGCCATGGTGAGCAAGATGCCCAACGTCACATGGCCCGAAGGCTCCTTCGTGGAGACCGCCAAAGGGTAGCAGAAATCGTGGTTCTATATCATGGAGCTGTGCGGAACCAACTGGGTCGCGGCTCCCAAATTCCGGTCCGGAGCACCAATGCGGCTCACCTCCTGGCCAAAGAAAGGCCTGGACTGGTCTTCAACGGACGAGCTGACAGCACTTCAGATGCGCATACAGAACATGATAAACAAGAATATCAAGCTCATCAACATGATCTAGGTGATGCTTATTCGCTGTGTCCTTCCGTGCCAACGCCGGACTTGCCGCTTGTGGGAGTATGATCCGACCAAGCACCAGACCTTGCTGGAGTTCTTCGGCACCATGCACGAAGACATTTGGAAGGTGCTCTTCAAGGCCAACGAGACATAGCCGGCTACGACCGAGGACCGCGGGCACGACTTGGCTCATCCAGCTAGTCTGGTAAGTTTTTTCATGTTTTCAAGGTATGTCCTTTACTTGCATACTCGAGTGACGGAGTCCTGGATTAGGGGGTATCCGGACAGCCGAACTATATACTTTGGCCGGACTGTTGGACCGTGAAGATACAAGACTCAAGACTCCATCCCGTGTCCGGATGGGACTCTCCTTTGCGTGGAAGACAAGCTTGGCGATCCGGATATTGTGTTTCCTTCTCTGTAGCCGACTCTGTGTAAACCCTAGCCCCCTCCGATGTCTATATAAACCGGAGGGTTTAGTCCTCAGGGGGACGATCACAATCATAATCATCATAGGCTAGCTTCTAGGGTTTAGCCTCCACGATCTCGTGGTAGATCAACTCTTGTAATACCCATATCATCAATATCAATCAAGCAGGAAGTAGGGTTTTACCTCCATCAAGAGGGCCCGAACATGGGTAAACATTGTGTCCCTTGCCTCCTGTTACCATCAGCCTAAGACGCACAGATCGGGACCCCCTATCCGAGATCCGCCGGTTTTGACACCGACATTGGTGCTTTCATTGAGAGTTCCTCTGTGTCGTCGCTGCAAGGCTTGATGGCTCCTTCAATCGTCAACAACATGGTCCAGGGTGAGACTTTTCTCCCCGGACAGATCTTCATGTTCGGCGGCTTCGCACTGCGGGCCAAGTCGCTTGGCCAACTGGAGCAGATCGACAGCTACACCCCTGGCCACCATATCAGGTTCGGAAACCTGAACTACAGAGCCGATATCCGCGGAGACTTGATCTTCAACGGGTTCGGGCCTACGCCAGGAGCGCCGGACAATCACAATGAGCACGGCTTAGACCTGCTGTCGGACAATGCTCGGGATATCACCCGTGCAGGAGCCCCGGACCTAAATCCGGAGCAGATTGCGTTGCCCAAGGACGGGTGGATGGACCCCGCCTCGCAGGCCGCACATTCATCGGCGGTAGAGCCGAACACAGGCCTCACCCACAACGAAGCCTATGACACCGGACCCCCGGACTCGTATCCGGCTGTAGGTTCCAGTCCGCGCACTCCCGAGCCCGCCGAACCTAGTTGGGCTCTGGTAATGGAGTTCACCGCTGTGGATATCTTCCAGCACTCGCCCTTTGGCGACGTGCCGAACACGTTAAAGTCTCTCTCTTTGTCAGGAGACTCTTGGCCGAACTATGTCCGGCTCGAGTGGGAAGCAGGCGACGAAGGAATTCGTTACCCACCCACCACCCACTTCATTGCCACGGTCGATGATTTAACCGACGTGCTTGACTTCGATTCCGAAGACATCGATGGTATGGACGACGATGCAGGAGAAGAACAGGAACCACCGCTCACGGGGCGGTGGACAGCCACCTCCTCATATGATATATATATTGTGGACACTCTGAAGGAAACCAATGGCGATGAGGCAGCGGAGGATAACCCCTCAGGGAAGAAAGCAAAGCATGGGCGTCGTCGGCGCCGCTCCAAGCCCCGCCACAGCAATACCAGCACAGGACACAAAAACAATCCGGATGTTGCCGAAGATGAATACAACCTCGATCAGCCTGCCTTCGAGCAGGCCGAGCAGGAAGACGGGCAGGTCAGCCCAGATGAACAGGTGATGGACGGATATCCGGAGGAAGACAACTACATGCCCCCCTCTGAAGACGACATTAGCCTCGGCGACGATGAGTTCGGCGTGCCCGAGGACCCCCTGGAGCAGGAGCGCTTTAAGCGTCAGCTCATGGCCACTTCGAGGAGCCTGAGAAAGAAGCAGCAGCAGCTCCAGGCTGATCAAGACCTGCTCACAGACAGATGGACTGAATTCCAGGCAGCTGAGGAATATGGACTCGAGCGCCATAGGGCTGACCGGCCACCTCGTGGCCGGGATAAAACTGCATATCAGCCCGAATACTAGCCCGCACCCCCACGCCAATACACTACAGCCCGGGGCAATAGGCAAGACCTGCAAGATATACTAGAAAACAAAGTAGGACAACCAAGATCGATCTACGGATCACGGGGGGCGCGCACCAACACGCGACGATGATCGTCACGACAGATACACTATGAACAAGTCCGGCCGGGCCGAATACATCCACCCAGACTCACTCGAACTGCATAGCCACATAGCCCGGCATAGAGGCGCCGCACACCCCCTCGGCTTCACTGACGAAGTGATGGATCATGAATTCCCAGAAGGGTTCAAACCCGTAAACATCAAATCATACGATGGCACAACAGACCCCGCGGTATGGATCGAAGATTTCCTTCTCCACATTCACATGGCCCGCGGAGACGACCTACACGCCATCAAATATCTTCCCCTTAAGCTCAATGGACCTGCCCGGCACTGGCTAAACAGCCTGCCAGCAAATTCCATTGGCAGTCGGGACAACCTGGAAGACACGTTCCTCGGCAACTTCTAGGGCACATACGTGTGACCACTGGACGCCGATGACTTGAGACACATTACTCAACAGCCCGGAGAGTCAGCCAGGAAATTCTAGACTCTGTTCCTAACTAAAAAGAACCAAATAGTCGACTGTTCGGACGCCGAAGCCATGGCGGCCTTTAAGCATAATATCCGTGACGAGTGGCTCGCCCGACACCTCGGCCAGGAAAAACCCAAGTCCATGGCGGCCCTCACGACATTGATGACCCGCTTTTGCGCGGGCGAGGACAACTGGTTGGCTCGCAGTAGCACCATGCCACATTCCGGCACCTCGGATGTCCATGACAATAACGGCAAGCCACGACGCAACAGACATAAGTGATGGAATGACGGGGACAACACTGAAGACACGGCAGTCAACGCCGGATTCAGAGGATCCAAATCCGGTCAGCGGAAAAGGCCATTCAAAAGAAACAATCAGGGACCGTCCAGTCTGGACCGCATACTGGAACGCTCATGCCAAATTCATGGCACCCCGGACAAGCCAGCAAATCACACTAATAGAGACTGCTGGGTGTTCAAACATGCCGGTAAAATAAACACCGAAAACAAGGACAAGGGGCTGCACAGCGATGATGACAAGGAGCCCTGGCGTCCGAACATGGGGGGACAGAAGAAGTCCCCCCTCCCAGGTGAAAACGGTCAACATGATCTACGCCACCCACATTCCCAAACAGGAACGGAAGCGAGCACTACGGGACGTCTATGCGATGGAGCCAGTCGTCCAAAAATTCAACCCATGGTCAGCCTATCCGATCACCTTTGACCGTAGGGATCACCCTACCAGCATCTGTCACGGTGGTTCAGCCGCATTGGTCCTAGACCCAATCATCGACGGATTCCACCTCACGCGAGTCCTTATGGATGGCAGCAGCAGCCTGAACCTACTTTATCAGGACATAGTGTGCAAAATGGGCATCGACCCTTCAAGGATCAAGCCCACCAAAACCACCTTCAAAGGTGTAATGCCAGGAGTAGAGGCCCGTTGCACGGGCTCTATAACATTGGAAGTGGTCTTCGGATATCCGGATAACTTCCGAAGCGAAGAGTTAATCTTCGATATCGTCCCTTTCTGTAGTGGTTACCACGCACTGCTTGGACGAACCGCATTTGCTAGATTCAATGTGGTACCACACTATGCATACCTCAAGCTCAAGATGCCAGGACCTCGCGGGGTCATAACAGTCAACGGAAACATTGGACCGCTCTCTCTGTACAGAAGAACATACCGCAGCCCTCGCGGCGGAAGTACAATGCAGCCTTCTCCGACAAACCACCAATCCGAAGATGACAACCCCGAACACCGTCAAGCGAGTCCGGAGCACCTCGCAACAGGATCGCCAGGCACGCTGAGAGCGCGACTAGCAGTCCGGCCTCCTGATACGTCTCCAACGTATCTATAACTTTTGATTCCTCCATGCTACTTTATCTATTGTTTTGGACTATAATGGGCTTTATTTTCCACTTTTATATTATCTTTGGGACTAACCTATTAACCGGAGGCCCAACCCAGAATTGCTGTTTTTTGCCTTTTTCATTATTTCGAAGAAACAGAATATCAATCAGAGTCCAAACGGAATGAAACCTTCGGGAATGTGATCTTCTCACCGAACGTGATCTAGGAGACTTGGACCCTACTCCAAGGAGCGCCAGAGGCGGTCACGAGGGTGGAGGGGCGCCCCCCTGGGCGCGCCCCCTACCTCGTGGGCCCCCTGACGCTCCACCGACGTACTCCTTCCTCCTATATATACCTACGTACCCCCAATAAACCAAAAACAGAGCCAAAAACCTAATTCCACCACCGCAACCTTCTGTATCCACGAGATCCCATCTTGGGGCCTGTTCTGGAGCTCCGCCGGAGGGGGCATCAACCATGCATGGAGGGCTTCTACATCAACATCATAGCCCCTCCGATGAAGTGTGAGTAGTTTACTTCAGACCTTCGGGTCCATAGCTAGTAGCTAGATGGCTTCTTCTCTCTTTTTGGATCTCAATACAATGTTCTCCCCCTCTCTCGTGGAGATCTATTCGATGTAATCTTCTTGTTGCGGTGTGTTTGTTGGGACCGATGAATTGTGGGTTTATGATCCAGCTTATCTATGAATAATATTTGAATCTTCTCTGAATTCTTTTATGTATGATTGAGTTATCTTTGCAAGTCTCTTTGAATTATCTTTTTGGTTTGGCCAACTAGATTGGTAGTTCTTGCAATGGGAGAAGTGCATGGCTTTGGGTTCAATCTTGCGGTGTCCTTACTCAGTGACAGAAAGAGCTGCAAGGCACGTATTGTATTGTTGCCATCGAGGATAACAAGATGGAGTATTTATCATATTGCATGAATTTATTCCTCTACATCATGTCATCTTGCTTAAGGCGTTACTCTATTTTTAACTTAATACTCTAGATGCATGCTGGATAGCGGTCGATGAGTGGAGTAATAGTAGTAGATGCAGAATCGTTTCGGTCTACTTGTCTCGGACGTGATGCCTATATACATGATCATACCTAGATAACCTCATAACTATGCTCAATTTTGTCAATTGCTCAACAGTAATTTGTTCACCCACCGTAGAATACTTATGCTCTTGAGAGAAGCCACTAGTGAAACCTATGGCCCCCGGGTCTATGCTCATCATATCAATCTCCATCACTTTATTTACTTGCCTTGCTTTTACTTTTTACTTTGCATCTTTATACCAAAAATACCAAAAATATTATCTCTATCAGATCTCACTCTCGTAAGTGACCGTGAAGGGATTGACAAGCCCTAATCGCGTTGGTTGCGAGTAGCTATCGTTTTGTGCAGGTACGAGGGACTTGCGCGTGGCCTCCTACTGGATTGATGCCTTGGTTCTCAAAAACTGAGGGAAATACTTACGATACTATTGCTACATCACCCTTTCCTCTTCAAGGAAAACTAACGCAAGCTCGAGGCATAGCAAGAAGGATTTTTGGCGCTGTTACCGGGGAGGCTTACGCAAAAGTCAACATACCAAGTACCCATCACAATCCCTATCTCTCGCATTACATTATTTGCCATTTGCCTCTCGTTTTCCTCTCCCCCACTTCACCCTTGCTGTTTTATTCGCCCTCTCTTTCCCAATCTCCTCCTCTCTTTTCGTTGCCTTTTCCTCGTCCTTTTGTTTGCTCGTGTGTTAGTTTGCTTGCTTGTTGTGATGGCTCAAGATGCCACCAAATTGTGTGACTTCACCAATACCAATAATAATGATTTCCTTAGCACTCCGATTGCTCCTCTTGCCAATACTGAATCTTGTGAAATCAATACTGCTTTGTTGAATCTTGTTATGAAAGATCAATTCGACGGCCTTCCTAGTGAAGATGCCGCTACTCATCTGAATAGCTTCGTTGATTTATGTGATATGCAAAAGAAAAAAGATGTCGATAATGATGTCATTAAATTGAAGCTATTTCCTTTTTCGCTTAGAGATCGTGCTAAAAGCGTGGTTTTCATCTTTGCCTAAAAACAGTATTGATTCTTGGAACAAGTGCAAAGATGCTTTTATCTCTAAGTATTTTCCTCCCGCTAAGATTATCTCTCTTAGAAACGATATTATGAATTTTAAGCAACTTGATCATGAACATGTTGCAGAAGCTTGGGAGAGAATGAAATTAAGGCTACGTAATTGTCCTACTCATGGTTTGAACTTGTGGATGATTATACAAATTTTTTATGCTGGATTGAATTTTGCTTCTAGAAATCTTTTAGATTCGGCCGTGGGAGGCAGTTTTATGGAAATCACTTTAGGAGATGCTACTAAACTCCTAGATAATACTATGGTTAATTATTCTCAATGGCATACTGAAAGATCTACTAATAAAAAGGTGCATGCTATAGAAGAAATCAATGTTTTGAGTGAAAAGATGGATGAACTTAGGAATTTATTTGCTAAGAGTGTTTCTTCTGATCCCAATAATATGCCTTTATCTACTTTGCTTGAGAATAATAATGAATCTATGGATGTGAATTTTATTGGTAGGAATAGTTTTGGTAACGACGTGTATAGAGGGAATTTTAATCCTAGGCCTTATCCTAGTATTCCTTCTAATAATTATGGAAATTCCTACAACAACTCTTATGGAAATTTTAATAAGATGCCCTCTAAATTTGAGAGTAGTGTTAAAGAGTTTATGAATTCACAAAAGAATTTTAATGCATTGCTTGAAGAGAAATTGCTTAAAGTTGATGATTTGGCTAGGAACATTGATAGAATTTCTCTTGAAGTTGATTCTTTAAAGCTTAGATCTATTCCTCCTAAGCATGATATCAATGAGTCTCTCAAAGCCATGAGAATTTCCATTGATGAGTGCAAGGAAAGAACCGCTAGGATGCGTGCTTCCAAAGATGCTTTTATTAAAGTGTGTTCTTCCAATCCGTATGAAAATCAAGATGAAGATCTAAAAGTTATTGATGTGTCCCCCATTAAATCTTTGTTTTGCAATATGAATCTTGATGAAACTGAATATGATCTTCCTTTACCTAGAAGGCGTTCTAAGAATTCCGAGTTTTTGGATCTTGATGATGAAATTGATGAAAGTGGGATTGAAATAAATAGAAACCGTGATGTTGCTAAACCCACTATTTTGGATCTCAAGAAATTTAATTATGAAAATTGCTCTTTGATTGGCTGTATTTCCTTGTTGCAATCCGTGCTAGAATCTCCTCATGCTTATAGTCAAAATAAGGCCTTTACCGAACTTATTGTTGATGCCTTGATGCAATCTTATGAAGAAAAACTTGAGATGAAAGTTTCTATCCCTAGAAAACTCTATGATGAGTGGGAACCTACTATTAAAATTAAAATTAAAGACTTTGAGTTTCATGCTTTATGTGATTTGGGTGCTAGTGTCTCTACTATTCCCAAAACTTTATGTGATTTGCTAGATTTCCGTGATTTTGATGACTGCTCTCTAAACTTGCATCTTGCGGATTCCACTATTAAAAAACCTATGGGAAGAATTAATGATGTGCTCATTGTTGAAAATAGGAATTATGTGCCCGTAGATTTTATCGTTCTTGATATAAATTGCAATCCTTCATGTCCTATTATTCTTGGTAGACCTTTCCTTAGAACGATTGGTGCAATTATTTGATATGAAGGAAGGGAATATTAGATTCCAATTTCCCTTAAAGAAGGGTATGGAACACTTCCCTAGAAAGAAAATAAAATTACCATATGAACCTATTATGAGAGCCACTTATGGATTGCCTACCAAAGATGGCAATACCTAAATATATCCTTGCTTTTATGCCTAGCTAAGGGCGTTAAACGATAGCGCTTGTTGGGAGGCAACCCAATTTTATTTTGTTTTTTTGTTTTTGCTACTTTTTAGGAATAAATAATCCATCTACCTTCTGTTTGGATGTGGTTTTATGTTTTAATTAGTGTTTGTGCCAAGTAGAACCTATAGGATAACCTACGATGATAGTTGATTTGATTCTGCTGAAAAACAGAAACTTTGCACGCACGAATTTAGTTATGATAAATCACAGGAACGTGCTTTGGCGTTGATTATTTTTTCTACTGATCAATAAACAAATTGTCCAGGAATTCTATTTTGGTAGAATTTTTAGAGTTCCAGAAGTTTGTGTTAGTTACAGATTGCTACAGACTGTTCTGTTTTTCATAGATTCTGTTTTTCGTGTGTTGTTTGCTTATTTTGATGAATCTATGGCTAGTAAAATAGTTTATGATCCATAGAGAAGTTGGAATACAGTAGGTTTAACACCAACATAAATAAAGAATGAGTTCATTACAGTACCTTGAAGTAGTCTTTTGTTTTCTTTCTCTAACCGAGCTCACGAGATTTCTGTTGAGTTTTGTGTTGTGAAGTTTTCAAGTTTTGGGTGAATTCTTTTGATGGATTATGGAACAAGGAGTGGCAAGAGCCTAAGCTTGGGGATGCCCATGGCACCCCCAAGATAATCCAAGGACACCAAAAAGTCAAAGCTTGGGGATGCCTCGGAAGGCATCCCCTCTTTCGTCCACTTCCATCGGTAATTTACTTAGAGCTATATTTTTATTCACCAACATGATATGTGTTTTGCTTGGAGCGTCTTGTATTATTTGTGTCTTTGCTTGTTAGTCTACCACAATCATCCTTGCTGTACACATCTTTTGAGAGAGCCATACATGAATTGGAATTTGTTAGAATACTCTATTTGCTTCACTTATATCTTTTGAGCTTGATAGTTTTGCTCATAGTGCTTCACGTATATCTTTTGAGTGTGATAATTTTTGCTCTAGCACTTCACTTAGATCTTTTTGAGCACGGTGGTGGATTTGTTTTAAAGAAACTTGATCTCTCATGCTTCACTTAGATTATTTTGAGAGTCGTTAATAGCATGGTAATTTGCTTAATGTTAATATACTTGGTATTCAAGATATGTGAAACTTTCTTTTGAGTGCGTTGAATAATAAGATAAGTTTGATGCTTGATAATTGTTTTGAGATATGGAGGTGATAATATCAAAGTCGTGCTAGTTGGCTGATTATGAATTTGAGAAATTCTTGTGTTGAAGTTAGCAAATCCTGTAGCATGCACGTATGGTTAAAGTTGTGTAACAAATTTGAAACATGAAGTGTACCTGGCTTGTGCATCCTTATGAGTGGCGGTCGGGGACGAGCGATGGTCTTTTCCTACGAATCTATCCCCCTAGGAGCATGCGCGTAGTACTTGATTTTTGATGACTTCTAAATTTTTGCAATAAGTATATGAGTTCTTTTGACTAATGTTGAGTCCATGGATTATACGCACTCTCACCTTTCCGCCTTTGCTAGCTTCTTCGGTACCATGCATTGCCCTTTCTCACCTTGAGAGTTGGTGCAAACTTCGCCGGTACATCCAAACCCCATGATACGATACGCTCTATCACACATAAACCTCCTATTATCTTCCTCAAAACAGCCACCATACCTACCTATCATGGCATTTCCATAGCCATTCCGAGATATATTCCCATGCAACTTCCACCATCATCATCGTGACATGCATTACTTTTGTCATATTGCCATTGCAGGATCTTGTAGTTGACATCGTATTTGTGGCAAAGCCACCATGCATTATTTTCCATACATGTCACTCTTGATTCATTGCACCATCCCGGTACACCACCGGAGGCATTCATATAGAGTCATATCCTGTTCTAAGTTTCGAGTTGTAATCCTTATGTTGTAATCAATAGAAGTGTGATGATCATCATTATTAGAGCATTGCCCAAAAAAAGAGAGAAAGGCCAAAAAAAGGCCCAAAAAAGGGGGCAATGCTATTATCTCTTTTTCCACACTTGTGCTTCAAAGTAGCACCGTGTTCTTCATGTAGTGAGTCTCATATATTGTGCTTCAAAGTAGCACCATGTTTTTCATATAGTGAGTCTCATAAGTTGTCTTGTTCATACTAGTGGGAATTTTTCATTATAGAACTTGGCTTGTATATTCCTACGATGGGCTTCCTCAAATGCCCTAGGTCTTCATGAGCAAGCAAGTTGGATGCACACCCACTAGTTTTCTTTTGTTGAGCATTCATAGCTCTAGTGCATCCGTTGCATGGCAATCCCTACTCCTTGCATTAACATCAATCGATGGGCATCTCCATAGCTCATTGATTAGCCTCATTGATGTGAGACTTTCTCCTTTTTTTGTCTTCTCCACACAATCCCCATCATCATATTCTATTCCACCCATAGTGCTATATCCATGGCTCACGCTCATGTATTGCGTGAAGGTTGAAAAAGTTTGAGATTATTTAAGTATGAAACAATTGCTTGGCTTGTCATCAGGGGTATAGAAGTTGGGAACATCTTTGTGTGACGAAAATGAAGCATAGCCTAACTATATGATTTTGTAGGGATGAACTTTCTTTGGCCATGTTATTTTGAGAAGACATGATTGCTTTGATTAGTATGCTTGAAGTATTATTATTTTTGTGTGAATATGAACTTTTGTCTTGAATCTTTCGGATCTGAATATTCATATCACAATTAAGAAGATTTACATTGAAATTATGCCAAAGTACCACTCCGCATCAAAAATTCTTTTTTATCATTTACCTACTCGAGACGAGCAGGAATTAAGCTTGGGGATGCCTGATACGTGTCCAACGTATCTATAATTTTTGATTGCTCCATGCTACTTTATCAATTGTTTTGGACTATAATGGGCTTTATTTTCCACTTTTATATTATTTTTGGGACTAACTTATTAACCGGAGGCCCAGCCCAGAATTGTTGTTTTTTGCCTTTTTCAGTATTTCGAAGAAACAGAATATCAAACGGAGTCCAAACGGAATGAAACCTTCGGGAACGTGATCTTCTCACCGAACGTGATCCAGGAAACTTGGACCCTACTCCAAGAAGCGCCAGAGGCGGTCACGAGGGTGGAGGGCGCCCCCCCTAGGCGCGCCCCCTACCTCATGGGCCCCCTGACGCTCCACTGACGTACTCCTTCCTCCTATATATACCTACGTACCCCCAATAGACCAAAAACAGAGCCAAAAACCTAATTCCACCACCTCAACCTTCTGTATCCACGAGATCCCATCTTGGGGCCTGTTCCGGAGCTCCGCCGGAGGGGGCATCTACCACGAAGGGCTTCTACATCAACACCATAGCCCCTCCGATGAAGTGTGAGTAGTTTACTTCAGACCTTCAGGTCCATAGCTAGTAGCTAGATGGCTTCTTCTCTCTTTTCGGATCTCAATACATTGTTCTCCCCCTCTCTTGTGGAGATCTATTCGATGTAATCTTCTTTTTTGCGGTGTGTTTGTTGAGACCGATGAATTGTGGGTTTATGATCCAGATTATCTATGAATAATATTTGAATCTTCTCTGAATTCTTTTATGTATGATTGAGTTATCTTTGCAAGTCTCTTCGAATTATCTTTTTGGTTTGGCCAACTAGATTGGTAGTTCTTGCAATGGGAGAAGTGCATGGCTTTGGTTTCAATCTTGCGGTGTCCTTACTCAGTGACAGAAAGAGTTGCAAGGCACGTATTGTATTGTTGCCATCGAGGATAACAAGATGGGGTATTTATCATATTGCATGAATTTATTCCTCTACATCATGTCATCTTGCTTAAGGGGTTACTCTGTTTTTAACTTAATACTCTAGATGCATGCTGGATAGCGGTCGATGAGTGGAGTAATAGTAGTTGATGCAGAATTGTTTCGGTCTACTTGTCTCGGACGTGATGCCTATATACATGATCATACCTAGATAACCTCATAACTATGCTCAATTTTGTCAATTGCTCAACAGTAATTTGTTCGCCCACCATAGAATACTTATGCTCTTGAGAGAAGCCACTAGTAAATCCTATGGCCCCCGGGTCTATTCTCATCATATCAATCTCCATCACTTTATTTACTTGCTTTGCTCTTACTTTTTACTTTGCATCTTTATACCAAAAATACCAAAATTTTTATCTCTATCAGATCTCACTCTCGTAAGTGACCGTGAAGGAATTGACAACCCCTAATCGCGTTGGTTGCGAGTAGCTATCGTTTTGTGCAGGTACGAGGGACTTGCGCGTGACCTCCTACTGGATTGATACCTTGGTTCTCAAAAACTAAGGGAAATACTTACACTACTGTGCTGCATCATCCTCTCCTCTTCGGGGAAAACCAACACAAGCTCGAGACGTAGCAGCTCCGCTTAAGCCCCATCAAAGCAGCATTCGTGCCGCACGTACACAATTACGCACTCAAAATACCATGGGCATAGGCAGAGGCGCAACAGTGACTCAGTCAACAGTGCGGCATAACCACAACATACTTTAATAACCCCCCCCCTTTTATCTTTCAGGACACTGCTTCAGGGCAGCCTCTTCAGAAGAGCCGGATTGTCGGACTTACACAGGAGGGAAAACCAAGGAGGCAACAGGCTTTGCGCACAAAGGAAATACCCAGATGGAATCTGTTCACGATCGTTATACCTGTTTTATATACCTACACGCAGCCCGCCCTTGGATAGGACATGTTAAATAGTCCTATTTACTTCTGCTTAAATGCACTCATTGTAAACATATGCTTAAACGTATTATTCATCAATGGGAGATAATATATAGCGTCAGCTTATTATTCCTATTTGCACATTTTTCCTATAAATGTTTCTTTAATATTGCATCCGTACATCTTGGTACGTTCAATTTGCCAGGGGCTTCTTATGGCGCCCCATAATATGGCAAGACAAGTCCGAACACTTTCGATAGTGCGGCACCCCGAACTTATAACACTATATGCATCAGCTCCGAATCATGTCTTGGGCCAATAGTTGGGTTAGCCCGGCCCCCTTGTTTTGGTACCTTACGTTCCTTTATATCGGCTAAGGTAGAGCAGGGAGAACTAATGCGATTGTGTCCCGGTTCTTCCGGACGAGCACCTCAGTAGAGAAAGCCGAAAACTGACCGGCATGATGCGGCGAGAGCTGGTCGCTGTTCGAGAGGTCTTAAAATCCTTAAAGATTTTTTCCGCTTTAGGCGAGGAATCGGCTTCGTCCGATTTAGGCGTATATAGCGCCCCAATTCAGTGTTCTGAATTCTAGGGGCTTTGCCAAAATTTAAAATGGTAGACTTCTATGGCTAAGTGAGAGTTATAAAGCCGCATAGTCCGATTGCCTTGTTCGCTGCACCAGACACCTCCTTAAGGGACCAAAAATTTGGATAAAGAGTGTCCGGGTTTTTCCAGGAACACCTCGGTACTAGTTACATGGGGGCAGAAGCCGACGACTGGCCTACTTTCAGAATTTTATAAACAGCCGCACAGAAGGTAATATTTTAAATCAAAAAGCGCTATATAGCGCAAGTAGCTTCGTCTTTATATTACAACAACGACAGAAGTACATTTACTCAAGGATCGTGTCCTTGGTACATTCATCGGCCACGAGACGAGCGCCTTTCATAACGCCATCATAATATTTTTCGGGACAACGATGTGCCTTGCCCTCCGGCGGCCCGTCTTTCACCAGCTTCTCCCCATCCAGCTTGCCCCAGTGCACCTTCGCACGAGCAAAGGCCGGCGGGCACCCTCAATGCAAACGGATCGCTTGATCACCTCAAGCCATGGACAGGTGTTTACCATCCGCTTTATCAGGCCGAAGTAGCTGGCAGGCAAGGGCTCACCAGGCCACATCCGGACTACGAAATCTTTCATAGCCACTTCGGCCGCCCTGTGGAGTTCAACCAACTGCTTCAGTTGGTCACTCAGAGGCACTGGGTGTTCGGCTCCAGCATACTGGGACCAGAACAGCTTCTCCGTTGAGCTCCCCTCCTCGGCACGGTAGAACTCCGCAACATCAGATACGCTGCATGGCAAATCTGTGAATGCCCCTGGAGAGCTCCGAATCTAGGTAAGTAAAAGAAATGTCTCCTCCACATGCTTGCTTTGCATAAAGAATGTCTTACCCGCCGTTATCTTCTTGGCCGTCTGGATTTCTTGCTGTGCCTTTTCGGCTTCGGCCTTGGCGTCTTTCACACTCGCAAGGGCCTTCGCAAGCTCAGACTCTTTAATCTTAAGATCATGCTCCAAGGACTCGAACTTCTTGCCGAGCTCCTGGAGCTCTTGTTGTACCTCGCCCACTCTAGCATCTTGCTTTTCGTGCTCCTTGCGCTCCAAGGCCGCCTTGTCTTTAGCCTCGGACAACGCTTTCTTCAGGGACGCCACTTCGATGGTGGCCCCTATCACAAAGTCACGAGGCTTCGTCGTTAGAATCACCAATTTTTATCTATTCTTTATAAATATGCGAACGGGGTATCACTCACCTTTGTTCTCTTCGAGCTGCCTCTTCGTGAGGCCGAGCTCTTCTTGTACCTGCTCCAGGTCCCGTTTAAGTCCGGCAACCTCGGTCGTGCGGGAAGCAGTGGCAAGCGGCACCGCCTGTTTATTAACATGTAAACCTACTATTAGACTCCTGCGGATTATAATCGACCCTCCGTTTGGCTTTTCGTTCCGAACACCGAACAGAGTATCAGGGGCTACTACCTATCGGGTGATAATTTCACACATTTTTGATTACTTACCTCAAAGCCCGTCAGTAGGCTAGTGCAGGCTTCGGTTAGTCCGCTCTTGGCAGACAGAACCTTTTGAATCACTGCACTCATAAGAGTACGGTGCTCTTCATCTATGGAAGCGCCGCGAAGCGCTTCCAGTAGACTATCCGACGCCCCTGGCATAACGGAAGTCATCGGCACAGGCGGCTTGCCCTCCCTAGTGAGGGGCCGCTTGCCCGAGTCCGGAACCATCGGAGGTTCCGATACAGTATCCGGCTGAGAGCCCGGCTGGCCGCGGCTCTCGTCGGCACGATTCACGGGGATCTTATACCCCATGTGCCTGGCGTCTGGAATTCTGCCTTGGGGCGTCTCCAGAGTCACCTCCCCCTGCTCTGGGAGCCTTTGGGACAACACCATTATGTCATCCACAGGCCGAGGAGTAGTGGCCGTCGGGAGCGAGTTCATCGCTGAATCACTCAAGGACCCATCCGAAGATGATACCTCGGGATGGACCCTGGCCGGACTGCATATATGTCCGGCGTTATAACAAGACTATGAAGCGAAGTTGCACTAAAATACAATAGAGTGTGGATACTTACGATCTTACTAGGGGCTTCCCCCTAGGCAGCCACTCCTCCTCGCTATAGGCGGCATTGGTGGAGTAATCCGGAAGGGACGCCTTTCCCTTCTTGGGTGTCCTAGCTTCCCCCTCCAGGGCGGCTTTCCTCCTCTTCTCCTCCCCAGTGCGGGGAGGCAGAGTTTCTTCGTGTTTCCCCCCGCCTCTGTGGGAGGAATCCGCCTCGTCGTCTTTGGATGACGAGGGTATGATGGCCTTATGACGGGGACCCTTCCTGGTCCCCTGGGCCGCCTTCTTAGGCCCCTCGTCCTCTCCGGATGGGGTGGCCCCTTCCTCTTCTTCCTCCCCTTCGGGGGAGGAGTGTGCCTCGACGTCTTCGGATGAGGCATCCGGTATGACCTTACGATGGAGACCCTCCCTGGTCCCCGGGGCCTTCTTTTCAGCCGTCTTTTCCGGCGCCTTGTAGGGCGCCGGGACTAGCATCTCCGTTAGGAGAGCATATGCTGAAACCTTCTGGCAGTGGGGCCGGACAGTCAATCCGCTCCGCCGTCTCCACATATTCCTGATCAAATACGCACAATGATTTAAGATTCCCCATGAGTACATTGGGGAGAACTGAATCCGGTGGTAGTCAGAAAACTCACCGGACGGGGGAGCCGTGCAGCGTGAAGTCCGCGATCCTCGAATGTAGGAGGAAGTACTTTGGAGGCCTTGAACAGCGCCTTCCAGGTGCCCTTGTGCGTCATGCCGTAGAGCTTTTGAAGCGTCTGGTGTTCGTCCGGGACGAACTCCCACAGATTAAAAGCCCGTCTTTGGCACGGAAGAATCCAGCGGACAAGCATGACCTGGACCACGTTGACAAGCTTGATTTTCTTGTCCTTCATAATCTTGATGCAGTTCTGAAGTCCGGTCAGCTCTGCAAGTTCGTCCCAGGCCAGGCCCTTCTTTTCCCAGGAGCTGAGCTGCATGGAGATTCAGGATCGGAATTCGGGGGCCGCCGCCCAGTTGCCGTCGCGCGGCTCAGTGATGTAGAACCACCCCGATTGCCACCCTTTCACGGTCTCCACGAAGGAGCCGTCAAGCCAGGTGACATGGGGCATCTTGCCCACCATGGCGCCTCTGCACTCTGTTTGCTGGCCGCTCACGATCTTCGGCTTCACGCAGAATATTTGTAGCCACAGGCCGAAGTGAGGCCTCATGCGGAGGAAGGCCTCGCACACGACGATAAACGCCGAGATGTTGAGGACGAAATTTGGGGCTAGATCATGGAAATCTAGCCTGTAGTAGAACATGAGCCCGCGGATGAAGGGATGAAGTGGAAATCCCAGTCCACGGATGAAGTGGGCGAGAAATACGACCCTCTCATGGGGTTCCGGAGTTGGAGTAACTTGCCCTTCGTCCGGCAGCCGGTGTGCGATGTCTGCGGCCAAGTATCCGGCCGCCCGGAGCTTCGCAATATGCTCCTCCTTCACAGTGGAGGCCACTGATATGTCTCCAACGTATCTATAATTTTTGATTGTTCCATGCTATTATATTACCTCTTTTGGATGTTTATGGGCTTTATTTTACACATTTATATCATTTTTGGGACTAACCTACTAACCGGAGGCCCAGCCCATATTGCTTTTTTTTTTGCCTATTTCAGTATTTCGAAGAAAAGGAATATCAAACGGAGTCCAAATGGAATGAAACCTTCGGGAGCGTTATTTTTGGAACAAATCTGATCCGGAGAGCTTGGAGTGCAAGTCAAGAAGCCTCTGAGGGCCCCACGAGATAGGAAGGCGCCCCCCTGTAGGGCGTGCCCCCCTGTCTCATGGGCCCCTCGGGCGGCCACCGACGTACTTCTTCCTCCTATATATACCTACGTACCCCGAAAACATCCAGGAGCACCACAAAACACAATTTCCACCACTGTAACCTTCTGTATCCGCGAGATCCCATCTTGGAGCCCTTGTCGGCACTCTGCCGGAGGGGGAAGCAACCACGGAGGGCTTCTACATCAACATCCTTGCCCCTCCGATGAGTTGTGAGTAGTTTACCATAGACCTACGGGTCCATAGTTATTAGCTAGATGGCTTCTTCTCTCTTTTTGGATCTCAATACAATGTTCTCCCCCTCTCTTGTGGAGATCTATTCGATGTAAACTCTTTTCGTGGTGTGTTTGTCGAGATCCGATGAATTGTGGGTTTATGATCAAGTTTATCTATG